>JAOPSE010000036.1:13124437-14553897 GCA_029449295.1 Zea luxurians | reverse complement strand
CAATTTTTGCAGCCACCAAACCCTAGCCGCCCCCCCTCAATCCCCTCCTCCCAAGGTGCCAATCCTTGCCGCTCGGATCATCGTCTCGTGGTGCGAATCTCCAACCGTTTTGGTGGTGGGAAGAAGGGAGGAAGAAAAGGGGGAGAACCCAAGGTGATTTTTGTGTTCATCCCTTGTTCATTTGCGCTGCGATTCAATTGATTAGATGTTGCGTTTGCGATTAGATAGAGGGGGGGCTGTCCAGAATTTTACGTGGTGGACGAACAGCGGAAGTTCTAGCAGTTTTTAGGGTTTTTTTCGCGAAGAATTAATGGGGATCAATTTGGGGATCTTGTAGAACTTTGTTTTACCTTTCCAACGAGTATTTATGCGCTCAATTTGGAGTTATAAATCAAAAGTTATCATCGTTTGAATCCGGGTATGTGGCTGTCCAAAAAAACAGATTTTTCAGAGTGATGAACAGCAGCAGTATTAGCAGTTTCTGGGGATTTTTCGGGAGTAATTAGTGTTAATCAGTATGAGAATCATGTAGGGCTTTTTCTTATCTTTCCAACAAGTACTTATGCGCTTAAAACGGAATTATATTTTAAAAGTTATCGCTGTTTGAATCCGAGTATGTCGCTGCCCAAATCAGAAAAAACAGATTGCAGGGTTTATTTTGTGGACCGTTTAGAGGTAATTAGATGTTAGAATTTAATCATGAGTAGTATACAAAACTTGTGGGTAATTTTATGTAGTTGTCTCTGAAGTTTTTGTTTAACACCACTGCTGTCCTAATTTTTAAGTTATGGAATTGTTAAGCAGCGCCGCTGCAGTTTGGTTAGTGAGGGGAGAATTGTTACCGCGGCGGGGTTTGAGATTGCGCGTAGGTGCGGTGTTGTCTTTAAGTTTTTTTTATGTGAATTTGGTGCACTAAGTTGGGTGTCAAAAACAGGTGGTGGACTTCTGGATCGTTCTTAGGGATTTTTGCCCAAACTTCGGTGAAGGCAAGTAAAACTGTGATGGTTATTCCGTCTGTCAGATGAGGAGTCTTATACTTGTTTATGTTGTGCTATCATGTTCAAATTCATATTTTCTTTTGAGTACCATCTTTTGAAAATGTTCATGCTTCATGGATTTCATATGTTGAATTTGAGGTTTGATTATGTTACTCAAGTGGTTATTATGTGGAATGGGTGGAAGTAAATGCCTAGCACATTTTTATTTGGGAAGAACTTATGATGTTGTCATGCATAATGCACTCATCATTCATTGCATTGAAGTTTCGTCGCGATCTTATGGTCCGACCGTACCAGTACATTAAGCATCATATGTTGCCCGAGAAGGGGTATGGTGCAGCTTCATATCCTTAGAGATATGGAGGCAGAAGTCATTATTGCATTTGTAGCCATGTGCATTCATGGGAGAGGTGTTGAATCAACTATGTGGATGTGGATAATTTGGACTTGTGCATGGTGATTCTACTTGGCGTTGAGTTTTTAGTTACTTGTATACTTGCTGCAATTTACTGTTCAAAAGAAAAGAAAGAAGTCCTGAACACGTGGTTGTGTAAGCACAGTTGATTTACAATGTCCTATTTGTTGTTGTTATGTTTACTTGCTGAGATGTGTTATCTCACATCTTGCATTGTTTGATGCAGGCACCTAATTTCTGCTTTAGGGAATAGAGGGATGTAGCAGCACGACCACTACACCTTTAATAAAGGAACCACCATTTAATAATGTTGTTAATCAGAGTTGGACAAGTCTAGTGAATTGCTTTGTTCTTGGTTGAGCGTTTATTTTGGGGTGGGCTGAGTTTCTTATCCCATTTGTTTTACTTCAGTTGGGTCATAATTAGGTTTTACCACTTTTGCATTACAGTTTCTACTATGTGAATTATATGTCTTTATATCTTGTATGAGCTTCATGTTTCCCCTCCTTGTTATGCTAGTTTTCAAAGGAGGTGCTGCCGGATTTTCTCTTGCTTTATATTCTTTCTTTATTACATCTCTTGTGTTGAGTAAATTTGGTGGATGAGGTTTATGGTATTATCCATTCCGTTGGGACGCCACAACGTGGAGTAGGCAAGCGTTGGTCTTGGCCGAACCACGGGATAACCACCGTGCCATCTCTGTGATTGATCTCTTGTGGTTATTGTGTTTTGTTGAGACTCCTCTCTAGCCACTTGGCGATTATTGTGCTAACGCTTAACCAAGTTTTTGTGGCTTAAGTTTCAAGTTTTATAGGATCACCTATTCACCCCCCCTCTAAGTGCTCTCAATTGGTATCAGAGCCGTTCTCTTCACAAAGGGACTAATCGCCCGAAGAGATGGATCCTAAGGGGAAGGGAATCGTGATCAACGATAAGGAGAAGGAGTCCTTCGTCAACGAGCCGAAGGATGACAAGCCTACCAACTCAGGCTCCGGCCACAAACGCAAAGATGGGAAGAAGAAGAAGACAAGACGCATCAAGGAGATCGTCTACTACGATGACAGCGATGAGTCTACTTCTTCCCAAAAGGACGACTACGACTACGAGAAATGAAAGACGGTTAACTCAAACTTTTCTTTCGATTATTCGCGTATTCCGCTTAGCTCAAATTCACATTTACTTTCCATTCCTCTTGGCAAGCCTCCACACTTTGATGGGGAGGACTACGGATTTTGGAGCCACAAAATGCGTAGTCACTTGTTTTCTCTCCATCCAAGCATATGGGAGATTGTTGAGAATGGAATGAAGTTTGATAGCTCGGATAGTCCTATATTTATTAGTGAACAGATTCATAAAAATGCACAAGCTACTACTGTGTTGTTAGCCTCCTTGTGCAGGGACGAGTACCATAAAGTGAGCGGCTTGGACAATGCCAAGCAGATCTGGGACACCCTCAAGATCTCTCATGAGGGGAACGACGTCACCTTGCTCACCGAGATGGAGTTGGTGGAGGGCGAGCTTGGACGATTCGCAATGATAAGGGGCGAGGAGCCAACCCAAACATACAACCGGCTCAAGACCCTCATCAACAAAATAAGGAGCTACGGAAGCACGCGATGGACGGACCACGACGTCGTCCGCCTAATGCTAAGGTCCTTCACTGTACTTGATCCACATTTGGTGAACATTATTCGTGAAAATCCTAGGTACACCAAGATGTCGCCCGAAGAAGTCCTTGGAAAGTTCATAAGCGGGTGAATGATGATCAAGGAGGCGAGGTACGTGGACGACGCGTTGAACGGTCCAATCCATGAGCCTCAACCCATTGCTCTCAAGGCAACGAGGAGCAAGGAGGCGCTACCTAGCAAGGTGGCGCAAGTTGAGGCGGCCGGGCTCAAGGATGAAGAGATGGCCCTCATCATCAAGCGCTTCAAGATGGCGCTAAAGGGTCGCAAGGGACAGCCTAGCAAGACCAAGACAAAGGGGAAGCGCTCATGCTTCAAATGTGGTAAGATTGGTCATTTTATTACTAACTGTCCCGATAATGAAAGTGACCAGGAACAAGGGAGCAAGAGGGAGAAGAAGAAGGCATACAAGAAGGCTAAGGGCGAGGCACACCTTGGCAAGGAGTGGGACTCGGATTGTTCGTCATCCGACTTCGAAAATGAAGGACTCGCCGCCACCGCCTTCAACAAGTCATCCCTCTTCCCCAACGAGCGTCACACATGCCTCATGGCGAAGGAGAAGAAGGTATGTACTCGAGACAGTACTACTTATGATTCTTCTAGTGATGATGAGTCTAGTGATGAAGAAATAGATTACTCCAGTTTGTTCAAGGGATTGGATAGAACTAAAATAGATAAGATTAATGAATTGATTGATGCCTTGAATGAAAAGGATAGACTTTTAGAGAAACAAGAGGACCTTTTATATGAAGAGCATGACAAATTTGTTAGTGCACAAAATTCACTTACTCTAGAAGTTAAAAGGAATGAAATGCTTTCCAGTGAATTGTCTACATGTCATGACTCTATCTCTAGCTTAAAGAGAATTAACAATGATTTAAATGCCAAACTAGAAGTAGCAAATAAATCTAACTCTTGTGTAGAACATGTTATGATTTGCACTAGGTGTAAAGATTTTGACATTAATGCTTGTAGTGAACACCTAGTTTGCATTTCTAAATTAAATGATGAATTGGCTAGTCTTAATGCCCAACTTAAGACTAGCAAAAGTGAATTTGACAAACTAAAATTTGCAAGGGATGCCTACACGATTGGTAGACACCCCTCAATTAAGGATGGTCTTGGCTTCAAGAGGGAAGCCAAGAACTTAACAAGCCATAAGGCTCCCATCTCCGCCAAGGAGAAAGGGAAGGCCCCTATGGCTCGTAGTGTGCAAAAGAACCATGCTTTCATGTATCATGATAGGAGACATTCTAAGAATGCCTTTAGAAGTTATGATGCTTTTAATTTTTATACTATGACTGCTTCTAGTTCCCATGTTATGCATGATAGAAAAGTTGCTAGGAGAAATGTTGTTCATAATATGCCTAGGAGAAATGTTGTTAATGCTCCTAGGAAAGTTAATGAACCTTCTACAATATATCATGCTTGCAATGCCTCATTTGTCATTTGTAGAAAGAATAAGAAGGTGATTGCTAGGAAGTTAGGGGCAAGATGCAAGGGAGATAAAACTTGCATTTGGGTCCCTAAGACAATTGTGACTAACCTTGTAGGACCCAACAAGAGTTGGGTACCTAAGACCCAAGCCTAAATTTGCCTTACAGGTTTATGCATCCGGGGGTTCAAGCTGGATTATCGACAGCAGATGCACAAACCATATGACGGGGGAGAAGAAGATGTTCACCTCCTATGTCAAAAACAAGGATTCCCAAGATTCAATAATATTCGGTGATGGGAACCAAGGCAAGGTAAAAGGGTTAGGTAAAATTGCTATTTCATCCGAGCACTCTATATCTAATGTGTTTTTAGTTGAGTCTCTTGGATATAATTTGTTATCTGTTAGTCAATTATGCAATATGGGATATAATTGTCTATTCACAAATGTAGATGTGTCTGTCTTTAGAAGGTGTGATGGTTCACTAGCTTTTAAGGGTGTACTAGACGACAAACTTTATTTGGTTGATTTTGCAAAAGAAGAGGCCGGTCTAGATGCATGCTTAATTGCTAAGACTTGCATGGGCTGGCTGTGGCATCGCCGCTTAGCACATGTGGGGATGAAGAACCTCCACAAGCTTCTAAAGGGAGAACACGTGATAGGTCTAACTAATGTTTATTTCGAAAAAGATAGACCGTGTGCAGCGTGTCAAGAAGGGAAACAGGTGGGAAGCTCTCATCACACCAAAAATATGATGACCACATCAAGACCCTTGGAGATGCTTCATATGGACCTCTTCGGACCCGTCGCCTATCTAAGTATAGGAGGAAGTAAGTATGGTCTTGTTATAGTTGATGATTTTTCCCGCTTCACTTGGGTATTATTTTTGCACGATAAATCTGAAACCCAAGGGACCCTCAAGCGCTTCCTCAGGAGAGCTCAAAATGAGTGTGAGCTCAAGGTGAAGAAGATAAGGAGCGACAACGGGTCCGAGTTCAAGAACCTTCAAGTGGAGGAGTTCCTTGAGGAGGAAGGGATCAAGCACGAGTTCTCCGCTCCCTACACACCACAACAAAATGGTGTGGTAGAGAGGAAGAACAGGACGCTCATCGATATGGCGAGGACGATGCTTGGAGAGTTCAAGACCCCCGAGCGCTTTTGGTCGGAAGCCGTGAACACGGCTTGCCACGCCATCAACCGGGTCTACCTTCACCGCCTCCTCAAGAAGACTTCGTATGAGCTTCTAACCGGTAACAAACCCAATGTGTCTTACTTTCGTGTATTTGGGAGCAAGTGTTATATTCTTGTGAAGAAAGGTAGAATTTCTAAGTTTGCTCCCAAAGCTGTAGAAGGGTTTTTATTAGGTTATGACTCAAATACAAAGGCGTATAGGGTCTTCAACAAATCATCGGGTTTGGTTGAAGTCTCTAGTGACGTTGTATTTGATGAGACTAATGACTCTCCAAGAGAGCAAGTTGTTGATCTTGATGATGTAGATGAAGAAGACGTTCCAACGGCCGCGATACGCACCATGGCGATTGGAGATGTGCGGCCTTAGGAACATTTGGAGCAAGATCAACCTTCTTCCTCAACAATGGTGCATCCCCCAACCCAAGATGACGAACAGGTACCTCAAGTGGAGGCGCATGATCAAGGGGGAGCACAGGATGTTCAATTTGAAGAGGAAGAAGCACCTCAGGCACCTCCAACCCAAGTTCGAGCGATGATTCAAAGGAATCATCCCGTCGACCAAATTTTGGGTGATATTAGCAAGGGAGTAACTACTCGCTCTAGATTGGTGAATTTTTGTGAGCATTACTCTTTTGTCTCTTCTATTGAGCCTTTCAGGGTAGAAGAGGCCCTGCTAGATCCGGACTGGGTGATGGCCATGCAGGAGGAGCTCAACAACTTCAAGCGTAATGAAGTTTGGACACTGGTGCCTCGTCCCAAGCAAAATGTTGTGGGAACTAAGTGGGTGTTCCGCAACAAACAAGACGAGCACGGGGTGGTGACAAGGAACAAGGCTCGACTTGTGGCAAAAGGTTATGCCCAAGTCGCAGGTTTGGACTTTGAGGAGACTTTCGCTCCTGTGGCTAGGCTAGAATCAATTCGTATATTGCTAGCATATGCCGCTCACCATTCTTTCAGGTTGTACCAAATGGATGTGAAGAGCGCTTTCCTCAACGGGCCGATCAAGGAGGAAGTGTACGTGGAGCAACCCCCTGGCTTCGAGGATGAACGGTACCCCGACCACGTGTGTAAGCTCTTTAAGGCGCTCTATGGACTTAAGCAAGCCCCAAGAGCATGGTATGAATGCCTTAGAGACTTTCTAATTGCTAATGCTTTCAAGGTTGGGAAAGCCGATCCAACTCTTTTTACTAAGACTTGCGATGGTGATCTTTTTATGTGCCAAATTTATGTCGATGACATAATATTTGGTTCTACTAATCAAAAGTCTTGTGAAGAGTTTAGCAGGGTGATGACACAGAAATTCGAGATGTCGATGATGGGCGAGTTGAACTACTTCCTTGGGTTTCAAGTGAAGCAACTCAAGGACGGCACCTTCATCTCCCAAACGAAGTACACGCAAGACTTGCTAAAGCGGTTTGGGATGAAGGACGCCAAGCCCGCAAAGACGCCGATGGGAACTGACGGACACACCGACCTCAACAAAGGAGGTAAGTCCGTTGATCAAAAGGCATACCGGTCAATGATAGGTTCTTTGCTTTATTTATGTGCTAGTAGACCGGATATTATGCTTAGCGTATGCATGTGTGCTAGATTTCAATCCGATCCAAGGGAGTGTCACTTGGTGGCTGTGAAGCGAATTCTTAGATATTTAGTCGCTACGCCTTGCTTCGGGATCTGGTATCCAAAGGGGTCTAACTTTGACTTGATTGGATACTCAGACTCCGACTATGCTGGATGTAAGGTCGATAGGAAGAGTACATCGGGGACGTGCCAATTCTTAGGAAGGTCCCTGGTGTCGTGGAACTCTAGAAACAAACTTCCGTTGCCCTATCCACCGCTGAGGCCGAGTATGTTGCCGCAGGACAGTGTTGCGTGCAACTACTTTGGATGAGGCAAACCCTCCGGGACTTTGGCTACAATCTGAGCAAAGTCCCACTCCTATGTGATAATGAGAGTGCTATCCGAATAGCGGAAAATCCTGTTGAGCACAGCCGCACAAAGCACATTGACATCCGGCATCACTTTTTGAGAGACCACCAGCAAAAGGGAGATATCGAAGTGTTTTATGTTAGCACCGAGAACCAGCTAGCCGATATCTTTACCAAGCCTTTAGATGAGAAGACCTTTTGCAGGCTGCGTAGTGAGCTAAATGTCCTAGATTCGTGAAACTTGGATTGATTTATAGCATACATGTGTTTATGCCTTTGATCATGTTCCTTATGCATTTTGCTGCTTACTTGCGGTGCTCAAGTTGTACAAACACTCCCTGGACCTCACAAGTCCTCTTGCAAGTGATGCACATATTTAGGGGGAGATGTGCTACAACTTGACCCTTTGAGGCTAACCGTGTGCTTGAGTTTGCTTGTTTTAGTCTCAAAGGAGGTTTGAAAGGGAAAAGGTGGACTTGGACCATGAAAGACTTCCACTGCACTCCGATGAGAGGGTAACTTATTCCAAGTTCATCTCATATACTCTTATTGCCTTTGTATTCTTATTGAAGATTTTGGTGAGGCAATGGGGTTCTAGGGCCAAGATTGATCCCGTTTTGGTGCTTGATGCCAAAGGGGGAGAAAATAAAGGCCAAAGCAATAGATGGATCAGCTACCACTTGAGAAATTTTGAAAATAGTAGATTAGAGCTTTTGGTTTGTCAAAACTCTTTTTTTGTCTCTTTTGTCAAAAGTTGGCCTCTTGTTGGGAGAAGTGTTGATTATGGGAAAAAGGGGGAGTTTTTGAAATCCTTGATCAATTTTCTTTGAAATACCTCTCTTTATGTCTCTACAAGTAAATTTGACTTAGAGATAGGAATTTGAGTTTGATTTGCAAAAACAAACCAAGTGGTGGCAAAGAGTGATCCATATATGCCAAATATGAATCAAAACTATATTGAGTTTTCATTTGCATTGATATTGCACTTGTTCTAGTTGCTTTATGTTGTGTTGGCATAAATCACCAAAAAGGGGGAGATTGAAAGGGAAATGTGCCCTTGGGCCATTTCTAAGTATTTTGGTGATTGAGTGCCAACACAAGTGCTTTTGTGTTAATCTATGTAAAGTGGTGGACAAAGTGCAAATCATGTCAAAAGGTATGTTTCTAGACTTAGTACATTGTTTTATGGACTAATGTATTGTGTCTAAGTGCTGGAAACAGGAAAAATTGAATTGGAAATGAGATGGCTTTGTTCAGCCAAAGTCTGCTCAGTCTGGGTGCACCGGACTGTCTGGTGCGCCAGGCTGGCTCTGGCGAACAGGCTGCTCTCAGGACTTCGACGGCAGTGTACAACTATAATTCACCGGACTATCCGGTGGTGCACCGGACTGTCCGGTGAGCCGTTCACAGGTGAACTCGTCGCTCTCGGGAGTTGATTAACGGCGTATGGCTAAAATTCACCGGACTGTCCGGTGGTGCACCGGACTATCCGGTGAGCCAACGGTCAGCCGGGGCAACAGTCGGCCGAGGATTCCGCGCGTGACGCGTGGCCGAGCCAACGGTCACATTGGTGCACCGGACTGTCCGGTGTGCACCGGACAGTGTCCGGTGCGCCAACGGCTCTCAGACTCCAACGGTCGGCTTCGCCAAATAAGGAAGGATATCTGCACCGGACAGTGTCCGGTGGTGCACCGGACTGTCCGGTGCGCCAGTCGACAGAAGGCAAGATCTGCCTTCTAGGAATGTTCTCAACGGCTCCTAGCTGCCTTGGGGCTATAAAAGGGACCCCTAGGCGCATGGAGGAGTACACAAAGCATACTCAAAGCATTCCTAAGCACAAAGACTTCGATTCCACGCATTTGTTTCTTCGTGATAGCATCTAGAGCTCTTGTTGAGTTGTGAACTCGTCGGGTTGTGTTGTGAGCTCTTGTTGCGACTTGTGTGCGTGTTGACATTCTGATTTTTGTGTCTTGTGTGCGTTGCTCATCCATCTCTTACTCCGTGCTTCTTTGTGAACTTCAAGTATAAGGGCGAGAGGCTCCAAGTTGTGGAGATTCCTCGCAAACGGGATTAAGAAAAGCAAAGCAAAACACCGTGGTATTCAAGTGGGTCTTTGGACCGCTTGAGAGGGGTTGATTGCAACCCTCGTCCGTTGGGACGCCACAACGTGGAGTAGGCAAGCGTTGGTATTGGCCGAACCACGGGATAACCACCGTGCCATCTCTGTGATTGATCTCTTGTGGTTATTGTGTTTTGTTGAGACTCCTCTCTAGCCACTTGGCGATTATTGTGCTAACGCTTAACCAAGTTTTTGTGGCTTAAGTTTCAAGTTTTACAGGATCACCTATTCACCCCCCTCTAGGTGCTCTCAGTCACTGACTCCGACCATGGCGCTCGCGCCGAGTGCGCAGCCGAGGAAGACGATAGCCCTGACAAGGGGGACCGCCTGTCAGGGGCCAGCGCTCAGTCGGTCACCCTCTGCCCCCCCTGAGCCGCTAGCAAGTGGGCCCCGCCTGTCAAGCGTCCGTGCCGAGCCCTCGCCCGAGCCGCCGACCTCATTTGCGCCTCGCTCGAGCTCGGCCAGTCAGCCTGCCCCACCCCAGCGCCACTGACGCTCCTGGCCCGCCTGTCAGCCTATGCTCGCGCTCAGGACTGATCTCGGTCGTCGTTCTGTGATAGGATGGCTGAAGACGCCCCGTACCCCTTCGGTTTGCAGCTTTATAAAAAGAACCCTCGACTTTCGACAAAAATAGAACCTGTCGTCCCTGGAGTTTGTAGCCGAGCCCCTAGGATCTTGTAGAAAGAACCCCAGACTTTATTTTTATCATAGAAATATGTCTAATTTTGTATTTTGAATTTTAAAACTTGTTTATTTCATATCTTTTGCATATGAACTCCAAATTTGGTGGTTTAAATTGCAAAATGTTTATTAGATTATTCTCTACCTGTTTAAATTATTATCTTTCATCGTCTGCATGTATTAGATTTATGTATAGGCTATAGGTGCATTTAAAGTGATGGTTTATTATTTAAAAGGAAATAAAAAGGAAAACACTAATGACAATTAAGTGATTACCTTTGAGGTTAATATCATGTAGTGTATGAACCCATCTTTGGTAAAATTTTAATAATTCATTAAGATAAATGAAGTTAAGTTATGTGATCCCCTGAGATAAGCAGTACTTAGAGAACCACCAACCCCTAAGTGTAATTGTCTACCCTAGAATCTAGATTTCAATCTCGTGTTTGTATTTTCTATTGAACTTGTGTTCACTTGATTGCACATGTTTGTTGTACTGTTCCTTTATGAAAGTTCCCTATGCCCGGGAACAGGATCTGGATGTCGCCTAGAGGGAGGTGAATAGGCGAATAGTAATTATCAATGTAAAACTTAAAACCTTACTCTACTCGAAGGCTGTATCGCAGTGGAATGAAAGACCCTTCGAGTAGGTTGCAGTGGAATTAAAGTTCCTATCTTAAAATATCCTGCACTTCGAAGATAGCTTGTACCACATATAAGTATTGAAGTGCAAGTATAAATAAGACAGAGAAACAACACACAACACATAGCAGAGCACATAGACATAGGGATTTACCCCGAGGTTCGACCAAGCCTGAAATGCTCGCCTAGTCCTCGTTGGAGTTAGCCACACCTTGGCTTGGAGTCTATTTCAACTCCATCCTCCATTTGCTCAAATCTGTTAGTACGACATATATAGCCTTCCACTATGTTGATATCAGTTACAACGATGTCGTGGCTGCTTACAATCTTCTCGACAGCACTCTGGTAGAGTAACAATGTGCTCAAGATTTTGCTCTAGCTCTCAGCAGCACTTCCCCTCTCTCTAAAGGCTTCTAACTGTGCCTCTACACAACCTGGAGAGAAATACTCAAAAGAGTGGGAGCAAAATAACTTGCAATGAGTCTACAAAGTGTTGCTGCACTTGGGAGTCTTTCACAATATACATTGGTATGTTTCTTGGGCTCCCACACCTCCAAATGGCCGGTTGGGGGTGGGTATTTATAGCCTCCCCCACACTTCTAGCCGTTGGACAGAAAGTAGAAACTTTCTATCGACGGGCGCACCAGACAATCCGGTGTCCGGTGCCTACCATGTCAGTCGACCGTTGCCACCCTTTGGCCACTTGGCGCACCGGACAGTCCAGTGCGACTTGATGACCGTTGGCTTGGCTGACGTGGCCGACGCTGACTGTGCGATCGACTGTTGGTAAGGCGCGTGGCTGGCGCACCGGACAGTCCGGTGATTTATAGCCGCAGTGCCCCAACTGCTTTTCGAGAGCGGTCTGTTCACCGAGGGCCAGCCTGGGCATCGGACATCATCCGGTGCACATCGAATAGTCCGGTGCTCCCAGACTGGTGTAACTTCTTTACTCCAATTTGTCTTCTTTTGGGATGATCCCTAGCACTTAGACACACACAGTTAGCCACTAAAACAATTGACTAAATCTTGGGATAATACCTCTTTACTCCATGATTTCTAATCTACTTTAGACAGAGCTTCAAAACCATCAAGTCAACTTGACTTGATCTAGATTAATACACAAAAACTCCAACACCTTGCAAAGGTCACATAGAACATATCCAAACACAGAACAACCCAAACTAAAGGTCAAAGTAAACTTAGCTCTTTTGGACTGCTTCCAGTTCTGGTTTTGACAATGCTCCTCTTTCTAGTGACCTTGTTCACTTCTCGAGCTTCATCTTGAGCCTTATGACTTACACCACATAACTGTAGATGTTACCTCATTGGTTGTAAGTCATGTCCTTATGTAGTGATAATTGATGCACCATAACTCTTCTTAACTCAATCAACCTTGACTTTGCAAGTCTTCTTCTTCACCCCTGGCTTTGGGTTCCTCGGTCTCCTTGACCTTCTCCCATGCACTCGGTACCTCACAGCTCTTCTTGCCTCCACCCTTGGCTTGATTGGTTGTCTCTGAGTTATGCACACAGAGTTTCACTTAAGCAATGTCCATCTTGTGATGTCCATTATCTATATATATTCTGGTCTTTGGACCATCACACTTGTTCACTTGTGTTGAACCCTGTAAGCTTTGCATTAAGCACCTATTCAACACTTAGCACACATGTTACTCCTTTAATTGGGTTGTCATCCTGTGATACCCGGTTTGCAAAGAAGAGAAGTTGGGGGTTGTTCTTTTTGTTTTTTTCCTCGTCCAGTTGTTGTTTTGGGGATTTGGAATTTTGTGGACAACATTCGCAACTAGGGCAGTAGAATTTTTTTTGGTTTGACGTTTGCGTTGCGGTCGGGAGCTGTCGCGTGGGATAGTTGGGCCGCAATTGGTGTTTCGGCCCATTAGCCCTCCCAAACCCTAGCCGCCACCCTCCTAACTACCCCCCATGTGCAGCCGCCCCCCCACAACTCCTTTCCCCTTGGCCGCCGCCCCCCCTGCCCATCTCCTCCTCTCTCCATTGTTGCAGCCACCAAAACCCTAGCCGCCCCCCCCCCCCCCCAATCTCCTCCTCCCTAGGTGCTACTCCGTGCCGCTCGGATCATCGTCTCTTGGTGCGATTCTCCAATCGTTTTGGTGGAGGGAAGAAGGGAGGAAGGAAAGAGGGAGAACCCAAGGTGATTTTTCTTTTGTGTTCATCCCTTGTTCATTTGCGCTGCGATTCAATTGATTAGAGGTTGCGTTTGCGATTAGATAGAGGGGGGCTGTCCAGAATTTTGCGTGGTGGATGAACAGCGGTAGTTCCAGCAGTTTTTAGGTTTTTTTCGTGAAGATTTAGTGGGGATCAATTTGAGAATCTTGTAGAACTTTGTTTTATCTTTCCAACGAGTATTTATGCGCTCAATTTGGAGATATAAATTAAAAGTTATCATCGTTTGAATCCGGGTATGTGGCTGTCCAAAAAAACAGATTTTTCAGAGTGATGAACAGCAGCAGTGATAGCAGTTTCTGGGGATTTTTCGGGAGCAATTAGTGTTAATCAGTATGAGAATCTTGTATAACTTTGTTTTATCTTTCCAACGAGTATTTATGCGCTCAATTTGGAGTTATAAATTAAAAGTTATCATCGTTTGAATCCGGGTAGGTGGCTGTCCAAAAAAAACAGATTTTTCAGAGTGATGAACAGCAGCAGTGTTAGCAGTTTCTGGGGATTTTTCGGGAGTAATTAGTGTTAATCAGTATGAGAATCATGTAGGGCTTTTTCTTATCTTTCCAACAAGTACTTATGCGGTCAAATCGGAATTATATTTTAAAAGTTATCGCTGTTTGAATTCGCGTATGTCGCTGCCCAAATCAGAAAAAACAGATTGCAGGGTTTATTTTGTGGACCGTTTAGAGGTAAGTAGATGTTAGAATTCAATCATGAGTTGTATACAAAACTTGTGGGGAATTTTATGTAGTTGTCTCTGAAGTTTTTGTTCATCATCACTGCTGTCCTAATTTTTAAGTTATGGAATTGTTAAGCAGCGCTGCTGCAGTTTGGTTAGTGAGGGGAGAATTGTTACCGCGGCGGGGTTTGAGATTGCGCGTAGGTGCGGTGTTGTCTTTGAGTTTTTTTATGTGAATTTGGTGCACTAAGTTGGGTGTCAAAAACAGGTGGTGGACTTCCGGATCGTTCTTAGGGATTTTGCCCGAACTTCGGTGAAGGCAAGTAAAACTGTGATGGTTATTCCGTCTGTCAGATGAGGAGTCTTATACTTGTTTATGTTGTGCTATCATGTTCAAATTCATATTTACTTTCGAGTACCATCATTTCGACATGTTCATGTTTCATGGATTTCATAAGTTGAGTTTGAGGTTTGATTATGTTACTCAAGTGGTAATTATGTGGAATGGGTGGAAGTAAATGCCTAGCACCTTTTTATTTGGGGAGAACTTATGATGTTGTCATGCATAATGCACTCATCATCCATTGCATTGAAGTTTCGTCGTGATCTTATGGTCCGACCGTACCAGTACATTGAGCATCATATGTTGCCCGAGAAGGGGTATGGTGCAGCTTCATATCCTTAGAGATATGGAGGCAGAAGTCATTATTGCATTTGTAGCCATGTGCATTCATGGGAGAGGTGCTGAAACTATTATGTGGATGTGGATAATTTGGACTTGTGCATGGTGATTCTACTTGGTGTTGAGTTTTTTTAGTTACTCATATACTTGCTGCAATTTACTGTTCAAAAGAAAAGAAAGAAGTTCTGAACACGTGGTTGTGTAAGCACAGTTGATTTACAATGTCCTATTTGCTGTTGTTATGTTTACTTGCTGAGATGTGTTATCTCACATCTTGCATTGTTTGATGCAGGCACCTAATTTCTGCTTTGGGGAATAGAGGGATGTAGCAGCACGGCCACTACACCTTAATAAAGGAACCACCACTTATTAATGTTGTTAATCAGAGTCGGACAAGTCTAGTGAATTGCTTTATTCGTGGTTGAGCGGTTATTTTGGGGTGGACTGAGTTCTTATCCCATTTGTTTTACTTCAGTTGGGTCGTAATTAAGTTTTACCACTCTTGCATTTCAGTTTCTACTATGTGAATTATATGTCTTTATATCTTGTATGTGCGTCATATTTTCCCCTCCTTGTTATGCTAGTTTTCAAAGGAGGTGCTGCCGGATTTTTTTTTTCTTTCTTGCTTTATATTCTTTCTTTATTACATCTCTTGTGTTGAGTAAGTTTGGTAGATGAGGATTATGGTATTATCCATTTTGTGCGACCAGTGGGGTGTTACAGTTGGTATCAGAGGTATAGGCTGTAGGTCCTAGCAAGTGGAGTAGTAATAAATTGACACACTGCACATGTAGGATGGGTTTTCTGTCTTGCTATTGATATGATTATGTTATTCTCTGTGCTAGTTTTGACATTATCTAGAGAGATGCTATGCTTATCTCATTTACTTATTATTCTCATCCCTGTGGATGCAGCTATGCCGCCTCGTAGAGCTCGGGGTAGTCCGCAAGCTCCTAGTGGGGACTCGATGAGTCCGGCGGCAATGTTAGCCGCGATGCAGGCCATGCAGCAGGAGTTGGCCCTTCTGAGGCAAGCCATTCCTGTCGCCCCTGCAGGTGCTGCTCAGGGTGCTGGAGGTGGAGAAGTGCCCGGGGGCGCTGTCCCTGTGGGTGCTGTTCCAGGTGGCGAGGCCGAGGTGCCTCTTCCAGTCAGTGGTCTTTCTCTGATGCAGTGGATGGGCATGAAGTTGGATTCTTTTGATGGCACTGGTACTCCGGTCGAGGCGGCAGATTGGCTGACTTATGTGGAGGATAAGATGAATGTCTTCGAGATTGCTTATGGAGATCGGGTTCGCTTTGGCACTCAGCCGCTGAAGGGTGAGGCGCAGATTTGGTGGAGAGGCGTGCAGGCAGCGCACTCCTCCTCACCAGGAGTCCTATCATGGGATGTTTTCATCAGGCAGTTTGAAAGGAGATTCTACCCGGTCACCTTTCTGGAGAAAATGAAGATTGACTTGCAGTCCTACAAGCAGGAGAAGAAGTCTGTCACAGAGTATGAGGTGGGCTTCAACAAAATGGTCCGCTTTGTCCCTCATGTGGCTTATAATGAGATGGAGAAGGCGAGCCAATTCCGTCAGGGTCTGAAGCCTTCTATCAGGCATGCTCTGGGGGCCTTTCCGTTGGTGGACTTCCGTACCACAGTGGAGCAGGTGCTGGGTGTGGAGATGCAACACCAGTACACCATGGAGTCGCAGAAGTCTTCGGGTGTTGATCAACCTCGTAGCCAGGACACGAGGAGGGGCAACACTGGAGGTCCAACTCACAAGAGGGGCAAGTCTCAGCATCAGCGCCACCATCCCTACCGTGGCAAATCTTCTGACTCAGGTACCTCAGGAGGAAGTACTCAGAGGTTTCGGGCCGTTCCTAAGCCCGGGTTGGGGCTGGTGTGTTTCCGCTGTGGAGATGCGCATCGCCGTGCAGAGTGCCAGTGGAGTGGCAGGTGTTCTATCTGCAGTCAGGACCACAAGGATGTGGTGTGTAGGAGGAATCCCAATGGGAAGCTCAGATGGGAGCCGATAACTTCCTCCTCTTCTCAGGGCACTATCAATATGATGTCAAGTGCTGAGCAGCAGTTTTCAGTTCCTCTTCCTCCACAGCAGCTTTATGTGCCTGGGACTTCTCAGTTCGTGCCGATGCAAGGTTTTCCGCAGTATCAGGCTGTGCCTACTCCTGCGCCGTCTACCCCTGTGCTGACTCAGTTTGGAGCTCCGCGCCAGCCTCCTCCGGTGGCTCAGTGGGGTTCTTCTGTTAATTTCACTCCGAGAGCTTCCTCTTCTGCGGGTATTTCTGGAGCTTATGTGCTACCCGCTACGGATGGCAGGGAGCAAGGAGATGTGGTGACAGGTACGATTTCAGTTGATTCATTTGCAGCCCATGCTCTTTTTGACTCTGGCGCTAGCTATTCGTTTGTTTCGGAGGATTTTGTGTCGCGGGCTGGTCTTTCGGTGCAGAGGTTGGGTCACCCAATTTTGGTCAGTTCTGCTAATGGCTCCATTAGTAGCTGTTCAGTTTGTCAGGGGTGTTCCGTCATTCTTACTGATGAGGTTTTTTCGGCTAATCTGGTGGTGATTTCCTTGGGGGCATTCGATGTTATCTTGGGTATGGATAGGTTATCCCAGTATCGCGCGGTTATATCCTGCTTCTGGAAGACAGTGTTATTGCAGGCGCCGTCGGGTAAGGAGGTGGTATTCTTGGGAAGTTCCCCGAAGTTCACATTATCCTTGTTGGCGCAATTGCTTCCTGATCGCTGGTCAAGGAAGTCGGGGATCTTTTTCTCTATGGTGGTGGAGGGCGAGGCTGCCTTGCGGGTGCAGGACATCCGGGTGGTGTGTGACTTTGCTGACGTGTTTCCGGCAGAGCTTCCAGGCATTCCTCCGGAGCGCGATGCAGCTTTTGAGATTAAGCTGATCCCGGGTACGCAGCCTATTCATAAGGCCCCGTATCGAATGGCTCCAAAGGAGCAGATTGAATTAAAGCGGCAATTGGAAGATCTACTGGCTAAGGGCTTCATTAGGCCTAGCAGGTCTCCATGGGCTTCCCCAGTATTGTTTGTTGAGAAGAAGGATAAAAGCAAGCGGCTGTGTGTGGATTATCGCGCTTTGAATCAAGTGACAATCAAGAATAAATATCCGCTTCCCCAAATTGAGGTCCTCTTTGAGCAGTTGAGGGGTGCCCAGGTGTTCTCCAAAATTGATTTGAACTCTGGTTATCATCAATTGAGGATTCGTGAGGAGGATATTGAGAAGACTGCCTTCTGCACCAGGTATGGGCATTATGAGTTCATAGTCATGTCCTTTGGCTTAACTAATGCCCCTGCTGCCTTTATGGAAGCAATGAATAGGATGCTGCATGAATTCCTGGACGATTTTGTGGTCGTATTCCTGGATGATATTTTGATTTATTCAAAGACCGAGGCCGAGCATGATCAGCATCTCCGTCTCGTTCTGGGTGCCCTAAGGAAGAATCAATTCTATGGCAAGTTGAAGAAGTGTGCCTTTTGGCTATCTGAAGTGGCTTTCCTGGGGCACGTGATTAATCAGCAGGGTATTGCGATTGATCCCAAGAATGTTGCGGCTGTGGTGGAGTGGAAGAGACCTTCTAGTGTCTCTGAAATCCGAAGTTTCTTGGGGCTTGCTGGGTATTATCGGCGTTTCGTACCAAATTTTTCCAGCATTGCTAAGCCTTTGACTAGGCTCTTGGGGAAGGGTGTTCCCTTCGTCTGGTCCGGCGAATGTGAGATCAGTTATCAGTCATTGAAGAGCAAGTTGGTGGACGCCCCTATCCTAGCTTTGCCTGAGAGCGGTAAGCGTTTCACAGTTTATACGGATGCTTCGCGTATTGGTCTTGGCTGTGTGTTGATGCAGGAAGGCAGAGTGATTGCTTATGGCTCAAGGCAGTTGAGGAAGCATGAGGGGAATTATCCAACTCATGATCTGGAATTGGCTGCGGTGGTTTTTGCTCTAAAGTCGTGGAGGCATTACCTTTATGGCGAGGCTTGTGACATTTTCACTGATCACAAAAGTCTCAAGTATATTTTTACTCAGAAGGAGCTGAATTTGAGGCAGCGTCGATGGCTAGAATTGATTAAAGATTATGATTTGTCCATTCATTATCACCCGGGGAAGGCTAATGTGGTGGCGGATGCCCTTAGCAGGTCCGAGGTTCCAAAGGTGGCCTTGCCGTTGATCACTGATCTGGACCGTTTGGGGATCGCTTTGTGTTATGTCGGCACCGCTAGCGAGGAGACTCAGATGCTTATTCAATCCTCTCTTATGGAGAGAGTGCGTGCGGCTCAGCAGCAGGATCGTCTTTTGCAGGAAGCCCGAAGGAGGGTTGGTGATGGTAAACCGCGGGAGTTCACCATTGATGAGAATGATTTGGTTCGTTTCAGGGGCCGTCTTTGTGTGCCACAGAAATCAGAGGTGAAGCTGGATATCCTGCGAGAAGCTCATAAAACGCCTTACACCGTCCATCCTGGCGAAACCAAAATGTACCAAGATTTGAAGCAAAACTTCTGGTGGAAGCGGATGAAGGTTGACATTTCTAAGTATGTGGCCGCCTGTGAAGTATGTCGACGCGTGAAGGCCGAACATAAGCGGCCTGCAGGTTTGCTGAAGCCATTGGAAATTCCAGAGTGGAAATGGGAGCATATCACCATGGATTTTGTGGTGGGTCTACCTCGTTCCCCTCGTGGCAGGGATGCTATTTGGGTGGTAGTGGATCGCTTGACTAAGTCTGCGCATTTTATTCCCATGAAGACCACGAATTCAACTTCAGATTTGGTTCCCTTGTATATGAAGGAAGTAGTCAGGCTTCACGGGGTACCTAAGTCTATTGTTTCTGATCGAGACTCCAAATTTGTATCCAAATTCTGGGAGAGTCTCCACAGTGAATTGGGCACCAAGCTTTCGCTTAGTGTCGCTTTTCACCCTCAGACGGATGGTCAGTCAGAGCGAACAATCCAAACCTTGGAGGATATGTTGCGTGCATGTGTTCTGTCATGGAAGGGTAGCTGGGAGGATCATCTTGCTCTGGCAGAGTTTGCGTATAACAACAGCTACCAATCTAGCATCAAGATGGCACCATTTGAGGCTTTGTATGGCAGGCGGTGTATCTCTCCTCTGTGCTGGGAGACTTTGGGAGAGAGATCCCTGGTTGGTCCTGATTGGGTTCAGCAAACTTCTGAAAAGGTTCGGGAAATTCGTCAGAATATTTTGGCAGCTCAGAGTCGTCAGAAGAGTTATGCTGATGTGAGGAGGCGGGATCTGGAATTTGCTGTGGGTGACCAAGTCCTTCTCAGGGTATCACCCACTAAGGGAGTTGTTCGGTTCGGTGTCTCTGGGAAGCTCAGCCCAAGATACATTGGACCGTTCACTATCTTGGCCCGAGTGGGCAGCCTGGCTTATCGCTTGCTACTGCCGGATTCCATGGCAGGGGTACACCCGGTTTTTCATGTCTCTATGTTGAGGAAGTTCTTGCGGGATCCGGACCATCAGATTGAGATGGAACCAATTGCGGTGCAGCAGGATCTGACTCTGGAGTGTCGTCCGGTGCGTATATTGGAGTTCTCGGAGCGTGTGTTGAGGAAGAGATCAATTAAGTATGTCAAGGTCTTATGGTCTAATCAGTCGGAGCGCGAGGCTACGTGGGAACTTGAGGAGTTGATGCGGCAGAAGTACCCGGAACTTTTCGTTGTGGGTAAGTGTTGTTGATTCGCTAATCTTTTCTTGTGTCATTCCGATAGAAGCGTCAGAATTCGAGGTCGAATTCTTTTTAAGAGGGGTAGAATGTGATACCCGGTTTGCAAAGAAAAGAAGTTGGGGGTTGTTCTTTTTGTTTTTTTCCTCGTCCAGTTGTTGTTTTGGGGATTTGGAATTTTGTGGACAACATTCGCAACTAGGGCAGTAGAATTTTTTTGGTTTGACGTTTGCGTTGCGGCCGGGAGCTGTCGCGTGGGATAGTTGGGCCGCAATTGGTGTTTCGGCCCATTAGCCCTCCCAAACCCTAGCCGCCACCCTCCTAACTACCCCCCCTCATGTGCAGCCGCCCCCCACTCCTCCTTTCCCCTTGGCCGCCGCCCCCCCCTGCCCATCTCCTCCTCTCTCCATTGTTGCAGCCACCAAAACCCTAGCCGCCCCCCCAATCTCCTCCTCCCTAGGTGCTACTCCGTGCCGCTCGGATCATCGTCTCTTGGTGCGATTCTCCAATCGTTTTGGTGGAGGGAAGATGGGAGGAAGGAAAGAGGGAGAACCCAAGGTGATTTTTCTTTTGTGTTCATCCCTTGTTCATTTGCGCTGCGATTCAATTGATTAGAGGTTGCGTTTGCGATTAGATAGAGGGGGGCTGTCCAGAATTTTGCGTGGTAGATGAACAGCGGTAGTTCCAGCAGTTTTTAGGTTTTTTTCGTGAAGATTTAGTGGGGATCAATTTGAGAATCTTGTAGAACTTTGTTTTATCTTTCCAACGAGTATTTATGCGCTCAATTTGGAGATATAAATTAAAAGTTATCATCGTTTGAATCCGGGTATGTGGCTGTCCAAAAAAACAGATTTTTCAGAGTGATGAACAGCAGCAGTGTTAGCAGTTTCTGGGGATTTTTCGTGAGCAATTAGTGTTAATCAGTATGAGAATCTTGTAGAACTTTGTTTTATCTTTCCAACGAGTATTTATGCGCTCAATTTGGAGTTATAAATTAAAAGTTATCATCGTTTGAATCCGGGTAGGTGGCTGTCAAAAAAAATAGATTTTTCAGAGTGATGAACAGCAGCAGTGTTAGCAGTTTCTGGGGATTTTTCGGGAGTAATTAGTGTTAATCAGTATGAGAATCATGTAGGGCTTTTTCTTATCTTTCCAACAAGTACTTATGCGCTCAAATCGGAATTATATTTTAAAAGTTATCGCTGTTTGAATCCGCGTATGTCGCTGCCCAAATCAGAAAAAACAGATTGCAGGGTTTATTTTGTGGACCGTTTAGAGGTAAGTAGATGTTAGAATTCAATCATGAGTTGTATACAAAACTTGTGGGGAATTTTATGTAGTTGTCTCTGAAGTTTTTGTTCATCATCACTGCTGTCCTAATTTTTAAGTTATGGAATTGTTAAGCAGCGCCGCTGCAGTTTGGTTAGTGAGGGGAGAATTGTTACCGCGGCGGGGTTTGAGATTGCGCGTAGGTGCGGTGTTGTCTTTGAGTTTTTTTATGTGAATTTGGTGCACTAAGTTGGGTGTCAAAAATAGGTGGTGGACTTCAGGATCGTTCTTAGGGATTTTGCCCGAACTTCGTTGAAGGCAAGTAAAACTGTGATGGTTATTCCGTCTGTCAGATGAAGAGTCTTATACTTGTTTATGTTGTGCTATCATGTTCAAATTCATATTTACTTTCGAGTACCATCATTTGGACATGTTCATGTTTCATGGATTTCATAAGTTGAGTTTGAGGTTTGATTATGTTACTCAAGTGGTAATTATGTGGAATGGGTGGAAGTAAATGCCTAGCACCTTTTTATTTGGGGAGAACTTATGATGTTGTCATGCATAATGCACTCATCATCCATTGCATTGAAGTTTCGTCGTGATCTTATGGTCCGACCGTACCGGTACATTGAGCATCATATGTTGCCCGAGAAGGGGTATGGTGCAGCTTCATATTCTTAGAGATATGGAGGCAGAAGTCATTATTGCATTTGTAGCCATGTGCATTCATGGGAGAGGTGCTGAAACTATTATGTGGATGTGGATAATTTGGACTTGTGCATGGTGATTCTACTTGGTGTTGAGTTTTTTTAGTTACTCATATACTTGCTGCAATTTACTTTTCAAAAGAAAAGAAAGAAGTTCTGAACACGTGGTTGTGTAAGCACAGTTGATTTACAATGTCCTATTTGCTGTTGTTATGTTTACTTGCTGAGATGTGTTATCTCACATCTTGCATTGTTTGATGCAGACATCTAATTTCTGCTTTGGGGAATAGAGGGATGTAGCAGCATGGCCACTACACCTTAATAAAGGAACCACCACTTATTAATGTTGTTAATCAGAGTCGGACAAGTCTAGTGAATTGCTTTATTCGTGGTTGAGCGGTTATTTTGGGGTGGACTGAGTTCTTATCCCATTTGTTTTACTTCAGTTGGGTCGTAATTAAGTTTTACCACTCTTGCATTTCAGTTTCTACTATGTGAATTATATGTCTTTATATCTTGTATGTGCGTCATATTTTCCCCTCCTTGTTATGCTAGTTTTCAAAGGAGGTGCTGCCGGATTTTTTTTCTTTCTTGCTTTATATTCTTTCTTTATTACATCTCTTGTGTTGAGTAAGTTTGGTAGATGAGGATTATGGTATTATCCATTTTGTGCGACCAGTGGGGTGTTACACATCCAAACCACCAAAACCCACAAGAGAGCTTTCAATCTCTCCCTTTTTGGTGATTAATGGCAACACAATTAAGGCTTACACAAGAATAAGATTTAAAGCACAACCTTTTGAGTTCTAAGTTATAGAATGCTCCCTCTAAATATGTGCTTACATTAAAATCTCAACTTTGGCCTTATATGCCAAATTGCACATACTTAGGCTAACTCTGAAGCATTACTACACCTTAGCACCCGTGGGATGTATTATGTCAGGAATCAAACCGTGATGCGCCTGACACACACATGCACAGAATCGGAGTTAAAACCAATTAAGTGGATATACCACAAGAATATCAACCTACCACTATTCACCATTAAGATACCAAGTTAAAGCACTAGAACCACATGAATATATATCACAAGATAAAAAACAAACACAATAGGTACCAATTGATTCATATCAACAGAAGCACTAATTATGCATTATCACCATATAATACAACAAGAAGCATATGGTAAGCATTATAAACAAAACTAACACATTCTTCCCCTTAAGATCACAAGAACTCAAGGAAACCCCTTTGAGTCCTTTAGCACACAAAAAATTAATCTTCACCCTAAAGATATATTCACCCTTAAGATAAGCTTTCCTCTTAGGTTGAGGTAATCTTTAATGCACAAATTCTCCCCCTTTGACATCAAACACCAAAAACCATATTCAAGCAAGAACATAGGATGATGTCAAGGGATAGCATGGTATTAAGCAGGGAAAATGCAACACACTAACATTACCCCCCTTACTTATTAAGCATATGCAACACAAGCATTGGAGGGAAATTAAGGTACAGATACGCAAAAGGTCAATACCTCCTTTTGTACCTTTACCATGTGATGGTGTACTTTCCATCTAGTTTGGCGAAGTTCCCTTTGCATTAATTTAAGTTTTCCACCTTGAAAGCTTTATCTACAGGGAGCTCCTTCACACTTGTGCCTGATCCTTTATCATGACCTCTTCTTGTTGCTAAGGCACCAAACTTAGAACAAGTTATAGTATTGTGGCACAAGAGGAAACATCTATACCAAAGGATACCAATTGGAGCATGCTACCGAGGCTACCAAATGAAAGATCATCACCAACATAGCTCCATGATATTTAAAGACAAGCATCTAGGATCACTAACTATTATAGAGCACGAGCAATCTTTAAATACACAATCACTCACAACTTTAGATACCAATTACTCGACTTGTGGAGGTACCCAAGTCCTGATTGCTCCATTTCTTGCTCATCTTCCCTTTTCCACCTTGAGACTATATAGGACCACTCAAGAAACAGTTAGTCTCAAAAGGCACAAGTTATGTGTGCTCCCCCTAAAGTTGTGCATCAAGTCTTTGAATGACTTGCACCTTGCACATTCTAGCATCCCTCAAACTAGAGGGAATCACAACATACCTTGGTCTAGGCATAATATATCAATTGTATCACAAAAAGATTCCAACTGAATAGATGACATAATACAACTTATGCCTAGTGGAAACAATGCATGCCTTGAGATATATAACATTTTAAAAGCAACCTAGGCACGCTTCACACATGATGATCATTGCAACACATATACCAATTGAAAAACAACAAGATCATACATATAAAAACCAATATCTAAGCGCACCATGATCACAAAGAAAATTTCTTAAGTACACCAATTTAAGGGTGTCAGCATATTAAAGCATAAAGCACCAAAGCCAAGATACTACCAATTGAAAGGCAAGAGCACACCTATGATCACAATTAACAGAACTTCAAGATATTCAATGAATTTGCATAGTTCCATTCTCCATACCTTTACATTTTACCTGAATGTAGTGAGATCCATTCTTCTAGGTAGTATGAGGTGGGATAACCTGTTGTCACCAATTGAGGGCTCCTTTTGCTCATGCACCTCATAGCTCGAGAGGGTGCATTAGAGACACATGGATTTCGATTGAAAAATAATGCACTTAAGATACACGGGTACCATCCTTTGGAGAGCAAGTTGCAGATTCTCATCAAAGTCCTTTGCTTGATTCACCAATAATGATTAAGGACCTCTACAACTTATTTAACTCGAGATAAACATGGGATTAGTAGTGCACAATAATTCAACCTTGGGCCAATAAATAGACAATGATATTAACAACTTAAGTATAGAGTTGAATTAACCATCTTAAGCTCTCCTAAGGTCTCCAGTCCATCTCGAGGTACCTGCAAGATCTAGTTGGCACAGTTTGGTACCCATCTCAGGATGGGTCCTTATAGATCATTTAGTAGTGCCTTGGGTACCCAAATAGCATTTGTGCTAGATCTAGGGGATCTCATTATTGATCTAGCACAAGTGTATGGTTTGGGTCTCCTAAGCGAATAAGATTGAGATAAATTTACTTACTTAGGAACCTTACCCTTCTTACATACCTTACATAGATGACCTTGCTCACAACACATGTAGTAGAAGCGTCGCTCAACCTGACAAGACGCTTGCTATTCGTCTTTTGTCTTAGTGAGGATCATCTTGGAGGGTGCACGTCTTTGATTCTTCATGAGCGGACATGAAGTGATCATATGGTCCTTACGATTGCATCCAAAACATCTCCTCATCCCTTCATCCTTGTCTTTGTGTGGACAAGACGCAATGAAGTGGCCTAATTCCTTGCACTTGAAACATCTCCTTTTTTCCTCTTCCCTTTTTGCTCTTGGATGACATAGAGAGATGATCAATGCGAACTACATGACTAATTGAATCTTTACCTTTTTCCTTGTTCATGTTGATTGCTTCATTCATTGCTTTATGAACATCCTTCTTATGGAGTTTAACAATTGCTGCGGTTTCTCCCATCTCAAGCTTCTTCACCACGCGTCCGTGGATATCTTGAGGAGGCTGAGCAGTGCATCTTCTCCTTAGTTGCTTTGCTTTCTTGTTCCTTTCTTTATTTATGAGCAACTTTTCTTTTGATCCTGCAGCTTGATGCTCATTCAAAAATTGGCTTTCTTTTGAGAAACAGGGGTTAGCACATGGTGATATATTATCTAAATGCGCACATGTGCAAGAATGAGGTTCACATGAATTTAAGCTCGCAATTACAACCTCATGAGCAACATGAAGCATGATATGTCTATCCAAAAGATTATCATGATAATAAGACAACATATCATATTTTTCAGTAGGAGCAAGTTTATCATGATTTAGCTATTGTACTTGCCTCTTAAGCATGGCATTTTCAACTTTAAGTTGAGCAATACAAGATAAAGCGTCATCATTATTTCTTTGCTCAATTAAAACTGAATCATATCATTGGACCAAATCATCATGAGAGCACCTTAGCTCCTCATGTTCTTTGGTCATCTTCTCCAGGTTGTTGTTGGTTTTGACAAGTGTCTTCTCTAGCCTGAGAAGCGTCTCTCCTTGTTCTTTATTTCTTCTCAACAATTTCATCAAGAGCATCTTGTCTTCTTTGTTGAGATTGGTGTAGAACTGACGAATTTCTTCCTCACACACATCATCGGTCTCTTTTCCCTATCATCATTATTAGCGGAAGCAATACGGGGAAATGTACCTTGTGATGATGTAGATTCATCCTTGCTATTATCATGTTCCTTCTCATCATCACTTTCACCTCTACTATCATCATTAGCAACAAGACATTTATATCTAGTGGGAGATGAACCTGTCGGTGAGGTGGGTTCATCGCTTGGTGTCTGTCGGCGTTCCGAGACCGGGGGGTCCTCGAGCCGACGAGTGAGAGTGCCGCGTGCCCCAGCCCAGATGGGTCGAGCGCGTGGAGCGAGCGCAAAGGGGGGAACGGAGTGAGAGAGAGGTCGGTGGCCGGAGCCGGACCGCGAGGGAGTCGGAGAAATTCCCACGGCCTTCGTGTTCGTCCCGCGCCCAGGTCGGGTGCGCTTGCAGTAGGGGGTTACAAGCGTCCGCACGAGGTGAAGGGAGAGGGCGGCCCCGAGAGAGCGCCTGCCCCTGCCTTTCGTCCCCGTGAGGCCAACCTTTTCTAAGAAGGCCCTGGCCCTTCCTTTTATAGTCGTAAGGAGAGGGTCCAGGTGTACAAGACGGGGGTGTAGCAAGGTGCTACGTGTCTAGCGAGGGAGAGCTAGCGCCCTATGTACATGCCCAGGTGGCAGCCAGAGAGATCGTGGCACCCTGTTGGAGTGGCGTCGTGGCTGTTGGAGGAGTAACGGAGCCGGACGGGGGGACAGCTGTCGAGGTGGCTGGGTCCTTGCTGACGTCCTCCTGCTTTCGTAAGGGAGCTGGGGGCCGCCGTCGTCATGATCTAGTGGGGCGCCATCATGGCTTATCTGGCATAGCTGGCCAGATGGGACGCCGGTCTTGTTCTCTGCGACCCAAGTCGGCTCAGGGCAGGGTGATGATGACGCTTCCTGTTGATGTGGCGGTCTCGTATCCTAGGTCGGGCGTCGTGGAGGCTCCTCCGAGGCTGTGGCCGAGTCCGTCCTGCAAGACAGAGACAGAGTCCGAGCCCTGGTCGGGCGAGGCGGAGATTATTCGGCAGAGGCCGAGGCGGAGTCCGAGCCCTGGGTCGGGCGAGGCGGAGGTCGCCGTCTTCCGGGGCCTTGGCCCGAGTCCGAGCCCTGGGTCGGGCGGAGCGGAGTTCGCCGTCTTCCGAGGCCTTAGCCTGAGTCCGAGCCCTGGGTCGGGCGGAGCGGAGTTCGCCGTCTTCCGAGGCCTTAGCCTGAGTCCGAGCCCTGGGTCGGGCGGAGCGGAGTTCGCCGTCTTCCGAGGCCTTAGCCTGAGTCCGAGCCCTGGGTCGGGCGGAGCGGAGTTCGCCGTCTTCCGAGGCCTTAGCCTGAGTCCGAGCCCTGGGTCGGGCGGAGCGGAGTTCGCCGTCTTCCGAGGCCTTAGCCTGAGTCCGAGCCCTGGGTCGGGCGGAGTCTCCTATGGCACCACTGGCGAAGTCTGGCCGCCCGTCGGTCTTACCTTTTGCGTTAAACGCCCTGGTGACTCGGTCGGTTGGTGCGGTGATTTAGTCAGGGTTTTCTCCTTATCGGAGGCGGGGCCTAGGGCGAGCCGGGGATGCGCCTGCCGTGAAAGAGGAGACCTCAGGCGAGACGGAGTCATCTTAGGGTCGGCTGCCCTCGCCCGAGGCTAGGCTCGGGCGTGGCGTGGTCAAGTCACTCGTGTGGACTGATCCCTGACTTAATCAAACCCATCAGGCCTTTGCAGCTTTATGCTGATGGGGGTTACCAGCTGAGAATTAGGCGTCTTGAGGGTACCCCTAATTATGGTCCCCGACAGTAGCCCCCGAGCCTCGAAGGGAGTGTTAACACTCGCTTGGAGGCTTGCATCGCACTTTTTTGCAAGGGGACCAGCCTTTCTCGGAGGTACCTTGTTCCGGTGGGTGCGCGCGAGCGCACCCGCCGGGTGTAGCCCCCGAGGCCTCGGAGGAGTGGTTTCACTCCTTCGAGGTCTTAATGCCTTGCGCAATGCTTCGGCGTGACTAGCGGTTCCCTCATGCGAGCAGGGCGTAACCCAGGTGCACTGTCGGGGCCCAAGTTCTCGGGCTGGTATGTTGACGCTGTCAACGGTTCGGCCGGAGCCGGGTTTGCGAGAGCAGCCCCCGAGCCTTCGCACGGAGCGAGAGGACGATCAGGGACAGACTCGACTTTTTATATACGCCCCTACGTCGCCTTTCCGCAAGGAGGAGGGGGGGAGTGCGCCATGTTACCCTCGATGGGCACCGAACATGGTGTCTCCGGTGAGCTGCGATCGGGTAATCCGAGTGGACGTCCGTGCCCCGTTCGTTAGGGGTCGGCTAGGGGCCCGGAGGCACGCCCAAAAGTACCTGCGGGTGATCTGCCGGACCCGGTCCCCTAGCGACGGGGTCCGAGGGCTCGTTGCCTCCCTCCGATGGGATTCCGTTACAGAGTCGTTCCCGCTGGTCTCGGAAATGTCCTAGGGTACCTCGGGAGCGCAGCCCGAGCCTTGGTTATGTATCGAACGTACCCCTGGTCATCCCTCGCTCGGCGTCTGAGGCGGCTGTGAACCCTTCGACAGGCCAGCCTTCGAACCCCTGATCAGTAGGGGGCACGGAGCCCTAGTAGCCTGAGGCGGTCATGGAACCTTTCGGGGGCCGACCTTCGAACCCCTGACCAGTAGTGGGTGTCGGGCCCACGCGATCTGAGGCGGCTGTTGAACCCTTCGGGGGGCCAGCCTTCGAACCCCTGATCAGTAGGGAGGCTCGGGGCCTAGTTCCTTCACGGGGAAGGATCCCTTTGGGGTTATCCCCCTTCTCGGTCCCTGTTGCAAGAGATAGAGAAAGAAGGAAAAGGGAAAAAGGGATTCGAAATTGAACTTCGCGGCGTACCTTTCTCGGCGTGGCCGTTTTTGGCGGAGGCGAAGCGCCGCCAGCTGCCCCTGCCAGAAACGTCACCTATTTCGCCGTGGAGTTAATGCGCTGGGGTGAGTAGTTGGCGAGGTCGCCGTTGCGTGCGCGAGCCGTTCGAGGTACGGGTCACGGACGCGTCGTCTTCACGCCGTGAGAAGGGTTCTCTTGCTGCCCCCGGATGGGACGTGAGCCTGGCCGATGGCGTGACCGCTGCCCTCACACGCCCGCCACCGTCATTACTGCCGGCCCATTTTTGACCGCGTTTGACCGCTGCGCCAGGCTGGCGCCGCTGGATCGCAGGCTGGGCGGCCTCGAGTCGCGGTATCGGTTCCGCAATCGAGGAGGTGCGGTGGTGGAGCGAGAGGCGCAGCGGTTCGCATGCAGCGCCTGGCGCGCCAGTTGAACGACGCGTGGTCTTGAGCCGTCGCGCTGGCCTGTCAGGAGTCGGGGAGGCGCGTCCACTTGGCGTGGTTGCATGCCGCTTGCATGGCCGCTCGCCCCCTTTGCCCGTTGGTCTGGGCAAAAGTGGAGCGTCACTTGTAACCGCTGGGCGGTTACGTGCGTCGTGCGCGGCGGTTTGGCTCCCTCTGCTTGGAGCTGGTCTGCATGACAGGCGGGCCCCAGCCCCCGCGCCGCGGGGAAGGGCCTTGGAGGCGTGATGGAGAAGACTCAGCCCGTGACGGTTGAGGGCGCTAGCAGGGGGAGTTGCCTTTAAAAGGAGGGCGACCCTCTTCGTGAGGCGACCATGTCTCCTTTCTCCCTTATGCATTGTGTCTCTCCATCTTCCAGGCCCCCGGATGGGGGGAACCGCCGTCTTTTCGCTCCATCGTTGGAGGAACGCGACCCCGCGGGGGTTGGTACCTTTCAGCCATCGTTCGGCTTCAAGGATTTTCATCAGGCAGCCCGGTTGCCCCCCTCGGCTGGGGGTCACCCGAGACGGTGACCAGCAGCCCCTGGGTGGGGAGGAACAAACCGGGCTGCGATCTTGGTCCCACCCTCAGCTTCAAGGATGTTCATCATCCTCGCTGGGGTGGGTGCCGGACTGAGCCGGCGCTCCTCCTCCCGCACGGGTCCGTGGGTCATCCCCTCCCACGACATTCGAGGGAGAAGGCGCTCCCTGGCCCCGCGGGCGGCGCGGACTTCGACGACGCGGGATGGATCGGCGGCGAACGCCGTCACCTCCGGCGTGTCGGGTCCGCTAGCTCGGCTCCGGCGGGCCCCTTTGTCGGGGGGGGGGGCTGCCGCGCCGTGTACACGGGGGGTCCACCCTAGACACCGCACGCTGCTAGGGCGGCGCTCGTGTTCTGGGGTGGGCCTGCTTTTGCACCAGGGCGGCGGCTTTGCGCGGGGGCCGGTGCCCCACTCATCGGGGAGGATTTGAGTGGGGATCTGGCGGTAAGCAGGCGGCTCCTGGCGTCGGTGCCGAGGTGGAGGCGGCTCGAGAAGTCCCCGTCAGCGACGGGATCACCGCCACCATCGGCGCTTTGGGCCTTCGGCTCTTCGTACTTGTCCTCGCCCCTCGGGTGGCGTTATGGGCGAGGGCAAGACAGCAGCTGTGCCTCCCCCTGAGGTCTGCGCCGCCGCAGAGGGAGGAACCGGAGTTCCGCCTGTAGTGGCACTTTGAGTGCCGGGTTTTTCGTTCATTTCGGCTTTCGGGGCCTGAACATGTATGTAACTCCGGCACAGAGCCGTGTTTTTTCCTCATTTCTGAGCAATAAGACTTGCCTATCGATTGTCTGACTCGCTTCACCAAGCACGAGTCGCCCCGTGTCCAGGTGACGAGTGAGGTATCCGTATCCCGGAGGCGTAGGAATCCCTCGGCTCGGTCGGACCTGTTGTCCGAGGCTCTTCTAGCTTAGTTAAAAAGACCCCTCGGTCGCTCTTCGACGAGCCGAGGCCAGGGGTAGCGATATCAGCACAAGCAGAGGCGTTGTTGGCTCGGAAATGGAACCTGGTTGGCCGGAGCCCAGCTGGGTCGTCTGCTGGCAGGCTCGGCGCCGGAGTTGATTGGCCGAGGCCTCGGACCGAGCTGGCGCCCTCGGAAGGGGTCGGCCGAGGCCCCGGAAGCGGCCGGCCGAGCCGTCCGCTTGGGCCGGATTCTCGGGGAAGCCTCTGGCGGAGATTGCTCGAGCGCGGTGTCGACGTCGTCCTTTGGAGCGGAGGCCTTCGGACCGCGTGGCCACCCGAGGCCAGGTCGGGTCTTGCCGAAGGTGCTGCTGATGCCGAGGGTGTCGTCACCCTCTTCCAGCGCCAAGGTCCGCGCCTGCAGGGTCAAGTCGTCCTGTAGCGTGGGCCTTGTGCGGCCGTTGAGGCCAGAACACACACCCTTGTCGCGTTATAAAGCTGTGTCTCTTTTCCTCTTGCTTCGAGTATCTGGACTTTTTGTCGGTAGCAGGGATGTTAGTGCGAGCAAGAGTTGCTTCTCGCGGGAGGTGATGAGTGAGGTATCCGTATCCCGGAGGCGTGGGAGTCCCTCGGCTCGGTCGGCCTCGCCGCTTACGCGTACTTTTACCCATCCATGAGGCCCTGTCACCGACTCGGTCGAGAAGGCTCGAAGAACCTGCTTCAACAGAAGAGCCTCCGTACGTAAAGACTCATTCGATCCGCGGAGTCACCTTATCCGAACGCGAGTTACTTATCACAGAAGGTGACGAGTGAGGTATCCGTATCCCGGAGGCGTAGGAGTCCCTCGGCTCGGTCGGCCTTGGCTGTTTACGTGCACCCCGTCGTTTCTAGGACCCGCTTTTCGAAGTAGTCAAAAAGCACGAAAGATGTTCTGGTAAAAGAGGTTTTTTGTTCGAGGAAAATTTTGACGCAGAGGGGGTTAACCCCCTTTTAGCCCCCGAGGGAGGGTCGGGCTCCGCCGAGGCGAGGCCGACCCTTCCTTGTTGACTAAACTTCGCGTGGGTACGGGGTATAAGAACAACTTGGAAACATTCTTAAGGATAGAAGCGACGTAGCTGTTGGATGTTCCAAGCGTTGCCGTAGACCTCGCCTTGACTGTTGGCCAGCTTGTAAGTTCCGGGCTTCAGAACTTTGGCGATGATGAACGGCCCCTCCCAGGGGGCGTTAGCTTATGCCTCCCTCGGGCGTCCTGCCGCAGCCGAAGCACCAGATCGCCCACCTGGAGATCTCGGGGTCGGACCCCTCGGGCGTGGTAGCGTCGCAGGGACTGCTGATACCGCGCTGAGTGTAGTAGGGCCCTGTCCCGAGCCTCGTCCAGCTGGTCCAGCGAGTCTTCTCGGCTGGCTTGGTTGCTTTCTTCGTCGTAAGCCCTCGTCCTCGGGGAACCGTATTCCAGGTCCGTGGGCAGGATTGCCTCGGCCCCGTAGACCAGGAAGAACGGCGTGAAACCCGTGGCTCGGCTTGGAGTCGTCCTCAGGCTCCAGACCACCGAGGGGAGTTCCTTCATCCATCGCTTGCCGAACTTGTTGAGACTGTTATAAATCCGAGGCTTAAGCCCCCGTAGAATCATGCCATTGGCACGTTCCACTTGCCCATTCGACATGGGGTGAGCTACGGCGGCCCAGTCCACCCGGATGTTGTGATCGTCGCGAAAATCCAAGAATTTTTTGCCGGTGAACTGGGTGCCATTGTCGGTGATGATGGAGTTCGGGACCCCGAAGCGATGGATGATGTTGGTGAAGAATGCCACCGCCTGCTCGGACCTGATGCTGCTTAGGGGTCGGACCTCGATCCACTTGGAGAATTTGTCGATGGCGACCAGCAGGTGCGTGTAGCCCCCGGGTGCCTTCTGCAGTGGGCCGACGAGGTCCAGACCCCACACAGCGAAGGGCCAGGTGATGGGTATCGTCTGCAGAGCCTGAGCGGGCAGGTGGGTCTGCTTCGCATAGAATTGGCACCCTTCGCAGGCGCGGACAATTCTAGTGGCGTCAGCCACCGCCGTTGGCCAGTAGAAGCCTTGGCGGAAAGCATTCCCGACGAGGGTTCGAGGTGCTGCATGATGACCGCAAGCCCCCGAGTGTATTTCCTGCAGGAGGTCCTGACCCTCGGCGATGGTAATGCATCGCTGGAGGATGCCCGAGGGGCTGCGGTGGTAGAGCTCCTTCTTGTCGCCCAGCAGGACGAACGATTTTGCTCGTCGCGTTACCCGCCGAGCCTCGGTTTGGTCGAGGGGCGGCTCTCCTCGGCGGAGATATTGCAGGTACGGGGTCCTCCAATCTTGATCTGGCACGACCCCGTTCTGCTCCTCCTCGACGTGCAGCGCTTCGCGCTCGGGCCCCGAGGGTTCCTCGGATTGAGCCGAGGACGGCTCGGGCTGAGCCGAGGTCACCTCGGACGAGGCCGAGGGTGCCTCGGGTCCGGGCGCGTCGCCTATCTTGACGGAGGGTTGGTGCAGATCCCGGGCGAAGACGTCCGGGGGAACCGTTGTCCGCCCCGAGGCTATCTTCGCCAGCTCGTCCGCAGTCTCGTTATAGCGTCGGGCGATGTGGTTAAGTTCGAGCCCGTAGAACTTGTCCTCCAGGCGTCGAACCTCTTCGCAGTAGGCCTCCATCTTCGGGTCGCGGCAGAGGGAATTCTTCATGACTTGGTCGATGACGAGCTGTGAGTCGCCGCGTGCATCGAGGCGTCGAACCCCTAGCTCGATGGCGATTCGCAACCCGTTGATCAGAGCCTCGTACTCAGCTACATTGTTAGACGCCGGGAAATGGAGGCGAAGCACGTAGCGCAGGTGTTTTCCGAGGGGCGAGACGAAAAGCAGGCCCGCGCCAGCTCCCGTCTTCATCAGCGACCCGTCGAAAAACATGGTCCAGAGTTCTGGTTGGATCGGAGCCGTTGGTAACTGGGTATCGACCCATTCGGCTACGAAATCCGCCAGTGCCTGGGACTTGATGGCCTTCCGAGGGGCGAACGAGATCGCCTCGCCCATGATTTCCACCGCCCACTTTGCGATCCGTCCCGAGGCTTCCCGGCACTGGATGATCTCCCCCAGGGGGAAGGATGACACCACAGTCACCGGATGGGACTCGAAGTAATGTCGCAACTTTCGCCTCGTCAGGATCACAGCGTATAGCAGCTTCTGGACTTGTGGGTAGCGGGTCTTGGTCTCGGACAGCACTTCGCTGACGAAGTAAACTGGCCTCTGAATGGGCAAAGCATGCCCCTCTTCCTGCCTTTCGACCACGATCGCGGCGCTGACCACCTGAGTGGTTGCGGCGACGTAGACCAGGAGGGTCTCTCCATCGGTTGGGGGTACCAAGATGGGTGCCTGTGTGAGGAGTGCCTTCAGGCTCCCGAGGGCTTCCTCGGCCTCGGGAGTCCAAGTGAAGCATTCGGCCTTCCTTAAGAGGCGGTACAGGGGCAGGCCTCTTTCGCCGAGGCGCGAGATGAAGCGGCTCAAGGCCGCGAGGCATCCCATGACCCTCTGTACGCCTTTTAAGTCCTTGATAGGTCCCATGTTTGTGATTGCTGCGATCTTCTCCGGATTGGCTTCGATGCCCCGCTCGGAGACGATGAACCCCAAGAGCATGCCCCGGGGCACCCCGAAGACGCACTTCTCGGGATTGAGCTTGACGCCCTTCGCCTTGAGACACCGGAATGTCAGTCCGAGGTCGGAGAGAAGGTCGGAGGCTTTCCTCGTCTTGACCACGATGTCGTCGACGTAGGCCTCGACCGTGCGACCAATGTGTTCGCCGAACACATGGTTCATGCACCGCTGGTACGTTGCACCCGCGTTCCTCAACCCGAACGGCATTGTGACATAACAGTACATGCCGAAGGGCGTGATGAAAGAAGTCGCGAGCTGGTCGGACTCTTTCATCTTGATTTGATGATACCCTGAGTAGGCATCGAGAAAAGACAGGGTTTCGCACCCTGCTGTGGAGTCCACAATTTGGTCGATGCGAGGTAGAGGGTAGGGGACTTTTGGACATGCTTTGTTGAGGCCAGTGTAGTCTACACACATCCGCCACTTCCCCCCTTTTTTCCTCACAAGTACAGGGTTGGCAAGCCATTCGGGATGGAATACCTCTTTAATGAACCCTGCTGCCATCAGCTTGTGGACCTCCTCGCCTATCACTCTGCGCCTTTCCTCGTCGAATCGGCGCAGAGGCTGTCTGACCGGTCGGGCCCCGGCCCGAATATCCAGCGAGTGCTCGGCGACTTCCCTCGGTATGCCGGGCATGTCCGAGGGACTCCACGCGAAAACGTCGGCGTTTGCGCGGAGAAAGTCGACGAGCACTGCCTCCTATTTGGGGTCGAGCCCCGAACCGATCCGGATCTGCTTGGAGGCGTCGCCACTGGGGTCGAGAGGGACGGCCTTAACCGTCTCCGCTGGCTCGAAGTTGCCGGCATGCCGCTTCACATCCGGCACCTCTCGGGAGAGGCTTTCCAGGTCGGCAATGAGGGCCTCGGACTCGGCGAGGGCCTCGGCGTACTCCACGCACTCCACATCGCATTCGAATGCGTGTTTGTACGTGGGGCCGACGGTGATGACCCCGTTGGGGCCCGGCATCTTGAGCTTCAGGTAGGTGTAGTTGGGGATGGCCATGAACTTCGCGTAGCATGGCCTTCCCAACACCGCGTGGTAGGTCCCTCGGAACCCGACCACCTCGAACGTCAAAGTCTCCCTTCGGAAGTTGGAGGGTGTTCCGAAGCAGACAGGGAGGTCGAGCTGTCCGAGGGGCTGGACGCGCTTCCCGGGAATGATCCCGTGGAAGGGCGCAGCGCCTGCTCGGACGGACGACAAGTCGACGCGCAGGAGCTTGAGAGTCTCGGCGTAGATGATGTTGAGGCAGCTGCCCCCATCCATCAGGACCTTGGTGAGCCTGACGTCGCCAATGACAGGATCGACGACGAGCGGGAACTTCCCCGGGCTCGGCACGTGGTCGGGGTGGTCGTCCTGGTCGAAGGTGATGGGCTTGTCGGACCAGTCTAGGTAGACTGGCGCCGCCACCTTCACCGAGCAGACCTCCCGACGCTCTTGCTTACGATGCCGAGCCGAGGCATTCGCCACCTGTCCTCCGTAGATCATGAAGCAGTCGCGGACCTCGGGGAACTCTCCTGCTTGGTGATCCTCCCTTTTTTCGTCGTCGTGAGCCTTGCCACCCTCGGCGGGTGGCCCGGCCCGATGGAAGTGACGCCGAAGCATGACGCACTCTTCGAGGGTGTGTTTGACGGGCCCCTGATGGTAGGGGCACGTCTCCTTGAGTGCCTTGTCGAAGAGGTTTGCACCTCCGGGGGGTTTCCGAGGGTTCTTGCGCTCGGCGGCGGCGACAAGGTCAGCATCGGGAACGTCGCGTTTCGCTTGCGACTTCCTCCTGCCTTTCTTCTTGGCGCCGCGCGGAGCAGACGCCTCGGGAGCATCTTCCGACGGGCGGCCCTGGGGCTGCTTGTCCTTTCGGAAGATGGCCTCTACCGCCTCCTGGCCGGAGGCGAACTTGGTAGCGATGTCCATCAGCTCGCTCGCCCTGGTGGGGGTCTTGCGACCCAACTTGCTCACCAGGTCGCGGCAGGTGGTGCCGGCGAGGAACGCGCCGATGACATCGGAGTCGGTGATGTTGGGCAGCTCGGTGCGCTGCTTCGAGAACCGCCGGATGTAGTCCCGAAGGGACTCTCCCGGCAATTGCCGACAGCTTCGGAGGTCCCAGGAATTCCCGGGGCGCACGTACGTGCCCTGGAAGTTCCCGGCGAAGGCTTGGACCAGATCCTCCCAGTTGGAAATCTGCCCCGGGGGCAGGTGCTCCAACCAGGCACGAGCGGTGTCGGAGAGAAATAGGGGGAGGTTTCGGATGATGAGGTTGTCATCGTCCGTCCCACCCAGCTGACAGGCCAGGCGGTAGTCTGCAAGCCACAATTCCGGTCTCGTCTCCCCCGAGTACTTCGTGATAGTAGTCGGGGGTCGGAATCGGGGCGGAAACGGCGCCCGCCGAATGGCTCGGCTAAAGACCTGCGGACCGGGTGGTTCGGGCGAGGGACTTCGATCCTCCCCGCTGTCATAACGTCCCCCACGCCTGGGGTGGTAGCCTCGGCGCACCCTTTCGTCGAGGCGTGCCCGACGGTCACGATGAGGGTGCTCGTCGCCGAGGTGGCCCGGGGCCGCAGGCGCGGTGTTGCGCGTGCGCCCGGTGAAGACCGAGGCTTCCCGCGTGAGTCGGGAAGTCGCGGCACGAGGATCCGGGGTGTATCCCTGCCTTCGAGAGGCAGAGCTCTCTGCCCGCCGGGCCGCAGCGCCTTCCAGGAGATGCCTGAGTTCTCCCTGGATCCGCCGTCCCTCGGTGGTTGATGACTCCGGCATCGCGCGGAGGAGCATTGCTGCAGCGACCAGGTCCTGGCCAGTCCCGCCGGATGCGGGTGGCGGTTTGTCCCTGGCATCGTTGGCGATGCGGTGCTGGAGACCTTGGGGCGAGTGACGTATTCCTCCGGCCGGGGGTTGGCTCGCCCATACCTGCCCGATGTTCTGACGGATTGCCTCGAGCGCTCCTGCTCCTTCATCGAACCCGGCCTGCGCCCCGCGGACTTGCTCGAGCTGTGGGTCGTGACCTCCCGCCGAAACGGGGACCACAGCTAGCTCCCGCGGGATGTCAGCGCGAGGCGCTGGCCTAGGGGGATCACCATCCTCCGGCATGCCGAGACAGCCGCCTCCGGAGGGATCCCCTAGCTCGATGTGGAAACATTCGCGACTCAGGCCGCAGTCCTTGTCGCCAAGGCTGCGGCTGCCGTCGGAACAGTCGGAGAGGCAGTAGTCACATGCGGTCAGGAAGTCCCGCATGGCACTAGGGTTGCCAGATCCGGAGAAATCCCAGCAGATGCTGGGGTCGTCGTCTTCCTCGGACCCAGAGGGTCCGTAGGTCGAGACACCCGTCAATCGGTCCCAAGGCGACCGCACAGGAAACCCCAGAGAGGTTGCACTCGCCTCAATGTGAGCGCCCGCCAAAGCGAGATCGCCAGGCGGGCTGAGGCCGAGTCGAAATAACGAAAGATGGGTAGCAGTCGATACCTTTTTGTCGACGAGGAGCGATGAAGTCGCGTCGGGGGCGGACCGCGTCGTCGTCTTGGGTCCGAGGGCGACGTCCTGCAGGCCTTCCGTGAGCGTGCTGGCGTCGTCCACTTGCTCGGAGTCGACGTGTTGCGGGGGGATGGCGCTCGCGTCTGCCTTGAACGCGAGGGCGACGCTTGGCGTGTCCTCCGTCGAGGCGCCGGGGATGTCGATTTGCCCGACAGCCGTCGGAGCGCGACCTCCCGCTCGGCCCCGGTCGCCCTGCCTCCTCCTCCTTCGACGGCGAGGGAGAGGATGGGGCGAGCTCGAAAGTCGTCCTTCCCCTACGCGGGAAAGACGTCGTCGATTCCGCCGCCAGCGGGCGGGCTGTCCGCCATCAATGTCGCCGTCGCGCGGCGGTGGAAGGAGTATCATGTCGTAGTCGCCGTCGAGCGAGATGAACTCGAGGTTCCCGAAACGAAGCACCGTCCCGGGTTGGAGAGGTTGTTGGAGACTGCCCATCTGGAGCTTGACGGGAAATCGAACGTCAACACGCAGCGTGCCCCTACCTGGCGCGCCAACTGTCGGCGTTCCGAGACCGGGGGGTCCTCGAGCCGACGAGTGAGAGTGCCGCGTGCCCCAGCCCAGATGGGTCGAGCGCGTGGAGCGAGCGCAAAGGGGGGAACGGAGTGAGAGAGAGGTCGGTGGCCGGAGCCGGACCGCGAGGGAGTCGGAGAAATTCCCACGGCCTTCGTGTTCGTCCCGCGCCCAGGTCGGGTGCGCTTGCAGTAGGGGGTTACAAGCGTCCGCACGAGGTGAAGGGAGAGGGCGGCCCCGAGAGAGCGCCTGCCCCTGCCTTTCGTCCCCGTGAGGCCAACCTTTTCTAAGAAGGCCCTGGCCCTTCCTTTTATAGTCGTAAGGAGAGGGTCCAGGTGTACAAGACAGGGGTGTAGCAAGGTGCTACGTGTCTAGCGAGGGAGAGCTAGCGCCCTATGTACATGCCCAGGTGGCAGCCAGAGAGATCGTGGCACCCTGTTGGAGTGGCGTCGTGGCTGTTGGAGGAGTAACGGAGCCGGACGGGGGGACAGCTGTCGAGGTGGCTGGGTCCTTGCTGACGTCCTCCTGCTTTCGTAAGGGAGCTGGGGGCCGCCGTCGTCATGATCTAGTGGGGCGCCATCATGGCTTATCTGGCATAGCTGGCCAGATGGGACGCCGGTCTTGTTCTCTGCGACCCAAGTCGGCTCAGGGCAGGGTGATGATGACGCTTCCTGTTGATGTGGCGGTCTCGTATCCTAGGTCGGGCGTCGTGGAGGCTCCTCCGAGGCTGTGGCCGAGTCCGTCCTGCAAGACAGAGACAGAGTCCGAGCCCTGGTCGGGCGAGGCGGAGATTATTCGGCAGAGGCCGAGGCGGAGTCCGAGCCCTGGGTCGGGCGAGGCGGAGGTCGCCGTCTTCCGGGGCCTTGGCCCGAGTCCGAGCCCTGGGTCGGGCGGAGCGGAGTTCGCCGTCTTCCGAGGCCTTAGCCTGAGTCCGAGCCCTGGGTCGGGCGGAGCGGAGTTCGCCGTCTTCCGAGGCCTTAGCCTGAGTCCGAGCCCTGGGTCGGGCGGAGCGGAGTTCGCCGTCTTCCGAGGCCTTAGCCTGAGTCCGAGCCCTGGGTCGGGCGGAGCGGAGTTCGCCGTCTTCCGAGGCCTTAGCCTGAGTCCGAGCCCTGGGTCGGGCGGAGCGGAGTTCGCCGTCTTCCGAGGCCTTAGCCTGAGTCCGAGCCCTGGGTCGGGCGGAGTCTCCTATGGCACCACTGGCGAAGTCTGGCCGCCCGTCGGTCTTACCTTTTGCGTTAAACGCCCTGGTGACTCGGTCGGTTGGTGCGGTGATTTAGTCAGGGTTTTCTCCTTATCGGAGGCGGGGCCTAGGGCGAGCCGGGGATGCGCCTGCCGTGAAAGAGGAGACCTCAGGCGAGACGGAGTCATCTTAGGGTCGGCTGCCCTCGCCCGAGGCTAGGCTCGGGCGTGGCGTGGTCAAGTCACTCGTGTGGACTGATCCCTGACTTAATCAAACCCATCAGGCCTTTGCAGCTTTATGCTGATGGGGGTTACCAGCTGAGAATTAGGCGTCTTGAGGGTACCCCTAATTATGGTCCCCGACAGTGTCCATCGTTCTTGTTTTTCTCCCTTGGACAAGTTAGTACCACCAGCAATAGAGGGAGCAAAAGCAGTGCATATGGACTCAAAAAATTTCAATTTATGTTTAGTCCATAGATCATGAGCATCAACAAATAAATCACTATCACTACTCATGATGGCAAAATAAGCACCTCTAGAAATAGAGTCAACTACGATGTTGCAAGCATGGTGATTGAGAGATAAACATCTTAGTTCAACCTTAGAAGGATTTTTTACTAATATCGGAGGAAAAAATACTTCTACTAAAAATCTGTCTCAAATCAGGATCAATATGCATGAAAGCATTATAAATAGAGACAGACCAAGATTTATAAATAGAACCATAGGCTAAAAGAAGTTCTAGAGTTACCTCTTGTGACGACATCATCATCTCCGGACGGCTAAGACCACACTGGAGTGGCCTAGCTCTGACACCAATTGAAAGTTCCCTATGCCCAAGAAAATGATCTGGATGTCGCCTAAAGGGGGGTGAATAGGCGAATAATAATTATCACTGTAAAAATTAAAACCTTACTCTACTCGAAGGCTGGATCGTAGTGGAATGAAAGGCCCTTCGAGTAGGTTGCAGCGGAATTGAAGTTCCTGTCTTAAAATACCCTGCACTTCAAAGACAGCTTGTACCACATATAAGTTGTTACACCCGGGTTTAAGGGATAAAGCCGAGTGCGTCTCATATGTGCACCAAAAAAGAATATCACATATAATGACAAAGTGTATAGAGATAAATGTCACAAGTATCATTATTACATAGCGGAAGTCTTACAAAAATAAATGATAATAAAAAACAACCTAAACATTAATCCTTGGTGCCATAAAGCTGACTGGGAGACACCACCTAGATGAGCTCGTACTCTTCGTTGTAAGGCTCCTCCTAGACCACCTATTCTTCTCCTGTGGGGGGTTTATATATCGCAAGTGTGAGCTCACAAAAGATCATAGCTCGACAAGTTGTGAGGAATAATGTGCATGAACTCACCAAAGGTGGGAGTTCATGTGAAGTGTAAGGTGATCACAAATAAGGGTTAAAGCTAAGCATTGCTTTTAATAAGTTGGTCAAGTTTTATTAGCAGTTACTAAATGTAAGTAGATACCGAACCAGAGTAATAGTAGATCAAAATTAATAATAAATCCCAATGCGATGCAAATGAAAAATTGCATTTAGTTCCATAAATTAATCATGCAAGAGTCTTCAGCTGCTCATGACCGCACAACTAGTATACTAGTTTTACACTCTGCAGAGGTTGTACCCTGTACCCACAAGTCGTATATCCTGTCTAGCCTGGGTTTGCAAGGCCCTTAGACACTGCCGAGGTGAATGGCTAGGGATCCACTATGAGGCCTTTACAAAGTTCCACTAGCTTCAGAAAACCTGCTATAGTTTCTAGGAAGAGCGATGCAGGAATCCCCCGTCTGATCGCCATCGCAGCAAAATCAACACGAGAACCTCCCCACACGCCTACTCCCCTACTGCCCTTGCCCCTTTTGGGTAAGGTAGTCCTCCACTAGCTTTCCTAGTTAGTCAGCCAAGGGCGTCCCATTCCACCCTTGTGGTGGCACGTGTTTCTCAAGTTAAGCTCGATGTTCCAATTAACATAATTATCTTATCATGAATAGAAATAAAATAGTAATAAAGAATGATCATGTGTAATAGTTATCTCAACACCCAAAACCATATGTAGCAATAGCAAAGACTACCCAAAAGTTCAGGGGTAAACAAGGTGAAAAGATAACTAGACTAGGGTGGCCTATTAGGTCCCATCAAAATTAAGCCTATGCATGATAAAATAATTATAGAGAACATTATTGGGTAAATAAAAGTGGTCAAGGGCACAACTTGCCTTCAATGAGCTCCTGCTCAGCAACTTTTACCTACAGAACACCCGGATCCTCGGCCACTGGCTCGTCTACTCGCCACAATACAAACAAACATGGTACAAGGGATAAATTATCATTACACCAATCATGAATACAGAATACATAATAATAATAATCTTCGCATTGAAACGAGATCGTAGGAACAGGAATCACTAAATTCGAAGTTACGAATAGCGAGTTATGAATTTTCGATGGTTTTATATGTTTGGTACGAAAATAATTAAGTGATCAATTTTACTCTAGGTTTCATGCTAAAACAGAGACACTAGCTGCTAAACAATATTAATACCAAATTATAGAAATTGGAATGGGTCAAAAAGGAGCTAAAATGAATTTTCTAGGAATTAAACAAGTTTCTGCAATTATTTTATGTTAAAAATCATTTCTGAAATGAATTTCTGTGAGTCTCTTGGGTCTCTGTTCTGCGCGCACAAATACACTGGAAGCCAGGGGTTGCAATGTAAAAGTTCCAAGACTCATGACGGAACCGCGATGGACTGCGGGTTAATTTCCAAAATTCATAAGGGCTCTTATGCAAATCGGCCCGACCGAAGGGGTATGGGGCCATCAGGGTCGTCCAATTTCAAATCAACGGATCCGAGTAGTCCTAGACCCACGTGTGATGCTGGCCCCTTGGATCGAGATCCGACATCCCAGATTTTAAACAAGCCAAATCGATAGGGATCCGTCCAATCATAGATCGATGGCGCGAACACCTAAGACCGAACCTCACAGTCAGATCCAATCCGAACCATCCTTTACTCATCCTACGGTTTAGCACCCACCTCCATATCCGCTAATCAGAGGTCTAATCTCGACCCTCAACTCTCGCATCGATGGCCAGGGACGTTCTCCTCCCCCATGCCGGCCGAACGCGGCGACGCAGCTCCACCACCACGTCGAACGCCGGCGAGCACCCCCGAACAGCCACGCGAGAGCCCTAAAGATAAATCCAAGGGCATCTACACAAACCCTAGGGCATGATGAATACTCTAGGAGTGATCTTACCATGAATCGCTGCACAGTGGCTCTTGGTCACGGTGGAGTGCGAGATCGGCAGAATCTTCAATCTCCGGTGACAAATCCCCACAATCTAGACGGCGAGATCAGGGCAACAGGGCCATAGAAATCCTCCCCACAGATCGACGGAGCGAGCGAGCAGGAGTCAGCGCCCAATCGAAGGCATCAGTGCAAACTCCACGGTGGCAGTGGTGTGGGTTCCCTCTCTCGGCTTACGGCGTTGGTAGGGCAAACGAAAAGTACGTGCTGTGGTCGAGGCCCTAGAAGGGCATATATCCTGCGCGGACTAGCTGGGAGGTGGAGCCATTAAGTCCCCTAGAGTCCGAGATCCTCGCGCGGGTTGTTATGGCGACGTCTGCCATGCGCGTGGAGGTGGAGGGAGCTGGCACGTCGGGCCCACGCGTCATCGACCAACAATACAAACCACCCGATGGTATGCGCAGACCCAACAGCAGACGAGCGGCACCCACACTGCAGTGGCACTAGGCGTCCGTGTGACACGGTTGACCCTGGGTCCAGGCGATCGATGCTGATAGGCCAGGTCCACCTGTCGGCGCAGGGGGTATGCGGAATCCAGTTAGGCCGGCCGAAGTGGAGTGGGCCGAGGGGAGGTTTGGGGCCCAACACGAAGCTTCTGCATTTTCTTTCTTTTTTTCTTTTATTTTCTTTCTTTTCCTTTCAACTTTAGGTTTCGAATTTTGAATTTAAATTTGGTTGTGATCTTGCACATATATCAAATGTACAAATTCAAATCTTATGATGAAAAGAATATATTTATTTCCCATATATTATGTGGTATTTTCTTCTCTTTCTCCAGAGCTTTGATTCCAAATTAGGGTTTGAATTCTAATTTGTCCATTAATGTATTGTTATTGAAACTATTATTTTTATTATTTATAAATGCACAATCAAATAAACTCCAGCATGATGCACAAGTTACTCATGTGTCATTTGTTAATTATGCACTTTTAAATGTGGGTGTTCACATGTGCTATTAAATAGAAGTCACACAAATAAAGAGATCAACTCTAGTCTCATTACTTACAATTTGAGTATTACGAATCCAACCCCCTTAAAAAGAATCTTGACCTCAAGATTAGGAAGGACTAGGGAAGAGATGGGGAAATTCTATTCTAAGCTCTTCTTCTCTCTCCTAAGTAGCCTCATCTTCACCGTGGTGACTCCATTGCACTTTGCACATTTTTATCACTATATATCTTGTAACTCGTGTCAAAGTGTCAATGATCTTGATACGATACTCTGTGTAAGTCAGATCACCTTGAACACTGAGTTTTTCCATTGGTAACAGTTCCTCGATGACATGGAGACACTTCTTGAGTTGAGACACGTGGAACACATCGTGTACATCAGACAGATGATTAGGTAGTTCAAGCTGGTAGGCCATCTCCCCAACTCGCCTAAAGATTCTGAAAGGTCCAATAAAGCGAGGGGATAACTTGCCTTTAACTTTGAATCTTCTCATTCCATGAATTGGTGACATCTTGAGGTACACATGATCACCCTCTTCGAATTTCAGTGGTCTTCTTCGATTATCAGCATAGCTCTTCTGCCGACTTTGTGCTACTCTCAAGTTCTCCCGGATCATATGGACTTGTTCTTCCGCCTCTTGAATAATCTCAGGCCCAAAGAACCGTCTTTCACTAGTCTGATCCCAATACAAAGGAGTTATGCACTTTCTACCATATAAAGCTTCAAATGGTGACATCTTCAGACTAGCATGGTAACTATTATAAGAGAACTCAGCATATGGTAGACTTTTGTCCCAACTATGTCCATGCTTAAGGGCACAAGCTCTTAACATATCCTCAAGTACTTGGTTGGTCCTCTTAGTTTGGCCATCAGTATGAGGATGATAAGCCGAACTGAAGTTTAATTTCATATCCATGTTCTCATGAAGGCTCTTCCAAATCCTTGAGGTGAATTGGGATCCTCAATTAGAAATAATCTTCTTTGGTACCCCATGTAAGCACACAATTCAAGCCATATACAACTCTGCCAACTGAGAACCTTTATAAGTAGTCTTGACCCAAATGAAGTGAGCCACTTTGGTCAGTCTATCCACGATCACCCATATGGAATCGTAGCCCTTCGGGGTGCGAGGCAACCCGTTAATGAAGTCCATACCAATTTCTTCCCACTTCCATTCGGGTACTTTTAACGGGTGTAGTAGTCCAGCTGGTCTTTGATGTTTAGGTTTGACTCTTTGACATACATCACACACAACCACATGTGCAGCTACATCTCTTTTCAGCCCATACCACTAGTAGTTTTGCTTCAGATCTTGGTACATCTTAGTGCTACTAGGATGAATAAAGTAATCAGAGTCATGGGCTTCCTTTAGTATGGTTTCACGGAGGCTGTCAATCTCAGGAACACATATCCGGTTCTTGAACCATATTGTTGAAGGATTACGGGGAGGCTACGCTAGCGCAAAACAAAATTTTCAACCCCATAATACCAAGAACTACTGCGGTTATAGGTCATGGAATTACCACTAGACGCACAGAGCAGCGGAAGACGTCTCGATGTAGATGAACGCGTCGAGCAGTGCCGTGCAGTCGTCGGCATCCTTCACGTCCTCACACGGTTCGTCCTAGTGCTCCAGATGTAGCACCTCCGAGGTATCCACACGTACAGGGAGGAAGCGCCGTGTACCGAACTGCTAGGTTCGCGACGGCGGCTTGGCGAGGGCGAGAGGTGAGCGGCGGCTGCTCGTTTGCTGGTGGCAAATTAGGTTAAGCCTAACCGCGCCCCCACCCCTCATTATATAGGCGTTATGGTGGGCTTCAGACACCGAGGCCCATCATTAACCCTAAAGCCCAGTCTAATTTCGGATCTAATCCGAGTTAGGCTTCCTTCCCCTTAAGTGTGTGACCCTATAGGTTCACGTACAAATAGACATAGCCCGAGTACTCTTACTTGGCCCAATAATTGACAGCGGCCTCTAGCAAGACATGTCAACTCCTATGCGCACGTAAAGATCATATCAGACGAACCATTGCAACATTATGTACATGCTGTTCCCTTTGTCTCACGATATTTGGTCTGGCTCTAAGCTGACCTCTCTTTCTCGATACTGTGAATTGGAATCCTTTCAATGGTTAACTCTTAACCCTAGCACGGCCATGCATTTCTTGATCCAATCACTCGAGGGGCCCAGAGATATCTCTCTCACAAAGAGAGGGACAAATTCCATCTTGACTGACCATGCCTCACAGCATGCTTCCTGACAAACCCAAAACTACCTTTATAACTACCCAGTTACGGAATAGCGTTTGATAGTCCCTAAGTAAGTCAATTCACATCTTGAGAACATGCGACAATATCAGGTCTAAGGATACAATATTCATGTTGCAAAAAAAGAACTATATTACAATATCTCACGTTGGGTCGGTCCAGCCTCATGTCATACATGCGCCCACATTATTAGTTTAACATCTCCATGTTCATGACTTGTGAAATGTAGTCATCAACTAATACATGTGCTAGTCAACGACTCTGACTAGGGACATCATTTAGAATAACCATATAAGTAAAGAATCTCACAAACAATTCACATAATTGCTAATCAATACAAGGTGCCTTCCATGGATATTCAATTAAGCAATATATATATATCATGGATACAAAGAAATATGCTCATCTCTATGATTATCTCTAGGGCTTATTTCTAACAGTTTCCCACTTTCACTAGAGTTAATCTAGAAGATATCTAATACCCATAGATCTCATGTGTGCCTCATGCTTAGGTTGTGGAAGAGGTTTTGTCAAAGGATCAGCAACATTCAAATCCGTATGTATTTTGCATATCTTTATCTCACCCCGCCTAATGAATTCCCGTATGAGGTGAAACTTCCGCAGTACGTGTTTGTTTTTCTGGTGGTTCCTTGGCTCCTTAGCTTGCGCAATAGCCCCATTGTTGTCACAGCAGAGGTTCAATGGACTAGAAGCATTAGGAAACACACCAAGCTCGATGAGGAACTTCCTTATCCAAACACCTTCCTTCGCAGATTCAGAAGCTGCAATGTACTCGGCTTCTGTTGTAGAATCAGTCACAGTCTCCTGTTTGGAACTCTTCCAACTAACAACACCACCATTTATTGTGAACACAAAACCTGATTGCGATTTTAACTCGTCTGGGTCAGTTTGGAAGCTAGCATCGGTGTAACTAGTTACAACGAGCTCCTCCTTACCCCCATATACCAGGAACATATCTTTAGTCCTTCTTAAGTACTTAAGAATGCCTTTTACCGCTGTCCAGTGATCCTCACCTAGATCAGCCTGGTACCTACTCTTAGCACTTATAGCGTATGAAACATCTGGGCGTGTACTTATCATGGCATACATGATTGATCCAATTGCTGAGGCGTATGGTACCTTACTCATGCGCTCCCGCTCATTAGCCGTCGCAGGACATTGCATCTGGCTAAGGTGTTTACCATGTGACATAGGTATGAACCCTTTCTTGGACTGTTCCATGTTGAACCGTTTCAAAACCTTGTCAATGTATGTATCTTGACTTAATCCTATAAGCCTCTTCGACCTATCTCTATAGATCTTTATGCCCAAAATATATGCTGCTTCCCCTAAGTCCTTCATAGAAAAACTCTTTTTCAGTGAAGCCTTGACGGACTCCAGCATAGGAATGTCATTTCCAATCAATAATATGTCATCCACATACAAGATCAGAAATACAACAGCGCTCCCACTTTCCTTCTTGTAAACACAAGCTTCTTTTTCATTCTGATGAAAACCAAGCCCTTTGATCACTTCATCAAAACGAATGTTCCAACTCCGAGATGCTTGCTTCAACCCATAAATGGATTTCTAAAGTTTGCATATCTTTCCAGCATTGATCGGATCGACAAAACCCTTGGGCTGTATCATATACACGTCCTCATCTAGGTTTCCATTAAGGAAAGCTGTTTTGACATCCATCTGCCAAATCTCATAATCAAAATATGCGGCAATAGCTAGAATGATCCGAATAGATTTAAGCATCGCTACTGGCGAGAATGTCTCGTCATAGTCAACTCCTTGAACTTGTCGAAAACCCTTTGCAACAAGTCGAGCCTTATAGATGTGAACATTTCCATCCATGTCTTTCTTCTTCTTATAGATCCATTTGCATTCTATGGGTCTAACACCATCAGGCGGGTCAACCAAGTTCCAAACTTGATTTTCTCCCATGGAATCTATCTCGGATCTCCTGGCGACATGCCATTTCTCGGAATCTGGGTCCATCATCGCTTCTGAATATGTTGCAGGTTCGTCGTTGTCTAACAACAACACTTCCCCATTGCCCAACAATATCACTTCTCCTCGTGCCTCGCGAAGCCTTGCTGACCTTCGTGGTTGTGGTGGTGATTCTCTTGCCATAGACGTCTCAACTTGTTCTGCTACATTAGCATCACTTGTTGAATCTTGTCCCACTGGCTCATCCTGAACTTCTTCAAGATACACCTTTTGTTTACTTTTCTCTCTTTTGAGAAACTCTTTCTCTAAGAACACACCGTTCCGGGCGACAAACACTTTGCCCTCTGACCGGTGGTAAAAGTAATATCCTAAAGTTTCCTTTGGATATCCCACGAACATGCACTTGTCCGATTTTGGAGTGAGTTTATCTGACTGAAGTCGCTTGACGTAAACCTCACAACCCCAAATCTTCAGAAAAGACAAACTGGGAGTCTTCCCAGTCCACATCTCATATGGTGTCTTAACTACGGACTTAGACGGTACCCTATTTAGTGTGAAAGCTGCTGTTTCTAGAGCGCATCCCCAAAACGACAAAGGTAGGTCCGACTGGCTCATCATTGATCGAACCATATCCAATAAAGTCTGATTACGTCGCTCAGACACGCCATTCCTCTGAGGCGTTCCAGGCGGCGAAAGCTGTGGAACAATTCCACAACTCTTTAGATGATTGCTAAACTCATGACTCAAATATTCACCTCCACGATCTGATCGCAGTGCTTTAATTTTCTTGCCACGCTGATTTTCTACTTCATTCTGAAACTCTGTGAACTTTTCTAAGGATTCAGACTTGTGTTTCATTAAGTAGACATACCCATATCTACTAAAATCATCAGTGAAGGTTATGAAGTATTGGAATCCTCCCCTAGCTGTCGTACTCATTGGTTCGCACACATCAGTATGTATGAGTTCCAATAAATCTAATGTCCTCTCCGGTAAACCCGTGAAAGGCGCCTTGGTCATCTTACCAAGTAAGCAAGCTTCACATGTCTCGTATGATTCAAAATCAAACGAAGTTAAAAGCCCATCAGAATGAAGCTTCTTCATGCGATTCTCACTTATATGACCCAAACGACAGTGCCACATGTAGGTAGGACTTAAATCATTAGGCCGAGGCCTTTTAGCACTAATATTACAGATAGGTGCATCATCAAGATTTAAAATGAATAACCCATTCATAATGGATGCAAAAGCCACAAACATGCCATTCTTAGAGATCACACAACCATTGTTTTCACTCGCAAATGAATAACCATCCTTCATCAAACATGAAGAAGACATAATGTTTCGACTCATACTAGGAACTAGATAACAATTATTTAACTCCAAAATAAATCCTGATGGGAGGTGGAGTTGCATCGTCCCGACGGTCAACGCAGCAACTCTTGCATTATTGCCTACCCGGAAATCAACTTCTCCTCTTTTCACGCTTCTACTTCTTATCATTCCCTGCATCGAATTGCAAATATGGGCAACCGATCCGGTATCAAATACCCAAGAATTAATATAAGAATCAGCAAGAAAAATTTCTGTAATGTGAATAGCAAGTGTACCTGCTGCGGCTGTACCCTTACCGCCGCGATCCTTAATAGAGGCCAAGTACTGCTTGCAATTCCTTTTCCAGTGACCAAGTTCTTTGCAATAAAAGCACTCTGCATCTGCAGCTAGTCCAGCCTTGGGCTTTTGATTTGGCTTGGATACTGTATCCTTTGCCTTGCCCTTCTTCTTTTGAGATTTACCCTTCTTCTTAAAGTTGGGTTTGTTTTGGACCGCCATCACATGGCCGCTGCTGCCAGCGCTTTTCTTTATGTCCCCCTCTGCTGTTTTCAGCATGCCACATAGTTCATTGAGGCCCCTCTCCGCCCCATGCATATGGTAGTTCGTGATGAAGTTTCCATAGCTGGGCGGAAGAGATGCCAAAATGAAGTCAGTGGCCAACTCTTGGCTTATTGGGAAGCCTAGCTTCTCCATCCTCTGACTATAACCAACCATTTTGATTACGTGTGGCCCAACTGCTGCGCCTTCTGCTAGCTTGCATTCTAGAAAGGCTTTGGACACATTGAACCTTTCGGTCCTAGCCTGAGTCTGGAACATATCCTTGAGCGCCACGATCATATCGTGCACCTCATGGTTTGTCTCAAACTGCATCTGTAGCTCAGGCTCCATGCAAGCAAGCATTAGGAAACTCACTTCAAGATTAGCATCCATTGCTTTCTTGTAAGCGGTTTTAGCTGCAGTAGTTGCATTTTCACCAGGATCCTCTGGCAGTGGGGTGTCTAGAACGTCTTCCTTTTTTTCAGCCCTGAGAACAATTCTCAGGTTACGGATCCAATCCGTATAGTTTGTTCCATTTAACTTATCCTTTTCAAGAATTGATCGCAAAGTAAATGTTGGTGTGCTAGGTGTCATTTATCTACAACAAAATAATGCAAAATACTAAGACAAAAATATCCATGACAGAGTAAATCATATTAAACATTTAATAGTCTACTCCCACTAAAATCAATATCCCTCGATTGATACTTAGTGATTCAGAACCCACAACTAACAAGTCTACTAGTGAGCTTTAGCATCACCGCTAGAAGACAAGGTAGATCGGTAAGCAACTCCTTGCTAATCATATCATATATATGACTTCTGTTGTTGGGTGACATCTCTATGTCTCGGCTCCCAACCTTATGCCCCAAAGTCCTTAACCATTAAGCTGACTTTGTTTAAGTTAACCAACCCTTTCTGCAGTTCGTATCCGATACAAACCTATCTAGTCAAGGAAAACTGGTGGCACCCTAATTTCATAGACCCACCACCAATTGTACAAGACTTATGATAGTGCAAGGTTTGGAGAGGCATTTAAGCTTAAACATTTATGAGGGATCGTCCTACTTATATCATCGCACGCAAAGACATATATGCAATATGAACAAGTAGAACATTAAGAATGGCATTCACACAACAGTTGTGATTCGGTATGGCTTGTTGTCACATGGTGATCCCCATCTCCAATAATCTGTCCATCATGATGATCTCCATCTCCATGATATAGGTATGCCATCCTTCAGGTGATGAGTCCTTCAAGACCTATCTAACGTATGCTGGTAAACAAATTACATATACGCTTTGGATCATCACATGTTGACACGCAGGTCATTACATTAAATTTGGACAATACATGTGGCTCCAGCCGTATTGCCCTGGTCACGACACGCAGGTCATGAATAATTCATTAATATGCATCATGTACACACAATAGCCATACCGATCACAAGATGTCCTGCAAAAACAGGTTAGACAAACACGTTTCTATATGTTCGCCACTACAGCAGATAGCCACGGCGGTCTCAGGGCAGCGCCCTGAAAACCTCACAGGATTCCATGCATCGTATGTATGGAAATTCCACTGAAAATCTCATGCGGTTGATCAAATCAACCCAAATCCGAGACTTTCGACCCGAAGAAGATTACACCCATGACGTCGATCTGTTACGTCAATCTGCTGGTTGTGTATGCAGTTAGCCCCGATGGTGATTCCAGCCGGTAGGGGCAAGTCGAGCACATAACAGAGAAGGACGAACTAATCTCTTCAGTCATATCCGATGTAATCTACTTCAACCCTTTATAACCAATTGATCTAATCAAACCGTGTATCAAGTAGATCCATCTCATGAACCTAGATCCAGACCTAAAACTACGCAGAATCTGGCTCCGATACCACTGAAGGATTACGGGGAGGCTACGCTAGCGCAAAACAAAATTTTCAACCCCATAATACCAAGAACTACTGCGGTTATAGGTCATGGAATTACCACTAGACGCGCAGAGCAGCGGAAGACGTCTCGATGTAGACGAACGCGTCGAGCAGTGCCGTGCAGTCGTCGGCGTCCTTCACGTCCTCACACGGTTCGTCCTAGTGCTCCAGATGCAGCACCTCCGAGGTATCCACACGTACAGGGAGGAAGCGCCGCGTACCGAACTGCTAGGTTCGCGACGGCGGCTTGGCGAGGGCGAGAGGTGAGCGGCGGCTGCTCATTTGCTGGTGGCAAATTAGGTTAAGCCTAACCGCGCCCCCGCCCCTCATTATATAGGCGTTGTGGTGGGATTCAGACACCGAGGCCCATCATTAACCCTAAAGCCCAGTCTAATTTCAGATCTAATCCGAGTTAGGCTTCCTTCCCCTTAAGTGTGTGACCCTATAGGTTCACGTACAAATAGACATAGCCCGAGTACTCTTACTTGGCCCAATAATTGACAGCGGCCTCTAGCAAGACATGTCAACTCCTATGCGCACGTAAAGATCATATCAGACGAACCATTGCAACATTACGTACATGCTGTTCCCTTTGTCTCACGATATTTGGTCTGGCTCTAAGCTGACCTCTCTTTCTCGATACTGTGAATTGGAATCCTTTCAATGGTTAACTCTTAACCCTAGCACGGCCATGCATTTCTTGATCCAATCACTCGAGAGGCCTAGAGATATCTCTCTCACAAAGAGAGGGACAAATTCCATCTTGACTGACCATGCCTCACAGCATGCTTCCTGACAAACCCAAAACTACCTTTATAACTACCCAATTACGGAATAGCATTTGATAGTCCCTAAGTAAGTCAATTCACATCTTGAGAACATGCGACAATCTCAGGTCTAAGGATACAATATTCATGTTGCAAAAAGAGAACTATATTACAATATCTAACGTTGGGTCGGTCCAGCCTCATGTCATACATGCGCCCACATTATTAGTTTAACATCTCCATGTTCATGACTTGTGAAATGTAGTCATCAACTAATACATGTGCTAGTCAACGACTCTGACTAGGGACAACATTTAGAATAACCATATAAGTAAAGAATCTCACAAACAATTCACATAATTGCTAATCAATACAAGGTGCCTTCCATGGATATTCAATTAAGCAATATATATATCATGGATACAAAGAAATATGCTCATCTCTATGATTATCTCTAGGGCATATTTCTAACAATTGTGCCTTGCTCATCCTCCATGAAGTCTAGACCTCTACCTTCAGCCGTCAGATCTTTGATTTCTTGGATTTTAACATCACCGATCTGACCCTTGTGTATTTCTTTCTCCAAGGTAGGTTCTACTTCAATAGTGATCCCAGTGTGTGCAACTATTCCCAGATTGAGTCTTCTAAAATCTTCAACTAACTCATCGGGTAACTAGGCAACAATAGCTACATGGACATGCTCCTTCCGATTCAAGGCATCTGCAACTAGATTTGCCTTGCCCGGATGGTAGTGAATCTCCAAGTCATAGTCTTTGATGAGCTCCAACCAATGGCGTTGCCTAAGGTTGAGATCTTTCTGAGTGAAGATGTACTTTAAGCTCTTGTGATCAGTGTAGACTTGGCATTTGGTCCCCATAATGTAATGCCTCCAAATCCTGAGAGCGTGCACTACGGCTGCCAGTTCTAAGTCATGAGTGGGGTAGTTCAACTCATGTTTTCGCAACTAGCAAGACACATAGGCGATAACATGTCCTTCTTGCATATGAACACATCCCAAGCCCTGGCGGCACACATCACAATATATATCAAATCTCTTTTGCAGATCTGGCATAATCAACACTGGGGGTGACAACAATCTTAACTTTAGCAGATTGAAACTATCTTGGCATTCCCAAGACCAATTAAACTCCTTTCCCTTTTCTAACAGTGAGGTCATAGGCTTAGCAATCTTGGAGAACCCTTCAATAAATCACCGGTAGTAGCCTGCAAGCCCCCAAGAAACTTCGGATCTCGGTAACCGTGCTTGGTATCTTCCATGCCACTATCTCCCTCACTTTAGTAGGATCCACTGATATTCCACCATTAGAGATGATGTGTCCAAGGAATAGCACTTCGTCAATCTAGAACTCGCATTTGCTATACTTGGCATAGAGCTAATTATCTCGTAGCTTCTGTACATAGCACCATCCGTAGATGTTCCTCATGATCACTATCATTCTTAGAATAAATAAGGATATCATCGATGAATACCACGATGAATCTGTCAAGATACTCTATGAACACCTTGTTCATCAGATTCATGAAGTAGGCTGGTGCATTAGTTAAGCCAAACGACATGATTATGAATTCATATAGACCATATCGGGTAGATAAAGTCGTCTTGGGAATATCAGATGGCCTAATCTTCATTTGATGGTACCCCGATCTGAGATTAATTTTAGAGAATACCCTAGCTCCTCTCATCTGATCAAATAAATCTTCAATTCAAGGTAAAGGATACTTGTTTTTAATAGTAACATCATTAAGCGATCTATAATCCACACACATCCTTTGTGATCCATCCTTCTTCTGTATAAACAGAACCGACGCTCCCTAAGGTGAGGAACTCAGACGAATGTACCTAGCCTCCTGTAACTCCGTTAACTGTTTCTTAAGTTCCTTTAGTTCTTCTACTGACATTATGTATGGCCTTTTAGAAATAGGACCGGTTCTAGGTAAGAGATCAATGACAAACTCAACTTCCCTATCTGGTGGCATCCCGGGTAACTCATCTAGAAATACATGGGGAAATCTCTAACCACACGAATGTTACTACCCACAAATTTCCCATCTACTAGAAATACGACGGGTTTGGTAGAGACGGTTATGGTAATCTCGACTTCAAATCTTTCTCCTTTAGAGCTGGTGAGTTCTACAGTTCCCCTAACACAATGTATAACTGCCTTGGCCTTCCTTAAACATGACATACCAAGTATTAGGTCTATGCTACTTTCCTCTAATACTATAGGGGTAGCCCAGAATTCCCTTCCCATAATTGTCAATGTTAATCTGTTGGTCATATAATTTGCTTCAATAGGCTCTTTAGGGGTAATTACTATCAGTGGCTTTTGCATATTTTGTAGTGGTAAATTCATTTGTGTTGGCATATCAAGCAGAAATAAACGAATGTGTAGCACTAGAATCAAATAGTATTGCTGTAGGAATTGAATTAATATAAAACATACCAATAGCGATGTTAGCTTTGTCTGTGGTAGCATCAGCACTGACTTGATTGACTCTGGCAATGTCGAATCCCTTGCCAGAACCTGGAGTTTGTTGCTTGTTTTGGACGGGGGTGCTGGCAATACTCTGTGGACAAACATTGGCATAGTGCCCAACCTGACCGCACTTGTAGCATGTGGTGCCTACACTCTGTCCTGCGAGTCTCGCCGGGGTGCCAGTGGGGGCAGCCTAACGAGTGTGTGGAGCTATGGAGTCCCCTGCGGTGCATATTGAGCTGGGCACTGACCTCCTCCAGTACGAGCCGATGAACCCTGGGGTGGAACATAGCGAGGACGAACGCTACTGCTCCCCTGCCCCTAGGTGATAGCCTTCCTCTTCATTTCCCCCAGCTGAACACGCTTATGTTCAATAGCCAGAGCCTTGTCTAGGAGTCTCTGAAATGATGGAAAGGTGTGAACAATCAGTGAATACTGTAGTGGTCCATTTAGTCCCTCCATGAAGTGTTCCTGCTTCCTTTCATCTTCTGCCACTTCATCTAGAGCATACCGTGATAGCTAAATAAATTAGTCACGGTATTCACTGACTGACATATTACCCTGCTTCAGCGACATAAATTCCTTCTTCTTTATCTTCATCAGTCCAGCAGAGATGTGGTAGTTTCTGGACTATGTTGAGAATTCTGCCTAGGTGATATTGTTGGCAGCATCATGAGCAGTAGTGTAAGAATCCCACCAATCAGCAGCGGGACCAGTAAGACGACCAGAAGCATAAAGCACCTTCTCCCGGTCAGAGCATTGGGCGATATTCAGCATCTTCTCCACTAATTTCAGCCAATCATCAGCGTACAGAGGATCTAGAGAGCTGGCGAATGTCGGTGGCTTGTGGCTCATGAACTCTCGGTGCTTGTCTCGGGGTGAAACTGGTGGTGGTGGTGGCATTGGTGCTTGTTGTTGTTGTACCATCCTTTCTTGCCTCATTTCTTCTCTCATCTCCTGCTTTTCCTGGTGTATCTCTTGACGTTCCTGCTGCATCTAAGCTTGCATATCCGTCATAGTATTTGCCATTTGTTGTAGCATCTACATCTGAGCTGCAACCACTAGATCTGTCCCAGTCGATGGAGGATTCAGAGGATTCATTTCTACCTGCTGTTGTCTAAGCACCCTCCGGTTGTGTGGGTTGGCAGGTAGATCAATTCTGCCTCCCTTCCTGGTATTGACCATCTGGTTTAGAGACATATGGTAAGAAAGAATTGTAGACAAGAAGAGTAACAACGAGACATGATCTTTTGAGGGTTTTATTAGCTAAGTAGATTAGTGTGTCACCTACTAAGGCTAATACATTACCTTATGGTGGTACATGCTAAAATGCCCTGCTATACTATCAATCATTTAAAGAAGCAAATCAGGCATTTATCATCAGAACAATCATCCAAACACTTTAGAATGAAAATAATTTTAATTTTGTCTTAGGTCTCCTATCTCTTTAAAGGGTCATAAATGTAGGATTCTAAGGTGTGAAATCCTTCTGGTCTTTCTAGAGTAGAAAAGATACGAATAGTTAGAGTAGAACAACGAAAGGTGAGACAGGATCAAGTTAAGTGTAGTATGAATCAGAGTAAGGTAAGTAGGTAAGGGTTTTGTCTAGTTCTATCTAGGTTTTATCCTACAGTCAACATTTGCTCTGATACCACTACTGTCACACCCAGGTTTAAGGGATAAAGCCGGGTGCGTCTCATATGTGCGCTAAAGAAGAACATCACATATAATGACAAAGTGTATAGAGATAAATGTCACAAGTATCATTATTACATAGCGGAAGTCTTACAAAAATAAATGATAATAATAAAACAACCTAAACATTAATCCTTGGCGCTATAAAGCTGACTGGGAGACGCCACCTAGATGAGCTCGTACTCTTCATTGTAAGGCTCCTCCTGGACCACCTGTTCTTCTCCTGTGGGGGGGGGGTTATATATCACAAGTGTGAGCTCACAAAAGATCATAGCTTGACAAGTTGTGAGGAATAATGTGCATGAACTCACCAAAGGTGGGAGTTCATGTGAAGTGTAAGGTGATCACAAATAAGGGTTAAAGCTAAGCATTGCTTTTAATAAGTTGGTCAAGTTTTATTAGCAGTTACTGAAAGGGAAATAGGGTTAACCTTTTCCCATAATTAATTTTGGTGGTTGAATGCCTAACACAAATAATGGACTAACTAGTTTGCTCTAGAATACATGCTCTACAAGTGCATAAAGGTTCAACACAAACCAGTAAAAGATTGAAGTTAGGGATCAAATACAAAGGAGCAAAGAAACCGAGTGTGCACTGGCCTGGCGCACCGGACTGTCCGGTGTCCCACCGGATAGTGTCCGGTGCACCAGGTCCGTATAGGAACGAACGGGCCACTCTCGGGTTTCTCCAGGCGCGCTCCGCTATAATTCACCGGACTATCGGTGTGCCACCGGATTGTCCAGTGCACCAGCGGAGTAACAGCTATCCAGCACAACGGTTGACTGCAACGGACACCCTGCAATGCTACAGTGCGTGAACAGTGCGCACAGAAGTCATAGTAGTCGTCAGAGGCGCACCGGACAGTGAACAGTGCCTGTCCGGTGCGGCACTGGACTGTCCGGTGCCACTAGAAGACAAAGCCTCCAACGGTCAGAAGCTCCCGAACCCTAACGGTTGGGTGACGTGGCTAGCGCACCGGACAGTGTCCGGTGGTGCACCAGACTATTCAGTGCACCCATCGACAACAGCCACCCCCAATGGTTGTTTGGTGGTTGAGGGCTATATATACCCCCAACCACCTCCACTCCAACCATCCAAGCATTTAACACATTGCATTCAATACAAGAGCAATAGAATCCACTCCAAAGACACAATCCAAGTGATCAATCCCCTCAAAGTCCCCAATTCAACTCTAGCGCGTTAGGACTTGTGAGAGGATCATTTGTGTTCCTTTGTTGCTCTTGTTTACTTGGCTTGGCTTTCTTTTCTTTCTCACTTCTTACTCTCAAGTGCTTTGTAAGCGAGGCAAAAGACACCAATTGTGTGGTGGTCCTTGTGGGGTCTAAGTGACCCGTGAGATTAAGGAAGAAGGCTCACTCGGTCTAAGTGACCGTTTGAGAGAGGGAAAGGGTTGAAAGAGACCCGGTCTTTGTGACCACCTCAACGGGGACTAGGTTCTTTAGAACCGAACCTCGGTAAAACAAATCACCTTGTTCATCCGCTTTATTTCTTGGTTGATTTGTTTTCCCCCTCTCTTTTGGACTCGGATTTAATTCTAACGCTAACCCCGGCTTGTAGTTTGTGTTTTAAGTTATAAATTTCAGATTACGCCTATTCACCCCCCTCTAGGCGACTTTCAATTGGTATCAGAGCCCGGTACTTCATTAGAGTTTAACAACTCGAAGTGATGTCGGGAGATCACGCCAAGAGGGAGATCGTGACCGGTGACAAGCTCGCAAGCCCGAGGAGTACCCACTCAAGGCAGTCTAGGCACAAGCATAAGGAGGAATCCTCTTTCTCCATCAAGTCCCATCAGAGAGGCAACAAGAAGAAGAAAATGAAGAAAGTGGTCTACTACGAGACTGACTCATCGTCGCCCTCCACATCTAGCTCCGACTCGTCATCCACTACTTCTAAGCGCCATGAGCTCAAGAAGTATAGTAAGATGCCCCTCCGCTATCCTCGCATTTATAAACGCACTCCATTACTTTCCGTTCCCTTAGACAAACCACCATATTTTGATGGTGAGGATTATTCTATGTGGAGTGATAAAATGAGGCATCATCTAACCTCACTCCACAAAATAAAATTGGGATATTGTTGAGTATGGAGCGCAGGTACCGAAGGTAGCGGACAAGGACTACGATTCAGACGAGGACGACCAAATTCGGCACTTTAACTCCCAAGCCACAACTATACTCCTCGCCTCCTTGTGTCGAGAGGAGTATAATAAGGTGCAAGGGTTGAAGACGGCCAAAGAAATTTGGGACGTCTTCAAGACGGTGTACGAAGGGGACGAGGTGACCAAGATCACCAAAAGAGGGACGATCAAGGGGGAGCTCGGTCGATTCATCCTCAACCAAGGAGAGGAGCCACAAGCCATGTACAACCGGCTCAAGACCTTGGTGAATCAAGTGCGCAACCTTGGGAGCACCAAGTGGGATGACCATGAAATGGTCAAGGTTATTCTAAGATCCCTTGTTTTTCGCGATCATACTCAAGTGCAATTAATTCGTGGGGATCCTAGATACAAATTAATGTCTCCTGAGGAAGTGATAGGAAAGTTTGTGAGCTTTGAACTAATGGTCAAAGGCTGCAAACACATCGTGAACTTGGAGCAAGGCGCCACCTCCACACCCGAGGTGCAACCTGTCGCATTCAAGGCGATGGAAGAAGAAAAGAAGGAGTCTACACCAAGTAGGCTTCCCATCGATGCCTCCAAGCTCGACAATGAGTTAATGGCGCTCATCATCAAGAGTTTTCGCCAAATCCTCAAGCAAAGGAAGGGGAAAGACTGCAAACCCCGCTCCAAGAGGGTGTGCTACAAATGTGGTAAGCCCAGTCATTTTATCGCTAAATGTCCTATGTCTAGTGATAGTGACAGGGGCGACGATAAGAAGGGGAAGAAGAAGAAGGAGAAGAAGAGGTACTACTAGAAGAAGGGCGGCGATGCCCACGTGTGTCGGGAATGGGACTCCGACGAGAGCTCCACTGACTCCTCCGACGAGGATGCCACCAACATCACCGTCAACAAGGGCCTCCTCTTCCCCAACGTCAGCCACAAGTGCTTCATGGCAAGGAATGACAAAAAGAAGAAGGTACAATCTAGAACCACCCCCAAATATACTACATCTAGTGATGAGGGTAGTTCTAGTGATGATGAAGATGATTTGCTCACTCTTTTTGCCAACCTTAACATGCAACAAAAAGAAAAATTAAATGAATTGATAGGAGCTATTCATGAGAAGGATGAACTTTTGGATAGCCAAGAGGAATTCCTTATTAAAGAAAACAAGAAGCGTGTTAAAGTAAAAAATGCTTATGCTCAGGAGATAGAAAAACGTGAAAACTTGACTAAGGAGCTTAGTATTTGTCATGACACTGTTTCCAACCTTAGAACTGAGAATGCTAATTTAATTGCTAAGGTTGAAAAGTTAAATGTTTGTAATGATTCAATTGTCAGTCTTAGAAATGAAAATGCTAGTCTAAATGCTAAGATTGATAAATTGAATGATACAATTTCTAGCCATAGAGATGAAAATGCTAGATTAATTTCTAAGGTTAAGGATTTAAATGTTTGCAATGATTCTATTTCCTGTCTTAGAGATGAAAATGCCATATTACATGCTAAGATAGAAGAATTAAATGTTTCTAAACCTTCTACATCTACTGATGATCATGTTTCTATTTGCACTAGATATAGAGATGTTAATATAGATGCTATAAATGACAACCTTACTTTAATTAAACAACAAAATGATCATATATCTTAATTAATTGCTAAAATTAATGAGCATGAGATTGAAAATGAAAAATTTAAATTTGCTAGAAGCATGCTCTATAATGGGAGACGCCCTGGCATTAAGGATGACATTGGTTTCCAATAGGGAAGCAATGTCAAGCTTAATGCCCCTAAAAGATTGTCTAATTTTGTTAAGGGCAAGGCTCCCATGGTTCAGGATAATGAGGGCTATATTTTATATCCTGCTAATTATCCTAAGCACAAAATTAGGAGGATTCATGCTAGAAAACCTCATAATGTCTCTCACCATGCATTCATGTATAAAAATGAGGCTTCTAGCTCTAGGCATTCTACTCATGTTAAAATGCCTAAAAAGAAAACTCCTACTGCATCAAATGAGCCTAATATTTCATTTAAGACTTTTGATGCTTCTTATGTGCTTACTAACAAATCAGGCAAAGTAGTTGCCAAATATGTTAGGGGCAAACACAAGGGTTCAAAGACTTGTGTTCGGGTACCCAAGGTGCTTGTTTCTAACGTCAAAGGACCCACGACTGTTTGGGTACCTAAGAACAAGGCCTAAATTGTTTTGCAGGTTTATGCATCCGGGGGCTCAAGCTAGATAATTGATAGCGGATGCACAAACCACATGACAGGGGAGAAAAGGATGTTCTCCTCCTACGAGAAAAACGAAGATCCCCAAAGAGCTATCACATTCAGGGATGGAAATCAAGGTTTGGTCAAAGGACTTGGTAAAATTGCTATATCACCTGACCATTCTATTTCCAATGTTTTTCTTGTAGATTCATTGGATTACAATTTGCTTTCTGTTTCTCAACTATGCAATATGGGCCACAACTGTCTATTTACAGATGTAGGTGTTACTGTCTTTAGAAGAAGTGATGATTCAGTAGCATTTAAGGGAGTGTTAGAGGGTCAGCTATATTTGGTTAATTTTAATGAAGCTGAACTCGACACTTGTTTAATTGCTAAGACTAATACGGGTTGGCTCTAGCATCGCCGACTAGCCCATGTTGGAATGAAGAATCTTCACAAACTTGTAAAGGGAGAGCACATTTTAGGATTAACAAATGTTCATTTTGAGAAAGACAGGGTTTGTAGTGCATGCCAAGCAGGAAAGCAAGTTGGTGCCCATCATCCACACAAGAACATAATGACAACGGACAGGCCACTGGAACTACTCCACATGGATCTATTCGGTCCGATTGCTTACATAAGCATCGGCTGGAGTAAGTACTGTCTAGTAATTATGGATGATTATTCTTGCTTCACTTGGGTGTTCTTTTTGCAGGAAAAATCACAAACCCAAGATACCTTAAAGGCATTCTTAATATGGGCTCAAAATGAGTTCGGATTGAGAATCAAAAAGATAAGAAGCGACAACGGGACAGAGTTCAAGAACTCTCAAATTGAAGGCTTTCTAGAGGATGAGGGCATCAAGAATGAGTTCTCTTCTCCCTACACACCTCAACAAAATGGTGTAGTGGAGAGGAAGAATAGAATTCTACTGGACATGGCAAGGACCATGCTTGATGAGTACAAGACTCCGGACCGATTTTGGGCTGAGGCGATTAACACCGCCTGCTACTCCATCAACCGGTTATATCTTCACCGAATCCTCAAGAAGACGTCATACGAACTACTCACTGGTAAAAAGCCCAATGTTTCTACTGGGGACTTGTTCTCAAATGCTATGAATTAAGAACAAAGCAACACAGAAAAGGGTTAATGGTTAATGCCCTTCGTCCTTCAAAGCATTATCTCCCTCAGGATATAATGATCTTAAGACGAAGGTTATGAAGGGCGTACCTTCATAATCACAATATATATATTGTCGAAAAGAGAAACATATGGGACATGAGGAATAACACAAATAATCATATGATATTATTAATACTTTTTCATTATATTATTATGAACGGACATGAACAATATTGAATTACATTTATACCTTCGGCTCAATAGAAGGCGAAAAGTCCAACCTTGACGCGCGAGCAAATACAAATCAGCATCTACAGTACAGGGGTACTGTTCACCTATTTATAGGCGCGGGACGCAACCCGGTCGAAATTACATTTATGTCCTTGATAACAAATTACAAATGTGACACAAACTATTAGGGACTGTACGGTCTTTTCCTCTTTAAGTCGGTGCCGCCCTTCGTCTCAAGGCGCATCATTATGCCGAAGCTTTCTGGGTTGAAGCTTCGGCTTGTGCCTTCATGCTGTGTCAGTTCGCATATCATACTGCCGAAGGTGTTTTTGCTTGGAGGACCTTCGGTGAAGAAGCAGACCCCCAACAGTTTCATATTTTAGAGTCTTTGGAAGCAAATGTTTTATTCTTGTTAAAAGAGGTGGAAAATCTAAATTTGCTCCTAAGGCTGTAGAAGGCTTTTTGCTAGGATATGATTCAAACACAAGGGCATATAGAGTCTTTAACAAGTCCACTGTACTAGTTGAAGTTTCTTGTGACATTGTGTTTGATGAGACTAATGGCTCCCAAGTGGAGCAAGTTGACTTGATGAATTATATGATGAGGAGGCTCCGTGCGTCGCACTAAGGAACATGTCCATTGGGGATGTGTGTCCTAAGGAACCCGAAGAGCCCACACAAGCACAAGATCAACCATTATCTTCCATCCAAGCATCTCCACCAACCCAAGATGAGGAACAAGCTCAAGGTGGTGAAGAAAAAGATCAAGAAGATGAGCCACCTCAAGAAGAGGTCAATGATCAAGGGGGAGATGAAGATAATCAAGACAAGGAAGATGAGCAAGAAGTACAGGGTCAAAGAACGCCACACCCAAGAGTCCACCAGGCGATTCAAAGAGATCACCCCATCAACTCCATTCTTGGTGATACTCATAAGGGGGTAATTACTCGATCTCGAGTCACACATTTCTGTGAGCATTACTCTTTTGTCTCCTCTATTGAGCCATACAAGGTAGAGGATGCATTAAGAGATTCGGATTGGGTGGTGGCAATGCAAGAGGAGCTCAACAACTTCACGAGGAATGAGGTATGGCATTTTGAAAGTCGCCTAGGGGGGGGGGGGGGGTGGATAGGCGAAACCTGAAAATTAAAACTTTATCCCCAAACTAGATCCCTTCATTAGTGGTTAGAACAAGATATACAAATATAGGGGTATACAAACTAAGTTCTTGCTTGAAAAGAGTATTGCTAAATAATGCGGGAGTGATGAATCAAATAAGTTATAGAATAACAAAGCAAGAAGCCTTAGATGAGAAGAGCACTAGGACGAGTTCTTTCTTGCAACGTGTTGCTTCACTAAATGGAAGTTTAACTTGAAGCAACACCAAATGATATTGGCAAAGAATGGAGCAAGAAAAACTTAGAGTACGAGAAAACAAACAAATCACAAGCAATAAACACAATGGACACGGGTGATTTGTTTTACCAAGGTTCGGTCCTCGAAGGCCTAGTCCCCGTTGAGGAGTCCACTCAAGGACGGGTCTTTTTCAACCCTTTCCCTCTCTCCCCCGATCACACAAGGATCGGCGAGCTCTTCTTCTTCTCAAGGATCACTCTCGATCCCGCAAGGACCACCACACACTTTGGTGTCTCTTGCTAGCTTTTACAAGCCTCCAAAACTTTGGAGGAAGTTCAATGGGAGTCAAAACTCCACGCGCAAATGAACACAAAGATGAAGCACACACTATCTCTCGATGAATCTCACAAGGCACTAGTGCTAAACTCAAATGAGTAGCTCTCTTTTGCTTGCTCTCTCTTTTGTGGCACTTATGTTGGTTGTAGTGGTCTAAATCTTGTGTATAGGATGGATCAATGAATATATGTGGTTGGGAGGGCTTGAGTATGTCAACTAGATGACTTGGAATGTTGCTTGGGCTCCCCCACCTTCAAGTGGCCGGTTGGGGTGGTATTTATAGCCACCAACCAAAATCTAGCCGTTGGTGAAAGCTGTCTGTCGTATGGTGCACCGGACAGTCCGGTGCACACCGGACATGTCCGGTGCGACAGCCACGTCACCCGGCCGTCAGGGTTTCGACCGTTGGAGCTCTGACGCTGGGACCGCCTGGATGTCCGGTGGCGCACCGGACATGTACTATAGAGTGTCCGGTGCGCCACTACGCGCGTGCCTGACTCCTGCGCGCTCTGGCGCGCATTAATTGCTGTTGCAAGTGACCGTTGGCGCGAAGTAGCCGTTGCCCCGTAGTTACACCGGACAGTCCGGTGTACACCGGACATGTCCGGTGAATTATAGCGGAGCAGCCGTTGCAGTTTCCCGAAGCTGGCGAGTTCCTGAGGCCACTCTTCTTTGGAGCACCGGACAGTCCGGTGAATTATAGTGGAGTTGCCTCTGGATTTTCCCGAAGGCGACGAGTTTGCGCTGGAGTCCTCTGGTGCACCGGACATGTCCGGTGGCACACCGGACAGTCCGGTGCGCCAGACCAGAGGTGCCTTCGGTTGTCCCTTTGCTCTTTTGTTGAACCCAATACTCGGTCTTTTTATTGGCTAAGTGTGAACCTTTAACACCTGTATAACTTATACACTAGAGCACACTAGTTAGTCCAATTATTTGTGTTGGGCAATTCAACCACCAAAATTAATTAGGGACTAGGTGTAAGCCTAATTCCCTTTCAATCTCCTCCTTTTTGGTGATTGATGCCAACACAAACCAAAGCAAGTATAGAAGAGCATAACTGAACTAGTTTGCATAATGTAAGTGCAAAGGTTACTTAGAATTTGAGCCAATAAATGTTACTTACTAGATATGCATGGATTGTTTCTTTAATTTTAACATTTTGGACCACGCATGCACCACATGTTTTGTTTTTGCAAATTCTTTTTGTAAATCCTTTTCAAAGTGCTTTTGCAACATAGTCAAAGGTAAATGAATAAGATTTTTGCGAAACATTTTCAAGTTTTGAAATTTTCTACCCTTGTTTGAAATGCTTTTCCTTTGACTAAACAAAACTCCCCCTCAAATAAAATTCTCCTCTTAGTGTTCAAGAGGGTTTTAAGATATCAATTTTGAAAATACTACTTTCTCCCCCTTTAGAACACAAAGAGATACCAATTTGAATTTTATCAATTGAAAATCATCAATATTAAAAATTAGGGTGGTGGTGCGGTCCTTTTGCTTTGGGCCAATACTTTCTCCCCCTTTGGCATGAATCGCCAAAAACGGATACTTTGAGTGAAATATAGGCCCATGACAACTATTTTCTCCCTTTTGGCAAATAAAACATATGAGTGAAGATTATACCAAAGATGGAGAGAGAAGCGGAGCGACGGCGAAGGATGAGTAGTAGAGTGGAGTGGAAGCCTTTGTCTTCGCCGAAGACTCCAATTCCCTTTCAATATACCTATGACTTGGTTTGAAATACACTTGAAAACACATTAGTCATAGACATGAAAGGGATATGATCAAAAGGATATATCAAATTAAGCATGATCATAGTTCTATATAATATAGATTGCTCCCCCTAAGTATGTCAATTGCACATATTTTGGCCTTAAATGCCAATTGCACATAATTAGATTAATGAGAACATATCTATATCATACAGAATGTGAAGTGCATTGTGTCATAGTATAAGTGTGATGCTCATGACAATTTATGCACTTATGAAAGCATGTTGTAAATATTTTAAGCATTTTCCCTTTAAGGATTTCAAAGAGACTTAAGGACCATCCACCTTTGGAACAAAGGCAGCTTATCCTCGTTACAAGGTTAAGCTTTAAGCTCTTTGACAATAAAAGTACTTCATCTAGTTTTACCAAGGATGCACTAAAGCAGGAATGAATTTTGGAAAATTAAACTAGGTATGAAGCAGGGATAATGCATGGACATGCTTTCTCTTCCTTTTATACAAGATATCCAAAGAATGTATAGAAAAGGAAGATTTAGGTACAAGTTTAAATGAAAGGAGATAGTTTTACCCTTTTGTACCTTCACATAGAGATGCTCTCTTCATTGTGCTTTGTCCTTAGTCTTTATATGCTTAAGACCTATACTTAATGACAATATATGGAAATATTTTGCACAAGAGAGAGTTTTACAACTAGTGATCCTTTTCCAAGTTATTGTAAGCATATATCAAATGGATCACAAATTGTATAAATGAATCATGAATTCTCCTTTTAACTTAGTGCATATCAAGAGAGATATTGATTGAAAGAATATGAGGCACTAAGAGGCATGATTGTTAATGAAAGTCATTCAATGATCAAACAAATAACACATGTGATCAAAAGAACAACATACGCATTAGATTATCAATTAAGCTTAGGATAGGAGAATCTAGCAAATACTTCATGAGAAACTCATTCTCATGCAAGAGACTATATGAAATTACTAAGATAAAGTAATAGTCTCAACATAATCAAGATATAAAAGAGGCTCCCCCTAAAGATATGCATCAAGTATTTGAATGAATTGAATGGATGCATTTACTTTAAAGACAAATAGAGAGAAGCATTATACATCTTGATCAAGGCTCATTAAATTTGTAATAAACAACTTGAGCCTAGAATTCTCATTATGAAAGGATTTAGAATACTCACAACCACACCATTGATTGTTTCGTAGAAGTAGGTGGTGTTGTTCTTGATGTTCTCCTCTTTCATTTGAGAGTCCTCCCTTTGCAGTGGCTTCTTTTTCCTTTCAAACTTATTGAAAATACTCAAGAAAGATGTTAGAAACACAAGGGAGTATTTAATGAAGGATGATTTCTTTTAGATAGGAAATAAGCACAATTCATCATCCATAGGTCACACAGACATGAAGTAAAATCCATGACATTAGTGCATTTCATTTGTGAAATATGAGTGAGCACCTTTTAAGTATTTTAATAATCATTGGAGATTTTACTTTAACATATTGAATTTAGTTAATCATTACTTGGAAGCAAATCAATATGATAACAAATATAGCAAAGGCATGAAATAGATTCTAGTGGATAAGTGCATTGATTGAATGCACATCTTAGACAATTTAAATTCGATAAAGAATCAATTTCTTCACAGAGATATAATTAGAGTAAATAGTCATTGATGGGAACTATATTTGATTAAGAAGATGAGTTCCCATACCTTTGCTTTTACCTTTCTTCCTCTTGGGTGAAGAGTACGCTTTGAGGCTTGTGCACTTTCTCTTTTGTAGATATTCGTAAGTAGGCTCAAGAGATATTTTGTTAGTAACACAAGCACTAATTTCCATTTTTGTAATCATTTTTGATAAGGAATGAAAAGCTAGATTACTAAAACATGGAAACTTCATAGCATGAACTAGATTATCCATAAATGATGTTATGCTTAATTTTAACTCATAAACATAAATAATCCTTTAAGATTATGGGAATAAATCTAATTCATGATATGGAAAGCGATAAATGTGAAAGAATCAAATCCAATTTAAGCAAGTAGAAGCACATCATAAATCATTGGATTGATTTTTTTTCTTTTCATGTTAGATTACATGCTTCCAAAAAGAAACTTATTCTCTACAAGTGAGACTACTTGGGTTACTTAGATAAAGATCATTAGTCTCACTATTCTAGTTATGGAGAAAGTTTTCCTTTTACAAGTGTCCTAAGGATTTGAATTTCTTACATGACACCTTATTCTTTTAAGAACATGAAATATCTCTCTATATCTAGAATCATGGCAATAACAAGATAATTAATGGAAGAACATGCCATGATATACTTGCAACAAATTAGAGCATGTAGATTGCCATAGTATGGAAATGATGAATATGCAATCTACCATATGAGAGGAAATTCTTCAAAGAATGGTACTATCGATTTAAAGACATTTGAAGTGCTTCAATTTTTCTATGTGACTACTCAAGACACATAAGAAATGATATTCTAAAATACTTGCACTTAAAAGATAAGTGTTACCATCCTTTGGCTCTCCTCCTTGTTGTAGGCCTCGATTTTTCGCACATGATATCTCTTCACTTCCTACAACATATAATATCTTCCTTGAGATGATATGAGTTTAAGACATAGCAATTTGAAAAATAACCTTGGGTCAATCATGTATATAGATCATTGAAGATTGATAGTTTGAGTTGATAAGAATTGAATGGACTTTATCAAGCACCCCAAGGCTTCATATCATCTCCTTTTCCTGCAAAGCTTGTCAAGCATATTTTGGTACCCATCGCTTGATGGATCCATCATGGTTAGTCAACAAAGATCTAGGAACCCAAAAGTCCTTTGTGTTAGCACTAGGTAAACTCATTACCTTTCTAGCACAAGTTGCAACTTTGGGTTGCCTAGTTACATAAGAATTAATTGACAAGCTAGGAGTAGGATTGTTACCAATGGGACAATCCCTGCATTGATGTCCCTTCTTACGGCATGTGTAGCAAAGGCGCTTTTCAAGTTTTGAAACTTTCTTCTTTCCTTGTTTGTTGCTTGCTACATGGTTAGTAAAAACTTTCTTTTCTAACTCCTTGCCTCTTTGTTTTAAATGGGGACAAGATCTAAGTAAGTGTCCCTTCTTGGAGCATTTAAAACAAAGTCTATCATCCTTGTTAATAATCAAGCCATTTTAATGTAGGGACATGACCTAATCAAGTGCCCCTCTTCAAAGCATTCACTACACCTCTTAATGTGAAGTGTGGCTTGATCATTACCTTGGATGTTACCTTTTGTGGAGGCGTGGTTGAGGCTTTTGTAGGAGGTGTTGAAATTCATCTTTTGTTTCTTCCTCTTGGCAATCCTCAATTCCTTGACATTTTCTTCAAGGGATGTAGTGCATGCCATGGTTGTTCTCGTCTCAAGCTTCTTCACCATGTGATCACGGTTATCTTGAGAAGGTTGAGCAATGCACTTCCCTTTTAGTTGTGTCAAGCTCATTTTTAGCCTCTCATTTTCTTCTTTGAGCTTTTGATATGAATCATCATTTGTTCCTGCAAATTTTAGCTCAAAGGAAGATTTGCTTGTTGACGGACAACAAGCATTAGCACATGACAATATAGTATCAATTTGAATACATGTGCACGAGTGAGGTTGTTGGGATTTTAAGTTTTCTATCACAACCTCATGAGCAATATTCAATATGATATGATCATCCATAAGATTTTCATGAGAACATAGAAGCATATCATATTTTTCTTGAAAAGCTAGATTTTCAATTTTTAGCTTTTCTACTTGGTCCTTAAGCAAGGTGTTCCTATTTACTAATTGAGCGATACAATGTAAAGCGTTATCTTGCTCAATTGAAATAGTTTCATACCTTTGGACCAAATCAACATGAGAGCACTTTAGCTCCTCATGTTCTTTAGTCAACTCGTCAAAGCATTGCATCTTCATGGAGAGAATACTTTCTAGCCTTTGACGAGCATTGCCTTGCTCTCTCGCTCTTTCTAGAAGTTTGAGCATGACCGCCTTATCTTCTTGGCTTAGGCGAGCGTAGAGTTGCACAAAGCTTCTTTCTTCCTCCTCATCCTCATTTGTGCTTCCACCATCATTTACATTAGCCACACAACACATGTGGGAATCGAAATGGGAGGACAGACCTTTAGGAGAGGTGGATTCATCGTTTGGTCTCCACCGTTCATTTTCTTCTTCTTCCTTGCAAGAGTTAGTATCACAAATACCAAGGGAAGTAGAAGCATAAAATGAACTATCATGTTTGGACTCATCAAATTTGCTTTTAATTCTAGTCCAAATATTATGCGCATCATGAATTGATTCGTCATAATTCGATATGAAGGCATGATAATCTTCTTTGCTAAGAGAATTGCTTAAGATGTCAAAAGCTAGGTAGTTTAAGCGAAAACATCTTTGATCCTCCTCGGAGACAATTTTTCTGTTATAACTAGGAGGGAAGATACTCTTGTCTAAAATTTGTTCTAATTGTGGATCTATGGTTCTAAAAGCATTTATCACTCTAGTAGACCAAGAAACATAATTAGAACAATCGGAAAGTAATATCTCAAGAGTTACCTCCTTGTTTTCCTGGGTCTTCTTGTTCTTTTCGGATCTTCTACGAGCCATCACTTCGAGTTGTTAGACTCAAGATGAAGTGCCTAGCTTTGATACCACTTGAAAGTTGCCTAGAGGGGGGGGGTGGATAGGCGAATCCTGAAAATTAAAACTTTATCCCCAAACTAGATCCCTTGATTAGTGGTTAGAACAAGATATACAAATATAGGAGTATACAAACTAAGTTCTTGCTTGAAAAGAGTATTGCTAAATAATGCGGGAGTGATGAATCAAATAAGTTATAGAATAACAAAGCAAGAAGCCTTAGATGAGAAGAGCACTAGGACGAGTTCTTTCTTGCAACGTGTTGCTTCACTAAATGGAAGTTTAACTTGAAGCAACACCAAATGATATTGGCAAAGAATGGAGCAAGAAAAACTTAGAGTACGAGAAAACAAACAAATCACAAGCAATAAACACAATGGACACGGGTGATTTGTTTTACCGAGGTTCGACCCTCGAAGGCCTAGTCCCCGTTGAGGAGTCCACTCAAGGACGGGTCTTTTTCAACCCTTTCCCTCTCTCCCCCGATCACACAAGGATCGGCGAGCTCTTCTTCTTCTCAAGGATCACTCTCGATCCCGCAAGGACCACCACACACTTTGGTGTCTCTTGCTAGCTTTTACAAGCCTCCAAAACTTTAGAGGAAGTTCAATGGGAGTCAAAACTCCACGCGCAAATGAACACAAAGATGAAGCACACACTATCTCTCGATGAATCTCACAAGGCACTAGTGCTAAACTCAAATGAGTAGCTCTCTTTTGCTTGCTCTCTCTTTTGTGGCACTTATGTTGGTTGTAGTGGTCTAAATCTTGTGTATAGGATGGATCAATGAATATATGTGGTTGGGAGGGCTTGAGTATGTCAACTAGATGACTTGGAATGTTGCTTGGGCTCCCCCACCTTCAAGTGGCCGGTTGGGGTGGTATTTATAGCCACCAACCAAAATCTAGCCGTTGGTGAAAGCTGTCTGTCGTATGGTGCACCGGACAGTCCGGTGCACACCGGACATGTCCGATGCGACAGCCACGTCACCCGGCCGTTAGGGTTTCGACCGTTGGAGCTCTGACGCTGGGCCCGCCTGGATGTCCGGTGGCGCACCGGACATGTACTGTAGAGTGTCCGGTGCGCCACTACGCGCGTGCCTGACTCCTGCGCGCTCTGGCGTGCATTAATTGCTGTTGCAGGTGACCGTTGGCGCGAAGTAGCTGTGGCGGAACTGCCCGAATTATTCCAACTTAAGTGCCTAAGCCCCGCCTTAGAGGCTAGACCACACTTAAATGGGAATAACCCGTCAATCCCTCGGATCTAGTCCGACACGGCCACTGACAGGATCAAGTACCACAATCTCACTCGAAGGTGAGTCACAGGGCAAATACAATAAAGCATAAAACCATACATGTCAGAGTATTAAATTATTACATCACCATCATCATCATCGGAGTTTTTGCAAAAGTAACCATCATTGTTCGAAGTGCAGCGGAATAAAACTAACGGTAATTAAACAGAGAGATGGGGAAGCCTGTCCCATCACTCCCCATGCTCCTCCTCAGCCGAGGTAGGGTCCCACTCGACAGTCCAACCCGGTGGTAAGGTGGACGGCCAAGTCACTCCAGCAACCATGTCCTCCAGAGAACCTGTAAAATTATGCCACAAGCAAGGCTGAGTATACTAATACTCAGCTAGACTTACCCGGTGTGAGGAGTCTACTCCTCTACCTCTAGACATGCAGCTGTTTGGCTGTGGGGTTTGGTTGCCAAAAGCACTAGCTGAGTTTCTAAATCAAGTTTTTAACTTTGTCAAAATTAAGTGTGACTCTCTTAAGGCTAAAAGTGTACTATCTACTCATACATAGTAGCAAGCATTATTAGCAATCAACATCTTATATCAACTCATCATATTTCCACTTGTTACTCAATGCAGTACAATGGATCAAGCAGTCTCATTAGCTGCGAGAAGCAGACGATTCGAATCGAGTTTTTATCCTTGCAAGGTAAACCTAAACACACAACGTGGAGGGGCACTCTGTCCCCACACACATCAACCGTCCCCATCGATTCCCCGTCAGCAGATCAGGGCTCACCGCCTTGGCGTACAATGCCTCACTGACCCCGACTGGCCGTCGTGCAGTGACCGCACTTGTACCCACCATAACCGGAATGGGAGACCACGTCTCAGGTCGCGTGAGGGGATATGTCCACAGCCAGGTTCACTCAGGTACTAGGCTTACCGATTTACCATATTTCTCGGCATATGTTTAGTACGTTCAAACGCTTGACACTGGTATCCACACGTTAATCCTTATTCCCATTTTACCTCATAGACCACGTATCCCCATGGATCTGTGTCCACCAACCAACTATCAATGTGATAAGAAAAGTGGGTACAACCAATTCCTGACCTCGCGCGAGTGCTAGAAAAATCACTCGACTTCTACCGAGATCCCTAATTAGTAAAGCAGCTACTCGACCTAGCATACTAGTATCCATCTCAAAAAGGAATCCTGAGTTCATGCAATTAGGGTTTCAATCAACTCCTACACCTAAGTGCACAGTCAATCCTACAATCATTAAGTGGAGTAAAATAGCATAAATAACAGGTTATGCATAAACCAGGGCTTGCCTTCCAAGGCTGTGGCAGGCAGATCCTCTGGTGCAGACTCGGGTGCTGGATCTGGGGCTACCTCCTGAGCAGCTCCTTGCTCCGGCACGAGGATGTACTCTCCGTCAGCAAGGTTACAGTCTATCGAAATGCAATGAACATGTATGTCATGATTATGCAGGATTTAATAATATTATGCTAAAGAGAACTGAGTTAAGAAGTAACTTAGGGTTTCTCAGTCTTGCGGGGCTTCCAGTGGGTTAGGCTTATTACTCTTTAGGCTTGGGTTTTTAGTGAAGATAACATAGTGAATTGGTATTGTCTTGATACATTTTAGTGGACAGATTACAAAGGTTTTAGGATGACATTAATTTACATTATTCATTTTCCTTACTTTAACTCCCATTCAGGGTTTCTAGGGTAGGTTTGAACTACGACAGTGTTTTAATAATTTCCAAAAATTTTGTAAAAATTACAGTGGGTTGTCATTTGCTATTCTAGCTGGTTTTAAGAATTTGAGGCTTAAAGTACAAGGCTAGGCTTTAAACAAAAATAACAAGAGTTATGCAAAAGGGGGCCACTTTACACTACATCTCTTAGTTAGGGTAGGTTCTATCCTAAAGGTCATTTTTGCTGGCATCCCATAGTAGTAATAGGCTCCTGTGCTAAAAATCACAGAAAACTAAGGGGTGGTTATTTAGTTATGACTTTCTTAAGTTTAATGTCAAAAAGGTGCTTATAACTAACTTGTCATTTGAAAAATATCAAACAACAGATTTTGTATTTTTCCTATGTTCATAATAACCAAATATTAGTTATCCTAAGGTTTGTGGGGTTTTCACCTTAGGGTTATTTTTGTAGGGTTTTTCTAAGTTTTCCTTGTTTTCTTAAATTAAAAGGAATCCTACTTATTTTATACTGGACCAGGATAGGATAGATTTTTCTGGTGAACTACATGGGATAAGTACCTTAACAAAAATAGAGGTGCTCTCTGGTTCATTATTTAAATCACCTTTTCTATTTTTCTTAACCTTAAGCACATTATGGAATAAGGGGTAAACACTAACTTAATGGGGTGGACAGAAAGGTTTAACATTTTTAAACAGGTCAGTAGGTAGAGACAAACTTCCCCAATTTTTCTTAACCCTAGTCAAATAATATAACTATTTTTCTTTCTATTCTTGAGCTTTTGGCCAAAACTATAATTAAATCAGAGCTTTAAAGTTTTCTATAGTACATAGGGGGTTTTATATTTTTCTTAAGTAGGCTACATTATTTAGAGTCTGACAAAATTGGTTTGACCAAATTTGGATGAGTTAAACAGAAGTTATGGATTTTCAAAGTTTCTGTTCAATTTAAAAACAGATTTGATAAAGGTTTTCTGGAAAAACAGTTTACACCGAGGTCCCTAGGTTTAAACTGAATCAACCTTCGCAAATCTACCCTCGCGCCACTATTCCCCTGTGTCTCTGACATTTCACAAGACCTCCTGACCTTCTCTCCCTCTCACCCGCAGTCCTTCCCCTTACACAAACAGTAACCGCGGGAAAGAAAAGGGTGGCGCGGCTTATCAGCGGCGAGGGAGGTCCAGCGAAGGGTGGGGTTGGCTCGGGGAGACTCTGGCGGTCACGTCGAGGTACGGCTTGACGTCGGGGATGGCCGGAATCGCCCGGTCCACGCGCGCAGGCGGGTGTTCTCGTCGGCGGCGAGTGTACCGGCCAAACTACGGCGAACTGGTTCAATCCAAGGGCATGGTGAGCTTGACGGGGTAACGTAGCGACTGTATGTACAAGGAATCGAAGGATGGTTGAGTGGATTACCCGGTCCACGTACTCCGGCGGGGTTGAGAGCTCCGGCGACCGTGGGCCGGCCTCTCTGGCGAAGCAAACTTCAATTCCTCGCTCGGGGAGCTTTACCAGGGTGTGCTCAGTCTTCCCCGAGGGCTGGCCGGGGTTGGGAAGGGCTCCACTGGCCGGTCTACGGTGGCAGGGGGATCGGGCGGCCGTGGACACGCTGCGCACGGGCCAACGGCGGCGAGCTGGACTCCGGTGAGGTTTGAGGGTGCGCGGAAGAGTGCAGTCGAAGTCTGGGAGGGTTTTATAGGCGCGGGCGCGGGCCATGGCGCTGGCTTGGCTCGGGCGCGACGCTGGGCATGCGGGGGCGCGCGCGAGCGTGCTCTGGCGCGAGCAGGAAGCGTCGAACACGTGGAGGTGTGTTTCTTCCATTGTTCAAACGTCTCCAGAGATCGCAAACGTGCGAATCTTGCCATGAATCCAGCGCAGACCTCTTCCTGGCACCTAGGGCTATCTCACATGTGTGAGTTCCAATGGAGGATACGCCCTAGATCAGGAGATAGACGGGCGCCAAATCTGGCTTGTCTCACTGCCCATACCGCGACAAAACTGATGCCAAATCCTGTCAAACATCCAAGTCTCGGTTTCCACTTTTTCCAGGGGGTGCCTTAGGTGGTATACCACATTTTTGGTATAGAACCTAAGTGGTTTTGGTGCCATCTTTAAGGTGAACACGGTTGATTTTTAGATTAGGGTTAAAAATTGGACTTAGAGAGAAATAGAGAGCTCTAGCTCTCTCTCCACTTGGAGATTTGAATTGGGGTTTCTCCAGGGGTCTTTTTGCAATATTTCCCTCCCCTAATTGATGGTTACAAGGTTAGCTAAGGTTTGGGTAAAAATTACTCATGCTTTGCACACTTGTTCACTCCCTTTCCCCTCTTACCTAGGGTGTTGGGAGATAGGGTTTAAGAGGGGGGTCTAGGGTTCTTCTCCCCTCTTATCCAAGGTAGTAAGTGTGCAAGGATTAGAGTAATGCTTTTGGTTGCTCACAATCCTTGGTTAACACCTAGCTTTCCAAGACCCTCATGCTTTTGTCCCTTAAGTTCTTCCACATGTGATCATAGCCTTTAGTACCAAGGTGGGCTCTAACCAAGGTAACACCTGGGGTGTTACAGCCCTCCCCCCTTAAAGGAATCTCGTCCCGAGATTTTTGGTAGAGTCCCTTGGAGGGTGCTTGAAGGTGTGCTGGTGTTGTTTTCCCTTTATACTTAAGTTTCTCTTATTAACTGCTCTTCGAATGTCATCCTCTTTGCAACTTCAGAAGGAAGCCCTTCTTAAGTTAAAACCACAATTTAGACTATCCTTGTTATCTAAGTTTTTCTTATAATTGAATTCAAAGGGCAGGTGGGGGTGGGGTTTTGGGGTTACGTACCGATTCCTTTGGGCAGAAAGTCGGGGAAGCGAGAGCGTAGAAAATCCTCAGCCTCCCACGTAGCTTCCTCTGCTGAATGGTGACTCCACTGAACTTTATACATTCTGACCGACCTTGCCCGAGTCGATCTTTCCTTTTGATCTAATATCTTGACGGGGTACTCCTGGTAGGACAAGTCTGGTTCTAACTCAATGTCTGGTTCCGGTAGCACTTCAGTGGGTAGGCGAACACATTTCCGCAGTTGAGATACATGGAACACATTATGAACTGCTGACATGTGAGGTGGTAAATCCAATTGGTAGGCTACGGGTCCACAACTTGCCTTGACCTCATAGGGTCCAATGTAGCGAGGGGCTAACTTTCCCTTGATCCCGAATCTCTGGACACCCTTGGTGGGTGATACCTTAAGATAGACATGATCTCCCACCTCAAACTGTAGAGGCTTCCGCCTCTTATCATGATAGCTCCTTTGCCTGGCCTGAGCAGTTTCCAAGTTCTTGGTAATAACCCTGACCTTTGCCTCTGCCTCGAGTACCAAATCTGGCCCAAAAATTTCCCTTTCTCCTGCTTGAGACCAATTTAGTGGGGTTCTACACCTTCTCCCATATAAGGCCTCAAAAGGTGCCATCTTCAGACTGGACTGATAGCTGTTATTGTAAGAAAACTCTGCTAAAGACAGACACTTGTCCCAATCCTTCCCATAGTGTAGAGCACATGCTCGCAACATGTCTTCCAAAATCTGATTCACCCTTTCTGTCTGGCCATCTGTTTGAGGGTGATATGCTGAGCTTCGGATTACTTGGGTCCCAAGTGATTCTTGCAGTTTCTCCTAAAAGCGTGCCACAAACAGTGCTCCTCTGTCAGATACAATGGTCTTTGGAATACCATGCAACCTTACTATCTGATCAACATAAATTTCTGCGTACTTCTCTGTCTTGTGGGTGGTGTGCACCGGCAAGAAATGAGCAGTCTTGGTCAACCTGTCCACAATAACCCAAATGGAATCATGGTGCCTGGAGGTATTGGGCAATCCCACTATGAAGTCCATGCAAATGTCCTCCCATTTCCAAGATGGTATGGGAAGGGGTTGCAGAGGGCCTGCTGCCTTCAAATGACTAGCTTTGATCCTCTGGCAGGTGTCACACTTGGATATGTACTTGGCAATTTCCCTCTTCATTCTGGTCCACCAATTTAAAGATCGGAGATCATGGTACATCTTGTTGCTACCAGGGTGCATGGAGAACTTGGAAAGGTGAGCTTCATCCAGTATCTTCTTTCTGAGCTCAGGGTCCTTGGGAACAACCAATCGATCTCCAAACCACAAAATTCCCTTGCTGTCCTGACGGAAACACTTGTACTTTTCTGCTTTTTGCTTGAGCATGTCTTTGATAACCTGTACACCCTTATCCCCAATCTGTGCCTGGATTATTTGTTCTTGCAATGTGGGCTCTACCGAGATATAACTTAATTCACTGGAAAGAACAACTTCCAGGTTCAGCTTACACAACTCATCGCACAGGGTGGTGACTCTTTCATCCATGTTCATACAATTGCACTGGGCCTTTCTGCTCAAGGCATCTGCCACAACATTGGCCTTGCCCGGATGGTAATGTACTTCCAAATCATAATCCTTGATTAACTCTAACCATCTCCTTTGCCTCATGTTCAGGTCTGCCTGAGTGAAGATGTATTTGAGACTCTTGTGATCCGTGTAGATGTTACAGCGAGCTCCCATCAGGTAGTGTCTCCATATCTTGAGAGCATGAACCACAGCTGCCAACTCCAGATCATGTGTAGGGTAGTTCTGCTCATGGGGTCTGAGTGCTCGGGAAGCATAAGCAATCACTCTGTTCTCTTGCATCAAGACACTTCCCAATCCCGTACCAGAGGCATCACAATAAACTTCAAAGGGCTTGGTGCTATCGGGTTGAGCCAGCACTGGGGCTGTTGTCAAATGTTGCCTCAGTGTATGAAAAGCATCTTCGCACTTTTGACTCCAAGTAAACTTGGCTCCCTTCTTCAATAGTTCAGTCATTGGTTTGGCAATTCTGGAGAAATCCGGAATAAATCGTCGATAATACCCCACCAATCCCAGAAAACTCCTAATTTGCCTCACTGTAGTTGGAGGTTTCCAGTCCATCACTTCTTGCACTTTCTCAGGGTCAACTGATATCCCATCCTGAGAGATTGTGTGACCCAAGAATTTTATTTCCTTCAGCCAGAATTCACATTTAGACAATTTAGCATAAAGATGATGATCGCGCAGTCGCTGAAGCACGATATGCAGATGCTCAGCATGCTCGTCTTCATTCTTGGAATAGACCAGAATATCATCAATGAAAACGACCACGAACTTGTCCAGCTCTGGCATGAATACTGAGTTCATCAAGTACATGAAATAAGCCGGGGCATTGGTCGGCCCAAAAGACATCACCAAAAACTCGTAAAGCCCATATCTGGTTGAGAAGGCCGTCTTGGGAATATCGCTGGCACGGATCTTGATCTGATGGTAGCCCGAGCGAAGATCTATCTTGGAGAATACCTTGGCTCCTACCAACTGATCAAACAGAACATCAATGCGGGGCAGTGGGTATTTGTTCTTGATAGTCACCGCATTGAGAGGGCGGTAATCAACACACATTCTCAAACTCTCATCCTTTTTCTTCACGAATAATGCAGGACATCCCCAAGGTGAAGTACTTGGGCGAATAAACCCCTTGTCCAACAGTTCTTGCAGTTGCTTCTTCAGTTCTGCCAGTTCCGCGGGAGGCATCCTATAGGGTCTCTTGGAGATAGGAGCAGTCCCGGGTTGCAATTCAATTGCAAACTCAATGTCTCTGTCAGGTGGCATTCCTGGCAATTCATCCGGAAAAACGTCGGGGTAGTCACAGACTACTGGGATCTTTCTTACTGGGGATTCTGTCATGATATAGGCACAAGAACGGGTACAACCCTGATCGGGCAAATATAATGTGGTTTCACCACAGGTTGGTGAGTGCACTTCGATGGCCCTAGCTGCAATGTCAATCACTGCCTGATGTTTGGTCAACCAATCAGTTCCCAATATGATATCCACACTATCCAGTCCCAAGATAAGAAGGTTGGTTTTAATTATCAAATTAAACTACCAAACTTTAGAGGCACATTCTTGTTGATTTAATTGGTGGCAAACCTGCCTCCTGGTGTTGAAATGGTGATACCCCCGTGGGTGTGATGAAAAGGCAATTGACACTTGGCACTAAATTTGGCACTAATAAAGCTATGTGATGCACCAGAATCAAAAAGAGTGATAGCAAGATAATTTAAAACTGTAAAGATACCAGTCATGACGGGTGCTCCCTCGGGAATATCAGCCATGGTGGTGAAATTTAGTCTGCCTTGCCGCACTTGCACCTTCTGCCTCTTGCCCTGGTTCTGGTTGGCATTCTGCCCCTGCCTCTGCTGATTCCTGGGGCAATTCTTGGCATAATGCCCAGTGTTGCCACAGGTGAAACACCTGTTGTCATTTGCCTGGCGGTACTGCTGCTGCTGATTGTTCCTCTGAGCTGGAAACTGGGTGCGGTTGGGTGCCTGCTGCTGCTGCGGTGGTCTGATCACCCATCTCCCTTGCTGCTGCTGGGGTCCCCTATTCTGCGTGTCGGACACAATCCTGAAGCGCTGTGGCTGAGCTGAGGGTCCTACCACAGGGGTCTTCCTCTTCTTCTCTGCCTGTCGAGCTGTAATGTAGTCCTCCTGGGAGATAGCCATGTTGACCAACTCATTGTAGCTATTGGCCCTGACGGTGTTGAGACGATCATGGAGCTTAGTGCTGAGCCCCCGTCTGAACCTGTCCCTCTTCTTCTCGTCCGTGTCTGCATGGTACCCAGCATACTGGCACAAGTCATTAAAAGCCTGGGCATATTGCAACACTGTCCTGTTGCCCTGAGTAAGTGCCAGAAACTCGTTGAGCTTTCGATCCATGATACCTGCGGGTATATGATGTCCCCTGAAAGCTGCCTTAAACTCTCTCCATTCCACTTCATGGTCAGCCGGTTGCATAGCAAGATAGTGGTCCCACCATGTCCGCGCGGGTCCGCGAAGCTGCTGAGTGGCGAACCGGACCTTAGTGACTTCTGAGCAAGCTCCATGGAGTAGTGGGAATTTGGATTCCACTACTCGCAACCACACATCTGCATCAAGGGGATCCTCTGCCCTTGTGAACAATGGGGGCTGGGTGCTGAGGAACTCCTGATAGGTAGCCGCCGCGGGGTGACGCTGATGGTCCCCACCACCATAGTGCTGAGGTGGTGGATGACGCTGAGCTAGTTGCCTCAAGATCTCATTCTGCTGAGCCATGAGCTCCTGCAGAGTGGGAGGCGGTGGCGGTGGAGGAACGTGCTCATTCTGGCCACGACGCTGCCTCCCGGCCATCTGAAAAAAACCACATACATGCTTAACACCACATCTCCAAGTTCAAGATTTCATTTTACGAAGGAAAAAGTTAAAACAACATGATAGACTCCGGCTTCAACAAAGGATTTTAAAAGGCACAAATTCTTCCTTCCAAATTTAAACTGATGACAGCATCCATCAAACAAGCTTTCAAGAGAGTTTAGCATGATTACATCAATTGTCCCAAAATGACTCAACTCTATCTAGCCTAGTACCCCAAGGGTGCAAAAGCTAAGCTAGCTGCGAGGGGTCTGACTATCCAACTTCTAAGCCTATCCTGAACACCTAGTGAGCGAACGAAGCAACACTTGACTTAGGGGAAGGTGGTCTTCCCGAGCCAGCAGTGTCCACACTGGAGGCAAGCTCATCTCCTCCCTCGATGTCGACGTCCTCGTTGGCCTCCTGGTCCTGGATCTCCTGGTGATGCATGTCCAGGTGCTCGTTAGCCTCAGCAAGCTGCTGCTGAGTGTTAAGGAGCTGATCCTCTAGAACCTCGATGGTGTTCTCCCTGGTGCCCACTAGCTCCTCCAATTCTTGGATATCCGTGGATAGCTGCTCCACCTGCAAGTCCTTCTCCACCATTTCTTGGGACAAGTCAACCACGAGCTCCTCTCTGTTGTCCAACGTAATCTTTGTTGCCTCCAGCAGTGCCATCAGATGGGACATCGCCTCACCGCGCATCACCTGCAGACGGTACAGAGCGTTCATGCACCGTACGGTTAAGTGCGCGGTCTGTCCTGGGTAGATGGCCCAGATATCCTTGGCATGCTCCACCCGATCCTTCCACATTGGGTCGTCCTCCCTCTCAGCGGGGAACAAGCCAATGGGGTGGGTAGCCAGCTCCAAAGGATGGAATCCGCAGAAAGTAGTCAATCCATGCAGAGCGATCGCCTCGATCGTATCCTCCGCTCGGTATCCGAAAGACTCGAAGTCCAAAGAGCGCCAGCCTGGCTGCAGGGGATGAGGCTCCAAAGTCATCCTCACTCTACAGCGAGGCACCCGGTGCTTCTCGAACTGCTGCACCGCGTACTGAGGGGGTGTCGTGTATCCGGCCCCCTGAAGTACCTCCCATAAAATACGGGGAAAGCCCTCTCGTGCAAGTCCGTCAGTGTGGGTCAGTGCATTTCCGTCATCGGAGGATCCGTGGGAAGTCATCTGTGTACGGTTAAGCGTAAGTAAAAGAAAAAGAATTATAAAAAGAACAAGGAAAAATAAAACTCAGCCTTTCTCTAGTTAAATGAAAAGGCACTGGGGACCTAGTTGGTTGTTATCTTGTTTTTAAGTCCTTTTACTCAGTTATCCATTTGCTTAATTAAGAATGCATGCATGCTCGTCCTGAACGACCTCACAAGAAGATAAAAGGAATAGGGAAGAACTCCCATCCTGTAAAAGTGGCCTGTAGGGCCTAGTTACTTAGCCACCTAGCTACCCTTCTATCATCCTAAGGCTTCACGTCCTAGGTCTATCTTGCTCGTCCTACTATCTATCCAACATTGTTTCTATCAAATTTTACTTGGAAAATTGATGGTATTTACATTTTATTGATTCCTCTGTGGTGGTACAAGCTCCGATACCAGCTGTGGCGGAACTGCCCGAATTATTCCAACTTAAGTGCCTAAGCCCCGCCTTAGAGGCTAGACCACACTTAAATGGGAATAACCCGTCAATCCCTCGGATCTAGTCCGACACGGCCACTGACAGGATCAAGTACCACATTCTCAGTCGAAGGTGAGTCACAGGGCAAATACAATAAAGCATAAAACCATACATGTCAGAGTATTAAATTATTACATCACCATCATCATCATCGGAGTTTTTGCAAAAGTAACCATCATTGTTCGAAGTGTAGCGGAATAAAACTAACGGTAATTAAACAGAGAGATGGGGAAGCCTGTCCCATCACTCCCCATGCTCCTCCTCAGCCGAGGTAGGGTCCCACTCGACAGTCCAACCCGGTGGTAAGGTGGACGGCCAAGTCACTCCAGCAACCATGTCCTCCAGAGAACCTGTAAAATTATGCCACAAGCAAGGCTGAGTATACTAATACTCAGCTAGACTTACCCGGTGTGAGGAGTCTACTCCTCTACCTCTAGACATGCAGCTGTTTGGCTGTGGGGTTTGGTTGCCAAAAGCACTAGCTGAGTTTCTAAATCAAGTTTTTAACTTTGTCAAAATTAAGTGTGACTCTCTTAAGGCTAAAAGTGTACTATCTACTCATACATAGTAGCAAGCATTATTAGCAATCAACATCTTATATCAACTCATCATATTTCCACTTGTTACTCAATGCAGTACAATGGATCAAGCAGTCTCATTAGCTGCGAGAAGCAGACGATTCGAATCGAGTTTTTATCCTTGCAAGGTAAACCTAAACACACGACGTGGAGGGGCACTCCGTCCCCACACACATCAACCGTCCCCATCGATTCCCCGTCAGCAGATCAGGGCTCACCGCCTTGGCGTACAATGCCTCACTGACCCCGACTGGCCGTCGTGCAGTGACCGCACTTGTACCCACCATAACCGGAATGGGAGACCACGTCTCAGGTCGCGTGAGGGGATATGTCCACAGCCAGGTTCACTCAGGTACTAGGCTTACCGATTTACCATATTTCTCGGCATATGTTTAGTACGTTCAAACGCTTGACACAGGTATCCGCACGTTAATCCTTATTCCCATTTTACCTCATAGACCACGTATCCCCATGGATCCGTGTCCACCAACCAACTATCAATGTGATAAGAAAAGTGGGTACAACCAATTCCTGACCTCGCGCGAGTGCTAGAAAAATCACTCGACTTCTACCGAGATCCCTAATTAGTAAAGCAGCTACTCGACCTAGCATACTAGTATCCATCTCAAAAAGGAATCCTGAGTTCATGCAATTAGGGTTTCAATCAACTCCTACACCTAAGTGCACAGTCAATCCTACAATCATTAAGTGGAGTAAAATAGCATAAATAACAGGTTATGCATAAACCAGGGCTTGCCTTCCAAGGCTGTGGCAGGCAGATCCTCTGGTGCAGACTCGGGTGCTGGATCTGGGGCTACCTCCTGAGCAGCTCCTTGCTCCGGCACGAGGATGTACTCTCCGTCAGCAAGGTTACAGTCTATCGAAATGCAATGAACATGTATGTCATGATTATGCAGGATTTAATAATATTATGCTAAAGAGAACTGAGTTAAGAAGTAACTTAGGGTTTCTCAGTCTTGCGGGGCTTCCAGTGGGTTAGGCTTATTACTCTTTAGGCTTGGGTTTTTAGTGAAGATAACATAGTGAATTGGTATTGTCTTGATACATTTTAGTGGACAGATTACAAAGGTTTTAGGATGACATTAATTTACATTATTCATTTTCCTTACTTTAACTCCCATTTAGGGTTTCTAGGGTAGGTTTGAACTACGACAGTGTTTTAATAATTTCCAAAAATTTTGTAAAAATTATAGTGGGTTGTCATTTGCTATTCTAGCTGGTTTTAAGAATTTGAGGCTTAAAGTACAAGGCTAGGCTTTAAACAAAAATAACAAGAGTTATGCAAAAGGGGGCCACTTTACACTACATCTCTTAGTTAGGGTAGGTTCTATCCTAAAGGTCATTTTTGCTGGCATCCCATAGTAGTAATAGGCTCCTGTGCTAAAAATCACAGAAAACTAAGGGGTGGTTATTTAGTTATGACTTTCTTAAGTTTAATGTCAAAAAGGTGCTTATAACTAACTTATCATTTGAAAAATATCAAACAACAGATTTTGTATTTTTCCTATGTTCATAATAACCAAATATTAGTTATCCTAAGGTTTGAGGGGTTTTCACCTTAGGGTTATTTTTGTAGGGTTTTTCTAAGTTTTCCTTGTTTTCTTAAATTAAAAGGAATCCTACTTATTTTATACTGGACCAGGATAGGATAGATTTTTCTGGTGAACTACATGGGATAAGTACCTTAACAAAAATAGAGGTGCTCTCTGGTTCATTATTTAAATCACCTTTTCTATTTTTCTTAACCTTAAGCACATTATGGAATAAGGGGTAAACACTAACTTAATGGGGTGGACAGAAAGGTTTAACATTTTTAAACAGGTCAGTAGGTAGATACAATCTTCCCCAATTTTTCTTAACCCTAGTCAAATAATATAACTATTTTTCTTTCTATTCTTGAGCTTTTGGCCAAAACTATAATTAAATCAGAGCTTTAAAGTTTTCTATAGTACATAGGGGGTTTTATATTTTTCTTAAGTAGGCTACATTATTTAGAGTCTGACAAAATTGGTTTGACCAAATTTGGATGAGTTAAACAGAAGTTATGGATTTTCAAAGTTTCTGTTCAATTTAAAAACAGATTTGATAAAGGTTTTCTGGAAAAACAGTTTACACCGAGGTCCCTGGGTTTAAACTGAATCAACCTTCACAAATCTACCCTCGCGCCACTATTCCCCTGTGTCTCTGACATTTCACAAGACCCCCTGACCTTCTCTCCCTCTCACCCGCAGTCCTTCCTCTTACGCAAATAGTAACCGCGGGAAAGAAAAGGGTGGCGCGGCTTACCGGCGGCGAGGGAGGTCCGGCGAAGGGTGGGGTTGGCTCGGGGAGACTCTGGCGGTCACGTCGAGGTACGGCTTGACGTCGGGGATGGCCGGAATCGCCCGGTCCACGCGCGCAGGTGGGTGTTCTCGTCGGCGGCGAGTGTACCGGCCAAACTACGGCGAACTGGTTCAATCCAAGGGCATGGTGAGCTTGATGGGGTAACGTAGCGACTGTATGTACAAGGAATCGAAGGATGGTTGAGTGGATAACCAGGTCCACGTACTCCGGCGGGGTTGAGAGCTCCGGCGACCGTGGGCCGGCCTCTCCGGCGAAGCAAACTTCAATTCCTCGCTCGGGGAGCTTTACCGGGGTGTGCTCAGTCTTCCCCGAGGGCTGGCCGGGGTTGGGAAGGGCTCCACTGGCCGGTCTACGGTGGCAGGGGGATCGGGCGGCCGTGGACACGCTGCGCACGGGCCAACGACGGCGAGCTGGACTCCGGTGAGGTTTGAGGGTGCGCGGAAGAGTGCAGTCGAAGTCTGGGAGGGTTTTATAGGCGCGGGCGCGGGCCATGGCGCTGGCTTGGCTCGGGCGCGGCGCTGGGCATGCGGGGGCGCGCGCGAGCGTGCTCTGGCGCGGGCAGGAAGCGTCGAACACGTGGAGGTGTGTTTCTTCCATTGTTCAAACGTCTCCAGAGATCGCAAACGTGCGAATCTTGCCATGAATCCGGCGCAGACCTCTTCCTGGCACCTAGGGCTATCTCACATGTGTGAGTTCCAATGGAGGATACGCCCTAGATCAGGAGATAGATGGGTGCCAAATCTGGCTTGTCTCACTGCCCATACCGCGACAAAACTGATGCCAAATCCTGTCAAACGTCCAAGTCTCGGTTTCCACTTTTTCCAGGGGGTGCCTTAGGTGGTATACCACATTTTTGGTATAGAACCTAAGTGGTTTTGGTGCCATCTTTAAGGTGAACACGGTTGATTTTTATATTAGGGTTAAAAATTGGACTTAGAGAGAAATAGAGAGCTCTAGCTCTCTCTCCACTTGGAGATTTGAATTGGGGTTTCTCCAGGGGTCTTTTTGCAATATTTCCCTCCCCTAATTGATGGTTACAAGGTTAGCTAAGGTTCGGGTAAAAATTACTCATGCTTTGCACACTTGTTCACTCCCTTTCCCCTCTTACCTAGGGTGTTGGAAGATAGGGTTTAAGAGGGGGGTCTAGGGTTCTTCTCCCCTCTTATCCAAGGTAGTAATTGTGCAAGGATTAGAGTAATGCTTTTGGTTGCTCACAATCCTTGGTTAACACCTAGCTTTCCAAGACCCTCATGCTTTTGTCCCTTAAGTTCTTCCACATGTGATCATAGCCTTTAGTACCAAGGTGGGCTCTAATCAAGGTAACACCTGGGGTGTTACAGTAGCCGTTGCCTCGCAGTTACACCGGACAGTCCGGTGTACACCGGACATGTCCAGTGAATTATAGCGGAGCAGCAGTTGCAGTTTCCCGAAGCTGGCGAGTTCCTGAGGCTGCTCTTCTTTGGAGCACCGGACACTGTCCGGTGTACACCGGACAGTCCGGTGAATTATATTGGAGTTGCCTCTGGATTTTCCCGAAGGCGACGAGTTTGCGCTGGAGTCCTCTGGTGCACCGGACAAGTCCGGTGGCACACCAGACAGTCCGGTGCGCCAGACCAGAGGTGCCTTCGGTTGTCCCTTTGCTCTTTTGTTGAACCCAATACTCAGTCTTTTTATTGGCTAAGTGTGAACCTTTGGCACCTGTATAACTTATACACTAGAGCACACTAGTTAGTCCAATTATTTGTGTTGGGCAATTCAACCACCAAAATTAATTAGGGACTAGGTGTAAGCCTAATTCCCTTTCACATTTGGTTCCACGTCCTAATCAAAATGTTGTAGGTACCAAGTGGGTATTCCGCAACAAGCAAGATGAGCATGGTGTGGTGATAAGGAACAAAGCCAAACTTGTAGCCAAGGGTTATTCACAAGTCGAAGGTTTGGATTTCTATGAAACTTATGCACCCATAGCTAGGCTTGAGCCAATTCACATATTACTTGCCTATGCTACTTACCATGGCTTTAAGCTCTATCAACTGGACGTGAAAAGTGTCTTCCTCAATGGACCAATCAAGGAAGAGGTCTATGTTGAGCAACCTCCCGGCTTTGAAGATAGTGAGTACCCTAACCATGTCTACAAACTCTGAAAGGCGCTTTATGGGCTCAAGCAAGCCCCAAGAGCATGATATGAATGCCTGTGAGATTTTCTTATCACTAATGGCTTCAAAGTCGGTAAAGTCGATCCTACACTCTTTACTAAAACTATTGAAAAAGACTTGTTCATATGCCAAATCTATGTTGATGATATCATATTTGGGTCTACTAACAAGTCTACATGTGAAGAGTTTAGCAGGATCATGGTACAAAAATTTGAGATGTCAATGATGGGGGAGTTGAGATATTTCTTAGGATTTCAAATCAAGCAACTCCAGGATGGCACCTTCATCAGCCAAACAAAGTATATTCAAGACATACTTAAGAAGTTTGGAATGAAGGATAGCAAGCCCATCAAGACACCCATGGGAACTAATGGGCATCTTGACCTCGACACGGGAGGTAAATCCATAGATCAAAAGGTATATCGGTCGATGATAGGATCTTTACTCTATTTATGTGCATCTCGACTGGATATTATGCTTTCTGTATGCATGTGTGCAAGATTTCAGGCCGATCCTAAGGAAGTTCACCTTAGGGTCGTGAAGAGAATCATGAGATATTTAGTATACACTCCTAAGTTTGGGCTTTGGTACCCCAGGGGTTCCACATTTGATTTAATAGGATATTCCAATGCCGATTGGGCAGGGTGTAAAATTGATAGGAAGAGCACATCAGGGACTTGTCAGTTTCTGGGGAGATCTCTGGTGTCATGGGCTTCAAAGAAACAAAACTCAATAGCTCTTTCTTCTGCCGAAGCCGAGTACATTGCCGCAGGACATTGTTGTGCGCAATTACTTTGGATGAGGCAAACCCTCAGGGACTATGGCTTCAAATTGAGCAAAGTCCCTCTCCTATGTGATAATGAGAGTGCAATCCGCATGGCGGATAATCCCGTTGAACGTAGCCGCACTAAGCACATAGACATTCAGTATCACTTTCTAAGGGTTCACCAACAAAGGGGGGATATCAAATTAGCTTATGTTAACACCAAAGATCAATTAGCCGATGTCTTCACCAAGCCATTAGATGAGAAAACCTTCGGCAAACTTAGGAATGAGCTATATATACTTGATTCTCGGAATTTTGATTGAAACATTGCACACATAGCTCTTTTATATACCTTTGATCATATCTCTTTCATTTGGTACATTTACATATTTCTTATTCTTCTTGTGCTAAAGCTAAGACTAATGTGTTTCCATGAGTATTTCTTGTATTTGTCTTAGATTGAAAGGGAAATGGAGTATTAGGCAAAGACAACGCTTCCACTCAACTCCAATGGTATTACTTACCCCTTGCCAATATTCCGCCATCTCTCCAATTGGTATAATCTTTCACTCATATTCATTTTATCATGGGGGAGAAAATATAATAGGGCTCCAATGCTCTCCGTTTTTGGTGATTAATGCCAAAGGGGGAGAAAATATTAAGCCCAAAGCAAAAGGACCGCACCACCACCATTTCAAAATTTTCGAAATGAAAAGATTTTATTGGTACTCACAAATGTTTGTTTTTCAAGTAGTAATCAAGATAAATTTCACATTGGTAATTTCAAATTGGTATATATGCTTATAAGATTTCAAAATTGTTACCCATTTCAAAACCCTCTTGAAAGCTAAGAGGAGAATTTCATTCAGGGGAGCTTTTGTTTAGTCAAAGGAAAAGCATTTGAAATAGGGGGAGAAATTTCAAATCTTGAAAATGCTTCTGACAATCTTATTCATATACCTTTGACTATTTGCAAAAGAATTTTGAAAAGAATTTGAAAAAGATTTGCAAAAACAAAACATGTGGTGCAAATGTGGTCCAAAATATCAAATAAAAGAAAGCAATCCATTCACGCTTATTCATATGCAACAAGACTTTCGTATTGGTTTAATTCTAAGTAACCTATGCACTCACCATATGCAAACTAGTTCATTTATGCACTTTATATATTTGCTTTGGTTTGTGTTGGCATCAATCACCAAAAAGGGGGAGATTGAAAGGGAAATAGGGTTAACCTTTTCCCACAATTAATTTTGGTGGTTGAATGCCCAACACAAATAATGGACTAGCTAGTTTGCTCTAGAATACATGTTCTACAGGTGCATAATGGTTCAACACAAACCAGTAAAAGATTGAAGTTAGGGATCAAATAAAAGGAGCAAAGAAACCGAGTGTGCTCTGGCTTGACGCACCGGACTGTCTGGTGTGCCAACGGATAGTGTCCGGTGCACCAGGTCCGTACATGAACGAATGGGCCACTCTCGGGTTTCTCCAGGTGCGCTCCGCTATAATTCACCAGAATGTCCGATGTGCCACCGGACTGTTGTGACACCCCAGTGTCACCTAGGGTTTTTCTTAGGGCTAACCCAAGAACCATCATTTCATGTAAGCCAAATTGAGCATGAAGCATCAAATCAACTTAAGAATACAAGATCCACTAAGTTTACATCTAAAAGAATCATGTTCAAAACAAATGGGGCCTTCAAAAAGAGAAAAGTATTGAAACCCTAATACCAACCCTAATTAAGCTATTTAAGTAGAAAAGAAAAAAAACGGGTGAAAGACCATGAAATACTTGAAATCATGGCTTGGGCCAATTATAAAAATTGAAATACACTAAATAAGCTACAATAAAGATTATGAAAGCTTGGCCAAAATAGTTTATTAAAAAACTCCAAACAAGCCATTCAAGTGGAGGTTCAATGGGGAAATCTATAATTTAGATTTCTGAATTTTTAGCCTTTGAACAAAAACCGAGCGTGTTCACCTTGATCCTTAACTCTAATCCAAATGCTCCCATTAACAAAATCGTGTCTAACTAAACCCTCTGTTACATGCCAGAAGATGGCATTGGGACGCAGGTCCTAGACACGACAAATCCAAGGATTTGCCTCGGGCTCGGGCTGGGAGACAGACCAGACTTCAGAGCTCCAAATCTTTGAAACCAGTAGGCCAAATCCTATGACCCCCACACAAGATCAGTAGCTTATAGGGAGGAGAAGAGGTTTTGTGCACTGACCAAGGCAAGAGCAAGCTCGGATGAATGACCACACGCGCCAGAACTCGGGCAGAATGAACGTGCACACGTGTTCGACCCAGGTCGGCACACCTGTGGGGGACAGATATCCCCCAGGTCCACTAAAAGAGTAAAAGACCTCACGAAAGGCTCAAGGGCCCAATAAATCGTGAGGCCATTCTTTCGTGGGCCTGGGGAAAAATAATCAGCAAAGCAGGTTGACACGAGGCCGGATCGGTGTAAACCTAGACGATCCACAATGTCGAGCGAGCGATCGCAACAGAGATCCGACTTTGTCGTGCTGGAGCCCTCATGCAACGGAGCCACGCGGGGATAGGTCGGCAGAATCATAGGGAGATAGACTCGAGCGGTTCACTATTTTTTAGGCGCACGTTATTATCATATCCACATGTATTGCTCCACGGTCGAATATATAAGGCCTAGGGGGCACCCCTTCAAATCGATCGATCCTACTACTTAGCCACCGACTTCAACTCTCGGCATTCTCAGTTCAGAGAGCTCTCTTGTAACCTCATTCACCCAGCATACTCACCAGGACGTAGGGTGTTACGCATCTCTAAGCGGCCCGAACCTGTAAACATTGCCCACTGTCCCACATGCAATTGGCACGAACCATTTTGCTACAGTCGTCGACACCATCCTACTCCTAAAAACACCTTGAGGGGCAACCCCGGGTGTGCGGTCGGATCCAAAACACCGACAGCTGGCGCGCCAGGTAGGGGGTGTGTCGACGATCCAAGCTAGCTCAATGGCCGTCACCTTCTACAGCAAGATCACCCTGCGTCCCGGATCCGTATTCTGCTTCGGAACAATCTCATCCATAGCGGATGAAGAGGGAACTCTACACCGCATTGCAGATCCGCTGGAAAAGAAGTCTCCTCCAACAAACTCCGAAAATGCCGGAGAAGCGCAACCTCCAGCTCTCCGGAAAAAGATCGTCTCCGGAAAATCGAGAACCGAGGGTCCGCTGACCCGGAGAACTCCACTGTCTACTTCCCCGACAAAAGAATGGACACAGATCGCGAGGAAGAAGGAGACCAAGGGAAAGCAAGTCATTCTTTCCGTTCCTCCGCCCTCAAAGGAGAACGGAAAGAAAGTCGCCGCGACGACAGTACCATTCTACCCCGACGTCCTCTTCATCGGGAGAGCGGAGTCGCCTACCATCTCCGACGACGAGCCGACCGCACCCGGAGAAGAACCGCCTCAACGAGAATCCTGCCGGCGGAGGAACCAGCGCAGGAACATTCGACGACATCACGCGGCCGGAGAACGGGATCCGGAACAGCCTGTCTCGCGAGACGAGGTCTCGGAGATAGGAGAGACTCCGGAAGAACGCGTCTTCAGGGAACGAAGGAACTCCCGACGACGTGACCGTCGACGAGCTCAGGAACAAGCCGAGCAAAACGCAAGGCAACGCCGAGAAAATCCACTACTCGGCCGCAACCTGAACCCCGACTTCGCCCGAGCCATGAATACGCCGAGTGAAGTCGGAGGAGTACTAGCTCGGATAGCTGACGGACTCCCTCGGACTCCAGACGCCGAGGGCTATCGACGCCTGCTCACCCAGGCGGCCAACCATCTTCTACCTCTTGCTCACCCGCCGAATGATTTGCGGCACGCCATCAGCAGTCGCCGGGACGCACGGAGTTCTATCAACGCTTCGCGCGAACGACGGCATGAGAATGAGATACGCCGCCGGGAGGAATACGACAGGGATCATGGCATCCCCACTCGGAGCCAAGCCACCGGAACCGAATCAACGACGGCCTCGACTAGTGGAACTGCCCGGGGACGGTCGAGGAACCACGACAACTACTCTCCTCCCCGGGACAGACATCATCACCGACGACAGGAGGACACATGCGGAGTGTCAGCCCTCACTCCACGCCTTAGGGCCATTCAATGGCCCCCAAACTTCAAGGTATCCAATGTCGATAAATATGAACCTAAGCAAGATCCAGGGGGTTGGCTAGCCGTCTACACCACCGCTGCTCGAGCTGCCGGGGCGTCCGAAGACGTGATGACCGCGTACTTACCTATTGTCCTTGGGAAAGACGCGCTGTAATGGCTGCGACATCTACCCCGACACTGCATCGACGACTGGGGCGACTTCAGTCGACGCTTCACCGCCAACTTCCAGTCCCTCTCTGACAAGCCGGTGCAGCCGTGGGACCTCAAATCCATCAAGCGTCGGGGGGACGAGACTCTCCGGTCATACCTCAAAACGTTTCAGACCATGAGAAACCGTATCCCTGAGGTCACGGAGGCGGCCGTGGTCGAGGATTTCTACAGAGGATCCAATGACTCGGCTTTCGTCCGAGCCATACTACAGAAGGCGCCGACTACCTCCGAGGAGCTGTTCCGGGAAGCTGACCTCTACATCACCGCCGACGAGCAGGCCCAGGACCTCATCGGAGGAGCAAAGCCCGCACCGGCAGCACCACGACGCGACACGAACCAGCAACCCGACAAAAGATGGGAGAAGAGGCCTCGCGAAGAAGTACACGCCGCCGGACCACCTGCCTCTCGCGCCCGAGGAGGACCTCGTGGAGGCGAACACATGCTGGACGACATCCTCGACGCCCAGTGCCCGTACCACAAGGACATGAGCCACACTCTTCGTAATTGCTGGGACTTCAAGCATTCCGTCGGACACGACCGACCCTTCCAACCTCTACCTCCTCCTCCGCCGAGGGGAGGACCAGATGAACCACGACGACTCCATCAGCAGGAGGAGGGAGGAGGAGGAGGAACTTTCCCACGCGTTGACAGGGAGGTCAACGTCATCTTCGGCGGACACGGATCGTAGGAGAACAAAAGACAGCAAAAGCTCAACGATCGCTAGATACTGCTGGCGACCACCGGCCCTCCCGCCCCATACCGGTGGTCGGAGCACCCGATCACCTTCACTCGGGCGGATCAATGGCTCAACTTCGACCATCCGGGCAAATACCCGCTTCTCGTCGATCCGGTGATCTGAGAGAGCCGGGTGAAGAAGGTGTTAGTGGACGGGGGGAGCAGCATCAACGTCACCTTCCCCAGGACACTCCAAGGCTTGGGAGTTCACCTCAAAGAGCTCCACGAGTCGGACACCCCTTTCTTCGGCATCGTGCCAACGGAAGGGGAATACCCGCTGGGCCACATCTACATGCCAGTCACCTTCGGAACTCCGGAGAACTACAGAACCGAATTCCTGAGGTTTGAAGTGGCGAACTTCGACTGCGGGTACAACGCCATCATCGGGAGGCCGGGACTGGCCAAATTCATGGCCATCCCTCATTACACGTACATGATACTGAAGATGCCAGGGCCGCAAGGAATCATAACTATGCGCGCCGACTTCCAAGGCGCCGCAGAGTGTTTCCGAGTGGCCATCCAAGCAGCCCTCACCACCAAGCCGTCGGCGGTTTCTTCGACACTGGCGAACTCTAAGCCTGAAGAGGACCTCGCAGTACCGGCGAACGAAGCTCAGGCCGTGACTTCTATGCGGCCGACTGAAGAAACCAAGAGGATCAACCTGGGGTTCGCTGATGAACGCAAGACTGCCATCATCAGCTCCAGCTTGGACAACAAATAAGAAAGCGCGCTCGTCCAGTTTCTACAAGATAACCGAGACGTATTCGCATGGCAACCTGCGGATATGCCGGGAGTCCCAAGAGAACTGGCCGAGCACAAATTGAAGGTCTACCCCCAGGCAAGGCCGATTCGGCAAAAGCTACGACGTTTCACGCCCGACAAGAGAGAGGCCATTCGTGCTGAGCTGGCCCGCTTGGTTGCGGCCGGGTTCATTAGAGAAGTGTTACATCCCGAGTGGTTAGCCAACCCTGTTCTTGTACTCAAAAAGAATAAAGTGGATTGGCGCATGTGTGTTGATTATACTGATCTCAACAAACACTGCCCGAAGGATCCCTTCGGGCTCCCAAGGATAGATCAGGTGATGGACTCCACCGCTGGGTGTTCCGTGCTATCTTTCCTGGATTGGTATTCCGGATACCACCAGATTAGTTTGGCAAAGGAAGATGAAGAAAAAACAGCGTTCATTACTCCATTTGGTGCTTTCTGTTATACCTCCATGCCGTTTGGCCTCAAAAACGCTGGAGCAACCTACCAGAGAGCCATTCAAACATGCTTAGCCGATCACTGGGGCAAGTGTGTGGAGGCCTACGTGGACGACGTGGTTATCAAAACAGAGAACTCAGAAAACTTCATCGAAGACTTACAACTGGTTTTCAACAGTCTGAGGCGGTATAGATGGAAGCTTAACCCCGAGAAATGTGTTTTCGGAGTACCGGCAGGAAAGTTACTCGGGTTTATTGTCAGCAACCGGGGAATTGAGGCTAATCCAGATAAGATTGAAGCCATCATGAAGATGGAAGCACCTCGATCACAAAAGAAGGTTCAGCGACTTACTGGATGTATGGCAGCTCTGAGCAGATTTATATCCAGGCTAGGGGAGAAAGGTCTACCATTTTACAAGCTACTCAAAAAGGTGGATAAGTTTCAGTGGACTTCAGAGGCACAGGAAGCTCTAGATGCACTGAAGAAATTCTTGACAACACCACCAGTACTGAAACCACCACAACGAGCCACGTCAACCCAACCGGCTGAAGATCTGTTGCTATATATCTCTTGCACGACTCACGTGGTAAGCACCGCGTTGGTAGTCGAGCGAGCAGAAGAAGGACATGCCTACCCCGTGCAACATCATGTTTATTTCATCAGCGAAGTTCTGGGTCCATCGAAGAAAAAATATCCTCAAGTGCAGAAGCTATTATATGCAGTACTTCTGACTGCCCGCAAGCTGCGTCACTACTTTGATGATCACAAAGTCATAGTAGTCACCGGCTTTCCGATAGGGGATATTCTTCACAACAAGGAAGCAATTGGCCGAATAGCTAAGTGGGCCTGTGAACTGGGGTCTCATGACATCGAATTTCGACCTCGTACTGCCATAAAATCTCAAGCATTGGTTGACTTCGTTTCAGAATGGACTGAACAACAAATACCAGAGAACCCAGAAACGGCAGAAGTATGGAAGATGTATTTTGATGGCTCACTGAAGCTGCAGGGAGCAAGAGCAGGAATTCTCTTCACCGCACCTGGAGGCGAGCACCTCAAATATGCCCTCCAGTTGCTGTTTCCAGCCTCTAACAATGCAGCCGAGTATGAAGCTTTGATCCATGGATTGAACATCGCCATATCATTGGGCATCAAGAGATTGATGGTATACGGAGACTCTCTGGTAGTCATTAGCCAGATAAACAAAGAGTGGGATTGCTCAAACGATTCAATGGGAAAATACTGTATTGCCGTCCGAAAGTTGGAAGACAAATTTGAGGGTCTGGAATTTCATCATGTAGAAAGAGATCGGAACACAGCAGCCGATGTACTATCCAAGTTAGGATCCAGTCGAACTCAGGTCCCACCCGGAGTCTTTGTGCAAGAAATACTACAGCCGAGTATCTCAATGGATCAAACAGAAGAATGCAACATTATAGATCAACCCGAATCAGACTCTGATGACTGGAGAAAGTCGATCATTAAGTATATAAAGAATGAGGAAGAACCAGACGACAAGAACTCGGCAGAGCGCATTGCCAGACAGTCAGCTCACTATACGCTCATTGGGGAGACCTTGTACAGAAGGGGTGCATCAGGCGTCCTCATGAAGTGCATTCTCTCGGCCACTGGGAAGCAACTTCTGGAGGAGGTCCATGCTGGGCAATGTGGAATACATGCAGCCTCCAGAACACTAGTCGGGAAGGTCTTCAGGTCAGGATTCTATTGGCCAACAGCAAAGAATGATGCAGCCGAGTTAGTTCAGAGGTGCGAAGCTTGCCAATACTTGTCAAAACAACAACATCTGCCAGCACAGCAACTGCAGACCATACCAGTAACTTGGCCTTTCGCATGTTGGGGACTGGATATGATTGGACCTTTCAAGAAAGCTCAAGGGGGATACACTCATGTATTGGTAGCAATCGACAAATTCACTAAATGGATAGAATTCAAGTCCATCGCATCTTTAACTTCTGCTAAGGCCGTGGAATTCATACAGGACATAATATTCAGATTCGAGATACCAAACAGCATCATAACTGACTTAGGATCCAACTTCACAAGTTCAGAGTTCTTCGACTTCTGCGAGCAAAAGAGCATTCAGATCAAGTATGCGTCTGTAGCACATCCAAGGGCAAACGGGCAAGTTGAGCGAGCCAACGGGATGATACTGGAGGCACTCAGGAAAAAGGTCTTCGACAAGAATGAAAAGTTCGCAGGAAAGTGGATAAGGGAGTTGCCCTATGTCGTTTGGAGCCTAAGAACCCAACCCAGCCGAGCTTTGCATGGAAACACTCCTTTCTTCATGGTCTATGGGTCAGAGGCAGTGCTACCCGCCGATCTCAAGTTCGGGGCGCCAAGGTTGATCTTCGAAAACATAGCAGAAGTTGAAGCCACCAGGCTGGAGGACATTGATGTACTTGAAGAAGAACGGCTAAATGCGGTAATCCAATCAGCACGGTATCAGCAGACTCTAAGGCGTTATCACGACAAAGCCGTGCGGCAACGATCCTTCTCAGTAGGAGATCTCATCCTCTGCCGAATTCTAACGGGGGAAGGACGGCACAAGTTGTCGCCCTTATGGGAAGGACCCTTCGTGGTAGCGGAAGTCACTCGGCCAGGATCCTATCGTCTCACTCAGATGGATGGCACAGAAGTCGGGAACTCTTGGAACATAGAACACCTCAGGAAGTTTTATCCCTAGCTGCATTTCGAAAGCCATCGGACGACGATATACTCTGTAAAATGGAAATGTGTCATCAATAAAGAAAGGCTTCAAATACACTCAGTTTGTTCACGGTTGACATGCTCACGCTTACTTAACTCGGGGCGACCACTATGCCCTGCTAACGGAGCAATCGGCTTAAGTTGGCAACGACTTAAGACGGTGCAACATGCTCACGCTTAGTTAACTTGGGGCGACCACTATGCCCTGCTAACGGAGCAATCGGCTTAAGTTGGCAACGACTTAAGACGGTGCAACATGCTCACGCTTACTTAAGTCGTGGCGACCACTATGCCCTGCTAACGGAGCAATCGGCTTAAGTTGGCAACAACTTAAGGCGGTGCAACATGCTCACGCTTACTTAACTCGGGGTGACCACTATGCCCTACTAATGGAGCAATCGGCTAAAGTCAGTGGCGACTTAAGCCGATGCAACATGCTCATGCCTATGCAATCCAGGGTGACCACTATGCCCTATTAACAAAAATATACGACTTAAGCCGGCAGCGACTTAAGGCGATCTGACGTAATTATGATTACTCATACAGGGATGACTTCTATATCCCGCAAACAAATTTCATAATCATCGCGCGTCATTTCACCACTGCAAATCTACGAACTGATAAATTCAGAGACAATAAGAGAGTAATTATATCATTCGAATGCTGAACTGATATCCTCTAACAAATACCCAATCATGCTAACCGCGCGCTCAAAGCACGCAAAATGTTTCTCTATTTCGCAATGTCTTTTTCAGGAGCGACCGACGAAGAAGGGCGACTCGAGGAATCAGGGGCAGCATTCACATCAGCCCTTATGTCTTCAGGAACAACCACGCCGGGTCTCCTCATCAAGATCCGTCCCGCCTGAATAGCCTTGTCCATGGCTCTGTCGCACTGAGCTTTGAGAGTAACAGAAGTTTCTTCGGCAACTTTAGTAGCCAGTCGAGCAGTTTCCAACTCCTGGACAATGGATTTTTTGGAAGCTCGGAGTTCTTTGATAGTAGCATCCTTTGCTGATATCAACTGCTTGAGCCGGTTTACCTCATCCATGGATTCCTGCAGCTTACAACGTTGGAGGTCTAATTCTTCCATGGTGAAGTGATGACTTCTTTCCAAGATAGTCAGCGAGTTACTAGAGTCACGATACAACCTTTCAAGATTGTCTCTAGAAGCAGCAAGGATGCGTTTTTCTTCCTGCAAACAAAAGTCAACCCCCTCAAACACCAAGCAAGTAATGGCAGCACAACAAGGCAAAGCGCAGTTTCATAAATCACCTTTTCAGAGTCGAGCTGAGCATGAAGAGAAGAACTCAGTGCATTGGCGTCATCTAAAGCAGCGGAGACCTGACCCAACTCAACCTGACTCTGAGAGTACTTTTCCTCAAAGTCAGAGCATCGCTGGGCCAATTCAGCCTGATCTCGGGAATGTTTTTCTTCAAGAGTGGAAATCTGCTGAGTCATGCCTAGCAGGAGATAATCAAACAAAATAATGGTCAAAATATAGAGCAGTCTACAGTGAAGGCAAAGAAAAGCAAAAGGGCACTAACCAGTGTTGGTTGCCTCCAATTCAGAGATACGACGTTGAAGCGACACTGGATTCCAACATGTAAGTGACGAAGCTACTTCTGGGATAGAAGCACCCTGTAGCCTCAGCTGGCCAGCCATCCCATCCACCAAAGCCTGATGAGGAAAATAGATGAGTGTAATGACAGCAGTTCACACAATGTGAAAACCAAGCTAAAATACATCACAGTACCTGGAGGTTGGAAAAAACGAAGGGATCCCCAAATCAGGAGAGATCAGTTGATAATCAGGCGTGAGGCCACCACCCGAAGCAGCGTGCAATGAACCAGTAGGAATCAGCTTGGTGCCTTCAATAGAGCCAAACATTCGATCAGCGGGGACGCTGCCCTCTAAAGCGACTCCCTGGTCCATGGTTTGGGCTACCACCATACAGCCAGAGTGTGGAGGAGATCCCGCATGAACGTCCATGGAAGTACAGGAAGGAGACCCTGCTCGGGCACCCTCGGGGGCTGGGTCATGGTTTGCACTGCCCACTTGAGCCGGATCATCCCCGGCAGCACCCTCGGGGGCTGGGCAGTGGCTTACACTCTTCACCTGAGCCAAGTCATCCCTGGCGACATCCTCGGGGGCTGGGCATGTGTTAGCACCATTCTTGAGGTCCAAGCTCTCTGCAGTAACCACCTCTAAGGTTGACGGGCCCTCAGTTACTTCCATAGGACCAGGACGATCCAAGTCAGTCTCCCGACCCTCGAGATCGCGCTCTAAGGTCGACGAGGCACGGGATGACCTCAACCCAGCATCAAGCACGTCAGCGCAAGCCTCCATTGCACCATCATCCACTGGATCCGATAACAAGTCCTCCGGAACCATATCCTCGAGAGTCTGATCAAAATTGGCCAGGGACAGTTCTTGTAGACCAATGAGAGCAGACAAAGCAGGAGAGGGAACTCCACTACTTTCACCGCTAGCAATAAATTGCCGACTGTTTTTCTGAGTCAAAGGAACTTCATTTTCTGCGTCCTCATCATCCACATTAGCAACACAGACAACACCCCCATTGGGATCAGCAACTGATTCGGGACACCCATTGGGATCAGCGTCAGTAAATTCAGTCGCAAGCACTTCTTCAGCATCAGGAACCGAAGTACCAACGTCCCGACCCAAACTGGGTACCTGCCGAAGGCGTCTCCTTTTCTTTTTCTGTTCATCAGCAGAAGGATCGGATGGATTGGCTCGGCAAGGGCGCCTCGGGCGAGTACCAGCAGGTTTCTGAGTATCTAAGGTCACACCAGCCTCTGGGAGGGGAGCCACCACTAATGCCCCAGTAGGAGCAGCGTCAGAAGAGTCCTCAGCCAGCAAATCAAGCATGGCACCTATCTCCGCATCACTAGGGTTCAGGGGCACCTCAAAATAAACCTGCCGTTCATCATCAGGAATTCCCCCGAGTGTGGCAACCAGGGCACTAACTTCTTCAGTAGAAGGCCGCACTCTAAGGCCCAAACTGCCGTCAATAGCAGGAGGATTCGACACAAAAAGAGTGAAGGCTTTGGGAGGAGGCAGGTTCCAGGCCGAATATGCCACTGGAGCACAAATATTTGACACTTTACCCCTAAGGATCATCTCTAGTCGACTCACCAAGTCTGCAGAAGGAATTCTTCTATTAGTAACCCGAGTTGAGTCGGCTAGCCCTCGATACAGATAAGCTGGGTAGGCCCTGTCTTTCAATGGCTGAATATTCTTGAAAACAAAATCAGTAACCACAGCTTCAGCAGTCAGACCCCTCTCTTTCAGCAATCCAACTTCAGCTAGCAACACACCTGCCTCAGCTACTTCCTGATCTGTGGGAGACTCGGTCCAGCTTGGGGTGCGAACGTCCGGCTGTCTTCCCGACCGGGAGGGGAGAGAATTCCCATAATTCTCAACTATAAACCATTCCAGGCGCCATCCCTTAATACTGTCCTTGAGAGGGATCTCGAGATATTCAGTTTTCCTCCCGCGGCGCATCTCCAAGCTGGCACCCCCGACCAACTGGTGTTGTCCCCCGGCCATCCCAGGGCGAAAATGATACAAGTATTTCCACAGACCGAAATGCGGCAGCACGCCAAGAAAGGCTTCGCATAAATGGACGAAAATGGAGATTTGCAGAATTGAATTGGGATTCAAATGGGTCAAGTTAATATGGTAGAAATCAAGGAGGCCACGGAAAAAGGGAGAGATGGGAAGGCCAAGGCCGCGGAGAAGGAAAGGGGCGTAAACAACGGACTCGTGGGTATCCTCCGTCGGAACAGTAAACCCATGGCAAATCCGCCAAGAACAGAGTTCTCGTGGAGGAAGAACCCCGATGGATACGAGGTGGAGAAGTTCAGTTTCAGAAATGACGGACATGTGATTACCTGCGAAAGGCAACTGGCTGTTGGGGTCAATTGGAGGAATCACCGCAACAGACGAGCTCGAGGTCTTCCTCTTGGGTGCCATCTCAATTCTACCAGCGAGCAGGGTGGGAGGCGAATGGCAGAGAGGATTCGGAAGCGGGAAAGCAAGAACTAGGGCACGGAAAGCAAAGGCGGCTAAAAGCGCAGCACTTATGGGATATTCTCGAGCCAGATACCATTTCAAAAAGTGCCCAGTCATCACCCGACGGTTATTTCCAAAACCCTAGCATGCCATGTGGTCACCCGGCGGTTATCTCCAGAACACCGGTGCGCCACCTCATCACTCGGTCATCATCCTCTAAGTGGCTCGCGCGGCCTGCTATCAGTCGACGCAACCTCCAAAACGCCGATTTCATGTTCAGCCGCTCGGCATTACCTCTAAAACGCCGACGTCACCCTCCAGTCACTCGGCGTTACCTCTAAAACGCTGCTATCGTATTCAATCACTCGGCGTTACCTCTAAAACGCTGCTATCGTATTCAATCACTCGGCGTTACCTCTAAAAAGCTGATATAGTGATCAGTCGCTCGGCGTTGCCTCTAAAACGCCGACATCACCCTCCAGTCACTTAGCGTTACCTCTAAAACGCTGCTATCGTATTCAATCACTCGGCGTTACCTCTAAAAAGCTGATATAGTGATCAGTCGCTCGGCGTTGCCTCTAAAACGCCGACATCACCCTCCAGTCACTCGGCGTTACCTCTAAAACGCTGCTATCGTATTCAATCACTCGACGTTACCTCTAAAAAGCTGATATAGTGATCAGTCGCTCGGCGTTGCCTCTAAAACGCCGACATCACCCTCCAGTCACTCGGCGTTACATCTAAAACGCTGGTATCGTATTCAATCACTCGGCATTGCCTCTAAAAAGCTGAAATAGTAATCAGTTGCTCGGCGTTGCCTCTAAAACGCCGACATCACCCTCCAGTCACTCGGCGTTGCCTCTAAAAAGCTGGTATTGTATTCAATCGCTCGGTAGTTATCTCTAAAACTCCGATATTGTGTTCGATCACTCAGCAGTTACTCTAAAAAGCACCGACACCATCTACAAAGTTACTCGGCGGCTATTCCTAAAAGCATCAGTTTGATGCCCGAGTTATTCATTTACTGTCTCAAAGGAATCAGTTTCACAAACGAGCAAGACAAGTCATAAAGGAGAAGCCAACATCATTCTTTCATTAGAAGGGAAGATAGCGCACTTACAAATCAACTCTTTACGAGTTGATACTTCCCTATTACTACTACATTACATTACTACTACTACTACTACGCTACGCTATACTATTCTACATTACTACTACATTATTCTAACTATACTATACTAATATCTTAAAAACCAGTGGCATCTAGCCACTGGTCCTGTTGCTGCCGCCGCCGCTGCCGCCTCTGGTGCTGCCCCTGCTTCTGCCGCCCCTGGTGCTGCCCCTGCTGCTGCCGCCCCGGTTGCTGCCCCTGCTACCGCCGCCGTCACCGTCCTTGCTGCCGCCGCCGCTGCCGCTGCCGCTGACGCTGCCGTCACCGTCACCGCCGCCATCGTCGTCGTTGTCGCCGTCGTCATCGTCGTCGTCCTCGTCCTCGCCGCCACCGTCCGAGTCCTCCTCATCTGAGGAGTACTCCGACCCATCCGAGCACTCGAGCCCGGAGCGCTCGACGGCCCGGATGTACGACCAGACCTCCGCCGTGAGCCCCTGGGAGTCGTCTGAGTCGTCAGACGACTCACACAGGGGGACGGGAGCCGGAGACCCCTCAGACCCAGAGGAGAACTCCTCCTCTGAGTACTCCGAGTCACCAAACTCCTCCAATGGAGGAGTTGGCTCACGCTTGCGCTTGTTGTTCTTGCCCATGGTGGAAGCAGAAGGGAGAGAAGAGAGGGAAGCAGCAGAAGAACAGCAAAGAGATGTGAAAAAGCCAGAGAGACAACAGTGTTATTTATAGAAGGAGAAGGCAACCGCTCACCTCCAACCGCGGTCACTGAACAGTCGCAAAGCATTCAATAAGCACTTCAACTCGTCTGAAGACACGTCAGGCGGCTGACGCCGGTTCACGCAACACAACACCCATTGGGACTCCAGTCAACAGCGCGGAGGATATGATTACACCCGCCGTCACATCACATTACTACTTAGAAGCAGCCGGCTAAAACACTCAGCGTACCAAACCGTCCCTTGCCCACACCCATTGGGGGGGGACGCCCAGGAATTATCAGTATATTTTTCAAAATGGTCACATCTGTGCAGGGCACGCAGTGAATACCTCAAGACAAAAATGAGATATCAGTGAGAATTAGAGGAAAGCCAAATATAGCCAGTGAAGTACAAAATATGGTCGACAGAAGCGACTTGAAGACTAGACAGAGAACGTCCATCAAATGTCCAATCAGTCACAGAGCAAATAAATTACACTACCTAGCAAGATATGGATGGATTGCGAACTCGGCTGCAAAAGACAAAATACATGCTGACCTCTGAAGCATAATATTGATGACATAGTGCGGATGACATCATGCCGATTTTTCACAAGCAGAAAGGATAATCTTTAGCAAAAAGACACAAAAGGAAGACCTTCGAGTGGATTATCCTCAAAAATCCACTTGAAGCTCGGGGGCTACACCCATTGGGTGCACCTCTGGTGCACCCCATGAATCATCATTCCAAGCCAAGATAGTGCCGACTCCTAACGCATGGGACAAGATTAAAGACAGATCTAGCACTCAACCGAAATGCAGGAGTAAAAATGGGAATAATTTTTGGTGAAGACCTTCGAGTAGATTATTTTCTAAAAATCTACTCGAAGCTCGGGGGCTACACTCATTGGGTGCACCTCCGGTGCACCCAATGAAGTTTAGGGTCCTGCAAAGCGAAATGCCGACCTCTAAGGCATGGGTACGAAATAAAGCTTCGGTTGGAGAAGGATCAAAAGCAGGGGGAAACAGCAAGAAGTCGTTCTCTTTAAATCACCTGCAAGCTGGACCTGGGATCTTTGGGCTGATTACTTATAAATTAACCCAAAGATCGGGGGCTTGTGGGGGACAGATATCCCCCAGGTCCACTAAAAGAGTAAAAGACCTCACGAAAGGCTCAAGGGCCCAATAAATCGTGAGGCCATTCTTTCGTGGGCCTGGGGAAAAATAATCAGCAGAGCAGGTTGACACGAGGCCGGATCGGTGTAAACCTGGACGGTCCACAATGTCGAGCGAGCGATCGCAACAGAGATCCGACTTTCCCGTGCTGGAGCCCTCATGCAACGGAGCCACGCGGGGATAGGTCGGCAGAATCATAGGGAGATAGACTCGAGCAGTTCACTATTTTTTAGGCGCACGTTATTATCATATCCACATGTATTGCTCCACAGTCGAATATATAAGGCCTAGGGGGCACCCCTTCAAATCGATCGATCCTACTACTTAGCCACCGACTTCAACTCTCGGCATTCTCAATTCAGAGAGCTCTCTTGTAACCTCATTCACCCAGCATACTCACCAGGACGTAGGGTGTTACGCATCTCTAAGCGGCCCGAACCTGTAAACATTGCCCACTGTCCCACATGCAATTGGCACGAACCATTTTGCTACAGTCGTCGACACCATCCTACTCCTAAAAACACCTTGAGGGGCAACCCCGGGTGTGCGGTCGGATCCAAAACACCGACAACACCGGCGTTCGCCCAACCCACGCGCACGCTCGCCCCAGCGTCCGGTCAAGTCCGCCGTGCGCCCTCGCCCTCGGCTGTGCCTGCCCTCGCCTATAAAGCCTCCTCGAGCGCGCCTCACTTCGCCCCGTGTTCACCCTCGCTGGCCAGACACCCCTCCTTTGCTTCGGCGAGCCTTTCCTCCGCCCGCCACCACTGCCCAAGCCTCAGGCACCACGACCAGCCCGCTCCAGTCGCATCCAAGCCGTGCCTGCCCCTCGGTTAGCTTCGCCAGTGGCCCGTGGAGCTTTCCAAGCTCTCCGATCCGATAGAACCTCACCGAAGACCCAAGATCGCCCTCACCGGACTTCGGTCGCCCGCCTGCGCGCGTAGACCGAGCAATTCGGTGAGTCATTCTCCGATTCCCTACACCCACGTCTTCCCTAGCACCTAGTTTAGCTCTCTGACCCATTTGATTGAACTATCGCGCCGTGAGCATGCCGGGCTCTTCGCCGCCGACGAGCTCCTCCGCCTGCGCACGTGGACCGGCCGACTCCGACCATCCTCAACGGCGACCCGCACATCGCCGTGACCCTCAGGACCTCCCCTATAACCTCGACCACCTCACCGGAGCAGTCTCACCGCCGGTAAGCCCCTCTACCCTTTCCTCCGCCACGGGTACTGTTCAATTGAGGGAAGGACCTCGGATTAGGTTTAGTAAAACCATAGGGGGTTTTCTGAATTGTCAGTGGCACGTTTCAATAGTGACCCGAGACTAGTCTGTAAGGAAATTAGAAAACACACGCCAGGGACCCCGATGCAAAGTCATTTCCCATTTAACCATTTCTGATTATTCTTTTTAATGAACAGAGAAATTAGGAAATTCATAACTTGAGAAATATTTAACCAAAATTTGTCAAACCAATTTTGATGGATTCTAAATATTATGGACTATCAATTAAAAATACTGAACCCTATGCTTTTTGTTTTAAATTTTAGAGTTTGAAATTGATTAAGGAAAATGACCAAACCTTATTAAATTGAAGAAAATTTGTTATGCTTCTGTGCTGAACTTAAGAAAAATTGTAGATGGACAAACCCCATTGAGACACTGTTTAAAAATAGTAAGCACCCCAATATCGAAGATTTAAGTAGGATATCTATTAAAAGTCATTTTTGCCCAAAACTTAAGAAAATCAGAAAGGCATTAGAAAATAATGAAGAGTGAATGCAATTATTTTTCCTAGTCTACTTAAGTAACAGAGAACCTATGAAAAATAAAGGGACTTCTAGTCCAGAATAGAATCAAAGTGAAATATTTTATTAAGCACTAACCAAACTAGAAAAACAATTATTATAATTATGCAAACAATTTCAAAACTATTAATAAAAATCCAGTGGACTTGTAATCACTAAGACACCACTACAAAAATGATAAACACCTCAGTCCATCATTTTAAGTAGGGTAAACAAATAGAACTTGATATTAAGTCATATTTCAATTAAATCATAAGAAAACCAAAAAGTGTGCAATAATGGGCAAATAAATTTTTACTGGATCAATAATGATATAGGCCACCAGAGAAACATGCAAAACCCAATTGAAAGCTGCAACATACTACCCATTGCCAATACTTCATGAAAAAGGGCATTTAATCCAAATAATTCCTACCACCATTCTCTTAAGCAAAAAGTTACCAAACTTCAGAATGATTGCTCTTGCACAAAGAAGAAGATAGGAAAAATCAGAAATCTGTTGTTTGATATTTTTCAAATATAGTGGTAGTAGAAAGCACCCCTTTGGCTAGGAACTTTAGAAAAGCATAGCAAAATAACTAATGAGTATTAATGGCTAAAAATTGGTACAAAGTCATGTTATAACATCTAGATGCGAGCAAAAATATTTCTTAGAAAATAACCCTCTGTTAAAAAAGGAGTTGTAGTTCTAAACACCCCCTCTGCCCTAATAGTTGATAATTTTATACAGAAAGAACTATTCACTTTTTAAGCCCCAACTTTTAAGACAGAGAATTATACACTAGTAAGAAGCCACTGTAATTTTTACAGAATTTTTGGAAATTTATTAAGATAACTTGTAGTTCAAACCCACCTTAAAAGCATAAGAGAAATAGAAGGAAAGAGAGGAAGGATAATCCTCGCTCCAATAAGTTCAACTAAAAATCTTGCTAAATTCTCACTAAAACATTAAAAAGAATTCAATGGAACACCAAAATAAACTTACCAATTAGCTTAACCAAGCTTGACCCTAAATTGCTAAGTATACCCTAAAAATCTTCAAGTAGCAAGGTTAAGCTCTACCTCATTAATTTGATCATTCACCATCAAAGTTTAAAGTGCTAAATTGCATATCATACCATGCATATGCCTTACTCATTGCATTCATTAGATTGCAATATCGCTGACGGAGAGTACGTGCTCATCCCCGAGCAAGGAGTTGTCCACGAGGAAGACCAAGAGCAAGCACCCGAGACTGCCATCGAGGATCTCCCCGCAGCCCCAGCTATTGAAGGCAAGCCCCGGTTTTATGCATAACCGTTTATATATGCTACTTTACTACACTTAATGTTTGTAGTATTGTAATGTGCACTTAAGTGTAGGAGTTGCTTGAAACCCTTAGTTGCATGAACTTAGGATTCCTTTTTGAGATGAATACTAGTATGCTAGGTTGAGTAGCTGCTATGCTAATCAGGATCTCGGTAGAAGTCGAGTGATTTTTCTAGCACTCGCGCGAGGTCAGGAATTGATTGTATTCATCTTGATAACGGGATCTATGATGGTCTATGGACTTGGATCTAGGGAGGATGCCTTGTCCATGAGACGGGAAAAAGGAATTAAGGATTAATGTGTGGATACCTGAGTCAAGCTTTTGAACGTACTAAACACATGTCAGGAAATATGGTAACCGGTAAACCTAGTACCTGAGTGAAGCCAGGCGCGGACTTTATCCCTCATGCGACCTGAGACTAGGTCTCCCATGCTAGCTATGGTGGGTACAATTGCGGTCACTGCACGGCGGCAGCTGGGGGTCAGTGGAGCATTATATGCCAAGGCGGTAAGGCCTGAACGCGAATGGGGAATCGATGGGGACGGTTGACGTGTGTGGGGACGGAGTGCCCCTACATGTCGTGTGTTTAGGTTTACCTTGCAAGGATAAAACTCGATTCGAATCGTCTGCTTCTCGCAGCTAATGAGACTGCTTGACCCCTTGTACTACATTGAGTAAGAAGTGAAATGAGGTTGCTGAGATAATTTGTTGATTGTATTAAATGCTTGCTACCATGTATGCTTAGAAGGAGCAACTTAGCTAAATAATGATACTAGAAATTGAAAAGCTAAAACTTGATTTTAGACTCGGCTAGTGCTTTTGGCAAACCAAACCCCTCAGCCAAACAGCTACATGGTCTAGAGGTAGAGGAGTAGATTCCTCACACCGGGTAAGTCTAGCTGAGTATTAGTATACTCAGCCTTGCTTGTGGCATAATTTTTGCAGGTACGCTTCAGGATATGGTTGATGGTGTGACTTGGCCTACCACCCTACCACCGGGTTGGACGGTCGAGTGGGATGCTGCTCCGGCAGGAGAGGAGCAAGAGGAGTAGTGGCCTAGGCCTTGCCCAATTCCTCACTACCGATGATATCGATTATCCGCTGCATTTTATCTTATGAACTATTTCAATTTACTTGAGAAACTCTGATTTATGTAATAACTCCAGTACTTTAATTTGAGGTTTTCCTGTTTTATTGTGTTTCTTCTGTGACTCACCTTCGAGTGAGTATGTGGTATTTGATCCTGGTTAAGTGGCTTTATCAGACTAGATCTAAGGGACTAACGGGTTATTCTGATTTAAGTGTGTTACGGCCCTTGAGGCGTAACTTAGGCACTTAAGCTGGAATAAATCGGGCGGTTCTGCCACAGCTGTTCGATGCACCAGCGGAGTAACGGCTATCCAGCGCAACGGTCGACTGCAACGGACACCTTGCAACGCTACAGTGCGCGAACAGTGCGCGTAGAAGTCAGAGCAGTCGTCAGAGTCGCACCGGACAGCGAAGAGTGCTTGTCCGGTGCGACACCGAACTGTCCGGTGCCACTAGAAGACAAAGCCTCCAACGGTCAGAAGCTCCCAAACCCTAACGGTTGGGTGATGTGTCTAGCGCACTAGACAGTGTCCGGTGGCGCACCGGACTGTCCGGTGCGCCCATCGACAGCAACCACCCCCAACAGTTGTTTGGTGGTTGAGGGCTATAAATACCCCCCAACCACCTCCACTCCAACCATCCAAGCATTCAACACATTGCATTCCTCGCTACCGACGACATTGATTATCTGCTGCATTTTATCTTATGAATTATTTCAATTTACTAGAGAAACTCTGATTTATGTAATAACTCCAGTACTTTAATTTGAGGTTTTCCTGTTTTATTGTGTTTCTTCTGTGACTCACCTTCGAGTGAGTATGTGGTATTTGATCCTGGTTAAGTGGCTTTATCAGACTAGATCTGAGGGACTGACGGGTTATTCCGATTTAAGTGTGTTACGGCCCTTGAGGCGTAACTTAGGCACTTAAGCTGGAATAAATCGGGCGGTTCTGCCACAGCTGGTATCAGAGCAAATACCACCATAGAGAAGGACAATAAACCATGAATACCAATTTTTAAAATCTAAAACTTGCTTAGAAACTAATAAGAATCGTCAGGACTAGACCGCTAGACCTAGGACGCAAGGCCTTAGGGATAGAGGGAGAAATAGATGGCTAATTAAGTAGGCCCTGTGGGCTAGTATTTAGATTTTTAAAGGATGCCCTAGGAGCACCCTTTTATTCGGAGAGGAGACGTTATTTTCAGCATGTATGCATTATAAAATTAAAAGGATTAAGAACTAAAGAAGTAAAAATTTGAGCTAAACCGCTTCCTTTTTAACCACTCAGGCTCTTTTATTTTCTTCCTTCTGCCATAATCTTTACCTCTCATACCCTTTCGCAGATGACTTCACCCACCCTCGCTAATGGAGGAGACACTCGTTTCAGCTCTGACTTCCTGTCTCACGATGGCTTTCCTTCCATCTTGTGGGAAGTGCTTAACTCCGCCGGTTACCCTACGCCCCCTTTGTACACGGTGCAGTTGTACGAGGATCATCGGGTACCTCGATGCTGAGTCTGGCTGACTTTGGAGGCTCATCCCCTTCAGCCGGGTTGGCGTTCTCTTGACTCTGAGACAATTGGATTTAGGATGGACGACACCACTGAAGCAGCAGCCATGAAGTCTCTGACAACTTTCTGTGGCTACCATCCCCTGGAGATGGTGATGCACCCCTTGGGACTCTTCCCTGATGAGAAGAAGGATGACCCCATGTGGTGTAACCGTGTGAGCCATGTGAAGGATGTGTGGGCGATGTATCCTGACTTGGTTGGGAGGGTCACTGTTCAGTGCATGAGTGCACTGTACCGCCTTCAGGCTCTGTAGAGCGACGCTATGGCACATCTTGCTAACCTCGCTCAAACCACCAAGCTCACCCTCGACAGCCGAGAAGACTTTGTGGTCGACTTGTCCTCTGAGTTAGTGGAGAAGGATCTACAGGTGGAAAGGTTGAGCCAGCGCATTACCACCTTGGAGCAGCAGGTGGAGATCCGAGACAACACCATTGATGTCTTGGAGAACCAGCTCCATGATGTGCAGCGAGAACTCGAAGAAGCTAATGACCACCTGGACATGCACCACTTGGAGATGGAGGCCAATGAGGCCAGAAGCGAGGGAGAAGAGGCTCCCGAGGAGTTAGGACTAGCCCCTGGTGCCAACGGGACTACCTCCGTGGTGCCCCCTTCACCCGCATCCAGTGTCGCTTCCACCGCTTAGGGTTGATCAGACATTTTAACGTTTTAGGAGGATAGAAACCTACGTAAGCTTAGTAATGGCAAATTTTGGGCTAGGCTTACGGGTACTTTCCCCTAATTGATGTAACCCTTGAGAACTTTTGAGATCTGTGGGATGTTGTAACTATGTTATCTCCATTCGAACTTGATGTTATGATGATGGCAATTTTCTTTCCATACGAGATAATAGCATGATGTTCGAAATTGTGAGTTGGGATAACAATGGCGACAATCTCTGTTTTTAGATGGCAGCTAGGCAGCGTCGTGGGCAAAATGAGCAAGTTCCCCTGCCACCTCCTCCAGCTCCCACAGTGCAGGAGCTTATGGCCCAGCAGAACGAGATTCTGTGACAGCTCTTGCTGTGCTAGCCCCACCCTCAGCAGTATGGTGGAGGCCAGCAGTAGCGACCTCCGGTAGCAGCAACCTACCAGGAGTTCCCGAGCATGCATCCGCCCTTGTTCACCAAGGCAGAGGATCCGTTGGATGCCGACGTGTGGCTCCACGTCGTTGAATCCAAGTTTCCCCTCCTCACGGGAGACTGCCTTGATGATGCCAAGACTCGCTTCACCGCGCAGCAGCTTCATGTATCTGCTCGGACTTGGTGGGACCACTCCCGTGCTATGCTACCCGCTGATCGTGAAGTGTCTTGGGAGGAATTCAAGACTGCTTTTAGAGGGCACCATATTCCAGCAGGAATTCTGGATCGCAAGCTGAATGAGTTTCTAGCACTTAATCAAGGAACCCGCATGGTATTGCAGTATGCCCAGGCCTTCAACGACCTGTGCCAGTATGCAGGTTATCATGCTGATTTAGATGAGAAGAAGAGGGACTGCTTCCATAGGGGTCTCAACGCCAAGCTGCAGGAACGTCTCAACACTGTCCGGGCTTGGTCAACCTGGCCATCTCCCAGGAGGACTGTATTGTAGCTCACTGGGTAGAGAAGAAGAGAAAGGCACCAATGGCAGCACCATCCGCTCAGGCCCAGATGTTCAAGATTGTTTCTCATAATCAGAGCAGGGGATTTCAGCAGCAGGCAGGTAGATGGGTGATCAGGCCACCTCAGCAGCAGCAGCCGACACCCACTCGTTTTCCAGCTCCCGCTCCCAGAAACAATCAGCCTCCGCAGCAGCAGCAGTTTCACCAGGGCAATGGGAACAAGTGCTTCACTTGTGGCAATGTGGGCCACTATGCCAAGAATTGCCCAAGAAACCAGCAGAAGCAGATGCCAACACCAAATGAAGACAAGGGAAGAAAGCAGAAGGTACAAGTCAGGCAAGGGAAGCTCAACTTCACTACTCTAGAGGAGTTACCTGAGGGAGCCCCCGTCATGACTGGTATTTTTCAGTTCATAATCAACTTGCTTTAATTCTGTTTGATTCTGGTGCATCTCATAGTTTCATTAGCCAAAAGTTCAGTGCTAAATGTCAACTGCCTTTCTATCACACAAAAGGGTCATTTATGATAGCCACACCTGGGGGTAAAATTGAACTAATCAATTAAACCAAAGTGTGCCTATTCAACTGGGAAGCCACACTATCAAAACCACCCTTCTTGTTTTGGGTTTGGAAAATGTGGATATTATTTTGGGAGCTAATTGGATGACCCTACACCAAGTAGTGCTTGATGTAGCCAGTCGCATCGTGGAAATCAATTCCCTGATCTGTGGGAGTTTCACCTTGTTTCTACCCAGTCAAGCTTCTACTCAGTCATGTGCTTTTGCTATGACGGAGTTACCTTTGAGGAAGATTCCAGTGGTCTGTGAGTATGTAGATGTCTTTCCTGATGAATTGCCAGGAATGCCACTAGACCGGGATATTGAATTCGCCATCGAGTTGCAACCGGGAACAACACCTATTTCCAAGAGGCCTTACCGGATGCCACCCGCTGAGTTGGCAGAATTGAAGAAGCAATTGCAAGAATTGCTGGACAAAGGTTTTATTTGCCCAAGTACTTCGCCTTGGGGATGTCCAGCCTTGTTTGTAAAGAAGAAAGATGAAAGCTTGAGGCTGTGTATAGATTACCGCCCACTTAACGCGGTGACTATCAAGAACAAGTATCCTTTGCCTTGTATTGATGTTCTTTTTGATCAGTTGGTCAGAGCCAAAGTGTTTTCCAAGATAGACCTTCGCTCCGGCTACCATCAGATCAAGATACGAGCAAGCGATATTCCGAAGACTGCTTTCTCAACCAGATATGGGCTATATGAATTCTTGGTGATGTCTTTTGGGCTGACTAATGCACCAACATATTTCATGTATCTGATGAATTCTGTTTTCATGTCTGAATTGGACAAATTCAGAGTGGTTTTCATCGATGATATCTTGGTGTACTCGAAGAACGAAGAAGAACATGCCGAGCATTTGCATGTAGTGCTTCAACGTCTACGAGAGCACCACCTTTATGCCAAATTGTCAAAGTGTGATTTTTGGCTAAAGGAGATCAAATTCTTGGGTCACACTATCTCTCAGGCAGGTATAGCTGTTGATCCTGATAAGGTGCAAGAGGTGATGAACTGGAAGCCACCAACGACTGTCCGTCAGATTTGGAGTTTTCTAGGATTGGCTGGTTATTACCAAAGATTCATTCCGGATTTCTCTCGAATTGCGAAGCCCATAACTGAATTGCTGAAGAAAGAAGCCAAGTTTGTTTGGGGTCAGAAGTGCGAAGATGCCTTTCATGCATTAAGGCAACATCTAACCACAGCACCGGTATCAGCACAACCCGATAGCAGCAAGCCATTTGATGTGTATTGTGATGCCTCTGGCAGTGGACTAGGTTGTGTCTTGATGCAAGACAACCGAGTCATTGCTTATGCATCAAGAGCACTCAGGTCTCATGAGCAGAATTATCCCACTCATGACCTGGAGTTGGTAGCCGTGGTTCATGCATTAAAAATGTGGAGGCACTATTTGATGGGAACCCACTGCAACATCTTCACTGACCATAAGAGCCTCAAGTATATCTTTACTCAGGCTGATCTCAACATGAGGTAAAGAAGATGGCTAGAGCTGACCAAGGACTATGACCTGGAGGTACATTATCACCCAGGAAAAGCCAATGTGGTAGCAGATGCCTTGAGTCGGAAGTTGCAATGCAACTGTGTTACGATGGATTCTCGCATTGACACCTTATGTGATGAGTTGAGCAAGACGAAGATTGAAGTGATTCCTTCTGGTGCTTTGTCTCACACTTCCTTTGAGTCAGCTTTGCAAGACCAGATCATCATGGCCCAGCTCAATGACAAGGGACTGCAGATTATTAAGGAGAACCTCCATCAGAAGACCGAGAAGTATAAATGTTTCCACCAAGATGGCAAGGGTATATTGTGGTTTGAAAGCAGATTGGTGGTTCCTAAAAACAAGGATCTCAAGAAGAAAATCTTGGACGAGGCCCATCTCTCCAAATTCTCTATGCATCCAGGGAGCACAAAAATGTACCATGATCTGAAGCCCTTGTATTGGTGGACCAGAATGAAGAGGGAGATAGCCCAATTTGTATCAGAATGTGACACCTATCAGAGGATAAAGGCAAGCCACTTGAAATCAGCTGGAGCTTTGCAACCCCTATCTATACCTTCATGGAAATGGGATGACATCAGCATGGATTTCATTGTGGGTCTACCCAACACCTCTCGTCATCATGATTCGATTTGGGTTATTGTGGACCGATTGACAAAAGTGGCACATTTTCTCCCAGTGCACACCACTGATAAGGCTCAAAAGTATGCAGAGTTGTACATTGACCGGATCGTGTGTTTGCATGGATTGCCTTGGACCATTGTTTCTGACCGAGGAGCCCAATTTGTTGCCAGATTTTGGGAACAACTGCAAGAGTCTTTGGGAACCAAGCTAATTAGAAGTTCAGCTTACCACCCACAAACTGATGATCAAATCGAGAGGGTAAATCAAATTCTTGAAGATATGCTGAGAGCTTGTGCGATTGATTGTGGCAAGAACTGGGATAAGCACCTCTCCTTGGCAGAGTTTGTTTATAACAACAGTTATCAATCCAGCCTAAGGATGGCACCCTTCGAAGCTCTCTATGGAAGAAGGTGTAGGACACCCCTCAATTGGTCTCAGCTTGGAGAAAGAGAAGTTTTCGGACCTGACTTAGTGACTGAAGCCGAAAGGAAGGTCAAACTAATCAAGAAGAATCTAGAAGATGCTCAAGCCAAGCAAAAGAGTTACCATGATAAGAGGAGGAAACCTCTCCAGTTTGAGGTGGGAGATTTCGTATATCTGAAGGTATCACCCACCAGGGGAGTGCAGAGATTCGGGATCAAAGGCAAGTTAGCCCCTCGTTACATTGGACCTTATGAGATCATAGAAGCATGTGGACCCGTGGCATACAAATTGAAGTTACCTCCAAAAATGTCTGCCATCCACAATGTGTTCCATGTATCTCAGCTAAAGAAGTGTGTTCGATTGCCGACCGAGATCGTAGCAGAACCAGAATTGGAGATAGAGTCAGATCTATCGTACCAAGAGTACCCTTCCAAGGTTCTAGATTGCAAAGAAAGATCAACTTGGGCTAAATTGATCAAAATGTATAAGATCCAATGGAGTAATCACTCAGAGGAAGAGGCTACTTGGGAGACTTAGGAATTCATGCGCTCCAACTTCCCCGATTGCCTACCTAAGGAAATTGGTACGTAATCATGCCCAACCCCTCCCCTGCCCTTCGAACCAAAAATTCAGAAAAATGATCTTAAATCAGAATGGAGTAATTATAAAACTAAAGTTAAAAGGACTTCCTTCTGAAGTTGCAAAGAGAATGACATTCGAAGAGCAGTTTACCCTAATAAATAAAGCACTCACATCAAGTAAGTCTCACCCTTCGCTTCACCCCGAGAGGACTCCAACCCGAATCTCGGGACGAGATTCCTTTAAGGGGGGAAGGCTGTGACACCCCAGTGTCATCTAGAGTTTTTCTCAGGGCTAACCCAAGAACCATCATTTCATGTAAGCCAAATTGAGCATGAAGCATCAAATCAACTTAAGAATACAAGATCCACTAAGTTTACATCTAAAATAATCATGTTCAAAACAAATGGGGCCTTCAAAAAGAGAAAAATATTGAAACCCTAATACCAACCCTAATTAAGCTATTTAAGTAGAAAGGAAAAAACGGGTGAAAGACCATGAAATACATGAAATCATGGCTTGGGCCAATTATAAAAATTGAAATACACTAAATAAGCTACAATAAAGATTATGAAAGCTTGGCCAAAATAGTTTATTAAAAAACTCCAAACAAGACATTCAAGTGGAGGTTCAATGGGGAAATCTGAAATTCATATTTTTGAATTTTCAGCCTTTGAACGAAAACCGAGCGTGTTCACCTTGATCCTTAACTCTAATCCAAATGCTCCCATTGACAAAATCGTGTCTAACTAAACCCTCTGTCACATGCCAGAAGATGGCATTGGGACGCAGGCCCTAGACACGACAAATCCAAGGATTTGCCTTGGGCTCGGGCTGGGAGACAGACCAGACTTCAGAGCTCCAAATCTTTGAAACCAGTAGGCCAAATCCTATGACCCCCACACAAGATCGGTAGCTTATAGGGAGGAGAAGAGGTTTTGTGCATTGACCAAGGCAAGAGCAGGCTCAGATGAATGACCACACGCGCCAGAATTCGGGCAGAATGAACGCGCACACGTGTTTGACCCTGGTCGGCACGCCGGCGTTCGCCCAACCCACGCGCGCTCGCCCCAGCGTCTGGTCAAGTCCACCATGCGCCCTCTCCCTCGGTTGTGCCTGCCTGCACCTATAAAGCCTCCCCACGCGTGCCTCACTTCGCCCCGTGCTCACCCTCGCTGGCCAGACACCCCTCCTTAGCTCTGGCGAGCCTTTCCTCCGCCCGCCACCACTGCCCAAGCCTCGGCCACCGCGGCCAGCCTGCTCCAGCCGCATCCAAGCCGTGCCTGCCCCTCAGTTAGCTTCGCCAGTGGCCCGTGGAGCATTCCAAGCTCTCGGATCCGGCAGAACCTCACCGGAGACCCAAGATCGCCCTCGCGGGACTTCGGTCGCCCGCCTGCGCGCATTGACCGAGCAATCTGGTGAGTCATTCTCCGATTCCCTGCACCCATGTCTTCCCTAGCACCCAGTGAAGCTCTCTGACCCATTTGATTGAACTATCGCGCTGTGAGCAGGCCGGGCTCTTCGCCGCTATTGGGGGCCTTCATCCTCCAAAGGTCCTCAAAAACGTGGTTTAACAATGTTCTCCAAGTGTAACATGTAAACAGGTACCTTCGGATATAAATCAAAGTCGTACAACGACGTAAGAAGCATGATCAGAATGAAGGATGATGCTGCTCCGAAGCTACGTTCGGAATAGCTTCGGCTCAACAGCGGATAAAGGAACCGACTTAAAGGGGAAAAGGCCATCCAGTCCTCGATGAGTTGTCCATAATACAGTAGTAAATGTGAAGGACATAAATGTAATTTTACACAGGCTGCGCCCTGTGCCTATAAATAGATGAACAGTACTCTCGTACTGTTCACGTTGACTGGCATTTGCTCGTGCGTCACGCTTGGACTTTTGCCTTCTGTCAAGCCGAAGGTATAAATGTAATTCAATATTGTTCACGTTCATTCATAATGGTATAATGAAGAAATATTAATAATGTCATATGATCATTTATGTTATTTCTCATGTCTCATATGTTTCCCCTTTTATTAATATATACTGTGATGATGAAGGTGCGTCCTTCATGACCTTCATCTAAAGATCATTATATCCTGAGGGTTATAATGCTTCGAAGGACGAAGGGCATTAACCATTAACCTTTTCTGTGTTGCCTTGTTCTTAATTCATAGCATTTGAGAACAAGTCCCCAACATTGGCGCCCACCTCCGGTGAACCCTTTTCGACCAACTTCGGCAAGCACTGACCCTCGTCATGCCGCCAAAGAAAGCCTCAGCGACAGGGGCTGCTGCACTACATCCACTGGACCCAAATCAGGAGAACCTTTCTTTCTGAGAGGCCCAAAGCCAGAAGAGGAAGGCCACTAGTCCAACACTCTAGGAGGAAGAGTTGGACCAAGAAATCAGAAACATGGAGATAATTCATCAGCAAGTACAAAGGAAGAAGGATAAGATGGCCAGACTGGCTGATCTTCAAAGGCAGATCGATGAAGCCACTTAAGAAGTACGCCATCTTGTTCAAGACGAACAAGATCGAAGGCCCCAACATAGGGAGCTTCATCAAGAAGGCTTATTCAACGAGGATGGATGGTATGATGATTTTAATCATGATACCTTTACCTTTGATGCTGCTTCTCCCTTGGCAGTAGAACTGCAAGCTATCCCATGGCCTCCATCATACAAGCCACCTTAGCTCCCTATGTATGATGGGCATTCGGATCCGAAGCAGTTCTTGATGAGTTATGAAGCAACCATATCTTCATATGGAGGCAATGCAGCTATCATGGCCAAGTCCTTCATCATGGCAGTTCGGAATGTGGCTCAAACATGGTATTCTTCTCTTCGGCCAGGGACTATTACTTCACGGCAGAAGCTCAAGGATATGCTATTGACAAGTTTCCAAGGTTTTCAGACGGAGCCGGTCATAGCTCAAGCCCTGTTCCAATGCACGCAAGACCATGAGGAGTACCTTCAGGCATATGTCCGAAGGTTCTTACGACTAAGAGCGCAAGCGCCTACAGTGCCCAATGAAATTGTCATTGAGGCCATGATTAAGGGGCTTCGTCTAGGACCTACTGCTTAGTATTTTGCTAGAAAGCCTCCACAGACTCTGGAGAAGTAGCTTCAAAAGATGGATGAATATATCCGAGCTGACAATGACTTCCGCCAAAGAAGGGAGGAGGCTTACAAGTTCTCTGAGATGACCAGGGGCTTCGGAGGAAGAATCCACCTGAGGCATGTCAGGTCAATTCACAACTCCACTCAGGGTGATGACAGAGGAAATCAGCTGCAGAGGCCACAGTATACTTCACAATCTTCGGGGCAGTAACAAAGTTCTTTCCGGTCGCCAGCTCCAAGAGGCAGAGGCGCCAGGGGCTTCGGAGGAAGATATGGGGAGCAGCCCAGAAAAATCTACTGCCTATTTTGTGGAGAAGACAAGGGCCATACTACAAGAATGTGCCAAATCACTATCCAGAAGCAGAAGGAGATCGCAGAAGCTGAAGCTCAGCAAAACCAACCGAAGCAGGTTCTGCATACTGCTTCGTGTCACTCACCCTACATACCAGAGTATGTGGGCAACCATCCTGCAGTCTCTGTTGCTTTGGCTAGTCAGCCACAGGTTTCCTAGCCACAGCTTCCACCTCCACCGCCACTACAACCTGCCTATTCATGAGGTCAGCAGCCAGAAGGGAGCCATCAGACCCATCAGCAGTGAGACCTCAGGGAGGAATCCGAAGCTCGCACAGTCAATAGTACCGTGCCAGAATCAAAACACATCTATTGAGACATATCCTACCTCTGAAGCACTTTTATATTCCTTGTCATTTTCTTTTAGTAAGCAACAATCAATGAAAACCTAGTCTTCTTGTTATTTTTAAATAGCTTCGTTCTTGAGAAATATATCTTTTTCCCAGATTTACGAAGCCCCAAATTGCCGAAGTTCAAAAGTCGTTCCTAAGGGAATGCAGAGCTAAGAATCGCATTATGACTTTTACCGAAGCTACAGAATGTCGTTCCAAAGGAACGCAGCGTAAGTTCGCTGAAGCTACAAAAAGTCGTTCCCAACAGAGTGCAGTGTAAGTTTTCTGCTCAAAAGTTGTTCCCAAGGGAATACAGAGCCAAATACCGCCGAAATATAAGGCGAAGCGCGAAAAGTCAACATGAATACCGCCGAAATAGAAGGCGAAGAAGTTCAAAAGACGTTCCTAAGGGGATGCAGAACTTACACCGAAAAATAAGCGGTGAAGCCGAAAAATAAACGGCAAAGAGATTTTGATCGTTCCTAAGGGGACGCAAAGATTGTGTTTCAGTGGGAGTATGTGTCTTTGGCATTAGCATCATTCTTTGCATCATATCATCACATCATATCGCATAGCATCTCATCATACATCATACCACACCAATGACATCAATAAAAGACAAAGTCGATCTTCGGAGATTGCCTTACAAAAATGAAAAGGTGTTAAGACAAAAGCAAGCTAAGAATCAAAGCTTCATCAATCCTGATATGGAGGAAGGGATCTATTGATTACGAAGCATCGATGTTTTTACGAAGTGTGGATGATCTTACGAAGGACAAAAATTCTTCTTTCGAAGCATGAAAAGAAGGGAAGGTGTTTTTTCGCCAACGGCTCAAAAACGGTATGTACATAAAATTTCATGCATCGCAAAGAGTTGACTTACAAATAACTTAAATATTACATTGAAAAATGTAAACATCAAATATTACAAACTTAGTTCAGCAAATGTTGCATTAACATCCTAGAAATGTTTTTACAATAACTCTTATTCTTCCTTTAGAACATTCTCTGCAACTTTGTTAAGCAGTTTGGTAACAACTTCGTCGATAATAGCTTCGGCCACATTAATGACTTCTATTGCTTTCCTCGTTTCTGGGTCAGCTAGTGGGTCAAACGGCTCTGGAGGAGGAGGTAGTTCAGCTGCGGAAGAAAACACCAATTAGCTCGAAGTCACGAAAATAAACGACAAAGCTAAAAGCCATTAAGAAATACCTATCCGTCTTTCGAGTTCCGTAGCTTTCTCAGCTTTTTTCGTTGCTTCCCGAGCATCATGAATATCTTTTTTGATCTTCTTCATTATTTCATGAGCCATCTTTTGGCCACCATTTTCCCAGATATCAGTAAAAAATTTTCCACCTATTAAACTTGCTTCGGCTGACGGGTCCTTCGTATCGTCAACAGAGAAGGCACCTTCGGCCTGGGCCAAGGTTTTAACATGTTCGCAACCCGCCTTCTCTAGGACAGCGGCAACTCCTCTCGCGCCAGAGAAGGCGCAGACGTCCCCACGATCACTTAGGATCTCCTCAAAAGCTTCGGCTTCACAACTGATCCACTCAACAACGCCCTCAGGGTCGCCTCATATGAAATTGTCTTCGTTAGAGTAGGCGCCCACATTGGCGAAGCTAGTCTTTATCTTTCTCACGCACTCCACAGATTTTTCAAAACACCTTTCCTTTGATGCACGAAGCTCTGCAACTGTCTTTTCAAAATAATTTTTCCAGTACTCACTGGCATCTCGATTAGCTTCAGCGACAGCGCATTTTAATTTGGCCTCAGCCAATTGTTTCCAAAGATCTTCAATTTCACTCTTCTGGGCCTCAGCTTGAACTTTGGAATTAGCTTCGTCTTCTTTTATTTTGTTTATCAATGAAATTAATATTTTATCTTTTTCAAGGCCTTCGTTCCTTAGCTCAATCACCTCTGAGCGAAGGTTGTCCAGAGCCATTCTATACGCTTCATCTTCGATATTTTTCTGTGCCATGAGGGCATTGCTAAGGATCAAGCCCTGCAAGAGGAGTACAGAATTAAGTATAAATAAATAAAATAATCCGTTTTCAAATACAAGAATTGATTTTCATACCTTTATACTATTATATGCTAAACTGTCAGCTAGTTCATCCTTTGACAGTACGGAGAGGCTATCTTCTAGCTTCGGAAAATCGAAGCTTCTTCCTATCTCCTGGCTGACGGATATCTCTTTGTTATCCGGGAGACAGTATAAAAAATCTTCTTCTCCGCTGCCATTAAACACCAGTGCCCCTTTCGGGTATTTCAGTCTTTGGGCATAGTGCTGGGCTTCTCATTTTTCTTCCGAAGTAAGCGTCTTTCCCGAAGCATGGCGGATGATGTAATCAAGGCTCTATTCCAAAGCTTCGGGAGCAGGAGTAGCAACCTTTTCAGGCAAAGTTTGCTCTAAGGTTTTTTCTTCTGTTGCCTTTTCTTCAGTTTCCGAAGGTTTTTTCTCAGCAAGCTCTGAAGGTCCAGCTTCGGCACTAGCTTGGCCTACTGCAGCTTCGATTTCAGCCGGTTTTGTTTCAGATTCGGTTTGCAGTTTCGAAACCTCGGTGATTTTCCCTGAAGGAGTAGAGCTTAAAGCCTTTACTCATTCTAATACATCTAGTACATTTGCCATCCTTCTCCTTTTGGGAGTTGCGGCAGAACTTTTTTGAGCATTCGGTACTGTTACTTCTGATGAAGGGCTTAAAATTTCTAACGCTTTTGTTTCTTCAATATTTGGCTTTTCATCCTTATCTTTCTCAGTCTTCGACTCAGCCAGATTATCCGAAGCTTCCTTCGGCATTGTAGCTGGCTCTCTAGCCTTTTGCGTAAGAGGAATGGCTCTCTTGGTTCAGCAGCTGAAGAAGTCTCCCCGCCAAACTCAGGCACCACGGCCGGTTCAATATAGCATGGCCGGTGGGTAAGGACCTTCAACTTTTTGCCCTTCGGAGCAGACTCGACTGGAGTGACCGAAGCAACAATTTTCCTCTTCTTTCCTTGACCTCACAGTGGATAGCGGTAGTCGGGGTAGACAAAACCAATGGCATCAAAAACTCTATTCAATATCTTTTTTCCTCGACCTCCGAAGGCTGTGGATAGTGCATTGTCTTCCGCCTTGGAATATGATCCAAGCAGTTCATCTCTGGTAACTTCGATGCATTTTAGCTAGTCATCGTTTGGTTCATCGAATTTATCTCCATATCTGAATGCATACTTCAGCCGGACCAGTTCACCTTCACTAGATTTGGTGATGGTCTCCTTCGGCATTTCCCAGCTCTCTATAATTGGCCATATTCTGTATGCTATGTGCTCTTAAACCAAATTTCTTGTACCAATAAAGAAGCAGACAGTACCAAATGCCTTCTGACATGCTTCGGTGGCTTCGTCAATTTCAACCTTCGGCCTTCAAAGGCCGAAGCGGGACCATATGGGACGCATAATGACCTCCTTAACATCCTCTCTCTCTGCTAAGTCGTTCTTCACATAGAACCATTCCTCCATCCAATTTCCCGGCCATCTTTTCCTAAATGTTGGTACTGGGTGGCTTCCGTTGGGACGAGCGATAAATCCGTAACAACCGAAGTTGTTGTGATACTGTTCCTTTCCCGTAGCCTTCGTCTCATACATAAGTTCATGCATGCTGCAAAAACATTTTGCGCTTGGCTTTACCCCTTGGCTCCTCACTGCCCAGACGAAGACTTCCATCCTCAATATGGCTTCGGGGGTCAGTTGATGAAGGAAAATTTGGAAGGTTTTCAACACTTCCACCACGAACCTGCTCAGTGGGAACCGAAGCCCAGCTTTAAAAAAGCTTCGAAAGATCACAACTTCATCCTTCTCAGGTGCAGGAGTGGTATTGTTTTCGCCAGCCCTCACAATAGATAAATCCCGAAAGTACCTTCCCCTCATGCTCTCAAGGTGACTTTGCTTGATGCTCGACTTTCCGAAAATGGTATGGCTTGGCCTCCACGGCCGATCTTCAGAATCTTCACCCCCACTCTCTGCATCATAGCTGTCACTGTCACTAGTATCCTCGGACAAGCCCTCCAGCATTTCTTTTGTAATCTTCTCTGTATTTGATTTTGCCATTGATTCTAGAAACCCAGCTATATAAGGATCCGCAGCCTTCTTCTGTTCAAAGAGCTTCTCCTCTTCGGTCAGCTTCGTCTCAGCATCAACTTTCTTGTCTTGAGACATCTTCTTGTCGGAAATAACGAAAACGTGCTCTTCAAGACGAAGCTTAAAGAACTCGAAAAACTAAGCAAACGTTGGTGAGCAAGAGCTATAAAATTGAGCAAATAAAGCAAGCGGCACAAATAGCGTACCAAATATGGTTAGGGTGAGGTCTTATTTATATGCTCGATGTGCCCCGAGTTGGAGGGTCCCGTCTGTCATTGACTGTTGCTATTCTAGCAAAGGGAAGGTGTTTTTTCGGACCTTCGGGTTAAGGCCTTCGTCCAGGTCGCAGTCTGAATTCGTTATCTTAAACGAATTAATACCGCGAGGGGCTACTATTGGGGGCCTTCATCCTCCAAAGGTCCTCAAAAACGTGGTTTAACAATGTTCTCCAAGTGTAACATGTAAACAGGTACCTTCGAATATAAATCAAAGTCGTACAACGACGTAAGAAGCATGATCAGAACGAAGGATGATGCTGCTCCGAAGCTACGTTCGGAATAGCTTCGGCTCAACAGCGGAAAAAGGAACCGACTTAAAGGGGAAAAGGTCATCCAGTCCTCGATGAGTTGTCCATAATACATTAGTAAATGTGAAAGACATAAATGTAATTTTACACAGGCCGCGCCCTATGCCTATAAATAGATGAACAGTACTCCCGTACTGTTCACGTTGACTGGCATTTGCTCGTGCGTCACGCTTGGACTTTTGCCTTCTGTCAAGCCGAAGGTATAAATGTAATTCAATATTGTTCACGTTCATTCATAATGGTATAATGAAGAAATATTAATAATGTCATATGATCATTTATGTTATTTCTCATGTCTCATATGTTTTCCCTTTTATTAATATATACTGTGATGATGAAGGTGCGTCCTTCATGACCTTCGTCTAAATATCATTATATCCTGAGGGTTATCATGCTTCGAAGGACGAAGGGCATTAACCATTAACCTTTTATGTATTGCCTTGTTCTTAATTCATAGCATTTGAGAACAAGTCCCCAACAGCCGCCGACGAGCTCCTCCGACTGCGCATGTGGACCGGCCGACTCCGACCATCCCCGATGGCGACCCGCACATCGCCGTGACCCTCAGGACCTCCCCTACAACCTCGACCAACTCGTCGGAGCAGTCTCGCCGCCGGTAAGCCCCTCCGCCCTTTCCTCTACCGCGGGTACTGTTTATTTGGGGGAAGGACCTCGGGTTAGGTTTAGTAAAACCCCAGGGGGTTTTCTGAATTGTCAGTGGCACGTTTGAATAGTGACCCGAGGACTAGTATGTAAGGAAATTAGAAAACACACGCTAGGGACCACGATGCAAAGTCATTTCCCATTTAACCATTTCTGATTATTCTTTTTAATGAACAGAGAACATAGGAAATTCATAACTTGAGAAATATTTAACCAAAATTTGTCAAACCAATTTTGATGGATTCTAAATAATATGGACTATCAATTAAAATACTGAACCCCATGCTTTTTGTTTTAAATTTTAGAGTTTGGAATTGATTAAGAAAAATGACCAAACCTTATTAAATTGAAGAAAATTTGTTATGCTTCTGTGCTGAACTTAAGAAAAATAAAAATAATAAGCACCCCAGTATTGAAGATTTAAGTAGGGATATCTATTAAAAGCCATTTTTGCCTAAAACTTAAGAAAATTAGAAAGGCATTAGAAAATAATGAAGAGTGAATGCAATTATTTTTCCTAGTCTACTTAAGTAACAGAGAACCTAGGAAAAATAAAGGGACCTCTAGTCCAGAACAGAATCAAAGTGAAATGTTTTATTAAGCAGTAACCAAACTAGAAAAACAATTATTAGAATTATGCAAACAATTTCAAAACTATTAATAAAAATCCAGTGGACTTGTAATCACTAAGACAGCACTACAAAAATGATAAACACCTCAGTCCATCTTTTTAAGTAGGGTAAACAAATAGAACTTGATATTAAGTCATATTTCAATTAAATAATAAGTAAGCCAAAAAGTGTGCAATAATGGGCAAATAAATTTTTACTGGATCAATAATGATATAGGCCACCAGAGAAAAATGCAAAACCTAATTGAAAGCTACAAAATACTACCCATTGCCAATACTTAATGAAAAAGGGCATTTAATCCAAATAATTCCTACCACCCTTCCCTTAAGCAAAAAGTTGTCAAACTTCAGAATGATTGCTCTTGCACAAAAAAGAAGATAGGAAAAATTAGAAATCTGTTGTTTGATATTTTTCAAATATAGTGGTAGTAGAAAGCACCCCTTTGGCTAGGAACTTTAGAAAAGCATAGCAAAATAACTAATGAGTATTAATGGCTAACAATTGGTACAAAGTCATGTTAGAACATCTAGATGCCAGCAAAAATATGTCTTAGAAAATAACCCTCTATTAAAAAGGAGTTGTAGTTCTAAACACCCCCTCTGCCCTAATAATTGATAATTTTATACAGAAAGAACTATTCACTTTTTAAGCCCCAACTTTTAAGACAGAGAATTATACACTAGTAAGAAGCCACTGTAATTTTTACAGAATTTTTGGAAATTTATTAAGATAACTTGTAGTTCAAACCCACCTTAAAAGCATAAGAGAAATAGAAGGAAAGAGAGGAAGGATAACCCTCGGTCTAATAAGTTCAACTAAAAATCTTGATAAATTCTCACTAAAACATTAAAAAGAATTCAGTAGAACACCAAAATAAACTTACCAATTAGCTTGACCAAGCTTGACCCTAAATTGCTTAGTATACCCCAAAAATCTTCAAGTAGCAAGGTTAAGCTCTACCTCATTAATTTGATCATTCACCATCAAAGTTTAAAGTGCTAAATTGCATATCATACCATGCATATGTATTACTCATTGCATTCATTAGATTGCAATATCGCTGACGGAGAGTACGTGCTCATCCCCGAGCAAGGAGTTGTCCACGAGGAAGACTAGGAGCAAGCTCCCGAGACTGCCATCGAGGATTTCCCCGCAACCCCAGCTATTGAAGGCAAGCCCCGATTTTAAGCATAACCGTTTATATATGCTACTTTACTACACTTAATGTTTGTAGGATTGTAATGTGCACTTAAGTGTAGGAGTTGCTTGAAACCCTTAGTTGCATGAACTTAGGATTCCTTTTTGAGATGAATACTAGTATGCTAGGTCGAGTAGCTGCTATGCTAATCAGGATCTCGGTAGAAGTCGAGTGATTTTTCTAGCACTCGCGCGAGGTCAGGAATTGATTGTATTCATCTTGATAACGGGATCTATGATGGTCTGTTGACTTGGATCTAGGGAGGATGCCTTGTCCATGAGACGGAAAAAGGAATTAAGGATTAATGTGTGGATACCTGAGTCAAGCTTTTGAACGTACTAAATACATGTCGGGAAATATGGTAACCGGTAAACCTAGTACCTGAGTGAAGTTGGGCGCGGACTTTATCCCTCATGCGACCTGAGACTGGGTTTCCCATGCTAGCTATGGTGGGTACAAGTATGGTCACTGCACGGCGGTAGCCGGGGTCAGTGGAGCATTGTATGCCAAGGCGGTGAGGCCTGGACGCGAATGGGGAATCGATGGGGACGGTTGACGTGTGTGGGGACGGAGTGCCCCTACATGTCGTGTGTTTAGGTTTACCTTGCAAGGATAAAACTCGATTCGAATCGTCTGCTTCTCGCAGCTAATGAGACTGCTTGACCCCTTGTACTACACTGAGTAAGAAGTAAAATGAGGTTGCTGAGATAATTTGCTGATTGTATTAAATGCTTGCTACCATGTATGCTTAGAAGGAGCAACTTAGCTAAATAATGATACTAGAAATTGAAAAGCTAAAACTTGATTTTAGACTCGGCTAGTGCTTTTGGCAAACCAAACCCCTCAGCCAAACAGCTGCATGGTCTAGAAGTAGAGGAGTAGATTCCTCACACCGGGTAAGTCTAGCTGAGTATTAGTATACTCAGCCTTGCTTATGGCATAATTTTTGCAGGTACGCTTCAAGATATGGTTGATGGTGTGACTTGGCCTACCACCCTGCCACCGGGTTGGACGGTCGAGTGGGATGCTACTCCGGCAGGAGAGGAGCAAGAGGAGTAGTGGGCTAGGCCTTGACCAATTCCTCTCTACCGACGACATCGATTATCCGCTGCATTTTATCTTATGAACTATTTCAATTTACTTGAGAAACTCTGATTTATGTAATAACTCCAGTACTTTAATTTGAGGTTTTCCTATTTTATTATGTTTCTTCTGTGACTCACCTTCGAGAGAGTATGTGGCATTTGATCCTGGTTAAGTGGCTTTATCAGACTAGATCTGAAGGACTGACGGGTTATTTCGATTTAAGTGTGTTATGGCCCTTGAGGCGTAACTTAGGCACTTAAGCTAGAATAAATCGGGTAGTTCTGCCACAGTTGTTCGGTGCACCAGCGGAGTAACGGCTATCCAGCGCAACGGTCGACTGCAACGGACACCCTGCAACGCTACAGCGCGTGAACAGTGCGAGCAGAAGTCAGAGCAGTCGTTAGAGGCGCACTGGACAGTGAAGAGTGCTTGTCCGATGCGACACCGGACTGTCCTGTGCCACTAGAAGACAAAGCCCGGTCAAAAGCTCCCAAACCCTAACGGTTGGGTGACGTGTCTGGCGCACTAGACAGTGTCCGGTGGCGCACCGGACTGTCCGGTGCGCCCATCGACAGCAACCACCCCCAATGGTTGTTTGGTGGTTGAGGGCTATAAATACCCCCCAACCACCTTCACTCCAACCATCCAAGCATTCAACACATTGCATTCAATAAAAGAGCAATAGACTCCACTCCAAAGACATAATCCAAGTGATCAATCCGCTCAAAGTCCCCAATTCAACTCTAGCGCATTAGGACTTTTCAGAGGATCATTTGTGTTCCTTTGTTGCTCTTGTTTGCTTGGCTTGGCTTTCTTTTCTCTCACTTCTTACTCTCAAGTGCTTTGTAAGCGAGGCAAGAGACACCAATTGTGTGGTGGTCCGTGAGATTAAGGAAGAAGGCTCACTCGGTCTAAGTGACCGTTTGAGAGAGGGAAAGGGTTGAGAGAGACCCGGTCTTTGTGACCACCTCAACGAGGACTAGGTTCTTTAGAACCGAACCTCGGTAAAACAAATCACCGTGTTCATCCGCTTTATTTCTTGGTTGATTTGTTTTCCCCCTCTCTTCCAGACTCAGATTTAATTCTAACGCTAACCCCGGCTTGTAGTTTGTATTGTAAGTTATAAATTCTAGATTACGCTTATTCACCCCCTCTAGGCGACTTTCAGTTACTAAATGTAAGTAGATACCGAACTAGAGTAATAGTAGATCAAAATTAATAATATATCCCAATGCGATGCAAATGACAAATTGCATTTAGTTCCATAAATTAATCATGCAAGAGTCTTGAGCTGCTCATAATCGCGAGCACGACTAGTATACCAGTTTTACACTCTGTAGTGGTTGTACCCTATACCCACAAGTCGTGTATCCCATCTAGCCTGGGTTTGCAAGGCCCTTAGACAATACCAAGGTGAATGGCTAGGGATCCACTACGAGGCCTTTACAATGTTGCACTAGCTTTAGAAAACCCGCTACAATTTCTAGGAAGACCAATGCAGGAATCCCCCATCTGACCGCCATCGCAGCAAAATCAACCCGAGAACCTCCCCACACGCCTACTATCCTACTGCCATTGCCCCTTTTGGGTAAGGTAGTCCTCCACTAGCTTTCCTAGTTAGTCAGCCAAGGGCGTCCCATTCCACCCTTGTGGTGGCACGTGTTTCTCAAGTTAAGCTTGATGTTCCAATTAACATAATTGTCTTATCATGAACAGAAATAAAACAGTAATAAATAATGATCATGTGTAATAGTTATCTCAACACCCAAAACCATATGTAGCAATAGCAAAGACAACCCAAAAGTTCAGGGGTAAACAAGGTGAAAAGATAACCAGACTAGGGTGGCCTATTGGGTCCCATCAAAATTATGCCTATGCATGGTAAAATGATTATAGAGAACATTATTGGGTAAATAAAAGTGGTCAAGGGCACAACTTGCCTTCAATGAGCTCCTACTCAGCAATTTCTACCTGCAAAACACCCGGATCTTCAACCACTAGCTCGTCTACACGCCACAATACAAACAAACATGGCACAAGGGATAAATTATCATCACACCAAACATGAATACAGAATACATAAAAATAATCTACGCATCAAAACGAGATCGTAGGAACAGGAATCACTTAATTCGGAGTTACGGATTGCGAGTTATGTATTTCCAAAGGTTTTATTTGTTTGGTACGGAAATAATGAAGTCATCAATTTTACTCTAGGTTTCATGCTAAAACAGAGACACTAGGTGCTAAACAATATTAATACCAAATTATAGAAATTGGAATGGGTCAAAAAGGAGCTAAAATGAATTTTCTAGGAATTAAACAAGTTTCTGCAATTATTTTTATGTTAAAAATCATTTCTAAAATGAATTTCTCTGAGTCTCTTGGGTCTGTTCTGCACGCACAAATACACTAGAAGCCAAGGGCTGCTATGTAAAAGTTCCAAGACTCATTACGGAAACGCGATGGACTGCGGGTTATTTTCCAAAATTCATAAGGGCTCTTATGCAAATCGGCCCAACCGAAGGGGTATGGGCCATCAGGGTCGTCCAATTTCAAATCAACGGATCCGAGTAGTCCTAGACCTATGTGTGATGCTGGCCCTTGGATCGAGATTCGACATCCCAGATTTTAAACATGCCAGATCGATAGGGATCCATCCGATCACAGATCGATGACGCAAACACCTAAGACCGAACCTCACAGCCGGATCGAATCTGAACCATCCTTTACTCATCCTACGGTTTAGCACCTGCCTCCATATCCACTAACCCGAGCTCTAATCTCGACCCTCAACTCTTGCATCGACGGCCAGGGACGTTCTCCTCCCCCGCATCGGCCGAACATGGCGGCGTAGCTCCGCCACCACGCCGAACGCCGGTGAGCACCCCCAAACGACCACGCTAGAGCCCTAAAGATAAATCCAAGGGCATCTACACAAACCCTAGGGCACGACAAATACTCTAGGAGTGATCTTGCCGTGAATCGCTGCGTAGTGGCTCCTGGTCACGGCGGAGTGCGAGATCGGTGAAATCTTCAATCTCCGGTGATGAATCCCCGCAATCCAGACGTCGAGACCGGGGCGGCAGGGACGCAGAAACCCTCCCCACAGATCGATGGAGCGAGCGAGCAGGAGTCAGCGCCCAATCGAAGGCATCGGTGCGAACTCCACAGCGGTGGTGGCGTGGGGTTCCCTCTTGTCACACCTATTTCTAAGGGCAAAGCTGGGTGCATAGCATATGTGTGCCAGGATCTATTTCCACACATATGTTGACATCACAAGTGTAATATATCAAAAGAACAATGCATAAAAACATAAATAATGATTATATTAACATATTACACTTTGAATAGACATAATGTCTTAACCTTTATTCATCAAAGTACAGCGAAACATGGACATCCATCCATAGGAAGATGACCGGGGGTATCTGAAAGCTCTCTTGTGGGTTTTGGTGTTTGTATGACAACTCAATTAAAGGACTAACAAGTGTGCTAACTGTTGAACAGGTGCTTAATGCAAAGCTAACAGGGTTTAACACAAGTGAACAAGTGTGATGGTCCAAAGACTAGATTATCTAGATAATGGACATCACAAGCAAGATGGACATTGCTTAAGTGAGACTCGATGTGCGTAACTCAGAGACAACCGATCAAGCCAAGGATGGAGTCAAGAAGAGCTTCGAGGCACCGAGGGCACGGGAGAAGGTCAAGGAGACCAGGAACCCAAAAGCCAGGGGTGAAGAAGAAGACTTGCAAAGTCAAGGTTGATCGAGTTAAGAAGAGTTATGGTGCATCAAGGAACACTACATAAGGACATGACTTACAGCCAATGAAGTAACATCTACAATTATGTGGTGTAAGTCATAAGGCTCAAGGTCAAGCTCAAGAAGTGAACAAGGTCAGTGGAAGGAGAACCAGTGTCAAAACAGAACTGGAAGCAGCCCAAAAGAGCTAAGTGCACCTTGATCTTTAGTTTGGGTTGTTCCTATATTTGGAGATATTCTATGTGACCTTTGCAGGATGTTGGAGCTCAGAAATGTCAATCTAGATCAAGTCAAGTTGACATGATGGTTTATGAGTCCAACGTCAATCTCAATCATGCCAAATGCTAAAGAAGTGCAAAACAAGAACAAGGTGTGTTTCTAGACATAGTGAATTGTTTTTGAGTACTAACATCTTCTGTCTAAGTGCTAGAAATAGCGAGAAAAGAATTGCAAAAAGTCTTGGCTCGATGCAGCCAAAACTCAGCTCAGTCTGGCACACCGGACTGTCCGGTGGTACACCGGACAGTGTCCGGTGCGCCAGGCTGAACTCCGGTGAATAGGCCACTCTCGGGAAAAGTTTGGCAGCGTACAGCTGTAATTCACCGGACTGTCCGGAGGTACATCGGACTATCCGGTGAGCCAACGGTCAACTACGCCAACAGTCGGCAGCGCAATCAGCGGGCGACGCATGGCCTGAGCCAACGGTTAGTTGGCGCACCGGACAGTGTCTGGTGAGCCAAGAGGACAGTTGCTCCAACAGTCAGCTGAGCCCGATATGGAAGGAGATCGCGCACCAGACATGCTATAGGACCTGTCCGGTGGTGCACCGGACTGTCCGGTGTGCCACCCGACAAAAAGCAAATATTGCCTTCCAAAAGGAATTCCAACGGCTCCTAGGCCCCTTGAGTCTATAAAAGGGACCCCTAGGCACCTCCAACAGTGACACAAGTGCAGCCAACAATTGTATACATCATTTTGGATCAATTCTCTCTATCCCTCTCGTGTATATCTATCTAGTTTGTGTGGAGGCAAAGCTATAAGCCTTTAGAGAGTGGAGAGGTGCTACTGGGAACTAGAGCAAGGTCTTGAGCGCATTATTACTCTACCGGAGTGCTGTCAAGAAGACTGTAAGCAGCCACGACATTGTTGTAACAAATCTTAACATAGTGGAAGGCTCTATCTGTCATATTGATAGATCTGAGCAAACGGAGGAAGGAGTTGAAATAGACTCCAAGCCAAGGTGTGGCTAACTCCAACGAGGACTAGGCAAGCATTTCAGGCTTGGCCGAACCTCGGGTTAAATCTCTGCGTCTATGTGCTCTGCTCTGTGCTGTGTACTGATTCTCTGTCTTACTTACCCTTTATATCTGCACTTCAATACTTATTTGTAGTACAAGTTATATTTGAAGTGCTGTGCATTTTAAGACATGATCTTCTATTCCGATGTGACCTACTCGAAGGATCCTTCATTCCACTGCGATCCAGCCTTCGAGTAGATTAAGAATTTAAGTTTTAAAAGTGATAATTATTATTCGCCTATTCACCCCCCCTCTAGGCGACATCCAGATCCTGTTCCCGAGCATAGGGAACTTTCAATTGGTATCGGAGCTAGGCCTCTCCAGTGTGAGCTTAGCCGTCCGGAGATGATGATGTCGTCACAAGAGGTAACTCTAGAACTGCTTCTAGGCAATGGTTCTAATTATAAATCTTGGTCTGTCTCTATTTACAAGGCTTTCATGCATATTGATCCTGATTTGAGACAGATCTTTAGTAGAAGTATTTTTCCCTCTGATATTAGTAAAAATCCTTCTAATGATGAACTAAGATGTCTATCTCTCAATCACCATGCTTGTAACCTCTTAGTTGACTCTCTTTCTAGAGGTGCCTATTTTGCCATCATGAGTAGTGATAGTGATTTATTTGTTGATGCTCATGATCTATGGACTAAAATTAAGTTGAAATTTTTTAAGTCCATATGCACTGCTTCTGCTCCCTCTATTGCTGGTGGTACTAACTTGTCCAAGGGAGAAGAACAAGAACGATGGACACCAAGCAATGGATCCACCTCACCAACAGGTTCATCTCCCACTAGTTATACATGTCTTGTTGCTAACAATGAGAGTGGAGATGAAAGCGATGATGAGGAGGAATATGAGGATGATAGCGAGGATGAGTCTTCATCACCACAAGGTACATTTTCCTGTTTTGCTTCCATTGAGAATAATGACAGGGAAAATGAGACCGATGATGTGGAAGAAGAGGAGATTCACCGATTCTGCACCCATCTCAACAAGGAAGACAAAGTGTTCTTGGTTAAGCTGTTGAGAAGGAACAAGGAACAAGGCGAGACGCTTCTCAGGCTAGAGGAGACTCTCATCAAAACCAACGATAGCCTGGAGAAGATGACCAAAGATCATGAGGAGCTAAAGTGCTCTCATGATAGTTTGGTCCAACGGTATGAATCTGTTTTATTTGAGCAAAGAAATAATCATGATGTATTATCTGATGTTGCTCAACTTAAAACTGAGAATTATATGCTTAAGAGTCAAGTAGAAATAATTGCTCTAAGTGAAAAATATGATATGCTATCTTATTGCCATAATGAATTAGTTGATGACCATATCATGCTTGATGTTGCTCATGAGGTTGTAATCGCGAACTTAAATTCATGTGAACCTCATTCTTGCACACATGTGCCTTTAGATAATATATCACCATGTGCTAACCCCTGTTGCTTAAAAGAAAGTCAATCTTTGAATGAGCATCAAGCTGAAGGATCAAAGGAAAAGGTGCTCATCAATAAAGAAAGGAATAAGAAAGCAAAGCAACTAAGGAGAAGACGCATTGCTCAACCTCCTCAAGATATCCACGAATGCGTGGTGAAGAAGCTTGAGACGGGAGAAACCGCAACAAGTGTTAAACTCCAAAAGAAGGATGTTCCTAAAGCAAAAAATGAAGAAATCAACATGAACAAGGAACAAGGTAAAAATTCAATCAGTCATGTTGTTTGCACTGACCATCTCTCTATGTTATCCAAGAACAAAAAGAGAAAAGGAAAAAGGAGGTGCTTTAAGTGCAATGAGTTAGGACACCTCATTGCATCGTGTCCATACAATGACAAGGATGAAGGGATGAGGAGATGTTTCAGATGCAATGACAAGGACCATATGATCACTTCATGTCCGCTCATGAAAAATCAAGCACGTGCACTCTCCGGGATGACCCTCACTAAGAAAGAAGACAAACAACAAGCGTCATGTTAGGTTAAGCAACATTTCTGCTACATGTGTGGTGAGCATGCTCATCTACCCAAGGTATGTAAAAAGGGTAAGGTTCCTAAGCAAGTAAATGTATCTCAATCTTATTCGCTTAGGAGACCCAAACCATACACTTGTGCTAGATCAGTAATGAGATCACCTAGAACTAGCACAATTGCTATTTGGGTACCAAAGGCTCTTTTGGATGATCATTTTATGGACCCATCCCGAGATGGGTACCAAACTGTGCCAACTAGACCATGCAGGTGCCTCGAGATGGACTGGAGACCATGGGAGAGCTTAAGATGGTTAATTCAAACTCTATGCTTAAGCTGTCAATTTTTATTGTCTATCTATTGACCCAAGGTTGAATTATTGTGCAATACTAATCCCATGTTCATCTCAAGTTAAATAAGTTGTAGAGGTCTTTAATCATTATTAGTGAGTCAAGCAAAGGACCTTGATGAGAATTTGCAACTTGCTCTCCAAAGGACGGTACCCGTGTACCTTAAGTACATTATTGTCAATCAGTATTGCTCTCAAGTTGGAGTGTTGTGCTACCTATCCTTGGAGTAGTTATGCTTTTAAGATTGCCTGTGTTGAATACCTTTCAATCAATATTTCATGATTTCCAAGATCATAATGATGCTTGCTTAATCATGATTATGTGTTCTATATGGTATATCTCTTGAATCAATCAATGGGTAGCTTTTCATTTGATATATCCACCATGATTAACTCCCATTGTGTATATGGATAAACTTGTATCCTTTTGTAAGTCATGCTATGTGGTTTTTAATGATTGACCTATGTGCAAGCATGATAATTTTTGTTTAGTCCATGTTCACATGATTACTTTGTCTTGGTACTGTGTGTATACCAAAACAAGAAATCCATGTTATGCCTCTAATGCACCCTCTTGAGCAATGAGGTTCATGAGCAAAAGGAGCCCTAAATTGGTGACAACAGGTGCTCTCATGGCAATTCAGGAAAAGGCCAAGGTATGGAAAATGGAACTATGCAACTTCATTGAATAGCTTTGTTCTTGCCTTTCAATTGGTAGTATCTTGGCTTAGGTGCCTTATGCTTTAAAATGTTGTTTCCCTTGGTGTACCTAAGAAAATTCTTCTTAATCATGGTGTGCTTAGACATTGTGCTTTATATGCATGATCTTGTCATTTTTCAATTGGCATATGTGTTGCAATGATCATCATGTGTGAAGCGTGCCTAGGTTGCTTTTAAATGTTATATATCTTAAGGCATGCATTGTTTCCATTAGTCATAAGTTGTATTATGTCATCTATTCAATTGGTATCTTTTTGTGATGCAATTGATATATTATGTCTAGACCAAGGTATGTTGTGATCCCCTCTAGTTTTGAGGACGCTAGAATGTGCAAGGTTCAAGTCATTCAAATACTTGATGCACAACTTTAGGGGGAGCAAACATAACTTGTGTCTTTTGAGACTAACTGTTTCTTGAGTGATCCTATATAGTCTCAAGGTGGAAAAGGGAAGATGGGCAACAAATGGAGCAATCAGGACTTGGGTACCTCCACAATTCGAGAAATTGGTATCTAAAGTTGTGAGTGATTGCGTATTTAAAGGTTGCTCGTGCTCTATAATAGTTGGTGATCCTAGATGCTTATCTTTAAATATCATGGAGCTATGACAATGATGATTTTTCAATTGGTAGCCTTGGTAGTTTGCTTCAATTGATATCTTTTGGTAATCACTAGAATAGAAGCTTCATCTTGTGCCACAATACTATAACTTGTTCTAAGTTTGGTGTCCTAGCAACAAGAAAAGGTCAGGATAAAGGATCAGGCACAAGTGTGAAGGAGCTCCCTAGAGATTAAACTTTCAAGATGGAAATCTCAAATTAATTGAAAAAGGATCTCCGCCTACTTAGATGGAAAGTACACCACAATATGGTAAAGGTACAAAAGGAGGTATTGACCTTTTTGCGTATTTGTATCTTAATTTACCTCCAATGCTTGTGTTGTATATGTTTAATGTGTAAGGGGGAGTAATGTTAGTGTGTTGTATTTTACCTGATCAATACCCTGTTGTCCCTTGAAATCATCCTATGTTCTTGCTTGAATATGGTTTTGGTGTTTGATGTCAAAGGGGGAGAATTTGTGCATTAAAGCTTATCTTAATTGTGAAGAGGGTGAAGATTAATTTTAGGGGTTTCCTTGAGTTCCTTTGATCTTAAAGAAAAATGTATTAGTTTGTTGATAATACTTATCATATGCTTCTTGTTGTATTATATTGTGATAATGCAACATTAGTGCTTCTGTTGATATGAATCAATTGGTATCTACTGTGTTTATCCTGTAATAGATATTCATGTGGTTATGATGCTTTAAATTGCTTTAAATTGGTATCTTAATGGTGAATAGTGGTGGGTTGATATTCCTGTGGTATATCCATTCTGTTGGGGACTTGTTCTCAAATGCTAAGAGTTAAGAACAAGGCAACATAAAAAGTGTTAAATGTTAAAGTCCTTCGTCCTTCGAAACATTATGCCCCTTCGGGAAATAATGAATTTCGGACGAAGGTTATAAGGGACATACCTTCGTAATTATAACGAGTAATGACGAAGGACTTGTATAAAGTACGAAATGTAATATAAACAACATAAAATCATTTCTATTTTATTAACATGGAAAAATAGAAATGATTTCAAATTACAAATGTACCTTCGGTCCTGAGAGAAGGTGTAAAGTACAAGTGTGATGCAAAAGCGGAATGCCAAGTCAGCGTGTACAGTACGGGAGTACTGTTCATCTATTTATAGACGCGGGACGCAGCCTACGTAAAATTACATTCATGTCCATTACATTTGTTAACAGTTTATGGAAATCTGTCGAGGCCCCCGAAGTCTTTTCATCTTTAAGTCGGTTCTCTCGTATGCCAACGCGCCGAAGCTTCCCTGCGCACAGCTTCGGCCGCCCTCGACCTTCGTCTGGTTCAGGCTTCGTCCTGGTCGTGCTCCATATCCATAATTCTGAATCCGAAAATACCTGTTCATATAATCCACTTGGAAAACATTGTCAAATCATGTTTTTGAGGACCTTCGGAGGACGAAGGCCCCCAACAGTAGCCCCTCGCAATATTAATTTGTAAATAATAAATTCAGATTGCGATATGGACGAAGGCCTTGAGCCGAAGGTCCGAAAAAACACCTTCCCTTTGCTAGAATAGCAACATTCACTGACAAGCGGGGCCTTTTAATTTTCAGCGCCCTAGGCGTATAAATAAGATCACATCGCGAACTCATTTGATACGCACACTTGCCTTTTGCTTCGGCCCACTAAAATTTTTAGCGCTTGTTCATTAAGATTTGCTGTTCTTTTTGATTTCGAAGCTTCGGCTTCGGGAAGAATTTTTGAGCGTTCCCGAAGATGTCTGAAGGCAAGAAGACCCCTGCTGAAACGAAGCTGAAGATCCCTGCTGAGACGAAGCTGAGTCTCGAGGAGGAGAAGAATCTAGGGTTCCTGATAGCGATGGCAGAGACTAATACAGAGAAAATTACGAAGGAAATTCTCGAAGGTTTATCTGAAGATTCTGATGACAGCGACAGCTATGATGTGGAAAGTGGTGGGGAAGAGGCCGAGGATCGACCGTGGCGACCAAGTCACACAGTTTTTGGGAAAACGACCATCAAGCAGAGTCACATTGATAATATGAGGGGGCGATATTTCCGAGACATATCTATTGTGAGAGCTGATGCCGGGGAGAAGACTTCTCCCACCCCCGAAGAGGATGAAGTTGTGATTTTCCGAAGCTTCCTCAGGGCTGGGCTTCGATTCCCCCTGAGCAATTTTGTTGTTGAGGTACTAAAAACATTCCAAGTCTACCTTCATCAACTCACTCCCGAAGCTATTATAAGAATGGGGATTTTTGTCTGGGCTGCAAGAAGCCAAGGTTTGGAACCGAACGCTAAAAGCTTCTGCAACATTCATGAGTTATTATACGAGACGAAACCCTGGGGAAAAGAGCAATACCACAACAACTTTGGGTGCTACAGCTTCGGCGCCCGCTCCGGGTCAAGCTGCCCTGTGCCGACCTTTCGGAAGAGGTGGCCCGGAGCCTGGATGACTGAATGGTTTTATGTAAAGAATGATCTAACAGCGCAAGAGAATGTGAAGAGTATTATTATGCACCCAATCTGGCAACGCTTCGGTCTTCGAAGGCCGAAGGTCGAAATGGACGAAGCCGCCGAAGAATGCCAAAGAGCCTTCGGGATAGTTTGCTCATTTATTGGGACAAGGGATTTGGTCCAAGAACACATCGCCTTCAGGGTATGGCCACTTGCAGAAAAGTGGGAAATGCCGAAGGAAACCATCAAAGAGTCCGACGAAGGCGGACTAGTCAGACTAAAGTACACATTCAAATATGCAGATAAATTTATTGAACCTGATGATGAGTGGCTGAAAAGCATTGAAACGTTAAGTGATGAATTGCTTGGGGCATATTCGAAGGCTGAAAATACTGCACTATCAGCAGCCTTCGGAGGCCGAAAAAAGAAGAGACTGAACCGAGTGTTTGATGCAGTCGGGTTCTTCTACCCTGATTATTGTTATCCCATCCGAAGGCAAAAAAGGAAAAACATAACCTCTGAAAAAGAAGAAGCTGGAACCGCTCCTAGCGAGCCAGAACCAAAAGGAAAAAGGTTGAAGGTCCTTACACACCGACCACGCCATATTGAACCAGCTTCGGTGCCTGAGTTCACTGGAGAAACTTCTTCGGCCGCCGAAGCTGAACAGCCAACCTTGCTGCCAGAAATTGCAGAGATGGCCAAAGCACCATCGACAGGAAAAATGGAAGAAGCGAAAAATCTGTCTAGGGAAAAAGCATCAGAAATTTTAAGTCCTGTAGTAAATGTCGAAGCAGCAAAAATCCAAAAGGGTCCAATGGTTACCCCAAAAAGGAAGAGAATGGTAAATGTACTAGATGTCTTGGAGACAATTAAGTCTTCAAGCACAACTCCAAAAAAGAGTGTTGAAATTGCTGAAGCTTCCTCTGAAGCTCCGACGCAACAAGCCGAAGCTGAAGCTGGGCCTTCAGAGCCCTTCAGGGAACAAACTTTGGAAGCCGAAGCAATAAAAATACCAGAACCAATTTTAATTGAAGAGACTGACACTGCCATCCCCGAAGCGCCTGCCAGCATGTGTGATTACATCATACGACATGCTTCGGGGAAAAAATTATCTGAAGAAGAAACTCATGAAGCTAACCATTATGCAAAGGAGCTAAAATATCCAAAGGGGGCAGTAATATTCAATGGGACAAATGAAGATGATTTTTTATACTGCCTGCCTGACAACAAAGAGCTCTCTGTCTGCCGAGAAATGGCCAGGAGTATTGGTTTCCCGAAGCTCGAATCTGGATTAAGCGCCATGACAAAAGAAGATCTCGCAGACAGTCTTGCGTACAACAGCCTGAAGGTATGGGAATTTAACGCTTGAAAAGAAAACCCTCTTGTATTATTATTATATTTTTTACACGACACATTCGTTTTTTCTTATATGAATTCTTTTTCGTATAGGGCCTGATCCTAAGCAACGCGCTGAGAGCGCAAAAGAGCGCCGAAGATGAAAGCTATGAGATTGCGTTCAACAATTTGCGCTCCGAAGTTATCAAATTGAGGAACGAAGCTCTAGAAAAGGATAAAATTCTTCTTACGCTGATAGACAAAGTAAAAAAGGATGAAGCTGCTTCAAAAACCCAGGCCGAAGCCCACAAGCGTGAAATTAAAGATCTTCAGAAACAGCTGACTAGAGCTAGAGAGGAGCGCGTTCTTGAGGAAACAAAACGAGAACTCAGTGATCATATGGTCAACAAATTGGAGTTAAGAGTTAAAGAGCTTCGTACATCTCAGGGAAAGTGTTATGTCAAATCTATAGAATGTGTGAATAAAATTAAAACCAGCTTTGCCAGCGTGGGCGCCTTCTCCAGCGAAGAGAATTTCTCTCGAGGCAATCCCGAAGGTCCACTGGAATGGATTAGTCACGAAGCAGAGGCCTTCGAGGAGATCCTGAGCAGTCGTGGCGATATCTGCGCTTTTTCGGGCGCCAGAGGAATTGCCTCTGTCTTAGAGAAGAAAGGTTGCGATCATGTAAAATTTCTTGCTCAGTCCGAAGCTGCCTTATCTTCCGAAGACATTAAGGACCCCTCGGCCGAAGCAAGCGTGGTTGGCGGCAAATTTTTTACGGATATCTGGAACGACGGCGGCCGAGGAATGGCGCAAGAGATTATCCAAAGGAGTGAAAAAGGCATCCATGATGCTAGAAAAGTGGCAGAAACTACTGAAAAAAGTACGGAGTCCGAAAGGCAACTAGGTATTAATTAGTTGTTCTTATTGTGTTGTAATTTTTGTTTCAAACTCTGCACTTAGTTTGTAATAGTGATGAAGAAATGTTCTCTTCCCTCAGAAGCTGCTGGGTTGACTGCCGACCCCCACACAAAAGGAGATGAAGAAATCAAACAAATGGCCGAAGCTATCATGGACAAAGTTGTTGACCAACTTTTAAATGAAGTCGCCGAAGCAGTATTAAGAGAGGACTAGATACTATTAGAAAAACATTTAAATTGTGATCTGTGTAATATTTTGTACATTTGGATGTAATATACAAGTTTCTTTTCATTATTCAATTCTTCACGATGCATGAAACTCTATATACATACCTTTTTGAGCCTTCGGCGAAAAAACACCTTCCCTTCTTTTCATGCTTCGTGAAGAAGACATTCTTTGTCAAAATTATTCTGATGAATGACATCCATGCTTCGTGAAATCATTATCCGAAGCTATACTCCGAGGTTATACAATCTCAATATTGATCTGAAAAAGCTCACCCATGTTTCATAAAAATATTCTCCGAAGCTGTAATCCGAAGCTATACAATTTCGATATCACTTTCTCAGAGCATCCTTTCGAAGGTTGAGAGTGTCACTTTCTTTTGCCAAATGCAATATGATGTATGATGCTTATGTTATGCAAAATGATGTGATGATGTTATGCTATGCATGTGACATTTGTTCCGAAGATACTCATAAAATATATTCGTAAGCTCTGCATTCCCTTAGGAACGTCTTTGGAGCTTCTTCGTCTTTTACTTAGACGATCTCAGCGTTGACTTTTCGCTGTAAGCCTCCCTTAGGAGCTTCTTCGCCCTTTACTTAGGCGGTATCAGCGTTGACTTTTCGCTGTAAGCCTCCCTTAGGAGCTTCTTCGCCTTTTACTTAGGCGGTATCAGCGTTGACTTTTCGCTGTAGGCTCTGCATTCCTTTAGGAACGACTTCTGAGCAGAAAACTTACACTGCGCTCCCTTTGGAACGACTTTTTGTGACTTCGCAAACTTACGCTGCGTTCCTTAGAACGACTTTCTGTTACTCCGAAGGATTTTTAATTCGAAGGTCCTCCTTGGTAACGGAAAAAATTTTAAGCTTCAGCAACTTAAGCTTGTGGAACAAATAGATCTTCCTCGCGGAAAACAACGAAATTATTACATGAAAACTACCAATGTTTTTTGCTTCACAGAAAATAAAACTGAATAGGAAAGAGTGCTATCAAAGGTAGGATATGTGTCAATATATGTGCTTCGACTCTGGCACAGTGTTGTTAACTGTGCGAGCTTCGGACTGCTCTCTGAAGTCCCTCTGATGTGGAGTGTATTGACTCCCTTCTGGCTGTTGGCCTTGCTGCAATGGAGGTGGGGGCGGAAGCTGTTGCCAGGAAGCTTGAGGTTGACTTGCCGAAGCTACAGAAGCTGCAGGGTGGTTGTCTATGTATTGTGGGATATAAGGCGGATGATACGAAGCAGTATGCATAACCTGCTTCGGCTGAGCTTGTTGAGATGCAGCTTCGGCTATTTCCTTTTGTTTCTGGATTGTAACATGGCACGTCCTAGTGGTATGGCCCTTGCCTTCTCCACAGAACAAGCAAAACAGTCTCCTTGGCTGATCTCCGAATCTTCCGCCGAAGCCCCTGGCGCCTCTGCCCCTTGGAGCTGGTGGCCGGAAGGAGGTTTGTTGTTGCGCCGAAGCCTGTGAGGAGCTTTGCGGCCTGTTTTGCTGACTCCCCTTATCATCATTCTGAGTGTTGTGGATGGAACGGACGTGCCTCGGGTAGTATCTTCCTCCGAAGCCCCTGGTCATTTCAGAAAATCTGAAGGCCTCCTCCCTTCTTTGGCGGAAATCATTGTCAGCACGAATGTACTCATCCATCTTTTGGAGCAATTTCTCCAGTGTCTGAGGAGGCTTCCGAGCAAAGTATTGAGCTGCAGGTCCAGGACGGAGTCCCTTGATCATGGCTTCAATAACGATTTCATTGGGCACCGTTGGTGCCTGCGCCCTCAATCGTAAGAACCTTCGGACATACGCCTGAAGGTACTCTTCGTGATCCTGAACACACTGGAACAAGGCTTGAGCTGTGACCGGCTTTGTCTGAAATCCTTGAAAGCTGGTCAGCAACATGTCCTTCAGCTTCTGCCATGAAGTGATTGTTCCTGGCCGAAGGGAGGAATACCAGGTCTGAGCAACATTCCTGACGGCCATAACGAAAGACTTCGCCATGACTGCAGCATTGCCCCCGTACGAAGACACTGTTGCTTCGTAGCTCATCAAGAACTGCTTCGGATCAGAGTGGCCGTCAAACATGGGAAGCTGAGGTGGCTTATAGGATGGAGGCCAAGGTGTAGCCTGCAGCTCAGCGGACAGAGGAGAAGCGTCATCAAAAACAAAATTTCCCTGATGGAAATTGTCATACCAGTCATCTTCGTTGACGAAGCCCTCCTGATGAAGGTCTTTCTGATGAGGTCTTCTGTTCTGCTCATCGTGGGTAAGATGGCGAACTTCCTCAGAGGCTTCGTCTATTTGTCTCTGCAACTCAGCTAGTCGGGCCATCTTCTCCTTCTTCCTCTGCACTTGTTGATGTAGCATCTCCATGTCTCTGATTTCTTGGTCTAGCTCTTCTTCCTCGAGCGTCGGGCTGACGGCCTTTCTCTTCTGGCTTCGGGCCTCCCGAAGAGAGACGGTCTCCTGGTTGTGGTCCAGCGGTTGCAGTGCTGAAGCCCCAATTGCTGAAGCTTTCTTCGGCGCCATAGCGAAGGTCTATAGCTTCCGAAGGTGTTCACAAAAGCTCGAAGTGGAAGTGAGTTCACCGGAGGTGGGCGCCAATGTTGGGGACTTGTTCTCAAATGCTAAGAGTTAAGAACAAGGCAACATAAAAAGTGTTAAATGTTAAAGTCCTTCGTCCTTCGAAACATTATGCCCCTTCGGGAAATAATGAATTTCGGACGAAGGTTATAAGGGACATACCTTCGTAATTATAACGAGTAATGACGAAGGACTTGTATAAAGTACGAAATGTAATATAAACAACATAAAATCATTTCTATTTTATTAACATGGAAAAATAGAAATGATTTCAAATTACAAATGTACCTTCGGTCCTGAGAGAAGGTGTAAAGTACAAGTGTGATGCAAAAGCGGAATGCCAAGTCAGCGTGTACAGTACGGGAGTACTGTTCATCTATTTATAGACGCGGGACGCAGCCTACGTAAAATTACATTCATGTCCATTACATTTGTTAACAGTTTATGGAAATCTGTCGAGGCCCCCGAAGTCTTTTCATCTTTAAGTCGGTTCTCTCGTATGCCAACGCGCCGAAGCTTCCCTGCGCACAGCTTCGGCCGCCCTCGACCTTCGTCTGGTTCAGGCTTCGTCCTGGTCGTGCTCCATATCCATAATTCTGAATCCGAAAATACCTGTTCATATAATCCACTTGGAAAACATTGTCAAATCATGTTTTTGAGGACCTTCGGAGGACGAAGGCCCCCAACACATTCAATTGGTGTTTAACTCTGATTCTGTGCATTTGTGTGTTATACGCATCACGGTTTAATTATTGACACAATGCATCCCACAGGTGCTAAGGTGTAGTAATGCCTCGAATTAGCCTAAGTATGTGCAATTTGGCATATAAGGCCAAAGTTAAGATTTTAATGTAAGCACATATTTAGGGGGAGAATTCTATAAACTTAGAATTCAAAATTTGTGATTTAAATCTTATTCTTGTGTAAGCTTTAATTGTGTTGCCATCAATCACCAAAAAGGGGGAGATTGAAAGCTCTCTTGTGGGTTTTGGTGTTTGTATGACAACTCAATTAAAGGACTAACAAGTGTGCTAAGTGTTGAACAGGTGCTTAATGCAAAGCTAACAGGGTTCAACACAAGTGAACAAGTGTGATGGTCCAAAGACTAGATTATCTAGATAATGGACATCACAAGCAAGATGGACATTGCTTAAGTGAGACTCGATGTGCGTAACTCAGAGACAACCGATCAAGCCAAGGATGGAGGCAAGAAGAGCTTCGAGGCACCGAGGGCACGGGAGAAGGTCAAGGAGACCAGGAACCCAAAAGCCAGGGGTGAAGAAGAAGACTTGCAAAGTCAAGGTTGATCGAGTTAAGAAGAGTTATGGTGCATCAAGGAACACTACATAAGGACATGACTTACAACCAATGAAGTAACATCTACAATTATGTGGTGTAAGTCATAAGGCTCAAGATCAAGCTCAAGAAGTGAACAAGGTCACTGGAAGGAGAACCAGTGTCAAAACTAGAATTGGAAGCAGCCCAAAAGAGCTAAGTGCACCTTGATCTTTAGTTTGGGTTGTTCCTATATTTGGAGATATTCTATGTGACCTTTGCAGGATGTTGGAGCTCAGAAATGTCAATCTAGATCAAGTCAAGTTGACTTGATGGTTTATGAGTCCAACGTCAATCTCAATCATGCCAAATGCTAAAGAAGTGCAAAACAAGAACAAGGTGTGTTTCTAGACTTAGTGAATTGATTTTGAGTACTAACATATTCTGTATAAGTGCTAGAAACAGCGAGAAAAGAATTGCAAAAAGTCTTGGCTCGATGCAGCCAAAACTCTGCTCAGTCTGGCACACCGGATAGTGTCCGGTGGTGCACCGGACAGTGTCCGGTGCGCTAGGCTGAACTCCGGTGAACAGGCCACTCTCGGGAAAAGTTTGGTGGCGTACGGCTATAATTCACCGGACTGTCCGGTGGTACACCGGACTGTCCGGTGAGCCAACGGTCGGCAGCGCAATTAGCGGGCGACGCGTGGCCTGAGCCAACGGTTTGTTGGCGTGCCGGACTGTCTGGTGTGCACCTGACAGTGCCCGGTGAGCCAAGAGGACCGTTGCTCCAACGGTCAGCTGAGCCCGATATGGATGGAGATCGCGCACTGGACATGCTACAGGACCTGTCCGGTGGTGCACCGGACTGTCCGGTGCGCCACCCGACAGAAAGCAAATATTGCCTTCCAAAAGGAATTCCAACGGCTCCTAGGCCCCTTGAGTCTATAAAAGGGACCCCTAGGCGCCTCCAACAGTGACACAAGTGCAGCCAACAATTGTATACATCATTTTGGATCAATTCTCTCTCTCCCTCTCGTGTATATCTCTCTAGTTTATGTGGAGGCAAAGCTATAAGCCTTTAGAGAGTGGAGAAGTGCTGCTGGGAACTAGAGCAAGGTCTTGAGCGCATTGTTACTCTGCCGGAGTGCTGTCAAGAAGACTGTAAGTAGCCATGACGTTGTTGTAACCAATCTCAACATAGTGGAAGGCTCTATCTGTCATATTGACAGATCTGAGCAAACGGAGGAAGGAGTTGAAATAGACTCCAAGCCCAGGTGTGGCTAACTCCAACAAGGACTAGGCAAGCATTTCAGGCTTGGCCGAACCTCGGGTTAAATCTCTGCGTCTGTGTGCTCTGCTCTGTGCTATGTACTGATTCTCTATCTTACTTACTCTTTATATCTGCACTTCTATACTTATTTGTAGTACAAGTTATATTTGAAGTGCAGGGCATTTTAAGACAGGATCTTCTATTCCGCTGTGACCTACTCGAAGGATCCTTCATTCCACTGCGATCCAGCCTTCGAGTAGAGTAAGAATTTAAGTTTTAAAAGTGATAATTATTATTCGCCTATTCACCCCCTCTCTAGGCAACATCTAGATCCTATTCTCGGGCATAGGGAACTTTTAGTATCACTAGACTAGCATCCATGGATTTCAGCATCATATCTTCATCTGCAACTTCTGATCAAAATTAAGCAAGGGTGAGCTCACTTATGGTCGGGGCTCAGCAAGTGGGGGAAAAACTAATGCAGGTTTAAAAAGGTGAGGCTGAGGTTGAGTAGTAAGCATTTTAGTTGGTCAACATTTTATTAACAACACCTGTGTTACTAATAAGTGTGAATCCCAAGTATCCCCATTAAACAAAGGTATAAGAGTATATCAAAAACACTTAAGTGAAACCACTTAAGCAAACCATTGGCAGATCATCGGATCTCGATTTATTTCCATCTTCAAGTTCAATTATCATGTGAGGAGTCCAGGTGAGAGCACCTAGAGGGGGGGGGGTGAACAGGTGATCCTGTGAAACTTAAACTTATAGCCACAAAAACTTGTTAAGTGTTAGCACAATAATCGCCAAGTGGCTAGAGAGGAGTCTCAACAAAACACAATACCACAAGAGATCAAACACAGAGATGACACAGTGGTTTATCCCGTGGTTCGGCCAAGACCAACGCTTGCCTACTCCACGTTGTGGCGTCCCAATGGACAAGGGTTGCAATCAACCCCTCTCAAGTGGTCCAAAGACCAACTTGAATACCACGGTGTTTTGTTTTGCCTTTCAATATCCCGTTTGCGAGGAATCTCAACAACTTGGAGCCTCTCGCCCTTACACTTGAGATTCACAAGAAATTCAGAGTAAGGGAGGAAAGCAACACACACAAATCCACAGCAAAATGCGCACACACACGGCCAAGAATCGAGCTCAAAAGACTATCTCAAAGTTCTCACTAGAACGGAGCTCGAATCACTGAGAATGACAAACGAATGCGCAAAGACTGAGTGTGGATGATCAAGAATGCTCTAAGGTTGCTTGGTTGTCTTCTCCATGTGCCTAGGGGCCCCTTTTATAGCCCCAAGGCAGCTAGGAGCCGTTGAGAGCAAATCTGGAAGGCCAATCTTGCCTTCTGTCGTCGGGTGCACCGGACAGTCCGGTGCACACCGGACACTGTCCGGTGCCCGATTTCCTTCCTAAAATGGCGCTGCCGACCGTTGCAGATCTGGGAGCCGTTGGCGCACCGGACAAGTCCGGTGCACACCGGACAGTCCGGTGCCCCCTTCCGACCGTTGGCCCGGCCACGTGTCGCGCGCATATCCCGCGGCCGACCGTTGGCCCGGCCGACCGTTGGCTCACCGGACAGTCCGGTGCACACCGGACAGTCCGGTGAATTTTAGCCGTACGCCGTCGGCGAATTCCCGAGAGCGGCCACTTCACGCTGAGCCAGCCTGGCGCACCGGACACTGTCCGGTGCACCACCGGACAGTCCGGTGCACCCAGACTGGACAGACTTTGGCTGCTCGAGCCATCTCTTTTCCAACTCGATTTTTTCTGTTTCCAGCACTTAGACACAATACATTAGTCCATAAAACAATGTACTAAGTCTGAGAAACATACCTTTATCCTTGATTTGTACTTTGTCCACCATTTTACAATTAGGCACCTGTGTTGGGCACTAAATCACCAAAATACTTAGAAATGGCCCAAGGGCACATTTCCCTTTCAATCTCCCCCTTTTTGGTGATTTATGCCAACACAACATAAAGCAAGTAGAACAAGTACAAAAACACTTCAAATAAGAACTCAAATTATTTTGATTCAATTTTGACATATATGGATCACTCTATGCCACCACTTGGTTTGTTTTTGCAAATCAAACTCAAATCTCTATCTCTAAGTCAAACACACATGTTGAAACATAAAGAGAGTCATTCCAAAAGAGATTGATCAAAGATTTCAAAAACTCCCCCTTTTTCCCATAATCAATACTTCTCCCCACAAGAAGCCAACTTTTGATAAGAGAGACAACAAAAGAGTTTTGACAAACCAAAAGCTCTATTCTACTATTTTCAAAATCTCCCAAGTGGTAGCTGATCCATTTATCGCTTTGGCCTTTATTTTCTCCCCCTTTGGCATCAAACACCAAAACGGGATTAATCTTGGCTCTATAACCCCATTGCCTCACCAAAATCTTCAATTAAGAGCAAATGGCAATAAGAGTTCATGAGATGAACTTGGAATACGTTACCCTCTCATTGGAGTGCAGTGGAAGTCTTTCATGGTCCAAGTCCACCTTTTCCCTTTCAATTCTCCTTTGAGACTAAAACAAGCAAACTCAAGCATATGGTTAGTCTCAAAGGGTCAAGTTGTAACACATCTCCCCCTAAAACTGTGCATCATTTTGCCACGGACTTGTGAGGTCCAGGGAGTGTTTGTACAACTTGAGCACCACAATAAGCAACAAAATGCAGAATAAACATGATCAAGGGCATAAACACATATATGCTACAATTCAATCCAAGTTCCGCGAATCTAAGATATTTAGCTCACTACGCAGCCTGCAAAAGGTCTTCTCATCTAGAGGCTTGGTAAAGATATCGGCTAGCTGGTTCTCGGTGCTAACATGAAACACTTCGATATCTCCCTTTTGCTGGTGGTCTCTCAAAAAGTGATGCCGGATGTCAATGTGCTTTGTGCGGCTGTGCTCAACAGGATTTTCCGCTATTCGGATAGCACTCTCATTGTCACATAGGAGTGGGACTTTGCTCAGATTGTAGCCAAAGTCCCTGAGGGTTTGCCTCATCCAAAGTAGTTGCGCACAACACTGTCCTGCGGCAACGTACTCGGCCTCAGCGGTTGATAGGGCAACGGAGGTTTGTTTCTTAGAGTTCCATGACACCAGGGACCTTCCTAAGAATTGGCACGTCCCCGATGTACTCTTCCTATCGACCTTACATCCAGCATAGTCGGAATCTGAGTACCCAATCAAGTCAAAGTTAGACCCCTTTGGATACCAGATCCCGAAGCAAGGTGTAGCGACTAAATATCGAAGAATTCGCTTCACAGCCACTAAGTGACACTCCTTCGGATCGGATTGAAATCTAGCACACATGCATACGCTAAGCATAATATCCGGTCTACTAGCACATAAATAAAGCAAGGAACCTATCATGGACCGGTATGCTTTTTGATCAATGGACTTACCTCCTTTGTTGAGGTCGGTGTATCCGTCGGTTCCCATTGGTGTCTTTGCGGGCTTGGCGTCCTTCATCCCAAACCTCTTTAGCAAATCTTGTGTGTACTTTGTTTGGGAGATGAAGGTGCCTTCCTTGAGTTGCTTCACTTGGAACCCAAGGAAGTAGGTCAACTCGCCCATCATCGACATCTCGAATTTCTGCGTCATTACCCTGCTAAACTCTTCACAAGACTTTTGGTTAGTGGAACCAAATATTATGTCGTCGACATAAATTTGGCACACAAAAAGATCACCATCGCAAGTCTTAGTAAAAAGAGTTGGATCGGCTTTCCCAACCTTGAAAGCATTAGCAATTAAAAAGTCTCTAAGGCATTCATACCATGCTCTTGGGGATTGCTTAAGTCCATAGAGCGCCTTAGAGAGCTTACACACATGGTCGGGGTACCGTTCATCCTCGAAGCCAGGGGGCTGCTCCACGTACACCTCCTCTTTGATCGGCCCGTTGAGGAAAGCGCTCTTCACATCCATTTGGTACAACCTGAAAGAATGGTGAGTGGCATATGCTAGCAAGATACGAATTGATTCTAGCCTAGCCACAGGAGCAAAAGTCTCCTCAAAGTCCAAACCTGCGACTTGGGCATAACCTTTTGCCACAAGTCGAGCCTTGTTCCTCGTCACCACCCCGTGCTCGTCCTGTTTGTTGCGGAACACCCACTTGGTTCCCACAACATTTTGCTTGGGACGAGGCACCAGTGTCCAAACTTCATTGCGCTTGAAGTTGTTGAGTTCCTCCTGCATGGCCAATACCCAATCCGGATCTAGCAAGGCCTCCTCTACCCTGAAAGGCTCAATAGAAGAGACAAAGGAGTAATGCTCACAAAAATTAACTAATCGAGATCGAGTAGTTACTCCCTTGCTAATGTCACCCAAAATTTGGTCGACGGGATGATCCCTTTGAATCACCGCTCGAACTTGGGTTGGAGGTGCCGGTTGCGCTTCTTCCTCCATCACGTGATCATCTTGTGCTCCCCCTTGATCACACTCCTCCTTTTGATGAACCTGTTCATCGTCTTGAGTTGGGGGATGCACCGTTGTTGAGGAAGAAGATTGATCTCGTTCATCTTGTTCCTGTGGCCGCACTTCTCCAATCGCCATGGTTCGTATAGCGGCCGTCGGAACATCTTCTTCATCTACATCATCACAATCAACAACTTGCTCTCTTGGAGAGCCATTAGTCTCATCAAATACAACGTCGCTAGAGACTTCAACCAAACCCGATGATTTGTTGAAGACCCTATACGCCTTTGTATTTGAATCATAACCTAATAAAAACCCTTCTACAGCTTTGGGAGCAAATTTAGAATTTCTACCCTTCTTCACTAGAATGTAGCACCTGCTCCCAAATACACGAAAGTAAGATACATTGGGTTTGTTACCGGTTAGTAGCTCATACGACGTCTTCTTGAGGAGGCGGTGAAGGTAGACCCTGTTGATGGCGTGGCAAGCCGTGTTCACGGCTTCCGACCAAAAGCACTCAGGGGTCTTGAATTCTCCAAGCATAGTCCTCGCCATATCTATGAGCGTCCTGTTCTTCCTCTCTACCACACCATTTTGCTGAGGTGTGTAGGGAGCGGAGAACTCGTGCTTGATCCCTTCCTCCTCAAGAAACTCCTCCACTTGAAGGTTCTTGAATTCGGACCCGTTGTCGCTCCTTATCTTTTTCACCTTGAGCTCAAACTCATTTTGAGCTCTCCTTAGGAAGCGCTTGAGGGTCCCTTGGGTTTCAGACTTATCCTGCAAAAAGAACACCCAAGTGAAGCGGGAAAAGTCATCAACAATAACTAGACCATACTTACTTCCTCCTATGCTTAGATAGGCGACGGGTCCGAAGAGGTCCATATGCAGCAGCTCCAGAGGTCTTGACGTGGTCATCACATTCTTGCTGTGATGTGCTCCTCCCACTTGTTTACTTGCTTGACAAGCTGCACAAGGTCTATCTTTTTCGAAATAAACATTGGTTAGACCTATCACGTGTTCTCCCTTTAGAAGCTTGTGGAGGTTCTTCATCCCCACATGTGCTAAGCGGCGATGCCACAGCCAGCCCATGCAAGTCTTAGCCATTAAGCATGCATCTTGTCGGGGACCATAATTAGGGGTACCCTCAAGACGCCTAATTCTCAGCTGGTAACCCCCATCAGCATAAAGCTGTAAAGGCCTGATGGGTTTGATTAAGTCAGGGATCAGTCCATACGAGTGACTCGATCACGCCACGCCCGAGCCTAGCCTCGGGCGAGGGCAGCCGACCCTAAGATGACTCCGTCTCGCCTGAGGTCTCCTCTTTCACGGCAGACGCATCACCGGCTCGCCCGAGGCCCCGCCTTCGATAAGAAGTAACCCTGACTAAATCACCGCGCCAACCGACCGAATCACCGGGGCGTTTAACGCCAAAGGTAAGACCGACGGGCGACCAAACTCCGCTCCGCCCGACCCAGGGCTCGGACTCGGGCTAAGGCCCCGGAAGACGGCGAACTCCGCTCTGCCCGACCCAGGGCTCGGACTCGGGCTAAGGCCCCGGAAGACGGCGAACTCCGCTCCGCCCGACCCAGGGCTCGGACTCGGGCTAAGGCCCCGGAAGACGGCGAACTCCGCTCCGCCCGACCCAGGGCTCGGACTCGGGCTAAGGCCCCGGAAGACGGCGAACTCCGCTCCGCCCGACACAGGGCTCGGACTCGGGCTAAGGCCCCGGAAGACGACGAACTCCGCCTCGCCCGACCCAGGGCTCAGACTCCGCCTCGGCCTCTGCCGAACGACCTCCGCCTCGCCCGACCCGGGAGTTCGGGCTCGGCCTCTGTCTTGCAGGACGGACTCGACCTCGACTTCGGAGGAGCCTCCACGATGCCCGACCTAGGACACAAGACCGCCACGTCAACAGGAAGCGTCATCATCACCCTGCCCTGAGCCGACTTGGGTCGCAGAGAACAAGACCGGCGTCCCATCTGGCCAGCTCCGCCAGATAGGCAATGATGGCGCCTCACTAGACCATGACGACGGCGGCTCCCAGCTCCCTTACGAAAGCAGGAGGACGTCAGCAAGGGCCCAGCCACTCCGACAGCTGTCCCTCCGTCCGGCTCCGTTACTCCTCCAACAGCCACGACGCCACACCAACAGGGTGCCAAGATCTCTCCGGCTGCCACCTTGGCATGTACTTAGGGCGCTAGCTCTCCCTCGCTAGACACGTAGCACCTTGCTACACCCCCATTTTGTACACCTGGATCCTCTCCTTACGACTATAAAAGGAAGGACCAGGGCCTTCTTAGAGAAGGTTGGCCTCGCGGGGACGAAGGGCAGGGGCAGGGCGCTCTCTCGGGGCCGCTCGCTCCCCTCACCTCGCGCGGACGCTTGTAACCCCCTACTGCAAGCGCACCCGACCTGGGCGCGGGACGAACACGAAGGCCGCGGGAATTCTCCGACTCCCTCGTCGCGACCCGGCTCCGGCCACCGACCTCTCGCTCTACTCCCCCCTTCGCGCTCGCCCACGCGCTCGACCCATCTGGGCTGGGGCACGCGACACTCTCACTCGTCGGCTTGGGGACCCCCCGGTCTCGGAACGCCGACAGTTGGCGCGCCAGGTAGGGGCCTGCTGCGTGTTGACGAGTAGATTCCCGTCAAGCTCCAGATGGGTAGTCTCCAACGACCTCTTCAACCCGGATCGGTGCTCCGTTTCGGGAGTCTCGAGTTCATGTCTCTCGACAGCGGCTACGACATGATACTCCTTCCACCGCCGCTCGACAGCGACAATGGTGGCAGACAGCCCGCTCGCCGGCGGCGGAATCGACGACGTCTTTCCCGCGTGGGGGAAGGACAACTTTCGAGCTCGCTCCATCCTCTCCCTCGCCATCGGAGGAGGAGGAGGCGGGGCAACCAGGGCCGAGCGGGAGGCCGCGCTCCGACGGCTGTCGAGCAAATCGACATCCCCGGCGCCCCGACGGAGGACACGCCAAGCGTCGCCCTCGCGTTCGAGGCAAAGGCGAGCGCCATCCCCCCGCAGCACGTCGACCCCGAGCAGGCGGACGACGCCAACACGCTCGCGAAGGGCCTGCAGGACGTCGCCCTCATACCCGGGACGACGGCGCGATCAGCCCCCGACGTGACTTCATCGCTCCTCGTCGACAAAAAGGTACCGACTGCTACCCATCTTTCATCATTTCGACTCGGCCTCAACCCGCCTGGCGACCTCGCTTTGGTGGGCGCTCACGTTGAGGCGAGTGCAACCTCTCTGGGGTTTCGTGTGCGGTCGCCTTGGGACCGATTGACGGGTGTCTCGACCTACGGACCCTCTGGGTCCGAGGAAGATGACGACCCCAGCATCTGCTGGGATTTCTCCGGATCTGGCAACCCTAGTGCCATGCGGGACTTCATGACCGCATGTGACTACTGCCTCTCCGACTGTTCCGACGGCAGCCGCAGCCTTGGTGACAAGGACTGCGGCCCGAGCCGCGAATGTTTCCACATCGAGCTAGGGGATCCCTCCGGAGGCGGCTGTCTCGGCATGCCGGAGGATGGTGATCCCCCTAGGCCAGCGCCTCGCGCCGACATCCCGCGGGAGCTAGCTGTGGTCCCCGTTCCGGCGGGGGGTTACGACCCACATCTCGAGCAAGTCCGTGGGGCGCAGGCCGGGCTCGATGAGGGAGCAGGAGCGCTCGAGGCGATCCGCCAGAACATCGGGCAGGTATGGGCGAGCCAGCCCCCGGCCGGAGGAATACGTCACCTGCCCCAAGGTCTCCAGCACCGCATCGCCAACGATGCCAGGGACAGACCGCCACCCGCATCCGGCGGAACCGGTCAGGACCTGGCCGCTGCAGCGATGCTCCTCCGCGCGATGCCGGAGTCATCAACCACCGAGGGTCGGCGAATCCAGGGAGAACTCAAGCATCTCCTGGAAGGCGCTGCGGCCCGGCGGGCCGAGAGCTCTGCCTCCCGAAGGCAGGGATACCCCTCGGAACCTCGTGCCGCGACTTCCCGACTCACGCGGGAAGCCTCGGTCTACACCGGGCGCACGCGCAACACCGCGCCTGCGGCCCCGGGCCACCTCGGCGACGAGCACCCTCATCGCGACCGTCGGGCACGCCTCGACGAAAGGGTGCGCCGAGGCTATCACCCCAGGCGTGGGGGACGCTACGACAGCGGGGAGGATCGGAGTCCCTCGCTCGAACCACCCGGTCCGCAGGTCTTCAGCCGAGCCATTCGGCGGGCGCCGTTTCCGCCCCGATTCCGAACCCCGACTACTATCACGAAGTACTCGGGGGAAACAAGACCGGAATTGTGGCTCGCGGACTACCGCCTGGCCTGTCAACTGGGTGGGACGGACGATGACAACCTCATCATCCGAAACCTCCCCCTGTTCCTCTCCGACACTGCTCGTGCCTGGTTGGAGCACCTGCCTCCGGGGCAGATTTCCAACTGGGAGGATCTGGTCCAGGCTTTCGCCGGCAACTTCCAGGGCACATACGTGCGCCCCGGGAATTCCTGGGATCTCCGAAGCTGTCGGCAACTGCCGGGAGAGTCTCTCCGGGACTACATCCGGCGGTTCTCGAAGCAGCGCACCGAGCTGCCCAACATCACCGACTCTGATGTCATCGGTGCGTTCCTCGCCGGCACCACCTGTCGTGACCTGGTGAGCAAGTTGGGTCACAAGACCCCCACCAGGGCGAGCGAGCTGATGGACATCGCCACCAAGTTCGCCTCCGGCCAGGAGGCGGTAGAGGCCATCTTCCGAAAGGACAAGCAGCCCCAGGGCCGCCCGTCGGAAGATGCTCCCGAGGCGTCTGCTCCGCGCGGTGCCAAGAAGAAAGGCAGGAGGAAGTCGCAAGCGAAACGCGACGTTCCCGATGCAGACCTTGTCGCCGCTGCCGAGCACAAGAACCCTCGGAAGCCCCCCGGAGGTGCTAACCTCTTCGACAAGGAACTCAAGGAGACGTGCCCCTACCATCAGGGGCCTGTCAAGCACACCCTCGAGGAATGCGTCATGCTTCGGCGCCACTTCCACAGGGCCGGGCCACCCGCAGAGGGTGGTAGGGCTCACGACGACGGCAAGAAGGAAGATCGCCAAGCAGGAGAGTTCCCAGAGGTCCGCGACTGCTTCATGATCTACGGAGGGCAGGCGGCGAATGCCTCGGCTCGGCATCGTAAGCAAGAGCGTCGGGAGGTCTGCTCGGTGAAGGTGGCGGCGCCAGTCTATCTAGACTGGTCCGACAAGCCCATCACCTACGACCGGGACGACCACCCCGACCACGTGCCGAGCCCAGGGAAGTACCCGCTCGTCGTCGACCCCGTCATCGGCGACGTCAGGCTCACCAAGGTCTTGATGGATGGGGGCAGCTGCCTCAACATCATCTACGCCGAGACCCTCAGGCTCCTGCGCGTCGGTCTGTCATCCGTCCGAGCAGGCGCTGCGCCCTTCCATGGGATCATCCCCGGGAAGCGCGTCCAGCCCCTCGGGCAGGTCGACCTTCCTGTCTGCTTCGGAACACCCTCCAACTTCCGAAGGGAGACCTTGACGTTCGAGGTGGTCGGGTTCCGAGGAACCTATCACGCAGTGTTGGGCAGGCCATGCTGCGCGAAGTTCATGGCCGTCCCCAACTACACCTACCTAAAGCTCAAGATGCCGGGCCCCAACGGGGTCATCACCGTCGGCCCCACGTACAAGCACGCATTCGAATGCGATGTGGAGTGCGTGGAGTACGCCGAGGCCCTCGCCGAGTCCGAGGCCCTCATTGCCGACCTGGAAAGCCTCTCCCAAGAGGTGCCGGACGTGAAGCGACATGCCGGCAACTTCGAGCCAGCGGAGACGGTTAAGGCCGTCCCTCTCGACCCCAGTGGCGACACCTTCAAGCAGATCCGGATCGGTTTCGGGCTCGGTCCCAAATAAGAAGCAGTACTCGTTGACTTTCCTCGCGCAAACGTCGACATTTTTGCGTGGGGTCCCTCGGGCATGCCCGGCGTACCGAGGGATGTCACCGAGCACTCGCCGGATATCTGGGCAAGAGCCCGACCCGCCAAACGGCCTCTGCGCGAACGGCGCCCGGGGGCTGCGCCCTTTCCCCACTCACACATAAGAATCAGTCATCAAGGAAGGGTCGGCCTCGCCCCGGCGGAGCCCGACCCTCCCTCGGGGGCTAAAAAGGGGGAACCCCTCTCGTCGAGTTTGGACGTACCGTTCCGCGTCAAAGAAACTCTTTTTTCGGTCAAGAAGGGTTTTTCGCGTTCTCCCGGATGCGTCAGAAGCAGGGTCCCGAGGAGCGAACTTGGGTACGAGTAAATGGCGAGACCGACTGAGCTGGGGAACACCTATGCCTCCGAGCTAGGGACACCTCACTCGTCGCCTGCCACGAAAAAGGACCCAGCTCGGGAAATCACCCTGTTGTCGACACTACGGGCCAGGCGCGAAAATCGAAACGAAAAGGAGCATGACTTCACGGAAGAGAAGTAAAATGTCCAGGCCTCGGTGGCCGCGGCAAATCACACATCTAACGGAAATTGTCCCAACAAAAATCAAGCGTCGCCTCGGGAAGGCGCCGCACCCTCAACTCCACCCCCGCCGTCGGTAAGGTCCACCTCCGCTTCCGGCGGCGGCGCAGGAGGAAGAATCTCCGCTTCGAAGACAGTCGCCAGCGCCGCGCTCGGACCCGCAGCGACCGCGTCGAGCCGCTGAACTTCCGCCAGGGCCGCCTCGTCTTCGTCAGGAAGGCAGTACCCCTCACTGACCCGCTCCAAGTCCACGACGTAGTGGGAAGCGAGCACGGCGAAGGCCCGCCTGACGCCGTGGTGCAGCGCCCCGCGGACTTTACCGCGCGCGTAATCACCTAGGGCTTGAAGACGGCTTTGGGGAGAGCTTCCTGAAGGGACGTCGCCGGGACCGAGTTTCCGATAGACCTCCGAGACGGCCTCGGACATGGTCGCGAGATCGACCTCCCTCTGCTCAGCAGCTCCAACGAGCGCCTCGGCGAGCGCTTTGGCAGACTCGTCAAGAGCAGACTCGAGCTCTGCGAACAACCAGAAGAAAGACCTCAAACTCAAGCGGAAGAAACGGACAAGAATGAGAACCAAGGACGGACGAGGCGCACCTCCGGCTCGGGCGCATTGCTCCGAGGCCGCGACCTGGGCGGCGGCCAGATCAGCCGCGAGGGTCTTGGCCCGGTTTTTAGCCTCGACGGCCCGGCCCCGAGTTTGGTCCCGCTCCTCGGCAACCCGGGCGAGCTCCGACCGCCGTTGTAGCACCTCCGCGCGCGCTGCCGCCGCTTCGGCCTTCAGGTCAGCGCAGAGCAACTGGAGGTCCGCTATCTTAGCGTCCTGCTGAGAAAGGCGCGCGGTAGCCCCGGCGAGCGAAGTCCTCAGGGACCGCAGCGAGCCCCAGACGACGGCCTCGCGGCGGATAAACGACGACTTGGCAGCGCTCCGGTCCGTCAGGTCCTGAAAGGGAAGCAAGACATCACGACGAACGCCTCGCTCGCAGAAGGGAGGAGGTATGCCCGAAACCATTACCTGGAGGATTTTGGGGACGTCCCCGCAGAGAACCTCCAGCGACGATCGGAGCAACCCCACCGACGCTTCCGCACGCTTGCGGAGCTCGTCCCAGGACTGGTCCTCCTCTTCGTGGTCAAGAACGAAGATAGGGCCCGAAGCCTCGCGGGTCCGGAATCGGAGCAACTGGCCCCGCGCCTCGGGGCTCCGCCGCACGGCGACAAGGCTGCCGCCCGCCCGGAAGCACTGCGCGTCCGCGCCCACCTCTTCCGAGGCTCCGGGCGCTGACGCTGCGGCCGTCTCGGCGCCGGCGGCAACCGTACGCTCTCCGATTGGGACGGTGCCAACTGCGGTAGCGGCAGACGCCGGCACGGCCGACAAGGCAGGCGAGCCCGGGACCATGTCGGCGCCGGCCGCCTCCCCGATCACGATGGCCACCTCGGCAGAGGAGCCCGCTTCGGGGACCTGCTCCCCCGGAACAGGCGACGCCTGAGCCCCGTGCGGCAAAGCGCCCCGCAAAAGGGTCGGCTGAACAGCGGGGTCCGAGGTGGCGCCAGCTGCCTGGACCAACGCCGTCTTAAGGGCCTTCCGAGGCGCCAGGTCGGTAGGGCCATGGCTCCGCTTGCTGAGAAAAAACAAGAAAGGGAAAATCACGGCCCAGACGTATGAATGAAGCGCCGGACGGAGGCCTTCTAGGGTACCTACCCGCTCCGGACCATGATCCACTGTGCCTGGGGGGAGGTCTCTTGGCTCCCGCTTCCTGGAACCACCGCCGAGGTCCGCCTCGCCAACAGCCCCGGCGCCGCCCTCACCTTGGACGCCCCTGAGGCCCGGGAGGCGGACTGCCCAGGCGCCGCCATGGCAACCTGAGGACCGCTCCCCCATGCTGCCGGCGCGGGCGATGGTTCCCGAGGAACGGACCCCTCGGCCCTGCTCCCTGAAGTCGCGTCAGCTCCTCCAGCCGAGGGGTCAAGAACCCTCTCAGGTTGCCCCCGCCCCTCAGGTCGGGGATCTGGCTCCTCGGCTCCAGGGACCGACGACGTAGGCCCGCTCGGGGGCTGACTCGACGGCTCCCGGCCACATCCCAAGTCAGGGCTGAGGCCGAGACGAGCGGCCATGTCGTCCTCCTCCTCTTCGTCGTCGTCGTCGTCGTCATCATCGGACGTCTCCGGCGACGGCTCCCTGGGAAGTCCTTCCCTCTCCTGCTGGCGACGGCGTTTCTCCAGGGCGTCCCGAGCCCGCCTCCGCCTGCGGGCCCGGACCTTCTCCGCATCCTTTTTCTTCTTCTCCTCCTCCGCGGCGACCCGCCGCGCCGCCCGACCCACCGCGTCCTCCGGGACCGGCGGCAGGGAGGGTTTGTGCCGCCCCACCTCCTAAAAAGGGGGGAGAAAGAAACCCGATCGTGAGAATCAGAAGTAACCCGGTATGTGAAGAAGGAAGAGACGAACACTCACCAGAGCGACGCACCCCTGGTCGGGGCGCATTCGAGGCTGGGAGAAGGCGTGGGGGTCCGGCTTCCCCATCGCGGCCGACACCCGCCGGTAGAGGGCATCGTGGGGAAGAGGATCAGGGGACATCCGTGACCCCTCCCAGTCGGCCTCCTGGGTCATCTCCCAAAGCGACAGCCGCCGCTCCGCCAGGGGGAGCACCCTCCGGCGGTGGATGGCGGCAACCACTCCCGCGGCGGTGAGCCCTTCCTCCCGCAACGCTTTCAGGGCCTGGAGAAGAGGTTCGAGTTTCTTCTGCCTCTCGTGTGGAGTCCCGTGGTGCCAGGCGTCGGGGGCGGCGGTGACAACCCGCTGGGAGAACGGCGGGAGCGACCCTCCGTCATTCCGGAGGTAGAACCACCGGCGCTGCCAACCCTTGTTTGAGGATGAGAGGACGGCAGGGATATACTGCAACGACCGCGACTGCCTCAGCAAGAGGGTGCAGCCGCCGGCCCGCACCGCCGCACGGGCCTTCCTCTCCCCCGTCGACGAAGCAAAAAGCTCGGCAAAGAAGAGGTGAGTCCACAAATCCCAATGGGGGGCGATCCCCAGATACCCCTCGCACACCGCTACAAAGATAGCGGCTTGCGCGATGGAGTTGGGAGTGAGGTTGTGCAGTTCCACCCCATAGTGGAGCAGGATGGCCCGCATGAAGCGGCTCGACGGCACACCAAATCCCCGCTCATGGAAGGAGATGAAGCTCACGACATACCCCGGCGGAGGGGATGGAGCGACTCCGCCCGCGGGAGGAATCCATTCCGGCCGCTCCTTATCGGTGAGGGGGCGGAGCAAACCCTCGCCGACGAGGTCCTCCAGATCACCCGCCGTCACCGTGGAAAAGGGCCACGGGTCGCACGGCGAGATGATGGTCACCCGGTCAGCCATCGCTCAGGCAGAAAGGTTGGCGGCGTGAAGAGCAGGGGAGGGCGGTTTTCCTTTCCTGACTAGATCTCTCAGGCTGCAAAGGACCCGAGAGGGAGGCGAGAAGCGGAGTCGAGAACCGTCACCGGACCCTCTCCGGGGTACATAAAGACCAAGGTCAAGACGGTTCCAACGTACCGCCCGAACCGGACGCGGGGTTCGAAAAACGCGAAGCGAAACAGCCGTTCCTCGAACGGCTCGCGCACGCAACGGCAGCCTCGCCGACCGCTTACCCTGGCGCATTAACTCCGCGGCTGGACAGGTGACGTTTCTGGCAGGGGCAGCTGGCGACGCTTCGCCTCCGCCAAAACGACCACACCAAAAAAGGTACGCCACGACGTTCAATTTCGCATCCTTTTTCCCTTTTCCTCTTTCTCTATCTCTTGCAACAGGGACCGAGAAGGGGGATAACCCCAAAGGGATCCTTCCCCGTGAAGGAACTAGGCTCCGAGCCTCCTTACTGATCAGGGGTTCGAAGGCTGGCCCCCCGAAGGGTTCAACAGCCGCCTCAGATCGCGTGGGCCCGACACCCACTACTGGTCAGGGGTTCGAAGGTCGGCCCCCGAAAGGTCCCACGACCGCCTCAGGCTACTCGGGCTCCATGCCCCCTACTGATCAGGGGTTCGAAGGCTGGCCTGTCGAAGGGTTCACAGTCGCCTCAGACGCCGAGCGAGGGATGACCAGGGGTACGTTTGATACATAACCAAGGCTCGGGCTGCGCTCCCGAGGTACCCTAGGACATTTCCGAGACCAGCGGGAATGACTCTGTAACGGAATCCCATCGGAGGGAGGCAACGAGCCCTCGGACCCCGTCGCTAGGGGACCGGGTCCGGCAGATCACCCGCAGGTACTTTTGGGCGTGCCTCCGGGCCCCTAGCCGACCCCCAACGAACGGGGCACGGACGTCCACTCGGATTACCCGATTGCAGCTCACCGGAGACACCATGTTCGGTGCCCATCGAGGGTAACATGGCGCACTCCCCCCCTCCTCCTTGCGGAAAGGCGACGTAGGGGCGTATATAAAAAAGCCGAGTCTGTCCCTGATCGTCCTCTCGCTCCGTGCGGAGGCTCGGGGGCTGCTCTCGCAAACCCGGCTCCGGCCAAACCGTTGACAGCGTCAACATACCAGCCCGAGAACTTGGGCCCCGACAGTGCACCTGGGCTACGCCCTGCTCGCATGAGGGAACCGCCAGACCAGCCGAGGCATTACGCAAGGCATTAAGACCTCGAAGGAGTGAAACCACTCCTCCGAGGCCTCGGGGGCTACACCCGGCGGGTGCGCTCGCGCGCACCCACCGGAACAAAGTACCTCCGAGAAAGGCTGGTCCCCTTGCAAAAAAGTGCGACGCAAGCCTCCAAGCGAGTGTTAACACTCTCTTCGAGGCTCGGGGGCTACTGTCGGGGACCATAATTAGGGGTACCCTCAAGACGCCTAATTCTTAGCTGGTAACCCCCATCAGCATAAAGCTGCAAAGGCCTGATGGGTTTGATTAAGTCAGGGATCAGTCCATACGAGTGACTCGATCACGCCACGCCCGAGCCTAGCCTCGGGCGAGGGCAGCCGACCCTAAGATGACTCCGTCTCGCCTGAGGTCTCCTCTTTCACGGCAGACGCATCACCGGCTCGCCCGAGGCCCCGCCTTCGATAAGAAGTAACCCTGACTAAATCACCGCGCCAACCGACCGAATCACCGGGGCGTTTAACGCCAAAGGTAAGACCGACGGGCGACCAAACTCCGCTCCGCCCGACCCAGGGCTCGGACTCGGGCTAAGGCCCCGGAAGACGGCGAACTCCGCTCCGCCCGACCCAGGGCTCGGACTCGGGCTAAGGGCGCCCCGGAAGACGGCGAACTCCGCTCCGCCCGACCCAGGGCTCGGACTCGGGCTAAGGCCCCGGAAGACGGCGAACTCCGCTCCGCCCGACCCAGGGCTCGGACTCGGGCTAAGGCCCCGAAAGACGGCGAACTCCGCTCCGCCCGACCCAGGGCTCGGACTCGGGCTAAGGCCCCGGAAGACGACGAACTCCGCCTCGCCCGACCCAGGGCTCGGACTCCGCCTCGGCCTCTGCCGAACGACCTCCGCCTCGCCCGACCCAGGAGTTCGGGCTCGGCCTCTGTCTTGCAGGACGGACTCGACCTCGACTTCGGAGGAGCCTCCACGACGCCCGACCTAGGACACAAGACCGCCACGTCAACAGGAAGCGTCATCATCACCCTGCCCTGAGCCGACTTGGGTCGCAGAGAACAAGACCGGCGTCCCATCTGGCCAGCTCCGCCAGATAGGCAATGATGGCGCCTCACTAGACCATGACGACGGCGGCTCCCAGCTCCCTTACGAAAGCAGGAGGACGTCAGCAAGGGCCCAGCCACTCCGACAGCTGTCCCTCCGTCCGGCTCCGTTACTCCTCCAACAGCCACGACGCCACACCAACAGGGTGCCAAGATCTCTCCGGCTGCCACCTTGGCATGTACTTAGGGCGCTAGCTCTCCCTCGCTAGACACGTAGCACCTTGCTACACCCCCATTTTGTACACTGGATCCTCTCCTTACGACTATAAAAGGAAGGACCAGGGCCTTCTTAGAGAAGGTTGGCCTCGCGGGGACGAAGGGCAGGGGCAGGCGCTCTCTCAGGGCCGCTCGCTCCCCTCACCTCGCGCGGACGCTTGTAACCCCCTACTGCAAGCGCACCTGACCTGGGCGAGGGACGAACACGAAGGCCGCGGGAATTCTCCGACTCCCTCGTCGCGACCCGGCTCCGGCCACCGACCTCTCGCTCTACTCCCCCCTTCGCGCTCGCCCACGCGCTCGACCCATCTGGGCTGGGGCACGCGGCACTCTCACTCGTTGGCTCGGGGACCCCCCGGTCTCGGAACGCCGACACATCTAGACCGGCCTCTTCTTTTGCAAAATCAACTAAGTAAAGCTTGCCGTCTAGTACACCCTTAAAGGCTAGTGAACCATCACTTCTTCTAATGACAGACACATCTACATTTGTAAAAAGACAATTATATCCCATATTGCATAGTTGACTAACAGATAGCAAATTGTAACCAAGAGACTCAACTAAAAACACATTGGAGATTGAGTGTTCATTAGAAATTGCAATTTTACCTAACCCTTTTACCTTGCCTTGATTCCCATCACCGAATATAATTGAATCTTGGGAATCCTTATTTTTGACGTAGGAGGTGAACATCTTCTTCTCCCCCGTCATATGGTTTGTGCATCCGCTGTCGATAATCCAGCTTGAACCCCCGGATGCATAAACCTGCAAGGCAAATTTAGGCTTGGGTCTTAGGTACCCAACTCATGTTGGGTCCTATAAGGTTAGTGCAAATATCCTTAGGGACCCAAATGCAAGTTTTGTCTCCCTTGCATTTTGCCCCTAACTTCCTAGCAACTATTTTCCTATCCTTTCTACAAATAGCAAAGGAAGCATTTAAAGCACAATAAATTGTAGAAGGTTCATTCACTACTTTCCTAGGAGCATGAATAATATTCTTTCTAGGCACATGATGAATAGCATTTCTCCTAGACATATTTCTACCATGCATATAGGAAGAACTAGAAGCAAACATGGCATGAGAGTCAAAATCATTATAAGCATTATAACTCCTATCATGATACATAAAAGCATGGTTCTTTTTAGTACTACTAACCATAGGAGCCTTCCCTTTCTCCTTGGCGGAGATAGGAGCCTTATGGCTTGTCAAGTCCTTGGCTTCCCTCTTGTAGCCAAGTCCATCCTTAATTGAGGGGTGTCTACCAATCGTGTAGGCATCCCTTGCAAATTTCAGCTTATCAAATTCATTCTTGCTAGTCTTAAGTTGAGCACTAAGACTAGCCACTTCATCATTTAGTTTTGAAATTGAAACTAAGTGTTCACAACAAGCATTAATATCAACATCCTTACACTTAGTGCAAATTTCAACATGTTCAACACAAGAGTTAGGTTTACTTGCTACTTCTAGCTTAGCATTTAAATCATTAATTTCACCTTTTAAAGAAGAAATGGTTTCGTTACAAGTAGAAAGTTCACAAGAAAGCATTCCATTTCTTTTAACTTCTAGAGCAAGTGAATTTTGTGCACTAACAAATTTATCATGCTCTTCATATAAAAGATCTTCTTGTTTCTCTAAGATTCTATCCTTTTCATTCAAGGTATCAATCAATTCATTAATCTTAGCTATCTTAGTTCTATCCAATCCCTTGAATAAACTGGAGTAATCTATTTCATCCTCACTAGACTCATCATCACTAGAAGAATCATAAGTATTAGCATTATGATTGATTACCTTCTTCTCCCTTGCCATGAGGCAAGTGTGATGCTCGTTTGGGAAGAGGGCCGATTTGTTGAAGGCAGTGGCGGCGAGTCCTTCGTCGTCGGAGTCGGACGAAGAGCAATCCGAATCCCACTCCTTTCCAAGGTGTGCTTCGCCTTTGGCCTTCTTGTAAACCTTCTTGTTCTCTCTCTTCCCATTTTTCCCTTGCTCCTGGTCACTATCATTTTCGGGACAGTTAGCAATAAAATGACCAACCTTACCACATTTGAAGCATGAGCGCTTCCCCTTTGTCTTGGTCTTCCTTGGTTGCCCCTTGCGACCATTTAGCGCCGTCTTGAATCTCTTGATGATGAGAGCCATCTCTTCATCATTGAGCCCGGCCGCCTCAACTTGCGCCACCTTGCTGGGTAGCGGCTCCTTGCTCCTTGTTGCCTTGAGAGCGATGGGTTGAGGCTCGTGGATTGGACCGTTCAACGCGTCGTCGACGTATCTCGCCTCCTTGATCATCATCCGCCCGCTTACGAATTTTCCGAGTACCTCCTCGGGCGTCATCATCGTGTACCTGGGATTCTCACGAATATTGTTCACGAGATGAGGATCAAGAACGGTAAAGGACCTTAGCATTAGGCGGACGACGTCGTGGTCCGTCCATCGCGTGCTTCCGTAGTTCCTTATTTTGTTGATGAGGGTCTTGAGCCGGTTGTATGTTTGGGTTGGCTCCTCTCCCCTTATCATGGCGAATCGTCCAAGCTCGCCCTCCACCAACTCCATTTTGGTGAGCATGGTGATGTCATTCCCCTCGTGAGAGATCTTGAGGGTGTCCCATATTTGCTTGGCATTGTCCAAGCCGCTCACCTTGTTGTACTCTTCCCTGCACAAGGACGCTAAGAGAACAGTAGTAGCTTGTGCATTTCTATGGATTTGTTCATTTATGAGCATAGAGTTATCCGAGCTATCAAACTTCATTCCATTCTCTACAATCTCCCAAATGCTTGGATGGAGAGAGAATAAGTGACTACGCATTTTGTGACTCCAAAATCCGTAGTCCTCCCCATCGAAGTGTGGAGGTTTGCCAAGAGGAATGGAAAGCAAATGCGAATTCGAACTATGTTGAATACGAGAATAATCAAATGAAAAGTTCGAATTGACCGTCTTTTTGTAGTCGTTGTCGTCGTCCTTTTGGGAAGAGGAAGATTCGTCGCTGTCGTAGTAGATGATCTACTTGATGCGTCTTGTCTTCTTCTTCTTCCCTTCTTTGCGTCTGTGCCCCGAGCCTGAGTCGGTAGTCTTGTCGTCCTTTGGCTCGTTGACGAAGGACTCCTCCTTGTTGTTGATCATGATTCCCTTCCCCTTAGGATCCATCTCTTCGGGCGGTTAGTCCCTTTCTTGAAGAGAACGGCTTTGATACCAATTGAGAGCACCTTGAGGGGGGGGTGAATAGGTGATCCTGTGAAACTTAAACTTATAGCCACAAAAACTTGTTAAGTGTTAGCACAATAATCGCCAAGTGGCTAGAGAGGAGTCTCAACAAAACACAATACCACAAGAGATCAAACACAGAGATGACACAGTGGTTTATCCCGTGGTTCGGCCAAGACCAACGCTTGCCTACTCCACGTTGTGGCGTCCCAACGGACAAGGGTTGCAATCAACCCCTCTCAAGTGGTCCAAAGACCAACTTGAATACCACGGTGTTTTGTTTTGCCTTTCAATATCCCGTTTGCGAGGAATCTCCACAACTTGGAGCCTCTCGCCCTTAAACTTGAGATTCACAAGAAATTCAGAGTAAGGGAGGAAAGCAACACACACAAATCCACAGCAAAATGCGCACACACACGGCCAAGAATCGAGCTCAAAAGACTATCTCAAAGTTCTCACTAGAACGGAGCTCGAATCACTGAGAATGACAAACGAATGCGCAAAGACTGAGTGTGGATGATCAAGAATGCTCTAAGGTTGCTTGGTTGTCTTCTCCATGTGCCTAGGGGCCCCTTTTATAGCCCCAAGGCAGCTAGGAGCCGTTGAGAGCAAATCTGGAAGGCCAATCTTGCCTTCTGTCGTCGGGTGCACCGGACAGTCCGGTGCACACCGGACACTGTCCGGTGCCCGATTTCCTTCCTAAAATGGCGCTGCCGACCGTTGCAGATCTGGGAGCCGTTGGCGCACCGGACAAGTCCGGTGCACACCGGACAGTCCGGTGCCCCCTTCCGACCATTGGCCCGGCCACGTGTCGCGCGCATATCCCGCGGCCGACCGTTGGCCCGGCCGACCGTTGGCTCACCGGACAGTCCGGTGAATTTTAGCCGTACGCCGTCGGCGAATTCCCGAGAGCGGCCACTTCGCGCCGAGCCAGCCTGGCGCACCGGACACTGTCCGGTGCACCACCGGACAGTCCGGTGCACCCAGACTGGACAGACTTTGGCTGCTCGAGCCATCTCTTTTCCAACTCGATTTTTTCTGTTTCCAGCACTTAGACACAATACATTAGTCCATAAAACAATGTACTAAGTCTGAGAAACATACCTTTATCCTTGATTTGTACTTTGTCCACCATTTTACAATTAGGCACCTGTGTTGGGCACTAAATCACCAAAATACTTAGAAATGGCCCAAGGGCACATTTCCCTTTCACCAGGCTGCTCATAACTGTGAGCATGGCTGATATATCAGTTTTACACTTTGCAGAGGTGGCACATCTTTACCCATGAGTCGCGATTCCCTTCTAGCCCGGGTTAGCTAGACCCGTATTCACTTCCGAGGTGAATGGCCAAGGTCTCACTACGAGGCTTCTCCCTAGAGTCCTCATTACGCAAATGCTGGAAATGGTCAAACTGCATAAAGCACACCTACCGTAACCAACTTATAGTCCAGACCACAGGCTAAAGCTTTGGGAACTATGCCCGTATCCAATCTGCTTGAGCCGGTACTATAAGCGCTTGCCAGATGCCCCCGTTTCGGTCGACCACGACCAACACCCAACATAAGACTTCCCTAGTTATTTAGCCAAGACCAGAGCCATGATAGTTCTCATGGTAGCACTATTTTCCCGGGTGGTCACTCCATGTTCCAATTAATATGCAATAATCTTGTTTAACCATCGGGTTAACAACAACAATGTAAACTTACCTTTTGGAACATTAGTATCATAAATGGGAGTGACTGCATAAGGTTAAGTTGTAGCAATAGCATAGCTACGTGATTAGATCATAATCCCAGGTTAAATAAGGAGTAAGGTTGGAAAGGTTAGGAGTATCTAAATAGGTAACCCATCAAATTATGCATATATTCATCGAAGAATAAACTCTATTAAATGTATTGTTTGGGATCAAACAGAGTATGCAGAGAGAGAAGTCCACTTGCCTTGCTTATTGAAAACTTGAGACTCTTCCACGGATCTGAATAGATCTTAATTCTTAACTACTACATCAACCACTGAATATCACACAACAAACAAGAAGAACAAACACCACTCAATAACATACCACATTCACCATACGTAAAGCTAAAAGAAAGCCTAACGAAAAGAGCGTTCACTTTTAAAGAACATCGCAAGTAATGGTTATAATAAGAGGGTATTCTTTTAAAAAATGTGTGATCTATACTTTATAAAACAAGACATGAGCTTAAAAATATCTTAATTAAAATATACAAATATTGGGTTCATCAATTTTAATCTTTTATAAAACGTCATAAGTGATACGTCTAAGATAAAGGGTTTATAAGATGATAAAACACGTAATAACAATATTAAACCCTTTTAACTTTTTAGAGAAGATATATGTTATATATCTAAGGTTAATGAGTTATAAAACACATTATTAAAGATTACTTTTATAACAAGCTCATAAATGGCTTAAACAACTTTTTATGTGAATAGATCATAGTTATATTATTAATCACCTATTTAAGACAAGTTAGGTTATGGGCCTTAAGTGGATTTTCATGCAAAAGATAATGAAGGCATAACTATCATTTAATTTCATTAAAAAGCACATAGCTTATATTATTATACTTGAAGTCAATATATATAAAGTAACATTTTAAGTTATAAAAGAACTTAAACTCTTATTACTTTAATTTATCCTTTAGGAAAAGCTAAGTGATTCCTATATAATGTGCAGTAAATTCTATGAAATCATTAATCATGCCAGAAACCTTGTTAAGAACAAATTGGCTATAGGTTTGATTAATAAATTATGATAAAGGATAATTAATCTATTAATTATCTTTAATTCTATTGTAGGAACAAATGTGTTGGGACTATGCTTCGTCACCGAAGGTCTTGTCGGAATAAGCGGTTTTCAGCTGAAGCTGTTTGTATGAGTTGGCCGAAGGTTCCTCTTCATGAAGCTTTGGTATTACAAACCGACTTAAAGATAGAATGACCTTTTAGTCCATAAAGGTCTGAGTCAATGTTGTAAACTTTTATGAGGGGCATAATTGTAATTCTTCACAGGCTGTGTCCTGTGTCTATAAATAGTGAACAGTATTCCTTTACTGTTCACGGATTCCGGTAATTGTAATCGCATCGTTCGGAAACCAATCTTTGTCAAGGCAGAGGTATAGCTGTATTCAATGATTTAATATATTATAATATGATCTGTTTATGATTCATTTACCTTTGATACCCTTTATTTTATATTATCTTGTACAATCTATTAGAATTTGATTACGAAGACTTAACCTTCGTAATCATATTCTCATTAACCTTCGTCCAAGGTTCATTATCCTCAAGGGAATAATGCTTCGTGGACGAAGGACGTTAACATTTAACATTTTATGCTGCCTTGTTCTTAATTCATAGCATTTGAGAACAAGTCTCCAACATTGGCGCCCACCTCCGGTGAACTCACTTCCACTTTTTTGAGCTGATGGCTTCGTTCAACGATCAAGCTGGAGCTGCTTCGGCTCTGAAGCTGCTACTCCCGATAACAGGCGGTTCATGTTCAGAGCCAGCCAACAAGAAGCAGAAGAAGGAAGCACAGAGAAGGGTACAGCATGTTGGGGTGCAAGGACCCTTCATCAAGTCGAGATGGTCTCACATTCCTATTACCTTCTCCCATGAGGACCTTCAACTCAAGGATTACCCACACAACGATGCCATGGTTATCTCTTATGTTATCAAAGGATTTCTGGTCCACAATGTCTTGGTTGATACAGGCAGTGCAGCTGATATCATATTTGCTAAGGCCTTCAGGCAAATGCAAGAGCCAGAAGATAAGATTCATGATGCTACGCACCCTCTCTGTGGCTTCGGAGGAAGACAGATTGTAGCACTGGGCAAGATCACCATGTCAGTGACCTTCGGGTTCATGAACAACACTAGAACTGAGCAAGTTGTGTTTGACATTGTTGACATGGAATACCCTTACAATGCAATTATTGGTCGTGGCACCCTCAATGCTTTCGAAGCAATTCTTCATCCTGCCTATCTTTGCATGAAGATACCTTCGGATCAAGGACCCATCGCTATTCATGGAAGTCAGGAAGCTGCCAGAAGGGCCGAAGGAAACTGGACTGACTCAAAAGCAATCCATAACATAGATGGAGCTGAAGCTTGTGAACAGTACAAATTCAGAAGGGAGAAAGCAGCTTCAGCAGATCAGCCGAAGCCCATGCTCTTATGTGAGGACATAGCAGAGCAGAAGGTGCTGTTGGGCTCTCAATTATCCGAAGAGCAGGAGAAAACCTTGATAAGGTTTTTGTTCAACAACAAAGATGTTTTTGCATGGTCAGCCAATGACCTCTGCGGAGTAAATAGGGATGTTATTGAACACTCGCTCAATGTTGACCCATCCTTCAGACCCAGAAAGCAGAGGCTTCGGAAAATGTCTGATGATAAGGCCGAAGGTGCTCGTAATGAAGTCAAAAGACTCCTCAGTGCAGGAGTTATCAGAGAAGTAAAGTACCCAGAATGGCTAGCTAACACTGTTATGGTAAAAAAGGCCAATGGCAAGTGGCGAATGTGTATCGATTTTACAGATCTCAACAAGGCTTGTCCGAAGGACGAATTCCCATTGCCAAGGATAGACTCTTTAGTTGATGCAGCAGCTTCTTCAGAGCTCATGAGTCTGCTAGACTGTTACTCAGGCTATCACCAAATCTGGATGAAGAAGGAAGATGAGCCGAAGACTAGCTTCATAACCCCAAGTGGCACATATTGCTATCTTCGGATGCCTGAGGGGCTCAAAAACGCTGGAGGAAGTTTCAGCAGAATGACTGCGAAGGTTCTCCAGTCTCAGATAGGCAGAAATGTGCTAACTTATGTTGATGACATCATTGTAAAAAGCACGAAACAGGAAAATCATATTGCTGATTTGCAGGAGACCTTCGCCAGTTTCAGACAAGCTGGCTTAAAGTTGAATCCAGAAAAATGTGTCTTCGGAGTAAAGAAGGGGAAATTTCTTGGATGCTTGGTTTCAACAAAGGGAATTGAAGCTAATCCAAGTAAAATTGAAGCTATACTTCGAATGGAGCCACCAACTACAAAAAAGGGGGCCCAAAGATTAACAGGGAGGTTGGCATCTCTTAATAGATTTATATCCAGATCAGCAGAAAGAAATTTACCATTCTTCGAAGTGCTGAAATCAGCCGAAGTCTTTCAATGGGGACCAAGCCAACAAAAAGCCTTCGAGGAACTGAAGCAATATCTGATAGATTTAACAACATTAACTCCACCAACACCAGGGGCTCCTTTGTTATTATATGTGGCAGCTTCGCACTCAGCAGTAAGTGCAGCACTTGTCCAAGAGAAGCTTGATGGCCAAGTCAAGAAGCAGGTCCCAGTGTATTTTGTATCTGAAGTTCTTAGTATATCAAAGAAAAACTATACAGAATTAGAGAAGGTGTTATATGCTGTTTTGATGGCATTCAGGAAGCTTCGGCACTACTTTCAAGCATACAATATTGTTGTTCCTTCTTCGCAGCCGTTGAAGGATATTATGAGAAATAGAGAAGCTACTGGGCGAATTGGAAAATGGGCTGCAGAGCTCAATGAATTTTGCATTGATTATGTGCATAGATCCTCGATCCAGTCCCAGACGTTAGCAGACTTCATTGCTGACTGGACGCCAGGGGCTCAGGATGAAGAAACAAATAAAGATGCCGAAGTTTGGACAGTGTTTTGCGATGGGTCTTGGGGAACCTTCGGGGCAGGAGCAGCTGCTGTGTTGGTCTCGCCATCCAAAGTTAAAACTTGTTATGCGGCAAGACTCGATTTCAGTTGTACAAACAATATTACTGAGTACGAAGCCTTGCTTTTGGGTCTTCGGAAGCTAAAAGCAATGGGAATCAGAAGGGCCATTCTTAAAACTGATTCCCAAGTTGTTTCGGGTCATATCGACAAGAGTTGCAAGGCTAAAGATCCGAAGCTTGAAAGATATCTAGACATGGTTCGAAGAGTCGAAGCTTCTTTCGAAGGATTTTCTGTCAAAAATATCCCTCGAGGACAAAATGAGCATGCTGATTTGCTAGCTAAGTCAGCAGCACAGGGGCTGCCTTTACCTTCGGATGTGTTCTTCGAAACAATAAAGGCACCTTCAGTGGAACTCCTTGAAAGAGCAGTCCTCAATATATCTCCTGTTTATAGCGAAGATTGGAGAACTGAGATCATCTCTTACCTTCAGGGTAAATTCCTTTCAGATGACGAAGCTTATAACAGGAGGATAGAGGCAAGAGCTCGTCCATATGTCATGATAGAAGGGGAGTTGTACAAGCATGGAGTTTGCGCTCCGCTACTCAAGTGTTTATCTAGAACCGAAGGTATAGAGTTGATGAAAGAAATACATGCAGGCCTGTGTGGATCTCACATTGGATCTAGGCCGTTACTTGGAAAAGTTTTCCGCCAAGGGTTTTATTGGTCGAAGGCAGCTTCGGATGCAGCGGAATTAGTTCAAAAGTGCGAAGGCTGTCAGAAATGTGCAAGAGATCAAAAACAACCTTCGTCCTTAACATAGCTCATACAACCCATCTGGCCATTGCAAAGGTGGGGCCTTGACTTGTTAGGTCCATTACCACCGGCCCAAGGGAACTTAAGATATGTTGTAGTGGCTGTGGAATATTTTTCTAAATGGATTGAGGCAAAGCCTTTAGCCACAATAACTTCGGCCACTGTCCAAAAGTTTTTCTGGCAGAATATTGTTTGTCGTTTCGGGGTACCAAAGGCCATCACTGTAGATAATGGAACACAATTCGACTCCGAAGCTTTCAGAGATTTCTGTGATCAAATTGGTACGAAGATCCATTTTGCATCAGTCAGGCATCCGGAGTCAAATGGGCTCGTTGAAAGAGCCAATGGCATTATAATGACAGGAATAATGAAGTTAATCTTCAATCAACCCAGGGGAAAGTGGCCAGATCAGTTAACCAAAGTGGTGTGGAGCCACAATACAACAACATCAAGGTCTACAGGCTTTACTCCATTCAAGTTATTATTCGGTGACGAAGCAATAACTCCGGAAGAAGCTAAAACTGGATCAATAAGAGTAGTAGCTTCGGCAGAATCAGGTTCTGAAGATGCTTATTCTGTGGAAAAAGATGCTTTAGAAGGGATCAGGCTTCAAGCTATGGAGAATATCAATAAATACCAAGCCGAAACAGTTAAATGGCGAGATAGAAAAGTTCGGCTAAAGAATATTGAGTCAGGACATTTGGTGCTTCGGAGAGTGGCCAACCCAGACACAGTGGGCAAGTTACAGTTGAAATGGGAGGGACCTTTCTTAGTAGCATCTTCGTCAAGACCCGGTTCATACAGATTGAAGGATATGGACGGCAACGACATTCCTAGATCTTGGAATGCGGATGAGCTTCGGCGATATTATGTGTAACTTGATGTAACTTTTTATGTCTTTTCTTTTTCATGGCACCCTTTTCCTTTCTAAAGGGGGAGAAAGGTTTTTAATGGGGCCATCATATGTAATTTCCTTTTTTAGTTCTATAAGAGCAAAATCCCCCAAGGAATGTAAATGTAAAAGCTGAGAACGCACCATTGAGTGCCGAAAAGTAAAAAGCGAAGAAGCTCCAAAGTCGTTCCTAAGGGAATGCAGAGCTTACAGTGAAAAGTCAACGCTGATTCCGCCAAAAGTAAAAGGCGAAGAAGCTCCAAAGTCGTTCCTAAGGGAATGCAGAGCTTACAGCGAAAAGTCAACGCTGATTACGCCGAAAGTAAAAGGCGAAGAAGCTCCAAAGTCGTTCCTAAGGGAATGCAGAGCTGATGTGTGATTGTTTCTAAGGAAATAATGGCTGAGGGTATGGCTTCGGATATGTGTTTGGACATTCATTCGCACATCACATTACATCATAGCATTTGCATTCATAAACATTCATCCAGGCATATGTAGGATAATCATCATCATGGCATAAGTGGTTGCTTCGGCATAAGAGAAGAGCTTCTTTGCGTACAAAAAGGAGAGCTTCGGAAGAAAGGGAAATGTTGTTTTCTATGCTTCGCTGTGTACGAAAAGAAGGGAAGGTGTTTTTTCGCCTTCGGCTCAAAAAAGATAATTTCGTCCACAACAAAGCACTTCACATACATTAATAGAAGGGTAAGAGCATAATACAAGGTATGAACAGAACTCATTAAAGACAAGTTTAGTTACATTTACACAAGTTATCTCAAAAGTTTCCTGAGTCTGTCTACAGTCTACTCCTACTTAATCTTCGAGGGATTTTAGCTTCGGCGTCACTCTTTTTAATCATCGACTTCGGCTTCGTCATCCTACATGAATTAAGTTGTTGTAAGTCAAAATCGAGCTTGAAGGAAGAGGTAAGCACAAGGTATGATTTCTTACTGGTTCAAGATGACTCCGAGCTTCATCTCCAGCCTTTTCTCGCCCGCCTTTTGTCCATATCATTTTTATAAATCTATTGGAAATACTTCGGGCGAGATCTGGGATGTTATCTAGGATTGATGGTGATAAAGTGAAATTGGGCCTATTGACAATCTTTCCATGGTCGCAGCCAGCTTTTAGGAAAGCTGCAGCAGTGCCCCGAGAAGCTACCCAGGCACAGAAGTCACCGTGCCCAGCTATAACTTCGTCGAGCTCGTCAATTTCACCCTCAATATGTTCGAAGGTCTTCGGTAAATCTTCAGCTGAGGGGGTGAATTTCTCACTGCTGGCTCCAACTGAGTGAAAAAATTTTCTTAGTCGTTGAATGCATTTGTTGCTAAATTCCAAACATTTTTCTTGAAGGTCCGCCAATAGTTTTTTCAAATCTGAATTTTGTTGAGCTTCGGCTTCAAGTTTTGCATTAAGTTCTTGCTTTTCTTGTTCAAACTGCTCAGATTGGCAGAGAAGCTTCGTGTTCAGTTCTGTTATTTTTGCTTCAGCTTCCGCCAATAAACCTTCAGTTGCCTGGAGCTCAAAGTTTTTCTTCTCAATAGCAGCTGATTGCTCCTTTATTTTGTTTTCTAAATTTTCAATTATAACTTCGTGTTTCTTGTCTTCAAAATCTTGCTGCATTTTCAAGGCTTTGCTCAACAGCATACTCTGCACGAAAACAACCTTCGTTAGACATGTTTTCATTATTAAAAACAATATAAGTTAAGGGAAAAGTAGTTCACCTTGAAATTGGAATAAAATAAACTACCAACGATATGTTGTCGTCGGTAGCGGCTAATGTCCGTTTCTAGCTTCGGAAAACCGATACCCTTCGACAGCGTACTGATAACTTTGGCTCCAGTTTGGTTTCGGATACAATCTAATTTTTCATCATCAATACCTCCGAAGAGGAGTGCTCCTGGTTTGTACCCGCAAGATTTGGCATACTCTTTAAGCTCTTCTATTTCGGGTTTTGACAATTTTTCTCCAACTAAATTTTGAAACATGAAGGCTTCGTTCTCTGAAGCTTCGTCAGCAATTTCCTTTCCTTTCCCCGACGCTGCGGCCGCGGCCTCTTCGGCGGCAGTGGTAGCTTCTTCTATGGCCATGTCTAGCAGTATTTTGTCGATGTGTTCGATTGTGCTTTCCAGGTTCACATCTTCAATTGAGGCAGCTTCGGCAGCCGCGACCTCCGAAGGTGTGATTTCAATATCTGTTCTTTCCTCAGCCGCTGGTGTCTTCTGAGCCGAAGCTCTTGGTGGTGTCTTGTCAATGACCTCTGTCACAGTGATAATTCTTTGTCTCTTTGCTTTAGTCGTCTTCTTCGTTTTTTCGGGCTCCTTTTCCTTCTGAAAAAACTTTGTCAGTTGAGGCCCCAATGGACTTAGCTTCGCAGGCAGGGATTCAGTCATTACCTTCAAAATTTCCTCCACGTCAGTGGCAGAGGGTGATGCGGGGGTTTCTTCTTCGTCAGATATTTTTTGCTTCGGAGAAGACGCTTTCCTCTTCTTCGGAATTCTCTTCTTTGATGGTTCTTTCTCATCTTCATTTAAGGCTTCAGTTGTCCTTTTCCTTTTCTAGCCCCCGACACCTTTGTTCAGATTTTCATAGTCAGGGTATTCAAAACCCAGGGCGTCCACCACTCGATTCAGTCTTCGCTTTGGACGGGTGCCAAAGGCCGCAGTCATCAATTGATCTTCTTTTTTGGAGTAATTGCCAAGTATTTCATTGCACATTACTTCAATTGTATCCAGCCACTCTTGGCAAGGTGTTGTTGGGGGCCTTCGTCCTCCGAAGGTCCTCAAAAACATGATTTGACAATGTTTTCCAAGTGGATTATGTGAACAGGTATTTTCGGACTCAGAATTATGAATACGAAGCACAGCCAGGACGAAGCCTGAACCAGACGAAGCACGAGCGCAGCCGAAGCTGTGTGCGGGGAAGCTTCGTCACGATAGCAGAAAGGGGAACCGACTTAAAGATGAAAAGACTACGTGGGCCTCGACAGATTTCCATAAGTCATTAACAAATGTAGTGGACATGGATGTAATTTTACGTGGGCTACGTCCCGCGTCTATAAATAGATGAACAGTACTCCCGTACTGTTCACGCTGACTGAGCATTCGCTTTTGCGTCACGCTTGTACTTTCTACCTTCTCTCAGGACTGAAGGTACATTTGTAATTTGTAATCATTTCTGTTTTTCCATGTTAATAAAATAGAAATGATTCTATGATGATGTCTAAATTATATTTTATGCTTTATATGAATCCTTCGTCATTGCTTGTTATATTCACGAAGGTACGTCTCTTATGACCTTCGTCCGAAGTTCATTATTCCCAAAGGGGCATAATGTTTCGAGGGGCGAAGGACTTTAACACTTAACACTTTTTATGTTGCCTTGTTCTTAACTCTTAGCATTTGAGAACAAGTCCCCAACATTGGCGCCCACCTCCGGTGAACTCACTTCCACTTCGAGCTTTTTTGAACACCTTCGGAAGCTATAGACCTTCGCTATGGCGCCGAAGAAAGCTTCAGCGACTGGGGCTTCAGCACTGCAACCGCTGGACCACAACCAGGAGACCGTCTCTCTTCGGGAGGCCCGAAGCCAGAAGAGAAAGGCTGTCAGCCCGACGCTTCAGGAGGAAGAGCTAGACCAAGAAATCAGGGATATGGAGATCCTACATCAACAAGTGCAAAGGAAGAAGGAGAAGATGGCCCGGCTAGCTGAGTTGCAACGGCAGATAGACGAAGCCTCTGAGGAAGTCCGCCACCTCACCCATGATGAGCAAAACAGAAGGCCTCAGCAGAAAGACCTTCATCAGGAGGGCTTCGTCAACGAAGATGACTGGTATGATAATTTCCATCAGAGAAATTTTGTTTTTGATGATGCTTCTCCTTTGTCCGCTGAGCTGCAGGCTACACCTTGGCCTCCATCCTATAAGCCACCTCAGCTTCCCATGTTCGACGGCCACTCAGACCCGAAGCAGTTCCTGATGAGTTACGAAGCAACAGTGTCTTCGTATGGGGGCAATGCTGCAGTCATGGCGAAGTCTTTCGTCATGGCTGTCAGGAATGTTGCTCAGACCTGGTATTCCTCCCTTCGACCAGGGACAATCACCTCATGGCAGAAGCTGAAGGATATGTTGTTAACCAGCTTTCAAGGATTTCAGACGAAGCCGGTCACTGCACAAGCTTTGTTTCAGTGCACTCAGGATCATGAAGAATACCTTCAGGCATATGTCAGAAGGTTCCTGCGTTTGAGGGCACAGGCACCAATGGTGCCCAATGAAATTGTTATCGAAGCTATGATCAAGGGGCTTCGTCCTGGACCTGCAGCCCAATACTTTGCTAGGAAGCCTCCTCAGACTCTAGAGAAGCTACTCCAGAAGATGGACGAGTACATTCGTGCAGATAACGACTTTCGCCAAAGAAGGGAGGAGGCCTTCAGATTCTCTGAGATGACCAGGGGCTTCGGGGGACGTTTCTATCCGAGGCATGTCAGGTCCATCCACAACACTCAAAATGATGATAAGGGGAGTCAGCAGAATAGGCCGCAGTGCTCCTCGCAGGCTTCGGGGCAGCAGCAGACTTTCTTTCGGCCACCAGCTCCAAGAGGCAGAGGCGCCAGGGGCTTCGGCGGGAGATTTGGAGATCAACCAAGGAGGACATTTTGCTTATTCTGCGGTGAGAACAAGGGCCATACCACCAGGATGTGCCATGTTACCATCCAGAAACAAAAGGAGCTGGCAGAAGCTGCAGCGCAACAGGGACAGCCGAAGCAGGTCATGCATACTGCTTCGTACCATCAGCCTTACATCCCGGAGTATGTGGGCAACCATCCTGCAGCTTCCGTAGCTTCGGCAAGTCAACCTCAAGTTTCATGGCAACAGCCCCCGCCTCCACCTCCGCTGCAACAAGGCCAGCAGCCAGAAGGGAGTCAATATGCTCCACATCAAAGGGACTTCAGAGAACAATCCGAAGCTCGCACGGTCAACAGCACTGTGCCAGAATCGAAGCACATTTATTGACACATATCCTACCTTTGATAACAGTCTTTTCTATTCAGTTTTATTCTCTGTAGCAAAAAACATTGATAGTTTCCATGTAATAATTTCGCTGTTTTCCACGAGGAAATTCAGTTGATGAAGTTTTTGTATTAACAAGGAGGACCTTCGAAGTATTAAAAATCCTTCGGAGCAACAGAAAGTCGTTCTAAGGAACGCAGAGTAAGTTCATGAATTCACAAAAAGCCGTTCCAAAGGGAGCGCAGTGTAAGTTTTCTGCTCAGAAGTCGTTCCTAAGGGAATGCAGAGCTTATACCGTCTAAGTAAAAGACGAAGAAGCTCCAAAGACGTTCCTAAGGGAATGCAGAGCTTATACCGTCTAAGTAAAAGACGAAGAAGCTCCAAAGACGTTCCTAAGGGAATGCAGAGCTTATACCGTCTAAGTAAAAGACGAAGAAGCTCCAAAGACGTTCCTAAGGGAATGCAGAGCTTGCGAATGTATTTTGTGTGTATCTTCGGAACAGACGTCATTTGCATAACATAACATCATCACATCATTTCGCATAGCATAAGCATCATACATCATGTTGCATGCAGCAAAAGGGTACACAGTATTAACCTTCGGAAAAATGATTTGAGAAAGTGCAAATTGTGCAAAGCCACGAGGGAATGCAATGATAATCGTCGGAAAATAGCTTCGAAGGCTGTTTTTACGAAGCATGGACAAGCTTCATCAGAGCAGTATCGAAATTGTATAGCTTCGGAGAATGTTATCATGAAGCATGAACATGTCTCATCAGAATAATTTTAACGAAGAATGTCTTCTTCACGAAGCATGAAAAGAAGGGAAGGTGTTTTTTCGCCGAAGGCTCAAAAAGGTATGTAGGTAGAGTTTCATGCATCGTAAAGAATTGAATAATGAAAAGAAACTTGTATATTACATCCAAATGTACAAAATATTACATAAGATCACAATTTAAATGTTTTTTCTAATATAGCATCTAGTCTTCTTTTAGTACTGCTTCGGCGGCTTCATTTAAGAGTTGATCAACAACTTTGTCCATAATAGCTTCGGCCATTTCTTTAATTTCATCGTCCCCTTTTGTGTGGGGGTCGGCGGTCGACCCAGCAGCTTCTGAGGGAAGAGAACATTTCTTCATTACTATTACAAACTGTGAACAGAGTTTGAAACAAAAATTACAACACAATAAGAACAACTAATTAATACCTAATTGCCTTTCGGGCTCCGTACTTTTTTCGGCAGTTTCTGCCACTTTCCTAGCATCGTGGATGCCTCTTTCGCTCCTTTGGATAATTTCTTGTGCCATTCCTCGGCCGCCGTCGTTCCAGATATCAGTAAAAAATTTGCCACCAACCACGCTTGCTTCGGCCGAGGGGTCCTTGATGTCTTCGCAAGATAAGGTAGCTTCGGGCTGAGCTAGAAATTTTACATGCTCGCAACCTTTTTTCTCTAATACAGAAGCAATTCCTCTGGCGCCCGAAAAAGCGCAGATATCACCGCGACTGCTCAGGATCTCCTCGAAGGCCTCTGCTTCGTGACTAATCCATTCCAATGGACCTTCGGGATTGCCTCGAGAGAAATTCTCTTCGCTGGAAAAGGCGCCCACGCTGGCGAAGCTGGTTTTAATTTTATTCACGCACTCTATAGATTTAACATAACATTTTCCCTGAGATGCACGAAGCTCTTTAACTCTTAACTCCAATTTGTTGACCATATGATCACTGAGTTCTCGTTTTGTTTCCTCAAGCACGCGCTCCTCTCTAGCTCTAGCCAGCTGTTTCTGAAGATCTTTAATTTCACGCTTTTGGGCTTCGGCCTAGGTTTTTGAAGCAGCTTCGTCCTTTTTTACTCGGTCTACCAGTGTAAGAAGAATTTTATCCTTTTCCAGAGCTTCGTTCCTCAGCTTTATAACTTCTGATCGTAGATTGTTGAATGCAATTTCGTAACTCTCATCTTCGGCACTCTTTTGTGCTCTCAATGCGTTGCTCAGGATTAAACCCTATAAAAAAAAAGAGAGTCTATATAAGAATATAGGAATGAATTACGTATTAAAAAAGTTTTTTCAAATGCTTAATAACCAAACCTTTAGGCTATTGTATGCAAGACTGTCTGCGAGATCCTCTTTCGTCATGGTGCTTAATCCAGCTTCGAGCTTCGGGAAGCCTATACTTTTAGCCATCTCTCGGCAGACAGATAGTTCTTTATTATCAGGAAGGCAGTATAGGAAGTCATCTTCATTTGTCCCATTGAATATTACTGCCCCCTTCGGATACTTTAGCTCTTTCGCATAATGGTTGGCTTCATAAGTTTCTTCTGCAGATAGTTTCTTCCCCGAAGCATGTCGTATAATGTAATCGTATACGCTGGAGGGAGCTTCGGGGATGGCAGTGTCAATTTCTTCAACTAAAACTGGTTCTGATATTTTTATTGCTTCAGCTTCCAAAGGTTGTTCCTTGTAGGGCACTGAAGGCCCAGCTTCAGCTTCAGCTTGCTGCGTCGAAGTTTCAGTAGAAGCTTCAGCAATTTCAACACTCTTTTTTGGAGTTGTGCTTGAAGACTTAATTGTCTCCAAGACATCTAGCACGTTTACCATTCTTTTCCTTTTTGGGGTCACTGATGGCCCCTTTTGGTTTTTTATTGCTTCGACATTTACCGAAGGACTTAAGATTTCAGACATTTTTGGCTCGTCAACCTTCGGTTTCTTTGACTTTTCCGCTGAAGGCGCTTCAATCTTTTCTTCCATCTTCGGCACTGAAGCTGGTTCGGTAGCTTCAGAGGCCAAAGAGACTTCACCAACGAATTCTGGCACTGTGGCCGGCTCAATAAAGCGTGTCCGATGGGTGAGCACCTTCAACTTTTTTCTTTGAGGCGCTGGCTCACTAGGGGCACTCGTGGTGGCTTCTGTCGCAGGAGAAGTATTTTTCCTTTTGCGACCCAATACCGGATAATGATAGTCAGGGTACATAAACCCGACTGCGTCAAACACACGGTTGAGTCTTTTCTTCTTTCGGCCTCCGAAGGCTGCTGATAGCGCAGTATTTTCGGCCTTCGAATATGCTCCAAGTAGTTCGTCACTTAAAGTTTCAATGCTTTTCAGCCAGTCATCATCAGGTTCAACAAATTTATCTGCATATTTGAATGTGTATTTCAGTCTAACTAGTCCGCCTTCGTCGGACTCTTTAATAGTTTCCTTCGGCATTTCCCACTTTTCTGCAAGTGGCCATACCCTGAAGGCAATGTGCTCCTGGACTAAGTCCCTTGTCCCAATAAAGGAGCAAACTACGCCGAAGGCTCTTTGGCACTCTTCGGCTGCCTCATCCATTTCAACCTTCGGCCTTCGAAGTCCGAAGCGTTGCCAGATTGGGTGCATAATGATACTTTTGACATTATCTTGCGCTGTTAGGTCATTTTTCACATAAAACCATTCAGTCATCCAGGCTCCGGGCCACCTCTTCCGAAAGGTCGGCACAGGGCAGCTTGACCCGGAGCGGGCGCCGAAGCTGTAGCACCCAAAATTGTTGTGATATTGCTCTTTTCCCCAGGGTTTCGTCTCGTACAATAACTCGTGAATGTTGCAGAAGCTTTTAGCGTCTGGTTTCAAACCTTGGCTTCTCACAGCCCAGACAAAAATCCCCATTCTTATGATAGCTTCGGGAGTAAGTTGATGAAGGTAGACTTGAAATGTTTTCAGTACCTCGACAACAAAGTTGCTCAGGGGGAATCGAAGCCCAGCCTTGAGAAAGCTTCGGAAAATCACAACTTCATCTTCTTCGGGGGTGGGAGAAGTCTTTTCTCCAGCGTCAGCCCTCACAATAGATAAATCTCGAAAGTACCGCCCCCTCATATTATCAATATGGCTCTGCTTGATAGTGGTTTTCCCGAAAACCGTGTGGCTTGGCCGCCATGGACGGTCTTCGGCCTCTTCACCACCACTCTCCACATCATAGCTGTCGCTGTCACCAGTATCTTCGGACAAACCTTCGAGAATCTCCTTGGTGATTTTCTCTGTATTCGTCTCTGCCATCGCTATCAGGAACCCCAGATTCTTCTCCTCCTCAAGACTCAGCTTCGTCTCAGCAGGGATCTTCTTGCCTTCAGACATCTTCGGAAACGCTAAAAAATTGTTCCCGAGGCCGAAGCTTCAAAATCAAAAAGACCAGCAAATCTTAGTGCAAGAGCTAAAAATTTTTAGTGGGCTGAAGCAGATGGCAAGTGTGCGTACCGAATGAGTTTGCGGTGCGATATTATTTATACGCCCAGGGCGTTGGCAATTGAAAGGTCCCGCTTGTCAGTGAAGGTTGCTATTCTAGCAAAGGGAAGGTGTTTTTTCGGACCTTCGGCTCAAGGCCTTCGTCCATATCGCAATCTGAATTTATTATTAACAAATTAATATTGCGAGGGGCTACTGTTGGGGGCCTTCGTCCTCCGAAGGTCCTCAAAAACATGATTTGACAATGTTTTCCAAGTGGATTATGTGAACAGGTATTTTCGGACTCAGAATTATGAATACGAAGCACAGCCAGGACGAAGCCTGAACCAGACGAAGCACGAGCGCAGCCGAAGCTGTGTGCGGGGAAGCTTCGTCACGATAGCAGAAAGGGGAACCGACTTAAAGATGAAAAGACTACGTGGGCCTCGACAGATTTCCATAAGTCATTAACAAATGTAGTGGACATGGATGTAATTTTACGTGGGCTACGTCCCGCGTCTATAAATAGATGAACAGTACTCCCGTACTGTTCACGCTGACTGAGCATTCGCTTTTGCGTCACGCTTGTACTTTCTACCTTCTCTCAGGACTGAAGGTACATTTGTAATTTGTAATCATTTCTGTTTTTCCATGTTAATAAAATAGAAATGATTCTATGATGATGTCTAAATTATATTTTATGCTTTATATGAATCCTTCGTCATTGCTTGTTATATTCACGAAGGTACGTCTCTTATGACCTTCGTCCGAAGTTCATTATTCCCAAAGGGGCATAATGTTTCGAGGGGCGAAGGACTTTAACACTTAACACTTTTTATGTTGCCTTGTTCTTAACTCTTAGCATTTGAGAACAAGTCCCCAACAGGTGTTTTAAAGTATTTCTTAAACTTGAAATAGTAAGGTAAACGCACAAGTTCACCTTCTTTCTTCTCCTCCTTTAGCTTCGGCATTTCCCATTCTTTTAAACTAGGAAAAACCTTGAAAGCCAAAAACTCCTGAACCAGGTCTCTTGTACTGATATGCTCTGCAATAATTCTGAATTCATTCAATGCCTGTTGTGTTGGACCTTCTGGTGTCATGTTGCAGCGAGGTCGGGTTTCTCCGAAGATTAGTTCGAGTGGACTTTGCACAAGCTTCTCCTTGTCGTCATCAACCTTGACATAGAACCACTCCGACTTCCAGCCTGCTGCCCATTTGCTCCGGTAGCTGATTACAGGAAACTTTGTGGTTTTCCGATAAGCAAAATTATAGCAACCAAAATTGTCATGCAATCCATCTTTTCTAGCCTTCGTCTGATAGTGCAGTTCGTGAACTCGACAAAAGCTATCTGCAAATGGCTCCACCGCTTGGCTTCGGAGGGCCCAGATATAAACGCTAAGCCTAACGATAGCGTTAGGAGTTAACTGATGAAAGTAGATACCAAACCTCTTCAGTACCTCTGCAACAATCTCATGTAGGGGGAATCTTAATCCAGCCTTTAGAAAGCTCTCGAAAATGACAATTTCATCCTTCTCCGGCTTTGGGGTAGTCTCTTCTCCCCCGAAGCGTAATAGCTTCTTCTGATTCTCATTGAAAAAGCCCGACTTTACCATTTTGGAGAGATCAGCCTTCGAAACAGTAGACTTTCCGAAGTCCAAGTGGCTGGGCTTGCTTGGCATGGCAATACGATAATCGTCTTTGGGATCAGTTTCCTCAATATCTTCTTCTTCTGCTTCGGCAATTGCTTGTTCTGCCTGTTCTGCATCATCACTTGGATCTTTTCCGAAGTTACCAGTCCGGACCTTTGCATCGCTTCGAAGATGGGAACAGTCTCCGAACCTTCAACTTCGCCCCCCTCACGCTCAACCCTAGCGGTAGATCGCACTCTGGCCATTTAATTCTGAGTTTGTGGAAATTAAATACTTTTTTCTTCCGAAGTTTTTCCTTCTGACGAAGCAGGCTTCAAGTTGGAGCTTCGTTCGATTCCGAGAGTCAAGCTTCGGCGATGGTTAAAAATTTTGGCAGCAAAACAGTGCAAATAGCAATGAATGCTGTGGTAACTTCACACCTACTCGTCTGTTTATATAGTACTGCAGGTAAGAAGGCGAACCGCCAGGATTTTTACACCAGGCGGACACCCGCTTGCACTCGCTGCGTGGTGGACCATAGAGACAAACAGTAACTCTGCAAGGTGGGACCGATACGCGCTGGGAAACTGAATCGTTTCTCGACAACGAGCTCGGGGAAGGTGTTTTTCGGACCTTCGGCTCCCCGAAGCTTAAGAGACTTTTTCACGGATCAAGCTCGTTACGAAAAACGATCTAGCACCACGAAAGGGGCTACTGTTGGGACTATGCTTCGTCGCCGAACGAAGGTCTTGTAGGAATAAGCGGTTTTCAGCTGAAGCTGTTTGTATGAGTTAGCTGAAGGTTCCTCTTCATGAAGCTTCGGTATTACAAACCGACTTAAAGATAGAATGACCTTTTAGTCCATAAAGGTCTGAGTCAATGTTGTAAACTTTTATGAGGGGCATAATTGTAATTCTTCACAGGCTGTGTCCTGTGTCTATAAATAGTGAACAGTATTCCTTTACTGTTCACGGATTCCGGTAATTGTAATCGCATCGTTCGGAACCAATCTTTGTCAAGGCAGAGGTATAGCTGTATTCAATGATTTAATATATTATAATATGATCCGTTTATGATTCATTTACCTTTGATACCCTTTATTTTATATTATCTTGTACAATCTATTAGAATTTGATTACAAAGACTTAACCTTCGTAATCATATTCTCATTAACCTTCGTCCAAGGTTCATTATCCTCAAGGGAATAATGCTTCGTGGACGAAGGACGTTAACATTTAACATTTTATGCTGCCTTGTTCTTAATTCATAGCATTTGAGAACAAGTCTCCAACAAAATGATCATGATAATTAAAATAAATACTATATTTATTGGTATATTATTTACTATCATTTTAGTCATGACACTATGAGCACTTAATTAAGCCATTATATCATTATTAGAAAAGTTATATGACATATTACTATTTAGTACGGCTATACTTAAACATCTATAACGAATCTTATTAAATCAAAATCATGATGTCTATTAAAAGGGTCATTTTACAGTTAGAAACAAATTCTCTAATTCTTTAGTAAGAAACCTATATTTACCAATATAACTATCAATTTCTTTATTAGGAAAGCATGGGTGCCTAATTAAGTTATTCTAACATTATTATAAAATCCTATCCTTTCAGTTTTCTTGCTTTCTTTCCTACATAGGAATTATACGTATACTAAAAATCGTTTATCTATAATTCTTCTAACATTAATATTCTAAGAATTAATGTAAATTACTAAATGAGACTTTTAATAACATAATCATGGTTATTATGACATAAATAAATGTCTTACTAATTATAAGTACTTAAGTGCCATACTTATGAATTCATTTATTATGAATAGTAAAATCTATATCTTCATTTGACCGGAAATATGTGGCTTAATATCTATTTTAATTTCTTATACCACTAAAATTATACTTATATCATTACTAACCGATTATCGCTCCACACACTAAAGCAAAAACAAATCCATAAACATTTGTAGTATGAAAATCACGGAAGTAGTGAATAGTGACCATACACATTTTTAAAATTATAAAATTATGCACATATTAAAGCGTTGTCGCAGGGTTCGATTTTGGTTACACGTATATATCGAATCATACACGTGAATCGCCAAATCGCATTAATATTACAACGATAAATTGCAATATTCAAAACATGATTTAGAAAATAGATCAGTGGGTTGTCTTCAACCTTGGTTTTTCGTTCATGCGCAGGGATGAACGTCGACGAGCGGGGTTCGACGGGCAGGGAACGACGCGATCGTTGGTGAGCATTCAGGTGGAGCTCCGGCTGGGGATGCAAACGGTGAGTACGAACTCCGGCGAGTCACGACGGCGAAATCCGGTGAACTACACTGCGAGAGCGAGGGAGGCGCGAGAAGAGAGAGCGAGCTTGGGCAGGGAGAAGGAGAGGGCTCGGCTGCCCTTTTATAGAGGAGGAGAGGGAAGTGAAGGGTCGGCCAGGGAGGGTGAGAGGTGGCCGATCTTCATGGCTGGCATTAATGGCGTTGGAATCAATGGGGAAGACGTGGGGAGGGAGTAACAGGGAGAAGAAACGGTCGCAATGAATCTCCATTTACGCGGGGAGAAGAACAGACGGGGCTGCTCGGCTTCTGCTCGACCGGTCCTTGCACTTGGTGTCTGTGGTGTCGCGGGCGGGCTTCGCCTCGGGGCGCAGGGGCAGACGTGCGGTCGGCCGAGTCAGGTGGGGGCGCAGCGTCCTGGCGTGTACGGCATCAGGGGTCGGTTGCAGGCGGCTTGGGCGTGCGAATGGCGTCCTTGCGCGGCTCCTCGGTTGGCAGCTCCTAGGCGCGGTCGGGACTGCGGCGTCGGGCGCGGTCGAGTGTGCTTGGGGCGAGTGGTCTGGGCGCAGGGCCAAGGCGCGGGCGGCCGGTCCTAGTCGTGTCGGTGCGGCGGCCTGGCAGGGACGCTCGACCAGCTCGGCGAGCGGCCTGGCGCCTGGGTCGCGCGGATGCAGGGGTTGCTCGGCTGTGTGTCGGAGAGAGGAGCAAGGGGGGAGGAGAGTGAAGGAGGCGGGTGGGAGGGAGGGAGGAGCAGAGGGCGACGGCGGCTGGGAGACAGGGAGCCAGGGCGCGCGGCCGGCTATGCAGGGAGGCTAGGGCGCCGGTCCTTGTTGATGGGCCCTAGTGGGCTTTTAGGTTTAGGGTGTTTGTTTTTTCCTTTTGTAAATTCGAGTTATATATTTAGGTAACCCTAATTTCATAATACACAACAAAACTATTTATAAATAAAATATTTATTTTTGGACTAATAATCTATACTACTTATTAAGAAGGTAAGAGTAGTCTGTCGTTCTGCCCTCCCCCGTGTTCTGCCGTTCTGCCCTCCCCCGTTCCGCACGCAGAAAAAAAAAATCAATCCATGGCTATTTAGGGATCGAACCTTGGATCTATTGAGTAAAATGCCTAGCCTTCCACCCATTAGCCAACGTGACTCATGTTGAATTATGTACAACTTCAACTAAGACTTTTTTTGTGTTTAACACGTCGTCCACTCTGTATCCTTACTGAGTCTAGAAAAACATTTATAGCTTGGCCCCTGATCTTTCTAGAATTTGGGACGCAGTCCAGGAAATAAAGAAAATAGGGAAAAGGAGTTTAGAAATTGATTTTTAGTTTAAAAATAATTGCAGAAACCCATTTAGTTCATGGAAATTTCAAATTAAATCCAAATGAGTTCATTCCAATTTCTATAATTCTATAATATTATTTTTTATCACATATCTATAGTACTTATTAAGAAGGTAAGAGTAGTCTGCCGTTCTGCCCTCCCCCGTTCCGCGCATAGAAAAAAATCAATCCATGGCTGCTGAGGGATAGAACCTTGGATCTATTGAGTAAAATGCCTAGCCTTCCACCCTTTAGCCAACGTGACTCATGTTGAATTGTGTACAACTTTAACTAAGACTTCTTTTGTGTTTAACCCGCCGTCCACTCTGTATGCTAAATGAGTCTAGAAAAACATTTATAGCTTGGCCCCTGATCTTTCTGGAATTTGGGACGCAGTCCAGGAAATAAAGAAAATAGGGAAAAATAGTTTAGAAATTGATTTTTAGTTTAAAAATAATTGCAGAAACCCATTTAATTCATGGAAATTTCATATTAAATCCAAATGAGTTCATTCCAATTTCTATAATCCTATAATATTATTTTTTATCACATAATACCTCTGTTTTGTCATGAAAACAGCAATAAAATTGATTTCCTAATTAATCCTATATCAAATACATAGAAACTTTGGAAATTCGTAACTTTCCCATTTTAATTCTAAATTGAACCGTTCCAGTTGTGTTAGTCTCGTATGAATATTTACTACACAGTAACAACATTGATTATACCATGTTTCATACTTTTATAATTAGATATTTATTTATCCTATGTTAATTGGGTTAATCTATGTCTATTGGATTAATTTATTTAATATATTAATATAGTATTCTAACTTTATGGTTATACGATGTTTGACCATTAGTCTTGCAAACACACACTTCCTTTTTTGTTTAAGCAAAAGCGTATGGTGGTACGTGTCCGATGACTAACGATGTACGAGGGAATTTCTTCCGGTATGTGTGAAACGTGCTCTCCAATAATGAGACCATGCAAATCATGACATATATCGAAGTCTGCATGATACTGATGGTTGCAATGTAGTGGTGAAACAGATAGATTATAAATAACAAAATTTATGTATGGCTAGAATCACAAATTGATTATGAAACATTTTCTCATAACAGTATAACACATATTTTGTATATAAGTTATCGTAGTATACTGGTATTATATATTCCCGTTGCAACGCATGGGCATTCAGCTAGTTATTATATTATTTATTTACTATGATTTTCATTTAACATGAAATGTTATTCAATAACCAAAAATCAATCATGCGCAATGAGAAATCAAAAATCATTCCAAAGGCAAATAAATAACAAACACTTAAAAGAAATTTTTAATTACCATAAATATCATTAATAACTAAGTGTATTATTTTTATTTGATGATTTTTATAGTGTTACAAACCTACCCCTCTTAAAAAGAATCTCGTCCTCAAGATTAAGAAAGGCTAGCACGAAAGCAAAGGAGATACATGGTTTATTTGTAGGTTCTTAGTTCACATTGAACTCCTCCAAACTTTAGGAACTTCTTTGCTCCGCAATGTATACTAATCAAGCGACCTTCATCATCATACTTATAAAATGGTGGGTCTTCTGAACTATTGCTTAGGTCATGCTTGGCAGCTTTCTTCTCTAGTCGGTCTAGATGCTTCTTGGGGCATTCACGAATAAGATGTCCTTCGTTTTTGTAGTAGTAGCAAGCACCTCTTGCTTTGAGTTCTTTACGAGTCAACTTTGCTTGACCAACAGGGGGTGAGGGTTGACTGGGTGTTTGTATCTCATATAGCTGAGTCTGACTTGATTCTTCTATTTGGGTATCCATGTGTATCGTGGCTTTTGCTTGTGGTTGGGGTGAACTAATCATGTATCCCAACATTTTTCTATTCCTTTTGTTGTTCTTCATTCCATTCATCGAATATCTCTGTGACTCATTTTTCTCGTTCATAGTTGTTAAGGTAGGAATATTGTCGTTGGCACCATTTACTTCATTTCCATTGGGGTTCATCATCTAGTCAGAGGGTAAAAGAGTTAGTGAGACAGACTGCATAAGAGGCTTGCATGACATTAAGATAAAGAGCTAACACAACGTTTTGATTTCCAATATAAGATTAGTTAAGGATGATTTTCGATTCCGCCTAGCTTCATCATACTACAAGAGTGTACAAGTGTTATAATCCTTAACAGAGATCTTTTGAACCTTATAGATTTCAGACAAGATATCCAAATCATCTTTCTGATCCAACAGTATTTCTTTGAGCACAACTTGATAGAAAGACTTGAGCGGGACTTTAGGGCAACTAGAATAGAACATCATATTGTTTGCATAAAGCAGATGACACCATACTTTATTTTCTTTATAAAGAGGCAAAACACAATAGGTGCAAGAGATTCTCCAAATTTATTCATGTATCACTTAGCACAATTACAAATCTTGAAAGGGGCAACACCTTGACATTTTTTTCTTCATGAGACATACTCCTTCTAGCTAAATGATATATTATTCTTCCTTGTCAGATGCACCAATCAGAGCTGGAGGTCGGTTGTCTTCAACTACTATTCTTTCTCCAGACGGGGTTTCCAAACACATGGTTCTCTCAGTATGTTGGATTACTTCCTTAGTTCTTTGTAACCAATTATTTCCAAGAATCACATCCTTTCCCATTGATTCCATCACTATAAGATCAGCTGGAAAATCTATTCCATTGATTTTAACACTTACATTTGGACATATGTAGTTTACTAACATTTTTCCTTCGGGTGCACTGATGGTCTTCCTTGATCTCAAGGGACACTTAAAGATACCATACTTTGTTGCAAACTGGGCACTGATAAAAGAATGTGTTGTATGAGGATCATACAACACGGTGGCGATGGTTGTGTGAATGACTAGTGTTCCAAAAATTACTGTATTATCATATGGAATAGTTCCTGTCACTGCATAACTTATCCTTCCTGTGGTCTCTTTCCGTTGTTTATTCTTTGTTGATGCATGGGTTTGAGGGTGTTGTCTTTTCTTTTGGACCTTATTGATCTCCACATCTTTCTTAGGACAACCATTAACAAGATGGCCGGTATCACCACAGCCAAAGCAAGCACGACTTGATAAGTTACATGGTGGAGTTGTCTTTACAGTGTTGGTTGAAGTTTCTGTGCATTTTTGTTCATATTCCATGTCTGAAGACTGAGATAGCTTTATCTCGGAGGTGATCTGTAGTGAACTCTTCTCAGAACAGTTATGGAAGTAATGACCTTCACGTCCACATTGATAGCAAGCTTTTCTTGAAGTTATTTCTTGACTTTTTCCATGTTTCCCTTTTTGTTTCTTGGATCTGATGCGACCATGAGGCTGAAACTGTGTGCAAGTAATAGTCCATCCATCAATGTAACACTCATGTGTTTCTTCCTGGGGCTGGGCATCCTTGTGATGTTTCCTTTTTAGAATACTTTGCAATTCATCAACTGATAGTGCATTAGGTATGAGAGAATCTGCTATTAGTTGTTCAGGGGGAGACGTCTGTCTGTTTATGCCAGAAAATAAAATCCGGTTCTTCTGTTTTGTAGTTTCACTTTCGTTTGTACTGATCTGGCGACAAGGAATTCCATAGTACTCACAACAACAACATGTTCCAGGGTCACTTGTCTGTTGGTTTGGTTGTGCATCCTTTTGTGTCTTGAATGTCAATTCATTAACTGTTTTATTTATAGTGTTGTTTTGATTTGCCAACACACCACATTCTTTATATTTGGTGACATCACTTGTAGTTGACATTCCAAGGTCTGACATTTGTATGGGTATGGAAGAATGGAAGGGACTGTTGGGGGCCTTCGTACTCCGAAGGTCCTCAAAAACATGATTTGACAATGTTTGCCAAGTGGATTATATGAACAGGTACTTTCGGACTCAGAATTGTGAACATGAAGTACGGTCAGGACGAAGCCTGAACCAGACGAAGGGGGATTGAAGTGGAGGACGGGCTGATTACCAAGCTCTACGAAGGATGATGCACAGCCGAAGCTGTGCGCAGGAAAGCTTCGTCGCGATAGCAGAAAGGGGAACCGACTTAAAGATGAAAAGACTACTTAGGCCTTGACAGATTTCCATAAGTCATTAGCAAATGTAATGGATATGAATGTAATTTTGTATGGGCTGTGTCTCACGCCTATAAATAGATGAACAGTACTCCCGTACTGTTCACGCTGACTTGGCATTCGCTTTTGCGTCATTCTTGTACTTCTGTCTTCCTGCAGTCCGAAGGTACATTTGTAATTTGAAGTCCTTTCTATTTTTACATAGTAATAAAATAGAAATGACATTGTGATAAAATTTAAATGTTTACATTACTATTTATGTTATGCATAAGTCCTTCGTTGTAGCTTATCGTGCTTACGAAGATATGTTGTTTATGACCTTCGTCCGGAGCACGTTATATCCCGAAGGGAAATAATGTTTCGAAGGACGAAGGACCTTGTCATTTAACACTTTTTATGTTGCCTTGTTCTTAATCCAAAGCATTTGAGAACAAGTCACCAACATTGGCGCCCACCGTGGGTGAACTCACCTCCACTTTGAGTTTTTTGAACACCTTCGGAAGCCATACACCCTCGCTATGGCGCCGAAGAAAGCTTCAGCGACTGGAGCTGCAGCACTGCAACCGCTGGACCCCAACCAGGAGACCGTCTCTCTTCGGGAGGCCCGAAGCCAGAAGAGGAAGGCCGTCAGCCCGACGCTTCAGGAGGATGAACTAGACCAAGAGATCAGGGATATGGAGATGCTTCATCAACAGGTGCAGAGGAAGAAGGAAAAGATGGCCAGGTTAGCTGAGCTGCAGAGGCAGATAGACGAAGCTTCTGAAGAAGTTCGCCATCTTACTCATGATGAGCAGAACAGAAGGCCTCAACAAAAAGACCTTCATCAGGAGGGCTTCTTCAACGAAGATGACTGGTATGACAATTTCCATCATGGAAATTTTGTTTTCGATGATGCTTCTCCCCTGTCCGCTGAGCTGCAGGCTACACCTTGGCCTCCATCCTACAAGCCACCCCAGCTTCCCATGTTCGATGGCCATTCAGACCCGAAGCAGTTTTTGATGAGCTACGAAGCAACAGTGTCTTCGTATGGTGGCAATGCTGCAGTCATGGCAAAGTCTTTTGTTATGGCTGTCAGGAGTGTTGCTCAGACCTGGTATTCCTCCCTTCGCCCAGGAACGATTACTTCATGGCAAAAGCTGAAGGATATGTTGCTGACTAGCTTTCAAGGGTTTCAGACGAAGCCGGTCACTGCTCAAGCCTTGTTTCAGTGCACTCAGGATCATGAAGAATACCTTCAGGCGTATGTCAGAAGGTTCTTACGTTTGAGGGCGCAGGCACCAACGGTGCCCAATGAAATTGTCATCGAAGCCATGATCAAGGGGCTCCGACCTGGACCTTCAGCTCAATACTTCGCCAGGAAGCCTCCTCAGACTTTGGAGAAGCTGCTCCAGAAGATGGATGAGTACATTCGTGCCGACAATGATTTTCGCCAAAGAAGGGAGGAGGCTTTCAGATTTTCTGAAATGACCAGGGGCTTCGGAGGAAGATTCTATCCGAGGCATGTCAGGTCCATCCACAACTCTACTCAAAATGATGATAAGGGGAGTCAGCAGAACAGGCCGCAATGCTCCTCACAGGCTTCGGGGCAACAGCAAAGTTTCTTCCGGCCACCAGCTCCAAGAGGCAGAGGCGCCAGGGGCTTCGGCGGAAGATTTGGAGATCAACCAAGGAAACTGTTTTGCTTGTTCTGTGGAGAAAACAAGGGCCATACCACCAGGACGTGCCATGTTACAATCCAGAAGCAAAAGGAAATAGCCGAAGCTGCAGCGCAACAAGCTCAGCCGAAGCAGGTCATGCATACTGCTTCGTATCATCCGCCTTACATCCCACAATACATAGACAACCACCCTGCAGCTTCTGTGGCTTCGGCAAGTCAACCTCAAGCTTCCTGGCAACAGCCTCCGCCTCCACCTCCACTGCAACAAGGTCAACAGCCAGAAGGGAGTCAATATGCCCCACACCAAAGGGACTTCAGAGAACAATCCGAAGCTCACACAGTCAACAGCACTGTGCCAGAGTCGAAGCACATTTATTGACACATATCCTACCTTTGATAGCAGTCTTTTCTATTCAGTTCTATTTTCTGTGTAACAAAGAACATTGTTAGTTTTCATGTAATAATTTCGTTGTTTCCCACGAGGAAAACCTATTTTCTTCACAGGCTTAAGTTGCTAAAAGCTTAAAAAATTTTTGCGTTAACAAGGAGGACCTTCGAATTATTAAAAATCCTTCGAAGCAACAGAAAGTCGTTCTAAGGAACGCAGAGTAAGTTGATGAAGTCACAAAAAGCCGTTCCAAAGGGAGCGCAGTGTAAGTTTTCTGCTCAAAAGTCGTTCCAAAGGGAATGCAGAGCTTACAGCGAAAAGTCAACGCTGATACCGCCTAAGTAAAAGGCGAAGAAGCTCAAAAGACGTTCCTAAGGGAATGCAGAGCTTACAGCGAAAAGTCAACGCTGATACCGCCTAAGTAAAAGGCGAAGAAGCTCCAAAGACGTTCCTAAGGGAATGCAGAGCTTACAGTAAAAGATTGTGTGTTTCACGGGGATATGTGTGTATCTTCGGAATCAAATTCATCTACATAACATAACATCATCACATCATTTTGCATAGCATAAGCATCATACATCATATTGCATATGGCAAAAGAAGGGAGGACAGTATCAACCTTCGGAAGACTGCTTTGAGAAAGTAAAAATCTTCGGAATATAGCTTCGGAAAATGTTCTCACGAAGTTTGGATATTTTTCATCAGAGCGCTACGGGTTTTGTGACGCATAAAAGTTTTTCTATCTTCACGAAGCATGAAAAGAAGGGAAGGTGTTTTTTCGCCGAAGGCTTAAAAACGGTACGTATGTAAAGTTTCATGCATCGTAAAGAATTGAATAATGAAAAGAAACTTATATATTACATTCAAATGTACAAAATATTACATAGATCACATTTCAAATGTTCTTTCTAATGCCATCTAGTCTTCTCTTAGTACTACTTCGGCAGCCTCATTTAGAAGTTGTTCAACAACTTTATCCATGATAGCTTCGGCCATTTGTTTAATTTCGTCATCCTCTTTCGTGTGAGGGTCAGCAGACGATCCAGTAGGTTCTGAGGGAAGGGAATATGTCTACATTACTATCACAAACCGCGAACAAAGTTTGAAATTAAAATTACAGCACAACAAGAATGACTAATTAATACCTATTTGCCCTTCGGGCTCTGTACTTTTTTTGGCAACTTCTGTCACTTTCCTAGCATCATGGATGCCTTTTTCACTCCTTTGAATAATTTCTTGCGCCATTTCTCGGCCGCCGTTGTCCCAGATATCAGTAAAGAATTTACCGCCAACCATGCTTGCTTCGGTCGAGGGGTCTTTGATGTCTTCAGAGGACAGGGCAGCTTCGGACTGAGCTAAGGATTTTACATGCTCACAACCCTTCTTCTCCAAAACAGCAGCAACTCCTCTGGCGCCTGAAAAAGCGCAGATGTCACCGCGGCTGCTCAGGATTTCCTCGAAGGCTTCTGCTTCGTGGCTGATCCAGTCCAGTGGACCTTCGGGATTGCCTCTTGAGAAATTCTCTTCACTAGAAAAGGCGCCAACGCTGGCGAAGCTGGATTTTATCTTTTTGACGCATTCTATAGTTTTAACATAGCATTTCCTCTGGGATGCATGAAGCTCTTTAACACTTAACTCTAAATGATTGACCAACTGATCACTAAGCTCTCGTTTTGTTTCTTCAAGCACACGTTCCTCTTTAGCTCTAGCTAGCTGTTTCTGAAGATCTTTAATTTCACGTTTTTGGGCTTCGGCCTGGACCTTTGAAGCAGCTTCGTCCTTTTTTACCTTATCTACCAATGTAAGCAGAATTTTATCCTTTTCCAGAGCTTCGTTTCTTAGTTTAATAACTTCTGATCGAAGGTTGTTGAACACAATTTCATAGCTCTCATCTTCGGCACTCTTTTGTGCTCTTAATGCGTTGCTTAGGATTAAACCCTATATGTAAAAAAGTTGGTATAAGAATAAAAGAATGAGTTACGAATTAAAAAGTTTTCAAGCGCTTAATTCCCATACCTTTAGGCTATTGTACGCAAGACTGTCCGCGAGATCCTCCTTCGTCATAGCGCATAATCCAGCTTCGAGCTTCGGGAAACCCATGCTTCTAGCCATCTCCCGGCAGACAGATAGTTCTTTGTTATCAGGGAGGCAGTATAGGAAGTCATCTTCATTTGTCCCATTGAACACTACTGCCCCCTTCGGATACTTTAACTCTCTAGCATAATGATTGGCTTCATAAGTCTCTTCTTCAGATAATTTCTTCCCCGAAGCATGTCGCACGATGTAATCGCATATGCTGGAAGGAGCTTCGGGGGCGGCAGTGTCAATTTCTTCAACCAAAACTGGTTCTGATATTTTCTCGGTTTCCAAAGATTGTTCCTTGGTGGGCTCTGAAGGCCCAGCTTCAGCTTCAGCTTGTTGCTTTGAAGCTTCAGTAGATGCTTCCGCAAGTTCAACAGTCTTCATTGGAGTTGTGCTTGAAGACTTAATTGTCTCCAAGACATCTAGTACTTTCACCATTCTTTTTCTTTTTGGGGTCACCAATGGGCCCTTTTGATTTTTTATTGTTTCGACATTTGCTGAAGGACTTAAGATTTCCGATATTTTTGGCCCTTCAATCTTCGGTTTTTCTACTTTTTCTGAAGGCGCTTCAGTTTTCTCTTCTATCTTCGGCACTGGAGCTGGTTCTGTAGTTTCAGAAGCCAAAGAGACTTCACCAATAAATTCTGGCACTGTGGCCGGCTCAATAAAACGCGCTCGGTGGGTGAGCACCTTCATCTTTTTCCTTTGCGGCGCGGGCTCACTAGTGGCACTCGTGGTAGCTTCTGTCGCAGGAGGAGTATTTTTTCTTTTGCGACCCAATACCGGATAGTGATAGTCAGGGTAGACAAACCCGACTGCGTCAAATACCCGGTTGAGCCTTTTCTTCTTCCGGCCTCCGAAGGCTGCTGATAACGCAGTGTTCTCGGCCTTCGAATATGCCCCAAGCAGTTCGTCACTTAATGTTTCAATGCTTTTCAACCAGTCGTCATCAGGTTCAACAAACTTATCCCCGTATTTGAATGTGTATTTCAGTCTGACTAGTCCGCCTTCGTCGGACTCTTTGATGGTCTCCTTCGGCATTTCCCACTTTCCTGCAAGTGGCCACACCCTGAAGGCAATATGCTCTTGGATCAAGTCCCTTGTCCCAATGAAAGAGCAGATTACGCCGAAGGCTCTTTGGCATTCCTCGGCTGCTTCATCCATTTCAACCTTCGGCCTTCGAAGTCCGAAGCGTTGCCAGATGGGGCGCATAATGATATTCTTAACATCTTCTTGCGCTGTTAAGTCATTCTTTACATAGAACCACTCTGTCATCCAGGCTCCGGGCCACCTCTTCCGAAAGGTTGGCACAGGGCGGCTTGACCCGGAGCGGGCACCGAAGCTGTAACACCCAAAGTTGTTGTGATATTGTTCTTTCCCCCAGGGCTTCGTCTCATATAACAACTCATGAATGTTGCAAAAGCTTTTAGCATTTGGTTCTAAACCTTGGCTTCTCGCAGCCCAGACAAACATCCCCATTCTTATGATAGCTTCGGGAGTAATTTGATGAAGGTAGACTTGAAATGTTTTCAGGACTTCAACAACAAAGTTGCTTAGGGGGAATCGAAGCCCAGCCTTGAGAAAGCTTCGGAAGATTACGACTTCATCTTCTTCGGGGGTGGGAGAAGTCTTTTCTCCAGCGTCAGCCCTCACAATAGATATATCTCAAAAATACCGCCCCCTCATATTATCAATATGACTCTGCTTAATAGTGGTTTTCCCGAAAACCATGTGACTTGGCCGCCATGGTCGATCTTCGGACTCTTCCCCACCACTTTCTACATCATAACTGTCGCTGTCACCAGTATCTTCAGACAAACCTTCCAGAATCTCCTTGGTAATTTTTCCGTATTGGTCTCTGCCATCGCTATAAGGAAACCCAAGTTCTTCTCATCGTCAAGGCTCAGCTTCATCTCAGCAGCGATCTTCTTATCTTCAGACATCTTCGGAAACACTAAAAAACTGTTTTCCAAGCCGAAGCTTCAAAACCAAAATATCAGCAAATCTTAGTACGCAAGAGCTAAAAATTTAGTGGGCGAAGGCAAATGGCAAGCGAGAGTACCAAAATGAGTTTGCGTTACGATCTTATTTATACGCCCAGTGCGTTGAAAATTGAAAGACCCCGCTTGTCAGTGAATGTTGCTATTCTAGCAAAGGGAAGGTGTTTTTTCGGACCTTCGGCTTAAGGCCTTCGTCCATATCGCAATCTGAATTTGTCATTAACAAATTAATATTGCGAGGGGCTACTGTTGGGGGCCTTCGTACTCCGAAGGTCCTCAAAAACATGATTTGACAATGTTTGCCAAGTGGATTATATGAACAGGTACTTTCGGACTCAGAATTGTGAACATGAAGTACGGTCAGGACGAAGCCTGAACCAGACGAAGGGGGATTGAAGTGGAGGACGGGCTGATTACCAAGCTCTACGAAGGATGATGCACAGCCGAAGCTGTGCGCAGGAAAGCTTCGTCGCGATAGCAGAAAGGGGAACCGACTTAAAGATGAAAAGACTACTTAGGCCTTGACAGATTTCCATAAGTCATTAGCAAATGTAATGGATATGAATGTAATTTTGTATGGGCTGTGTCTCACGCCTATAAATAGATGAACAGTACTCCCGTACTGTTCACGCTGACTTGGCATTCGCTTTTGCGTCATTCTTGTACTTCTGTCTTCCTGCAGTCCGAAGGTACATTTGTAATTTGAAGTCCTTTCTATTTTTACATAGTAATAAAATAGAAATGACATTGTGATAAAATTTAAATGTTTACATTACTATTTATGTTATGCATAAGTCCTTCGTCGTAGCTTATCGTGCTTACGAAGATATGTTGTTTATGACCTTCGTCCGGAGCACGTTATATCCCGAAGGGAAATAATGTTTCGAAGGACGAAGGACCTTGTCATTTAACACTTTTTATGTTGCCTTGTTCTTAATCCAAAGCATTTGAGAACAAGTCACCAACAGGGACGAAAGGGTTGAGCAAAGACATATTATAGAGAGTAGAGAAAACCCATCTATCTAAGGTTTTACCTAGCCAACTGATGCCATTGTGGACAAAAGTCACACAATACACCAACAATCATTTCAAAGAAGCAAATCAAACATGAACACAAAGGACAATGAACTCAAGCATACCAGCACAACACAATCCAATTCTACTCATTTAACCAAAACAAAAGGTGAGACAAGGTTTGGAATAAGAAAGATATTATAAAGTCAAGGAGTTGGGTAAGAATTAACAAGGAGTTAGACAAGACATATTTGTTGGTGGCCAAGAGTGAAATAAGATAAACATGAACTATTAAAGTGAGGATAAATGATACAACCAAGGATATAAAGTGAGTTAGGGAGAAAGCATTATCAAGGAGACAAAATAGAGAGGCATTATCAAGTAGGAGTAGGGAGACAAAGAATTAAGTATATCAAGGTAGATATTGTGCAAAGATGGCAATACAATGGCAAGACAACAAAAGTATAAGAAGTCTAGGGTTATATAGCAATATTAGGGATTAGAAAACTACTATAATATAATATAATATAATGTCACCCTTACCGATCTAGTTGAATATCTTAATACTAAAGAACAATCCTATCAACCTAACCAAGAAGTCTGGTAATAGATCCAAGGGATCCCTAACAAAACTTCTTGCAGAGTGGGGATAAGACAAAGAATAGGGCATCATCGATAGCTTCGAAAGGTTTTCTTCGCTTCAAGTTCCTCAATCCTAGCTTGATCATCTTGCAATGCTTCTCATTAGAACCTTCTGATAGACAAAGAATCAGACAAGAAGAGTTGAAAATAAAAGAGACGAGTTTTGATATAAAGTAAGTTTTTATGGAGACAATTAAGTCAAGTTTTGAACGACTGACTGGGCTTTCCATTTCTAACTAATCTAGCGACCTACGGTCACATTGCTTTGATACCACTTCTGTCACACCCATTTCTAAGGGCAGAGCCGGGTGCATAGCATATGTGTGCCAGGATCTATTTCCACACATATGTTGACGTCACAAGTGTAATATATCAAAAGAACAATGCATAAAAGCGTAAATAACGATTATATTAACATATTACACTTCGAATAGACATAGTGTCTTAACCTTTATTCATCAAAGTACAGCGAAACATGGACATCCATCCACAGAAAGATGACCGGGGGGTATCACTAGACTAGCATCCATGGATTTCAGCATCATATCTTTATCTGCAACTTCTGATCAAAATTAAGCAAGGGTGAGCTCACTTATGGTCGGGGCTCAGCAAGTGGGGAAAACTAATGCAGGTTTAACAAGGTGAGGCTAAGGTTGAGTAGTAAGCATTTTAGTTGGTCAACATCTTATTAACAACACATGTCTTACTAATAAGTGTGAATCTCAAGTATTCCCATTAAACAAAGGTATAAGAGTATATCAAAAACACTTAAGTGAAACCACTTAAGCAAACCATTGACAGATCATCGAATCTCGATTTATTTCCATCTTCATGTTCAATTATCATGTGAGGAGTTCAGGCTGCTCATAATCGTGAGCACGACTGATATATCAGTTTTACACTCTGTAGAGGTGGCACATCTTTACCCATGAGTCGCGATTCCCTTCTAGCCTAGATTAGCTAGACCCGTATTCACTTTCGAGGTGAATGGCCAGGGTCTCACTACGAGGCTTCTCCCTAGAGTCCTCATTACGCAAATGCTGGAAATGGTCAAACTGCATAAAGCACACCTACAGTAACCAACTTATAGTCCGGACCACAGGGTAAAGCTTTGGGAACTATGCCCGTATCCAATCTGCCTGAGCCGGTACTATAAGCGCTTGCCAGATGCCCCTGTTCCGGTCGACCACGACCAACACCCAACATAAGACTTCCCTAGTTATTTAGCCAAGACCAGAGCCATGATAGTTCTCATGGTAGCACTGTTTTCCCGGGTGGTCACTCCATGTTCCAATTAATATGCAATAATCTTGTTTAACCATCGGGTTAACAACAACAATGTAAACTTACCATTTGGAACACTAGTATCATAAACGGGAGTGACTGCATAAAGTTAAGTTGTAGCAATAGCATAGCTACTTGATTAGATCATAATCCCAGGTTAAACAAGGAGTAAGGTTGGAAAGGTTAGGAGTATCTAAATAGGTAAACCATCAAATTATGCATATATTCATCGAAGAATAAACTTTATTAAATGTATTGTTTGGGATCAAACAAAGTATGCAGAGGGAGAAGTCCACTTGCCTTGCTTATTGAAAACTTGAGACTCTTCCACGGATCTGAATAGATCTTGATTCTTAACTACTAGATCAACCACTGAATATCACACAACAAACAAGAAGAACAAACACCACTCAATAACATACCACATTCACCATATGTAAAGCTAAAAGAAAGCCTAACGAAAAGAGCGTTCACTTTTAAAGAACATCGCAAGTAATGATTATAATAAGAGGGTATTCTTTTCTAAAATGTGTGATCTATACTTTATAAAATAAGAGATGAGCTTAAAAATATCTTAATTAAAATATACAAATATTGGGTTCATCAATTTTAATCTTTTATAAAACGTCATACGTGATACGTCTAAGATAAAGGGTTTATAAGATGATAAAACACGTAATAACAATATTAAACTTTTTTAACTTTTTAGAGAAGATATATGTTATATATCTAAGGTTAATGAGTTATAAAACACATTATTAAACATTATTTTATAACAAGCTCATAAATATCTTAAACAACTTTTTATGTGAAAAGATCATAGTTATATTATTAATCACCTATTTAAGACAAGTTAGGTTATGGACCTTTAGTGGATTTTCATGCAAAAGATAATGAATGCATAACCATCATTTAATTTCATTAAAAAGCACATAGCCCATATTATTATACTTGAAGTCAATATATATAAAGTAACATTTTAAGTTATAAAAGAACTTAAACTCTTATTACTTTATTTTATCCTTTAGGAAAAACTAAGTGATTTGTATATAATGTGCACTAAATTCTGTGAAATCATTAATCATACCATAAACCTAGTTAAGAACAAATTGGTTATAGGTTTGATTAATAAATTATGATAAAGGATAATTAATCTATTAATTATCTTTAATTCTATTGTAGGAACAAATGATCTAGATAATTAAAATGAATACTATATTTATTGGTATATTATTAACTATCAATTTAGTTATGACAGTGTGAGCACTTAATTAAGCCATTATATCATTATTAGAAAAGTTATATGACATATTACTATTTAGTACAACTATACTTAAACATCTACAACGAATCTTATTAAATCAAAATCATGATGTCTATTAAAAGGGTCATTTTACAGTTAGAAACAAATTCTCTAATTCTTTAGTAAGAAACCTATATTTACCAATATAACTATCAATTTCTTTATTAGGAAAGCATGGATGCCTAATTAAGTTATTCTAACATTATTATAAAATCCTATCCTTTCATTTTTCTTCCTTTCTTTCCTACATAGGAATTATACATATACTAAAAATTGTTTATTTATAATTCTTCTAACATTAATATTCTAAGAATTAATGTAAATTACTAAATGAGACTTTTAATAACATAATCATGGTTATTATGACATAAATAAATGTCTTACTAATTATAAGTACTTAAGTACCATACTTATGAATTCATTTATTATGAATAGTAAAATCTATATCCTCATTTGACCAGAAATGTGTGGCTTAATATTTATTTTAATTTCTTATACCACTAAAATTATACTTATATCATTGCTAACCGATTATCGCTCCACACACTAAAGCGAAAACAAATCTATAAACATTTCTAGTATGAAAATCACGGAAGTAGTGAATAGTGACCATACTCATTTTTAAAATTATAAAATCATGCACATATTAAAGCGTTGTCGCGGGGTTCGATTTTGGTTACACATATATATTAAATCATACACGTGAATCGCCAAATCGCATCAATATTACAACGATAAATCGCAATATTCAAAACATGATTTAGAAAATAGATCAGTGGGTTGTCTTCAACCTTGGTTTTTCGTTCATGCGCAGGGATGAACGTCGACGAGCGGGGTTCGACGGGCAGGGAACGACGTGATCGTTGGTGAGCGTTCAGGTGGAGCTCCGGCTAGGGATGCGAACGGTGAGTACGAACTCCGGCGAGTCACGACGGCAAACTCCGGCGAACTACACTGCGAGAGCGAGGGAGGCACGAGAAGAGAGAGCGAGCTTGGGCAGGGAGAAGGAGAGGGCTCGGCTGCCCTTTTATAGAGGAGGAGAGGGAAGTGAAGGGTTGACCGGGGAGGGAGAGAGGTGGCCGGTCTTCATGGCTGGCATTAATGGCGTCGGCATCAATGGGGAAGACGTGGGGAGGGAGTAACGGGGAGAAGAAATAGTCGGAATGAATCTCCATTTACGCGGGGAGAAGAATGGACGGGGCTGCTCGGCTTCTGCTTGGCCGATCCTTGCGCTTGGTGTCGCGTCGATCTTTGGCCTTGGGCGCGACTGTCGAGACAGTTGGGTTCCTGAGCACGGACGTCGGGGCGGTCGAGTGCAGGGCGTGGGTGGCTGCGGTGTCGCGGGCGGGCTTCGCACCGAGGCGTAGGGGCAGACGTGCGGTCAGCAGAGTCGGGTGGGGGCGCCGCGTCCTGGCGTGTGCGGCATCGGGGGTCGGTTGCAGGTGGTTGGGCGTGCGGATGGCGTCCTTGCGCGGCTCCTCGGTTGGCAGCTCCTAGGCGTGGTCGGGACTGCGGCATCGGGCGCGGTCGAGTGTGCTTGGGGTGAGTGGTCTGGGCGCAGGGCCGGGACGCGGGCGACCGGTCCTGGTCGCGTCGGTGCGACGGCCTGGCAGGGACGCTTGGCTGGCTCGATGAGCGGCCTGGCGCCTGGGTCACGCGGGTGCAGGGGTTGCTCGGCTGCGTTTCTGGAGAGAGGAGCGAGGGGGGAGGAGAGAGAAGGAGGCGGGTGGGAGAGAGGGAGGAGCAGAGGGCGACGACGGCTGGGAGGCAGGGAGCCAGGGCGCGCGGCCGGCTATGCAGGGGAGTGGCGGCTATGCAGGGAGGCTAGGGCACCAGTCCTTGTTGATGGGCCCTAGTGGGCTTTTAGGTTTAGGGTGTTTGTTTTTTTTCTTTTTTTCCTTTTGTAAATTCGAGTTATATATTTAGGTAACCCTAATTTCATAATAATCACAACAAAACTATTTATAAATAAAATATTTATTTTTGGACTAATAATTATTATATTATTTATTTACTAAGATTTTCATTTAAGAAGAAATGTTATTCAATAACCAAAAATCAATCATGCGCAATGAGAAATCAAAAATCATTCCAAAGGCAAATAAATAACAAACACTTAAAAGAAATTTTTAATTACCATAAATATTATTAATAATTAAATGTATTATTTTTATTTGATGATTTTTATAGTGTTACACCTCTCTCGGTTTAAGGCGATGGCAGGGCAAAGGGAAAGTATGTGCTGCTGTCGAGGCCTCGGAAGGGCATATATCCTGCGCGAACTAGCCGAGAGGTGGAGCTGTTGAGTCCCGGAGTCCGAGATCCTCGCGCGGGTTGTTATGGCGACGTCCGCCATGCGTGCGGAGGTGAGGGAGCTGGCACGTCAGGCCCATGTGTCAGCGACCAACAATACAAACCACCCGACAGTATGCGCGGACCTGACAGCAGACAAGCGGGACCCACACTGTAGCGGCACCAGGCATCCATGTGATGCGGTTGACCCTGGGTCCAGGCGATCGATACTAACAGGTCAGGTCCACCTGTCGGCGCAGGGAGTATGCGGAATCCATTTGGGCCGACCGAAGTGGAGTGGGCCGAGGGGACGTTTGGGGCCCATCACGAAGCTTCTCATTTTCTTTCTTTTTTTTCTTTTTTTTCCTTTCTTTTCCTTTCAACTTTAGGTTTTGAATTTTGAATTTAAATTTGGTTGTGATCTTGCATATATATCAAATGTACAAATTCAAATCTTATGATGAAAAGAATATATTTATTTCCCTTATATTATGTGGTATTTTCTTCTCTTTCTTCAGAGTTTTGATTCCAAATTAGGGTTTGAATTCTAATTTGTCCATTAATGTATTGTTATTGATACTATTATTTTTATTATTTGGACATGCACAATCAAATAAAATCCAGCATGATGCACAAGTTACTCATGTGTCATTTGTTAATTATGCACTTTTAGATGTGGGTGTTCACATGTGCTATTAAATAGAAAGTCACACAAATAAAGAGATCAACTCTATTCTCATTACTTACAATTTGGGTATTACATAAATATTGAAGTGCAAGTATAAATAAGACAGAGAAATAGCACACAACACAGAGCAGAGCACACAAACACAGGGATTTATCCCGAGGTTCGGCCAAGCCTGAAATGCTCGCCCAGTCCTCATTAGAGTTAGCCACACCTTGGCTTGGAGTCTATTTCAACTCCGTCCTCTTTTTGCTCAGACCAGTCAACGATAGATAGAGCCTTCCACTATGTTGACATCAGTTACAATGATGTCGTGGCTGCTTACAATCTTCTCGACAGCACTCCAGCAGAGTGTAAAGCCTAAAAATTTGTATCAGGAAAATAATAATAATGATATAAATAAATAAATATAATTATGTAGTGTTTGGGATTATGGAACCTTTGGGGATCATTTGATTTTCTTTTATTTGTGTATATACAATTAATGGAATTATATTGGTCAAATAACAAATAAATAAATATAGAAATGCGCTTCTCATGCTGATAATTTTGTTGTGATGCATTTTATTAAATAAAGGAATCATAACTTAAATTTGACCTAAAATTATAAATGAATATAAAACAGAAAATGAGTAAGGAAATTATAATAAAATCATTTATTCTTTCCATAAATAAATAATAGGGAGTAAAGTAAAAATAGTATTGTAAACAGTAGAGTTTATATTCACATTTGGATTATTTTTGCCACTTGAAATTTGAAGTTCAAAACCAGAGTTCAAAATTCAGTTTCAAATTTGGAAACAAAAAGAAAGGAAATAGAGAAAACAGAAAACCTACCTGGGCTGGAGCCCTAGCACGTCGGCCCATCTCCTGTCTCCCACGTGCCCAGCCAGCCCACCTCCTTCTCCTGGCACCGCCACGGCGGGCCCGCTCTGATGGCCTCCCCCCTCTACCACACGGAGTCACTCGCGCGTGGGACCCACAGTGCAGTCAAACACAGGCTATGCATGTGCCTGATACCACCTGCTGCTATGTGGGACCGGTTGCCCAGAATCATCCCTACCCCCTCCATGTTCAGTTCATGCCATTGAAACAGACTCCGCGAATATGGCTCCCTCGGGCTGAATTGTCACACCCGGTTTTGGAAGGCAAACTGAATGCGAACCATGTACGTGCTAGGATCAGAAACTCACGTACACAGTGATTACATAATTGGACATCATCACACATTGCTTAAAGTAAATAGTGAAAAAGTACTTTATTACAACAAGATGTCCAAGACATCCACTGAGTCTATAACATAGTCATTAACATCAAAGTGCGGAAATACGAAACAGAAGATATGGCCTTCATAGGCAGCTGACCCAGGGTTTGCCACTAAGATAACTAGAACTCGTCGTAGTCCTAGAACTCCTCAAAATCCTCCATTTTGCCAGCATCTTCTGTTGAGTACTAAGTACAGTGGGCACAACCTGGGGTGGAGTGGTTTGTAAAGCAAGGGTGAGTACACATCGACGTACTCAGCAAATGTCCCGTTTGGCTAAAGTGGACTAGCTGTATGTGGAGTTAAGGTTAAGCAGTTGCTTTTAGTTGGTCAAGTATTTATTACTATTAGTAGAGCCAAGTTTCAGTAATAAACTAGTTATTACCCAAATGTACTGCCTCCAAGAGGAAATACCAGAGATCATAATTATACCATCATCATTAATCATCATCATAAAAGTAACCAAAGTTCTTCTAATCAAAGAGGATCCCAAGGCCGCTCTTAACCGTGAGCATGGCTGATATAACAGTTTCTAACACTCTGCAGAGGTCGCACACTTTACCCACAAGTCATGATTCCCATTCTATCTGGAAAGAGCCAATCTCCATTGACCACTACCTTGGTGGCCTAGCAGAGTATCACTATGTAGCCTTTACAAAGATTTCCCAGAGGTCATAGCCTCCCACTAGGTTTCTCCAGTTTGATAAACACAGTATCTCTCCCTAAAGGTAGGGTGAATAACAAAACCAAATCAAGAACCTCTGCAACCAGCCTCGGCAGAGCAAGTACTGTGTGCCCGGACCCCATTGACGGCCCTACGGCGAAGCCAACTACTCCTCTAGTTCCTCTAATTAATCAGCTAACGACGTCCCATTCCACCCTTGTGGTTGCACTGTTATCTCGGGTTGTCACTCCCCAAACAGGTCCTTATCCCGGGTAGTGAGAGAGAACATGCGCGTGCGCGAGGGGATCGGTGCCGACAGGCCAGACCCATAGAGCAGCAAAAGAGAGAGGGGGAGAGAGGTCACGCGTGGAATAGGCTGGCAGGCGGGGGCGACGCTGGCACGCACACACACAGGCTAGGCTGGCTGGGCTAGCTGGACCGAAAAAGGATTTTTGCTTTTTCTCTGGAATTTCTAATGCTTTTCTATTTTATTTTCCCTAGGGTTTTCAATTCAAATTCAAACCAAGTTTCAAATTCAAACTAATTCAAACATGTGCAACAATTCAAAGAATATTTGAAGCTCAGCATGATGCAATATTTCATGACTCATTGTTTTGACAAAATAAATAATTAATCTATCACCTAATTAACTCAATTTTAACTAAAAGAAGGAGAGAGAGAGAGAGAGAAACTAGAGAGATACAAGAGTAACACCTGAATTTGGTAGGTGATTAGAAAGAAATTTTATACCCCCAAATTCAGGGTGTTACAGACCTATCCCACTTAAAAAGAATCTCGCCCTCGAGATTCTGGGTTGGCTAGCATAGAGTTCGGGGTACTTGGCTTTTAAATCATCTTCTCTTTCCCAGGTTGCTTCTTCTTCTGAGTGATGGCCCCATTTGACTTTGCACATCCTGATGGTGCTTCTTCGAGTGACCCGATCTGCTGTCTCCAGAATTTGAGTTGGCTTCTCAATATAAGTCAGATCCTCTTGAACTTTAAGGTCCTCTGTTGGCAACTGCTCTTCTAGTACTCGCAAGCATTTCTTCAGCTGAGACACATGAAACACGTTATGGCTGACAGGTTTTCTGGTAAGCTGAGTTGATATACCACTTCTCCACGTCTTGCTTGAATCTAGTACGGTCCGTTATATCGAGGTGCTAGCTTGCCTTTGACTCTGAACCTTTTGATACCTCTGATCGGTTATACTTTCAAGTAGACATAATCTCCCACTTCAAAACTCAGTTCTCTTCTTTGGGTGTCAGCATAGCTTCGCTGTCTGAACTGCGCTGTCTTCAGATTCTCTCGGATCATTCTGATGTTCTCTTTAGCTTCAAGCAAAATATCTGGACCGAACACCTGCCTCTCGCCAGGTTGGTCCCAATGCAATGGAGTTCTGCAATTCCTCCCGTAGAGTGCTTGGAATGGTGACATCTTCAGACTGGCCTAATAGCTGTTGTTGTAGGAGAATTCTACATATAGTAGCCTCTTGTCACAACCTACTTGTCTTGCAAAGCACAAGCTCTCAACATATCTTCAAGAATCTGGTTGGTCCTCTCTGTTTGACCATCTGTTTGCGGTTATAAGCTGCACTAAACTTCAAATGTGTACCCAAAGCTTCATGTAGCTGCTGCTAAAAATCAGAAGTGAACTGGGTGCCTCTATCTAATACTATCTTCTTTGGAATGTCATGCAAGCACACATTCCGAGACATGTACAATTCTGCCAACATTGCGCTGTTATAGGTGGTCTTGACTGGCATGAAATGTACCGCCTTTGTTAAACGGTCCACTACTACCTAGATGGAGTCATAACCAGCTCGAGTGCGGGGCAGACCAACTATAAAGTCCATCCCAATCTCATCCCATTTCCACTGAGGAATCTGCAATGGCTGCAACAAACCTGTGGGCCTCTGATGTTCTTCCTTGATTCTCTGACAACTATCACATCTTGCAACATACTCTGCTATCTCTCTTTTCATACCTTACCACCAGAATCTTTTCTTCAGGTCTTGGGCCATCTTCTCGCTACCAGGGTGTATAGAATATGTTGTCTCATGAGCTTCCTTGAGAATCTGTTCCTAGATCGATTTGATGTCGGGAACGCACAACATATCCTTGAACCATATCACTCCTTCTATGCCTTCACGAAAATCTAGGCCTTTCCCAGCTATGATCAGCTGCCGAATCTCGTTAATCTTCTCATCGTCTTTCTGACCCTTCCTGATATCTTGCTCTAGAGTGGGTTCTAGCTCGACTGTCACTCCTTGAGTGTTGTTCAGAAATCTGAGACTCAACCTGTCAAATTCCTTTGCTAGCTCGTACGACATCGGGTGAGCGGCCAACATATTAACTTGACTTTCTGCTCAAAGCATCTGCAACCACATTTGCTTTGCTTGGATAATAATGTATTTCTAGTTCATAATCTTTGATCAACTCTAGCCATCTTCACTGCCTCATGTTTAGCTCTCACTGAGTGAATATGTACTTGAGGCTCTTGTGATCCGTGTAGATATCACACTTCTACCCATACAGATAGTGTCTTCAAGTCTTCAGTGCATGAACCACTGTTGCTAACTCCAGATCATGAGTGGGGTAATTCTTCTCATGAACCTTTAGCTGGCGGGACAAGTATGCCACTACTTTTCCTTCCTGCATCAATACACATACCAGTCCGGTGTACGAAGCATCACAGTACACTGAGAATGTCTTGTGAACATCTGGCAGAATCAATACCGACGCTGTTGTCAACTTCTTCTTCAACATCTCAAAGGACTCTTGGCATGCTAGGGTCCACTTGAACTCAACCTTCTTTGCCAACAAGGCTGTCATTGGCCTGGCAATCATGGAGAAACCCTCGATGAAATGGCAATAGTAACCGTCCATTCCAATGAAACTCTTGATTCCTTGGACATCTTTCGGTGCTTTGCAGTCCAAAATCGCTGCTACCTTCTTTGGATCCACAGCTTGTCCATCTCGATTTATGATATGACCCAAGAACAGAACTTCGCTGATCCAGAACTCACACTTGCTAAGCTTGGCATACATCTGACAATCTTGTAGCCTCTGTAGTACTTTCTTCAAATGCTCTTCATGCTCTTGCTCATTCTTGGAATATACAAGGATATCATTAATAAACACCACTACGGACTGGTCGAGGTAGTCCATGAACACACTGTTCATCAGGTACATGAAGTAAGCTGGCGCATTCGTCAAACTGAATGACATGACCATGAACTCATATAGTCCATACTTGGTGATGAATGATGTCTTCGGTATATCCGAAGGTCGAATTCTGAGTTGATGGTAACCTGACCTCAGATCTATCTTCGAAAATACACTGGCTCCTCTCAACTGATCGAATAGGTCTTCAATTTGGGGCATGGGGTACTTATTCTCAACAGTGACTTCATTCAAGGATCTGTAATCAATGCACATCCTTTTTGTACCATCCTTCTTCTCCACAAATAGCACTGGGGCTACCGAAGGCGAGGTACTTGGTCTATGTAGCCTTTCTCCAACAGCTCATTAATATGTTTCTTGAGTTCCACCAATTCTGGTCCGGACACTCGATAGGCTCTCTTGGAAATTGGGGCGGTGCCTGGGATAAGCTCTATGGCAAATTCAACTTTCCTTTCAGGTGGCATGCTTGGTAACTCCTCAGGGAACACATCGGGAAACTTCAACACGATTCTAATATCCTCAATCAGGTTGGCCTCCTTGTCATCTATTGATAAATAGTGACAGGCTCCTTCTAGTTCAGGCAAATATAGCTTAGTTACTACTCCTTTCCGGATGGGGACACCAACTTGACTGTTCTCTTATCACAACTGACAGTGGTTTTGTTTGTGTAGCCAATTCTTCCCTAGGATGACACCTAACCCTTGAGTACCCATTACTACTAGGTTAGCGGGGAAGTCTATCCCCCTTATTTCAATCCTTAGATTCGGAAAAATCCTATCAGACTGAGCTTTTCCCCCAACTGAATTAACTCTTAAAGGTGGAATCATTGGTTCTATGGGGATGTTATGTGCTTCTACCCATGATGTAGAAACAAAAGAATGTGTGGCACCAGTATCAAATAATACTTTTGTTGGATGGGATTCGAGTGGAAACATATCTACTGCCACGTCCTGAGCATCCTAGATTGCTTCGACCTCTAGGTGGTTCACCTTTCCACGGTTGTAAGCCTAACCTCGGCCTCCTGGTGCTTGCTGTGGTGCTCCTTGTCTTGCTGGGGTATTGACTGCTGGCGACTGCGGAGTTGCCTTCTTTGGACAGTGCTTCGCCAAGTGGTTTTGTTCCCCACAATAGAAGCATGCACGACCTCCTACTTGCGCTGGGGCTGCATGGTTGTTTTGGTTGGTTGCTGGGGTGGGAAGGCGAGCTGCCTGGTTATTCTGACGCTGATACTGACTTCCTCCCTGCTGGTTGTTCTGACGGTACTACTGCTGCTGCTGAGGAAACTGCCTCTGGTACTACTGCTGGTGCTGACGCTGATGCTGGTGCTGGTGACCTTGCTTGAATTGCTAGGGTGGGTTATCTAAGTAGCGGGGGCGATTGCCACTCCTGGCCTAAGATCCACCAATCCTGCGTTTTCTATCCTCCATCTCCTGATGCTTCCTTTCAGTCATGATTGCTCTATCAATCAAAAGCTGGAAGGTGGAGAAAGTGTGGTTCATTTGCTGGTAGTGAAGGAGGTCAACCAAACCTCTTAAAAAACGGTACTAACTCTTAGCATCCATGTTGACATCTTCTGGTGCGTAACATGACAGTTGTAGAAACTTGTCCCTGTACTCACTGACAGATAGGGGGCCTTGCTTCAATGCTAGAAATTCCTCCTTCCTTACTATCATCAGTCCTTCGGGCACATGGTAGCGACGGAAGTTGTCCCTGAACTCCTCCCAGGTGATGGCTTTAGGGTCGGCATGGGTGGCGAGGTAAGACTCCCACCAGGACTGTGCTGCTCCCCTTAGTAGACGGGGACCATACAAAACCTTCCCGTGATCATTGCACTAAGCAGTGTGCAACTCACGCTCCACTGTACGCAGCCAATCTTCGGCGTCCATGGGATCAACAGAATGGGCAAAGACAGGGGGATGGCCCCTCATGAATTCTGGCCGCTTGTTTCTAGGCACCTGTGGCATCTAAACTTGCACTTGGGGCTAAGGTGGGGGTGGCTACTGTTGCACCTGCTGCATTGCTGCTAAGGTCTGACTAATTGCTTGGACTGCTTGAGTCTGCATCAGGAACATCTACTCAACGGTCATTGGGGGTGGCAATGGCAACTGCTGCTACTGAGCTGCCTCCTCCTGGGGTGCCTGCTGCTCCAGCTCCTGCTCCTGCTCCTCGTGCAGGCGACGATGCAGTCTCTCCAGGTGGCTGGACTGACCTGGCACCGTGCGACGCAGTGGGCGCTCCGCCAGGCGAGAGAGCAAAAAGGGGATCACTGACTTATGTGCAGTGCATCTAATACGAGCCATCTACAAAAGACATCGTAAGCACAAGAGTGAGAGTAGAACTATAAGACCAACAAGTAAACAGAAAGAAAAGTGAGACAAAAATTTGTAGGATGAGTAATAACATAGAATTGGTCAAGATGACCAACTTTTGAAATGACACTAAAGGTCAAGGTAAGGGTAGAGGTCTATAGTCCTTAGGGTGACCATTCTAGTCTAGGTTAGCGGTCCTACAGTGAGCAAGGATTTGATACCACTTATGTCACACCCGGTTTTGGAAGGCAAACCGAATGCGAACCATGTACGTGCCAGGATTAGAAACTCATGTACACAGTGATTACATAATTGGACATGATCGCACATTGCTCAAAGTAAATAGCGGAAAATTACTTTATTACAACAAGATGTCCAAGACATCCACTGAGTTTATAACATAGTCATTAACATCAAAGTGCGGAAATACGAAACGTAGAAAATAATGCCTTCACAGGCAGCTGACTGGGGGTTTGCCACTAAGATAACTAGAACTCATCGTAGTCTTGAAACTCCTCAAAATCCTCCATGTTGCCAGCATCTCCTCCTAAGCACTGAGTACAGTGGGGACAACCTAGGGTGGGGTGGTTTGTAAAGCAAGGGTGAGTACACATCAACGTACTCAACAAATGTCTTGTTTGGCTAAAGTGGACTAGCTGTATGTGGAGTTAAGGTTAAGCAGTTGCTTTTAGTTGGTCAAGTATTTATTACTATTAGTAGAGCCAAGTTTTAGTAATAAACCCAGTTATTACCCAAATGTACTCCCTCCAAGAGGAAATACCAGAGATCATAATTATACCATCATCATTAATCATCATCATAAAAGTAACCAAAGTTCTTCTAATCAAAGAGGATCCCAAGGCTGCTCTTAACTGTGAGTATGGCTGATATACCAGTTTCTAACACTCTGCAGAGGTCGCACACTTTACCCACAAGTCGTGATTCCCATTCTGCCCAGAAAGAGCCCATCTCCATTGACCACTACCTAAGTGGCCTAGCAGGGTATCACTACGTAGCCTTTACAAAGATTTCCCAGAGGTCATAGCCACCCGTTAGGTTTTTCTAGTTTGATAAACACAGTACCTCTCCCCAAAGGAAGGGTGACTAACAAAACCAAATCAAGAACCTCTACAACCAGCCTTGGCAGAGCAAGTACTGTGCCTAGACCCCATTGACGGCCCTACGGCGAAGCCAACTACTCCTCTGGTTCCTCTAATTAACCAGCTAAGGGCGTCCCATTCCACCCTCGTGGTTGCACTGTTATCCCGGGTTATCACTCCCCAAACAGGTCCTTACGGAGAGGTACTCAGGAAAATGGCCTGAGTCCCCTAAAGTATCACAAGATCAACATCGGGATAACATCATTGTATCATAAATGTTCACATCATGTTCATTGGTTAAAGTAAAGCAATAGCTTAAAGCTAACCATGATAACCCAAAAGGTAAACAAGGATAAGTAAATACTGACTAGTCAATCCTTAGGTTTCAATAATGTAATGCGAGATGGTGAATTATAAAGTATGTAGGACATAATAGGTCAGAGGACACTTGCCTTCACCAGGTTGTTGCTCAGGAAGATCTTCGGCAACACACTCAGGAATCACGAGCTGCTCGTTGTCTAAATAAAGCGATCATACATTCAATACATTTGGAGAAGTACAAATGAATAGCACACCAAACATGTACAATCAAGTGAACACAAGTTTGATAAGACACTACGAACATAAAGGGTATACTTAAATGTTAGGGATTAATTCATTTAGAGATTAGTGATTATGGATTACATAGTTTAGTTCTACTAACTTTAGTGAGACATACAATTATCACGTGGTCAACTTCATACTTGACATAATATTAACCTCACAAAATTAAACACCTAAGTACAATTAAGGTTTTCCTTTTTATTTATTTTCTTAAATAGATACATTAACACATAAACTAACCTATAGCTTAGACAAAAAATTAGAGTGCACAGACTGTGAATGAGCATAATTTATTTGAACAAAGAATATTCCTATGAACATTTTGCAATTTTGAATCACTAAATTTGGAGTTCATATGAAAAAGATATGAAATAAACAAGTTTTGAAGTTTGAAATATGAAACTAAGTCCAATTCTGTGATTATTTAAAAGGTCAGGAGTCTATTTAAAAGATGTCAGGGGCCTACGCGCAATACTCAGGGACGGTGGATTTTATTACCCGGGAACTGAGGGTCTTTTAAGCAAAACTGCCACACGAAGGGGTATCGAGCACTCTCGACCGCTCGATCACAGATGAACAGCTGAGATTAGATCTGCGAACGAGAGCACGCGCGCAGACGGGCAAGCGCTGATAGGCGGGCCGATGGTGTCAGCGACCTGAGGGGTGAGGTGGGCTGACTAGTCGGGCCCAGCGCCAGGGGGTGCAGGTGCTGACTGGCGGGCTCAGGGACAGAGCGCGTGGGTGCGAATCACTATCCGGTGATCTGGACCACGCGATCAGGATCGAATGGTGGAGATCAACACCGGAAGGTTTACGGCTGTAGGAGGCACCGCTCCTGCTCCTCGGTGATGAGGTCACCAGAGACAAGGGGAATGACCACGACAAGGCTCTAGGTGTTCGGGGAAAGGCTCAGGCACATTCATGGCGACATGGTGAACTCGACTGTGGGCACAACGCCGGCGCGAGGGCACCAGAGGGTGTAGAACACGGTGAGGCGGCCCAACGATGGCGTGGATCAACTCCGGCGAGCAATTGCACAGACACTAGGGCAGTAACGGGTGAAATAAGGGCATAGGAAGGTTGCTCACCTCGAGTGCAGACTTAGGAGCGCTTGGGTGACGGCAGGGACATGGGGAAGCCTCGGTCGACGGTGGCAGACTCCGGCTGCACGGGAAAATACTCCGGTGAGCGCGGACCGAGCGAATCAGAGGGACTGAGGGTGCAGCGAGGGGTGTCCCGAATTGCTGATGGTGAGGTGGAACTCACCAAGGCAACGGGCGCGACGGGGGCTCGATGGCGGTCGTAGAACGGGCGGTGGACTTTGGTGAGCAGCAGCGGAGCTCACTGGGCGCGTGCAGAGCTAGAGAGGGGGTGAGGGTGTCTAGCTGAGGGCGCAAATGAGCAGGGGAGAGTGGGTGAGCGGGGTGCGGGCTCAAAAGGAGGTCAGGTTCTTGCGGAGGTGGCCAGGAAATGCGCGTCGTGGGCGCGTCCACGGTCGGAGTGCATGGGTTGGGAGTTAGGGCCGAGGGGGACTGACGGGTGGGGTCCACGGGCCAGCGAGAGAGGATTCGCGAATGGGCGGTGTAACACCCCATGTGTTACCCAAGGCCCTGGCTCAATACATGCACTTATGGCCTATTATCACATGTGTTTAAGTGGGGGAGAAGGGGAACCAAGTCTTTAGAAACCATGGATTAATTAAGTAATGATCAGGATAGAAGGAATACCCTAGCTTTTCATGCATCTTCACCTTGGGAAAAGATGCTCAAATCCTAGACCCCCTCTTGAGCCCTTAGACACCCAAGCATTGGAATAGTGAGAAACCTATGCAAATGACCATTTCATGACATAAACCCTTTACCAAAATTGAAGAACATTTATATATCTACAATAAATAGTAAGGGAATTATTCCGAAAAGGTCCCACAAAATTCCCAAATTCAGCCCCCAAGTGAAGAGCACTCAAGAGCAACCAAATTTTCTATAAGTTAAAAATCAGCCCTCTTCCAAAGATCAGAGATGTTCACTTAGTTGCTGGCACCAAATCCATAAGGTCCAATTGACAAAAAGGAGCGAAATTACCCAAGGCACACCCCTGAAAAATTTGAAACCAAACCAGAACCATTTGACACGGTTTGACACCAGTTTTGTCACGGATTGAACAGTGCCGACACTACTGACTTGGCGCCACCATATCTCCAAAACCAGACCCAATCTTCCCATAGAACTCACATGAACCAGGTAGCCCTAGGTGCAGAGAAGAGATCTCACAAAAGTCTTGGGGTGAGATTCGCATGTTTGGCTGCTCAGCAAGAGCTAGAACTCGGGCAGAATGAAACAACCACGTGTTCGACGCGCCCTGGCAACGCCAGAGCACGCCCTGACACTCGATGTAATACTCAAATTTGTATTCAAGGATATATAGTAGATCTCCTTATTTTATGTGCCATATTTGCATCATGAAAAGAGCATACATATAATTAAGAGTGATTAATTAAAACAAATGATACTAAAATAAAACAAAGTGCATCTTGTTGGAGTTTTATATGTTTGTGCATTAAATAAAATAACAAGGATAATAATAATAAGATAATAATTACTAGAAGCTTGAATCCTAAATTGAGAATTAGGGTTTGAAATAAGAGAAGGGAAGAAATGAGTAAAATACTATATAAAATAAAATAAAAATCAGAATAAATACCTTTCACACTGATATTGTTAAACTATACATTTCAAACTGAGGACAAGTTTATCACAAAGTTTGAATTTAAAATTTTATTGAAGAATGAATTTGAAATGGGAAAAGGAAAATGGAAAATAAAAAGAAAAAACAGAAAGAAAATAGAAAAGCGCGCGCGGCCCAGGAACTGGTTTCGGCCCACCTTGCTTCACCTCGTGCTAGCCCAAGTCCCACCCTGGGCACTCACTTACGCGTGGGCCCTACTCGTCAGCCACACACCACACTCACTCCTCCCTCCCTTCCACTGGCCTGCGGGTCCGCCTCGTCATCCGCTCAGGCGTGCAGTCACCCATTCTTCCTCCTCGCGCGCTAACAACCCGGAGCTGCCGCCGCTAATCTCGCCAGCGCTAACAGCTCGCCCCAAACACCCAGCCCACTATCTAGGCATAAAACCACTGGCCGCAACCCCCTCTTTGTTTTCCTCGCCTCACCAAGCCATAGACTGTAGCCGTCGTGTGGGAAAATCGCTGTACGTGAGGGAGAATCGGCCGCCACCACCGGATCGCGACCTCATCGCCGTTGGGGTCTAGGAATCGGGCCGGGAGGCTTCATCACACCATCTGGCGCGCGCTCCTGTGCGTAGTGGGGGAAGATTGTCCTCACATCACCGACGATTTCTTGTCAGAGCGTGCGATCCGCCCGGTGCCGTCCCACATCGTGTACCAGATTCCGCATGCCATTGATTACTGGTGAGCAATTCCTCCACGCCGAAGTATTCCATCGCGTCCTCTAGTTCATAGCCAGGTTAAGCTTAGGAATTTGGTGAACCATGCGGCCAGACATCGCCGCCGCCGCACCATGATTGCGGGCCGTGGTGGTCCGGCCGCTGCGACCGCAATTCGGGGCAACAACCACCCCCAGTCGGTTCCAGGTGTAGTGAATTGGGTTTTGTGTTGTCGTGGGCACGAATTTGGCCATGGGTGGGGCAAATTGAAAACCCTCCAGCGAAGTTCGCCGCGCAGGGTGTCGGCGCCACCATGGTGGCTGGAGAGATTGGTAGGAGAATTCTGTCCGTTGGTATAGGGATGGGCGCTCTAGATTAAAACCAGGGAGGTGGTGATTGAGTATTGCTCAGCACATTGCCGGATTGAATCCCAGCCGCTAGATCAAGATCCAACGACTATCGTGGCATACCGGTTGTTGGAACTTGCTCTCCTGCGCAAGTTGATCCAACGGGGGAGTGAAAGTGGTGTAAATGGGGCTACAACTTGAGATGGCAATAGCTCTATTAACCTAGCCCCTCAAGGGCACTGTGCGGGGGTATTTATAGGTGCCTGAGTGCCCAGCGTCAAGGATTAAGGATGCATGTGCCCTCAGGAGCCTAGGTTCTCCCGGAATATTCCCATTGAAGCAGGGTTACAGACTGTAATAATAGAAAAACCTTTACAATTTAGGCCCGTAATGCGCAACAACAGCGCGGGGCCCGTTATGACGGGCCAGATTGTACGTGGGCTCTCACGCTGGGCGACCCCGCGGGACAGAGCGGCCTCGCCATGGGTCTTCGTCCTTCAGTCGCGTTGGACGAAGGGTGCAGTCCGTCAGTTGTCGTCTCCGTTGGTGTCGGACGAAGGGTGCAGTCCGTCAGTCGTCGTCTCCGTTGGTGCAGCGAGACTGGCGAAGGCATCAAGCGGAGGGTAGCGTCTACGCCTTCGCCCCAACATTTGCCCTCCGAGGGACCAGTTCGACCAAGTCATCTGGTGCCGAAGGCATCGCTAGATGGTGGAGACGCTGCCCTCGCTCGAAGTGGTTCCTCGGGGGTTTTTGATATGACCGTTGATTGACGCCGCACTGTTGGATTGCGAGTTTCCCGAAGCGCCGCGCCCTGTGTATAAAAGGGGGCGGGAGGTGGCGCCTTTTGAACTTTATCTCTCCGCGCGCCGCGAAAACCCTAACCTCCTTTTCAAACCGCCCGCTTGCTCGTCTGCCCTCCTTGCTCCTGCTCGCCGGAGATCTGGCCTGTGTGAAGCAGACCGCCGCCGCTGCCGACGGTACGTAGCCATGTCGTCCTCTTCCTCTTCTGCTGCTGATACGCTGCCGGCCGGTGAATCGTCCGAGGAGACGCTAAGCAATGTGGCGGCGGAGGAGTTGCGTCCCGGCGACACAGTGGAATTCGACACGTCGCGGATGTCCTCGGTCCGCGTGCATGACATGCAACAGCTTGGGTATTTTGGCGGCGGAGTGGCGCGTGTGCTGGGGGCAGAGGAGGTCCCCGAGCTAGAAGGCGAGCTGGTCGTCTTCGAGGCTTTTTTCGCCGCTAGCCTTCGTCTGCCCACGCATCGATTTGTGGGAGAAGTTCTGCGCAGATTCGAAGTCCAAGTCCACCAGTTGACACCGAATGTCGTGGTGGCCCTGGCAAAGTATGTCTGGGCGACGACTTCGTACGGCGGGCAACCATCGGTCGAAGTCTTTGCGAAGCGCTATTGTCTGCATTGGCAGAAAAGGAAAATTGGAAAAAAGATTGCTCAATTTGGATCTTGCACATTTACGCTGAAGACCGGCAAGACTTCGATGGAAGTCGTGGAGTTGGTTCCCTGCGCCCGCAATAAGTGGGGCAACTGGTGGGAATTTTGGTTCTACGTTGCCGAAGGCACAGTCGAAGGCCAACCAGGGCTTCCCATGGCCGTTATGTGTTCGCATTATTACGCGGCGTATCCGTAGTTTGAGGTAGCGGAGGAGGATGAAAACGAGGGGGCCCTTCGGTGCGCGGCCCGCATGAGTAGCGGGCGTGACCTCGTTGAGGAATTTGTCGGTATGGGGTATGGCCCTTGGCGCGTGGCTGGGCGCTGGGCGAAGTATGCCCTCGCCAGATGCCCTCCCGTGGCAGGATGTTGGTGCGGAGTCCTGCCTTCGCACTGGATCTACAGGGCCGAGATCCCGCCGCATTCGTGCGTGAAGCGGAGGACGGCGAGGCGAGGATCGTGGGGAGGTACGTGCCGAAGACGGAGGGTGTACGGAGCTGGGATATCCGCGGGGCCAATGACAGGCTGAATCGGGTCTTCGAGTTGAACCGCTTGCCTTACGGCAGTTACCCCGGGGAAGACGTCGCCGACCGCCGCGGGAAGAAATCGATGGGTGGTACCGAGGAAGGGCCATCGCAGGAGGCCGCCCCGGTCACTAAGAAGAGAAAATTAGGTACCGTGGTGGGAAAAAAGAGGGTGTCTGATAATTTTGTTGTGGAGTTGATGGAGACATGCGCGGCCCCCGGGGGGAGGACGTCTTCCACGAGCTCCGGGAGTCTTCGGCGCGAATGCTGGAGGTTACCGGGGGTCGGTGGCCAAAGAATCTTCCAATCCCCTGGGCAGAGGGCGAAGACATGTCTACATCTCGTATAGCTCGTGGATTGAAGATTTTCCCTTACGGATGGAATATTGCTACTGTTGTGTCGGCAGTGATGAACAAGGATCGACAGGAGGCTGCGCACAAGTGTCGGGCGGTCGTCCGGCTCCCTGAGGCCAGGCCGAAGAGGGCGCGGGGGGGGGGGGGGTGCGAAGGCTGTCGTCCCTAGCGGTAGCTAGCCTTCGCTGGCTGCGAAGGCGGCCGCGCCTGGATCTGGCAAGTTGCCGGAGAGCGCGAAGGCGGCCGGCGCTGGCGGGACCAAGTCCGCCCCTGAGGGAGCTGCGAAGGTCCAGGAGCTGCCTTCGCCGAGGAAGCGTCTTGCCGACTTCGGCACAGACATTTGCGTGGACGACTATCTTGCCGGTAAGTTTTTTTTGACCGGTGATACGTTGCAAGGTCGGGCGAAGGGCAACTTGTTGCCGTCTCGCCTGCGGTGGTGGCCACGGCGTCTGCCGCGGTTTTTGGGGTGAAGGGTGGCGCTTTCAGCGCTGGCGGTGAGGTGTCGGCGGCCACTGCCGTCAAAGATGAGGCGGGCACTGTGTCCCACCGGCTGCAGGAAGCGTCGCTGCAGCTGAATCAAGTAAGTTGAGGTAGGCTTCGTTGTGGGTCGCTTTCATGGTGATTGTGTACTGATGTGCGTCTGTTAGGCGGCCGACTTCGCCGACCGCGTGGCGTCGGGCGCCCTTACGGCGGGCGTGGATGCCTAAGTCGAGAGACTTCGGGCGCAGCACGCGGACGCCGTCCGGGAAAAATCGGCTGCGGAGAGCAAAAACCGCAGGCTGGAAGAAAAGGTGGCCGCCCTGGAGAGCGAGAGGACTGACCTCCGACGCTAGCTGGTGGAGGAAAGGAAGGAGGCCAATCAGGCCATCACCAAGGCGCAGACGGCGCAGGCGGAGGCCAAATTGGCGAGGGCGGAGGAGAGTCTCGCCAGCCAGCGCGCCGAGGAGTGGGAGGCACGGTTCAACGCTCTGCAGGCCCGCGTGGAGAGGGCCGAGACTTCTAATCGCGTGGAGGTTGAGCGGACGCGCAAACAGCTCATGGACTCGTACCGCGAGCAGGGTGCGCGGACTGCTGACTTCGAGGTGCCCGACCAAGAGGCGGGCCTTCGGTGCCTCGAATGGCTGCAAGAGGAGTTGCAAGCGCTCCCGACCATCGTGGCGGGCTTCATGTCGTATGCCTCCCTCGTCACCTGCGAGGGGGCTATGAATGCGCTATCCCGCGAAGGGTGCAGTCACTATGAGGTCTTCGACCGATCCGATGAAGATTTTGGGCACGATATTTTTAAGGTCGAAGACCCTATGGTAAAGGACGCCGGGGGGGGCCTCTTCGACCGGATGTGGGGCCCCCACGGTTGGGAGGCGGTTAGGGAACGGGCTGACCGGGCAAGGGATCAGGTAAAGTTTGTGTTTCGTTTTGTGTTGTGGAATGTGGGTGTGCGCTGGTGTGCTGAATCGGTGTGCTACGCTGCAGATGGCGCGTGCTGAGGAGGTGGACTTCGGGCGTCTGAACAGCGCGCTGCCCGAAGCGAAGGCTGACCCGGTGATGGCCGAGGCTGAGGTCTACCCAGCACCGCCCCCGGAAACCGGTGAAGGCTCCCACACTGCCCCTGCGTCTACTGTGTCTGGTGGAGGCTCGCCGGCCGCCACCGTACCGATGGCGGAGGATTCCCCGAAGGCGGCGACGGAGCCAGCGGCGGAAGATCCCATCGCGGCTGCTGGGTCTTCGCAGGTGGCTTAGTGTGTATGGGGTAGTTAGGAAATTTTGTCTGTGTTACTGAACCTTGGTTGTTGCGCAGGTTCAGGATTTTGGGCCTGCGCACGCAACCGGTACTGCTAATTTTGTGGCGGCTTCGACCGTGGTCGCCGGAAATGAATCGGATGGGTCTACGTCTAAGTTTTCTGAGTTTGACGACTCTGGGAGTTCGGTTTTGTGGACGGAAGTCTTCGGATGAAGGCTTAGATTATTTTGCGGCCTTGGATGTGGCTGAGGCGGAGGCTTCTCCGCGTGTTACGGATGCTGAAATTTTGCCTGGTCCGAGTGTTGGGCGTAGGCGGCGAAGGGTGGTGGCGACGCGTAGAGTGGGCGGGTTTGATGGTGGTCGTCTTCGTGTGGGCAGGGCTGGTAGGCAGGAATTGTTGTCCTCGCCGGTTGGGGCGAGTATGGGTGTGGGGGAGTTGCGAAGGCTTTTTGAGGGTGAGGAGCTGAGGATAATGCTATTTAACTATAGGGAGATGGGGATCATTCCGAAGGTTGAACCTATGTAAGGTGTGATGCCCTCGCTGTACGCGTGTAACTGTAGTTTGTATGATAAGGTTGACTGCCTTCGCGCATCTGGGTGTGTTCGTAAGGTGTTGCGCACCCGGTCTGGTATATTATTGTGTCGGTCCGGCTGCGCCTGTAGACTTTCGGGCTGATGTAATGCGCCTTCGATTTTTACTCTCGTTATGCTAGTCCGGCTGCACCCTTAGGCGACTTTTTGCACGGGTAGTTTTTTGGAGAAGACTTGGAATTTGCGCACTTGCTGTGCTAGTCCGGCTGCACCCTTAGGCGACTTTTGCGCGGATTGTCTTGTGGAGAATACTTTGATTTACGCACTTGTTGTGCTAGTCCGGCTGCACCCTTAGGCGACTTTTGCACGGATAGTCTTTTTGAGAAGACTTCGAATTTACGCACTTGTTGTGCTAGTCCGGCTGCACCCTTAGGCGACTTTTGCACGGATAGTCTTTTTGAGAAGACTTCAAATTTACACACTTGTTGTGCTAGTCCGGCTGCACCCTTAGGCGACTTTTGCACGGATAGTCTTTTTGAGAAGACTTTGAATTTACGCACTTGTTGTGCTAGTCCGGCTGCACCCTTAGGCAACTTTTGCGCAGACTGTCGCACGCGAGGGTAGCCATCGCTGCCCCTCGCGGTGACTTTTGTGTCGGTCGAATGTCGAAGACCGTTGATGCGGTCTTTTTCGACGTAGTTTTTGCGGGGGATTTTTCGCGTGTATATTACATGGCTCTGCCTCGTTAAAAACCTCACCCCCCCGGGAGGAAAAGAGTGCGGGCCGGCTTAAAACTTGTTCTGCGGATTACAAGGGCGAAGAGGCCCTGAAGAGTTAAACAAAAAAATTGCGAAGATTATCAATGTTCCAAGAATGTTCTAAGACTTCGCCGGATGGCGTTGTGAGCCTGTACGCGCTGGGGGACGCCTTCGTCTTGACGATGAAAGGGCCCTCCCATTTTGGCTCCAACTTGCCCCGAGACTCTGTTCGAGCTGTCCGGACGAGTACGAGGTGTCCTTCGTTGAACTCCCTCGGGATGACTGTGTGGTCGCGCCATGCTTTTGTCTGAGCTTGGTATTTGTTTAGAGCCTGTAGGGCGAAGACGCGGTCTCCATCGATGAGGTCCTTCGAAGTAGGCTTGTCTACGTTGGGGACGGCCGACGCAACTGTCCGAGGTGACCCGTGCTTTATTTCTTGCGGAGTCATAGCCTCCGATCCATACAGAAGGCGGAAAGGGGTGAACCCAGTCGCCCTGCATTTAGTTGTGTTCAGCGCCCAGACCACTTCAGGTAATAGGTTGGGCCACTTGCCTTTTTGTCGTCGAGGAGCATTTTCTTGACGGCTGTGAAAATTTTTCCGTTGGCGCGTTCCACGACTCCGTTGGATTGGGGGTGGTACACTGAGGCGAAGGCAAGCTTGGTGCCGATGGAGAAGCAGAAATCCTTGAAGTCTTGGTTGTCGAATTGCTTGCCGTTATCGACTGTGAGTTCGGATGGGACTCCGAAGCGGCAAACAATGTTTTGCCAGATGAATTTCTGGGCTATCTTCGATGTTATAGTGGATACTGCCCTCGCCTCAATCCATTTGGTGAAATACTCAACGGCGATGAAGGTGAACTTGAGGTTCCCCTGAGCCGTGGGCAGGGGCCCGACAATGTCCAGGCCCCAGCACTGAAGGGGCCACGTGTGGGCAATTAGCTTCATGAACTGCGAAGGGCGTCCTGAGCATGGAGAAAATTTCTGACAGGCTTCGCAGGACCTTGTGACCCGATTTGCGGCGCAAATCATGGCGGGCCAGTCAAAACCTTGATGAATCACCTTTGCCGCTAGGGCCCTAGGCCCTGCGTGAGAGCCGCAAGTCCCACTGTGGACCTCGCGTAGAATTTGGACGCCTTCAATCTCGGTGACGCACTTAAGCATCGGTTGGCTGACCCCCTTCTTGTAAAGTTGGCCTTCGATCAACGCGAAGTCCCGGCTTCGGTGTTTGAGGCGCTTGGCCTCGTTGATGTCGGTTGGATGGTAGTACCCCTGCAGGAACAGGGTTATTGGTGCCCGCCAGTCTTCGGTCATGATGAGGTTGACTATGCGGTGGCCCTCGCTGTCATTGGTTATTTGGAGCCCCTCAGGGCTGCGGACGGCTGGCGTGCCGATGACGTGGTAGAACACGTCGGAGGGTAGGACCTCACCCCTGGCGGCTGCCTTAGCCAACGCATCGGCCTCCTCATTCTTGGCTCGGTCCACGTGCTGCAACGTGAAACCCTTGAATTGTCTTTCGAGGCTGCGGATGGCCGCGAGGTACTGCATGAGTGCGGGGTCCTTCGCTGCATAGTCTTTCTTGACCTGACCGGCGACTACCTTGGAGTCTGTTCTGATGATGCAGGTGGTGACACCAAGTGCCCTTAGCTTGCGAAGGCCGAGGATGACAACCTCGTATTCTGCTATGTTGTTGGTGCATCTATCAGACTCCAAAGCAAAGCTGAGGCGCGCTGCGTATCTGTGTTTGATCCCGGTGGGCGAAGTAATGACTGCAGCGACGCCTGCCCCCACATGGCACCAGGCGCCGTCGCAATGGATTGTCCACACTTTTTCTGTGGTCGGGTCCGGCTGTGTCATTGGCCCAGTCCAATCGACGACGAAGTCTGCCAGGACTTGTGATTTGATGGCTGTCCTGGGTTCAAATGTGATGTGGTAGCCGGAGAGTTCGGTGGGCCACTTGGCAATCCGTACTGACACCTCCGGGTTTCTGAACAATTCACCAAGTCCTCTATCCGAGGTGACCCGGACCTTGAATGCCTCGAAATAATGGCGCAATTTGCGCGAGGCCATCACGACTGCATATGCGATCTTTTCCATTTCCGTCATATTACATTTTGATGTTGTGAGTACTTCAGAGACGTAATAAACTGGACATTGCCTGGTCGTGCCCTCTCTGGTCTGCTCTTGAACCAGTGCTGCGCTGACCGCATGTGGCGAAGCCGCGACATAGAGCAATAGGGGTAGCGAAGGGTCGGGGCTTGTAAGGATCGCCAATTCCGACAAGTACTGTTTTAGTGAAGCGAAGGCCGCCTCCTGCTCTGGCCCCCATGCAAAGTCTTTTGCTTCGCAGAGTGTTTTGAGGAAAGGGAGGCTCCGCTCCACGGACTTGGAGATGAATCTGTTGAGGGCGGCCAACCTGCCTGTCAGTCATTGCACTTCTCTGGCTGACTGCGGGGGCGTCATATTGATGATAGCCTGGATTTTGGTTGGATTTTGGCCTCAATTCCGCGGTGTGATACCAGGTAGAACAAGATTTTCCCCTGGCGGACTCCGAAGACGCACTTTTCGGGGTTGAGGCGAAGTCGTGCGGTCCGCATGTTCACGAACGTTTCGACGAGGTCGACAAGGTGGTCTTCCTTGCTTCTGCTGGCAACGGCGATGTCGTCCACATATGTGAATATATTTCTGCCGACCTGGCTCTCGAGCACCGTTTTGGTGAGTCGAGAGAAAGTGGACCCGGCATTCTTGAGTCCCTCAGGCATTCTGATGAAACAATACGTGCCGAAGGGTGTTATGAAGCTGGTGCTTGCCTTGTCCTCCTCCTTCATATATATTTGGTGGTAGCCGGAGAAGCAGTCAAGGAGTGACATGACTTCGCACCCGGCCGCTCTATCGACGATTTTGTCAATTTGAGGCAGCGGCAAATTGTCCTTGGGGCAGGCCTTGTTAAGACTGGTGAAGTCTATGCACATCCGCCATTTGCCGCTCTTCTTCTGCACCATCACTACATTGGCGAGCCATGTGGGGTAGGCGATTGGCTCGATAAATTTGGCTTCGAGCAGGCGATGCACCTCGGCCTTGGCGGCTTCTGTCTTCTCGTCAGACATCTTGCGCAGCCGTTGTTTCTTCGGCCTCATCGAAGGGTCGATTCCTAAGCCGTGCTCGATGATGGAGCGACTGACTCCGAACAGGTCGAGGGCGAACCAGGCGAAGACGTCTTTATTCTTGGACAGACAGCAGAGGAGCCTCTCCTCGTCGTGCGAAGTGAGGTCTTCGCTGATGGTAACCATCTACTGGGGCGTTGCCTGGTCGAGGGGGACAGTCTTGGTCCCGTCGTTGCTCTGCAGCTGTGCTTTTTCATGCTCTTTGGTGGTTGGAATGGCAGACTCGGGGACTTCGCGTTGGGCCGTGAGGCAGTGTACGTTTCTTTGTCTGGGGACGAAGTCTCTTTCTATGTTACGCGCAACCTGCTGGTTGCCGTAAACTATTATGGCGCCTTGCGGACCTAGGATCTTCATGCACAGGTAAAGTCCGTGGATAGCTGCCTCAAACTTGTTGATGGAGCCCCGGCCCATTATGGCGTTGTACGGGTACACCATGTCGACGATGTCGAACGTGACTTGCTCACTTCGGGCATTGGGTGCTACACCGAAGGAGAGGGGCAACTCTATTTTGCCGACGGGAAAAGTGCCCTTGCCGCCGAAGCCGTACAGGGGGTTGTCCGAGGGCTTGAGCAGGCTGTGGCTTATGCCCATGCGATTGAAGGCATGGAGGAAAATGATGTCCGCCTGGCTGCCATTGTCGACCAAGACTTTGTGCAAGTCCCAGCCTGCCACGCTGCAGTTTATGACCATGGCATCGATGTGGGGGGCGCTGCGCAGGTCGACGTCTCGGGCGTCGAAGGTCAATGGCACGTGGGACCACTTTGTCTGCACGACCGGGCCGGTGACGGCGACGTGGTTGATGCTGCGGTAATGGTCCCTCTTTTGCCGCTTTTGTCAAAGTCGACGCTGGACCCCCTAGTAATCATATGAATGACTCCGCGATACGGTTGATCAGCGAAGTCCTCTTGCTTTGGGGCTTGGGGGTGGTTGGGGTGGTGGATGTTTTGTTGTTGATGGTGTGGGGGTGTGGGTGGGGGAGGTACAATTTGTACCTCCTGGTGGTGTTGGTATGCGTGGTGCGGTGGAGGCGGAGCGGGGCCGTGGTTGTATGGCTGAGGGGGTTGCTGATATGCGTGCGCGACAATTCTAGGGTTGTCGGCTAGTTGTGCCTGTGCCATTCTGTCTGTGGTGGCCTTCGTCTCTGGGCAGTCCCTTGTGGGATGCGCGCCGTCTTCATCATGGAACAGGCAGTAAAATCTGCGTGGCTGCTGCGCATGCCCGCGTCCTCGACCGCGAGTTCCATTTCCTCGGCCCTGGGGGGATACTCCTGGTGGCGAGGGGCCTCACCAGCGGGGGGCTGGTTGGCGATGTTGTGCACCTGCTGCTGATTGCGGCCGTCCCGGCCGGAGTCTGTCTGCGAGGGCCTCGTCCAAGTGCGGCTGGACTGCGGAGGGTCTTTGGGCTTCCTCTGAGACTCGACTTTGCGCTGGTGGAGCTCTTCGGATCTAGCATATTTCTCAAATAGCTGATACAGCTCCTGGAGGTTCCTGGGCAGGTCCCTGATGCAGTGGCTGTAGAGGACACCGGCCCGAAGGCCACTGATGGCGTAGTGGATGGCGATCTGGTCATCGACCGAAGGCAGTTGTGACTTGAGGGTCAGGAACTTGCGGTAATACTCCCGCAGAGTCTCTCGTTCTAGCTGCTTGCAGGGTGAGAATTCAGCCAAGGCGTCGGTGTCTAGGCGGTACCCTTGGAAGTTGAGCAAGAATTTGTCCCGGAGACTTCTCTAGGAGTCGATGGACAATGGGGGCAACCTGGTGTACCAGGTGAGGGCTGGGCCTTCGAGGGCAATGATGAATGACTTGGCCATCGTGGCGTCGTCCCCTCCGGATGATGCAACGGCGACTTGATAGCTCATGATGTACTGTGCTGGATCAGTGTTGCCGTTGTACTTGGGATAGGTCCCCGCCCTGAAGTTGGTGGGCCATGGTGTCACTTGCAGGTGAGGTGCCAGGGGACTTCGCTCGTCAAGGTAGTTGACGCCTTGGAAAGCCGTGGCGTGAGGGATGGTGTGTCCTCGCTGAGGGATGAACAGGTCTTCGATTTGTGCGCGCTGCTGGAGGGGTGGGCCGTGTTGCAGGCCGAGTTGGCCTTCGCTCTGCATGAGCGCGATCTCTTGTTCAAGCTTCTGTGCCTTCTGCTCTTCGTCGCGTATCATCTGTCGCACCTTGGCTTGTGCAGACACACGTTGACGCTTGGCCTCGAGGATCTCTTTTTGCTTTTGGAGGTTGCGGTTCTTGATGCGCAGGGCGCGCAGCTGTAGTTGCTCTTCAGCCAAAACGCCGATGACTTCGCCGTCCTTGGTGGCGTCCGCGCCCTCTAGTGGAGCGAAGCCTGGGGGACGCTGCTGTGGTCCCCCGGAGCTACAGGTGCAGAGGCTGCCTTCGGTAGTGGGTTGTTCATTGCGCTGCTTCTTGCTGTTTGCGTCGTCTTCGCAGGGCTCTTGGAGAGTGTTGTCGACGAGGGCCATGCCCTTTTTCTCGGCCAGCAGTGCCGCCTTCGCGGCTTCATCAGGCTTCGACGAGGTTCTCTTGGGTGCCATTGCGGGTGGTGTTTTCATAGCACGAACGGTGGGCGCCAAATGTTGGAACTTGCTCTCCTGCGCAAGTTGATCCAACGGGGGAGTGAAAGCGGTGTAAACGGGGCTACAACTTGAGATGGCAATAGCTCTGTTAACCTAGCCCCTCAAGGGCACTGTGCGGGGGTATTTATAGGTGCCTGAGTGCCCAGCGTCAAGGATTAAGGACGCATGTGCCCTCAGGAGCCTAGGTTCTCCCGGAATATTCCCATTAAAGCAGGGTTACAGACTGTAATAATAGAAAAACCTTTACAATTTAGGCCCGTAATGCGCAACAACAGCGCGGGGCCCGTTATGACGGGCGGATTGTACGTGGGCTCTCACGCTGGGCGACCCCGCGGGACGGAGTGGCCTCGCCATGGGTCTTCGTCCTTCAGTCGCGTCGGACGAAGGGTGCAGTCCGTCAGTTGTCGTCTCCGTTGGTGTCGGACGAAGGGTGCAGTCCGTCAGTCGTCGTCTCCGTTGGTGCAGCGAGACTGGCGAAGGCATCGAGCGGAGGGTAGCGTCTATGCCTTCGCCCCAACACCGGTTCACTTAGACTTAGGCTTAATCTGGCGCGTCATCCGTTGATCCAATGGCCGAGAATCACCCGTACCCTTTCGCTAGTTCATTTTGCACAAGAGCCCTCGGGAAACTAAGAAAACAACCCGCCGTCCACTCGGGTTATTCATTGAGTCTTAGAAAACTTCGGTTTAGGCCCCTGACTTTTCTAGGATTTGAGGCCCAATCCAGAGATGATTGAAAATAGAGAAATAATTATAGAAATTCTTTTTTAATACAAAAACAAATCTAGAAACTTGTAAAATGCATAGAAAATTCATTTTTAATTCAAATCAATCCATTCCAATTCATAAAATTTTGTGATATTAATGTCTATCACCTAGAGTCTCTGTTTTGGCATGAAAACAGAAAGAAAATTTATTTCTCATGTAATTCCATTTTAAGCACATTAAACCTTTGGAAATTCATAACTTGAAATATATAACTCCAAATTTAATGATTCCAGTTCCTATGATCTTACTTTAATGTCTAGATTATTATTGTGTATTTTATTCACATGTTTGGTGCAATGTTAATTTTTGTCATACTATGTATGTATTGTGTTGATGCGAGTAGATGAGCAAGCCAATGTGGATCCTGAGGTTCAGCAGATAGAAGTAGCTGAGCTGGAGCTCATTGAAGACAAGTTGTGCTCTTGATCACTTACTTTTTCCCAGCCATGTCCTTATTAATTATAATGATCTGCATAGGTTAATTTTGATGGGATCCTTTAGGTCACCCCAGTTTTGGTTATCTTTATACCTTGTTCACCACTGAAATGTTTTTGGGTAGTACCTGCTATTGCTTTATGTGGATTTGGGTATGGAGATACACTATTCATGATTACTCTTTTATTATCTTTTATTATTACTGTTCATGTTAAGATCATTATGTTAATGGGAACATGGAGCGACCACCTAGGAAAATAGTGCTACCACAAGGGTTTAATGGGACGCCCTTGACTGATTAACTAGGAAAGCTAGTGGATGACTTCCTTACCCAAAAGGGGCAAGGGCAGTAGGGGAGTGGTCAGTGTAGGGAGGTCCTTAGGATGATTTTGCTGCGATGGCGGTCAGGCGAGGGATTCCTGCACTGGAGCTTCCTATAAACTGTAGCGGGATTTCTGAAACTAGTGGAACTTTGTAAAGGCCTCGTAGTGTTACCCTGCCTTGCCTCCTCAGTAGAGGTGTATGGGATTGGCCGTCTCTTGGCAGATGGGTAACATGACTTGTGGGTAAAGATGCGCAACCTCTGCAGAGTGTAAAACTAGTATACTAGCCGTGCTCACGGTCATGAGCAGCTCAGACCCTCACATGATTAATTTATGGAACTTAAATTTAATTTGACATTTGCATCGCATTTGAGATTATTTTACTATTACTTTTCTTTATTATTATTAAGGTTTGGTATTTACTTACACTTAGTAATTGCTAATAAAATTTTGACCAACTTATAAAAGCAATGCTCAGCTTCAGCCTTTATTTTATTGATTAGCCTTACACTTCACATGAACTCCCACCTTTGGTGAGTTCATGCATATTATTCCCCATGACTTGTTGAGCTATGAACGTATGTGAGCTCACTCTTGCTATCTCACACCCCCCACAAGAGAAGAACAGGTGGTCGAAGAGGAGCCGCCTAGCACTGAGGCATTCGACTTGATCTAGGTGGCATCTCCCAGTCAGCTTTGTGGCGCCAGGGAATAATATTTAGTTCGTTTTATTTTATCATTTATTTTTGTAAGACTTCCACTATGTAATAAGTACATTTATGATATTTATGACATTTATCTCTATGCACTCTGTTATTATGTGTGTTGTTCTTCCTTGGCGCACATATGAGATGCACCCGGATTTGTCCCTTAAATCCGGGTGTGACAGAAGTGGTATCAGAGGCAAATGTTGACTGTAGGACGAAACCTAGATAGAAATGGACAAAACCCTTACCTACTTACCTTATTCTGATTCTTTGTATACTTATCTTGATCCTGTCTCACCTTCTACTATTCTACTCTGATCATTCTTACCTTTTCTACTCTAAGACAAGATGGATTTCACACCTTGGAATCCTCCACCTATGACCCTTTTAAGAGCTAGGAGGCCTAAGACAAAATCAAAACTGTTTTCTCTATTTTAAAAATGTTGTTTGATTGTTCTGATGATAAATGTCTGATTTGCTTCTTTGATTGATTGAAATATTATATATGGACATCTTAGTATGTACCACCATAAGGTAATGAATTAGCTATGGTAGGTAAAATATTAATCTTCTTAGCTAATAAATCCCCCAAAGTAACACGATTCGTAATTACTGCCTTGCCTACTATTCTCTCTTACCATATGTATCTAACTCAGATGGTCAATACCAAGAGGGGTGGTGGAATTGATTTACCTCCCAGACGACACACTCGGAGGATATTTAGACAACCCCAGCAACAACCAGCAGAGATGAATCCTCCTAATCCTCCACCAGGTAGAGTTAACCCACTGGTTGCAGCTCAGATGAGGATGATGCAACAAATGGTGAACACTATGGCAGATATGCGTGCTCAGATGCAGCAAGAACGCCAGGAGATGCGCCAGGAACGAGAAGAGATACGCTACGAGTTACGCCAGGAGCGAGAAGAGATACGCCAGGAGAGAAGGGCACAACAGCAGCTGCAACAACAATTTCAACAACAACAACAACAGCAACAATAACAAGTACCATTGCCTCCATCACCACCACCAGTTCCACCACGTGATAAGCACCGGGAATTTATGAGCCATAAGTCACCGACCTTCGCCAGTTCGCCAGATCCACTTGATGCAGATGATTGGTTGAAGTCAATTGAGAAGATGCTCAACATCGCCCAATGCTCAAACCAGGAGAAAGTTCTTTATGCCTCAGGTCGTCTGACAGGTCCTGCTGCTGACTAGTGGGATTCTTATATTACTGCCCATGATGCTGCTGATACTATTACTTTGGCAGAGTTCAGTACACAGTTCAGAAACTACCACATTCCAGCTAGATTGATGAAGATCAAGAAGGAGTCTGTCATTGAAACAAGGCAACATGTCTGTCAGCGAGTACAGAGATAAATTCATTCAGCGGTCGAGATATGCTCCGGATGAGGTTGCTGAGGATGAGAGAAAATAGAAGCACTTTATTGAAGGACTTAACGGACACCTACAGTATGCACTGTTTGCACACACATTTCCATCATTTCAGAGACTACTGGATAAGGCTCTTACTATTGAACACAAGCGTGTTCAACTGGGAGACTTGAAGAGGAAGGCTATCTCACAAGGACAGGGTAGCAGCAGTGTTCGTCCCCGCTACGTTTCGCCACAGGGTACACCTACTCGTCCAGGAGGAGGACCACGCCCAGCTCAGTATGCTCCACAGGGGTCTCCACGAACACCTCCTACTCGTCAGGCTACTCCCACTGGCACCCCGACGAGGTCTGTAGGACAGAAGACTTGCCCTACATGCCTCAAGTGCAGTCAGATTGGGCACTATGCTAATGCTTGTCCGATGGGGAATTCTGGTACACCAGCTAAGAACAAGCAACAGACTTGTTGGGGACTTGTTCTCAAATGCTATGAATTAAGAACAAGGCAACACAAAAATGTTAAGTATAAATGCCCTTCGTCCGCTGAAGCATTATCTCCCCAAAGGATTTAATGAGCTTCGGACGAAGGTCAAGAGTAAAATATTACGAAGATTTCACCTTCGTAATCATACTCGTAAAACAACAAATGATGAGAAATGAAATATAAAGTATAAAATATATTCACATATTTTATTATATGAATATATGAGTATTAGAACATAATGTTTGGGCACAATTATACCTTCGCCTTGGCGGAAAGCAATAATTCAAGCGCAATATTCCAGTGATTACAAGATCGCGTGAACAGTGTCGGGGTACTGTTCACCTATTTATAGACACAGGGTGCAACCTGCGTAAAATTACATTTAAGCCCTTTACAATTGATTACAATAATGACACAAACATCATGGGTCTTTGAGTCAATCCATCTTTAAGTCGGTCCGGCCTTTCGTCTTAAGATCTATCATTGTGCCGAAGCTCTCTAAGTAATAGCTTTGGCGCTTGCTTCTGAGAGTGTCTGCCGACGGTGTCTTCTTTCTTTAGGATCTTCGGCTACGAAGCATACCCCCAACAGTAGCCCCTTCGCGGTGCTAGATCGTTTTTCGTAACGAGCTTGATCCGTGAAAAAGTCTTCTATGCTTCGGGATGCCGAAGATCCGAAAAACACCTTCCCTGAGCTCGTTGGCGAGAAACGATTAAAATAATCCGCGCTCGAGGTGGCTCCATCTTGCAGCAGTTACGCGTGCCCTGGCAATTCACCCTCTCAAACCCTGTGGCCCACCGTTCAGCGAGTGCGGGTGACTGTTTGTTCGGTGCGGGAGACCTTGACGATTCACCTTCTCACCTGCGGCACTATATAAACAGACGGGTAGGTGTGAAGTTACCACAGCATTCATTGCTATTGCACTGTTTTGCTACCAAAATTTTAGTCATAGCCAAAGCTTAATCATCGTGCTCAGACGAAACCCCGCTTTTGAATCTGCTTCGTCACAAAGGGAAAAGCTTCGGGAAAATCAGAAAAGTCAACAACAAAAAATTTCAAGGAAGACATAATTAAATGGCCAGAGTTTGCTCCATTGCTAGGGTTGATCGCGAGTGAGATGAGACCGAAGCTGTTGAGACCGTTCCGATTTCTGAAGCCATGAAGCGGTCTGGGCTGGTAACATCGGAGGACGTCCCTACCGCCGGAGCAGAGCAAGTTGATGCTGAGGAGACCGATTCTGAGGATGATTATAGCAGCGCTGTGCTGAGCAAACCCAGCCACCTTGATTTTGGAAAATCCACAGTCTCCGAAGGCGACCTACCTAAAATGTTGAAATTGGGGTATTTCAATGAAGAGAAGAAAGAGCTGATTCGCTTTGGTGGAGAGGAAACTACTCCGAAGCTAGGAAAAGATGAAATAGTAGTTTTTAAGAGTTTCTTCAAAGCTGGTTTGAGATTACCCTTGAATAAGATGATTGCTGATGTGCTCAAGAAGTTTGGGAACTATTTTCATCAGCTAACTCCTAACGCTATCGTTAGGCTTAGCGTTTACATTTAGGCTCTCCGAAGCCAAGGGGTAGAACCGTTTGCCGAAGGTTTCTGCCGAGTACATGAGCTGCATTACCAAACCAAGGCCAGGAAAGATGGGTTGCATGAAAACTTCGGCTGCTACAATTTTGCCTACTGGAAGACTACAAAATTTCCTGTGATCAGTTACCGAAGCAAGTGGCCAGCAGGCTGGAAATCTGAATGGTTCTATGTGAGAGTTGACGAAGATGAAGGCAAGTTGATCCAGAGTCCATTGGAATTGATCTTCGGAGAGACCTGACCCCCGTGCAACATGTTACCAGGGAGTCCAAGTCAGATCGCTCTAGCTGAATTTAGGATTATCGTAGAGCACATTGGCACTAGAGACTTAGTGCAGGAATTTTTGGCTTTCAAAATATTTCCAACTATGAAAGAGTGGGCCATGCCGAAGCTCGAAGGAAAAAAGAAGGAAGGAGAACTTATCCGGCTGCCCTACCATTACAAATTCAAGAGACATTTCAAAGTACCCTGTCAAGAATGGTTGGATACAATCGAAGTGATGTGTAACAAAATTCTTGGAAATTATTCTAAAAAGGAAGATCAATTGATGACAACAGCCTTCGGCACCCACCCGAAACGAAGGCTAAACCAAGTGATGGATGTTATAGGCTTTGAATATCCTGACTACGAGCTACTGGACAAGGGTGCCGAAGGACAAAAAAGAAAAAGAGTGGCCAGTGCTCTGAATAAGGACGGCGAAGATCAATCAAAGAAGAAAAAACAAGAGTCTGAGGCAAAGACAGTTGCTTCAAAGAAAAGAAAAACCTCGACTTCGAAGCAAAAACCAACTGATGAAGAAGAAAAGACTTCTGCGACATCCTCTGCTTCTGAAATAGAGGAAATCCTAAAGGTAATGACTAAAACTTTGCCTGTCAAACTAAGTCCACCGGGGCTACATCTGACGAAGATTTTTCTGAAGGAAAAGGAGCCCATAAAAACAAAAACATCTAGGCCGAAGAAGCAAAGAATCGTTACTGTGACAGAAGTTATTGAAGCAACTCCACCAAGAGCTTCAGCTCCGAAGGTGCCAGCCGTTGAAAGCATGACAGCTACCGAGGCTGTACCTTCGGAGGCTCCCGCAGAAGAGGTCAGAGCTGAAGACGCCAAATCCGAAGATATTAATTTAGAGGGCATAGCTGCTGATATAGACAAGATGCTACTAAACATGGCCGCGGAAGAAGCTGCCGCAGCCACCGAAGAGACTACGGCCGCAAAACCCGAGAAGGAAGAGATGACCGAAGATACTTCGGAAGATGAAACCTTTGGCTTTCAAAACTTAATTGGCCAAGAGCTGACAAAAGCTGAGAAAGAGGAATTAAAAGAATATGCTATATCTTGCGGGTATCGGCCGGGAGCACTTCTCTTCGGTGGCATTGATGACGAAAAGTTAGGCTGCATACGAGATCAGACTGGCGCGAAGGTCATCAGTACTCTATCAAAGAGTATCGGTTTCTTGAAGCTCGAAGCAGATATCAGCCGCTACCGACGACAACACATTGTCGGCAGTTTGTTCTATTCCAATTTTAAGGTAAACATCTTGTGGCTAACCTTTACTATTTGTAATAACGCAAATATTTTCTAACGAAGGTCATTTGTCCATAGAGTATGCTTTTGAGCAAGGACGTAAAAATGCAGCAGGACTTAGAAGATAAAAGGCATGAAGTTATAATTGAGAACTTAGAAAACAAAAGAAAAGAGCAATCAGCTGCCATCGAAAAGAAAGACTTCGAGCTTCAAACAGCCGAAGGCTTATTAGCGGATGCTGAAGCCAAAATAACAGAATTAAATTCGAAGCTTCTTTCCCAATCAGAAAGTTTTGAATAAGAAAAGCTGAAACTTGATGCAAAGCTTGAAGCCAAAATTCAAAAAAGCTCAGAGCTGAAAGAATCCTTGACAAATCTTCAGAATAAATGCCTGGAGTTCAGCAATCGATGCATCCAACAGTTGAAGCAGGTGTTTTATTTTGTTGGAGCCAGCAGCGAAAAGTTCACTCCTTCGGCTGAAGACCTGCCTGGTGCCTTCGAGCATATTGAAGGTGAAATTAATGATCTTGACGAAGTTATAGCTGGGCATGGCGACTTCTGTGCCCTGGCAGCTTCTCGGGGCACAACTGTTGCCTTTTTGAAGTCTGGCTGTGAACACGGAAAGATTGTTAATAGACCCAACTTCAGTCTGTCACTAGCAGACTTAGATAATATTCCCATCCTGGCCCAAAGTATTGCGAATAGATTCATAAAATTAGTATGGACAAAGGGTGGCCGGAGCAAAGCTGGTGACGAAGCTCGAAGCCACCTTAAGCTGGTAACGAAATCCTACCTTATACTTACCTTTTCCTTTGAATTTTGAATTTAGCTTATAATACTTACATACAGGTTGACCAAGCCGAAGCTGCAGAGTAAAAGGATGAAGCTCTATGGGTGTCGTCGAAGCTCGAATAGTCTGTAAAAATAGCTCAAAAAACTTTGTATAAGATATGATGTAATCAAATTTCACTTTGTAATATAATTTTACCTTTCCGTCAATGTATGAAATGCTTTGGTGCGGACGAAATTAATTCTTTTGAGCTGAAGGCGAAAAACACCTTCCCTTCTTTGCGTACACAACGAAGCATAAAATTGCCTCTTTTTCCCTTTTTCCCGAAGCCTTCTCTTTCAAAGCCGAAGCAAGTTTGTATGTTATGATGATGATGATCCTATGCATGTCTAAGTGAATGTTTATGAATGCAAATGTATGATGTGATGTATCGTGCAAATGAATGTTCAAAGACACATACGAAACCATAACCACAACTCTTATTCCCTTAGGAATAACAAATCTTTGCCGTTTATTTTTCTGCTTCACCGCTTATTTTTCGGTGTATCAGCGCTGACTTTTCGCTGTAAGCCTCCCTTAGGAGCTTCTTCGCCTTTTACTTTGGCGGTATTCGCGTTGACTTTTTGCGCTTCGCCTTTTACTTCGGCGGAATCAGCGTTGACTTTTTGCTGCAAGCTCTGCATTCCCTTAGGAACGACTTTTGAGCAGAAAACTTACGCTGTGCTCCCTTAGGAACGACTTTTTGTAGCTTCGTCGTGCTCTGCATCCCCTTAGGGACGTCTTTCGAGCTTCTCCCTGTTTTTCCTTTTTCTCTTTGCACTCGATGGTGCATGCCCAGTTTTTACATTTACATCTTCGGGGGATATTGCTCTTGTAGAGCTGGTATAAGAAAAAGAGAAATTACATGCTATGGCCCCATTAAAAACCTTTCTCCCCCTTTGGAAAGGAAAAGGGTGCCATAGGAAAGAATAAAAAAGATTACATCAGGTTACACATAATACCGTCGAAGCTCATCCGCATTCCAAGATCTAGGAATGTCGTTGCCGTCCATATCCTTCAACCTGAAGGAACCGGGTCTTGACGAAGATATTACCAGAAAAGGTCCCTCCCACTTCAGCTGAAGCTTGCCTACTGTGTCGGGGTTGGCCACTCTCCGAAGCACCAGATGTCCTGGCTTAATATTCTTTAACCGAACCTTTCTATCATGCCATTTTATTGTTTCGGCTTGATATTTATTGATGTTCTCCACAGCCTAAAGCCTGATCTCTTCTATAGCATCTTTTTCCACAGAATAATCAGCTTCGGTTTCTGCCGAAGCCACTGTTCTTATTGATCCCGTTTTAGCTTCTTCTGGGGTTATTGCTTCATCACCAAACAACAATTTGAATGGTGTAAAGCCTGTTGATCTTGACATTGTTGTGTTGTGACTCCGCACCACTTTGATTAATTCATCTGGCCACTTTCCCCTGGGTTGATTGAAGATTAACTTCATTATTCCTGTCATTATAATGCCATTAGCTCTTTCAACAAGTCCATTTGACTCCGGATGCCGAACCGATGCAAAATGGATCTTCGTGCCAATTCGTTCACAAAACTCTCTGAAAGCTTCGGCATCAAATTGTGTTCCATTGTCCACAGTGATAGCCTTTGGCACCCCGAAGCGACACACAATATTTTGCCACAAAAACTTTTGAACAGTAACCGAAGTTATTGTGGCTAAAGGCTTTGCCTCAATCCACTTAGAAAAATATTCTACTGCCACCACAACATATCTTAAATTCCCTTGTGCTGGTGGAAGTGGGCCTAGCAAATCAAGGCCCCACCTTTGCAATGGCCAAGTGGGCTGTATTAATTGAGTTAGAGACGAAGGTTGTTTTTGGTCTCTTGCACATTTTTGACAACCTTCGCACTTTTGGACTAATTCTGCTGCATCCGAAGCTGCCTTTGGCCAATAAAATCCTTGGCGAAAAACTTTACCCAACAATGGCCTAGATCCAATGTGAGATCCACACAGGCCTGCATGTATTTCTTTCATTAGCTCTATACCTTTAGCTCTGGATAAACATTTGAGTAATGGAGAACAGACTCCATGCTTATATAACTCCCCTTCTATTATTACATATGGACGGGCTCTTGCCGCTATTCTCTTATGATAAGCTTCGTCGTCTGAAAGGAAATTGCCCTGAAGAAAAGATATGATCTCAGTTCTCCAATCTTCGCTATAGACAGGAGATATATTGAGTACTGCTCTTTCAAGAAGGTCAACTGAAGGTGCTTTTATTGTTTCAAAGAATACTTCCGAAGGTAAGGGCAGCCCCTGTGCCGCTGACTTGGCTAGTAGATCAGCGTGCTCATTTTCTCCTCGTGGAATATCCTTGATAGAAAACCCTTCGAAGGAAGCTTCAAGTCTTCGAACTGTATCCAAATATTTCTCAAGCTTTGGATCTCTTGCTTTGCAACTTTTGTCAACATGGCCAGAAATAACTTGGGAATCAGTTTTGAGAACTGCCCTTCTTATCCCCATTGTCTTCAACTTCCGAAGACCCAAAAGCAAAGCTTCATATTCTGCAATATTATTTGTACAACTAAAATCAAGTTTGACTGCATAGCATGTTCTGACTTTTGAAGGTGCAATTAAAACGGCAGCTGCACCTGCCCCGAAGGTTCCCAGGAACCATCGCAAAATACTGTCCAAGCTTCGGCATCTTTACTTGCTTCTTCTTCCTGAGCCCCTGGCGTCCAGTCAGCGATGAAATCTGCTAGCGCCTGAGACTGAATCGAAGATCTATGCACATAATCAATGCAGAACTCATTGAGTTCCGCAGCCCACTTTCCAATCCTTCCAGTAGCTTCTCTGTTTCTCATAATATCCTTCAAAGGGTGTGATGAAGGAACAATTATATGGTATGCTTGAAAATAGTGTCGAAGCTTCCTAGAGGCCATTAAAACAGCATACAACACCTTCTCCAATTCTGTATAGTTTTTCTTTGATAAACTGAGGACTTCGGAAACAAAGTATATTGGAGCCTGCTTTTTCAATTTCCCTTCAAGCTTCTCCTGAACAAGCGCCGCACTTACTGAGAGTGCGAAGCTGCCACATACAGCAGCAGAGGAGCCCCTGGCGCTGGTGGAGTTAGGGTTGTTAAATCTATCAAATACTGTTTCAGTTCTTCAAAAGCTTTTTGCTGAGCTGATCCCCATTGAAAAACTTCGGCTGACTTCAGCACTTCAAAGAATGGTAAATTTCTCTCTGCCGATCTAGATATAAATTGATTCAAAGATGCCAGTCTTCCTGTCAACCGTTGAGCCCCTTTCTTTGTGCTTGGTGGCTCCATCCGAAGGATAGCTTCGATTTTATTTGGATTAGCTTCGATTCCTTTTGTTGAAACCAGACAACCAAGGAATTTCCCCTTCTTTACCCCGAAGACACACTTTTCCGGATTCAGCTTCAGACCAGCTTGCCTAAAATTAGCGAATGTCTCCTGCAGATCAGCAATGTGATTTTCTTGCTTTGTGCTTTTTACTATGATATCATCAACATATGTTAGCATGTTTCTGCCTATCTGAGAATGAAGGACCTTTGCTGTCATTCTGCTGAAGCTTCCTCCAGCATTCTTGAGCCCCTCAGGCATCCGAAGGTAACAATATGTACCACTGGGGGTGATGAAGCTAGTTTTTGGCTCGTCTTCTTTCTTCATTCAGATTTGATGGTAGCCTAAATAACAATCTAGTAAACTCATGAGCTCTGACGAAGCTGCTGCGTCTACCAGAGAATCTATCCTTGGTAATGGAAATTCATCCTTCGGACAAGCCTTGTTGAGATCAGTAAAATCAATGCACATTCTCCATTTACCATTGGCTTTCTTCACCATAACAGTGTTAGCTAGCCATTCTGGGTATTTTACTTCTCTGATGACTCCAGCGCTAAGGAGTCTTTTCACTTCATTCCGAGCACCTTCGGCTTTGTCATCAGACATCTTCTGAAGCCTCTGCTTTTTGGGTCTGAAGGATGGGTCCACATTGAGCGAGTGTTCAATAACATCCCTGTTGACACCACAGAGATCATTGGCTGACCAAGCAAAAACATCTTTGTTGTTGAACAAAAACCTTATCAAGGTTTTCTCCTATTCTTCAGATAATTGGGAACCCAGCAGCACCTTCTGCTCTGCAATATCTTCACATAAAAGCATGGGCTTCGGCTGATCGGCCGAAGCAGCCTTCTCCCTTCTGTACTTGTACTGCTCACAAGCTTCGTTTCCATCTATATTATGAATTGCCTTTGAATCTGTCCAGTTCCCTTCAGCTTTTCTGGCAGCTTCCTGACTCCCATGAATAGCAATAGGTCCCTGCTCCGAAGGTATCTTTATGCAAAGATATGCTGGATGAAGAATTGCTTCAAAAGCATTAAGTGTTCCACGACCAATGATTGCATTATAGGGGTACTCCATGTCAACAATATCAAACACAACTTGCTCAGTTCTGGTGTTGTTCACAAATCCGAAGGTCACTGGCATGGTGATCTTGCCAAGTGCTACAATCTGTCTTCCTCCGAAGCCACAGAGAGGGTGTGTAGCATCATGGATCTTATCTTCGGGCTCTTGCATCTGTCTGAAGGCCTTAGCAAATATAATATCCGCTGCACTGCCTGTGTCAACCAAAACATTGTGGACCAGAAATCCTTTGATAACACAAGAAATGACCATAGCATCGTTGTGAGGGTAATCCTTGAGCTGAAGATCCTCTTGGGAGAAGGTAATCGGGATGTGGGACCATCTTGACTTGATGAAGGGTCCTTGCACCCCGACATGTTGTACCCTTCTCTGTGCCTCCTTCTTCTGCTTCTTGTTGGCTGGCTCTGAGCTTGAACCGCCTGTTATCGGGAGTACCAGCTTCGGAGCCGAAGCAACTCCGACTTGGTTGTTGAACGAAGCCATCATCTCAGAAAAGTGGAAGTGAGTTCACCGGAGGTGGGCGCCAATGTTGGGGACTTGTTCTCAAATGCTATGAATTAAGAACAAGGCAACACAAAAATGTTAAGTATAAATGCCCTTCGTTCGCTAAAGCATTATCTCCCCAAAGGATTTAATGAGCTTCGGACGAAGGTCAAGAGTAAAATATTACGAAGATTTCACCTTCGTAATCATACTCGTAAAACAACAAATGATGAGAAATGAAATATAAAGTATAAAATATATTCACATATTTTATTATATGAATATATGAGTATTAGAACATAATGTTTGGGCACAATTATACCTTCGCCTTGGCGGAAAGCAATAATTCAAGCGCAATATGCCAGTGATTACAAGATCGCGTGAACAGTGTTGGGGTACTGTTCACCTATTTATAGACACAGGGTGCAACCTGCGTAAAATTACATTTAAGCCCTTTACAATTGATTACAATAATGACACAAATATCATGGGTCTTTGAGTCAATCCATCTTTAAGTCGGTCCGGCCTTTCGTCTTAAGATCTATCATTGTGCCGAAGCTCTCTAGTAATAGCTTCGGCGCTTGCTTCTGAGAGTGTCTGCCGAAGGTGTCTTCTTTCTTTAGGATCTTCGGCTACGAAGCATACCCCCAACAAGACTCCTAGCAAGGGATATTTTATAGCCAGAGTTAACCAAGTCAGCGTTGATGCTACTCCTGATGGTGCTAACATCGTACTCGATATGTTTTACGTTATGCCATTCCTGCAACCATATTATTTGATTCTGGTGCTACACATTCATTTATGTCTGCTCGATATGCCAACACAAATGAGATACCACTGCTAAATATGAGAAAACCAATGATATTAATCACACCAAAAGGGCCTATGAAGGCAAATCAAATGACACGTAGATTGACATTAACAATTATGTGAAGAGAATTTGTAGCTACTGCTATAATATTAGAGGCCAGCAGTATAGATCTGATCCTCGATATGTCATGGTTAAGGAAGGCAAAGGCCATTATAGCTTGTGGTAGGGGTACTATAGAACTCACTAGCCCTAAAGGAGAAACGTTTCAAGTTCAAATTGCAGTAACCACCTCTTCCAAATGGGCTATATACTTCATACCTGAGGAGTTTGTTGGTGACAACATCCGTGTGGTTAGAGATTTTCTGGATGTCTTTCCAGAGGAGTTACCAGGGATGCCACCAGATAGGGAAGTTGAGTTTATAATTGATCTTCTACCTGGAACTGCCCCCATTTCTAAATGGCCATATAGGATGTCTGTAGAAGAGTTAAAGGAACTGAAGAAGCAGTTAACGGAGTTACAAGAGGCTGGGTACATTCGTCTGAGTTCCTCACCTTGGGGAGCACCGGTACTGTTTGTACAGAAGAAGGATGGATCACAGCGGATGTGTGTGGATTATAGATCACTTAATGATGTTACTGTGAAGAACAAGTATCCATTACCCTGTATTGAGGATTTATTTGATCAGATGAGAGGTGCTAGGGTATTCTCGAAGATTGATCTCCGATCGGGATACCATCAAATGAAGATTAGACCATTGGATATTCCTAAGACGGCTTTCTCGACCCGATATGGATTATATGAGTTCACTGTTATGTCGTTTGGATTAACTAATGCACCAGCTTATTTTATGAATTTGATGAATAAGGTGTTTATGGAGTATCTAGACAGATTCATCGTGGTGTTCATCGACGATATTCTTATCTATTCTAAGAGTGAAAGTGATCATGAAGAACATCTAAGGTTGGTGCTACAGAAGCTAAGAGATAATCAACTCTACGCCAAGTTTAGCAAGTGCGAGTTTTGGATTGGCGAGGTGCCATTTCTTGGTCATATTATTTCTAATGGAGGAATTTCAGTGGATCCTGCTAAAGTTAAGGAGATAATGGAGTGGAGAGTACCCACTACAGTTACTGAGATTTAGAGTTTCTTGGGACTTGCAGGATACTATCGGAGATTTATCAAAGGATTTTCTAAAATTGCTAAGCCCATGACTTCGCTTCTGAAGAAGGGAAAAGAGTTCAAGTGGGATGAGAAGTGCCAAGAAAGCTTTGATCAATTAAAGAAGAGATTGATGTCACCACCAGTGTTGATTATGCCAGATCTACAGAAGGGATTTGACATTTATTGTGATGCATGTGGCCAAGGATTGGGATGTGTGGTCATGCAAGAAGGACATGTGATCGCCTATGTGTCTCGTCAGTTACGGAAACATGAATTGAACTACCCCACGCATGACTTAGAACTGTCAGCCGTTGTGCATGCGCTTAAGATGTGGAGACATTATATCATGGGAACCAAGTGCCAAGTATACACGGATCATAAGAGTTTGAAGTATATATTCACTCAGAAGGATCTGAACCTTAGGCAACGCCGTTGGTTGGAGCTTATTAAGGATTATGATTTGGAAGGAACACGTTCATTCCGCTATTGTTGTCCAGCTACCCGATGAATTAGCAAAAGATTTTGAGAGGCTCAACCTGGGAATTGTTACACATACGGAAGGAGTTACCATTGAATTGGAACCTACCTTGGAGAAAAAATTTTGTAAAGGTCAGGTTGGTGATGCTAAAATTCAAGAGATTAAGGATCTGATTACGGAAGGTAGAGGTCCAGAATTCACGGAGGATGAGCAAGGCACGGTATGGTTCAAGAATCGGATCTGTGTTTCGGATATCGATAGTCTTCGTGAAACCATATTGAAGGAGGCACATGACTCAGTTTATTCTATCCACCTCGGTAGTACTAAGATGTACCAGGACTTGAAGCAGAAGTATTGGTGGTATGGACTAAAGAAGGATGTTGCTACACATGTTGCACTTTGTGATGTTTGCGAGAGGGTGAAAGCGGAACATCAAAGACCTGCTAGTTTACTACACCCGCTTAAGATACCTGAGTGGAAATGGGAAGAGATTGGCATGAACTTCATTGTCGGATTACCCCGCACATCTACTGGGTATGATTCTATATGGGTGATTGTGGACAGGCTAACTAAAGTAGCCCACTTTATTCCAGTGAAGACCACGTATTCAGGAGCCAAATTAGCAGAGTTGTACATGGCACGGATTGTCTGCCTACATGGTGTGCCAAAGAAGATCGTGTCTGATCGAGGTTCACAGTTTACCTCAAGATTTTGGAGAAGCTTTCATGAGAATATGAGCACAAAGTTGAATTTTAGTACGGCTTATCACCCTCAAACTGATGGACAGACTGAAAGGACTAATCAAGTATTGGAAGATTTGTTGAGAGCTTGTGCCCTTCAGCATGGGGGAAGTTGGGATAAAAGTCTACCATATGCTGAGTTCTCATATAATAATAGTTATCAGGCCACTCTGAAGATGTCACCTTTTGAAGCTTTATATGGGAGGAAGTGCAGGACTCCTCTATATTGGGATCAGACTGGAGAAAGACAGTTCTTTGGGTCTGAACTGATTCAAGAAGCAGAAGAACAAGTTCGTATAATTCGAGAGAATTTGAGGGTAGCTCAAACCAGGCAAAAGAGCTATGCTGATAATAGAAGGAGACCATTGGAATTTGAGGAAGGAGATTATGTGTACCTCAAGGTGTCACCACTTCATGGAATGAGGAGATTCAAAGTTAAGGGCAAATTGTCCCCTCGCTTTATTGGACCATTCAAGATCTTTAGGCAAGTTGGAGAGATGGCATTCCATCTCGAGTTACCTGATAGTCTATCTGATGTGCACAATGTGTTCCATGTGTCTCAACTCAAGAAATGTCTCAGGGTTTCTGAAGAGCAGTTACCAATGGAGGACCTTAGTGTTCAAGAGGATCTAACTTATGCAGAGTATCCTATCAAGATTCTCGATACACTAACTCGAGTTACAAGAAATAAGGTTATAAAAATGTGCAAAGTGCAATGGAGTCACCATGGAGAAGATGAAGCTACTTGGGAGAGAGAAGAAGAGCTTTGCATAGATTTTCCCCATCTCTTTCCTAGTCCTTCTTAAAAATCTCGAGGACGAGATTCTTTGTAAGGGGGGTAGGATTTGTAATACTCAAAATTGTATTCAAGGATATATAGTAGATCTCCTTATTTTATGTGCCATATTTGCATCATAAAAAGAGCATACATATAATTAAGAGTGATTAATTAAAACAAATGATACTAAAATAAAACAAAGTGCATCTTGTTGGAGTTTTATATGTTTGTGCATTAAATAAAATAACAAGGATAATAATAATAAGATAATAATTACTAGAAGCTTGAATCCTAAATTGAGAATTAGGGTTTGAAATAAGAGAAGGGAAGAAATGAGAAAATACTACATAAAATAAAATAAAAATCAGAATAAATACCTTTCACACTGATATTATTAAACTGTACATTTCAAACTGAGGACAAGTTTATCACAAAGTTTGAATTTAAAATTTTATTGAAGAATGAATTTGAAATGGGAAAAGGAAAATGGAAAATAAAAAGAAAAAATAGAAGGAAAATAGAAAAGCGCACGCGGCCTAGGAACTGGTTTCGGCCCACCTCGCTCCACCTCGTGCCAGCCCAAGTCCCACCGCGGGCGCTCACTTATGCGTGGGCCCTACTCATCGGCCACACACCGCACTCGCTCCTCCCTCCCTTCCACTGGCGTGCGGGTCTGCCTCGTCATCCGCTCAGGCGCGCAGTCACCCGTTCTTCCTCCTCGCACGCTAACAACCCGGAGCTGCCGTCGCTAATCTCGCCAGCGCTAACAGCTCGCCCCAAACACCCAGCCCACTATCTGGGCATAAAACCGCTGGCCGCAACCCCCCTGTTTGTTTTCCTCGCCTCACCAAGCCATAGACCGTAGCCATCGTGTGGGAAAATCGCTGTACGCGAGGGAGAATCGGCCGCCACCACCGGATCGTGACCTCATCGCCGTTGGGGTCTAGGAATCGGGCCAGGAGGCTTCGTCACACCATCTAGTGCGCGCTCCTGTGCGTAGCGGGGGGAGATCGTCCTCACATTACCAACGATTTCTTGTCGGAGCGTGCGATCCGCCCGGTGCCGTCCCACGTCGTGTACCAGATTCCGCGCGCCATTGATTACTGGTGAGCAATTCCTCCACGCCGAAGTATTCCATCATGTCCTCTAGTTCATAGCCGGGTTAAGCTTAGGAATTTGGTGAACCATGCGGCCAGACATCGCCGCCGCTGCACCATGATTGTGGGCCGTGGTGGTCCGGCCACTGCGACCGCAATCCGGGACAACAACCACCCCCAGTCGGTTCCGGGTGTAGCGAATTGGGTTTTGTGTTGCTGCGGACATGAATTTGGCCACAGGTGGGGCGAATTGAAAACCCTCCGGCGAAGTTCGCTGAGCAGGGTGTCGGTGCCGCCATGGTGGTCGGAGAGATTGGTGGGGGAATTCTGTCCGTTAATATAGGGATGGGCGCTCTAGATTAAAACCAGGGCGGTGGTGATTGAGTATTGCTCAGCACATTGCCAGATTGAATCCCAGCCGCTAGATCAAGATCCAACGACTATCATGGCATACCGGTTCGCTTAGACTTAGGCTTAATCTGGCGCGTCGTCCGTTGATCCAACGGCCGAGAATCACCCATATCCTTTCGCTAGTTCATTTTGCACAAGAGTCCTCGGGAAACTAAGAAAACAACCTGCCGTCCACTCGGGTTATTCACTGAGTCTTAGAAAACTTCGGTTTAGGCCCCTGACTTTTCTAGGATTCGAGGCCCAGTCCAGAGATGATTGAAAACAGAGAAATAATTATAGAAATACATTTTTAATACAAAAATAAATCTAGAAACTTGTAAAATGCATAGAAAATTCATTTTTAATGCAAATCAATCCATTCCAATTCCTAAAATTTTGTGATATTAATGTCTATCACCTAGAGTCTCTGTTTTGGCATGAAAACAGAAAGAAAATTTATTTCTCATGTAATTCCATTTCAAGCACATTAAACCTTTGGAAATTCATAACTTGAAATATATAACTCCAAATTTAATGATTCCAGTTCTTATGATCTTATTTTAATGTCTAGATTATTATTGTGTATTTTATTTACATGTTTGGTGCAATGTTAATTTTTGCCATACTATGTATGTATTGTGTTGATGCGAGTAGACGAGCAAGCCACTGTGGATCCTGAGGTTCAGCAGATAGAAGTAGCTAAGCAGAAGCTCATTGAAGGCAAGTTGTGCCCTTGATCACTTACTTTTTCCTGGCCATGTTCTTATTAATTATAATTATCTGCATAGGTTAATTTTGATGGGATCCTTTAGGTCACCCTAGTTTTGGTTATCTTTATACCTTGTTCACCACTGAAATGTTTTTGGGTAATACCTGCTATTGCTTTATGTGGATTTGGGTATGGAGATACACTATTCATGATTACTCTTTTATTATCTTTTTATTATTACTGTTCATGTTAAGATCATTATGTTAATGGGAACATGGAGCGACCACCTAGGAAAACAGTGCTACCACAAGGGTTTAATGGGACGCCCTTGGCTGATTAACTAGGAAAGCTAGTGGATGACTTCCTTACCCGAAAGGGGCAAGGGCAGTAGGGGAGTGGTCAGTGTAGGGAGGTCCTTGGGATGATTTTGCTGCGATGGCGGTCAGGCGAGGGATTCCTGCACTGGAGCTTCCTATAAACTGTAGCGGGATTTCTAAAACTAGTGGAACTTTGTAAAAGCCTCGTAGTGTTACCCTGCCTCGCCTCCTCGGTAGAGGTGTATGGGATTGGTCGTCTCTTGGCAGATGGGTAACATGACTTGTGGGTAAAGATACGCAACCTCTGCAGAGTGTAAAACTGGTATACTAGCCGTGCTCACGGTCATGAGCAGCTCGGACCCTCACATGATTAATTTATGGAACTTAAATTTAATTTGACATTTGCATCGCATTTGAGATTATTTTAAATATTACTTTTCTTTATTATTATTAAGGTTTGGTATTTACTTACACTTAGTAATTGCTAATAAAATTTTGACCTACTTATAAAAGCAATGCTCAACTTCAGCCTTTATTTTATTGATCAGCCTTACACTTCACATGAACTCCCACCTTTGGTGAGTTCATGCACATTATTCCCCATGACTTGTTGAGCTATGAATGTATGTGGGCTCACTCTTGTTGTCTCACACCCCCCACACAGGAGAAGAACAGGTGGTCGAAGAGGAGCCGCCTAGCACTGAGGCATTCAACTTGATCTAGGTGGCATCTCCCAGTCAGCTTTGTGGCGCCACGGAATAATATTTAGTTTGTTTATTTTATCATTTATTTTTGTAAGACTTTCGCTATGTAATAAGTACATTTATGATATTTATGACATTTATCTCTATGCATTCTGTTATTATGTGTGTTGTTCTTCCTTGGCGCACATATGAGATACACCCGGATTTGTCCATTAAATCTGGGTGTGACACTCGACCCCGCGCGCGTCGCGCCGCACCAGACCTCGCGCCCACGCCTGCGCCCGTGCCTATAAAGCCGACCAAGGCCTTGACCGTACGCCTTTCTCGCTCTCAACCCCGCCCAACCGCAAGTTCACCGGCGTTCGCCCTGCGCACGATGTGCCAATGGCCGCCCGAGCCCCGACCACTATGGAACGGCCACTTCAGCCCCCATCCATCCCAACCAACCCCTTGGCTAGCCTCCCCGGAGCTCAGTGAAGCTCCTCGAGCCCTCGGACTAAGCATTACATCGCCGGAGGTGCCGGATTGACTTCGCTGGACTTCGTCCGACCGCCGTCGTACGTGGACCGAGCTGCATGGTGAGCCACTCTTCGATTCCTTGCGCGTACATCACCATTGACCTCCAGTGAAGCTCCCCGAGTGATTTGATTGAACCCTATCGCCGCGATCAGACCGGAACACGCGTCGCCGATGAGCCCGATCGCCTGCGCACGTGGCCAGCCCTACTCCAGCCACCACCGCCGGCGATCCGCCCTCGACGTGACCGCTAGAAGCCCCCGGAACTCACCCAACCCTCCACCGGACCTCTCCTACCGCCGGTAAGCCGCGCCACCACTTTTTCTCTCTGCGGCTACTGTTCCGGTGAGGAGGGAGCTCGGGTTAAGAGAGGGAAAAGGCAGGGGGTATTCGCGAAGTCAATGACTCAGTTAAACAGTTCCCCAAGGGCACGGTTTGAACGGTTTAGTTAAGGAAGAACCCAGGTACCTCGGTGCAAAGCCTTTTTCCCTTAAACTTTAAGATTTAATCTTTTTAAATGAACACGGAACTAGAAAAATTCATGTACTGAGTTTTATTTAACCAAATTTGGTCAAACAAATTTTGCTAGATCCTACATATTATGAACTATCCAGCAAAAATGATAAACACCCTGGTTCCTGTAACCCTTTTTATAATTTAGATTTATTTAAGTAAATTGCCCAAACCTTGATAACCAGAGGAAAAATAAAAATACTTTTAGACTAGGGCTGGGAAAATTTGGAGACATACTTAACTGGTAACTACACTGTTTCAAAATATTAAACTCCCTAGTATACTAGGTTAAGGAAAGATTACCCATTAAAATTTGTATTGGACCAAACCTTAAGAAAATAAAAAAGGGAGTTTAAAATGAGAACTAGAGGGCAACCATATTTTTCCTAGATTGCTTAGGTGATGTAGTTCATAAGAAAATTTTGTTGAACCCTCATTTAGTGCAAAGAAAATGCACCACTTGTTATTTCATAAAAACAAGGAGGACTTAGAAAAATCACAGAAAAATAACCCTAAGGAGGAACCACCCCAATCTTAGGAATAACTACTATTATGCTAGTATGAATCTAGGAAAAATACAAGTTCTGTTGTTTGATATTTTTAAAATGGCAAGTTAGTTATAAGTGCCTTTTGGGCATTAAACTTTAGAAAATCACAACTAAATAACCATTGAGTCGCCTTCTGTGATTTTTGGCACAGAGGCATGTTATTACCCATAGATGTTAGCAAAAATAAATTTTAATATAGAACCCCACTTAAATCAGAGTTGTAGTACAAAGTGACCACCCACCCTCACTTTTGTTATTTTTGCCTAGAGCTTATCCTAATTATTCTTAACCTCAATTTTGTAGAATAGACTATAGTGACCAATGTTAACCCACTGTAATTTTTGCAACATTTTTGGAAACCTCTACATCATTATGGTAGTTTAAACCCACCTTAAGAGCATAAATAGAAAATAAAAAGGGAAATTATGGCAGAAATCAATGTTACACACACCCCTACAACCAGATCTCCCTAAGTGCACACTAAGACTTTAAGGGAATGGTTAAATTCTTGATGCCACTCAAAACCCTAAGCCAGGTAATTATAAAACACTAAGAACATCATACGATAAAGAAACCCTAGTTTACCCACAGCCTTAATGTTGCTTCACCATACATAGTGTGTACTAGATTTGCATATCATTAACATACATATATCTTATTCATTACATTCGATAGATTGTAACCTCGCTGACAGAGAGTACGTCCTCATTCTGGAGCAAGGAGTTGCTCAGGAGGGAGTCCCAAAGCCAGCACCAGAGCCTGCCACTAAGGATCTCCCTGCCCCAGCTTTTGAAGGCAAGCCCCGGTTTTATGTATAACCGTTATATATATGCTATTTTACTCCACTTAATGTTTGTAGGCTTGTACCATGCTCTTAAGTGTAGGAGTTGTCTGAAACCCTAGTTGCATGAACTCAGGATTCCTTTTGAGATGGATACTAGTATGCTAGGTCGAATAGCTGCTTTACTAATTAGGGATACCGGTAGAAGTCGAGTGATTTTTCTAGCACTCGCGTGAGGTCAGGAATTGGTTGTATCCATTTTTATATCAGAATGATGTGGTCTGTGGAAATGATCCTTGGGGATGCATTGTCTACGAGATGAAAAATTGGAATAAGGATTAATGTGTGGTACCATGTGTCAAGCGTTTGAACGTACTAAACACATGCCGAGAAATATGGTAAATCGGTAAGCCTAGTACCTGATTGAACCTGCCCGCAGACTTTACTCCTCACTGGACCTGAGACAGAGTCTCCCATGTCGGATTATGGTGGGTACAAGTGCGGCCATTGCACAGCGGCAGCCGAAGACAATTGGGGCATTGCACGCTAAGGCCGTGAGCCCTGTTCTGTTGCCAGGGAATCGATGGGGATGATTGATATGTGTGGGGACAGAGTGCCCCTACATGTCGTGTGTTTAGGTTTACCTTGCAAGGTTAAAAACTCGATTCGAATCGTCTGCTTCTCGCAGCTAATGAGACTGCTTGATCCATGCTGCTGCATCGAGTAAGAAGTGTAATGAGGTGACATGCAAAAGAGGTTGATTGGAATAATGTTTGATACCATGTATGAGTAGCTAGGTACTCATCTAGTCTAAAGGATTACACTAAAACTTGAAAAGCTAAAACTTGTTTTTAGACTCAGCTAGTGCTTTTGGCAAACCAAACCCCTCAGCCAAACGGCTGCATGGTCTAGAGGTAGAGGAGTAGACTCCTCACATCGGGTAAGTCTAGCTGAGTATTAGTATACTCAGCCTTGCTTGTGGCATAATTTTTATAGGTTCCTTGGAGGATATGGTTGCTGGAGTGACTTGGCCGTCCACCTTGCCACTATGTTGGACAATCAAGTGGGACCCTACCTCAGCAGGAGAGGAGCATGAGGAGTGATGGGCCAGGCTTCCCCATCCTCCTTTTATTTTACCCGTAGTTAATTTCTGCTGCATCGAGAACACTGGTTACTACTTTTGCGAAACTCCGTTGATGATGTAATAACATTAAGTACTTCTTTAATTTATTGTTTTATGCTTTATTGCATTTTCTCTATGCCTCACCTTCGAGTGAGTATGTTGTACTTGATCGTGTTAGTGGCCTTGTCGGACTAGATCCGAGGGACTAACAGTTTATTCCTATTTAAGTGTGGTCTAGCCTTTAAGGCGGGACTTAGGCACTTAAGTTGGAATAATTCAGGCGGTTCCGCCACAGCTGGTATCAGAGCTTGTACCACCTCAGAGGAATCAATGAAACATAATTATCGGCCTTTTCAAAGGTAAAACTTACCTAGAAACCAGTATCGGTTAGGTTGTCAAGACGATCAGGATAGACTTAGGACATGAAACCTTAGGATACTAGATGGGTAGTTAGGTGGCTAATTGAATAAGCCATACAGGCTACTATGATATAGATGGGGTATTTCTATATCCCTATGTTTGATGTGAGGACGCTTAGGACGAGCTTGCATGCATCATTTTTCCATCCTCTTGGTAAAATGTTAATATTAATAACAAGCTATATAAGCAAGGTGTCACCCATAATAAATGTTTAAGATCTATAACGGAGATCTCAACATAACACTAGAAAAGCCAAATCCTTAAAGATTTTCGTCTTCTAGTCTTTTGCAGTAGCTCCTTTATTTTAGTTCTTTTTTCTTTTTCACTTATGCTTGCCTTTACACAGATGCCTTCCCACGTACCCACTGACGAAGGAAATGCACATTCCCACACAGACGGTCTCACACGAGAGGGCTTTCCCCTCATCTTGTGGGAGGTACTGCAGGGAGATGGTTATGCTACACCTCCCTAGTATGCGGTGCAGCTATTCGAGGAGCACCGGGTACCCCGCTGTAGGGTGAGAATGACCTTGGAGCCCCATCCCCTATAGCCAGGCTGGCGTTCATTGGACTCGGAGTCTTTCAGTTTTAGGGCCGATGACACTATAGAGTCCATGGCTCTACACGTGCTGACCACCTTCTGTGGATTTCACCCCTTGGAGATGTCAACCCACCCCATTGGCTTGTTCCCCGCTGAGAAGGAGGACGACCTGATGTGGAAAGATCGGGTTGAGCACGCCAAGGATGTATGGGCTCTCTACCCTAGACACACCGCTCACCTAACGGTTCGGTGCATGAGTGCCCTGTATCGTCTGCAGGCCTTATGTGGTGAGGCGATGTCCCAGCTTATGGGCCTGGTGGAGTCTACCAAGATCACCCTTGATAACCGGGAGGACCTTGTAGTAGACTTGTCCACTGAGCTGGTGGAGAAGGATCTACAAGTGGAACAGATGGCCAACCACATACAAGAGCTCGAGGATGAGGTGGAAGCCATGGAGAACACTATTGAGGTTCTGGAAGACCAGCTCCAGAACACCCAGCAGCAGTTTGAGGAGGCCATCCAGCACTTGGACTTACACCATCAAGAGATCGAGGACATGGAGGCAGAAGGGGCCGATGAGGACGTGGATATTGAGGGAGGCGAGGAGCCAGAGCCCGCATCTAGCTTGGATACTGCTGGCTCAGGAAGACCACTTTCCCCTGAGTCAAGTGTTGCCTAGTTTGCTCATTAGATTTCAAGGTTAGGGTAGAAGTGTGCAGCAGTAGAACTCCTCGAGACTAGCTTAGCTTTTGCACCTTGAAGGTACTAGGCTAGAGAGTTGAGTATTTTGGGCACTGTTGTAACCAGTAGAAATTTCTTTTAGCAAGATGAATGATGAATGGCTTTAAGTTTCTTTAATTTTGAAAATCAAATATTACCCTGTTGGTGCCAGTGGTGGAAGGCGAGGCAAACTCGGAACCTTGCAAACCTCGTTGTTTAAGTTATTTTATCGTACACAATCACAGATTTTAAGTATGACAATAGAAACTCCTAAATTTCAGATGGCAGGAAGAGCGCGCCGTGGACAGAACGAGCGCATTCCTCCACCGCCGCCATAGCCTCCTACCATGCAAGAGCTAATGGCTCAGCAGAACGAGATTCTGCGGCAACTTGCTCAGTGTTAGCCACCGCCTCAGCACTATGGGGGTGGTGATCACCACCAGCGTGCCCCAGCAGTGGCCACCTACCAGGAGTTTCTCAGTACCCAGTCGCCGTTGTTCACCAGGGCGGAAGATCCGCTTGATGCTGATGTTTGGCTCAGGGTGGTGGAATCAAAGTTCCTACTGCTTAATGGAGAGTGCTCATATGCGACCAAGGTCCGTTTCGCCGCCTAGCAGCTTCGTGGACCCGCTAGGACATGGTGGGACCATTTCCTCGCCATGCAGCTGGCCGATCACGTGGTTGAGTGGGGAGAGTTCAAGACGGCATTCAGAGGGCATCACATACCAGCAGGCATCATGGACCGCAAGCTCAATGAGTTTCTGGCACTCACTCAAGGCAGTCATACCATGTTGCAGTACGCCCAAGCTTTCAATGAACTGTGTCAGTATGTAGGCTAGCATGCTGACACTGATGAGAAGAAGAGAGACAGGTTTAGGAGGGGCCTCAACACTAAGCTCTGCAACCGTCTTAATGCAGTCAGGGCCGACAGCTACAACAAGTTGGTCAATTTTGCCATCTCTCAGAAGGATTGCATCACAGCGCGATAGGCCGAGAAGAAGAGGAAGATCCCTATGGCAGGGCCATCGGCACAGCCTCAGCGCTTCAGGATTGTGTCCGACACGCAAAATAGAGGACCTCAGCAGCAGCAGGGGCGATGGGTGATCCAGTCGCAGCAGTAGCAGGCACCCAACCGCTCTCAACCCCTAGCTCAGAGAAACAACAATCAGCAGCAGCCGCAACAGCAGCAGTACCACCAAGGAAATGACAACAAATGCTTCACCTGTGGTAACGCCGGACACTATGCCATGAATTGTCCCAGAAACCAGCAGAGGCAGGGTTAGAATGCAACTCAGAACCAAGGCAAGAGGCAGAAGGTGCAAGTGAGGCAGGGCAGGCTGAACTTCACCACAGTGGCTGACATTCCAGAGGGAGCACCCGTCATGACTGGTATTTTTTCTGTTTTTAATTACCCTGCAATCATTCATTTTAATTCTGATGCACTACATAGCTTCATTAGCGCAAAATTTAGCGCCAAGTGTCAGCTACCTTTTCACCACACGAGTGGGGCTATTATGATTGCAACACTAGGAGGCAGAGTTGCCACCTATCAACTCAACCAGCAGGTGGCAATAAAACTGGGTAGTAGTATATTTAAAACCACCCTCCTTATCATGGGATTGGAGAACATGGACATCATCTTGGGGACTGACTGGTTATCACGGCATAATGCGTTAATTGTTGTCGTAGCCAGAACCATTGAAATACACTCACCAATTTGTGGAGAAATCACTTTGTACCTACCCAACCAGGGCTGTACCCGTTATTGCGCCCTCACCATGACGGAGTCACCCGTGGAAAGGATTCCAGTAGTCTGTGAATACCCTAATGTCTTCCCCGATGAATTGCTAGGGATGCCACCCGACAGGGATATAGAGTTTGCCATAGAATTGCAACCAGGGACCCACCTATATCTAAAAGGCTATATAGGATGCCTCCAGCAGAGCTAGCAGAACTAAAGAAACAATTGCAAGAGTTGCTGGACAAGGGATTCATTCGTCCTAGTACTTCACCATGGGGATGTCCGGCCTTGTTTGTAAATAAGAAGGATGAGAGCTTGAGGTTATGTGTTGATTACCGCCCTCTCAATGTGGTGACTATTAAGAACAAATACCCTTTACCCTGCACTGATGTTTTGTTTGACCAATTGGTCGGAGCCAAGGTGTTTTCCAAGAGAGACCTTCGCTCTGGCTATCACCAAATCAAGATCAGGGCCAGCGATATTCCGAAGATGGCTTTCTCCACCAGATATGGGCTTTATGAGTAATTGGTGATGTCTTTTGGGTTGACAAATGCTCCGGCATACTTCATGTATTTGATGAATTTAGTGTTTATGCCAGAATTGGATAAGTTTGTGGTGGTCTTCATTGATGACATCCTGGTATATTCAAAAAGTGAAGGCGAGCATACAAAGCATTTGCACACAGTACTTCAACGACTACGGGATCATCGCTTGTATGCCAAAATCTCCAAATGTGATTTCTGGCTATGGGAGGTCAAGTTCTTGGGTCACACCATTTTGCAGGATGGGATAGCAGTTGACCCTGAGAAAGTACAAGAAGTGATGGATTGGAAGCCTCCTACCACCGTTCGGCAGATTCAGAGTTTCCTAGGATTGGCCGGATACTATCGACGATTGATTCCGGATTTCTTCAGAATTGCCAAACCAATGACTGAATTGTTGAAGAAAGGAGTGAAGTTTGATTGGGGTCAGAAGTGCGAAGATGCCTTTCACACCTTGAGGCAACATCTGACAACAGCGCCTGTGCTAGCATAGCCTGATAACACCAAACCTTTTGACGTGTATTGTGATGCTTCGGGCACTAGACTAGGTTGTGTTTTGATGCAAGACAATCGAGTTACTGCCTACACGTCCATAGCACTTAGGCCTCATGAGCAAAATTATCCCACACATGATCTGGAGTTAGCAGCGGTAGTTCATGCTCTAAAGATATGGAGGCATTATCTAATGGGAGCTCATTGTAACATTTATACTGACCGTAAGAGCCTCAAGTATATTTTCACCTAGGCTAACCTTAATATGAGGCAGAGGAGATGGTTAGAATTGATCAAGGATTATGACCTAGAAGTGCATTACCATCCGGGCAAGGCAAATGTAGTGGTGGATGCCTTGAGTCGAAAGGCCTAGTGCAACTGTCTGACCATAGACTCTAAGGTCACCTCTTTGTGCGACGAGTTATGCAAGCTGAACATGGAAGTGGTTTCCCCAGGTACCTTGGATTATATCTCAGTTGAGCCAACCTTAGAGCATCTCCAACAACGTGACCTATAAAAATGCCTTATAATTTAAAAATAAGTAAATTTTATAGAATTTAGGGCACCAATAAAGCACCCCGCTCCAACAGTAAAGCCTCAAATCTAGATTATAGGGCAGCCCACTACGGTGTAGTATATTTGAGGCACTTGAGAGAGTGCCCTATAGTTTTTTAACAAAATTTGTTGAATTGAGGCACTGTTGGAGTGGTTTTTCCTGTGTAGAGCCCTATATTTCAATTTGAGGCACTAGTTTGAGGCATTGTTGGAGATGCTCTTACAACAGCATATAATCATGGCACAGATGGCTGACAAGGGGGTTCAAATCATTAAGGAAATGCTCAATCAAAAGCTGGAGAAGTATAAATGTTTTCGTCAGGACAGCAAGGGTATTTTATGGTTCGAAGACCGACTGGTTGTTCCAAAGGATCCAGAACTTAGGAAAAAAAATTTGGATGAGGCTCATCTCTCCAAATTTTCCATGCACCCCAGAAGGAACAAAATGTATCATGACCTCAGATCCTTGTATTGGTGGACCAGGATGAAGAGGGAAATTGCTAAGTATGTATCTGAGTGCGATACTTGCCAAAGGATAAAAGTAGGCCATTTGAAGGTAGTCAGTACCTTGCAGCCACTCCCTATACCATCTTGGAAATGGGAAGACCTCAGCATGGACTTTATTGTGGGATTGCCCAATACCTCCCGGTACCATGATTCTATTTGGGTCATTGTGGATAGGCTAACCAAGATAGCTCATTTCTTGCCAGTACATACCACCCACAGGGCAGAAAAATATGCAGAAATCTATATTGACCAGATAGTGCGCTTACATGGAATACCGAGGACTATCGTGTCAGATAGAGGAGCACCGTTCGTAGCACGTTTCTGGGAGCAGCTGCAGAAGTCACTTGGAACCAATGTGATTAGAAGCTCAGCATACCATCCTCAAACTGATGGCCAAACAGAAAGAGTGAATCAGATTCTCGAGGACATGTTGAGAGCATGTGTGATACACTGTGGCAAAGATTGGGACAGATGTCTTTCACTAGCAGAGTTTTCTTACAATAACAGCTACCAATCTAGCCTAAAGATGGCACCCTTCGAGGCCTTGTATGGCAGAAGGTGTAGAACACCGCTAAATTGGTCACAAGCTGGAGAAAGGGAAATATTTGGGCCTGACCTAGTACTTGAAGCCGAGGACAAAGTCAGAGTCATTAAAAAGAACTTAGAGGCTGCTCAGGCCAAGCAAAAGAGCTATCATGACAAGAGGAGAAAGCCTCTACAGTTCGAAGTGGGAGATCATGTGTACCTCAAGGTCTCACCCACAAAAGGTGTTCAGAGATTTGGGATCAAGGGCAAATTAGCTCCTCGCTATATTGGGCCCTATGAGATCAAAGAGACTTATGGACCTGTAGCATGCCAGTTGAAGCTGGCACCTCATATGTCGACAATTCATGATGTGTTCCATGTGTCTCAGCTAAAGAAGTGTGTTCGCTTACCAACAGAAGTGCTGCCAGAACCTGAATTGGAGATAGAACCGGACTTGTCATATCAAGAGCATCCCGTCAGAATATTGGATCGTAAGGAAAGGTCAACTCGAGCAAAGTCAATCCAAATGTATAAGATCCAGTGGAGCAACCATTCATAAGAGGAAGCTACTTGGGAAACTGAGGGTTTTCTACGCTCGCACTTCCCCGAATTTCTACCTAAAGAGATTGGTACGTAACCCAGATCAAACCCCACCTGCCCTTTGAATCTAAATATAAGAGAAATAGAGTTAACAAGAACTGAGTAAGTTGTGAGACTAAATCTATAAGGGCTTCCTTTTGAAGTTGCAAAGAGGATGACATTCAAAGAGCAGTTTACTAGAGACCTTGACAAAAGAAACCACACCACACAGGCATGCACCTTCTTAGCACCCCTCTAAAGGATCCCTACCCAAATCTCGGGGCGAGATTTCTTTAAGGGGGAGGGCTGTAACACCCCAGGTGTTACCCAAGGCCCTGGCTCAATACATGCACTTATGGCCTATTATCACATGTGTTTAAGTGGGGGAGAAGGGGCACCAAGACTTTAGAAACCATGGATTATTTAAGTAATGATCAGGATAGAAGGAATACCCTAGCTTTTCATGCATCTTCACCTTGGGAAAAGATGCTTAAACCCTAGACCCCCTCTTCAGCCCATAGACCCCCAAGCATTGGAATAGTGAGAAACCTATGCAAATGACCATTTCATGACTTAAACCCTTTACCAAAATTGAAGAACATTTATATATCTACAAGAAATAGTAAGGGAATTATTCCAAAAAGGTCCCACAAAATTCCCAAATTCAGCCCCCAAGTGAAGAGCACTCAAGAGCAACCAAATTTTCTCTAAGTTAAAAATCAGCCCTCTTCCAAAGATCAGAGATGTTCACTTAGTTGCTGGTGCCAAATCCATAAGGTCCAATTGACAAAAAGGAGCCAAATTACCCAAGGCACACCCCTGAAAAATTTGAAACCAAACCAGAACCGTTTGACATGGTTTGACACCAGTTTTGTCACGGATTAAACAGTGTCGACACTACTGACTTGGCGCCACCATATCTCCCAAACCAGACCCAATCTTCCCTTGAAACTCACATGAACTAGGTAGCCCTAGGTGCAGAGAAGAGATCTCACAAAAGTCTTATGGCAAGATTCACACGTTTGGTTGCTCAACAAGAGCTAGAACTCGGGCAGAATGAAACGACCACCTGTTCGACGTGCCCTGGCAACACCAGAGCACGCCCCGACGCTCGGCCCCGCACGCCACGCCAGACCCCACGCCCACGCCCGCGCCTATAAAGCCGACCAAGGCCTTGACCGTACGCCCTGGCTCGCTCTCAACCCCGCCCAAGCACAAGTTCACCGGCGTTCGCCCTGCGCACGACGTGCCAGTGGTCGCCCGAGCCCCGACCACCGTGGACTGGCCACTCCAGCCCCCTCCATCCAAACTAACCCCTCGGCTAGCCTCCTTGGAGCTTAGTGAAGCTCCCCGAATCCTCGAACCAAGCATTACATCGCCGGAGGTGCTGGATTGACGTCGTCGGACTTCGTCCGACCGTCGTCGCACGTGGACCGAGCTGCATGGTGAGCCACTCTTCGATTCCTTGCGCGTACATCACCATTTTCCTCCAGTGAAGCTACCCTAGCGATTTGATTGAACCCTATCGCCGTGATCAGGCTGGAACACGCGTCGCCGACGAGCCTGACCGCCTGCGCACGTGGCCAGCCCTACTCCGGCCACCACCGCCGGTGATCCGCCCCTCGACGTGGCCGCTAGAAGCCCCCAAAACTCACCCAGCCCTCCACCGGACCTCTCCTACCACCAGTAAGCCATGCCACCACTTTTCTCTCTGCGACTGCTGTTCCGGCGAGGAGGGAGCTCGGCTTAAGAGAGGGAAAAGCCAGGGGGGTATTCGCGAAGTCAGTGACTCAGTTAAACAGTTCCCCAGGGGCATGATTTGAACAGTTTAGTTAAGGAAGAAATCAGGGACCTCGGTGCAAAGCCTTTTTCCCTTAAACTTTAAGATTTAATCTTTCTAAATGAATAGGGAACTAGAAAAATTCATGCACTGAGTTTTATTTAACCAAATTTGGTCAAACAAATTTTGCTAGATCCTACATATTATGAACTATCCAGCAAAAATGATAAACACCCTAGTTCCTGTAACCCTTTTTATAGTTTAGATTTATTTAAGTAAATTGCCCAAACCTTGATAACCAGAGGAAAAATAAAAATACTTTTAGACTAGGGCTGGGAAAATTTGGAGACATACTTAACTGGTAACTACACTGTTTAAAAATATTAAACTCCCCAGTATACTAGGTTAAGGAAAGATTACCCATTAAAACTTGTATTGGTCCAAACCTTAAGAAAATGAAAAAGGGAACTTAAAATGAGAACCAGAGGGCAACCATATTTTTTCTAGCTTGCTTAGGTGATGTAGTTCATAAGAAAATTTTGTTGAACCCTCATTTAGTACAAAGAAAATGCACCACTTGTTATTTCATAAAAACAAGGAGGACTTAGAAAAATCATAGAAAAATAATAAGGAGGAACCACCCCAACCTTAGGAATAACTACTATTATGCTAGTATGAATCTAGGAAAAAATAAAAGTTCTGTTGTTTGATATTTTTCAAATGACAAGTTTGTTATAAGTGCCTTTTGGGCATTAAACTTTAGAAAATCACAACTAAATAACCATTGAGTCACCTTCTGTGATTTTTGGCACAGAGGCATGTGATTACCCATAGATGTTAGCAAAAATAAATTTTAATGTAGAACCCCCACCTAAATCAGAGTTATAGTACAAAGTGACCACCCACCCTCACTTTTGTTATTTTTGCCTAGAGCTTATCCTAATTATTCTTAACCTCAATTTTGTAGAATAGACTACAGTGACCAATGTTAATCCACTGTAATTTTTGCAACATTTTTGGAAACTTCTACATCATTATCGTAGTTTAAACCCTTCTTAAGAGCATAATTAGAAAATAAAAAGCGGAATTGTGGCAGAAATCAATGTTACACACACCCCTACAACCAGATCTCCCTAAGTGCCCACTAAAACTTTAAAGGAATGGTTAAATTCTTGATGCCACTCAAAACCCTAAGCCAGGTAATTATAAAACACTAAGAACATCATACGATAAAGAAACCCTAGTTTACCCACAGCCTTAATGTTGCTTCACCATACATAGTGTGTACTAGATTTGCATATCATTAACATACATGTATCTTATTCATTGCATTCGATAGATTGTAACCTTGCTGATGGAGAGTACGTCCTCATTCCGGAGCAAGGAGTTGCTCAGGAGGGAGTCCTGGAGCCAGCACCAGAGCCTGCCACTGAGGATCTCCCTGCCCCAGCTTTTGAAGGCAAGCTCCGGTTTTATGCATAACCGTTATATATATGCTATTTTACTGCACTTAATGTTTGTAGGCTTGTACCATGCACTTAAGTGTAGGAGTTGTCTGAAACCCTAGTTGCATGAACTCAGGATTCCTTTTGAGATGGATACTAGTATGCTAGGTCGAATAGCTGCTTTACTAATTAGGGATCCCGGTAGAAGTCAAGTGATTTTTCTAGCACTCGCGCGAGGTCAGGATTTGGTTGTATCCATTTTTATATTGGAATGATGATGGTCTGTGGACAACGATCCATGGGGATGTGTTGTCTACGAGATGAAAAATTGGAATAAGGATTAATGTGTGGTACCGTGTGTCAAGCGTTTGAACGTACTAAACACATGCCGAGAAATATGGTAAATCGGTAAGCCTAGTACTTGATTGAACCTGCCTGCAGACTTTACTCTTCACTGGACCTGAGACGGAGTCTCCCATGCTAGATTATGGTGGGTACAAGTGCGGCCATTGCACGGCGGCAGCCGGGGACAATTGGGGCATTGTACGCCAAGGCCGTGAGCCCTGTTCTGTTGCCAGGGAACCGATGGGGACGGTTGATATGTGTGGGGACAGAGTGCCCCTACATGTCGTTGGTTTAGGTTTACCTTGCAAGGTTAAAAACTCAATTCGAATTGTCTGCTTCTCGCAGCTAATGAGACTGCTTGATCCATGCTGCTGCATCGAGTAAGAAGTGTAATGAGGTGACATGCAAAAGAGGTTGATTGCAATAATGTTTGATACCATGTATGAGTAGCTAGGTACTCATCTAGTCTAAAGGATTACACTAAAACTTGAAAAGCTAAAACTGGTTTTTAGACTCAGCTAGTGCTTTTGGCAAACCAAACCCCTCAGCCAAACAGCTGCATGGTCTAGAGGTAGAGGAGTAGACTTGTCACACCAGGTAAGTCTAGCTGAGTATTAGTATACTCAGCCTTGCTTGTGGCATAATTTTTATAGGTTCCTTGGAGGATATGGTTGCTGGAGTGACTTGGCCGTCCACCTTGCCACTAGGTTGGACAGTCGAGTGGGACCCTACCTCAGCAGGAGAGGAGCATGAGTGATGGGCTAGGCTTCCCCATCCTCCATTTCCTTTACCGTTAGTTAATTTCCGCTGCATCGAGAACATTGGTTACTACTTTTGCAAAACTTCGTTGATGATGTAATAACATTAAGTACTTCTTTAATTTATGGTTTTATGCTTTATTGCATTTTCTCTGTGCCTCACCTTCGAGTGAGTATGTGGTACTTGATCTTGTTAGTGGCCTTGTCGGACTAGATCCAAGGGACTGACGGTTTATTCCTATTTAAGTGTGGTCTAGCCTTTAAGGCGGGACTTAGGCACTTAAGTTGTAATAATTCGGATGGTTCTGCCACAGGCGGTCAGCTATTGTCAGGGAGGTCCACCGGGCAGTGAAGGAGAATGTGCGCGTGCGCAAGGGGATTGGCGCCGACAGGCCGGTCCCACAAATAAGCAAAAGTGAGAGGAGGAGAGAGGGCGCGCGGAATAGGCTGACAGGCGGGGCCGCCTGTCAGGGGGGAAACGGATGCGCGGGCGCAGGCACGCGCACGGGCTAGGCTAGCTAGGCCGAAAAGGCTTTTCTCTTTTTCTCTGGAATTTCTAATGCTTTTCTATTTTATTTTCCCTAGGGTTTTTTAATTCAAATTCAAACCAAGTTTCAAATTCAAACTAATTCAAACATGTGCAACAATTCAAAGAATATTTGAAGCTCAGCATGATGCAACATTTCATGACTCATTGTTTTGACAAAATAAATAATTAATCTATCACATAATTAACTCAATTCTAACTAAAAGATGGAGAGAGAGAGAAAAACTAGAGAGATACAAGAATAACACCTGAATTTGATAGGTGATTAGAAAGAAATTTTATACCCCCAAATTTAGGGTGTTATACGAATCCCATGGCCTTGGGATTTATATGGCTGGGCACCGCATCCCCGCATCCAGTTCCTAGGACCGACGTCCTTGTTGACATCTCCATCGCCATCCCCAACCCTAAAACTCCATCCCGCGGCCATGTCGAAGAAGAAGGCGGTCACGACTATGACGCTCAAGGACTTCCACAACGGCTCCATCCCCTCTGAGCTCCCGCTCCCCGCCACCCCCAACGTCGTTCACACCTGCTCCCGTGGTGGCGCCCACTAGATCAGGTCCGGGGAATGCATGGGGCCCGAAGAAGGAGGCCTCTTTGGCGTCTTCCCCTGTGGGTCATGCTCCTACCTCCGCCGACGGCCAGATCTGGTCCACAACATGCATCGCCCAGGCGAGCGCAGTGGAGAAGTTCATTTTTGGAAGATGGACCCCGCTGAAGCCCACGTCTCCGCCAGTGCTAGTGTCAGTTCCAAAGAATCTCGTGGCCTCGCCTCGGGCCTTAGGTTCGCGCCGGTGAGCTCATCTCGGGGGCTGCGTGGCCGCTGCCATACTCAGAGCTTGTGGAAAATGACAATCTCGCGAACGTCCGATCCGGATCGTGTGGTGGGGATTAGATCAGTGGTGTGGCTTGATTTGGTCCGCTGATCTAAGATCAAACGAGTAAGAGCGCATACCGTTTCATAACACACTCAGATCTAATCTGGCCATTGGTTCCTGATCGAACAACCCATATTTCCTCGTACCCCTTCGGCATGGTAAATATTCAAAAGAGTCCTCAGGTTCTTACACAATCAACCCGCCATCCTCGGTTAGTGAGAATTCATACGCCTGGGTCCATGGAATTTACTTTTTAAACCCTGAAACTTCTAGAAAACCATACCTGCCATCCCTAAACTTTTGTAAAACATATAAATAAATCTGAAAAGGATTTATAGTAGAAAAATAAACCCAGGAACTTGTATAATTCATACCTTAATCGTTTTAACTCTGATTTGATCCATTCCAGTTATGTTAGCTTTGTAATAAAATTATCTACACATTAGTAACCCTATTTTATCATGTAACATGTATTTTAAGTAATTAATTTGTTTACGCTATGTTCATCATATTAACTTCTCTAATTAAAATTTAAGTAATGTTTTCAGTTCTAGTTATGATTTGACTAAAATATGTTTTCTAGTCAAGTTATAACTTGGATTAAAATTAAATTAATGGTTTCTTAGGAATATCTTTCTCACATGATTCATTAATCAACATAGACATAGTTTTCATATTCGATCACATAAAACTTATGAAAACCACATCTTTTTAACGCAGCTCTGATTTTAGTGGTCCTCGAACCTAGGATCTAGTTGTGATACATAGAACATTATTATGCAGTTTGTTCTTATGTTTGGTGTGATGTTAATTTTGCCTATACCATGTTTGTTTGTATTGCTACGATTAGCAGCGATGTTACGAGAATCTTGAAGAGAAAGTTGGTACCTAGGAATCTCAAGTCTAAGGCAAGTTATGCCCTTGATCACTTTTCTTTACCCAATAATGTTCATGCTAATCACTATGACATGCTCAGGTTAATCTGATGGGACCTAATAGGTTTCCCTAGACTTGTTTATTCCACACCTTGTTTACCACTGAACTTTTGGGTAGTTTTGCTATTGCTATACCTGGTTTTGGGATTAATATTACATTATGATCATGTTCCAGTTATACTTTTGTTATAATTATTGTTCATGATAAGATCATTGTGTTAATTGGAACATGGAGCTTAACTTGAGATATCCGTGCTACCACAAGGGTGGAATGGGATGCCCTTGGCTGACTAATTAGGAAAGCTAGTGGAGGACTACCTTACCCGAAAGGGACAAGGGTAGTAGGGGTGTGGTCGGTATAGGGAGGTTCTCGGGTTGATTTTGCTGCGATGGTATTTCATAGGGGGATTCCTATACTGCGCTCTCTAGAAACTGTAGCAGGTTTTCTGAAGCTAGTGGAACTTTGTAAAGGCCTCGTAGTGGATCCCTAGCATTCACCTCGGAAGTGTCTAAGGGTTTAGCTAACCCTGGCTAGACGGGATACACGACTTGTGGGTAAAGGGCGCAACCTCTGCAGAGTGTAAAACTAGTATACCAGCCGTGCTCGCGGTCATGAGTAGCTCAGGACTCTCGCATGATTAATTTATGGAACTAAACTTAATCTATCATGTGCATTGCATCGCGGGTGTTATTATCAATTTTGATCTCTTATTTAATTGGGTTGGTATCTACTTATACTTAGTAACTGCTAATAAAATTTTGACCAACTTTAAAAGCAATGCTTAAGTTTAACCATCTCCTTTAGTAAGCCTTACACTTCACATGAGCTCCCACCTTTGGTGAGTTCATGCACATTATTCTCCACAACTTGTTGAGCGATGAACGTATGTGAGCTCACCCTTGCTGTACTCACATTCCCCCCAGGTGAAGAACAGGTACCATAGGATGAGGCGCATGAAGGATGTTGTGATGAGTTCGTGAGTGGTCTAGGCCATCGTCTCCCAGTCAACTATGGTTGTTGGATCGTTGTCTTCATATGATGTAATTGTTCGGGCCTTCTTCTTCCGGAGGTCCTCAAAAACATAATTAACCATTTGCTTTCAGTATAAGCTATTACTGGGTGCTTCGTCTTCAGGATGAAGTCTTTCCCTCATGATGAAGGCGTACGAAATGAAGATATGATCTAAGGATGATAAGAATAAATGCCAAAGCTATTGCCAGAGTGACAGCTTCGGCTTATAATGGTGATGAAGACTGATGATGATGCTGACCAAAAGGGAAAAAGACTACTTAGTCCTTAATGATTTATGTTACAATCATAAGTAAATGTCACGGACATAAATGTACTTTTACTCGGGCTGCGTCTCGTGCCTATAAATAGATGAACAGTAGCACCGTACTATTCACACTGATTTGTAATCTCTCTCGTATCAACACCTTCGAGCAAGCCGAAGGTATCAATGTAATACAAATTCTGTTGATATTCATACATGTTCTATGGACTGCAAATACAAATGAATCAATGAGATATACTTGCTATTCTCATCTCTTTGTGTCCTTGTTTATCTATAAGATGATGAAGGCATGTCCTTCATGACCTTCGTCTGATGATCATTATGTCCATGGGGAGATAATGCTTCGGAAGACAAAGGTCCTTAATACTTAACAATTGTGTTGCCTTGTTCTTGATTCACAACATTTGAGAACAAGTGACCAACATTGGCTATTTATCTATTTTGTATAGAACTCCGTTATATATTAATGATGTGACAATCGTTCCTGTACCATGAGTCATCATATGTGTGAAACTTGGTCCCAGTACACTTGGTGATTATTTCGCGCCCGGGTTTTGGTGCCCCTAGAACTCGGATATGACACAGAGTAACAATACGCTGAAGATTTTGCTCTAGCTCTCAGCAGCACTTCCCCTCTCTCTAAAGGCTTCTAACTGTGTCTCTACACAACCTAGAGAGAAATATACAAAAGAGGGGGAGCAAAATAATTTGCAATGAGTCTAATAAATGGTTGTTGCACTTAGGAGTCTTCCACAATATGCCTTGGTATGTTTCTTGGGCTCCCACACCTCCAAATGGCTGGTTGGGGGGTATTTATAGCCTCCCCCACACTTCGAGCCGTTGGATAGAAAGTAGCAACTTTTTGTTGACGGGCGCACTGGACAGTCCGGTGCTGGCACTATTCACTGTCCGGCGCCTGCCATGTCAATCGACCGTTGGATCCAACCGTTGCCATCCTTGGGCCACTTCGCACACTGGACAGTCCGGTGCGACTTGATGACTGTTGGCTTGGCTGACATGGACAACGCTGACTGCGCGACCGACTGTTGGTTAGGCGCGTGGCTAGCGCACTGGACAATCCGGTGATTTATAGCCACAACACCCCCAACTTCTTCTCGAGAGCGACCTGTTCACCGAGGGCCAGCCTAGGCACTGGACACGGTCCGGTGCACACCGGACAGTCCGGTGCTCCTAGACTGGTGCAACTACTTTACTCTAATTTGTCTTCTTTTGGGATGATCCCTAGCACTTAGACACACACAATTAGCCAATAAAACAATTGACTAAGTATTGGGATCATACCTCTTTACTCCAGGATTTCTGATCTACTTTAGACAAAGCTTCAAAACCATCAAGTCAACTTGACTTGATCTAGATTAATACACATAAGCACCAACACCTTGCAAAGGTCATGTTGGGGGTCTGCTTTGTCGCCGAAGGTCCTGTTCGAAAGGTTAACACAGAAGTAATGCCGAAGATACCATTCAAGGAGCTTCGGCATAGCAACGCGCATTGAGACGAAGGGTTGCACTGACTTAAAGATGTAAAGACCGATCGGCCCATGATAACCTGTGTCTTGATTGTAACCAGTTATAAGGGGTATAAATGTAAACTTGTACAGGCTACGTCCTGTGACTATAAATAGGTGAACAGTACTCCCGTACTGTTCACGCTGACTTGTATTCACTCGTTCGTCACGCTTGGACTTTTACCTTCTGTCAAGCTGAAGGTACAAATGTAATTCAATATTGCTTCTATTTATCCATGATAATAAGAAAAAAAGATATATTAATAATGTCATATGATTATTCATGTTGTCTTTCATATTTCATATGCTTCTTCTTTCATTAACACACTATGATGATGAAGGTATGTCCTTCATCACCTTCGTCTGAAGATCATTATATCCTATGGGAAATAATGCTTCGAAGGACGAAGGGTATTAACCTTTAACATTTTGTGTTGCCTTGTTCTTAACTCGTAGCATTTGAGAACAAGTCCCCAACATTGGCGCCCACCTCCGGTGAACTCAATTCCACTCTTGAGCTGATGGCTTCATTTAGCAACCAAGTTGTAGCACCTTCGGTTACGAAGCTGGTGCTCCCGATAACAGGCGGTTCATGCTCAGAACCAGCCAACAAGAAGCAGAAGAAAGAAGCGCAGAGAAGGGTGCAGCATGTTGGGGTGCAGGGACCCTTCATCAAGTCCAAATGGTCCCACATCCCAATTACCTTCTCCTAGGAGGATCTTCAGCTCAAGGATTACCCCCACAATGATGCTATGGTCATATCTTGTGTCATCAAGGGGTTTTTGGTTCATAATGTTCTGGTTGACACAGGCAGTGCAGCGGATATCATATTTGCTAAGGCCTTCAGACAAATGCAAGAGCCAGAGGATAAGATTCATGATGTCGCACACCCTCTCTGTGGCTTCGGAGGAAGGCAAATTATAGCACTTGGTAAAATCACAATGCCAGTAACCTTCGGCTTCGTTCATAACACAAGGACTGAACAAATTGTTTTTGATATTATTGACATGGAGTATCCATACAATGCAATCATTAGCTAAGGGACACTTAATGCTTTCGAAGCTATACTTCATCCAGCATACTTATGTATGAAAATACCTTCGGAGCAGGGGCCTATTGCTATCCATGGAAGTCAAGAGGCTGCCAGAAAAGCTGAGGGAAATTGGACAGATTCAAAGGCAATCCATAATATAGATGAAGCCGAAGTCTGTGAGCAGTATAAATACAAAAGAGAGAAGGCTGCTTTGGCGGATCAGTCGAAGCCTATGCTCTTATGTGAAGACATAGCAGAACAAAGGGTATTGCTGGGGTCTCAGCTATCTGAAGAACAAGAGAAGACTTTGCTAAGATTCTTATTCAACAATAAAGATGTCTTTGCTTGGTCTGCCAATGATCTCTGTGGTGTCAACAGAGATGTCATTGAACACTCACCCAACGTGGATCCGTCCTTCAGGCCAAGAAAACAAAGGCTTCAGAAAATGTCTGAAGACAAAGCTGAAGGAGCTCGGAATGAAGTGAAGAGACTCCTTAGTGTTGGTGTTATCAGAGAAGTGAAATACCCAGAGTGGCTAGCCAACACTGTTATGGTGAAGAAGGCTAATGGTAAATGGAGAATGTGCATTGATTTTACAGATCTTAACAAGGCTTGTCCGAAGGATGAATTCCCATTACCAAGAATAGACTCCTTAGTGGACGCAGCAGCTTCTTCGGAGCTCATGAGTCTACTGGATTGTTATTCTGGCTATCATCAAATATGGATGAAAAAGGAAGATGAGCCGAAGACTAGCTTCATAACCCCCAGCGGCACATATTGTTATCTTCGAATGCCTGAGGGGCTCAAGAATGTTGGAGGAAGCTTCAGCAGGATGACAGCCAAGGTCCTCCATTCTCAAATAGGCCGGAATGTACTGACCTATGTTGATGACATCATAGTGAAAAGCACAAAGCAAGAAAATCATATTACTGATTTACAAGAGACATTTGCTAACTTCAGGTAGGCTGGTCTAAAGTTGAATCCAGAGAAGTGTGTTTTTGGGGTAAAAAAGGGCAAGTTCCTTGGCTATCTGGTGTCAACTGAAGGAATTGAAGCCAATCCAAGTAAGATTGAGGCTATTCTTCGGATGGAACCGCCAAGCACAAATAAGGGGGCCTAAAGGCTGGCAGGGAGGCTAACATCATTAAATAGATTCATATCTAGATTAGCAGAAAGAAATCTGCCATTCTTTGAAATATTAAAGTCAGCTGAAGTCTTTCAATGGGGCTCGACACAGCAAAAAGCCTTTGAAGAGTTGAAGCAATATTTGATCGATTTAACAACATTAACTCCACCTGCGTAGGGGCTCCATTGCTATTATATGTGGCAGCCTCATATTCTGCAGTGAGTGCGGCGCTGGTACAGGAGAAGCTAGACGGTCAAGTTAAAAAGCAAGCTCCAGTGTATTTTGTCTCTGAAGTTTTAAGTCCATCAAAGAAAAATTATACGGAATTGGAGAAGGTGTTGTATGCTGTATTAATGGCAGGAAGCTTCGACATTATTTTCAAGTATACCACATAATTGTTCCTTCGTCACAGCCTCTGAAGGACATTATGAGGAATAGGGAAGCTACTGGAAGGATTGGAAAATGGGCTGCAGAGCTTAATGAATTCACTATTGACTATGTGCATAGATCCTTAATTCAGTCCCAGGCGTTAGCAGACATCATTGCTGACTGAACGCCAGGGGCTCAGGAAGAAGAAATAAACAAAGACACCGAAGCTTGGACAGTGTTCTGCGATGGTTCATGGGGAACCTTCGATGCAGGAGCGGCTGATGTTCTAGTAGCACCATTAAAAGTCAAAACGTGTTATGCAGCCAAGCTTGATTTTAGTTGTACAAATAATATTGCTGAATACGAAGCACTCCTATTGGGGCTTCGGAAGTTAAGGGCAATGGGAATAAGAAGGGCCATCTTGAAAACTGATTCTCAAGTCATTTCTGGCCATGTGGACAAAAGTAGTAAGGCAAGAGATCTGAAGCTTGAAAAATATCTGGATACAGTTCGAAGGTTGGAGGCTTCTTTCGAAGGTTTTTCCGTCAAGAATATTCCAAGAGGCGAGAATGAGCATGCAGATCTGCTAGCCAAATCAGCGGCTCAGGGACTCCCTTTACCTTCCGAAGTTTTTTTTGAAACAATAAAGGCACCTTCGGTTGAACTCATGGAGAGAGCAGTGCTTACCATTTCTCCAGTACATAGTGAAGATAGGAGGACCGAAATTATATCTTTCCTCTAGGGTAATTGCCTTTCAGATGACGAAGCTTATAATAAGAGGATGGAGGCAAGAACAAGACCGTATGTAATAATACAAGGAGAATTATATAAACATAGAGTCTGTTCTCCACTTCTCAAGTGTTTATCAAGAGCTGAAGGTATTGAGTTAATGAAGGAGATACATGCAGGATTGTGTGGATCTCATATTGAGTCTAGACCATTGCTGGGAAAAGTATTTAGACAAGGGTTTTACTGGCCGAAAGAAGCTTCGGATGCGGCAGAGTTGGTTCAAAAATGTGAAAATTGTCAAAAATGTGCAAGAGACCAGAAACAGCCTTCTTCTCTCACTCAGTTAATACAGCCCACTTGGCCGTTGCAAAGATGGGGCCTGGATTTGCTAGGCCCACTCCCATCAGCGCAAGGCAATTTGAGATATGTCGTGGTGGCTGTGGAATATTTTTCTAAGTGGATTGAAGTGAAGCCTTTGGCTACAATAACTTCGGTTACAGTCCAGAAGTTCTTCTAGCAAAACATCGTTTGTCGCTTCGGCGTGCCAAAGGCTATAACTGTGGACAATGGAACACAGTTTGATGCTGAGACTTTCAAGGATTTCTGCGATCAGATTAGCACGAAGATTCATTTTGCATCAGTTAGGCACCCGGAGTCAAACGGGCTGGTCAAAAGAGCAAATGGTATTATAATGACGGAATAATGAAGTTAATCTTCAATCAGCCCAGAGGAAAGTGGCCAGATGAGTTGATTAAAGTAGTGTAGAGCTACAATACAACCATATCAAGATCAACAGGTTTTACACCATTCAAGTTGCTATTTGGTGACGAAGCTATAACCCCAGAAGAAGCTAAAACAGGGTCAATCAGAACAGCAGCTTCGGCAGAGGACGAAGCTGATTATCATATAGCAAAAGATACTATAGAAGGGACCAGACTTCAGGCTGTGGAGAATATCAATAAATATCAAGCCGAAACAATAAAATGGCGTGACAGAAAAGTTCAGCTGAAAAATATTAAGCCAGGGCATTTGGTGCTTCGGAGGGTGGCCAATCCGGACACAGTAGGCAAACTACAGCTGAAGTGGGAAGGACCTTTTCTAGTGGTATCTTCGTCAAGGCCCGGTTCTTACAGGTTGAAGGATATGGACAGCAACGACTTTCCTAGATCTTGGAATGCGGATGAGCTTCGACGATATTATGTGTAATTTGATCTAATCTTTTTCATTTTTTCCTATGGCACCCTTTTCCTTTCCAAAGGGGGAGAAAGGTTTTTAATGGGGCCAGGACTTGTAATTTTTCCTTTCTTATTTAGCTCTACGAGAGCAAAATCCCGCCAAAAATGTAAAATGTAAAATCTGAGCATGCACCATCGAGTGCAGGAAAAAAGAAAAAAAAATAGGGAGAAGCTCGAAAGTCATCCTTAAGGGGATGCAGAACTTACACTGAAAAGTCAACGGTGATACCGCTGAAGTATAAGGCGAAGAAGTTCAAAAGACGTTCCTAAGGGGATACAGAACTTACACCAAAAAATAAACGGTGATACCGCCGAAGTAGAAGGCGAAGAAGTTCAAAAGTCGTTCCTAAGGGGATGCAGAACTTATACCGAAAGGTCAACGGTGAACACCGAAAAATAAACAGTGAATAAGATGCAGAGTATGGGTGTGGCTTCGTAAGCGTGTGTCTGGACATTCATTTGCATATTACATCACATCATTCATTGCATTCATACACATTCATTTAGGCATTCATAGGATCATCATCATCATAGCATAGCATACAGACAGTTGCTTCGGCTCTAACAACAAGGCTTCGATGAGTACATAAGAAGCAAATCTACGCTTCGTTGTGTACGAAAAGAAGGGAAGGTGTTTTTCGCCTTCGACTCAAAAGATATAAGTTTCGTCCACATCAAAGCAATTCGTACACGGATGGAAAGGTAAAAATATATTACAAGGTATGGACAAAATTCACAGAGTAATGTTTGATTCTAAACTACAATATCTGTTACAAGGATAATTCAAATGTTTTTAAAGTTCTGTGCAGCTTCATCAGCATCCGTCAAGCTTCGATCCATTAATCTTCGGATCATTGATCTTCGGCATCATCATCCTGTACACAACAAAGTAATAAGGTAAAAAGGTAAAAAATGATTTTAGAAGAAGATAAGTAACGGGTATGGGTCTAATACTAGCTTAAGATGGCTTCGTGCTTCGTCACCAGCCAAGTCTCGTCCACCCTTCATCCAAATTTGAGTTATAAATCTGTTCCCAATGCTTTGAGCCAGGTTGGGCATGTTAGCCATGTCAGCTGGAGACAGACTAAAATTTGGTCTATTCACTACATTGCCATGTGTGCAACCGGCTTTCATAAATGCGATAGCTATGCCTCGAGAAGCCAGCAGGGCATAGAAATCGCCATGCCCAACTATAACTTCGTCAAGTGCCTCAACTTCGCCCTCAATGTGTTCAAAGGTGCTTGGCAAATCTTCAACCGAAGGTTCAAATTTTTTGGAGCTAGCACCAACTGAGTTGAAAATCTGCTTTAGCCGTTGCACACACCGGGTGCCAAAGTTTAGGCATTTGTCCTAAAGCTCCTTTAAGGATTTTTGCAAGTTTGAACTTCTCTCAACTTCGGCTGCAAGCTTAACATCAAAATTCTTCCTTTCTTGCTCGAAGCTTTCTGACTTTAAGAGAAGCTCATTGTTTAGTCTGGCAATTTCAGCCTGAGCTTCTGCTAGCAAACCCTCCGTTGTTTGAAGAACAAAATCTTTCTGTTCAAGAGCAGTTTCGTGTTCTTTGATTTTATTTTCTAAGCCTTCAATTATAATCTCATTTTTCTTATCCTCGAGATCCTGTTGCATCCTCAGGGTTTTACTAAGTAGTAGACTCTGGAAAAATAACCTTCATCAGAAATTACCTTCATCGTCAAAACAATAAAAAGTTGATAAAAACTTTACCTTAAAATTAGAATAGAACAAGCTACCGGCGATATGCTGCCGCCGGTACCTGCTGAGATCGGCTTCAAGCTTTAGAAAGCCAACACTCTGCGTTAGGGAGCTGATAATTTTTGCTCCAGTGCGATCTCGGATGCACCCTAAGGCTTCTTCCTCAACACCACCAAAAAATAAGGCCCTCGGTTGATAACCACAGGATATGGCGTACTCCTGAAGTTCCTTTTTCTCAGCCTTGGTTAATTCTTGACCAATTAAATTTCGAAACTCGAATTCTTCTTTTTCCGAAATGTCTTCGGCAACTTTCTTCCCTTTTTCTGGCACTGTAGCCAGGACTTCTTCTACAGAGGCAGTAGCCTCTTCTGTAGCCAAATCCAATAGCACTTTATCAATATTAGATAACGTACTCTCTAAGTTGGCAGCTTCGGCACTGGCAGCTTCGGCAGTAGCGGCTTCGGCGCTAGCAGCTTCGGCAGGTGGTACTATCTTTGATGTTGAGACCCGCGGCGGTGTTTTCTCAATAGCTTGCATAACAGTGAAAATCCTTCGTCTTTTTGGCTCAACCGCCTTCTTTGCTGTCGAAGGACTGTCCTTCTTCTGTAAAAGCTTTGTCAGTTACGGCCCCTGAGGACTTAGCAGCTTGATAGGTAGCAGTCATTACCTTTAGAATTTCCTCTACTGCAGCAGCAGAAGGCATTGAAGGAGTTTCTTCCTCTATCTCAGTTGCTTTTGGCTTCGAAACTGCGGATTTCCTCTTCTTCGAAGCGGGAGCAGCCACATTCGGCTCAGGGCTAGATTTCCTTTTCTTCGCAGCTTCCTCATCTTCTTTTACCATCCTAGCAGCTTGTCTACTGAAAACTCTAACAACCCTCTTTCTCTTTTGCCCTTCAGCACCTTTGTTCAATCACTCATAGTCAGGGTAGTCAAAATTCAAGGCATCCATCACCCGATTCAACCTTCGCTTTGGTCGGGTGCCGAAGGCCGCAGCCATTAGTTGATCCTCTTTTTTAGTGTAATTTCCCAACACTTCATTACACACTGCTTCAATCATTTCCAACCACTCTTGACAAGGTTCTTTAAATTGCTTTTAAAATTTAAACCGATAAGGAAGTCGCACAAGCTCAAGTCCCTTCTTCGTGCCTTTTAATTTTGGCATGCTGAATTCGCTCAAAGTCGGAGATGTTTTGTTAGCCAAATATTCTTGAACCAGATCCCTCGTGCTGATTTGTTCGGCTACCACCCTAAATTCTGCCACAGCTTGTTGACATGGTGATCTTGGCGTCATGCGACACAAGGGCCTAGTCAACCCGAATTTCAAACTCAACGGGCTCAGCACTAGCGTCTTTAGCTTCTCCCTCTTCTTTTCATCGGCCTTGACATAGAACCACTCGCTTTTCCAGCCAGTTGGCCACTTAGTGCGATAGCTAAGCACCGGGGCCTTCATGTCCTTGCGGTATGTGAAGTTGTAACACCCAAAGTTCTCATGCAGCCCATCTTTTCTAGCCTTCGTCTGGTAATGAAGCTCATGCACTCGGCAGAAAGCTTCGGCATTCGGGCCTACTCCTTGGCTTCGGAGTGCCTAGATGAAAACACTCAGCCTAACGATGGCGTTAGGAGTCAGCTGATGAAGATAGATTTCATAATTATTCAAGACTTCACCAATCATCTCATTCAAGGGAAACTGCAATCCCACTATAAAGAAACTCTTGAAAACTACCACCTCATCACTTTTTGGTGTCAGAGTGGTCTCATCCCCAGCGAAACGAATCAGCTTCTTCTCAGTCTCCCTGAAATAGCCTAGCTTTATCAGCATGGGCACATCGGCTTCAGAAATGGTAGATTCACCAAAATCCAAGTGGCTAGGTTTGGACGGGACAAGAATGCTATAATCTTCTTCTTCTTCAGCAGCGATTTCTTCCTCAATATCTTGTTCAGTTTCAGCAACAGGTGCATCTTTTCTGATGGCTTCTGTGATTGCCTCATAACTTTAGAAATCGGGGTTATTTCGGTGGCATCGGCCTCCTCTCCGTCACGGGTCACCCTAGCAGTTGAACGTACTCTGGCCATCAGATGTTGAATTTCATACAATTCTAACGAATGTTGAGAATTTTTGCAGTTTTGATGAAGCTCCCTCTTATGCCGAAGCTAAATTAAAATTGTGCTTTGCTTGAGAATGCAATGAGAAAGCTTCGGCTATGGTTAAATTTTTTAGCAGCACAACTGTGCAATGGCAATGAATGTTGTGGTAACTTCACACCTACCTGTCTGTTTATATAGTGCTGCAGGTGTGAAGGTAAATCATCAAGTCGCCCGCACCCGCTGAACAGTCACCCGCACCCGCACCTGCTGAACGGTGGACCACGGCGCGTGGGAGATGAATCGCCAGATCGCGCGTACCTGCCGCATAGTGGGGCCACCTCGCGCTCGGAATATTTTAATCGTTTCTCGGCAACGAGCTCAAAGAAGGTGTTTTTCGGACCTTCGTCATTCCGAAGCCTAGGAGAATTTTTCATGGATCAAGCTCGTTACGAAAAACGATCTAGCACCGCGAAGGGGCTACTGTTGGGGGTCTGCTTCGTCGCTGAAGGTCCTGTTCGGAAGGTTAACACAGAAGTAACGCCGAAGGTACCATTCAGGGAGCTTTAGCATAGCAATGCGCCTTGAGATGAAGGGTTGCACCGACTTAAAGATGCAAAGACCGATCGGCCCATGATAACCTGTGTCTTGATTGTAACCAGTTATAAGGTGTATAAATGTAAACTCATACAGGCTGCGTCCTGTGACTATAAATAGGTGAACAGTACTCTCGTACTGTTCACGCTGACTTGTATTCGCTCGTGTGTCACGCTTGGACTTTTACCTTCTGTCAAGCCGAAGGTACAAATGTAATTCAATATTGCTTCTTTTATCCATGATAATAAGAAAAAAAGATATATTAATAATGTCATATGATTATTCATGTTGTCTTTCATATTTCATATGCTTCTTCTTTCATTAACACACTGTGATGATGAAGGTATGTCCTTCATCACCTTCGTCTGAAGATCATTATATCCTATGGGAAATAATGCTTCGAAGGACGAAGGGTATTAACCTTTAACATTTTGTGTTGCCTTGTTCTTAACTCGTAGCATTTGAGAACAAGTCCCCAACAAGTCACATAGAACATATCCAAACACAGGAACATCCCAAACTAAAGGTCAAAGTAAACTTAGCTCTTTTGGACTGCTTCCTATTTTGGTTTTAACAATGCTCCTCCTTCTAGTGACCTTGTTCACTTCTCGAGCTTGATCTTGAGCCTTATGACTTACACCACATAACTGTAGATGTTACCTCATTGTTTGTAAGTCATGTCTTTATGTAGTGATCCTTGATGCACCATAACTCTTCTTAACTCGATCAACCTTTACTTTGCAAGCCTTCTTCTTCACCCCTAGCTTTGGGTTCCTCGGTCTCCTTGACCTTCTCTCGTGCACTCGGTACCTCGAAGCTCTTCTTGCCTCCATCCTTGGCTTGATCAGTTGTCTCTGAGTTACGCACGCCGAGTTTCACTTAAGAAATTTCCATCTTACTTGTGATGTCCATTATCTATAGATATTCCAGTCTTTGGACCATCACACTTGTTCACTTGTGTTGAACCCTGTAAGCTTTGCATTAAGCACCTATTCAACACTTAGCACACCTGTTAGTCCTTTAATTGGGTTGTCATCCAAACCTCCAAAACCCACAAGAGAGCTTTCACTTTATCATTTCCCAAATGTGTTGAATGCATGATTGCTTTGCGTAGACAACGTGCAGTTCATGCTTCCTGAGTGTGTTGCCGGAGACTTCCCTGAGCAGCAACCTAGTGAAGGCAAGTGTCCTCTGACCCATTATGTCCTATTTACTTTATAATTCACTGCCCCACATTACTTAATTAAAACCTAAGGATTGACTAGCTTTATGTTTACCTTGTCCTTGATTACCTTTTTGGGTTATTATGGTTAGCTTCATACTATTGCTTTACTTTAAATCAACGAACATGATGAGAATATTTATGATACGATGATGTTATCTTGATTATGATGATGAACGGTGATACTTTAGGGGACTTAGGTTGTTTCCTGAGTACCTCTCTGTAAGGATCTGTTCGTTGAGATACCAGCTGGGATAATAGTACAACCACAAGGGTGGAATGGGATGCCCTTAGTCGAATAATTAGAAGAACTTCAGGAGTAGTCGGCTTCGCCTTGTGCCGTCCATGGGGTCCGGGCACAGTACTTGCTCTGACGAGGCTGGTTGCCGAGGTTCTTTCGATTTGGTTTTGTTAGTCACCCTTCCTTTGGGGAGAAGTATTGTGTTTATCAAACTAGAGAAACTTAACGAGCGGCTATGACCTCTGGGGAATCTTTGTAAAGGCTACATAGTGAAATCTTGGCTACTCACCTTGGTAGTGTTTGAGGGTTTGATCGACCTGAGGCAAAAAGGGATCATGACTCGTGGGTAAAGTGTGAAACCTCTATAGAGTGTTAGAAACTGGTATATCAGTCATGCTCACGGTTAAAAGCAGCCTTGGGATCCTCTTTGATTAGAGTAACTTTGGATACTTTTATGATGATGGTTAATGGTGATGATTATAATTATGGTTTCTGGTATTTCCTCTTGGAGGGAGTACTTTTGGTAATAACTGGGTTTATTACTAAAACTTGTCTTACTACTAGTAATAAATACATGACCAACTAAAAGCAACTACTTAACCTTAAATCCACATACAACTAGTCCACTTTAGCCAAACGGGACATTTGCTGAGTACGTTGACGTGTACTCACCCTTGCTTTAAAACCCCCAACCCCAAGTTGTCCTCATTGCAATCAGTGCTCAGGAGGATATGAAGGCAACATGGAGGACTTTGAGAAGTTTCAGGATTACGATGAGTTCTAGTTCTGCTTAGTGGCAAATCCCCAGTCAACTGCCTGCGAAGGCCTTATCTTCTACGTTTCATATCCACACTTTGATTATGTTAATGCCAATGTCAAGTTAATGACTCTGTGGATGCCTTGGACATCTTGATGTATTAAAGTACTATTTTCACTATTATTTTGAACAATGTGTGATGATGTCCAACTATGTAATCGCTGTGTACGTGAGTTTCTGATCCTGGCACGTATATGGTTCGCTGTAACACCTACTTTGTAATTGCTAGATAAAATACCAATAGAGAAAACAATTTCTCTCTTTATGTGAGTTTGAACTTTATGCATCATCATATGTGAACACCATGTCCAAAAACAAATAACAAAGAGAGATGCTACTAAATCATTGCATCATGCTGGATATTTTATTTGTGTGTGCATCTTTGTGACAATATTTTAATAATGCAAAAAGAAATAGGTGAATACCCAAATGGAGACTTAAATCCTAAAATAATCCTAGAATTAAGAAAAGAGAGAAGGAAAAGATTATACAAATTAGAGGAAAGTAAATGTATGAAAGAATACATTTTGTCCCCACTAATATTTTAATTTAAGTGTTTAACCCAGTTAAGAAGATCACAAACAAGTTTGAATTCAAATTGGGATTTAAATTTGAAAATAGGAAATAAAACATAAAAAGAAAAAGATAAAGGAACTTACCTGGGCCCTGGCGCTCCATTCTGGCCCATCTTGGGTGTTCTCCACGCGAGCCCAGCTGGAGGAAAGCGGCGCCGACACCTTGGGTCCACCGGGCAGTCACCCACGCGCGTGACTCTGCGGCTGGTCTGTGGGCCCCACTGGGCAGCGCCCTTCTTCCCTCAGCTGTTGAGCTCGGCTCACTGGAAACCCGGGCCCGCGCGTCAGCGTGTTCATTCTCACCGCCAACTGAAAATCCCGAGCGTGGCGGTGAATCGCCGGTGTGCGCGGAATCCGTTGTTGACCGACTTCGGCACATAAATGGAATTGCGTCGTGCGCTTCCTAATCCTCTGTCCAGCTCGCGTCCACCTAGAGGGGTTGAGAGAGAGAGAACCAAGGCCGTAGTAACCGGGCGGGCGGAAGGTCGTCCTCCCCGTCGTCGGTTGTGCTCGGCGCCAAATTGGGGCCTCGGGTGCGGACAGAGGGCTTCGCCCGTGCCCCTGGGTCGTTCCGGTGGTGATTGCGGGGCAGGTGGGTGACCGGAGTGCGCCCAATTCGTCTCCGCCGTCGCACATCCGCGGGTCGCCGTGGGCCGACCAAATCGACGCCGGACCTTGGGTAAGAAACCGCCCTCCTAATTCGCCTTCGTCTACTCGTTGCGTCGCACCCTTCAATTTTGGACTAGGAGCACTTAGACGTTGAATTGCGGGCTCGCCGGCGTGGCGCCACCGCGGGAGGGGGGAAAGCCAGCCCCGCTGCCTGAGGTTGAAGACGACACGCAGTAACCGTAGATCGGTTCTCGGACGGCTAGGATTAGTTTTGGCGTACCGATTCACTGCGATGGATTCGGCACCGTCGATCTATTCGCGGACGGCTGGATCTGGGCATCGGGCTCCGCTTCGGAGGGGATGGAATCCGTGCCGTTGGATCGGGATCCGATAGTCGGGGTTGAGCGCAGATGTGTACTCACCAGGATCTAATCTGGTTCGTGCGTTTCGGATCGGACGGTCCAGGACTCACCGTACCCCTTCGGCCGTAACTTTTGTTAAAGAACCCCCTGGAAACCAGAGAATCAACCCGCCGTCCATTTTTACTATGCGCTGAGTCGGGGATATCTTGCGCAGAGCCCCCTGCACTTCACAGAAATTGAGGCCCAGTCCAGTCAACATGAAAACCAGAGAAAATAAATAGAAAATGAATTTTTAATATGAAAATAATTGCTAGAACTTTATAAATTCATAGAAAATTCATACTAACTCCAAATTCATCCATTCCAGTTCCTAAAATTTTGTAATTTTATTCTCTATCACCTAGAGCCTCTGTTTTATCATGAAAACAGTAAGGAAATTTATTTATCACTTAATCCTATTTAAAGCACATAAAACCTTTGAAAATGCATAACTTAAAATCTATAATTCAGAAAATTATGATTTCTGTTCCTAGGTTTTTATTTTAATATGTAGAATATCTTTGTGTATTTTGTTTACATGCTTGGTGTAATGTTAATTTTCCCTATATCCTGTGCTTGTTTGTATTGTGGCGAGTAGAAGAGCCCGTTGCTGAGGATCCGGGTGAGCAGCAGATTGAAGTAGCTGAGCAGGAGCTCATTGAAGGCAAGTTGTGTCCTTGACCACTTTTTACCCAATAATGTTCTTTAATATCACTTATCCATGCATAGGTTAATTTTGATGGGACCCAATAGGTCACCCTAGATTGTTTATCTCATTACCTTGTTTACCCCTGAATCACTTGGGTAGTTTGCTATTGCTTTATATGGTTTTGGGATAATCATTTATTACCTCTATGTTCCAATTCTTGTTGTTATTCTGTTTATGTTCATATTGTTATCATTAATGTTAATTGGAACATAGAGCTTAACTTGAGAACCACGTGCCACCACAAGGGAGGAATGGGACCCCTTGGCTGACTAATTAGGAAAGCTAGTGGAAGACTACCTTACCCGAAAGGGGCAAGGGCAGTAGGGGAGAGGTCAGTGCGGGGAGGTCCCTGGTTGATTTTGCTGGGATGGCAGTCAGCCAGGAACCCGGTACTGGATCTTCCCATAAACTGTAGCGGGTTTTCGGAAGCTAGTGGAACTTTGTAAAGGCCTCGTAGTGTTGCCCTGCCGCGCTTCCTAGGTAGAGGTGTATGGGATTCATGACCCCTTGGCAGATGGGTAACATGACTTGTGGGTAAAGGGTACAACCTCTGCAGAGTGTAAAGCTGGTATACTAGCCGAGCTCACGGTCATGAGCAGCTCAGGACTCTCTGATGTTTAAATTATGGAACTTAAATTCAATTTTGTCATTTGCATTGCATGGGTTTATTATTAATTTTGTTCTATTACTTTACTTATGGTTTGGTATTTACTTACACTTAGTAATTGCTAATAAAATTTTGACCAACTACTTAAAAGCAATGCTCAGCTTTAACCCCTATCATTGATTAGCCTTACACATCACATGAGCTCACACCTTTGTGAGTTTGTGTCCACTGGTTCCCCACAACTTGTTGAGCTATGATCATGTGTGAGCTCACCCTTGCTGTCTCACACCCCCCCCCACAGGAGATGACCAGGTGGTTCAGGAGGAGCCGCCTAACACTGAGGAGTTCGATCTGATCTAGGTGGCGTTTCCCAGTCGACATTGGCGCCGACGATCCTTAGTTTGTTTTATCTTTATTACTTCATTTTGTAATAAGTCTTCCGCTATGTAATAAATACTCTGATGTTAATGACATTTATCTCTATACACTCTGTTATTATATATGTTGTCTTCTTGGCGCATGTATGAGATGCACTTGGCTTTGTTCCTTAAAGCCGGGTGTTACAGAAGTGGTATCAGAGGAAATGTTGACTGTAGGACGAGACCTAGATAGAAATGGACAAACCCTCTCCTACTTACCTTACTCTGACTCATTCTATACTTATCTCATCTTGATCTTGTCTCACCTTCTACTGTTCTACTCTGATCATTCTTACCTTTTCTACTCTAAGACAAGATGGATTTCACACCTTGGAATCCCTACCCTTATGATATTTCTAAGAGATAGGGAACCTAAGACAAAAAAATTAAAACTATTTTCTTTATTTAAAAATGTTGTTTGATTGTGCTGATGCTAAATGCCTGATTTGCTTCTTTGATTGATTGAATTATGGACATCTTAGTATGTACCACCATAAGGTATTGAATTAGCTAGGATAGGTGAAATATTAATCTGCTTAGCTAATAAATCCCCCAAAGTAACCTGATTTGTAAATACCTGCCTTGTCTATTATCTTCTTACCATATGTATCTAACTCAGATGGTCAATACCAGGCGGGGTGGTGGAATTGATCTACCTCCTAACCAACACACTCGAAGACAACCTCAGCCACAACCTGCAGGGATGAATCCTCCAAATCCTCCACCAGGCGGAGTTGACCCACTGGTTGCTGCTCAGATGGCGGTGATGCAGCAAATGGCAGACACTATGGCTGATATGCGTGCTCAGATGCAGCAAGAACGCCAGGAGATGCGTCAAGAAAGAGAGGACATACGCCAGGAGTTGCGCCAGGAGAGAGATGAGATACGCCAGGAAAGGAGGGTACAACAACAGCAGCTGCAACAACAAATGCAACAGCAGCAACAGCAGCAACAAGTGCCACTGCCTCCACCACCACCACCAGTTCCACCCCGAGATAAGCATAGGGAGTTTATGAGTCATAAGCCACCTACATTCGCTAGCTCACCTGATCCACTGGACGCAGATGATTGGCTGAAAGCAATTGAGAAGATGCTGAATATTGCACAATGCACGGACCAGGAGAAGGTTTTATATGCTTCTGGACGTCTGATTGGTCCTGCTGCTGACTGGTGGGATTCTTATACTGCTGCCCACGATGCTGCTGATACTATTACCTGGGCAGAGTTCAGTACACAATTCAGGAACTACCATATTCCAGCTGGGATGATAAAGATCAAGAAGAAGGAATTTCTGTCGCTGAAGCAAGGAAGTATGTCAGTCAGCGAGTACCGCGACAAGTTTATTCAGTTATCCAGATATGCCCCTGAAGAAGTTGCTGAAGACGAGAGGAAGCAGGAGCATTTCATTGAAGGACTTAATGGACCACTGCAGTATGCTCTAGTGGCACACACATTTCCATCATTTCAGAGGCTGCTTGATAAGGCACTGGCTATTGAACACAAGCGTGTTCAACTGGGAGATTTGAAGAGAAAGGCCATATCTCAAGGACAAGGAAGCAGCAGTGTTCGTCCTCGCTACAGTTCACCACAGGGTACACCGACTCGACCCGGAGGACCACGCCCAGTTCAGCAATCACCACTGAGGACTCCACCTCCTCGACAGGCTACTCCTACTGGCACCCCGACGAAGTTTTCAGGACAGAGTCCGGGCACTCAATGCTTCAAGTGTGGGAAGGTTGGTCATTATGCAAATGTCTGCCCACAGAGGATTGCGACTACTCCAGTTCAGAACAGGCAGCAAACTCCAGGAACTGGCAAGGGATATTCTATTGCCAAGGTTAATCAAGTCAGCGTTGATGCTACTCCGGACGGAGGGGACCTCGTAATTGGTATGTTTTATGTTAATGCAATTCCTGCAACCATATTATTTGATTCTGGTGCTACACATTCATTCATGTCTGCTAGATATGCCAACACAAATGAAATACCACTGCTAAATATGAGAACACCCCTGATAGTAATTACACCTAAAGGGCCTGTTGAGGCGAATCAAATGACACGTAAATTGACATTAACCATTATGGGTAGAGAATTTGGAGCCACTGCTATAATATTGGAGTCAAGCAGTATAGATTTGATCCTTGGTATGACATGGCTAAGAAAGGCAAAGGCCGTTATAGCATGTGGTAGAGGTACCGTAGAACTCACTACTACTAAAGGAGAAAGGTTTCAAGTTAATATTGCAGTAACCTCCTCATCTATGCGTGCAATGTTCTTTATGCCGAAGGAGTTTGTTGGTGACAATATCCGGGTCGTTAGAGATTTTCCGGATGTCTTTCCAGAGGAGTTACCAGGGATGCCACCTGATAGAGAAGTTGAGTTTGTTATTGATCTCTTACCTGGAACCGCCCCTATTTCTAAACGGCCATATAGAATGTCCGTAGAGGAGTTGAAGGAACTTAAGAAGCAGTTAACTGAGTTACAAGAGGCTGGGTACATTCGTCCGAGTTCCTCACCATGGGGAGCACCGGTCTTGTTTGTACAGAAGAAGGATGGATCGCAACGGATGTGTGTGGATTATAGATCTCTTAATGATGTTACGGTAAAGAACAAGTATCCGTTGCCCCGTATTGAAGATTTGTTTGATCAAATGAGAGGTGCAAGAGTATTTTCGAAGATTGATCTCCGATCGGGATACCATCAGATGAGGATTAGACCATCGGACATTCCCAAGACGGCGTTCTCGACTAGATATGGATTATATGAGTTCACAGTTATGTCGTTTGGATTGACTAATGCACCAGCTTATTTTATGAACTTAATGAACAAGGTGTTTATGGAGTATTTGGACAGATTCGTCGTGGTATTCATCGACGATATTCTTATTTATTCTCAGAGTGAAAGTGACCACGAGGAACATCTGAGGATGGTGCTACGGAAGCTACGAGATAATCAACTCTATGCTAAGTTCAGCAAGTGCGAGTTTTGGATTGGCGAAGTGCCATTTCTTGGTCATATTATTTCTAATGGAGGAATAGCAGTGGATCCTGCTAAGGTTAAGGAGATAATAGAGTGGAGAGTACCCACTACAGTTACTGAGATTCGGAGTTTCTTGGGATTAGCAGGCTATTATCGGAGATTTATTGAAGGATTTTCTAAGATTGCTAAGCCTATGACTTCACTTCTGGAGAAAGGAAAAGAATTTAAGTGGGACGAGAAGTGTCAAGACAGCTTTGATCTATTGAAGAAGAGGTTGATGTCGCCACCAGTTTTGGTTATGCCAGACTTACAAAAAGGATTTGATATCTATTGTGATGCATGTGGCCAAGGCTTAGGATGTGTGCTCATGCAAGAAGGACATGTGATTGCTTATGCTTCTCGTCAGTTGCGGAGACATGAATTGAACTACCCCACTCATGACTTGGAATTGGCTGCCGTTGTGCATGCGCTTAAGATTTGGAGACATTATATCATGGGGACCAAGTGTCAAGTGTATACGGATCATAAGAGTTTGAAGTATATATTCACTCAGAAGGATCTCAACCTTAGGCAACGTCGTTGGTTGGAGCTTATTAAGGATTATGATTTGGAGATTCACTATCACCCGGGCAAGGCAAACTTGGTTGCAGATGCCTTGAGTCGCAAGGAGCATGTTCATTCAGCTGTTGTTGCCCAGCTACCCGATGAGATTGTTGAGGACTTCAGGAGACTTAACCTGGGAATAGTTGCTCATACTGAGGGAGTTACTATTGATGTGGAACCTACTCTGGAGCAAGAGATCCGCAAAGGACAAATTGGTGATGCTAAAATAAAGGAGATTAAGGATCTGATTACTGAAGGTCGAGTTCCGGAATTCACGGAAGATGAGCAAGGCACTATATGGTTCAAGGACAGGATATGTGTTCCTGATGTTAAAAGCCTTCGAGAGACTATATTGAAGGAGGCCCATGACTCGGATTATTCTATTCATCCTGGGAGTACCAAGATGTATCAGGATTTGAAACGGAAATATTGGTGGTATGGATTGAAAAGAGATGTAGCTGCACATGTGGCTATGTGCGATGTATGTCAAAGAGTTAAGGCTGAACACCAGAGGCCAGCTGGATTATTGCATCCACTGAAGATACCCGAGTGGAAATGGGAAGAGATTGGTATGGATTTCATTACTGGATTGCCTCGCACCCAAAAAGGATATGATGCTATATGGGTGATTGTGGATAGATTGACTAAAGTGGCTCACTTCATTCCTGTCAAGACTACTTATAAAGGTTCTCAGCTAGCAGAGTTATATATGGCTCGGATTGTGTGTTTGCATGGAGTACCAAAGAAGATCGTGTCTGATCGAGGTTCGCAGTTTACCTCAAGATTTTGGAGAAGCTTTCATGAGAACATGAGCACGAAGTTGAATTTCAGTACGGCTTATCACCCTCAGACTGATGGACAGACTGAAAGGACTAATCAAGTATTGGAAGATATGTTGAGAGCATGTGCCCTTCAGCATGGAGGAAGTTGGGATAAGAGTCTACCTTATGCTGAATTCTCGTACAATAATAGCTATCAAGCCAGTCTGAAGATGTCACCTTTTGAAGCTTTATATGGGAGGAAGTGCAGGACTCCTCTATATTGGGATCAGACTGGAGAGAGACAGTTCTTTGGGCCTGAATTGATTCAAGAAGCAGAAGAACAAGTTCGTATAATTCGAGAAAATTTGAGAGTGGCTCAAACCAGGCAAAAGAGCTATGCTGATAATAGAAGGAGGCCACTGGAATTTGAAGAAGGAGATTATGTGTACCTCAAGGTGTCACCACTTCGTGGAATGAGGAGATTCAAAGTCAAAGGCAAATTATCCCCTCGCTATATTGGACCATTCTTGATCTTTAGAAGAGTTGGGGAGATGGCATACCAACTCGAGTTACCGGATAGTCTATCGGATGTGCATAATGTGTTCCACGTATCTCAACTGAAGAAGTGTCTCCGTGTGCCTGAGGAACAGTTACCCATGGAAGAGCTCAGTGTTCAAGGAGATTTGACTTACACGGAGTACCCGATCAAGATTTTGGATACTTTGACTCGGGTTACAAGGAATAAGGTGATTAAGATGTGCAAAGTCCAATGGAGTCACCACAGTGAAGATGAAGCAACTTGGGAAAGAGAAGAAGAGCTCCGCATAGATTTTCCGCACCTTTTCCCTAGATCTTCTTAAATCTCGAGGACGAGATTATTTTTAAGGGGGGTAGGATTTGTAACACCTACTTTGTAATTGCTAGATAAAATACCAATAGAGAAAACAATTTCTCTCTTTATGTGAGTTTGAACTTTATGCATCATCATATGTGAACACCATGTCCAAAAACAAATAACAAAGAGAGATGCTACTAAATCATTGCATCATGCTGGATATTTTATTTGTGTGTGCATCTTTGTGACAATATTTTAATAATGCAAAAAGAAATAGGTGAATACCCAAATGGAGACTTAAATCCTAAAATAATCCTAGAATTAAGAAAAGAGAGAAGGAAAAGATTATACAAATTAGAGGAAAGTAAATGTATGAAAGAATACATTTTGTCCCCACTAATATTTTAATTTAAGTGTTTAACCCAGTTAAGAAGATCACAAACAAGTTTGAATTCAAATTGGGATTTAAATTTGAAAATAGGAAATAAAACATAAAAAGAAAAAGATAAAGGAACTTACCTGGGCCCTGGCGCTCCATTCTGGCCCATCTTGGGTGTTCTCCACGCGAGCCCAGCTGGAGGAAAGCGGCGCCGACACCTTGGGTCCACCGGGCAGTCACCCACGCGCGTGACTCTGCGGCTGGTCTGTGGGCCCCACTGGGCAGCGCCCTTCTTCCCTCAGCTGTTGAGCTCGGCTCACTGGAAACCCGGGCCCGCGCGTCAGCGTGTTCATTCTCACCGCCAACTGAAAATCCCGAGCGTGGCGGTGAATCGCCGGTGTGCGCGGAATCCGTTGTTGACCGACTTCGGCACATAAATGGAATTGCGTCGTGCGCTTCCTAATCCTCTGTCCAGCTCGCGTCCACCTAGAGGGGTTGAGAGAGAGAGAACCAAGGCCGTAGTAACCGGGCGGGCGGAAGGTCGTCCTCCCCGTCGTCGGTTGTGCTCGGCGCCAAATTGGGGCCTCGGGTGCGGACAGAGGGCTTCGCCCGTGCCCCTGGGTCGTTCCGGTGGTGATTGCGGGGCAGGTGGGTGACCGGAGTGCGCCCAATTCGTCTCCGCCGTCGCACATCCGCGGGTCGCCGTGGGCCGACCAAATCGACGCCGGACCTTGGGTAAGAAACCGCCCTCCTAATTCGCCTTCGTCTACTCGTTGCGTCGCACCCTTCAATTTTGGACTAGGAGCACTTAGACGTTGAATTGCGGGCTCGCCGGCGTGGCGCCACCGCGGGAGGGGGGAAAGCCAGCCCCGCTGCCTGAGGTTGAAGACGACACGCAGTAACCGTAGATCGGTTCTCGGACGGCTAGGATTAGTTTTGGCGTACCGATTCACTGCGATGGATTCGGCACCGTCGATCTATTCGCGGACGGCTGGATCTGGGCGTCGGGCTCCGCTTCGGAGGGGATGGAATCCGTGCCGTTGGATCGGGATCCGATAGTCGGGGTTGAGCGCAGATGTGTACTCACCAGGATCTAATCTGGTTCGTGCGTTTCGGATCGGACGGTCCAGGACTCACCGTACCCCTTCGGCCGTAACTTTTGTTAAAGAACCCCCTGGAAACCAGAGAATCAACCCGCCGTCCATTTTTACTATGCGCTGAGTCGGGGATATCTTGCGCAGAGCCCCCTGCACTTCACAGAAATTGAGGCCCAGTCCAGTCAACATGAAAACCAGAGAAAATAAATAGAAAATGAATTTTTAATATGAAAATAATTGCTAGAACTTTATAAATTCATAGAAAATTCATACTAACTCCAAATTCATCCATTCCAGTTCCTAAAATTTTGTAATTTTATTCTCTATCACCTAGAGCCTCTGTTTTATCATGAAAACAGTAAGGAAATTTATTTATCACTTAATCCTATTTAAAGCACATAAAACCTTTGAAAATGCATAACTTAAAATCTATAATTCAGAAAATTATGATTTCTGTTCCTAGGTTTTTATTTTAATATGTAGAATATCTCTGTGTATTTTGTTTACATGCTTGGTGTAATGTTAATTTTCCCTATATCCTGTGCTTGTTTGTATTGTGGCGAGTAGAAGAGCCCGTTGCTGAGGATCCGGGTGAGCAGCAGATTGAAGTAGCTGAGCAGGAGCTCATTGAAGGCAAGTTGTGTCCTTGACCACTTTTTACCCAATAATGTTCTTTAATATCACTTATCCATGCATAGGTTAATTTTGATGGGACCCAATAGGTCACCCTAGATTGTTTATCTCATTACCTTGTTTACCCCTGAATCACTTGGGTAGTTTGCTATTGCTTTATATGGTTTTGGGATAATCATTTATTACCTCTATGTTCCAATTCTTGTTGTTATTCTGTTTATGTTCATATTGTTATCATTAATGTTAATTGGAACATAGAGCTTAACTTGAGAACCACGTGCCACCACAAGGGAGGAATGGGACCCCTTGGATGACTAATTAGGAAAGCTAGTGGAAGACTACCTTACCCGAAAGGGGCAAGGGCAGTAGGGGAGAGGTCAGTGCGGGGAGGTCCCTGGTTGATTTTGCTGGGATGGCAGTCAGCCAGGAACCCTGTACTGGATCTTCCCATAAACTGTGTGGCGGAACCGCCCGAATTATCCCAACTTAAGTGCCTAAGTCCTGCCTTAAAGGCTAGACCACACTTAAATAGGAATAAATCGTCAGTCCCTCGGATCTAGTCCGACGAGGCCACTTATCCAGGATCGAATACCACTAGCTCACACGAAGGTGAGGCACAGAGAAATACAATAAAACATAATACCACAAATTTAATAAGTATCATTAGTGATTACATTATCGGAGTTTCAGAAATAATAACCAAAAATTTTAGTGCAGCGGAAATAACTAACGGAGAAGAACCGAGCAACATGGCGAAGCCTGGCCACGCTACTCCTCCTGGTCCTCTCCTGCGGAAGCAATAACCCACTCGACCGTCTATCCCGGTGGCAGGGATGGAGGCCAAGTCACACCAGCAACCAATCATCCTAAGGAGTACCTGCAAAAAATTGTGCCACAAGCAAGGCTGAGTATACTAATACTCAGCTAGACTTAGCCGGTGTGAGGAGTCTATACTCCTCTACCTCTAGACATGCAGCTGTTTGGCTGTGGGGTTTGGTTGCCAAAAGCACTAGCTGAGTTTCTAAAATCAAGTTTTAGCTTTTCAAGTTTTAGTAGAATCCTTTAGACTAAATGTGTACCTAGCTAAGCATACATGGTATCAAACATTTTACCAATCAACATCTTTTGCCAGTCACCTCATTTCCACTTATTACTCAATGTAGCAGCATGGATCAAGCAGTCTCATTAGCTGCGAGAAGCAGACGATTCGAATCGAGTTTTTTAAACCTTGCAAGGTAAACCTAAACATACGACATGTAGGGGCACTCCGTCCCCACACACATCAACCGTCCCCATCGATCCCCTGGCAACAGATCAGGGCTCACCGCCTTGGCGTACAATGCCTCACTGACCCCGACTGGCCCGTCGTGCAGTGACCGCACTTGTACCCACCATAACCGGAATGGGAGACTACGTCTCAGGTCGCGTGAGGAGGTATGTCTGCGGGCAGGTTCACTCAGGTACTAGGCTTACCGATTTACCATATTTCTCGGCATATGTTTAGTACGTTCAAACGCTTGACTCACGGTACCACACCTTAATCCTTAATCAACTTTTTATCCCGTGAACAACCAATCCCCATGGATTGTTGCCCACAAACCAACATCAATATGATAGGGAAGTGGATACAGCCAATTCCTGACCTCGCGCGAGTGCTAGAAAAATCACTCGACTTCTACCGAGATCCTAATTAATAAAGCAGCTACTCGACCTAGCATACTAGTATCCATCTCAAAGGGGAATCCTGAGTTCATGCAACTAAGGTTCCAAACAACTCCTACACTTAAGTGCACAGTACAAGCCTACAAACATTAAGTGTAGTAAAATAGCATATATAAACGGTTATGCATAAAACCGGGGCTTGCCTTTAATTTAACACTTAGTGTTTGCTGGGGGAGGTACTCGCTTGGCGAGCATCCACTGGTTATGTCCATCCTTCCTTGGGTCGTCCACCAACGGCATCCTGTGGTTGGCACCATATCACGTGCACGATCACCGTCTCTCGGTCCTATATGAGATGCAAGATGCATATGTATGAATATAATGAAACAGCACAAGAGATAAAAAGATACAGTGGCGAACTAAACATTAAAGTGGAAGACGCCGCAGACAACCACATGTTAGCTTTACTTATCTACACGTTATCGACGTTCAACCTGAACACCATTAAAAGGACGACAACATGTTATTTATTTACGCAACACAATTACAACATCACAAGCACGCACATTTTATTTATTTAGATACGACTTTTTATTAGTTCTCGTGATCATACAAAATCATCTCAAACAACACAAGTTTCACAGAGCATCTAGGCATCAATAACTACGAAACTCCTATCCATAGCCAACCACAGCAAGCAAGCACAATAATCATGGACACATGTTAACTTAAGTTTAGGCATTACAAGTCTAGGTCCGTTAAGTGCTAACTAAGCATTTTTAGCCGAAGGGTGAACTAAACACTTAAATGCGCACTTGCAGATTTTTAGGACAGCAGCATAGCAGTAACTCGTTTTAATCATAACTTTTCAAAGATTAATCCAAAACTAGTAAACTAGGACTTTCTGGAAAGCTTAGAAAGTACTCTACAATTTTGGTATTGTCATCACAACATGATTCAGCGCTTAGCAAGGTCAAAACGTGCTAATACAACAGCGCTGTCCAGATTTGGACAGATTCAGGTTAGCAACTTCAAAAATTCACAACTGAAAGTTCAGACATTCAAACAAAGTGATCCTAGACTTTCTGAAAAGCTAATTAAATGTTCTACAAATTGTTTATAAACATCACAGGGTGATTCAATATTTAACTAAGTGTAAACATCACTAAAAGACCTTGCTGTCCAGAACTGGACAGATTCAGTCTTCATAATTGTAACATTCATAACTTAAGCTTCAGACCACCAAAAATAGTGATCCAAGACTTTTTGGAAAGCTTGGAAAAGGTACTACATAACTTTTATAATCACCAAGAGGTGATTCCAGGTTTAACTAAATCAAACATTTCAGTCTTCGGAATCTGTTCTGTCAGAGGACAGAACACAGCAAGCAGTTTATAAAATTCATAACTCTTAAACTATCAGTCCTGTGGTTATGAAATTTTAACACAAGCAAGATCAGAAAAGCCTCTACAACTTTCTTATAATCGACAAGGACTGATTCTAACCTTAACTTAAGCAAACAATACAGTTTCTGAAATCTGTACAGAATTTGGACAGATTCAGTTACTGAATTTGAAAAATACATAATTCCTAAACTATCAGACCTGTGGCTGTCAAATTTTAACACAAGTTAGATAATAAAGTTATCTACAACTTTCTTGTGGCCACCAATAACTTATTTCAACATTAACTTAAGCAACCATTGCAATTTCTGAAATCTGTTCTGAAATTCGACAGATTCAGATGCTGGGCTTGCGAAAAACACAACTCCTAAACGATCAGGTTTATGGCTGTCAAATTTTTGTACAGGCAAGATAATCAAGTTATCTACAACTTTTCTATAGCACATATCCACAGAAAACACAATTTAGTTCATCAAACATACAGCACGACAAAAACAGCGAGTGCAGTCCAAAACAGCAGTCAATAAATTTCAGCTTCTCTATAATTCCAGAATTAGTCGTGTTCTAGAGACTTAAATTATTCTAACACTTCACCGTTGATTAGAGTTAAATTAGTCAAATTAGGACCATCAAGTTGACTCATAAATTTTATCCAAGTCATTTTGTGCGCTAGATTTACCATACTCAATTAACCACGCGTTCTCCACGAAAATCTACATCGAAGCGCTTTTCACCGATAGTTTGCAATTTAACTCAGACATCACATGAGCACTAATACTTTTCATTCACGACCATAACCATACACACTTAGACCATAACAAGCAATTTATCGCGACTACGAGCTTAACTAAGTCATCTAACAATTCGGCTAACTAGAGCAACAATATAGGCCACTATATGTCATACACGTCGGCTTGCCTATTATTATCACAGTCCGAGACACTACATGTATATTTCACAATCACTTACGCCATCGACTCTTACTCAGCATGTGTTGGCTAATGACGTGTCTATTTTCCAATTATCAACATACACCACCTCTCACCATTTGTGGATACTCGCACGACACATTGCTATTGTAATACATCACAAGTACATACAACCCCCATTAGTAAAGCACCAACACATTCCCAAAAATTCCCCGAGACTACGACGACAAGGCATCAATCTTATCATGCATATAAAAGCAACACAAGCGTGTTCACGGAACCTATCGGTTAACCGGATCGACACACTACCCCTGTTCTTTGCCTTTCCAATTTTATCGCACATCAAGAATCATCCCCATTTGCCAACGACACCAATAATACCTACCGACCTATGGTTTACCATCCGAGCACAGTTACACACCGCACATTAGTTTCTAACATGATTCTCGCATAACTCGTAATTCAACTACTCAATAACAATAAATCACGCACGACAACTACTACATCGACCGATTAATTTATTTGGACATCGCCTAGCGTACCACGAGTACCCCACATTTTGACTCGACATATAAACATAGAGGAAGTGATACAACGACCAAACATTTATGTCCAGCACAATTATTTATGACCACATTTATCGACGAGACAAGTGAAACACTAACCGATTATTCGCACATCCCGCCCTTAAAACACGAACCACCTGTCACATAATTTATATTTTCAACCCACGCTATCCTACGCCACGATGAATACATACGATATTTTTAACATAGACTAACCCATTAGCCAGCTACGGAAGTCATCGAGCATGCTTTAGGCTTTATTAAATTTTTGCCGTGCAAACACAATATTTCACGACGAAGCATTTTAACAATCCGATAATACATCCGCGACAAATCCCTACGACGTACAAAATAACTATCGCAGCCACATATACACTTATTTACATTCCAATCGCAAACACATCTACGCGCACCACTTTCTCCTCCATGAGTTTTAATCCGCATACAACATATTCACATACGGGTATATATATATAGGACAATGGCAAATGTGCAAGTAAGTCAGTCACATGGATTCAACCTGAACGAGTCGGGATTTAGCCGCATGGACTATCCACAAGGCTCGGCGTTTCGTCGAACGGGCCAAGCGCGAAGCGCGGCGTCGACCACTAGCTGCGATAACACAAAACATTGTTGACGATAGTTCTTGAACATCATAAACGCCAGAAAAACAGCGAGGATAATGGGGTTCTCACCGAGGGTCGACGGCATCACGGACGGGGTTGCGCATAACACATTATTTCTCACGGGTATTCCGTCGAACAGCCAACGGGCTTTGAGGAGAACAGTAAGGCGCTTAGCTTATGGGATGGAAGCAGGGGCGTCGTATGGAGAAGAGCTGTTGCGGCTGCTATTTTGGGGAGGGGTACCGAGCATAGGGTAGAGGTCCGGCCATGGGAGGAGCTCCTGCCGGCAACCCACACACGCAGCGAAGGTAGCGACCAAGGGGAAAGGGGCTCGGCGCACAGGGGGCTGGAGATCCCATGCCATGGATGAAGGAAGAAATCTTTGGACGAGCTGCTGCTTGCTGAGGCCCCGGCGCGAGCATGGCGAGCCTGTGGAGGAGTGGAGGGCACACAGCAAGGAGGAGCATTGGAGGGGGGAAGCGTACGTAGGGGGGCTGTCGGGTCCTGGGTGTAGCAGGGCGCGCCATGGAGGCCCCTTGTTCCTGCAATCCTGCGCTGAGAAAGGAGGTCGCCAAGAGGTGCTCGCAGGGAGGGCGCTCTGCCGTGGAGGGGAGGGAGCTCGCCCGCCGGCCATGGAGGAGAGCTCGGGCGTCGGCACGCTCCCAAGGAGCTCCTGCTCGTGCGGTAAAAACCAGAGGGAGGAGGAGCTGCCACCATGCCTGAAGGGTGTGCGCCGGAGAAGAAGAGTTGGGCCCCTGCTGCAGCCATGGGGAGGAGAGGAGGACGTGCTCCCTGCTGGCGTGGGGAAATCCAGGGAGGAAGAAGGCGTGGGGAGGGAGAGAAAGGTTGTTGGCGGCTGTGGGTTTTCTAAGGGTGGGAGTGCAAAAATGACCAAGTGAGCACCCCTTTTATATAGAGGAAGCCCTAGGGTTAGGTCTTAGTGGGCCTAGTGTGCTGGGCTAGAATGGGCTTGGCCCAAAATGCGAAATCGGGTCGCGCTAAATATTTGTCCGGAATAAAAACGCTCGTGCGGAATTCGTCTGTACGCAAAACAGAGTGAACGAGAGTTCGGACGATCGGGCGAACGAGCGATTAATTTCAGTCGAGAGTCTAATTAGATTTCGCTCGACAATAATTCCTCGCACACTATTTTAGAAATAAATGTTTCTCTCAGACTTCTGATCGGTTTCGGATTTTTAGTCGGAGAAAACAGATTGTGACATTTTAAAATCGTCGTCGATACGGGGTTTTGAGTTCGATCCAGACATGAGATATTTGGCCGAGTGGAGTAAGAATTAATTAGAGGACGACATATTGAGTATTCCGTTTGAGAGTACGGAGTCGGATTAAAAATAGTCGGACATCGATCGAAGTTCAGGAATTAGATTCGAGCTCAGATCAGATAATAGTCGTCGAGAGTTTGATTTAAAGAGCTTCCGATGAGATTTAAAATTCGATAATGATCTTCGAGTCTGCATGAGTTCCGAGAATTAAAAGTTTTAACACGCTCCGAAATTGGCTGTTTCTCGCGATCGATTAACTCTGAATTCGGTGAACTTCCGAGAGAAAGCCTGATAAACAGAGATAGGCACGATCGAGAAATAGAAATTTTTACAGAGCATCCGAGATTAGGATTAATCTCCCGACGTAACACGAAACTGACACCTGGGGTGTCACAAACTGTAGCGGGTTTTCGGAAGCTAGTGGAACTTTGTAAAGGCCTCGTAGTGTTGCCCTGCCGCGCTTCCTAGGTAGAGGTGTATGGGATTCATGACCCCTTGGCAGATGGGTAACATGACTTGTGGGTAAAGGGTACAACCTCTGCAGAGTGTAAAGCTGGTATACTAGCCGAGCTCACGGTCATGAGCAGCTCAGGACTCTCTGATGTTTAAATTATGGAACTTAAATTCAATTTTGTCATTTGCATTGCATGGGTTTATTATTAATTTTGTTCTATTACTTTACTTATGGTTTGGTATTTACTTACACTTAGTAATTGCTAATAAAATTTTGACCAACTACTTAAAAGCAATGCTCAGCTTTAACCCCTATCATTGATTAGCCTTACACATCACATGAGCTCACACCTTTGTGAGTTTGTGTCCACTGGTTCCCCACAACTTGTTGAGCTATGATCATGTGTGAGCTCACCCTTGCTGTCTCACACCCCCCCCACAGGAGATGACCAGGTGGTTCAGGAGGAGCCGCCTAACACTGAGGAGTTCGATCTGATCTAGGTGGCGTTTCCCAGTCGACATTGGCGCCGACGATCCTTAGTTTGTTTTATCTTTATTACTTCATTTTGTAATAAGTCTTCCGCTATGTAATAAATACTCTGATGTTAATGACATTTATCTCTATACACTCTGTTATTATATATGTTGTCTTCTTGGCGCATGTATGAGATGCACTTGGCTTTGTTCCTTAAAGCCGGGTGTTACATTCGCATTCGGTTTGCCTTCCAAAACCGGGTGTGAAATAAGTGGTATCAAAGCCTTGCTGACTGTATGACCGCTAACCTAATCTAGAATGTTCGTTTTAAGACTATAGACCCATATCCTCACCTTAACCTTTGGTGTCACTTCAAAAGTTGGTCATCTTGACCAATTATATGTTATACTTTTATCTATATACTCATCTTATAAATTTTTTGTCTCAATTTGCTTTTGGTTTACTTGCTGGTCATATAGTTCTATTCTCACTCTTGTGCTTACGATGTCTTTTGTAGATGGCCCATCTTAGATGCACTGCACGTAAGTCGGTGATCCCTTTCTTGCCCTCTCGCCTTGTGGAGTGTCCACTACGCCGCACGGTGATAGGACAATCGAGTCACCTAGAGAGATTGCACGGCTGCATGCACGAGGAGCAGGAGCGCCGATGCCAGGAGCATGAGCAGTAGGACTCTTCCCCCTTGCCTCAGCAGAAGGTGGAGTCTAGGAGGCAGCCCTCCCCTGCGCCTCAGCTGGAGGTGCCCCCTACACCACCACTGGACACCCCAGCTACTAGAGGAGACCCTAACAGAGACGACAGCTGTTCGAGCCATGGCACGAAGCTTTTGGAGGAGCAGGAGCCGGAAGGATGGATCACCAGACCCATCACTCGTGACACCACTCATAGTTGTCATTTCAATGATGCTCTCGACACCTTGTTGCGTCGGGCCTTCGACCGACACACTTGGTCCATTGAGTACCACTGTGTAGTTTACCAGCACATTTGCGGTTTATATCCGGACCAATGGGAGGCTACCTACCTGGTGCGTCGTTCGGACGATGATCACCGGGGTGCAGAGGCCTACTCAGAGCATTATTCAACCACTGAGTGGGACACTTCCGAGGCAGCTGAAGGAAACAAGTGACGCCTAAGAGGAGGGGTGTGAATTAGGACTTCTAAAACTTTCTCTAAACTAGGCCACAAATAAATTCCTAGAGCAATGCAAATAGTCAAACTAGAATGCGCAAACTAGGTTTTTGTGGGTCAATTGTTCTCAAATGCTATAAATCAAGAACAAGTCAACACAATTGTTAATGGTTAAAGGCCTTCGTCCTTCGAAGCATTATTTCCTCTCGGGTATAATGATCTTCAAACGAAGGATCATGGAGGGCATACCTTCATCATTTTAACATATGAATGTGAATATAGATAAGGAAGTAAAGGAACACAAAGGAGTAAAGATTATGATAACAATATATCAATGATCTATTCATTCTTATATTTGATGAACATGAATAAACATCAATAATATTCATATTACATCGATACCTTCGGCTTGCTAGTAGGTAAGGGCACGAGAATGACGCGAGAGTGATTACAATCCAGCGTGAACAGTACGGTGTTACTGTTCATCTATTTATAGGCTAGGGACGCAGCCTGGGTAAAAGAACATTTATGTCCCTGGTAACTATCTATAATATTAACAAGAATTATTAAGGACTGTATGGTCTTTATCCTTTTTTAGTCGTTATCATACTTGAGCTTCATCAACATGTTCAACTGAAGTCCTTTTGCTTCTAGCTTCGTCGCCCACTCTCTATTTTCCTTCATTCTGTTATAAGAGAAGTTCTCCATCCCAAAGCCAAAGCTTCCTGTAACTATTCATAATCATGCTGAAAACATATGGTTAGTCACATTTTTTAGGACCTTCGGAAGAGGAAGACCCCCAATAGTAGCCCCTCGCAGTATTAATTTGTTTCCTTATAATAAATTTAGACTGTGACATGAACGAAGGCCTTTAGCCGAAGGTCCGAAAAACACCTTCCCTTCGCTAGAATAGCAAACGACACTAACATGTCGGACCCAACAAATCATGGGGCGCTAGGCATATAAATAGGAGCTCGTATTGTTAGCAATTTTTGTGCCATCTCAGCTGCTTACACTATGCTCGCCATTTTAAACTTTCTTGCTTTGTCGAGTTTTGATTGGATTTTAAGCTTCGACAACTCAACAAGCTTTGATTTGATGGCTTGCGAGAAGAAGACTATCGACCCGGCGCTGTCCAAGTTTTACGAAGCTATGGAAAGAACCAATGCAGAAAAGATTGCACATGAGACACTAGCTGGGATATCTGAGGGCTCCAGTGATAGTGAAGACTTTGATGTAGAAAGCGAGAATGAGGGTACCGAAGATCGGCCCTGGAGACCAAGCCATGTTGTCTTCGGGAAATCAACCATCAAGCAATGACAAATTGATGCAATGAGGAGAAGGTACTTCCGTGACATTTCTATTATGAGGGCTTGAGGGGAGAATAATGTCCCTCAGCCCAAAGCTGACGAGGTGGTTGTCTATAGAAGTTTCATGAAAGCAGGGCTTCGGTTTCCTCTGGATAAGATGCTGGTCGAAGTGTTGAGAACCTTCAAAGTTTACCTTCATCAGCTTACCCCCGAAGCCATCATCAAGATGGGGATTTATATTTGGGCCATGAGGAGCCAAGGGCTAGAACCAAATGATAAATGCTTCTACAACATGCATGAATTGTCTTATTAGATGAAGGCCACTAGAAAAGAGCAATATCACAACAACTTTGGTTGCTACGGCTTCATAACCCGCTCTGAGGTGAGCAACCCAGTTCCAACATTTCGCAAGAGATGACCGGGAGCCTGGATGCAAGAATGGTTTTATGTGAAGAATGATCTGGTTGAAAGGGAAGACATCAAGGGATTATCCAACATCCTTTATGGTCTCACTTCGGCATTAGGAGACCATCCCTTGCCCTTGGGAACGACATACAAGCGTGCCAAGCTACTTTTAACACAGTATGCACTTACATAGGCACCAGGGACTTAGTCGAGGAGCATATTGCCTACAAAGTGTGGCCACTCGGAAGTGGGTGGGAGATGCCGAAGGAGGCTGCTGCTGGGTCTAGCCAAGGTGGCTTGATTTATTTGAAGTATACATTCAAATACAGGAGCCAATTTGATGAACCAAATGACAACTGGCTAGATGCCATTGAAGCAACCAGCGATGAATTGCTTGGTGCTTATTCAAGGGCCGAAGATGATGCTATGACGGCAACCTTCGGAGGTCGAGGCAAGAAAAGGCTGAATAGGGTTTTTGATGTCATTGGTTTCGAATACCCAGATTACTGTCATCCTTCGGGAAAGCAAGGAAAGAAAAGAAGGGCTGCTGCTTCGGCGATTTCTACTACGCCGAAGCCGAAAAAGGTTAAAGTCTTGACACATCGCCCCAAGCGCGCTAGGAAGGCCGAAGAGCCGAGGCCTGCTGAAGGGTCTTTTGCTTTTGTGTCAAGTCACCCTACTCCTGCCAAAGCTAAGATAGAAACGGCCGAAGAGGCAGGACCAAAGATAGCAGCGGAGCAGCTGAAAGCTTTGAGTCCATTGCAAGAGACAGAACTACTGAAGGTACCAAAGATTGCTTCAGTAACTCGGAAGAGATGAAGGATGGCCAACGTATTAGACGTTGTTATAGAATCTGTAAAGGTGTTGACTCCTGCCTCAGCACCTACTGCCGAGGGTGAAGCCCTAAAGAAATCTAGCGAAGCTACCATAGCGCAGACTACTACTGAAGCTGGACCATCAGTCCCTACCGAAGCAAAATCTTCAGAGGCTGCTGAAGAAGTTACTGAAACAAGACCTTCAGAGGGTGCTGGAGCACCATTAATGTTGGAAAAAGAAGGTGCTAAAGAATCTGAATCTCCTGCCCTCGGAGCGTCCATTGAAGAATGGAATTCATAGTGCGACATGCTTCGGGGAAAAATTATCGAAGGAGCAAATCGTTGAAGCACAACATTATGCCAAGGATCTGAAGTACCCTCGAGGGTCCTTGGTGTACAGTTGCGATGACGAAGATGACTTCCTTTATTGTCTACTAAACAATAAGGAGATACATGTCTGTCGGGAGATGGTAGACAATGTAGGATATCCGAAGCTTGAACTAGGCTTGTCTACAATGACGAAGGACCAGCTTGCAGACAGCCTTGCCTATAATAGTCTGAAGGTGATAATATTTTAACTTGTTGGAAAATAGATTATTTTTATAGTTTATTTCTTTATCACTATATGCTCATCCATTGTTTTTGTGGGGCTTAATTCTGAGCAAGGCCTTGAGGGCCTAGAAGAAAGTAGAAGATGAAAGCTGCCAGCTGGCTCTTGGAAATCTTCGATCAGAGGTTATTACACTGAGGAATGAAGCTCTTGAAAAAGACAAAATACTGCTCTCCTTAGTGGATAGGCTGGAAACCAGCGAAGCTAAACTTAACGCACAAGCCGAAGCTCACAAAGCCGAGGTTGAAGATTTACATAAAAAACTTGCTGAAATAAATGAAAATTGCGAAGTTGGCGAAGGCTAAGCAAGAAATAAGTGAAATGAAAAGAGCTAGGGTGCAAAAGAATATTGAAGAATTTCAGGATTCTAAAGAAAAATGCTATGAAGTATCCATGGAATGCGTGAAGAAACTGAAAGATAGCTTCGCAAAGGTGGGAGCATATTCATCAGAGCAAAAATTTATCCGTGGTGATCTCGAAGGGGTTATCCAGTGGTTTGGCGAAGAGGTCGAAGATTTTGAAGAAATTCTCAGTGACCATGGGTACTTTTGTGCCTTCACCGGTGCACGAGGGGTTGCAGCAATTTTGGAAAAAACCGGCTACAAACATGTTAAGGCTACAGCCCAGGCAGAAACCATCTTCTCAACATATGACACAAAGGAACCTTCGGCCGATGCTTCTTTGATTGGCGGGAAATTCTATTCTGATGTTTGGATGAAGGGCAGCCGTGAGATGGCTGATGAAGCCATAAAAAAGAGTGAAAAAGAATCTCATGACGCCCGAGTAGAGGCAAAGGAAGCTGAAGGAGCTGCTGAACGCGCAATGATTATAGGTATCGTTTTAAAGCTTTTTTGTCTTGTTGTTTGTTTCTAGCTTCGAAATTCACCATTATGTTCTTTATTACAGACAGCCTTTCGCCACCACCGCAGCCATACAACCCTGAGGCTGACCCAGCTATGAAAGTGGCTTTGGATGTGATGAAGATTGCTAACGAAGTCGTCGACGAAGTTGTCGACAGACTATTACATGAAGCCGCTGAGAAGATTCTAAAAGAAGATTAAATTCTTGAATGCTAAAAACTGTAAATTCTTGTGTGTGGTTGCTGCCATGTGCACGGGACAAACATCAAGTATTTGTGTGTAAATTAATGTAATACATTTTTCTTTGCGATGCCTGAAACTTACGTACGTACCATTTTTTTAGCCTTCGACGAAAAAACACCTTCCCTTGTTTTCATGCTTCGCAAAGAAAGATTGCCCCCTCTATCAATTGAATACCACATGCTTTGTCATGGCTGTTGTATAATAATATTGCTGAAGATTTCCCTGCTGTGTAAAAATATTTCTACCAATGGTATACTTTGTGCTTTAGCACTTTCTTTCATAATCCAGCAGATGTTTTCGGAGAAGCATTTTCCCCTCTCCCCAATTTTTTGCTGATGCGATATGATGTATGATGTAATGCTATGTGATATGATGTGATGGTATGATGTAGTATGATGTTTATGCCAAAGATGAACACCCACACGAGAACACACCCAGACTCTGCATTCCCTTAGGAACGACTTTGGAGCTAAGCTCTGCATCCCCTTAGGAACGACTTTGGAGCTTCTTCACCTTTGATTTAGGTGGTATTTAAGCTCTGCATTCCCTTAGGAACGACTTTGGAGCTTCTTCACCTTTTACTTTGGTGGCATTTTGGCTCTACATTCCCTTAGGAGCAACTTTTGAGCTCCGGAACTTACTCTGCGCTCCCTTAGAAACGTCTTTGTAGCTTCAGAACTTACTCTGCGCTTCCTTAAGAATGACTTTATAACTTTGGAACTTAATTCTATCACACTCGATGGTGTAACCTCAGTATTGTTTCATCAAGTTGAAAGTTAATCCCTCCTATATTGTTTTTCTTGCAAGAAAAGATAAAGGCAGAAAGAGTTAAGATACATTAGATCAACATATTCTTTGGCCGAGCCATTGTAGTCCCTTTAGTAGATGTGCTTCGATTCAGTTACAATGCTATTAACTGTGCAAGCTTCGGACTCCTCCCGAAGGTCACGCTGTTGCTGAGTATGATTGTGCCCTTCTGGTTGCTGATTGTGAACCAGCGGTGGTGGTGGTGGCAACTGAGGCCAGGAAGCTCGGGAATGACTTTCCAAAGCGACAGAACCCGTAGGTTGTTGATTTCCTACATATTCTGGGATATATGGAGAGTAGCACGAAGCAGTGTGGAGGACTTACTTCTGCTGACTCTGGCGCGCCTCGGCTTCAGCAATTTCCTTTTGCTTCTGAATTGTGACATGGCATGTCCTTGTTGTATGGCCCTTGTTCTCTCCACAAAAAAGATAGTACAACTTTCTGGGTTGATTGCCAAACCTTCCTCCACTGAAGCTTCTTCCTCCTCTTCCTCTCGGAGCTGGTGGTCTAAAAGAAGTCTGCTGCATGCTCAAAGACTATGAGCTATGATGGCTGTTCTGAGCATTATTGGCCCTTTCATCGTTGGCATTGGAGTTATGAATTGACTGGACATGCCTAGGATGAAGTCTTCCTCCAAAGCCTTGGTCATTTCATAAAATCTGTATTCTTCCTCCCTTCTTTGGCGAAAATCATTATCAGCCCGGATGTACTCATCCATCTTCTGAAGAAGCTTCTCAAGGGTTTGTGGGGACTTCCTAGTAAAATACTGGGTTGTAGGTCATGGCTGAAGCCCCTTGATCATTGCCTTAATGACAATTTCATTGGCACTGTAGGTGCTTGATCTCTCAGCCACAAGAACCTTTAGACATATGCCTGAAGGTACTCCTCATGGTCCTGCGTGCATTGAAACAAAGCCTGAGCAGTGACTAGCTTCGTCTGAAAGCCTTGGAAGCTAGTGACTAGCAATCCTTGAGTTCTTGCCATGATGATAGTTCCTGGTTGAAGGGAGGAGTACCATGTCCGGGCCACGCTTCGGACTGCCATGACGAAGGACTTTGCCATGACAGTAGTGTTGCCCCTGTACGAGGATATTGTTGCCTCATAGCTCATCAAGAATTGCTTTGGATCTGAGTGTCCATCATACATGGGCAACTATGGTGGCTTGTAGGATTGTGGCCATGGAGTAGCCTACAATTCTGCTACCAAAGGAGAAGCATCATCAAAAGTAAAGTTACCATGATGAAAGTCATCATACCATTCATCTTCGTTGAATGAGCTCCCTGTGCTGAGGCCTACAGTCCTGGTCATCTTGAGTAAGACGATGCATTTCCTCAGCGGCTTCGTCAATCTTCTTCTGAAGATCAGCCAGACGAAGCATCTTCTCCTTTTTCCTTTGCACTTGTTGATGGATTTCTTCTAAATCCCTAATCTCCTGGTCAATCTGCTCCTCCTGAAGAGTTGGGCTGGTGGCCTTTCTCTTTTGGCTCCTGGCCTCTCGTAGAGAGAGTGCGTCCTAATTTGTGTCCAGTGGCTGTAGCGCAGCCCCTGACACCGTTGCCTTCTTCGGCGGCATGTCGAAGGTGGATGTTTTGCCGAAGGTTTGTGGAAGTGAGTTCACAGGCGGTGGGCGCCAATGTTGGTCACTTGTTCTCAAATGCTATAAATCAAGAACAAAGCAACACAATTGTTAATGGTTAAAGGTCTTCGTCCTTCGAAGCATTATTTCCTCTCGGGTATAATGATTTTTAGGCGAAGGATCATGAAGGGCATACCTTCATCATTTTAACAAATGAATGTGAATATAGATAAGAAAGTAAAGGAACACAAAGCAGTAAAGATTATGATAACAATATATCAATGATCTATTCATTCTTGTATTTCATGAACATGAATAAACATCGATAATATTCATATTACATCGATACCTTCGGCTTGCCAGAAGGTAAGGGCACGAGAATGATGCGAGAGTGATTACAATCCAGTGTGAACAGTATGATGTTACTGTTCATCTATTTATAAGCACGGGACGCAGCCCAGGTAAAAGTACATTTATGTCCCTAGTAACTATCTATAATATTAACATGAATTATTAAGGATTGTATGATCTTTATCCTTTTTCAGTCGTTATCATACTTGAGCTTCGTCAACATGTCTAGCCGAAGTCCTTTTGCTTCTAGCTTCGTCGCCCACTCTCTATTTTCCTTTGTTCTGCTATAAGAGAAGTTCTCCATCCTAAAGCCGAAGCTTCCTATAACTATTCATAAGCATGTTGAAAACATATGGTTAGTCACATTTTTTAGGACCTTCGGAAGAGGAAGGCCCCCAACAGTTTTGTCTAAGTGTTGCTATCTCTACCATAATGTCTAAGTTTCAATCCAAAACAATACAAGTATAAAGACAAGATTGAAACTTCCACAGCCTTCAATCCTAAACAATATAATTTCGCCTTCCACAGGCTTGTTCACTCCCGCAGTGGTGTTATCCTGTGGAGGTTGGATTTGTTTGGCTTTGCCTTTCTTGGCATACAAAGCCTTGCCAAGGCGAGCCACTTCTTGCTTTAATTGCTCATTCTCCATTGCAATCTCATCCGAACACGTTTCTATGACAACATTCTTAACAAGAACTTGATTGTAGGGGTTAGAATCATCAATTAAATCAAAGCAAGATGTAGAAGCATCTTTCTTAATAATTTTAGGTATTTCAACCAAAGATACCTCTAGGGTGCTATTAATGCTTTCTAGCTTAGTAGTTAGCTCATTATTGTGTATGCTAAGAATTTCCATTTTCCCTAGCAAATTTTTAATAGCTTCTTGGGAGCTAGCTAACTTAGCCTTAAGTTTTTTATTCTTTTTAATAAGTCCATTGTGACGGAACCTCCCAACTCATTAGGCCCACCCATAGTTGTCCTTGTCCAACGGACCTCAGACAACCCTGCAGGTGCCCCTGAATCACTTGACAAGTTCGGTATCTGTATTCCTTACCTTTCCCAAGAGCGTTTCACCCGTCACGCAGACATTATAAAACATCGGAGGTACGAAAATGCGGAAGCAATTACAATAACTTACCTTATATTAAAAGTAAGAAAGAGTTGGATTATTACAGACCAGAAACAAATATAAGAGTGTTGAGTATTATTATTACATCACTAGGAGGCAAAAACCCTTCCGGATAGACATTAAACAAAAGTTTTAACGGAGGATCCTTTCCTCCTGAAGCTTCACTCCTGGCTTTCTTCTTTGGGTACCACATTTGAACAAAAGCAGCAAAATTTTGCCGCTTCTTCACCTAAAACCACATGGGACAAAGCCCTGAGTATGAAGTGTACTTTCGCAAGACTTACCCGATAAAGTAAAAGACTCTCAAAGATATGCTGGTCTTTTGGGAATCAAGGAATGGCTTATCAATAGTCAAAGACTCTGTTTGCAGAAATGCTTACTAATAGTGGATCCTTAAAAATCAAATTTTACTTGTCAGGTTAAGTGAAATTACCTGAAGCTAGAGTTCTTTCTACCCTAGTTCAATCACTTGACCTATACTAGCCAATTTCTTAACAACCCTTCATCTTTACCGGATTGCTACATGTAGGGCAGTGACCAAGTCTTCATATCCGCGAAATTACGGTGATCCGAATCGATTATACTCAGTTGAGGATCTCCAATCACATGACATATGTAGCACTTAACCCTTGCATATGTCAACTCGCCACCGGGGTTCTTAAGACCAGATCAGGTTCATGCCAACCGAGAGCACAGATACACCACCGTCCAGCCTCTTGCCACAGAGGGTACATGCTACTCTCGCCATCTCTCCACTCCCATTGCGTGTTATCTTATTCTGGTATTAGTCTGCCCGAGGCAAAGCTTACCCATGATGAGGCATGTGACCAGTTAAAGGGTCCTCGATCAGCAAGCCTACATCGAGAAGGTCCTTAATCGACACAGACGGAGACACTACACCGAGACTCTCCTCTCGTGCAAGTCACTCGCCTGGTCTCAGCTTCATTAATTTTCAACCCAAAGTTGGTACCTGGCAGAGGTACATCTTTTCTGATCTTGAACCCATCATGGCCATGATGGATCCATCACCAAGTTTTATTTTCGAAAACATCCCACCCACTTTTAAGTATCATCTTTTGTGAAAACAAAACCTTTTGTTTTTCTAGAGCAAAACTAAGCATAAGAAAAACCTTTTGTAAAATAGGGATTTAAGAGGTAATCAAATCCAAGGAAGGAAATGTAGGAATTGGTTTAGCACACAACTCCTATTACCTAATGCATCAAGTAAGTGAGAAAGATTTTAAAAGCAACAAGGAGGTGGCAAATGCACCGGGGCTTGCCTTGTGTTACTAGTGAATCAGGCTCTGTTCCGCAGATATCAAAATAAAAACAGTTGCCTGCCTGATGTTCCTCAGGTGGTGGTGGTGGAGTCTTCGCTTCTTCGACTTATACTTCCTCTTCGTTTTCTAAATACAGCCATACATAATAATGAATGTCCATGTAATGTTCATGAGGGTGCAAAGATAATAAAAGTTTATTATCTAAAGTCTTGAATACAACTTTCCTTCACGGTTCTCCAAGAACTTAGGGTTTTCGGAGTCTATAGTGAAGTTCATAGGGCAGGGGGGAAACTAGGGTTTTGGGTTCTAAGTATCAAACATGGTCCAAACCATACCAAACTCTACCCAAGGATTTTAAATATTATTTATAATTTACCCTAAAAGTTTAGTGAATTTTGGATTTATTATTTATTCCCTAAAATCCAGAAGTATGACTTTTGGCTACTTTAAATACTCTATAATTTCCAATTTGGACTAAAAATTATGAAATTATTTTTATTAAATACTATAGGAAATTAGAAGTCTGGCAAAATTGGTCTTGCATTTTTAGCATTTTTCTACAATTTTCTAGGAATTCTTTAATCCAGGAAGAAAAAAGAAAAGGAAAAGCCATGTATAGTGTTGGGCTGAATTCAGCCCAACCAGCCCACAGCAGGGGAGAACTCCACGTGCGCCCGCGCCCACGGGGCAGTTTTACACAGGAGCCCTCCGGGGTTTGAATATCCCTAGAAGAATCCTGCGCATTATTCAACTGAGTCATTGACACTTGCAGAAAAGTCCCTGGACTTCTATTTCTTTACGGCCTGAAGCCCACGACGTCGCACGGCGCTGGGCCACGCTCCGGCGAACTTACGCTGGCCGATTTACTCGATGACCGGTGCCCTACTTTGGCAGAAACCAAATTCAATCCCTAACCAACGTTTTCCCTCAACTAATTTCACAAACGGTTACCTAACCGGTTCTGTCCACGGTGACAGCGGGCATCGCGGACATTTAACCGCGTTCCTGACGACCTAAGATAGCTTAGCTCAATCGAGTTGGTCGGGGAGTATCAGGGGCACACAAGAACGCTAAAACGGGAGGGCAGAGGGTATGAGCGGACCTGGGATTCGCTGACCATGGTGAGGTCAAACCGAGCGGTGTTCTTGAGTGATTTGGGGGAAATGAGAAATTGGAGCTCTTTGGTGAACAATTGGAGGCACGACTTGGTGGCTTGGTGCGGGATTACCCTACGGACCCGATGGTGCACTCAGTTTATAGAGTCCGTGAGCGGTGGCCGGTGAATTGGACGAAGACGTCCGGCGGTCGGAGAAACAGGAAGTTACTGGTGCGCAAGCTTAGTGGCTTTCATCATGGCAAGTTCCCCGGCGATGAACGGATGGCTAATGTGAGTCACGGTGATGCGGTGAATGTGCCAAGGCACGTGGCGCAAGGTCGTGAAGCGACTATCTCCGGCGAACTCATCTGAATCCGTCGTGGTTTGCTTGGTAGGATGGCCGGAGTAAAATAATGGTCGGAGTGTTTCCACGGCGATATTTCTTACCCCCAGCGCTATCCAATTGATCCGAACGTGAATCACGGCGGCGAAAGCATGAATCCGCTCATGGCTCATCGGCAGCGAGGGACTGAGCTAGCAATCTGATCAGCGCATTGTACCATCGCGAACCCTATTCAGTTGGCCTGACAGAGCTCTTTTGAGGGCAATTTGTGCCAAATTTTATATAGTGACCAGACCAACACTCTACATCAAACTTGTAGTTCAACAGACCAGCTTCAAGTTCGCCACAGAGGTTTTGGTTAAACAACCACTGAATCGAGCGCTACATGGTTCCAAAGTTGATCCTACACACTGTTAACCAGAGTTTCAGACTTGAGGCTGACTGATAGCCCAAATTTGGGTCAAATTATCTCCAAATTTCTTATGTAACCCAAGCTTAATCTCTATAGTAAAGTTGCTCTCCTCACATAGCTCTACCAATTTGATGTGGTGACCTAGGGAAAAATATTCACAATTTGGAAGATATAGGGCCCCAAAGTTCGACCAAATGCACTAAAATCAGACTTAACTCTATAGGGTTCAAATAGGGCTTTTTTGCAAATAGACCCAAAACTTAGGGTTTAAGTTGCAAATCCACACACTTGTGAACCACATGAGTTAAGATGCTCTAATTTCATGGTTTTTGCACTTTAGTCCAAAAGTGCACTAGCTTTGCACGTAGCCCCCTAGGGTTTTAGTCCAGGGCTTTCCAGGGTTCTATTTAGGGTTTTTGGTGATTCTAGGGTTTGGATGCTACTTAAGTTCATCCATGGTAATATTTTATGACTATTTTAATTGAGTTTTTGAAGTTTCCTCTTAGTAGGCCTTGTTTGCTCTATTAAGCCCAATCTACGGTTTAGCACTGTACCCTAGGGTTTCACTTAAAACATGTCCCATCAATAAAACTTGTTTGAACTTTTTGCCTAGTGAATGCACTCTAAGTGTAACAATCACATGATATGCCAATGCTTATGATGTCATGCTCAAGCTTTAGTGGCAGTAACACCAGGTGTGTTACATCCTTCCCCCATAAAAGAATCTCGTCCCGAGATTTAAAAGTCCTAGGGCAAGTAATGGAAAAGGAAACACGACATATCTTTATTTCCTTATTTTTGGTACAAGACAGGGGTGGTTTGGGGTTCACTCCTCTTATTACAACAAATGTGCATACTTTACAAATTACATGAGGCTAAAAAGCATGGGAAATCCTTTTCTAAAAACTCTTGAGTTTCCCATGTAGCCTCATCTTCTGAATGTTGGTTCCACTGTATCTTGTAAAACTTGAGAGTTTTCCTTCGGGTAACCCTATCCTTTTGATCCAAGACTCTAATAGGGAACATCTGTTACACCGAAGACACTTCTTCAATTGAGACACATCCGTTACACCGAAGACACATCCGTTCTACATATGTCAAGTCTGGTTCTATGGCAACATCCGTTACTTCAACGGTTCGATCGGGAAACCGAAGACACTTCTTCAATTGAGACACGTGGAATACATTATGTACGGCAGACAATGTTTCAGGTAACTGTAGTCGGTATGCCACTGGTCCATATCTTTCAAGGATAGGAAAAGGACCAATTTATCGAGGTGCAAGTTCTCCCTTTACACCGAAACGTGATACACCCTTTATTGGTGGAACTTTCAAATAGACATAATCTCCCACTAGAAAGTACAAGGGTGTCCGTCGTTTGTCTGCATAACTCTTCTATCGAGCTTGGGCTTTCTTCAAATTATGAATTATTCGTTGAACTTTCTCTTCTGTCTCCTTTACCATATCAGGCCTGAAGAAATTTCTTTCACCTGGTTCAGACCAGTTTAACAGAGTACGACACCGTCGTCCATATAAAGCTTCAAAGGGTGCCATCTTAATGCTTTCTTGATAGCTATTATTATATGAGAACTCCGCTAATGGTAAATAATCATCCCATTTCTGTGGGAATTCCAAAACACAAGCCCATAACATGTCCTCAAGTATTTGATTCACCCTCTCAGTCTGCCCAATGGTTTGAGGATGATAAGCCGAACTATGGAGCAACTTAGTATCCAAAGCCTTGTGAAGTGCTTCCCAAAATTTGGACACAAATTGCGGTCCACGATCCGACACTGTAGTCTTCGGAACACCATGCAAACTGAGGATGCGAGCAATGTATAACTCTGCATATGTGGCCACTGTATACTTTACCCTGACTGGAAGGAAGTGGGTGATCTTTGTAAGTCGATCAACAATAACCTAGATGGAATCATATCCCTTTGCTGTCCTGGGCAATCCCACAATAAAGTCCATGCTTATATCCTCCCATTTCCATGTTGGTATAGGTAAAGATTGTAATGGACCAGCAGCTTTCATGTGTATGGCCTTGACACGTCTGCAAGTGTCACATCTTGCCACATAGCGTGCGATTTCAATCTTCATCTTTGTCCACCAATAATGCTGTTTTAGATCATGATACATCTTAGTGCTTCTGGGATGAATAGAATAGTGACTAAGGTGGGCTTCAACTAATATTTGCTGGCAGATTTCATCATTCTTGGGCACAACTATGCGGTTATTAAACCATACAACACCTTGGTTATCCTTTCTGAAGCAGTTGGCTTTTCCGGCCTCCATTTTCTCATGAATATGCTTCATTCCCACATCATTTCTTTGTTCATCAATTATCCTATGTAGGAGGACTGACTCAAGCTTTAAGTGATTCAAAGTTCCATGTAGATTCATTCCTAGGTTCAACTTCTCCATTTCTTGGCATAACGTAATGTCAGAAGCCCTCATCGTCAGACAATGGCAGGAAGCCTTGCGACTTAACGCATCTGCCACTACATTAGCCTTGCCTGGGTGATAATGAATTTCCAGTTCATAATCCTTAATAAGCTCAAGCCATCTCCTTTGTCTCATATTAAGTTTTGACTGGGTAAAGATGTACTTCAAGCTTTTATGATCTGTATAGATGTGACAGATATTCCCCAGCAGATAATGACGCTAGATTTTTAGGGCATGAACCACCGCAGCTAACTCTAGGTCATGAGTTGGATAATGTTCCTCATGCCGGCGCAACTTCCTTGAAGCATAGGCTATGTTGGGGGCCTTCGGCTTCCGAAGGTCCTCAAAAACATGGTTTAACAATGTTTCTGGAAGCATAATGCATGAGGTACCTTCGGACTTGAGTTGAAACCACAGCGTGAAGAAGCACAAGAAGGAGTACGAAGGATAGCGAGAAGCCGAAGCTGTACGCAGGAGAGCTTCGGCGTGATAGCAGAAAAGGAAAACTGACTTAAAGATGAAAAGGCTATTCAGACCCGATGGATTACTATAGAGTTATTAGCAAATGTAAAGGGCATGAGTGTAATTTTACATGGGCTGCGTCCCGTGCCTATAAATAGATGAACAGTAACCCCGTACTGTTCATGCTGACTAGGCATTGACCCTTGCGACACATTGGTACCTTTACCTTCTTTCAAGTCGAAGGTACACTTGTAATTTGATATCATTTCTGTTTTTCCATAGTAATAAAATAAGAATGAGATAATAACAATATATGACTGTTTATATTATGTTTTATGTGATTCTTTCTTCATCTCTATATGTTATGTTGATGAAGGTATGTCCTTCATTACCTTCGTCCGAAAGTCATTATATCCTAAGGGAAATAATGCTTCGAAGGACGAAGGGCTTTAACGTTTAACGTTTTCTGTGTTGCCTTGTTCTTAACTCATAGCACTTGAGAACAAGTCCCCAACATTGGCGCCCACCTCCGGTGAACCCTTTTTTCGACCACCTTCAGCAAGCATCGACTTTTGTCATGCCACCAAAGAAAGCTTCGACAACAGGGGATGCCATTCTGCAGCCGCTGGACCCGAACCAGGAGACCCTTTCTCTTCGGGAGGCCCGAAGCCAGAATAGGAAGGCCACTAGTCCAACACCACAAGAGGATGAGTTGGACCAAGAAATCAGGAATATGGAGATGCTTCATCAGCAGGTACAGAAGAAGAAGGAGAAGATGGCTCGGTTAGCTGACCTGCAAAGGCAGATTGACGAAGCTACCGAAGAAGTGCGTCACCTTCGTCAAGATGAGCAGAACCAAAGGCCCCACCACAGAGAGCTGCACCAAGAGGGATTCTTCAATGAGGATGGCTGGTATGAGGATTTCCATCATGGAAATTTTGCTTTTGATGATGCTTCTCCTCTGTCAGCAGAACTGCAGGCTACGCCCTGGCCCCCGTCTTACAAGCCACCTCAGCTCCCCATGTATGACGGACACTCAAATCCGAAGCAGTTTCTGATGAGCTACGAAGCAACTATATCTTCGTATGGTGGCAACACTGCAGTCATGGCGAAATCCTTCGTCATGGCAGTCAAAAATGTTGCACAAACTTGGTACTCCTCTCTTCGGCCAGGAACAATCACATCATGGCAGAAGCTGAAGGACATGCTGGTCACCAGTTTTCAAGGGTTTCAGACGAAGCTAGTTACCGCTCAAGCCTTGTTCTAGTGCACGCAAGATCAAGAGGAATATCTCCAGGCGTATGTCCGAAGGTTCTTGCGTCTGAGGGCACAAGCGCCAACAGTGCCCAATGAAATTGTCATTGAGGCCATGATTAAGGGACTTCGGCCAGGACCTTCAGCCCAATACTTTGCCAGGAAACCCCCTCAAACCCTGGAGAAACTGCTTCAGAAGATGGATGAACACATCCGCGCTGACAATGATTTTTGACAGAGAAGGGAGGAAGCTTAAAGGTTCTCCGAAATGGCCAGGGGCTTTGGAGGGAGAGTCCACCCTAGGCACGTCAGATCAATTCATTCCACTCAGAATGATGATAGGGGAAGTCAACAACAGAGGCCGCAATATTCTTCCCAGGCTTTGGGGCAGCAACAGAGCTATCCTCGGCCCCCAGCTCCAAGGGGCAGAGGCGCCAGGGGCTTCGGAGGAAGGTTTGGGGATCAGCCCAGGAAAATTTATTGTCTATTCTGCGGTGAGGACAAGGGCCACACTACCAGGATGTGCCACGTCACCATCCAGAAACAAAAAGAGATAGCAGAAGTTGTAGCCCAACAGAGCCAGCCGAAGCAAGTCATGCATACTGCTTCGTACCACTCACCATACATTCCAGAGTATGTGGGTAACCATCCTGCAGCCTCTGTTGCTTCAGCAAGCCAACCTCAGGCATCTTGGCAACAGCCTCCACCTCCACCACCATTGCAATGAGGCCAGCAGCCAGAAGGGAGCCAGCACACTCATCAGCAACGAGACTTCAGAGAGGAGTCCGAAGCTCGCACAGTCAACAGTACTGTGCCAGAATCGAAGCTCATCTACTAGAAGATATCCTACTTTTGAAATAGTTCTGGTATTCGTTATCATTTTTCTTTCTTAATAGAGAACAATCGTTAAAAGCCTAAGTTTTTCCTGTTGTTTTCAATTCCTTGTAATAGCTTCATTTTGGCCATAGTGGAAATGTATCTCTTTTACAGACTCACGAAGTCCAAAAAGTTGGTGAAGCACGAAAGTTGCTCTCAAGAGAGCGCGGGGTTCACAATCACATTACAAGTTTTGCCGAAGCAATAGAAAGTCGTTCTAAGGAACGCAGTGTAAGTTTCCCGAAGCAACAAAAAGTCGTTCCTAAGGGAGCGCAGTGTAAGTTTTCTGCTCAAAAGTCGTTCCAAAGGGAATGCAGAGCTTACAGCGAAAAATAAACGCTGATTCCGCCGAAGTAAAAGGTGAAGCGCGAAAAGTCAACGCGAATACCGCTGAAGTAAAAGGCGAAGAAGCTCCTAAGGGAGGCTTACAACGAAAAGTCAGCGCTGATACACCGAAAAATAAGCGGTGAAGCCGAAAAATAAACGGCAAAAATATTGTGTGCTTTACTGAGGGAATGTGTGTGTATCTTCGGCTCAAATACCATTTTGCATAACATAACATCATTACATCATTTTGCATAGCATAACATCATACATCATATTGCATCAATGGCGCAAGAAGGGGATTCAATGTCGATCTTCGAATATTGTTTCAAAGAAGCAGTGCTAAGGCACAAAATAAGTATTGAAGAAGTATAGCTTCATCAAACTCTAAAATGAAAAGGAGATCTATTGCTTACGAAGCATAATGATTTTACGAAGATTGGATATTTTTACGAAATATGGATATTCTTCACAACGCATGAAAAGAAGGGAAGGTGTTTTTTCGCCGAAGGCTCAAAAACGGTATGTACGTAAAGTTTCATGCATCGTAAAGAATTCAATTACAAGCAGCTTAAATATTACATTCAAAATTATAAAAATATTATGCACTTTGTTCAGCAAATGTTACATTCCAAATGTTTTTACAATAAAAGCTATTCTTCTTTTAAAACTGCTTCCGCAGCTTCGTTCAGCAGTCGATTAACAGCTTCGTCCAAAATAACTTCGGCCACTTTAATGACTTCGTCTTCTTTCTCTACTTCTGGGTTGGCCATCGACTCAAAGGGCTCTGGAGGAGGAGATAGTTCAGCTGCGATATAAAACGTAAATAAGTCCGAAGTCGCAAAATTAGTAAATAAAGTTAAAAAGTTATTAAGCAATACCTAACCGCCTCTCAAGTTCTGCCGCTTTCTCAGCTGCCTTTGTCGCTTCTTTTGAATCATGAGAATCTTTTTCACTCTTTTTTATCATCTCGTGCGCTATTCCTCGGCCGCCATTTTCCCAGATGTCAGGAAAGAATTTTCCGCCAATTAAGATTGCTTCGGCCGAGGGATCTTTTGAATCTTCAATAGATAAAGTAGCTTTGGCTTGAGCCAAAGCTTTCACATGATCGCAGCCTGACTTTTCTAAAATAGCTGCGATTCCCCTGGCACCCGAGAAAGCGTAGATATCCCCATGACCACTCAAGACTTCCTCAAAAGCTTCAGCTTCATTACTGATCCAATCAATTGGGCCTTCAGGATCACCCCTTACGAAGTCGTCTTCATTAGAGAATGCGCCAACATTGGCGAAGCTAGTTTTTATCTTCTTAACACACTTTATAGACTTTTCATAGCACCTCTCCTTGGATGCACGAAGTTCTTCAACTGTTTTTTTAAGTGGTTCCTCCAATATACACTAATATCTCGTTCAGCCTCTGCAAGACCACATTTTTCTTTAGCTTCGAATAGTTGTTTCCGAAGATCTTCGATTTCATATTTCTGAGCTTCAGCTTGGGCTTTGGAAGCAGCTTCGTCTTCTTTTATTTTGTTCAACAATGAGTTTAATATTTTATCTTTTTCAAGACCTTCGTTCCTTAGTTCAATTACTTCGGAATGAAGGTTATTTAAGGCTATGGTATACCCTTCATCTTCAGCACTTTTTTGCGCCCTGAGGGCGTTGCTAAGGATGAGGCCCTGCAAAAATGCGGTATTGAGTGTAAGCAAATGGAAAATTTTGTTTTTAAATACAAAAATCTCATTTTCTCACCTTTAAACTATTGTATGCCAAGTTGTCGGCTAACTCATCTTTTGATAACACTGAGAGCCCATCTTCTAGTGTTGGGAACCCGAAGCTCTTGCCCATCTCTCGGCAGACAGAAATCTCTTTGCTGTCTGGGAGACAGTACAAGAAGTCTTCTTCCCCGCTGCCGTTGAATACCAGTGCCCCTTTGGATATTTTAATCTTTGAGCATAGAATTGAGCCTCTCGCTTTTCTTTCTCAGATAATCTTTTTCCTGAAGCATGTCGTATAATATAATCAGGAGCTTCAGATGATGCTTCGGGAATAGGAATGGCAGTTTTTCCAGTTAAAATTACTTCTACAGCTTCTTTCTCCGTCTTTTCTCCGATTTCCAAGGATTTCTCCTTGGCGGGCTCTGAAGGCCCAGCTTCGGTCTCGACTTGGATCTTGGCAGTTTCGGCCTCAATTTGTGTTTCCGAAGCTTCGGCAGCTTTCTTCGGAGTAGAGCTTGAAGTTTTTATTGTTTCTAGCACATCTAATACGTTGACCATTCTCTTCCTCTTGGGAGTCGTTGAAAGATCCTTTTGTGCCTTCGGCATTGTCACCTCTGCCGAAGGAATTATTACTTCTAATATCCTCGTTTTCTCAGCCTTCATCTCTTCAATGTTAATGGCCTTCGGCTCATCTGATTTGGCTGATGACGCCTTCGGTGATACAAACGATTCTTCAATCTTCTGCGTAATCGCAGGTTTCTTGCCTTCGGTCACCGAAGAGGTCTCACAACCAAATTCAGGCACTGTGGCCTGTTCAATATAGCGCGGTCGATGAGTAAGGACCTTCACCCTTTTCCTCTTCGGCACAGGCTCGCTCGGAGTGACTGAAACATCATCTCTCTCGGAACCTCCACTTTTTCTTTTTTGCCCCCGGGGCGGGTAACGGTAGTCAGGATACATGAACCCAAGAGCATCAAAGCTCTGTTTAGTCTCTTCTTTTTCGGTTCCCGAAGGTCGCAGATAATGCGTTATCTTCTGCTCTGGAGTATAGCCCAAGCAGATCATTGCTTGTAGCTTCGACGCTTTTCAGCCAGTCGTCGTCTAGCTCGATAAACTGGTCTCTAAACCTGAAGGTATATTTTAGTCAAACCAAACCACCTTCGTGGGGATTGCTGATGGATTCTTTTGGCATCTCCTAGTTGGCTAACAATGGCCATATCCTGTAGGCCACGTGCTCTTGAACTAAGTCCCTTGTCCAGATGAAAGAGCAGACTAAGCCGAAGGCCTTGCGACATTCTTCGGCCGCTTCATCAATTTCTACCTTCGGTTTCCGGAGCCCGAAGCATTGCCAGATAGGGCGCATGATTATCTCTTCAATGTCTTCTCGTGCATTTAAATCATTTTTTACATAAAACCATTCTTTCGTCCAGTCTCCGGGCCATCTCTTCTGAAAAGTCGGTACTGGGGAGCTTGAGCTAGAACAAGCAACGAAGCTATAGCAGCCGAAATTGTTATGATACTGTTCTTTACCCCAGGGCTTCGTCTCATATAACAGTTCATGCATACTGTAGAAACTTTTTGCATTTGGCTCCAAGCCCTGACTCCTTACAGCCCATACGAAGATTCCCATCCTTATAATGGCTTCGAGGGTAATTTGCTGAAGGTAAATCTGGAATATCTTCAAAACCTTGACTACGAAGCTGCTCAGAGGGAGCCGAAGCCCAGCCTTGAAAAAACATCGGAAGATCACGACTTCATTTTCCTCTGGAGTAGGACAAGTCTTCTCTCCGTCGTCAGCCCTCACAATAGACATATCCCGAAAGTATCTCCCTCTCATGTTGTCAAGATGGCTTTGTTTAATAGTTGATTTTCCAAAAACTGCATGGCTTGGTCACCAGGGTCGATCTTCGGAGTCTTCCCCGCCGCTTTCCACATCATCGGCGGCGAGGGACTGAGCTAGCAATCTGATCAGTGCACTGTACCATCGTGAACCCTATTCAGTTGGCCTGACAGAGCTCTTTTGAGGGCAATTTGTGCCAAATTTTATATAGTGACCAGACCAACACTCTACATCAAACTTGTAGTTCAACAGACCAGCTTCAAGTTTGCCACAGAGGTTTTGGTTAAACAACCACTGAATCGAGCGCTACATGGTTCCAAAGTTGATCCTACACACTGTTAACCAGAGTTTCAGACTTGAGGCTGACTGACAGCCCAACTTTGGGTCAAATTATCTCCAAATTTCTTATGTAACCCAAGCTTAATCTCTATAGTAAAGTTGCTCTCCTTACATAGCTCTACCAATTTGATGGGGTGACCTAGGGCAAAATATTCACAATTTGGAAGATATAGGGCCCCAAAGTTGGACCAAATGCACTGAAATCAGACTTAACTCTATAGGGTTCAAATAGGGCTTTTTTGCAAATAGACCCAAAACTTAGGGTTTAAGTTGCAAATCCACACACTTGTGAACCACATGAGTTAAGATGCTCTAATTTCATGGTTTTTGCACTTTAGTCCAAAAGTGCACTAGCTTTGCACGTAGCCCCCTAGGGTTTTAGTCCAGGGCTTTCCAGGGTTCTATTTAGGGTTTTTGGTGATTCTAGGGTTTGGATGCTACTTAAGTTCATCCATGGTAATATTTTATGACTATTTTAATTGAGTTTTTGAAGTTTTCTCTTAGTAGGCCTTGTTTGCTCTATTAAGCCCAATCTACGACTTAGTACTGTACCCTAGGGTTTCACTTAAAACATGTCCCATCAATACAACTTGTTTGAACTTTTTGCCTAGTGAATGCACTCTAAGTGTAACAATTACATGATATGCCAATGCTTATGATGTCATGCTCAAGCTTTAGTGGCAGTAACACCAGGGGTCTTACATCCTTCCCCCCATAAAAGAATATCGTCCCGAGATTTAAAAGTCCTAGGGCAAGTAATGGAAAAGGAAACACGACATATCTTTATTTCCTTATTTTTGGTACAAGAGAGGGGTGGTTTGGGGTTCACTCCTCTTATTACAACAAATGTGCATACTTTACAAATTACATGAGGCTAAAAAGCCTGGGAAATTCTTTTCTAAAAACTCTTGAGTTTCCCATGTAGCCTCATCTTCTGAATGTTGGTTCCACTGTATCTTGTAAAACTTGAGAGTTTTCCTTCGGGTAACCCTATCCTTTTGATCCAAGACTCGAATAGGATGTTCTACATATGTCAAGTCTGGTTCTACGGCAACATCCGTTACTTCAACGGTTCGATTGGGAACCCGAAGACACTTCTTCAATTGAGACACATGGAACACATTATGTACGGCAGACAATGTTTTAGGTAACTGTAGTCGGTATGCCACTGGTCCATATCTTTCAAGGATAGGAAAAAGACCAATGTATCGAGGTGCAAGTTTTCCCTTTACACCAAAACGTGATGCACCCTTTATTGGTGAAACTTTCAGATAGACATAATCTCCCACTAGAAAGTACAAGGGTGTCCGTCGTTTGTCTGCGTAACTCTTCTATCGAGCTTGGGCTTTCTTCAAATTATGAATTATTCGTTGAACTTTCTCTTCTGTCTCCTTTACCATATCAGGCCTGAAGAAATTTCTTTCACATGGTTCAGACCAGTTTAACAGAGTACGACACTGTCGTCCATATAAAGCTTCGAAGGGTGCCATCTTAATGCTTTCTTGATAGCTATTATTATATGAGAACTCCGCTAATCGTAAACAATCATCCCATTTCTGTGGGAATTCCAAAACACAAGCCCGTGACATGTCCTCAAGTATTTGATTCACCCTCTCAGTCTGCCCAATGGTTTGAGGATGATAAGCCAAACTATGGAGCAACTTAGTATCCAAAGCCTTTTGAAGTGCTTCCCAAAATTTGGACACGAATTGCGGTCCACGATCCGACACTGTAGTCTTCGGAACACCATGCAAACTGAGGATGTGAGCAATGTATAACTCTGCATATGTGGCCACTGTATACTTTACCATGACTGGAAGGAAGTGGGCGATCTTTGTAAGTCGATAAACAATAACCCAGATGGAATCATATCCCTTTGCTGTCCTGGGCAATCCCACAATAAAGTCCATGCTTATATCCTCCCATTTCCATGTTGGTATAGGTAAAGATTGTAACAGACCAGCAGCTTTCATGTGTATGGCCTTGACACGTCTGCAAGTGTCACATCTTGCCACATAGCGTGCGATTTCAATCTTCATCTTTGTCCACCAATAATGTTGTTTTAGATCATGATACATCTTAGTGCTTCCGGGATGAATAGAATAGCGACCAAGGTGGGCTTCAACTAATATTTGCTGGCAGATTTCATCATTCTTGGGCACAACTATGCGGTTATTAAACCATACAACACCTTGGTTATCCTTTCTGTAGCAGTTGGCTTTTCCGGCCTCCATTTTCTCATGAATATGCTTCATTCCCACATCATTTCTTTGTGCATCAATTATCCTCTGTAGGAGGACTGACTCAAGCTTTAAGTGATTCAAAGTTCCATGTTGATTCATTCCCAGGTTCAACTTCTCCATTTCTTGGCATAACGTAATGTCAGAAGCCCTCATCGTCAGACAATGGCAGGAAGCCTTGCGACTTAACGCATCTGCCACTACATTAGCCTTGCCTAGGTGATAATGAATTTCTAGTTCATAATCCTTAATAAGCTCAAGCCATCTCCTTTGTCTCATATTAAGTTCTGACTGGGTAAAGATGTACTTCAAGCTTTTATGATCTGTATAGATGTGACAGATATTCCCCAGCAGATAATGACGCTAGATTTTTAGGGCATGAACCACCGCAGCTAACTCCAGGTCATGAGTTGGATAATGTTCCTCATGCCGGCGCAACTGCCTTGAAGCATAGGCTATGTTGAGGGCCTTCGGCTTCCGAAGGTCCTCAAAAACATGGTTTAACAATGTTTCTGGAAGCATAATGCATGAACAGGTACCTTCGGACTTGAGTTGAAACCACAGCGTGAAGAAGCACAAGAAGGAGTATGAAGGATAGCGAGAAGCCGAAGCTGTGCGCAGGAGAGCTTCGGCGTGATAGCAGAAAAGGAAAACCGACTTAAAGATGAAAAGGCTATTCAGACCCCGATGGATTACTATAGAGTTATTAGCATATGTAAAGGGCATGAGTGTAATTTTACATGGGCTGCGTCCCGTGCCTATAAATAGATGAACAGTAACCCCGTACTGTTCACGCTGACTAAGCATTGATCCTTGTGTCACATTGGTACCTTTACCTTCTTTCAAGTCGAAGGTACACTTGTAATTTGATATCATTTCTGATTTCCATAGTAATAAAATAAGAATGAGATAATAACAATATATGACTGTTTATATTATCTTTTATGTTTTATGTGATTCTTTCTTCATCTCTATATGTTATGTTGATGAAGGTATGTCCTTCATTACCTTCGTCCAAAATTCATTATATCCTAAGGGAAATAATGCTTCGAAGGACGAAGGGCTTTAACGTTTAACGTTTTCTGTGTTGCCTTGTTCTTAACTCATAGCACTTGAGAACAAGTCCCCAACAGGCTATTACTCGGCCTTCTTGCATCAAACACAACCAAGACCACTGCCTGATGCGTCACAATACACATCAAAGGGCTTTTCAATGTCCGGTTGAGCCAATACCGGAGCAGTGGTCAATAATACCTTCAACTGTTCAAAGGCTTCATTACATTTTGAAGACCAAATAAATTTAGTATCATTCTTTAATAAACTTGTGATTGGTTTCACAAGCTTAGAAAAATCCGGAATAAATCGGCGGTAATAACCAGCCAGTCCAAGGAAACTTCGGACTTGATGTACATTGGTTGGGGGTTTCCACTCCAAAATATCCTTGACTTTGCTGGGATCCACCGCAATCCCCTTGGCAGATAATACATGTCCCAGAAACTGGATCTCCTCCAGCCAGAACGTGCACTTACTGAACTTAGCATATAATTGATGTTCTCTTAAGCACGTTAACACGATCCGTAAATGCCGAGCATGCTCCTCTTCATTCTTGGAATATATTAAGATATCATCAATGAATACCACCACAAATTTATCCAACTCGGGCATGAATACCGAGTTCATAAGGTATGTGAAGTGGGCAGGAGCATTTGTTAGTCCGAAAGACATAACCAGATATTCAAACAATTCGTACCGCGTAGTGAATGTGGTCTTTGGTATATCTTTGGGCCGGATATGGATCTGATGATAGCCCGATCTGAGGTCAATCTTGGAGAATACCCTCACTCCAGTCAGTTGATCAAATAGAATATCAATCCGGGGAAGAGGGTACTTATTTTTTATGGTAACCTCATTAAGGGGTCTATAATCCACGCACATCCGGAGTGTTTGGTCCTTCTTCTTGACAAAGATGGCTGGACAACCCTATGGCGATGAGCTTGGCCGAATGAATCCTTTTTCTAGTAGATCTTGTAATTGGGTCTTGAGTTCTGCCAATTCATTCGGAGGCATTCGGTACGACCTTCTAGAAATAGGAGTCGTACTAGGCTTCAACTCAATCACAAATTCTACATCTCCCTCTGGAGGCAATCCAGGCAAATCTTCTGGAAAGGCGTCTGGGAACTCACATACTACTAGAATATCTTGGATTTTCGGTATGTTGGCTTCATATACTCTGCCAAATGGTTTAGCTGGAATAGCTAAGGGGATAGACAAGAGAACCTCTTCTTGGCCATAACTCAATCTGATAGTTCTCAAATTAGTGTTGAGAATAGCTTTATGTTGGGCTAACCAATTCATGCCCAAAATTACATCTATATCTTGGCCTTTCAGAACAATCATATTTGTAGGAAAGTCCCATTCGGCCAATGTTACGGGCACTTGGAAAGCCACTTCTTTAGTAAATATTTGCCCCCCGGGCGAATGAATAGTAAACCCTTCCCTTGATTCAGTATATGGAATGCAATATTTCTCCACAAACTTCTTGCTTATGAAAGTATACGAAGCACCAGAATCAAAGAGAATAACTGCAGGGTGATTGGCCACGAAAAACGTACCCATCATAACCGGTTCGCCTTCTAGTGTTGTGGCCACTTGTGTATAATAAATCTGCCCAGTTTTCTTCATGTTTTTGCCCGCGGTATTGTTCGCCGCATTTCTCTTTCCTTGAGCGGAATTCCGAGAACTCTGTTGATTACTTGATCTATTCTGCTTCGGGTATGGACAGTCCTTGATAAAATGTCTGGACTTTCCACAGTTAAAGCAGCCTGTTGAAGAGCTTGGGAGAGCAAGGAAACGAGTACCAGTGGCACCCGGCTGAGTGGTTGAAGTGGGGGCAGCAGTAGGACGGATAAAAATTGGTTGCTTGAAAGGGTAGGAGGGCGAACGGGGTGAAGAACGGTTCGGATTAAAAGGTTGGATTACCAACCTTTGTCTTTTCTCAGACCCTTCATTGGGCCTGTCGCCTCCATAGCCCTTTGATTTTCCCGGGCCTGCATATTTGGCTTCAACTGACAGTGTCGTGCTGACACCCCGGCTATATGTGAGGTTGAGACAAGTGGCCATTTTCCGCTGCAACCGGTCACTGAGACCTCTCATAAAACAATTTTTCTTCTTCAGGTCAGTATTGACCTGATCGATGGCATACTGGGACAAGTAGTTGAATTTGTTGAGATACTGAGTGACAGTATCCCTATAAAGCCCAAAATTTGTATCAGGAAAATAAATAAATAAATAAATATAATTATTCTTAGTGTTTGAGAATTTATGGAACCTTGGAGATCATTTGAACTCCTTATATTGGTGCATATTCAAATAATGGAATTATATCGGTCAGGTAACAAATAAATGAGTTTAGAAATATGCATTTCATGCCAATGATTTTGTGATGAGCATTTTTTGTTTGAACAAAGGAATCAAGACTTAATTTGACCTCAATTTACAAAACAAATATATATATATAGTAAAGAATTTGAGAAAGGAAAATAGTAATGGAAATAAAACAGAATATATATATATAAAGAAAAGCCTCACCATCGCGCCTAGACCGATATCACTTATAGCCCACTCGGCCTGCAAACCTGCGTGACCCTACACCGACAGGTGTGTCCCACTTGTCTGTCTCCCATCCCCGCATGCCAGCCTTGGTCCAGTATTCGCATGGGTAAGAAGCGATCACTTCCAGTGGGCCATCCCCATCAGTTTCTTCTTCCCTCACTCGATGTTGCCAAACTAATGAACGTCGTGGACTTCCCTCGGTTGGCGCAACAAACCCCCATGGAGTTCGGGATTTCCTCCACCAACGTCGCGCTTCCCTGACTCCCTCGCCCGGAACCATAAATAGCTGGCCCTGGCGCCTCCTATTGAATCCAGCCATAAGCAGCCCCAAGTTAGCCACTCAAGAAGAAAGAGAGAGGGGGAAAGAAGCCCATCGTTGGTTTTGCCCCGGTCGCGTGGTGCTCTGCGGTGCGATCTGAATGGTCGGCCAAGCACTGTGAACAAATCGAACGGAGGGCTGGGGAGTTGGCTGGGCGCGGCCACCTTCGGTGCTCATGCCGCCATGGGCAGCATTGTGAGCGTAGGGGAGAGAGCGATATAGAGTGCCGCCAAGGATCCCGCTGGCCGAAGACCCTGCGCTCCAAGCTGAATCCTTCACAAGGAAATTACTGTTGTCTCCATGCAGAAAGGGAGCACCGGCTCGCGTGGGGGATTGGTCTTGAACGGCGATTTCTCGCCATACCTATGCCACCTGCGTGGATCTGTTTCATGCCGTAGTCCAGCTTTGCCACAACCTCGCTGCAGGTAAGACACCTTCTAGAGTTTGCAATTGTCGCCACATCGTGTATCACCAGTTCATCTCGAGAATAGGGCATTTGTGCGTCGGATTCCGGAGCTCCGGCGTGACCACTGCCGCGGTGCGGTGGTGGTGCTGCTCCTCTTTGCCGAGAGCTGGAAGATGCGCCTCAACTGTTGGATCAAAGGTCAGTGGTGAGGGTTAGATTGAGTTCAAAGAGGTGGGGACCGTCGATCTGAAATGGATGGATGTGATGAAGCACCACATAACGATTCGGCCGGATTGATCGGGACCGTGGATCTGTGATCAGGCGGGTGGGATTGAGTCATCGCATTCATGTGCTCGGATTGGTTGTGGACCGTCGGATCCAGATCCAAGGGATTGCAATTCGTACCGGTTCACTTAAAGCACGGTTCTAATCTAGGCCCTCGGTTCTAGATAGGCGGCTCAGATTCCATCTTACCCCTTTGCCGCGGTCACTTTCTAAAAGTGCCCCTCGAGTTTCGTTGATTTAACCCGCCGTCCAGTGTGTGGGAAGCCTGTGTCTGGTAGATTTTGCAGAATAAACCTCGACCTTCTCTGTATTAGTGCGCCCAGTCCAAGAATTAAAGAAAATAGGAAAAAGAGATTTAGAAATTGATTTTGAGTATAAAAATAATTGTAAAACTTGTATAATCCATAGAAAATTCATATGAAGTCCAAATTAATCCATTCCAATTCCTATAATTTTGTAATATTATTGGTTATCATTTAGTACCACTGTCTTGACATAAACGTCAAAATAAAATTTATATCCTATTTAATCTTGTGCAAAACACTTAAAACCTTCAGAAATTCATAACTTAAAAGCTATAAATCTAAAATTAATGATTCATGTTCCTATGATCTTATTTTAATATGTAGATTATTAATATGTACTTTGTTCTTATGTTTGGTGTGATGTTAATTTTGTCTATACCATGTATGTCTGTATTGCTACGTCTAGCGTCAGGTTAAGAGTCATTTGAAAAGCAAGTGGTACCTGAAATCTCAAGTGCCAGGCAAGTTGTGCCCTTGATCACTTCTTTTACCCACTCATGTTCTAATTAATCATAATGATCTACATAGGTTAATTTTGATGGGACCCAATAGGTTACCCTAGTTTGACTATCTTTATACCTTGTTTACCACTGAATTCTGGGTAGTACATGTTATTGCTTTATGTGGTTTTGGGTGTAGAGGTATACTTTATTCAGTATCATACTTTTATTATCAGTTGTTATTTATTGTTCATGATAAGATCATTATGTTAATTGGAACATGGAGCGACCACCCGGGAAACAGTGCTACCACAAGGGTTTAATGGGACGCCCTTGGCTAATTAATTAGGAAAGCTAGTGGAAGACTACCTTACCCGAAAGGGGCAAGGGCAGTAGGGGAGTGGTCAGTGTGGGGAGGTCTTTGGTTGATTTTGCTGCGATGGCGGTCAGGCAAGGGATCTCTACATTGGAGCTTCCTATAAACTGTAGCGGGTTTTCTGAAGCTAGTGGAACTTTGTAAAGGCCTCGTAGTGTTACCCTGCCTCGCTTCCTTGGTAGAGGTGTATGGAGCCCGTACAACCCCATGGCAAATGGGTAACATGACTTGTGGGTAAAGATGCGGAACCTCTACAGAGTGTAAAACTGGTATACTAGCCGTGCTCACGGTCATGAGCAGCTCGGACCCTCACATGATTAATTTATGGAACTAAATTCAAATTGTCATATGCATTGCATCGCAGGTGATGTTGTTACTTTTGTTCTACTACTTAATTGGGTTTGGTATTTACTTATACTTAGTAATTGCTAATAAAATTTTGACCAACTTTAAAAGCAATGCTCAGCTCTAACCATCCTCTTTGGTAAGCCTTACACTTCATGTGAGCTCCCACCTTTGGCGAGTTCATGCACATTATTCCCCACAACTTGTTGAGCTATGATCGTATGTGAGCTCACTCTTGCTGTCTCACACCCCCCACAGGTCAAGAACAGGTACCGCAGGATGAGGCGCATGGAGGATGTTGTGACGAGTTCGTGAGAGGTCTAGGCTGTCCTCTCCTAGTCAACCTTGGGTTGCTGGACCATTGTCTCCTTATAATGTAATTATTTATTTATTTTGTACGGAACTCCTATTACATAGTAAAGATGTGACATTCGATCCTGTGCCATGATTCATCATATGTGTGAGACTTGGTCCTAGCACACCTGGTGATTATGTTCGCGCCCGGGTTTTGGACCCCTAAAATCCGGGTGTGACAATCCACACCTTGTTTGAGCTTCATAAACTCCTCTTATTTCAAATGGAGCACTCCTTCAGGTATATAGTGCTCCCGGAAAGCCAGCTTGAATTCGTCCCAAGTGATTTGATGACCAGCCGTTTGAACGGCTACATAATTTCCCCACCAGGTACTGGCAGGGCCTCGCAACTGTTGTGCCGCGAATAAGGGCTTTTGAGTCTTCGTACATCGGAGAAGCCCAAACTTTTGTTCGATAACCCAGATCCACTCATCTGCTTCAAGCGGGTCTTCAGCCTTGACAAATAACGGAGGACGTGTCTCAGAGAAATCCAAATATGATGTTTCGCGGGGTCCTTGCTGATATGCTCGCCCGCCTTGCTGTTGCATTTGTTGTCCCGCCATTTCCCGCAGAAAGCGGGTATTATCAGCTATAGCATTAACTAAGGCAGCGATGGCCTCAGCTAATGTTGGAGGTACTGGGGGCGGGTTCGGAGTTGTTTCCCTCCCACGGGAGGTCCCCGCTCCATCCTGTGCACAAGTCTTGGAAGGCATCTGAGGCAAAGAACATTTGGAACATATAATATGCAAAGCAAACCATCCATTTTACATTACTTAGAAGGGTAATGATACAGACTTGTATTTACAACAGGATTACATTACCTATTATACATTACTACGATTTCTACACTATACTACTCTTGCTTCTTGTCACTTTTGGTAGCTTCGCTGTCGGGCGTAGGAGACCATTCATCAACCAACTTCATAGAGGGAGGAGGCCTGAAAAGGTCCAGTTCACCACCAAGTGCTTCTCCCGCTACTCTAGAAGGTCCGACTCCCATTCCGACAGGATCCGCAGGTACGTTAGGGTGCAGTTGGGAATACAATACATGAAAATCTTCATGTAGTGTATTACAATACACTTGCAAGTGGTCCACGGTGGGGCTAAGCTCCTCCATGCGGGCTCGAGCTTTGGCTTCCATGGCCCAAGCAAGTGAACGCGAGTTAACAGCCCAATCGAGCGCTAAATCACGTTTAGCAAGCTGGTCTTGCAAGTGGCGGATATCAGTTCTCAACTCGTTTATCCGCTATCCATCCTCGACCCATACATCGTTCCTATGACGGAGCTCTGTTCGAAGATGCTCGACCTGAGCTTCCAGATCTCCGATAGGATCATTGCTACCACTGCTACTGTCTTCATGCCTTGGGACTAGTTGATGATGAGGTACGCCGATTGGCCCGGTAGACTTGCGCGCGGTTTTTCTTGTGCGCGGCAGCATTTCTCTAAGGGGGAAAAATCTTATTAAAATAGTTTGTAGTATGATGCATGCATAATTACAGAATCAACCTTAGTTGATTCATAACCTTCTATACAGTGCACTCTATTATCTAGTCTTTAAGTAGAGAAGGTAGTTAGATGAGAAAGAAAGATATTTTCTAGATAAGTCTTTGAAAATTCTTTTTGAAAATGCCTCATAACATCTGCAGAGGTGGGCTTCGCTCCGATACCAGCTGTGACGGAACCTCCCAAGTCATTAGGTGTAACACCTGGTTTTAAAGAACAAAGCCGGGTGCATCTCATACATGCGCCAAGAAGACAACACATATAATAACAGAGTGTATAGAGATAAATGTCATAAAACATCAGAGTAATTATTACATAGCGGAAGTCTTATTACAAAATAAAGATAAATATAAACGAACTAAGGATCGTCGGCGCCAATGTCGACTGAGAAACGCCATCTAGATCAGATCGAACTCCTCAGTGTTAGGCAGCTCCTCTTCAACCACCTGTTCTTCTCCTGTGGGGGGGGTGTGAGACAGCAAGAGTGAGCTCACATACGTTCATAGCTCAACAAGTCGTGGGGAATAATGTGGCATAAACTCACCAAAGGTGGGAGTTCATGTAGTGTAAGGCTGATCAATGAAATAAAGGCTAAGGCTGAGCATTGCTTTTATAAGTTGGTCAAAATTTTATTAGCAATTACTAAGTGTAAGTAAATACCAAACCTTAATAACAATAAAGAACAGTAATAGTAAAATAATCCCAAATGCGATGCAAATGTCAAATTGAATTTAAGTTCCATAATTAATCATGTGAGGGTCCGAGCCGCTCTTGACCGTGAGCACGGCTAGTATACTAGTTTTACACTCTGCAGAGGTTGCGCATCTTTACCCACAAGTCGTGTATCCCATGTCGCCTGGGTTTGCAAGGCCCTTAGACACTACCGAGGTGAATGGCTAGGGATCCACTACGAGGCCTTTACAAAGTTCCACTAGCTTCCGAAAACCCGCTACAGTTTATAGGAAGATCCAGTGCAGGGTTCCTGGCTGACCGCCATCGCAGCAAAATCAACCAGGGACCTCCCTACACTGACCTCTCCCCTACTGCCCTTGCCCCTTTCGGGTAAGGTAGTCTTCCACTAGCTTTCCTAATTAGTCAGCCAAGGGCGTCCCATTAAACCCTTGTGGTAGCACTGTTTTCCCGGGTGGTCGCTCCATGTTCCCATTAATTTAATGATCTTAACATGAACAATAATAATAACAAGATAATAACAGAATAATCATGAATAATGAATCTCCATACCCAATCCACATAAAGCAATAGCAAGTACTACCCAAAAATATTCCAGGGGTGAACAAGGTATAGAGGTAATCAAAACTGGGGTACATAAAGGATCCCATCAAAATTAACCTATGCAGATCATTAAAATTAATAAGAACATGGCTGGGAAAAGTAAGTGATCAAGGGCACAACTTGCCTGTAATGAGCTCCTGCTCAGCTATCTCTACTTACTGAACCTCAGTTTCCACAGTGGCTTGCTCGTCTACTCGCATCAACACAATACATACATAGTATAGCCAAAATCAACATCACACCAAACAGATGAATAAAATATACAGTAAAAATCTACACATTAAAATGAAACCATAGGAACTGGAATCACTGAATTTGGAGTTATAGAATTTAAGTTATGAATTTCCTAAGATTTAAGGTGATTATAATAGGATTAGATGATAAATTAATTTTCTAACAGAGTTCATGTCAAAACAGTGATTCTAAATGATAGAGAATAATATTACAAAATTTTAGAAATTGGAATGACTCAATTTGGAATTAAAATGAATTTTCTATGCATTTTACAAGTTTCTAGATTTGTTTTTGTATTAAAAATGAATTTCTAATATTAATTTCTCTGTTTTTAATACTCTCGGGACTGGGCGTCAAATTTCAGAAAACACAGGGGGCTAGCGCAGAAGATTCCCCAGACCCAGAGCACAGTGCACCAGGACGGCGGGTTGATTCTATAATATTCCAGGGGCTCTTTAACAAAGTATACCCGCGAAGGGGTATCGACGATTTCTGGCCGTTGGATCTAAATCAAGCGCCCAGATTACACTCCGTTGTTATAACACAGTTGCGCTCCTTGTGACCGTCGGATCAAAGGTCTGGGGCCGAGATCCAATCACACGCGCCAACCCTGCTGGACCATCCGATATGATCTAACGGCACAGATGCAATCTAGCGAAGGGGTACGCTACTTCTAATCTCAGCCGTTAAAACAACATCCAACGGTGCGCATACTATCGTCTTCCCCCGACGCGCCCAACGACGGCAACGCTTCCCAGCGGCGGCGCCATTGCCGGCTCTGGCCAAGATTCGCCTTACCCACTCGAGCTTCGAATTGAATGCGACAATTACACAGTGAACAACTACACGATAACAGGGAAAGGAAGCTCACATCGAATCTAGAAGCGCCCTGCTCTGCCCACGGTGAGCGGCGGATGCCGAGCTCCGGTGAGCAATTCCGGCACCAAAAGCGCCCAATCCTTGGTGAAGCGGCCACGGCAGCTTTCCCCCGAGCCCGAGGAAGACCCCAGGCACCCTCGACGGTGCGGACGACGATTGAATCGGAGATTCCCCCGCGGCGGCACCGCGCAACCTCACCTACTCTCTCTCTCTGGTTCTACGGCACCGGCGGCTGGGTAAGGTGGACACAGGGTGCCACGGATGGGTTGGATATTTGTATCCGTGGGACTCGTCAACGCACGACGCCGCCCGCCCGAGATCTCCGGCGAGGTCGACGCGGAGCGCGCGGAGTCCGTTGACAAGCGAGGGCTGACGCGCCTGGCCCACGCGCCAGTGGAGGGGAGGAGATCGAGCGCGCGGGCGCGAGGGAGTGTCTGTCGAGTGGGTCCCACCACGCAGTGGCACTACGGCAGGTGCTGGCGCCGAGGAGGCTGATGAGTGGGGCCCAGGTGTCGGCGCTTCCCTCCCCCTTGGTTGATGGGCCGCGCGGTGAGAAAGGTAAGTTGGGCCGAATTCGAGGTTCAGGGCCCAGGTAAGGTTTTTATCTTTTTCTTTTTCATTTTTCTTTCCATTTTCTTCATTTTCAAACCCAATTTGATTTAATTCAAACTTTTTGTGGATCTTCATTTATAAACTCTATTTTTGCCATTAAAAATACTAAGACTGAAGATAATTATTTATACATTTTATTTATATTTTCCTATCTCTTCTCTTTTCCTTATTTTCAAAACCCTAATTTCAAATTTAGGGTTAAATCAAGCTTCAAATAATTAATACCTTATTATTTTTATCCTCATGGTTTTATTTAATGCACAACACATAAAACTCCAACAAATGCACTTTTTCTTTATTTTAGCATAATTGTTTTATTTAGTCACTCTCAATTACATAGGTGCTCTTTTTATGATGCAAATAAGACACACAAAATGAGGAGCTCTCTTTATTACTCTTGGTATACAACTTGAGTATTACAAATCCTACCCCCCTTAAAAATAATCTCGTCCTCGAGATTTAAGAAGATCTAGGGAAAAGGTGGGGAAAATCTATACGAAGTTCTTCTTCTCTTTCCCAAGTTGCTTCATCTTCACCGTGGTGACTCCATTGCACTTTGCACATCTTTATAACCTTATTCCTCGTAACTCGAGTCAAAGTATCCAAAATCTTGATGGGGTACTCAGCATAAGTCAAATCTTCTTGAATACTAAGGTCTTCCATTGGTAACTGTTCTTCAGGCACCCTGAGACATTTCTTCAGCTGAGATACATGGAATACATCATGAACATCTGAAAGGTGATCCGGTAATTCCAATTGATATGCAACCTCTCCCACTCGCTTTAAGATTAAAAAGGGTCCAATAAAGCGAGGGGACAACTTTCCTTTGACCTTGAATCTTCTCATACCCCGGAGTGGTGACACCTTCAAATAGACATAATCACCCTCCTTAAACTCAAGTAGTCTTCTCCGGGTGTCAGCATAACTTTTCTGTCTGGACTGTGCAGTTCTCAAATTCTCCCTTATTTGCTGAACTTGTTCCTCTGCTTCTTGTATGATCTCAGGTCCAAACAACTGTCTTTCACCAGTTTGATTCCAATACAAGGGAGTCCTGCATTTTCTGCCATACAACGCCTCAAACGGTGACATCTTCAAACTGGCCTGATAGCTATTATTGTAAGAGAACTCTGCATAAGGCAAACTCTTATCCCAACTTCCACCATGTTTAAGAGCACAAGCTCTTAACATATCCTCTAGTACTTGGTTGGTCCTCTCAGTCTGCCCATCAGTCTGGGGATGGTAAGCCGAACTAAAATTCAATCTTGTATCCAATGACTCGTGCAACTGCTTCCAATATCGAGAGGTAAACTGTGATCCTCGATCTGACACAATCTTCTTTGGTACACCATGCAGGCATACAATCCGTGCCATGTACAACTCTGCCAACTTAGCTCCTGAATAAGTGGTCTTCACTGGAATAAAGTGGGCTACTTTAGTTAGCCTGTCCACAATCACCCATATAGAATCATATCCAGCAGACGTGCGGGGTAATCCAACAATAAAGTCCATGCCAATCTCTTCCCATTTCCACTCAGGTATTTTCAGTGGGTGCAATAATCCGGCTGGCCTCTGGTGTTCAGCTTTAATTCTTTGGCATACATCGCACATAGCCACATGTGCAGCCACATCTCTTTTTAGTCCATACCACCAATACTTTTGCTTCAAATCCTGATACATCTTAGTACTTCCAAGATGAATAGAATAAATTGAGTCATGTGCTTCCTTCAATATAGTTTCCCGAAGACTATCGATATCGGGAACACAGATCCGATTCTTGAACCATATCGTGCCTTGCTCATCCTCCGTGAACTCTGGGCCTCTACCCTCTGTTATCAGATCCTTGATCTCCTGGATTTTGGCATCACCAACCTGACCTTTACGAATTTCTTGCTCTAAGGTAGGTTCCAATTCAATGGTGACTCCTTCCGTATGTGTAACAATTCCCAGGTTGAGTCTCTCGAAATCTTTTGCTAATTCATCAGGTAGCTGGACAACGAAAGTGGAGTGAACATGCTCCTTCCGGCTCAAGGCATCTGCAACCAAATTTGCCTTGCCTGGGTGATAGTGAATCTCCAAGTCATAATCCTTACTGAGCTCCAACCAACGGCGTTGCCTCAGGTTGAGATCCTTCTGAGTGAATATATACTTCAAACTCTTATGATCCGTGTATACTTGGCACTTAGTTCCCATAACGTAGTGTCTCCAAATCTTAAGTGCATGCACAACTGCAGCCAATTCCAAGTCATGAGTGGGGTAGTTCAATTCATGTTTCCTCAACTGACGAGATGCATAGGCAATCACATGACCATCTTGCATAAGCACACATCCAAGTCCTTGGCCACATGCATCACAGTAAATGTCAAATCCCTTCTGCAGATCTGGCATAATCAATACTGGAGGTGACATCAATCTCTCCTTCAATTGATCAAAACTCTCTTGGCATTTCTCATCCCACTTGAATTCTCTTCCTTTCTCCAAAAGCGATGTCATGGGTTTAGCAATCTTAGAAAATCCTTCAATAAATCTCCGATAATATCCTGCGAGTCCCAAGAAACTCCGAATCTCCGTAACTGTAGTGGGCACTCTCCACTCCATAATCTCCTTCACTTTAGCAGGATCCACTGCTATCCCTCCATTAGAAATAATATGACCAAGGAATGGCACCTTGTCAATCCAAAACTCGCACTTGCTAAACTTAGCGTAGAGTTGATTATCTCGTAACTTCTGTAGCACCAACCTTAGATGTTGTTCATGATCACTTTCATTCTTAGAATAGATAAGAATATCGTCGATAAACACCACGACGAATCTGTCCAAATAATCCATAAACACTTTGTTCATCAAATTCATGAAATATGCTGGTGCATTGGTCAATCCAAACGACATAACAGTAAACTCATATAATCCATATCGAGTCGAGAAAGCCGTCTTGGGAATATCCGATGGTCTAATCCTCATCTGATGGTATCCCGATCGGAGATCAATCTTCGAGAATACCCTGGCTCCTCTCATCTGATCAAATAAATCCTCAATACGGGGCAACGGATACTTGTTCTTCACCGTAACATCATTAAGAGATCTATAATCCACACACATCCGTTGCGATCCATCCTTCTTCTGCACAAATAACACCGGTGCTCCCCAAGGTGAGGAACTTGGACGAATGTAACCAGCCTCTTGTAACTCCGTCAACTGCTTCTTCAGTTCCTTCAACTCTTCTACGGACATTCTATATGGCCGTTTAGAAATAGGGGCGGTTCCAGGTAAGAGATCAATAACAAACTCAACTTCTCTATCAGGTGGCATCCCTGGTAACTCCTCTGGAAAGACATCCGGAAAATCTCTAACCACCCGGATGTTGTCACCAACAAACTCCTCAGGCATAAAGAACATTGCACGCATGGATGAGGAGGTTACTGCAATATTAACTTGAAATCTTTCTCCTTTAGTGGTAGTGAGTTCTATGGTACCTCTACCACAAGCTATAACGGCCTTTGCCTTTCTCAGCCATGACATACCAAGGATCAAATCTATACTGCTTGACTCTAATATTATAGCAGTAGCTCCAAACTCTCTACCCATAATGGTTAATGTCAATCTACGTGTCATTTGATTCGCCTCAACAGGCCCTTTAGGTGTAATTACTATCAGGGGTTTTCTCATATTTAGCAGTGGTATTTCATTTGTGTTGGCATATCGAGCAGACATGAATGAATGTGTAGCACCAGAATCAAATAATATGGTTGCGGGAATTGCATTAACATAAAACATACCAATTACGAGGTCCCCTCCATCCGGAGTATCATCAACGCTGACTTGATTCACCCTGGCTATAGAATATCCCTTGCCAGGGGTCTGTTGCTTGTTCTGAGTTGGAGTAGTAGCAATCCTCTGTGGGCAGACATTTGCATAATGACCAATCTTCCCACACTTGAAACATTGAGTGCCCGGACTCTGTCCTGCAAACTTCGTCGGGGTGCCAGTAGGGGTAGCCTGTCGAGGAGGTGGAGTCCTCAGTGGTGACTGCTGAACTGGGTGTGGTCCTCCTGGTCGGGTCGGTGTACCCTGTGGTGAACTGTAGCGAGGACGAACACTGCTGCTACCCTGTCCCTGTGAGATAGCCTTCCTCTTCAAATCTCCCAACTGAACACGCTTGTGTTCAATAGCCAGGGCCTTATCCAACAGTCTCTGAAATCATGGAAATGTGTGTGCTACTAGAGCATACTGCAGTGGTCCATTAAGTCCTTCAATGAAATGCTCCTGCTTCCTCTCGTCCTCAGCAACTTCTTCAGGGGCATATCTGGATAGCTGAATAAACTTGTCTCTGTACTCACTGACTGACATACTTCCTTGCTTCAGCGACAGAAACTCCTTCTTCTTGATCTTTATCATCCCAGCTGGAATATGGTAGTTCCTGAACTGTGTACTGAACTCCTCCCAAGTGATAGTATCCGCAGCATCATGGGCAGCAGTATAAGAATCCCACCAGTCAGCAGCAGGACCAGTCAGACGTCCAGAAGCATATAAAACCTTCTCCCGGTCGGTGCATTGTGCAATATTCAGCATCTTCTCAATTGACTTCAGCCAATCATCCGCGTCCAGTGGATCAGGTGAGCTAGCGAATGTAGGCGGCTTATGACTCATGAACTCCCGGTGCTTATCACGAGGTGGAACTGGTGGTGGTGGTGGAGGCAATGGCACTTGTTGCTGCTGTTGCTGTTGTTGCATTTGCTGTTGCAGCTGCTGTTGTTGCGCCCTCCTTTCCTGGCGTATCTCATCTCGTTCCTGGCGCAACTCCTGTCGTATATCTTCTCTTTCCTGACGCATCTCTTGGCGTTCTTGCTGCATCTGGGCACGCATATCAGCCATAGTGTCAGCCATTTGCTGCATCACCGCCATCTGAGCAGCAACCAGTGGGTCAACTCCGCCTGGTGGAGGATTAGGAGGATTCATCCCTGCAGGCTGTGGCTGAGGTTGTCTTCGAGTGTGTTGATTAGGAGGCAAATCAATTCCACCACCCCTCCTGGTATTGACCATCTGAGTTAGATACATATGGTAAGAAAGAGCAGTAGACAAGGCAGTAATTACAATCATGTTACTTTGGGGGATTTATTAGCTAAGCAGATTAATATTTCACCTACTATAGCTAATTCAATACCTTATGTTGGTACATGCTAAGATGTCCATCTATACTATTCCAGACAATCAAAGAAGCAAATCAGGCATTGATCATCAGAACAATCAACCAATATTTTTAATAGAGAAAATAGTTTTAACTTTGTCTTAGGCTTCCTATCTCTTAAAAATGTCATAGGGGTAGGGATTCCAAGGTTTGAAATCCATCTTGTCTCAGAGTAGAAAAGGTAAGAATGATCAGAGTAGAACAGTAGAAGGTGAGACAGGATTAAGATAAGTGTAGAAAGAATCAGAGTAAGGTAAGTGTGGAATGAATCAGAATGAGATAAGTAGGTAAGGGTTTGTCCAGTCTATCTAGGTTTCATCCTACAGTCAACATTTCCTCTGATACCACTTCTGTAACACCCGGTTTTAAAGAACAAAGCCGGGTGCATCTCATACATGCGCCAAGAAGACAACACATATAATAACAGAGTGTATAGAGATAAATGTCATAAAACATCAGAGTAATTATTACATAGCGGAAGTCTTATTACAAAATAAGGATAAATATAAACGAACTAAGGATCGTCGGCGCCAATGTCGACTGAGAAACGCCATCTAGATCAGATCGAACTCCTCAGTGTTAGGCAGCTCCTCTTCAACCACCTGTTCTTCTCCTGTGGGGGGGGTGTGAGACAGCAAGAGTGAGCTCACATACGTTCATAGCTCAACAAGTCGTGGGGAATAATGTGGCATAAACTCACCAAAGGTGGGAGTTCATGTAGTGTAAGGCTGATCAATGAAATAAAGGCTAAGGCTGAGCATTGCTTTTATAAGTTGGTCAAAATTTTATTAGCAATTACTAAGTGTAAGTAAATACCAAACCTTAATAACAATAAAGAACAGTAATAGTAAAATAATCCCAAATGCGATGCAAATGTCAAATTGAATTTAAGTTCCATAATTAATCATGTGAGGGTCCGAGCCGCTCTTGACCGTGAGCACGGCTAGTATACTAGTTTTACACTCTGCAGAGGTTGCGCATCTTTACCCACAAGTCGTGTATCCCATGTCGCCTGGGTTTGCAAGGCCCTTAGACACTACCGAGGTGAATGGCTAGGGATCCACTACGAGGCCTTTACAAAGTTCCACTAGCTTCCGAAAACCCGCTACAGTTTATAGGAAGATCCAGTGCAGGGTTCCTGGCTGACCGCCATCGCAGCAAAATCAACCAGGGACCTCCCTACACTGACCTCTCCCCTACTGCCCTTGCCCCTTTCGGGTAAGGTAGTCTTCCACTAGCTTTCCTAATTAGTCAGCCAAGGGCGTCCCATTAAACCCTTGTGGTAGCACTGTTTTCCCGGGTGGTCGCTCCATGTTCCCATTAATTTAATGATCTTAACATGAACAATAATAATAACAAGATAATAACAGAATAATCATGAATAATGAATCTCCATACCCAATCCACATAAAGCAATAGCAAGTACTACCCAAAAATATTCCAGGGGTGAACAAGGTATAGAGGTAATCAAAACTGGGGTACATAAAGGATCCCATCAAAATTAACCTATGCAGATCATTAAAATTAATAAGAACATGGCTGGGAAAAGTAAGTGATCAAGGGCACAACTTGCCTGTAATGAGCTCCTGCTCAGCTATCTCTACTTGCTGAACCTCAGTTTCCACAGTGGCTTGCTCGTCTACTCGCATCAACACAATACATACATAGTATAGCCAAAATCAACATCACACCAAACAGATAAATAAAATATACAGTAAAAATCTACACATTAAAATGAAACCATAGGAACTGGAATCACTGAATTTGGAGTTATAGAATTTAAGTTATGAATTTCCTAAGATTTAAGGTGATTATAATAGGATTAGATGATAAATTAATTTTCTAACAGAGTTCATGTCAAAACAGTGATTCTAAATGATAGAGAATAATATTACAAAATTTTAGAAATTGGAATGACTCAATTTGGAATTAAAATGAATTTTCTATGCATTTTACAAGTTTCTAGATTTGTTTTTGTATTAAAAATGAATTTCTAATATTAATTTCTCTGTTTTTAATACTCTCGGGACTGGGCGTCAAATTTCAGAAAACACAGGGGGCTAGCGCAGAAGATTCCCCAGACCCAGAGCACAGTGCACCAGGACGGCGGGTTGATTCTATAATATTCCAGGGGCTCTTTAACAAAGTATACCCGCGAAGGGGTATCGACGATTTCTGGCCGTTGGATCTAAATCAAGCGCCCAGATTACACTCCGTTGTTATAACACAGTTGCGCTCCTTGTGACCGTCGGATCAAAGGTCTGGGGCCGAGATCCAATCACACGCGCCAACCCTGCTGGACCATCCGATATGATCTAACGGCACAGATGCAATCTAGCGAAGGGGTACGCTACTTCTAATCTCAGCCGTTAAAACAACATCCAACGGTGCGCATACTATCGTCTTCCCCCGACGCGCCCAACGACGGCAACGCTTCCCAGCGGCGGCGCCATTGCCGGCTCTGGCCAAGATTCGCCTTACCCACTCGAGCTTCGAATTGAATGCGACAATTACACAGTGAACAACTACACGATAACAAGGAAAGGAAGCTCACATCGAATCTAGAAGCGCCCTGCTCTGCCCACGGTGAGCGGCGGATGCCGAGCTCCGGTGAGCAATTCCGGCACCACAAGCGCCCAATCCTTGGTGAAGCGGCCACGACAGCTTTCCCCCGAGCCCGAGGAAGACCCCAGGCACCCTCGACGGTGCGGACGACGATTGAATCGGAGATTCCCCCGCGGCGGCACCGCGCAACCTCACCTACTCTCTCTCTGGTTCTACGGCACCGGCGGCTGGGTAAGGTGGACACAGGGTGCCACGGATGGGTTGGATATTTGTATCCGTGGGACTCGTCAACGCACGACGCCGCCCGCCCGAGATCTCCGGCGAGGTCGACGCGGAGCGCGCGGAGTCCGTTGACAAGCGAGGGCTGACGCGCCTGGCCCACGCGCCAGTGGAGGGGAGAAGATCGAGCGCGCGGGCGCGAGGGAGTGTCTGTCGAGTGGGTCCCACCACGCAGTGGCACTACGGCAGGTGCTGGCGCCGAGGAGGCTGATGAGTGGGGCCCAGGTGTCGGCGCTTCCCTCCCCCTTGGTTGATGGGCCGCGCGGTGAGAAAGGTAAGTTGGGCCGAATTCCAGGTTCAGGGGCAAGGTAAGGTTTTTATCTTTTTCTTTTTCATTTTTCTTTCCATTTTCTTCATTTTCAAACCCAATTTGATTTAATTCAAACTTTTTGTGGATCTTCAATTATAAACTCTATTTTTGCCATTAAAAATACTAAGACTGAAGATAATTATTTATACATTTTATTTATATTTTCCTATCTCTTCTCTTTTCCTTATTTTCAAAACCCTAATTTCAAATTTAGGGTTAAATCAAGCTTCAAATAATTAATACCTTATTATTTTTATCCTCATGGTTTTATTTAATGCACAACACATAAAACTCCAACAAATGCACTTTTTCTTTATTTTAGCATAATTGTTTTATTTAGTCACTCTCAATTACATAGGTGCTCTTTTTATGATGCAAATAAGACACACAAAATGAGGAGCTCTCTTTATTACTCTTGGTATACAACTTGAGTATTACATTAGGCCCACCCACAGTTGTCCTTGTCCAACGGACCCTAGACAACCCTGCAGATGCCCCTGAATCACTTGACAAGTTCGGTATCTGTGTTCCTTACCTTTCCCAAGAGCGTTTCACCCATCACGCAGACATTACAAAACATCAGAGGTATGAAAATGCGGAAGCAATTACAATAACTTACCTTATATTAAAAGTAAGAAAGAGTTGGATTATTATAGACCAGAAACAAATATAAGAGTGATGAGTATTATTATTACATCACTGGGAGGCAAAAACCATTCCCGATAGACATTAAACAAAAGTTTTAACGGAGGATCCTTTCCTCCTGAAGCTTCACTCCTGGCTTTCTTCTTTGGGTACCACCTTTGAACAAAAGCAGCAAAAGTTTGCCGCTTCTTCACCTAAAACCACATGGGACAAAGCCCTGAGTACGAAGTGTACTTTCGCAAGACTTACCCGACAAAGTAAAAGACTCTCAAAGATATGTTGGTCTTTTGGGGATCAAGGAATGGCTTATCAATAGTCAAAGACTCTGTTTGCAGAAATGCTTACTAATAGTGGATCCTTAAAAATCAACTTTTACTTGTCAGGTTAAGTGAAATTACCTGAAGCTAGAGTTCTTTCTACCCTAGTTCAATCACTTGACCTATACTAGCCAATTTCTTAACAACCCTTCATCTTTACTGGATTGCTACGTGTAGGGCAATGACCAAGTCTTCATATCCGCGAAGTTACGGCGATCCGAATCGATTATACTTAGCTGAGGATCTCCAATCACATGACATATGTAGCACTTAACCCTTGCATATGTCAACTCGCCACCGGAGTTCTTAAGACCAGATCAGGTTCACGCCAACCGAGAGCACAGATACACCACAGTCCAGCCTCTTGCCACGGAGGGTACACGCTACTCTCACCATTTCTCCACTCCCATTGCGTGTTATCTTATTCTGGTATTAGTCTGCCCGAGGCAAAGCTTACCCATGATGATTGATGAGGCATGTGACCAGTTAAAGGGTCCTCGATCAGCAAGCCTACATCGAGAAGGTCCTTAATCGACACTGACGGAGACACTACACCGAGACTCTCCTCTCGTGCAAGTCACCCGCTTGGTCTCAGCTTCATTAATTTTCAACCCAAAGTTGGTACCTGGCAGAGGTACAAATTTTCTGATGTTGAACTCATCATGGCCATGATGGATCCATTACCAAGTTTTATTTTCAAAAACATCCCACCCACTTTGAAGTATCATATTTTCTGAAAACAAAACCTTTTGTTTTTCTAGAGCAAAACTAAGCATAAGAAAAACCTTTTGTAAAATAGGGATTTAAGAGGTAATCAAATCCAAGGAAGGAAATGCAGGAATTGGTTTAGCACACAACTCCTATTACCTAATGCATCAAGTAAGTGAGAAAGATTTTAAAAGCAACAAGGAGGTGGCAAATGCACCGGGGCTTGCCTTGTGTTACTGGTGAATCAGGCTCTGTTCCGCAGATATCAAAATAAAAACAGTTGCCTGCCTGATGTTCCTCAGGTGGTGGTGGTGGAGTCTTTGCTTCTTCGACTTCTACTTCCTCTTCATTTTCTAAATACAGCCATACATAATAATGAATACCCATGTAATGCTCATGAGGGTGCAAAGATAATAAAAGTTTATTATCTAAAGTCTTGAATACAACTTTCCTTCATGGATCTCCGAGAACTTAGGGTTTTCGGAGTCTATAGTGAAGTTCACAGGGTAGGGGGAAACTAGGGTTTTGGGTTCTAAGTATCAAACATGGTCCAAACCATACCAAACTCTACCCAAGGTTTTTAAATATTATTTAGAATAACCCTAAAAGTTTAGTGAATTTTGGATTTATTATTTATTCCCTAAAAATCCAGAAGTATGGCTTTTGGCTATTTTAAATACTCTATAATTTCCTATTTGGACTAAAATTATGAAATTATTTTTATTAAATACTATAGGAAATTAGAAGTCTGGCAAAATTGGTCTTGCATTTTTAGCATTTTTCTACAATTTTCTAGGCATTCTTTAATCCAGGAAGAAAAAAGAAAAGGAAAAGCCATGAATAGTGTTGGGCTGAATTCAGCCCAACCAGCCCACAGCAGGGGAGAACTCCACGCGCGCCCGCGCCCGTGGGGCAGTTTTACACGGGAGCCCTCCGGGGTTTGAATATCCCTAGAAGAATCCTGCGCACTATTCAACTGAGTCACTGACACTTGCAGAAAAGTCCCTGGACTTCTATTTCTTTACGGCCTGAAGCCCACGACGTCGCACGGCGCTGGGCCACGCTCCGGCAAACTTACGCTGGCCGATTTACTCGATGACCGGCGCCCTACTTTGGCAAACACCGAATTCAATCTCTAACCAAAGTTTTCCCTCAACTAATTTCACAAACGACTACCTAACCGGTTCTGTCCACGGTGACAGCGGGCATCACGGACATTTAACCGCGTTCCCGACAACCTAAGATAGCTTAGCTCAATCGAGTTGGTCGGGGAGTATCAGGGGCACACAAGAACACTAAAATGGGAGGGCAGAGGGTATGAGCGGACCTGGGATTTGCTGACCACGGTGAGGTCAAACCGAGCAGTGTTCTTGAGTGATTTGGGGGAAATGAGAAATTGGAGCTCTCTGGTGAACAATTGGAGGCACGACTTGGTGGCTTGGTGCGGGATTATCCTACGGACCCGATGGTGCGCTCAATTTATAGAGTCCGTGAGCGGTGGCCGGTGAATTGGACGAAGACGCGCGGCGGTCGGAGAAACAGGAAGTTACTGGCACGCAAGCTTAGTGGCTTTCATCGTGGCAAGTTCCTCGGCGATGAACGGACGGCTAACGTCAGTCACGGCGATGCGGTGAATGTGCCAAGGCACGTGGCGCAAGGCCGTGAAGTGGCTGTCTCCGGCGAACTCATCCGAATCCACTGTGGTTTGCTTGGTACGGTGGCCGGAGTAAAATAATGGTCAGAGTGTTTCCATGGTGATATTTCTTACCCCTGGCGCTATCCAATTGATCCAAACACGAATCCGCGCGTGGCTCGTCGGCGGCGAGGGACTGAGCTAGCAATCTGATTAGCGCACTGTACCATCACGAACCCTATTCAGTTGGCCTGACAGAGCTCTTTTGAGGGCAATTTGTGCTAAATTTTATATAGTGACCAGACCAACACTCTACATCAAACTTGTAGTTCAACAGACCAGCTTCAAGTTTGCCATAGAGGTTTTGGTTAAACAACCACTGAATCGAGCGCTACATGGTTCCAAAGTTGATCCTACACACTGTTAACCAGAGTTTCAGACTTGAGGCTGACTGACAGCCCAACTTTGGGTCAAATTATCTCCAAATTTCTTATGTAACCCAAGCTTAATCTCTATAGTAAAGTTGCTCTCCTTACATAGCTCTACCAATTTGATGTGGTGACCTAGGGCAAAATATTCACAATTTGGAAGATATAGGGCCCCAAAGTTGGACCAAATACACTGAAATCAGACTTAACTCTATAGGGTTCAAATAGGGCTTTTTTGCAAATAGACCCAAACCTTAGGGTTTAAGTTGCAAATCCACACACTTGTGAACCACATGAGTTAAGATGCTCCAATTTCATGGTTTTTGCACTTTAGTCCAAAAGTGCACTAGCTTTGCACTTAGCCCCCTAGGGCTTTAGTCCAGGGCTTTCCAGGGTTCTATTTAGGGTTTTTGGTGATTCTAGGGTTTGGATGCTACTTAAGTTCATCCATGGTAATATTTTATGACTATTTTAATTGAGTTTTTGAAGTTTTCTCTTAGTAGGCCTTGTTTGCTGTATTAAGCCCAATCTAGGGTTTAGCACTGTACCCTAGGGTTTCACTTAAAACATGTCCCATCAATACAACTTGTTTGAACTTTTTGCCTAGTGAATGCACTCTAAGTGTAACAATCACATGATATGCCAATTCTTATGATGTCATGCTCAAGCTTTAGTGGCAGTAACACCAGGGGTGTTACATCCATCATCGGTAGTTGTGGATGGAGCACTAGACTCTAATTGCTCAAATTTTAGTTGATAGCTCACAATTCAAATTTGCAAATGTTTCAAATTTTTCTAGCAAACCTTTATAATCATTTTAAGAGCTAATCAACTTATTTTTCAAAGTTTTAAGTTGAGCCTTTTGTTTAGTGCAAACATCCTGAAAAAAATTAACGGCTTCCACAAGCTCATCTACGGAGGGCTTTCCCTCACCTTCATCATCACTACTGCTATCATCACTAGAGGATGAAATACTCATTTTACCTCTTGCTATATGGCATTTGCGTGATGACCATGATGATCGTGATGAGGATCGGTGGCTGCACATCCTTGGAGGTTCATCTTCGCTTGAAGAGTCATCCCAAGTCTTGACACTTGTAAGCGCCTTGCCTTTGCTCCTCTCCTTTTTGGGTTCGGCCATAGTTGGACAGTTATCCCTGAAGTGGCCCTTCTCCCTGCATGCGAAGCATCCTCTCTTTATTTGCTTTTTCTGGTTAATGTTAAAGTGAAGATCCTCGACCTGCTGGGCCACACCCATTAGATTAATCTTGAGGATCATCCCCATTACCTTTCCAACTCGTTGGATTATTTCTTCGTCCTTGGAGGATGATGTTGATGGTTGATTATCTTCATCATCATCACTTTCTTCTTCTTCCTCTTCTTCACTTGAGGAACTTGGAGTGGGAGCCTTCTTTTACCCTTCCTTTCATCACATGCAAAAGCATATGGCCTTGAGGAAGTTGGCTCCTCTCCCTGACACATTTTTCGCGACATCTCAAAGGCCGGATTTTCCCAATCACAATGGTCGGGGTCATTGTACTCAAGTCCTCCATGTTGTGAAGAATAGTGATGATGCTCCCATATCTTTGTTGTGGTAGTAGGGAGATAATCTTCCTCACAATGTCCGCATCACCTAGCTTATTAATGCCAATAGAATTGAGCTCATTGATAATTAGATTCAAACGAGAATACATGTCTCTAACAAGCTCATTATCCTTTATAGCAAAAGAATTATACTCATTTAAGACTAGGCAATGTTTTTGCTCGCGGATATTGGATATGCCGTCGTGAAGCTCATGCAATTTTAGCCAAATCTCATTAGTAGTTATTAATGTAAAAACTTGATTAAAAATATCCATACTAAGAGATTCATATAACAATTTTTGGCTCTAGCAGCTAAGTGAATTTCTTTTTCCTCACTCGTGGTGGGTGGTTTCATCCTATCACGAGTGATTCTCCAAACACCTATATCAACGACCTCTAGGTAACAAGCCATTCTAGCACTATAATATGAGAAGTTAGTGTCGTCGAAGTGTGGTGGCCTATGGGTATCCATCCCTTCCTCTAAATGCGTCGACTCTTTTAGCGGTGAAGCTAAAGCGTTTCAAATGAGCCAAACCAGGCTCTGATACTAATTGAAGGAAACATGTGACGCCTAAGAGTTGGGGTGAATTACGACTTCTAAAACTTTCTCTAAACTAGGCCGCAAATAAATTCCTAGTGCAAAACCTATGCAAATAATCAAACTAGAATGTGCAAACTAGGTTTTGTCTAAGTGTTGCTATCTCTACTGCAATGTCTAAGTTTCAGTCCTAAACAACACAAGTTAAAAGACAAGATTGAAACTTAAATGCTTAATATAAATGCGGAAGCTAAAGAGCAAGATAGAGATGCAAACTCTCGTGGATGACACCGGTACTTTTACCGAGGTATCCAGAAGCACGCAAGGTCTCGACTAATCCTTGTTGGTGCCCCTATGCAAAGGGAAGCCCACGTGAGGGCTAAGCACCATGGTCGAGTAACTCCGTAGAGAGCTGCGGGCCTTCTCCACGCGCAAGTGGTGCTCCACTTTCGGCTCCTCTCGGACGCTCCCCGTCGTATCCACTATCGAGCTTCCGGCTAAAAACGTCGCGGGCCTCGTTCCCTCCGGTACACGGTGGCGGCTGACACAAACGCGGTTGTCACGGTCTCGCAAGACTCTCACCCCACTCAGTATAATTATAACGCTCGCGCAAGAGCCGAGGGGTTGTGTGTTTTTTCTAAACTCAGTCAACAAACTAGGATTCACCTAGAGCAAGCGCTAAAGTGGTCTAACTAACCTAAGCACTTCGCAAAGCACCTACGTAATCACCGAGTGATTCTATTAAGCACTTGGGTGTATGAGCACTTGGGAATGTCTACTATATGCCTTGGTATGTTGCTTGGGCTCCCACACCTTGAAATGGTCGGTTGGGGTGGTCTTTATAGGCCCCAACACAATTCTAGCCATTGGAGAAAAGTTGCTGCTCTCTACGGTACACCGGACAGTTCGGTGGGGTCACCGGACAGTCCGGTGTGCCTAGCCATTGGATCTGACACCGCAGGTAACCATTGGCGCTACAGGCTTTTACACCGGACAGTCCGGACTTCACACCAGACAGTCTGGTGGCTTTTCTCCACCACTGCCACCTGGAACTAGCCATTGGGCCACTGTTCTATGGTGCACCGGACAGTCCGGTGCTCTCGGCCGAACAGTCTGCCAGTGGCAACACTATTGTTCGTTTCTTGGACTTGCTTGATACTTGTTGATCTTCACTTGTGATCTTCATAATGTCTTCTTTTGAGGTGTTGCTTTCCTCAATGCCTTAGTCCAAGTAACTTTAGCATCCTGTGAACTACAAACATAAACACTAGCAAACACATTAGTCCACATGTTATGTTGATCATCAAAGACCAAAATCTATTGAGCCAAATGACTCGGGGTCCATTTTTCTTACAGCATCCATGCAGGATGTTGCACAGCATGCGCTTTCGCAGTACTGTTTGTTGTTCAGTGGGGTAGCTGACGACCTTGACCTGAAGTACTAGCCCCGCCATTCGAACAGTAGTACTGGAGGTGTGATTGTCTCCCCAGTTGGTGAGGCAATCCTATATTGAGCAGCATGGTCAACCTGCTCGCCGTGCTCAACACCGAGCTGGACCACGCCCTTGACGAGTTGGGCAAGGCTCGGGCGGAGATTGTGGAACTACGTGCTGAGCGCGTGGAGTGCCACCATCAGGAGGATGGTTCCCCCACCCTTATCGGGACTCAACATCCTTACTGCTCACCGCCCCGTGGTCATCATGCTTACGACACCCCTGACTGCAGAACCAAGATAGACTTGGAGCCCTAGATCAATAGAGTCGGAGTTTGTAATAAATGTTTAAATCAGTGTCTTAGTCGTAGCCAGTCTTAGTTTTCCTATCATGTGTTTCTATGTTTGTCATGATGAGCTTATGATGAAGTTGACTCTTTGTAATGATTGTCACCAAGGTGTGGGTATCCCCTGCAACTTGGTGTAGTTATTAATAAAGTTAGTCATTTAGTTGGGCAACCTTTTATTTCCACTTCCCTCTTTATCTGAGAAGTTGTGTTGGGTGTGTGGAGAGTAAGTGAAGATGCTCATTTGTTCAGTGATATGAAGACTTCTATATTTCTTTTCTTATGCTGAAAGACTGCAGGGTCAGGTCTGATGTGTGTATGCTTTCTACACATGTTTGACAATAGGCGCCGAGGTGGAAGGCATGCCCAACAAGGGCAGCAGGCATCCTAGGATGAGGCACCTCAACAATAGTTGCCACCACTGCCCCCAATGACAATCGAGCAGATGATTCTGATGCAGACTCATGCAGTTCAAGCGATTGATTAGACTCTAGCAGTCATGCAATAGGTGTAGCTGCAGTAACCCCCAACTCAAGCTCAACTGCAGATGCAGATGCCGCAGATGCCGAGGGACAAGCGTGCGGAGTTCATGAGGGGTCATCCCCCTGTGTTTGCCCAATCTGCAAACCCCATGGACACCGAAGACTGGTTGTGCACAGTGGAGCAGGAGCTGCATACCGCTCAGTGCAATCACCGTTAGAAAGTTCTGTATGGTCCTAGTCTGCTAAGGGGAGCAGCACAGTCCTAGTGGGAGTCCTACCTCGCCACCCATGCTGACCCAGATGTCGTTACTTGGGAGGAGTTCAGAAAAAACTATCACCAATACCACATGCCTGAAGGTTTGATGATAGTGACGAAGGAAGAATTCTTAGCACTGAAGCAAGGGCCCCTGTCTGTTAGTGAGTACAGGGACAAGTTTCTGCAACTATCTCGCTACGCACCTAAGGATGTCAACATTGATGCCAAGAGGCAGTACAAGTTCTTAATAGGTTTGGTTAACCCCATTCACTACCAACTTATGAAACATACATTTCCTACCTTTCAACATCTGATCGGTAGAGCTATCATGACTAAGAGGAAGCGTCAGGAGATGGAAGATCGAAAGCGCAAGATCGGTGGACCACAGGCTGGGAGCAGCCGTCATCCCCGTTTCTTAGGCAACCCACCCCAGCAGTTCAACCAGAAACACCCTCAAGGCCACCAGCATCAATGTCAGCATCAACAACAGTTCCAGAGGCAATTCCCTCAGCAACAGCAACAGTACCGCTAGCACAACCAACAGGGAGGAAACTAGTATCAGCGGTAGAGTAGCCAGGCACCTCGCCTTCCTTCCCTAGCAACCAACCGGAACAATCAAACAGCCCTAGCGCAAGGAGGAGGCCATGGATATTTCCACTATGGGGAACAAGGTCACTGGGCGACTCATTGCCCGAAGAAAGTAGCTCAGCAGCAGCCAGTTTCCAACACCCCAACAAGACAAGGAGCACCACAGCAAGCATCAGGAAGTCGTGGTTAGGCCTACAACCGTGGAAAGGTGAACCACTTGGGGGCTGAAGCAAACAAGGATGCATCGGATGTGGCAGCAGGTATGTTTCCAGTCGAATCCCATCCAGCAAAAGTACTATTTGATATTGGTGCCACACATTCTTTCGTTTCTACATCATGGGTAGAAGCACATAACATCCCCGTAGAACCAATGATTCCACCTCTAAGAGTTAATTCAGTTAGGGGAAAAGTTCAGTCTGATAAGATGTGCTCGAATCTAAGGATTGAAATAAGGGGATAGATTTCCCCCTAACCTAGTAGTAATGGGTACTCAAGGGTTAGATGTCATCCTAGGGATGAATTGGCTGCACAGAAACCAAGCAACTGTCAGCTGTGACAAGAGGACAGTAAAGTTAGTGTCCCCACTCAGGAAAGAAGTAGTAACTGAACTGTTCATGCCTAATCTAGAAGAAGGAGCCTGTCACCATATGTCTATAAATGGTAAGGAGGCCAACCTACTTGAGGCCATCAGAGTTGTGTCAGAGTTCCCCGACGTGTTTCCTGAGGACTTACCAGGCATGCCACCCGAGCGTAAAGTTGAGTTTGCCATAGAGCTTGAATCTGGCACCGCCCTTATTTCTAAGAGAGCCTACAGAGTGTCTGGACCAGAGTTGGTGGAACTCAAGAAGCAGATCGATGGGCTGTTAGAGAAAGGCTACATCAGACCCAGTACTTCGCCTTGGGCCGCACTAGTTCTGTTTGTGGAGAAGAAAGATGGGACCAAGAGGATGTGCATTGACTACAGAGCTTTGAATGAAGTCACCATCAAGAACAAGTACTCTCTGCCAAGAATAGAAGATTTATTTTATCAATTGAGAGGAGCCAAAGTGTTCTCAAAGATAGATCTGATGTCAGGTTACCATCAGCTCAGGATCCGACCTTCGGATATCCCGAAGACAACATTTATCACCAAGTATGGGTTATATGACTACACAGTCATGTCATTCGAATTGACAAATGCACCAGCTTTCTTTATGTACTTGATGAATAGTGTGTTCATGGACTACCTCGACAAGTTCGTAGTGGTGTTCATCAATGATACTCTTATATACTCTCAGAATGAGAAAGAACACAAGGAGCATTTGAAGATGGTATTGCAACGGTTACGAGAGCATCAGTTGTATGCCAAGCCAAGCAAATATGAATTCTGGATCAGTGAAGTCCTGTTCTTGGGTCATATCATAAACCGAGATGGATTAGCCATGGATCCAAAGAAGGTAGCAGATATCCTGGACTAGAAAGCACCAAGAGATGTCTAGGGAATCAAGAGTTTCATTGGAATGACCGAATACTATCTGCATTTCATTGAAGGTTTCTCCAAGATTGCCAGACCAATGACAACCCTGCTAGCAAAGAAAGTTGAGTTCAAGTGGACCCTAGAGTGCCAAGTGTCCTTTGAAACATTGAAGAAGTTGACTACAACACCTGTGTTGATTATGTCAGATGTACATAAACCATTCTCAGTGTATTGTGATGCTTCGTACACTGCTCTGGGATGTGTGTTAATGCAAGAAGGGAGAGTAGTGGCGTACTCGTCTGACAGCTGAAGATTCATGAGAGAAATTACCCCACTCATGACATGGAATTAACAGCAGTGGTTCATGCACTGAAGACCTATAGGCACTATCTATATGGTCAGAAGTGTGATATTTATACAGACCACAGGAGTCTTAAGTACATATTCGCACAGTTAGAGTTAAACATGAGGCAGCGAAGATGGCTGGAATTAATCAAAGACTATGAGCTGGAGATACACTATCACCCATGCAAAGCCAATGTGGATGCAGATGCTTTGAGTAGGAAAAGTCAAGTCAACATGATGGTCGCTCATCTGATGCCATATGAACTAGCAAAGGAATTTGACAGACTGAGTCTCGGATTTCTAAACAGCACTCAGGGAGTGATAGTTGAGCTAGAACCCACTCTAGAACGAGATATCAAGGATGGGCAAAACAATGATGAGAAGATCAATGAAATTCAACAACTGATCTTAGATGGAAAAGGCAAAGATTTCTAGGAAGACGTAGAAGACGTAGTATGGTTCAAAGATAGGCTGTGTGTTCCTGACATCAGATCGATTCGGGAGCTGATTCTTAAGGAAGCTCATGAGACAGTTATTCCATACACCCTGGCAGTGAGAAGATGTACCAAGACCTAAAGAAAAGATTCTGGTGGTACGGTATGAGAAGTGAGATCGCATAGTATGTGGCCATATGTGACAGTTGTCAGAGAATTAAGGCAGAGCATCAAAGGCCCATAGGTTTGTTGCAGCCGTTGCAGAATCCTCAGTGGAAATGAGATGAGATTGGGATGGACTTTATAGTCGTCATGCCTCACACTCGAGCCGGTTATGACTCCATCTGGGTAGTAGTGGACTACTTGACAAAGGTGGCTTATTTCATACCAGTCAAGACCACCTATAACAGTGGAGTGTTGGTAGAGCTATACATGTCCCAGATTGTATGCTTGCATGGAGTACCAAAGAAGATAATATCTGATCGGGGAACCCAGTTCACTTCCCATTTTTGGCAGCAGTTGCATGAAGCCTTGGGCACGCATTTCAAGTTCAGTTCAGCTTATCACCCACAGACAGATGGTCAGACTGAGAGAACCAACCAGATCCTTGAAGACATGTTGAGGGCTTGTGCTTTGCAAGACAAGTTAGGTTGGGACAAGAGGCTACCTTATGCAGAATTGTCCTACAACAACAGTTACCAGGCCAATTTGAAGATGTCACCATTCCAAGCACTCTATGGGAGGAATGTCCAACTCCGTTGCACTGGGACCAACCCGATGAAAGGCAGGTGTTTGGTCCAGACATTTTGCTTGAAGCCAAAGAGAATATTAGAATGGTTCGAGAAAATCTGAAGACATCGCAGTCCAGACAGCGAAGCTATGCTAACACTAGAAGAAGAGAGTTGAGCTTCAAAATGGGAGATCATGTCTACCTAAAGGTGTCACCCATGAGAGGAATCAAAAGGTTCGGAGTCAAGGACAAGCTAGCACCTCGATACATCAGACCGTACTAGATTCAGGCAAGACGTGGAGAAGTGGCATATTAGCTCAGCCTACCAAAAAGTCTATCAGCCGTGCATGATGTGTTCCATGTGTCTCAGCTGAAAAAGTGTTTGTGATTGCCAGAAGAGCAATTGCTAACTGATGATCTCAAAGTTCAAGAAGACTTAACATATATCGAGAAGCCAACTCAAACTCTGGAAACAACAGACAGAGTCACTCAAAGAAGCACCATCAGGATGTGCAAAGTCAAGTGGGGTCATCATTCAGAGGAAGAAGCAACTTGGGAAAGAGAAGATGACCTGAAAGCTAAATATCCCGAGCTCTTTGCTAGCCAACCTTGAATCTCGAGGGCGAGATTCTTTTTAAGGGGGATAGGTTTGTAACACCCTGAATTTTGGGGTATAAATCTTCTTCTCTAATGCTTACCAAATTCAGGTGTTATCTCTTGTTTCTCCCTCTCTAGTTTTCCTCTCTCTTCATTTTCATTAGGATTATGTCTATTAGGTGGGAGATTAATTATTTCTTTACTATATCAAAACCTATGGGAGTCATGAAATGTTGCATCATGCTAAGCCTAAATTATTCTTTTGTTTGATGCACATGTTTGAATTATTTGAATTTGAATTTGAATTTGGAGTATGTTTGAATTTGAATCTAAAAGAGAAAAACAAAAGAAAAAGGGATTAGAAATTCGAAAACAAAAAAGGAAACCCAAAGAAGCACAACCGCCATCCCTCCTCGGCCTTTTGGCCCAAACCGGCCCAACTAGCCGCCCTCGCGTGTGCCCTCGCCCGCTGACAGGTGGACCTCACCTATCGGCGCCGCGTCCCGCTCGCTCGCTCGCCTCCTCTCTCTCTCTCTCTACCTAGTGGGGCCGCCTCGTTGGCACCCTGTCCCATTGTGCGCTCGCGCGCTGTGTCGCTGTCCCACGAGCCCCGCTTGCCAGTCCCTCTCCCCTCCTTCAACCGTCTACATGCACGGACTGTGCGCATGCATGTCGAGACCGCCGTGCCCATGTCGCTTCTCAGCGCGAAACCACCGTCCCGACCACCTCTTCAAGTCCCTGCGCACATCCACTTTCTCCCTGCCCCACTCACTTCACCTCTGCGCACTCACCCGAGCTGTGCGCGATCGTGCTTTCAGCTCGCCGAAGCTCCCCGTCTCCAGGCTTCCTGCGCCCAATTCCGCCCCCAACAAGGCCCATCCGCCATCTCTGACCGAGCTGCGCCACCACCAGGCGAAGTTCCACCGTCGATTGCGCCTCACCCGAGGTGAATTTCTCCGCCGGACTTCTCTTTCTCTCTCCCCTATTTTCTTTGTTCTGCCAATTGGCCACCGATGCCGGTGACGGCACCTCGACGTCGTACCGCGACCCATGGGTCCACTGCAACCGCCCCATGCTCTTTCGCCCACGCGGAGTCGCTAGCTCCAGCCATGGCGCTCACACCGAGCACGCAACCGAGGAAGACGGCAGCCCTGACAAGGGGGACCTGCCTGTCAGGGGCCAACGCTCTAGCGCTCAGTCGCTCACCCTCTGCCTCGCTCGAGCCGCTGGCCAGTGGGCCCCGCTTGTAAGGCGTCCGCGCCGAGACCTCGCCCGAATCGCCGACCTCAATTGCGCCTCGCCCAAGCCCGTCCGGTCAGCTAGCCCCGCCCCAGCGCCACTAACGCCCCTGGCCCGCCTGTCAGCCCGCGCTCACGCCCCCCCCCCCCCCCCCCCCCCGCACACGCTCGCGCTCGGGACTGATCTCAGCCGTCGATCTGTGATCGAATGGCTGAAGACGCCCTGTACCCCTTCGGTTTGCAGCTTTTTAAAAAGAACCTGTCGTCCCTGGAGTTTGTAGCCGTGCCCCTGGATCTTGCAGAAAGAACCCTGGACTTTATTTTTATCACAGAAATAGATCTAATTTTGTATTTTGAATTCCAAAACTTGTTTATTTCATATCTTTTGCATATGAACTCTAAATTGGGTGGTTCAAATTGCAAAATGTTTATAAGATTATTCTCTACCTATTTAAATTATTATCTTTCACTGTTTGTATGTATTAATTTTATGTCTAGGCTATAGGTGCATTTAAAGTGATGGTTTATTATTTAAAAGGAAATAAAAAAGGAAAACACTAATTACAATTAAGTGATTAACTTTGTGAGGTTAATATCATGTACTGTATGAACCCATCTATGGTATAATTTTAATAATTCATTAAGATAAATGAAGTTAAGTTATGTGATCCCCTAAGATAAGCAGTACTTAGAGAACCACCAACCCCTAAGTGTAATTGTCTACCCTAGAATCTAGATTTCAATCTGGTGTTTGTATTTTTCTATTGAACTTGTGTTCACTTGATTGCACATGTTTGGTGTACTGTTCCTTCATCATTTCCTAAATGTGTTGAATGCATGATTGCTTTGCGTAGACAACGAACAGTCTGTGGTTCCTGAGTGTGTTGCCAGAGACTTCCCTAAGCATCAACCTGGTGAAGGCAAGTGTCCTCTGACCCATTATGTCCTACTTACTTTATAATTCACTGTCCCGCATTACTTAATTAAAACCTAAGTGAAAGGGAATTAGGCGTACACCTAGTCCCTAAATAATTTTGGTGGTTGAATTGCCCAACACAAATATTGGACTAACTAGTTTGCTCTAGTGTATAAGTTTTACAGGTGCAAAAGGTTCACACTTAGCCAATAAAATGACCATGTGTTGGGTTCAACGAAAGGGCAAAGGAGCAAGCAAAAGACTCCTCTGGTCTGGCGCACCGGACTATCCGGTGTACCACCGGACAGTGTCCGGTGCACCAGAGGACTTCAGCTCAAACTCTTCACTCTCGGGAATTTCCAAAGGCCACTCCGCTAAAATTCACCGGACTGTCCGGTGTACACCGGACATGTCCGGTGCTCCAAGGAAGAGCGGCCTCAGGAACTCGCCAGTCTCGGGAATTCGCGAAGACGGCTCCGCTATAATTCACCGGACATGTCCGGTGTACACCGGACTGTCCGGTGCAACCTCGGGGCAACGGCTACTTCGCGCCAACGGTCACCTGCAGGCGCATTTAATGCGCGCCAGAACCGCGCAGTTGTCAGGCACGCGGGAGCAGGCACACCGGACATCAAACAGTACATGTCTGGTGTGCACCGGACATCCAGGCGGGCCCAGAAGACAGAACTCCAACGGTCATATTGCAACGGCTTTGGTGACGTGGCTGTCACACCGGACATGTCCGGTGTGCACCGGACTGTCCGGTGCGCCATCGAACAGACAGCCTCACCAAACGGCTAGTTTGGTGGTTGGGGCTATAAATACCCCCAACCACCCCACATTCAAGTCATCCAAGTTTTCCAACTTCCAACCACTATACAAGAGCTAGCATTCATTGCAAAGCACACCAAAAGAGATCAAATCCTCTCCCAACTCCACACAAAGCCCTAGTGACTAGAGAGAGTGATTTGTTGTGTTCATTTGAGCTCTTGCGCTTGGATCGCTTCTTTTTCTTTGGCTTTCTTTCTTGTGATCAAACACTCACTTGTAATTGAGGCAAGAGACACCAATTGTGTGGTGGTCCTTGCGGGAAGTTTGATTCCCAAGTGATTTGAGAAAGAGAAGCTCACTTGGTCTGAGGGACCGTTTGAGAGAGGGAAGGGTTGAAAGAGACCCGGCCTTTGTGGCCTCCTCAACGGGGAGTAGGTTTGAGAGAACCGAACCTCGGTAAAACAAATCCGCGTGTCTCACTTCATTATTCGCTTGCGATTTGTTTTGCGCCCTCTCTCGCGGACTCTATTATATTTCTAACGCTAACCCGGCTTGTAGTTGTGATTATTTTCGAGATTTTCAGTTTCGCCCTATTCACCCCCCCTCTAGGCGACTTTCAATTGGTATCAGAGCCCGGTGCTTCATTAGAGCCTAACCGCTCGAAGTGATGTCGGGAGATCACACCAAGAGGGAGATGGAGACCGGCAACAAGCCCACTACAAGCCAAGGGAGCACTTCATCGGAAGAGTCCCGCACCAAGAGAAGGGAGAAGAAGAAGAATTCCTCCAAGCGGAAGGAGAAAAGATCTTCCTCTTCTCACCACAAGGAGAAGAAGGAAAAATCTTCTTCTCACAAGACGCATCGGAGTGGGGACAAGCACAAGAGGATGAGGAAGGTGGTCTACTACGAGACCGACACTTCATCAACATCCACCTCCGACTCCGATGCACCGTCCGTAACTTCTAAGCGCCAAGAGCGCAAGAAGTTTAGTAAGATCCCTTTACACTATCCCCGTACATCTAGACATACTCCATTACTTTCCGTTCCATTAGGCAAACCGCCAACTTTTGACGGCGAAGATTATGCTAGGTGGAGTGATTTAATGAAATTTCATCTAACCTCACTCCACAAAAGTATATGGAATGTTGTTGAGTTTGGAGCACAGGTACCATCAATAGGGGATGAGGATTATGACACGGACGAAGTAGCCCAAATCGAGCACTTCAACTCTCAAGCCGCAACCATTCTCCTTGCCTCTCTAAGCAAGGAGGAATACAACAAAGTGCAAGGGTTGAAGAACGCAAAGGAGATTTGGGACCTACTCAAGACGGCGCACGAAGGTGATGAACTCACCAAGATCACCAAGCGGGAAACGATCGAGGGGGAGCTCGGTCGCTTTCGTCTTCGCCAAGGGGAGGAGCCACAAGACATGTACAATCGGCTCAAGACCTTGGTGAACCAAGTGCGCAACCTCGGGAGCAAAAAATGGGATGACCACGAGGTGGTTAAGGTTATTTTAAGAGCTCTTATTTTCCTTAACCCCACTCAAGTTCAATTAATTCGTGGTAATCCTAGATATCCACTAATGACCCCCGAGGAAGTTATCGGGAATTTTGTAAGCTTTGAATGCATGATTAAGGGCTCAAAGAAGATCAATGAGCTTGACGAACCTTCCACATCCGAGGCACAACCGGTGGCTTTCAAGGCCACGGAGGAGAAGAAGGAGGAGTCTACACCAAGTAGACAACCAATTGACGCCTCCAAGCTCGACAATGAAGAGATGGCCCTAATCATCAAAAGCTTTCGGCAAATCCTCAAGCAACGGAAGGGGAAGGACTACAAATCCCGTTCCAAGAAGGTTTGCTACAAGTGTGGTAAGCCCGGTCATTTTATTGCAAAATGTCCTATGTCTAGTGACAGTGACAGGGGCGACGACAAGAAGGGAAAGAGGAGAGAAAAGAAGAAGTATTACAAGAAGAAGGGCGGCGATGCCCATGTTTGCCGGGAATGGGACTCCGACGAGAGCTCCACCGAGTCCTCCTCCGACGAGGACGCCGCCAACATCGCCGTCACTAAGGGACTCCTCTTCCCCAACGTCGGCCACAAGTGCCTCATGGCAAAGGACGGCAAAAAGAAGGTAAAATCAAGGTCCTCCACTAAATATGAAACATCTAGTGATGAGGATGATGATAAAAATGAGGAGAATAACTTGCGCGTTCTTTTTGCTAACCTTAGCATGGAACAAAAGGAAAAACTAAATGAGCTAATTAGTGCCATCCATGAAAAGGATGATCTCTTGGACTCCCAAGAGGACTTCCTAATCAAGGAAAATAAGAAACATGTTAAGGTTAAAAATGCTTATGCTCTAGAGGTAGAAAAATGTAACAAATTATCTAGTGAGCTAAGCACCTGCCATGACACTATTGCCAACCTTAGAAATGAAAATGCCAAATTAATTACTAAGATTGACTCTCATGTTTGTATTGATTCAATTCCCAATCTTAGAAATGATAATGATGATTTGCTTGCTAGGATTGATGAATTGAATGCTTCTATTGCTAGCCTTAGAAATGAGAATGAGAAATTAATTGCTAAGGCTAAAGAATTAGATGTTTGCAATGTTACAATTTCCGACCTTAGAACTAAGAATGATATGTTGCATGCTAAGGTTGTAGAACTAAAATCCTGCAAACCCTCTACTTCTAATGTTGAGCATGTTTCTATTTGTACTAGATGTAGAGATGTTGATATCAATGCTATTCATGATCACATGGCTTTAATTAAACAACAAAATGATCATATAGCATTATTAGACGCTAAAATTGCCGAGCATAACTTAGAAAATGAAAAGTTCAAATTTGCTAGAAGTATGCTCTATAATGGGAGACGCCCTGGCATCAAGGATGGCATTGGCTTCCAAAAGGGAGACAATGTCAAAACTAATGCCCCTCCTAAGAACTTGTCTAACTTTGTTAAGGGCAAGGCTCCCATGCCTCAGGATAACGAGGGTTACATTTTGTACCCTGCCGGCTATCCTGAGAACAAAATTAGGAGAACTCATTCTAGGAAGTCTCACTCTGGCCCTAACCATGCTCTCATGTATAAGGGTGAGACATCTAGTTCTAGGCAACCAACCCGTGCTAAGTTGCCTAGAAAGAAAACTCCTAATGCATCAAATGATCATAGCATTTCATTTAAAACTTTTGATGCATCATATGTTTTAACTAACAAATCCGGCAAGGTAGTTGCCAAGATTATTGGGGGCAAACACAAGGGTCCAAGACTTGTGTTTGGGTACCCAAAGTTCTTGTTTCTAATGCCAAAGGACCCAAAACCGTTTGGGTACCTAAAATCAAGAACTAAAATTGTTTTGTAGGTTTATGCATCCGGGGGCTCAAGTTGGATACTCGACAGCGGGTGCACAAACCACATGACAGGGGAGAAAAAGATGTTCTCCTCTTATGAGAAAAACCAAGATCCCCAACGAGCTATCACATTCGGGGATGGAAATCAAGGTTTGGTCAAAGGCTTGGGTAAAATTGCTATATCACCTGACCACACTATTTCCAATGTTTTTCTCGTAGATTCTTTAGATTACAATTTGCTTTCCGTATCCCAATTATGTCAAATGGGCTACAACTGTCTATTTACTGATTCAGGTGTTACTGTCTTTAGGAGGAGTGATGATTCAATAGCATTCAAGGGAGTGTTAGAGGGTCAGCTATACTTGGTAGATTTTGATAGAGCTGAACTCGACACTTGCTTGATTGCTAAGACTAACTTGGGTTGGCTCTGGCACCGCCGACTAGCCCATGTTGGAATGAAGAATCTTCACAAGCTTCTAAAGGGAGAACACATTTTAGGACTAACCAATGTTCATTTTGAGAAAGACAGGATTTGTAGCGCATGCCAAGCTGGGAAGCAAGTTGGCACCCATCATCCACACAAGAACATCATGACTAGTGACAGGCCACTGGAGCTCCTACACATGGATTTATTCGGCCCGATTGCTTACATAAGCATCGGCGGGAGTAAGTACTGTCTAGTTATTGTGGATGATTATTCTCGCTTCACTTGGGTGTTCTTTTTGCAGGACAAATCTCATACCCAAGAGACCTTAAAGGGATTCTTGAGACGGGCTCAAAATGAGTTCGGCTTAAGGATCAAGAAAATTAGAAGCGACAATGGGACGGAGTTCAAGAACTCTCAAATTGAAGGCTTCCTTGAGGAGGAGGGCATCAAGCATGAGTTCTCTTCTCCCTACACTCCACAACAAAATGGTGTAGTGGAGAGGAAGAATCGAACTCTATTGGACATGGCAAGAACCATGCTTGATGAGTACAAGACACCGGATCGGTTTTGGGCCGAAGCGGTCAACACCGCTTGCTACGCCATCAACCGGTTATATCTTCACCGAATCCTCAAGAAGACATCCTATGAACTCCTAACCGGTAAAAAGCCCAATATTTCATATTTTAGAGTTTTTGGTAGCAAATGTTTTATTCTTGTCAAAAGAGGTAGAAAATCTAAATTTGCTCCTAAAACTGTAGAAGGCTTTTTACTAGGATATGACTCAAACACAAGGGCATATAGAGTCTTTAACAAGTCCTCAGGACTTGTTGAAGTTTCTTGTGACGTTGTGTTTGATGAGACTAACGGCTCTCAAATAGAGCAAGTTGATCTTGATGATGTAGGTGAAGAACAGGCTCCATGCATAGCGCTAAGGAACATGTCCATTGGGGATGTGTGTCCTAAGGAATCCGAAGAGCCTCCACATGCACAAGATCAACCATCCTCCTCAATGCAAGCATCTCCACCAACTCAAACTGAGGATAAGGCTCAAGATGTTGAACAAGAAGATCAAGAAGATGAGCCACCTCAAAATGACGGCAACGATCAAGGGGGAGATGCAAATGATGAAGACAAGGAGGATGAACAACCAAGGCCGCCACACCCAAGAGTCCACCAAGCAATACAACGAGATCACCCCGTCGACACCATCCTCGGCGACATTCACAAGGGGGTAACTACTCGATCTCGTGTTGCACATTTTTGTGAACATTACTCTTTTGTTTCCTCTATTGAGCCACACAGGGTAGAGGAAGCTCTTCAAGATTCGGATTGGGTGATGGCGATGCAAGAGGAGCTCAACAATTTCACAAGGAATGAGGTATGGCACTTAGTTCCACGTCCTAATCAAAATGTTGTAGGAACCAAGTGGGTCTTCCGCAACAAGCAAGACGAGCATGGTGTGGTGACAAGGAACAAAGCTCGACTCGTGGCCAAGGGGTATTCACAAGTCGAAGGTTTGGATTTTGGTGAAACCTATGCACCCGTAGCTAGGCTTGAGTCAATTCGCATATTATTGGCCTATGCTACTTACCATGGCTTCAAGCTTTATCAAATGGACGTGAAGAGTGCCTTCCTCAATGGACCAATCAAGGAGGAGGTCTATGTTGAGCAACCTCCCGGCTTTGAAGACAGTAAGTACCCTAACCATGTCTATAGGCTCTCTAAGGCGCTTTATGGGCTCAAGCAAGCCCCAAGAGCATGGTATGAATGCCTTAGAGATTTCCTTATTGCAAATGGCTTCAAAGTCGGCAAAGCCGATCCTACTTTATTCACTAAAACTCTTGACAATGATTTGTTCGTATGCCAAATTTGTGTTGATGATATTATATTTGGGTCTACTAACAAATCTACATGTGAAGAATTCAGTAGGATCATGACACAGAAATTCGAGATGTCTATGATGGGGGAGTTGAAGTATTTTCTAGGATTCCAAGTCAAGCAACTCCAAGAGGGCACCTTCATTAGCCAAACAAAGTATACTCAAGACATTCTAAGCAAGTTTGGAATGAAGGATGCCAAGCCCATCAAGACACCCATGGGAACCAATGGGCATCTCGACCTCGACACGGGAGGTAAGTCCGTGGATCAAAAGGTATACCGGTCGATGATTGGTTCATTGCTTTATTTATGTGCATCTCGGCCGGACATTATGCTTTCCGTATGCATGTGTGCAAGACTAAGGAATCACACCTTACGGCCGTAAAACGAATCTTGAGATATTTGGCTTATACTCCTAAGTTTGGGCTTTGGTACCCTCGGGGATCCACTTTTGATTTGATTGGATATTCGGATGCCGATTGGGCGGGGTGCAAGATTAATAGGAAGAGCACATCGGGGACTTGCTAGTTCTTGGGAAGATCCTTGGTGTCATGGGCTTCAAAGAAGCAAAATTCGGTCGCTCTTTCTACCGCCGAAGCCGAGTATATTGCCGCAGGCCACTGTTGCGCGCAATTGCTTTGGATGAGGCAAACCCTGCGGGACTACGGTTACAAATTAACCAAAGTTCCTCTTCTATGTGATAATGAGAGTGCAATCCACATGGCGGATAATCCCGTTGAGCATAGCCGCACTAAACACATAGCCATTCGGTATCATTTTCTTCGGGATCACCAACAAAAGGGGGATATCGAGATTTCATACATTAACACCAAAGATCAATTAGCCGATATCTTTACCAAGCCACTTGATGAACAATCTTTTACCAGACTTAGGCATGAGCTTAATATTCTTGATTCTAGGAATTTCTTTTGCTAAACTTGCACACATAGCTCATAATGATACCTTTGATCATGTCTCTTTTATATGCTATGACTAATGTGTTTTCAAGTGTATTCCAAACCAAGTCATAGGTATATTGAAAGGGAATTGGAGTCTTCGGCGAAAACAAGGCTTCCACTCCACTCTAATACTCATCCTTCGCCGTCGCTCCGCATCACTCTCCATCTTTGGTATACTCTTCACTCATTTATTTTATGACCAAAGGAGGATAAAGTACTTCCAAGGGCTTATGTCTCACTCAAAATATCCGTTTTTGGCGATTCATGCCAAAGGGGGAGAAAGTATGAGCCCAAAGCAAAAGGACCGCACCCACCCAAATTTTAAAATTAATGATTTTCAAGTGGTAAATTTCAAAATTGGTATCTCTTTGTGTTCTAAAGGGGGAGCAAGTAGTATTTTCAAAATTGATGTCTTAAAACCCTCTTGAACACTAAGAGGAGACTTTATTTGAGGGGGAGTTTTGTTTAGTCAAAGGCAAAGCATTTTGAACAAAGGAAGAAAATTTCAAAACTTGAAAATGCCTTGCAAAATCTTATTCATTTACCTTTGACTATCTTGCAAAAGGACCTTGAAAAGAATTTACAAAAGAGTTTGCAAAAACAAAACTTTTGGTGCAAATGTGGTCCAATATGTCAAAAACAAAGAAAACAATCCATGCGCATCATGTAAGTATTTATATTGGCTCAATTCCAAGCAACCTTTGCACTTACATTATGCAAACTAGATCAATTATGCACTTCTATATTTGCTTTGGTTTGTGTTGGCATCAATCACCAAAAAGGGGGAGATTGAAAGGGAATTAGGCGTACACCTAGTCCCTAAATAATTTTGGTGGTTGAATTGCCCAACACAAATATTGGACTAACTAGTTTGCTCTAGTGTATAAGTTTTACAGGTGCAAAAGGTTCACACTTAGCCAATAAAATGACCATGCGTTGGGTTCAACGAAAGGGCAAAGGAGCAACCAAAAGACTCCTCTGGTCTGGCGCACCGGACTGTCCGGTGTACCACCGGACAGTGTCCGGTGCACCAGAGGACTTCAGCTCAAACTCTTCACTCTCGGGAATTTCCAAAGGCCACTCCGCTAAAATTCACCGGACTGTCCGGTGTACACCGGACATGTCCGGTGTACACCGGACATGTCCGGTGCTCCAAGGAAGAGCGGCCTCAGGAACTCGCCAGTCTCGGGAATTCGCGAAGACGGCTCCGCTATAATTCACCGGACATGTCCGGTGTACACCGGACTGTCCGGTGCAACCTCGGGGCAACGGCTACTTCGCGCCAACGGTCACCTGCAGGCGCATTTAATGCGCGCCAGAACCGCGCAGTTGTCAGGCACGCGGGAGCAGGCACACCGGACATCAAACAGTACATGTCCGGTGTGCACCGGACATCCAGGCGGGCCCAGAAGACAGAACTCCAACGGTCATATTGCAACGGCTTTGGTGACGTGGCTGTCACACCGGACATGTCCGGTGTGCACCGGACTGTCCGGTGCGCCATCGAACAGACAGCCTCACCAAACGGCTAGTTTGGTGGTTGGGGCTATAAATACCCCCAACCACCCCACATTCAAGTCATCCAAGTTTTCCAACTTCCAACCACTATACAAGAGCTAGCATTCATTGCAAAGCACACCAAAAGAGATCAAATCCTCTCCCAACTCCACACAAAGCCCTAGTGACTAGAGAGAGTGATTTGTTGTGTTCATTTGAGCTCTTGCGCTTGGATCGCTTCTTTTTCTTTGGCTTTCTTTCTTGTGATCAAACACTCACTTGTAATTGAGGCAAGAGACACCAATTGTGTGGTGGTCCTTGCGGGAAGTTTGATTCCCATGTGATTTGAGAAAGAGAAGCTCACTCGGTCCGAGGGACCGTTTGAGAGAGGGAAGGGTTGAAAGAGACCCGGCCTTTGTGGCCTCCTCAACGGGGAGTAGGTTTGAGAGAACCGAACCTCGGTAAAACAAATCCGCGTGTCTCACTTCATTATTCGCTTGCGATTTGTTTTGCGCCCTCTCTCGCGGACTCTATTATATTTCTAACGCTAACCCGGCTTGTAGTTGTGATTATTTTCGAGATTTTCAGTTTCACCCTATTCACCCCCCCCCCCCTCTAGGCGACTTTCACTAAGGATTGACTAGCTTTGTGTTTACCTTGTCCTTGATTACCTTATTAGGTTATTATGGTTAGCTTCATGCTATTGCTTTACTTTAAATCAACGAACATGATGAGAATATTTATGATACGATGATGTTATCTTGATTATGATGATGAACTGTGATACTTTAGGGGACTCAGGCTATTTCCTGAGTACCTCTCCGTAAGGACCTCTTCGTTGAGAGACCACCTAGGTTAACAGTACAATCACGAGGGTGGAATGGGACGCCCTTAGCTGAATAATTAGAGAAACTTGAGGTGTAGTCGGCTTCACCTCAGTGTCGTCAATGGGGTCCGGGCACAGTACTTGCTCTTCCGAGGCTGGTTGCCGAGGTTCTTTCGATTTGGTTTTGTTAGTCACCCTTCCTGTGGGGAGAAGTACTATGTTTATCAAACTAACGGGCAGCTATGACCTCTGGGGAATCTTTATAAAGGCTACATAGTGAAACATTTGCTGAGTACGTTGATGTATACTTACCCTTGCTTTAAAACCCCCCAACCCCAGGTTGTTCTCATTGCAATCAGTGCTCAGGAGGAGATGAAGGCAACATGGAGGACTTTGATTATGTTAATGACGATGTCAAGTTAATGACTCTATGGATGTCTTGGACATCTTGATGTAATAAAGTACTATTTCTGCTATTATTTTGAGCAATGTGTGATGATGTCCAACTATGTAATCGCTGTGTATGTGATTTTCTGATCCTGGCACGTATATGGTTCGCATTCGGTTTGCCTTCCAAAATCGGGTGTGACAGGAGGCTATTCCCTCTACCTTCGAATTGCATGATAAACAGGGTCAGTCACCTAGTAAAGGTGGCAAAAATCATCGAAGCTCTCTAATAGAAGGACAGAATCAAGCAAAGATCAAGTACCACCAAAGGTATACAAAGTCCTTGTAGCAAGTCTCTATATCGACCATGTAAAATAAATGTTGTAAATATATGTCGAAGTAGCTCGTTTATTATGTTGAAATGTTTGACCTTTGTTTTACTACTAAGAACATGGTAACTGTATGCCTTTGCCATGCGTGAAAAGAAGGGAATGTGTTTTTTCCTTCATCCCAAAAAAGCTTATTTTGGTTTCACACATCACAAAGTAAAGTACAACAAATACACGAAGCTTCCTTAATCACACAAATGCATTTACAAAGATTCTTACATAAGTTTTCATTGGCCATTTTTTAGGACTTCATCAGCGTCATCATTACAAATTTTCAATACAACTTCGTCTATAGCTTTGTTCATGATGTCAAAGTGGATCAGTGAATCCTTCACTTTTGGATCATTCTTAGGAATATACTGTTGGGCACTGACACGTGCTAGCACGCTGTCGGGTAGACCCAAACACTCAGGGTTGGTGAGAGAGAACTCAGGTGCACGACAAGACGGATGACCGAAAACTGTAGCTTCTTGTTATGCCCGCTACAAGACGGGTATTTATAGGCCCGTTCGGAGGTAGGTGGTCCAAAGTACGGTCCTACCCTTGGCTACCTACTATAACCAAGGAATATTCCAAAGTACGGTCGTACATCAGACGATGCACACCAGACAACACCGACATGCCACACTGACAGGTGGGCCCTTGGAGATGTCTTTTGGTGGACCGATGATGCATGGGGTCGATTTGTAGCTTTCACGCTTAGGAGTCCTCGCATCGTGGCTCCCTTCTCTGCTTGGCCAAATGAGGGAATTCCTTCAGTTGGCGTATTGGCGGAGGCTCTGGCTACTGCCGACCTATAGCCCTATAGCGGCCGCCCACCGGATTGGAGGCCTCTTCGCTCGTGGACCCCTCATCGACGGTCGCCCCTAGAATCAAAGACCTCTTTGCAGTGGCCCTAAGTATGGTTAGTATAAGACAAACATTATGGCCTTCGCTCTGTGATCGAGGCTGTGTTCAGTCTCCGTCCAACAGTACCCCGAAGGATTGGTTCATCCTGATGGGCATTTCCGAAGTTACTTGATTTTTAAGGTGATGAACACTGTCCTCGATCATCTGGTGAACCACCTTGGGGGCGCCGGATGTGACTGTTAGTGAATTCGATGTCGTTACTGTTGCGACCCGTGCCCGGCTATATATGACGGTTCGCATGGGGGGCCGCTGGACTCCAGCTTGTGGCTTTCTGGTCTAGGTTAAATCATCGCTCAGTCGTTGCTACTTTCTTACCGGCGACATTGTTACGCAAACGGTGAGCTCGTCGTCGAGCTGCGGAACGCTGGCCCGCCTGAAGACCGCCGATCATCGTCGTCCTCGGTACACTTCCATGCTTCCTCCTCCGAGTGGTGGCGGTGCGGCGGCGACACCGGTGCCGCTGCTGCTCCAGCCGTCCAGCGGGCGCCGCCTCTTCTGCTAGGGTTAGCTACGCTGATGGGCCGGGCCAAGTAAATACGAGCTGGGCTAGTTAAAGACTTTTGTGGCGAAGGGTGAATGAGATGGAGTCATTGGGATTTTTTCCTGCTGGTTACAGCCGGGCTGCTGGAGCAGAGATTGTTCTCATGCCAGACGACGAAGTCCTGGTCTTCGAAAGTTTGTTTGCTATTGGTCTTCACCTGCCTTGCCACGATTTCGTGATCGTGGTCCTTAAAAAGTTCAGGGTTCATATTCATCAGCTCACTCCGAATGCACCAAACAAAAGATTATTTGTAAAATATTATCAACTTATGATTTACAATCAATGATATGGTTGATTACGTGATCGCATAAAATATATAATTTTATATGATATAACATACTCGCTTCGTCATAAAATATAATTCGTTTTATATTAAATGCTTATTCATTAATTAACTTATAAATATTATTTATATGTATGTCTATATTTACTATCCCAATCGAAGGAGTATTGTTTACTCCATCCCCCTAGAGGTATTCTACCGCTTCTTGAAATATTCAAAGCCGGCGGTTTTAAAGACCATTTGATTAATGTGGTATATTATAATTTTGTAGGAACACTAATAAAATCTTACTCTGGTACACTCTTCTAATATTTCTTTTGACTATGCATTTTTTGATAACTTTTTGATTGTGCATTGCTTTTCTTTCAACGTTGACAATTGAAATTTTTGATAACCTTTTGACTAAACATTGTTTTTTTACTATGACAACTTTAGTCAGTTTTAGTGGTGTTTTATGGAGAGTATCATCTATAACTAATAGAATATCATACAAATACGTTGTTGATATAACAATCGTTTTAGTAAGAGAGAAAAAGATGTAAGTTTCATGATGATAAAACTCTCTTAGTTTGGGTTTCAGCTTCAGATGAATTCACATTTTATTACATTTTATACTCCTGAGTCCTGAAAATAACATGATAATACTTCCCATCGGCAACGACAATGACCTTATAAACACAACCTTAAGCCCTAAGCTACATATACTACTGAATATTTACGACACTTTCGATGGTCATCAACACCCCTACAGGTTTATATAAACATATAGATTACACGACCAGAACATATACGCGGTGAAACTGTGCACCTACACAAAGCCCACGAACCACATCAGACCATTGGCTACAAACTCTCGTCGCCCAAGCCGAAAACAAGGCGCTTGTCATCCTCCACGTTCTAGTTCTGTTTCTTATCTTTTGGTGGAGCTCTTGGAATCTTGCTCAGAACTTTGGCATCCAGGACCGCGTATTGCTTGCAGAGCTCCCTGTGTGCCTTTGCGGCGAAATCGTCCACATGGTCCTGATACTTGTGGTACAGTATCGGCACTGTGTGGAGGATCAAGACCACTGTTTGGAGAATTAATGTTAAGCTAACTAAAGTGGCTGTTCAAAGAATCACTAAAACAGAGTTTTTGGAGCGTAAAAACCCATACCAATGTACATCAATCTCAGGAGATCACATAGCTCCCCGATCTCTGAAAGAATCCAAAGGGCAACGACCACCTGAAACATTGGAATTTGGTCAGTGCAACCTTGCAAGCTGTCACTGAAAAGGAAAATAAACAAATGGTTCTCTTCTCTGAGATTTATACGCCTAGGAACTTCATCAGGTTATGGCCCAGAGCAATCTCCCGAAGCAGGGCAAGTGCCTTGTTGATGTCAGCACGCAATGCTAGCGCAATGTTTACAGCAAGGTCTTCAGATATCTGCACTTCAGGAACATCAGGAGGACTCCTGAAAGTGAAATACTTGATGTTAAATTTGGTCAGCGCGAAGTGCATATGAATCTATGTATCTCTTCCTTACTTTTTGATAAAGACAGTAGCATTGGACCACAGGAACAAGATGGTCAGTGCAGCGATCAGCACATGAGAAACCAGGGTCAGGAGATGGTATTCTACAATTTCGAACAGAACCCATAGGACAGTTGCACCACCAACTACCGCAGCAGAGGTCTTCTTGTCTTTCCACAAAAGTACATCAGCAGCTTCACAGAGGCATACAGATGAGAAGATGGAATAGCATCAGGATAACAATCTAGATTATGCAACCATAAATATGAGTAACATTTTCATTAACATAATTCTGTTGTGGTTGTTTCCTCATGAAAATCGTTTATAACATGGTGTATCAGATTTTTTTTATTTCTTCTTTTATTCCCGTTTTTTATTTTTATTTTTCACCACAGGACATGGTATCGCTGAGACTGCAAAAATGGTCTCTGACTCTCTGTCCCTTCCCTCCACATCTCTATCATATCTTCCATTTCTAATGCAAACTAACAGGAAAATAAAATTTAACCCTTGAACTGTTCTATATTCATCCAGAACTTCTGTAGTGCTGTTCAATACCTTAACCATGACTGAGAGCATGGGCTACAGCTTCCAATTCTTTTAATCATTTAGTTGAAGTAACACTGAAGTTACAAAAGGAAAAGTCTACTAGGGACCTTAGAGCATCTCCAAGAGAACACTTAAATTGATCTCATTTTCCTAGGTGCACAGTGTTGGAATAAGTCTCGTGGTTTGTGGGAAAGACAACAGCAGTCCTTTTGATCTTTGCTACAGGACAGCAACCCTGCAATCTCTTTGGTCTTTGCTACAGGACAGTAGTCCTGCAGTCTGTTGGTCCTTGCTGCAGGACAGCAGTCCTTTGATCTTTGTTGCAGTTGGTCCTTACTACAGGACAACAGTCCTTTGGTCTTTGCTGCAGTATGGACAGCAGCAGTCCTTGCTGCAGTGTGGTGTGGACAGCAGTTAGCATCTGCTTTAGTGTGGACAGCAGTTAGCATCTGCTTTTATAAAGGTGTAGGACAGCATCTAGGAGCATATGTTCGGCACTTCGGCAGCTCCTTGGCTATAAATATGTATCCCAACCCTTAGAAGGGTATGACATTGTGTAGTGTTTGAGGAAATAAACAGAAAGTTGCCCCAACTCATAGTGTCATCCTCTTGATGAGAGTTAGAGTCCCTCTACTTACAATTGGTATCAGAGCCAAACTATCCTGCAGCCTAAACATCTCTTGTTCATCTCCTTCCCACGCCTCTCCCCGCACTCGGTCGGCAGCAAGAGCTCCAACTGTTCCTTCCTCTCCTGCTCAGACGAGCAGTCTTTCGTCTGAGACAGCCTCTTCCACATGCAGCGACCCCTCACTAGCCCACCATGTCCCTACGCTCGGTTACTTTGAGTGTGCGGCGCCAGCAGGAGGCCGAGGTCGCCGCGGCACAAGAATGCGAGCGAGCAGCAGCAGCGGCTGCAGCAACAGCGGCGAGGGCAGCACGGCTGGCGGCGGCGGAACTGGCAGCAGCGAGAGCGGAAGTAGAAGCAGCGGAGGCGGCGGATGCTGCACGTGCGGCGGCAGCAGAGCTCGAGGTTCTGCGCGACAGTAGAGCTGGCAGCTCTGCTTCTGTCGACGACAACACCGACGAAGAGCTTAGGCTGGCGAGGGAAGCGGCGCGAGAGCAGGCGGCACAGTGGGCAGCCGCGCATCCCCATGGGGGCGCGCGCGGCGGCAGCCCAGATAGGCGCCGACGCGCTGACGGCGCTCCGAGCGAGGGCGCACGCGGCGGCAGCCCAGACGGGCGTAGACACGCCGGCGGTGCTCCCGGCAGCGGCGACCGAGTCGACGGAGATCGCGACCTCTACAGGCGGCGCGGCTCTCCCTCCCCGGATCGGTACCATGGTCACCACATGGGCTAGGCCATTGTCAGGGACATCGGTCCCAGCGGTGGGTGGCCTACCCTCACCAAGACCAACTACGTCGAGTGGGCCGCGGTGATGAGGGTACGGCTCCAGGTTCGCCACATGTGGGAAGCAGTTCAGTACGGCGACGTCGACTATCACGAGGATCGACGGGCGCTGGATGCCCTCATTGCTGCAGTCCCGCCCGAGATGCAGTTTTCGCTTTCCCAGAAGCGGACTGCCAAGGAGGCCTGGGACGCCATCGCTGCGACCCGCATCGGCAGCGACCGTGCCCGCAAGACCACACTGCAGGCACTTCGCAAGGAGTGGGAGAACCTGGCCTTCAAGCCAGGTGAGGATGTTGATGACTTTGCTCTCCGCCTCAACACTCTGTTGCAGAAGATGGTGCAGTTCGGCGACGACACCTACGATGAGGAGAGAGCCGTTGAGAAGCTCTTTCGTTGCATCCCCAAGAAGTACAAGCAGATTGCTTGCTCGATCGAGTCTCTGCTAGACCTCTCCACGTTGACAATCGAAGAGGCGATAAGTCGTCTCAAGGTGGTCGACGGCGACGAACCACAAGCTCCCTCTGGGCCTATCACTATCGGCAGGAAGTTACATCTCACTCGGGAGCAGTGGGAGGCCTGCCAGGGTGACAAGAAGAAGGGGGAGTCCTCCTCGACATGAGGCCGCAAACGCGGCAAGCCGCGCAAGGCGCGTGGAGGCGCCCAGGCCGGGGGCACGAGGACCCAAGGCGGCGCCCGTGGAGGTGCCCAAGGCGGCGCCGTCGGCAACAAGAAGCCGGCACGAGACGACGGCTGTCACAACTGCGGCAAGCTTGGCCACTAGGCCAGGGACTGTCGACAGCCACGACATGGCCAGGCCAACGTCGCATAGGCGGAGGCGGAGGAGGCCCTGCTCCTGGCACATGCAAGCATCGAGCCACCTCCAGCGGCACCGGCCGCAGCGGCACTCCTCCACCTTGATGAGTCGAAAGCACGCGCTTTCCTCGGCGACGGCTCCAGCAAGGACATGATCGAAGGATGGTGCCTCGACACCGGCGCCACTCATCACATGACTGGCCGATGGGAGTTCTTCACCGAGCTTGACTCTAGCGTCTGAGGCTCCGTCAAGTTTGGGGACGCCTCCGGCGTAGAGATCAAGGGCGTCGGCTCAGTCGTCTTCACCGTCGCGTCTGGTGAGCACAGGCTGCTCACCGGAGTCTACTACATTCCCGCGTTGAGGAACTCTATCATCAGCTTGGGACAGCTGGATGAGAACGGTTCGTGCGTGGAGGTCGAGCATGGAGTCATGAGGATCTGGGATCCCTCTCGTCGCCTTCTTGCCAAGGTACGCAGGAGTCCAAATTGGCTATACATCCTCAATGTGAAGGTGGCACAACCTTGCTGCCTTGCTGCTCGTCGAGACAACGGAGCATGGCAGTGGCACGAGCGCTTCGGGCACCTTAACTTCGAGGCCCTGAAGCGGCTCAGTGCCAAGGAGATGGTATGAGGCCTGCCGTGCCTTGACCATGTGGAGCAATTCTGCGATGTCTGCGTGTTGACAAAGTAGAGACGGCTCCCCTTTCCCCAGCAGTCGAGCTTCCGAGCCAAGGAGAGGCTCGAGCTCGTGCATGGGGACTTGTGTGGTCCGGTGACACCAGCCACACCAGGAGGACGACGCTACTTCTTGCTGCTCATCGACGATCTCTCCCGCTACATGTGGGTGATGATCCTTGGCAGCAAGGGAGAGGCTGCGAACGCCATCAGGCGTGTGCAGGTCGCTGCAGAGGCGGAGTGCGGCCGCAAGCTGCGCGTGCTGCGCACCAACAACAGCGGTGAATTCACGGCGGCTGAGTTTGCGTCGTACTGCGCGGATGAGGGCATTCAGCGCCACTACACAGCCCCAGCAGAACGGCGTCGTCGAGCGGCGCAACCAGACGGTTGTGGGGATGGCTCGGGCTCTCCTCAAACAGAGGGGAATGTCGGCTGTCTTCTGGGGAGAGGCGGTGGTGACAGCGGTTTACATCCTCAACCGCTCGCCCACCAAGGCTCTCAACGGGATGACACCGTACGAGGCTTGGCATGGGCGCAAGCTGGCGGTCTCTCACCTACGGGTCTTTGGCTGCCTCGCGTTCACCAAGGAGCTTGGTCACATCAGCAAGCTCGACGATAGGAGCACCCGAGAGTGTTCATTGGCTACGCGGAGGGCTCGAAGGCCTACCGCATCCTTGACCCAAGAACATAGCGCGTGCGCACGGCGCGCGACGTAGTGTTCGACGAAGGGCGAGGATGGGCATGGGACAAGACGGTGGACGACGGCACGACTCCGACGTACGACGACTTCACCATTGAGTACGTCCACTTTGAGGGAGCTGGGGGAGTAGGCAACTCTTCTCCGAGCAGGTCTACCCCACCCCCAAGTCTCCACCGACTCCAGCGCCACGCTCTCCAGCTCCGGCTACAACGAGCTCTTCACCACCACGCACTCCAGCCACGACTCCGGCTACAGCGAGCTCTTCGCCACCACGTACTCCAGCACCGACGGTACCCACTCCGAGAAGGTCCTCTCCGACACCAGCTCGTGTCGAGCACGACCTAGTGGAGCTCGTGACCCCGCTCTCCCACGACGAGGAGCGCGTCGACGCGTGCTACGACGGTGGAGCCGTTGCAGTATCAAAGGGTGCAGGGCCTTCTCATCGACCCGTCGGTGCCGGGCCCGGCGTCTCGCATTCTGGCAGGAGAGTTGCATTTTGCACGCGACGATGGTGAGCCTCGGTCTTTAGCGGAGGCCGAGAAATATGCGGCTTGGCGTGCCGCAATGCAGTCGGAGATGGACGCGGTTGAGACTAACCGCACTTGGGAGCTCGTTGATCTCCCTCATGGTCATCACGCGATCACCCTTAAATGGGTGTTCAAACTGAAGAGGGATGAAGTCGGCGCCATCGTCAAGCACAAGGCTCGCTTGGTGGCACGCGGTTTCTTACAGCAGGAGGGGATCGACTTCGACGATGCTTTCGCCCCCGTGGCACGGATGGAATCCGTGCAACTCCTCCTTGCGTCAGCAGGGCTGGCACGTTCATCTAATGGACGTCAAGTCGGCGTTTCTTAACGGCGACTTAAAGGAGGAGGTCTACGTACACCAGCCGCCAGGTTTTGCGATCCCTGGCAAGGAGGGCAAGGTGTTGCGCCTGCGCAAGGCCCTCTACGGCTTGCGACAGGCACCGAGGGCGTGGAATGTCAAGCTGGATTCCACGCTCAAAGGAATGGGCTTCACGCCAAGCCCGCACGAGGCGACCATCTATCGGCGGGGCAATGGAGGAAGTGCCCTGCTAGTGGGTGTCTACGTCAACGACTTGGTGATCACCGGCGCCAAGGATGCAGAGGTGGCAGCGTTTAAGGAAGAGATGAAGGCCACCTTCCAAATGAGTGACCTGGGGCATCTCTCCTTCTACCTAGGGATTGAGGTGCACCAGGGAGACTCCGGGATCACACTTCGCCAGACCACCTATGCCAAGCGCATTGTTGAGCTGGCTGGGCTCACCGACTGCAACCCAGCTCTCACTCCGATGGAGGAGAGGCTGAAGCTAAGTCGCGACAGCACGACGGAGGAGGTGGATGCTACACAGTACCGGCCTCTTGTGGGGAGTCTTCGCTACCTCGTCCACACACGGCTGGACTTGTCATATTCCGTCGGCTACGTTAGTCGGTTCCTGCAGCGACTGACGACGGAGCACGAGCAGGCTGTGAAGAAGATCATCCGCTATGTTGCGGGGACTCTCAACCACGGCCTCTACTACCCGAGGTGCCCTGGGGAGGCACACCTTATCGGGTACAGCGACCACGCCGGCGACATCGACACTAGCAAGAGCACGAGCGGGATCCTTTTCTTCCTCGGCAAATGCCTCATTAGTTGGCAGTCAGTCAAGCAGCAGATGGTGGCCATGTCCAGCTGCGAGGCCGAGTACATTGCGGCCTCCACCGCTTCGACTCAGGCGCTCTGGCTGGCTCGATTGTTAGACATATATGGACAGTACAGCCATATATGGACAGCACAGCCGTGTGCAGCCATATATGGACAGCACTGCTGTATATAGACTAGTATAGACTGATTATAGTCTTCCTTGTATAGGCATATAGCTTTCCCTGTTTAGGAGATTGTATACTTGTACTCCAAGTTACCTTGGCTATATATATGAGAGATCACCCCCCCTCATTGGGTGTGGTGTCTTCCCAATTCTATCTCTCTACATGGTATCACGAGTCCAGGGTCTCCCTGATTTTGTGCCCTCCCTCCCGCTTCCTCTACCACCACCACACGCCGCCGCCTGACCTAGGGCGCGGCACCTACCTGCGCCGCCCCTCCCTCTGCTGCGCAGAAGCCTTGGATGTCCACGATCACCCACGTGGACTCCTCCGCCGGTGACAGCGATTCCGACTGCTCTGTCGGATTTTCTCTCCTGTTCGGCGACGACGTTCTTGCTGCCCAGATCCATCTCCCCATGGCGCTTCCCTACGCCACGATCTCTGTGCAGTCCTACGTCCCCATGAAGCTCGACCTCCGCGCGGACAACTTCTCCAAGTGGAAGGCCTGCTTCGAAGCCCTGTGTGGCACCTTCGAGCTGCTGTCCCACATCGACGGGACGGCGCCTCCCAATCCCCTCACGCCGGTTTGGCTCCAGGAGGACTGTTGCGTCCGTGCCTGGCTCTACGGCACCGTCTCCGACGCCGTCCACGACCTCATCATGACGCCCGAACCGACGGCACGCAAGCATTGGGCTATCATCACCGCCCGCTTCGAGGCGAACAAGGCGCCGCGTGCCATCTTCTTGAGCCAAGCCTTCATGACCTTGACTCAGGGAGACTTATCCGTCGAGGCCTATGGCCAGGAGATGAAGAGAGCGGCTGATCGCCTCCGCGATGTCGGCAAGCCCGTCGACGACTCCACCATGGTGCTCAACCTCCTCCGCGGCGCCAATCCCCGCTTCAGCACCACCTGCGACATCATCGCTGGTGACGCCACCATGGACTTCGCCGGCGCCCTCGACATGCTCGCCCTCAAGGAACTGCGGCTGGCTGAGGAGGGCAAGATGGTCAAGTCCACTGCCCTCCACGTCTCCTCCACATCCTCCTCGTCATCCTCCGGCTGCACAGGCCCCTGCCGGTCCTGTACGTCGTCTCCCCAGCAGTTTTGGGTGCAGCACCAGCAGCCGGGGAAGCAGCAGCGCGGCGGCGGGCAGCCAAAGCGCAAGAAGACCCATTTTCGCAAGGGCGGTGGCGGCGGCAACCAACAGCAGCAGCAGCACCGTGCGCCCAACCCCACTGGACCATGGATTTGCATCAATCCGTGGGGCCAGCAGCAGGGACAAGCCGGCGGCAGCAGCGGTCCTGGAGGTGGCGGGCAGACATGGCGCGCTGCGAACAGTGGCCAGCAGCGTGGTGGCCCCGGCCTTCTCGGGTCCTCCCCGCAGGCCCACACTGCGATCAGCGACCAGCAGTCTGCCGGTCCCCAGTACTTCGACACGGCGGGCCTCATGGCGGCGCTGCAGCAAATGTCGCTGCAAGGTGACGCCTGGGTGATGGACACTGGTGCCTCTACACATATGCACTCCTCTGAAGGTATCCTTCATTCTCATCTCCCAGCTGCTGCTTCTTCGATCATGGTAGGCAATGGTGCAAGTATTCCTGTCACGACCCGCGGCTCATCGATCCTTGACATCAACTCCACTAAATTTGTGTTGAACAACATCCTTGTCGCTCCTTCCATAGTCCGTAATTTACTATCTGTTCGTCAATTTACCCGAGATAATGGCAGTTCTATCGAATTTGACGCTTTTGGTTTCTCTGTCAAGGAACCCAGGACGGGGCGAGTGATTCTTCGCTGCAATAGCTCAGGCGATCTCTACACACTTTCACCAGCCGCCCAGTCCACTGCCAGCGCCCTCCTCGCAGCCTCCTCCTCAGTGTGGCATCGTCGCCTAGGTCACCCTGGTCCAGCAGTCTTATCTAGTCTCAAGAGGAAAAATTTAATTTCATGTAATAAAGTAGACCAGACTCTTTGTCATGCCTGTCAGCTAGGCAAACATGCCCGTCTACCTTTTAGTACATCTACTTCCCACACTGTTTCCCCTTTTGAGATAGTTCATTGTGATGTCTGGACATCACCGGTTCCTAGTATATCTGGCTGCTCATATTACTTGGTTTTACTAGATGACTTCACACATTTTTGCTGGACATTTCCCCTTAAGCACAAGTCTGAGGTCCGTCAGCATATTGCTGATTGTATTCCTTATGTTCGCACACAGTTTAGCTACACTATTAAATGCTTCCAAGCTGATAATGGGACAGAATTTGTTAACCATGCCATGGATGAACTCCTTGCTGCCTATGGCATCGTTTTTCACCTTTCTTGTCCCCACACTTCACCACAGAATGGCAAGGCTGAACGTATTCTCCGTACCCTCAACAACTATGTGCGTACCCTGCTCCTTCATGCGTCCATGCCACCCAAGTATTGGGTTGAGGCCCTCGCAGCTGCCACATACTTGCTTAACCGCAGACCTTCCTCCTCCATACGCCATGAGGTTCCATACACCCGTTTGTACCATACTCCTCCTTCCTATGAGCACTTGCGCGTCTTCGGTTGTCTCTGTTATCCTAACTTACAGGCCACGTCTCCGCATAAACTTGCGCCCCGCTCTGCCGCATGTGTCTTCTTAGGGTACCCTTCTGCTCACAAGGGGTATCGCTGTCTGGATCTTTCCACGCGCCGCATTATTATTTCCCGTCATGTTGTATTTGATGAGCTCAGTTTTCCGTTCGCACATGACCCGCCTACTCCCGCTAGCTCCTTCGATTTTCTTCTTGGTCGCGACTTGGATACTGCGCCTTGTGTTACTGATCATGCAGCTAGTGACTCCTCGTCTGGTGGGCGTGGCCCTGTGCCCCTACCTGGCATCTTCTCTTCTGGTGGGCGTGGTTTCGTACCCCCATCCGTCACTTCGGATGCTCCTACTCCGGGCGGGTGTGGTCTCGTGCCCCCGTCAGGATCTCTCGACGACACAGGGGTCGTTGCTCCCAGCGGCTCTGGATCAGGGGCTTCGCCGTCAACGCCAGCACCCAGTGCAGCCGGCGCCCCCTGCTCCTCCCAGCCACCTCCGGTCCCCGTCCGCGACCACTACATCGTCTACAGCAGGCGACCACCGCCTCCAGCGCCTCAGGCTCCAGCTGGGCCCCCACCTGCACCAGCACTGTCCCGTCCTGTGACGCGCACACAGACCGGGACGATCCAGCGTGTGTCGTACACAAACCTGTCTGCCACGACTCCTTCGCCGATCCCGGCAAATTACCGCAGTGGGCTGGCGGACCCCAACTGGCGTGCAGCTATGGCCGACGAATACAAGGCGCTGATCGAAAACGACACTTGGTGCCTTGTCCCGCGGCCACCAGGCGCCAATGTGGTCTCCGGGAAGTGGATCTTCAAGCATAAGTACCACTCTGACGGTACTCTTGCTCGCCACAAGGCACGCTGGGTGGTCCGGGGCTTCTCCCAACAGCACGACATCGACTACGATGAGACTTTCAGCCCGGTGGTCAAACCGCCGACTATTCGGGCTGTTCTGAGCATCGCCGCTTCCCGTTCCTGGCCGATTCGCCAGCTGGACGTGAAGAACGCCTTCCTTCACGGTCACCTTGAGGAGACAGTCTACTGTCAGCAGCCGCCTGGCTTCGTCGATCCAGCGGCTCCTGACCATGTTTGTCTTCTTCAGCGCTCCCTCTACGGCCTGAAGCAGGCACCGCGAGCTTGGTACCAGCGGTTCGCCTCGTACATTCGTCAACTCGGGTTCACTGCTTCCGTCTCCGACGTCTCACTCTTTGTGTACAAAGAGGGTGGGGACATGGCCTACCTGCTGTTGTACGTCGACGACATCATCCTCACCGCCTCTTCGTCAACTCTTCTCCAGCGCATCATCGACAGGCTCCACTCTGAGTTCGCCATGACAGATCTTGGGGATCTCCACCACTTCCTCAACATCTCCGTCGAGCGCCTCCCCACCGGGATCTTCCTGTCCCAGCGACAGTACGCCGTCGACCTTCTTCAGCGTGCAGGCATGGCCGAGTGTCACTCCACGACGACCCCTGTTGACACTCATGCCAAGCTCTCCGCGACTGCTGGTGCTCCAGTCGCCGACCCTTCCATGTACAGGAGCATCGTCGGTGCTCTCCAGTACATCACGCTGACTCGACCTGATTTGGCATACGCGGTTCAGCAGGTGTGCCTTTTCATGCATGACCCGCGCGAGCCACATCTGGCCTTGCTCAAACGGATCTTGCGCTACTTGAAGGGCACGCTTTCCTCCGGTCTTCACCTGGGCGTCGGCCACATCCAGTCTCTCACCGCTTACTCGGATGCGGACTGGGCTGGGTGTCCTGACTCCCGTCGCTCCACTTCGGGCTACTGCGTCTTCCTCGGCGATAACCTCATCTCTTGGTCCTCCAAGAGACAGACTACCGTCTCCCGGTCCAGCGCGGAGGCTGAGTACCGGGCAGTGGCCCACGCTGTTGCTGAGTGCTGCTGGCTGCGGCAGCTTCTTGAGGAACTCCATGTGTCGATTACTTCTGCGACGGTCGTCTACTGCGACAACGTGAGTGCTGTCTACATGGCAGCCAATCCCGTTCACCACCGCCGCACCAAACACATCGAGATCGATATTCACTTCGTCCGTGAGAAGGTTGCCCTTGGACAAGTACGCGTGCTTCATGTCCCATCTTCTCATCAGTTCGCGGACATCATGACCAAAGGCTTGCCTGTACAGCTCTTCAACGAGTTCAAATCCAGTCTTTGCGTCCGGGACCCTCCCGCTGCGACTGCGGGCGGGTGTTAGACATATATGGACAGTACAGCCATATATGGACAGCACAGCCGTGTGCAGCCATATATGGACAGCACTGCTGTATATAGACTAGTATAGACTGATTATAGTCTTCCTTGTATAGGCATATAGCTTTCCCTGTTTAGGAGATTGTATACTTGTACTCCAAGTTACCTTGGCTATATATATGAGAGATCACCCCCCCTCATTGGGTGTGGTGTCTTCCCAATTCTATCTCTCTACATCGACTGCTCGGTGATCTCCTTGGGAGAGACACTGGAGCGGTGGAACTCAGGGTGGACAGCCAGTCCGCTCTGGCATTGGCCAAGAACCCCCCGTGTTCCATGAACGGAGCAAGCACATCCGGGTGAGGTACCACTTCATCCGTGATTGTTTGGCAGAATGGAGCATCAAGGCGCGCTACATCAATACCAAGGATCAGCTTGCGGACCTGCTCACCAAGCCCCTTGGGAGGATCAAGTTCCTTGAGCTTTGCTCTAGGTCCGGGATGGTCCAGCTAGCCAACAAGACGACGCACAAGACTTAGGGGGAGAATTGTTGGAATAAGTCTCGTGGTTTGTGGGAAGGACAACAGCAGTCCTTTTGGTCTTTGCTACAGGACAACAGCCCTGCAATCTCTTTGGTCTTTGCTACAGGACAGTAGTCCTGCAGTCTGTTGGTCCTTGCTGCAGGATAGCAGTCCTTTGGTCTTTGTTTCAGTTGGTCCTTACTATAGGACAACAGTCCTTTGGTCTTTGCTACAGTATGGACAGCAGTAGTCCTTGCTGCAGTGTGGTGTGGACAGCAGTTAGCATCTGCTTTAGTGTGGACAGCAGTTAGCATCTGCTTTTGTAAAGGTGTAGGACAGCATCTAGGAGCATATGCTCGGCACTTCGGCAGCTCCTTGGGCTATAAGTATGTATCCCAACCCTTAAAAGGGTATGGCATTGTGTAGTGTTTGAGGAAATAAACAGAAAGTTGCCCCAACTCATAGTGTCATTCTCTTGATGAGAGTTAGAGTCCCTCTACTTACACACAGAAGCGAGCCCAGACATTTGAGATTGAGTATTCAAAAATTCAAAAGATTAAAGAAATTAGTGCTATAACGTTATTTTGTGTAATATATTATTGACAAATTACTATAGATCACCAAAAATTTGGGTATTCAATGAATACCCATGAAACCCCCTGGGCCCGCCAGGTGCACCCTAAACTGAACTCCCTGCTAAAATGTGTTGTCTCACAACAGTTTCCGTAATTATCTTTTGAAAGATCTAGTTTCCCGGTTTTGATTAATAATAAGAAGGCAGCATACGACAGCAGAAGGTTACATGCACGAGAAGCGCTCCTATCGCAGCCTGGGCTGCAGATTTTTGGGTTTACAAGGACTTTTTTTGAGGGGGGTAAGATTACTGGGGGGGGTGGGGGTCCCTACAGTATTTTTTTTTCTTATATAAGTGATCGGAACATTAGAGGTTACAACAAGGTGGGGGGGGGGGGGGGGGGGGGGTTGTTTACTGTGTTTGCATCCATTGCCTGACACTGTCAGCTAGCGTTCCCCGCATCTTGTACGTGTTGAGGTTTAGCTCTTGCAAGAACACACAGATGTGTTGTCGGGGGGTGGGACTAATTACTCACTACCGACTCAAGCCACCATTAGGGATTTGACAGCTGCCCCTCCTGCTAAGGACCAGTAGTAGGCAGTATCCTTTATTTCCGATAACAGTGATGTGCTGACCTCCTACAGTCCCTGAAGATAACCACATTCCTTTGCTTCCAAATGCGCCCAGAAACACTTCCCTAATTATCACCATCCTATTTCTCAAACAGGTCACACCACCTATTTTGGGCTTTTGGTCCATGTTTTCTTCGTTGAACCGAACTATTTCTTTTTTTCTATACTGTAGCACTGCCATCAGCATCTCTTATCGGCCACCAGCAGCATCTAGTTGGACTAAATTCACGTCTATTTAGTCTCCAGCGAGTAGTGTCCAAGTTTCTCTCTTTTTAGATATGTCTCTAGTACCGTCCTCTCTCTTTACAAATAAAAATTCCAAGGTTCAGGTCTTGAGGACACATGGAGATGCATCACCTTAGCAGATGCCGGGCCAAAACATGTGTTCATGCCGAGCATATTGGAATCAGCAGCCGGAGCTGCAGGAAGTCGATGCCAACAGGGGAACCTGTTGCCATCGCAGCCTCGCAGGGGATTCAGTGGAAGATAATGATCACGTAGGATACTTATAGAATTTAGTTTAAAATTATTGGAGTATACATCTCCCCAACCTAAACAGGACCAGATAAATAACATCAATTTAGAAAAAAGGAGAGCTTTTGTATCCGTGTTTATGATTTTTTGTCAGATCCTAGCTGCTGACGAGGAAAATGTCTTTGTAATCCGAAATTTCTATGTCTTAATAGCATGACATGCTAAGCATTCAGTTCAATCCTGAAAAACTAGGAAACCTTGAGAATTTTACAGCATTCCCATTCCCATGTTTATGAACAGAATCCACAACCTTTCTTTTAAGCAAACAAAAAAAATCCAGATACTTATTGGCTTTATGATGACAACTAAATATATCAAGATTGTAGAAGCCCCCAAATCGCAGACTGGATAGATGGAAATGATACTTTCCGTGATTATCTGCACTCAGTCGCAGATAGTTGCCTATGTATTTACTGCTTTGTAGGGGTGCAGCAAAATAATGAGACCACCATCCATCAACGCATATTTAAATGTGATGTAATCGAAATTTCCTACCAACGTATATTAAACTCGTATATGACCTGCGCCTTCCAACAAGAACAGAGGGATATCAGTCAGGAGGACAACGATTACATACTGGTCGGCGCTCACAGTCTAACTACTCAACTAAACTGACAAAATAAAGCTTATCTGTACCCATATCAAGAAACCCTCGCGAACTGCGAATAGCCCTAGAGGAAGAACGAAAGAATTCCGCTCCTAGCAAGGCAGCGACAGCTGGAGCTAGCTAATCGTAACAACTAATTACCGCGCTCAAGAAATCGATAGGAAAAAAATACGCTTACACGAATCGTGCTGTGCTTACTTGAGGAACGCAGAATTCATGCCCGACGAAGCAATCAACTTGCAAAAAAAAAGAGGAAAATCACAATATAAGACAAGAAGATGAGGAAAAGGCTCATACTTTTACCCCCGCCGAGAGCCTTGTGGACAGACTTATCCTCGCCAATGAACCAGAACCCCGCAGACCTCGCCGGCGGCGGTGAAGACGCCGTATCCTCGGCGGCAAGCGTCTCCTCCGTGGGTGCAGCCATGGCCAAGCGAGGAATCGAGCTTGTGGGGCGAAAGGCTCGATGAGCAGGATGCTGCAGGCAGGAGCAGCTCCACACTTTCTTGGTGAGTTGGTGTGCTGCCTTTTTCTTTGGGGCTGGGAGAGCCTTTCCTTTCTCTTGCTACTACCCGCCTCTAGCAGTCGTGGGCTAGTGGCGTGGTTTGGCCGGTGTGTGGTTTTCTTTACTCCGACATGAGAGGAACCTTTTGAAATTTGACGGGAAATGATATGAGAATTTTTATTGAATTTTTCGTGTGTATAATATATCCTGGTAGCTGTCCTGATGATCATGGTATTGCTGAATGTTTCGTTGAATATATAATAAATGGATCTGGTGAGGGCAGTGGTGGAGTATAGAATAATAATTAGATATGGCTGAAGAAAGATAAAAAAGAAAAAAAAACATAATGCAACATTTAAGACTTAAATTTAAAACTTATTGATTGCAAGTAGTATGTATTTATCATTATATCAAATATAATTTTTAGGTATGGCTTTAGCTATAATAAACCATGATAGGTGCTTCACCACTGTGTGAGGGTCGGCAGCACCAGCGCGCACCAAGATAAGAAACGTGGCCATGGCACTGGAGCCTTTCCTGTCCGCGGCAGCGTGTCATGGTTTGGTTCGGTGTGTTGTTTCGCGAACACGTACTATCGCTACTCGTCAAACCAACAAAATTTATTCGCTGGCTTTGGATGATTCATACTTCTCTCTATATACTTCGTCTCGATGTGCCTGACTCATCTCGTTGATGGCGTCTGACGCGAACACTGAAAATATTAAGGTCCAATGTATTAGAGCTAATAGTTAGCTGCTAAAATTATCTAGAGATATTCAAACAACTTAACTAATAGTTTATCTATTAGCTACTTTTAATTAGAGATATCAAAACACCTCTGACTAATAGTCCAACTAACTATTATACACGCTCAACTATTTATTAGTTATAAGTTGTTTCAACCTAACTAAAATTAGCTAATAATTAGCTAGTTAGTTATCTAATTTTACTAGTAATTTTTTAGTCAGCTAACTATTATCTCTAGTGTATTTAGGACCTAAGCCTGCTCAGTAATAATGGCGATGGTTATGGGTAGCAGGCTAGCAGCCGCCACAAGTCACTCATCGATACTACAACCATGACTTTATGGTTGCAACAACAGATATCGCTACGGCGAGCATATCAAGCTATCTCCAGCACCCTTCCTATGATATCCTTATTACACCCCTACTTCAAACTCCAATCTATAAATAATGCAGTCTATAGTGTAAACCAGTATTTTGCACACCCATATACACGCTCTGCTGAGCTCAACCTCACTTGAGCAAAATAAGGGGGTTCCAACGCCAGTTTGACTCAGTTGTTCGGGCGCAATCGATCAACTAGGCTATCGATCTAGTCATATCGAATGATACAGGTCATGGTAGGGCCAGGTCGACCGGTACCGACCAACAATTTAGGGTGGACGCTGCTATCGATCAGGTGGGATCGATAGTGGTTGTCGATTGTTGTGGTGCTACCTGATTGGTCAACAATATTCCATCCATTTGAATTTGAAAAAAAAACATAAAGAAAATCTAAAAACATCTTGAATGCACACTATACATAGAGGGAGTACTTGGATTCATTCTCACACACTCATCTTCAGTTCATAAGCTCTCTTCTTCATTCTTAGCTTTTTCACTCCCCATTTTGATTCAGTAGCTTCCTAATCTTTGTTTCGATATGGATCCCAGATGGAGTCCCAACTTTGATGTGTTCACGGACTTCCTCAACGAGCAATCTTCGCAACGTCCTGAGACCCCTACTGGTGTGGAGCAAGTGTTCTTCAACGATCTTTCTCCCATCTATCATCAGCGAGAGGACGTTCTTGATCATCCATGTTCTCTTATTCCTTAGCCTCTCTTTCCTTTTTATGTATCCTTCTCCTCCATATCCATATCGACCAAGTGTTGATGCTCATCCTCCTATCGAGCCTCAAACGACTGACGCTCCTCCTAACACTGATGAAGCCTCTTCCACTGAAGCTCCTCCACCACAACCTTTCACTTATTCGTATCCTTTTTTGTACCCACTCAGATACCCATACGACCATCTTTCTTATGCATTTTATGGTGTTCCTCGTTCATATACTCCTCCATATGGTGCTCCTTCTATGTTCCCTCCCCTCTATGGTGCTCCTCTCACATATGGTGTTTGTGATCTTTTTCTTCCTCCCTTAGCCATGGTAGTGTCGCCCAGCGGTGGAGGACAAAAGAAAAGAAAGGTTTGGCTAGCTAGTAGGAAAAAGTGACAATGTTGCACCAACAAGAATCGAACACACAATCTATTGTTACAATCATTAGGTATTAACCATCGTACCACAACAGACTAAATGTTTATAATGGAAGATATATATGTTTTAAAAGTTTAGGTATGGCTGGTGCCATACTCAACCATAATGAGTCCTCCGCCACTGGTGCCACCAAATAGCCACAACGATGTGGCCCCAAAACAATACACATAATCTAGGACATCGCAGCTCCAATGCTGATGGGACTAGAGTAGACTAAGATTGAGGATGAAAGGCTTATAAGTGCATGCATACCTTTATGAGTTTAACACTTGTTAAGTCGAGAACAATTTATGAGTTCGTAAATTTATAGGTGCATACATGGTTAATGCACTCCATTGACCTCGTTGAGGGCAATGAAACAAAAAGGATTGGCCTTTTGGGACAAATATCGGCCACGTACAACTCCACCACCGAAACTCCTCGTCACTGTACCGCTAAGCAGTTCAAGGATTGATGGTCCATGACCAATCAAAAGGTTTCCCTCTTCAACAACATCTATAATCTCTTATCCATGATCCGGTTGAGCGGGTCAGATGATGTTATGTTGCTCGAAGCAACAAAGGAGACCTTTCATGACATGCCCGACAAAATTGAACTTAAGTTGGGGCACATGTGGTGTGCTCTTTGTCATCAACCCAAGTGGTGTGCGCGACATGGTGAATCTAGCTCTCGCAATGCGAGCAAACGATCTCACGTCAATGTGGAGGGCGATTATAGCCTTGCATCGCCTGAGAGTGTCAAATTGTCATGCTCTATTGGCCATAATAAGGCACGAGCGCAACACAATAGTAAGGGACTAGCAATGAGTAGCATAGAGTCCTCTATCCAGAAGAAGATCACAGTGAAGCATCTATCAAGGCTAGCGATAAGATAAATCAATCAAATTTGTACTCCCTCCGTATTGAAATAGAAGTTGTTCTAGAGAGGTAGCTAGAGATTAGCAAAGCAAGACATTTTGGATGCTAATACTTCATTGGACAGCTTTGCCCCCTCTGACTCTTTATTTTCTGTGCAGCATGCTACAAAAACACATATGTTGAGTAGAGAGGGACTCAATCATGGGACCTATTGTCCATAGTGCATTGAATCGCCTATGACAACCAATCAGGACGCATGGTTTTTGTGCCCATAATACAGTCGCAGAGCTATTTAATATGGGCAAACATGACAAATGCCACCCTAATTAACCACTCCTTGCTATGCATAATCATGTCCTAAATGTCTTCTATTCCAATATGGTGGGAATACTAGAAATTCACTAAGTTGATGGATCATTTCACATCCGACATGGATGAAAGTTGCCTAGAGGGGGGTGAATAGGCAAGTAGAAGTTTTCCAACAAAAACTAGAAACGAACTCGGTAAAACCACCGCACTACACGAGTTCAACTAAAGAATGAGATATAAAACTCAATTGATCTCATAAATCACCCAGTTAACTTGGGAAATGAGATGTTCTAGATGATCCATAGGGTTCACAGTAGCAGATCTGAGAAGGGCACTTCTCAAAATCCACACACCAAAAAGATATAAACAATTCTTCCACAGAATGCTGAGAGAACAAAGAATACAAACAAACACAGTGAGCAAGAACACAAGAGACACATGCCCACAAAGAGTTGGGTCTCTTTCAACCCTAATCCTCCATTCGCCGACCACAAAGGTCAAGCTCCCACACTAATCTTTGCTCACACGAGCGAGTAATACAAACTTTCTTATGGTCTTCCACAAGGTTTGGGGACTCACAAGCGACACCTAGTCATCTAGGAGCTAGAAGCTCCAAGAGTAATGAATCCACAAAGAACTTGATGTAGTACCAAAGCTCGAATCAAGAAGAACAAGAAGGATTTGGAGATGAAGCACAAAAACCGCAGATCTCAATCTAACTTAAAGATTTATCTCTAAAGATTTGAAATGGGAGACGCAAGAGATGTGTGTGAGAGAGTGGGTGTCACACCCGGTTTTAAGGGACAAAGCCGAGTGCATCTCATACATGCGCCAAAGAAGACAACATATATAATAATAGAGTTTATAGAGATAAATGTCACAATAACATCAGAGTACTTATTACAGAGCAGAAGTCTTACAAAATAAAAGATAAATATAAAAGGATCTAAAATCCATCCTTGGCACCAGAAAGTTAACTGGGAGACACCACCTAGATCAGATCGAACTCCTCGTTGTGTAGCTCCTCTTGAACCACCTGTTCTTCTCCTATGGGGGGTGTGAGACAGCAAGGGTGAGCTCACACATGATCATAGCTCAACAAGTTGTGGGGAATAATGTGGCATGAACTCACCAAAGGCGGGAGTTCATGTGATGTGTAAAGCTGATCAACAGTAGGGGTTAAAGCTGAGCATTGCTTTTAATTAGTTGGTCAAAATTTTATTAGAAATTACTAAATGTAAGTAAATACCAAACTATAATAATAATAATAATAATAATAATAATAATAGAACAAAATTAATAATAAATCCCATGCAATGCATATGACAAATTGAGTTTAAGTTCTATAATTTAATCATGTGAGAGTCCTGAGCTGCTCATTACCATGAGCTCGGCTAGTATACCAGTTTTACACTCTGCAAAGGTTGTACCCTTTACCCACAAGTCGTGTATCCCATGTCGCCAGGGTTTGCAAGGCTCTTAGACACTACCGAGGTGAATGGCTAGGGATCCACTACGAGGCCTTTACAAAGTTCCACTAGCTTCCGAAAACCCGCTACAGTTTATGGGAAGAGCACTTGCAAGAATCCCCTGTCTGACCACCATCGCAGCAAAATCAACCCGAGAACCTCCTTGCATGCAACTCCCCTACTGCCCTTGCCCCTTTCGGGTAAGGTAGTCTTCCACTAGCTTTCCTAATTAGTTAGCCAAGGGGTCCCATTCCTCCCTTGTGGTGGCACGTTTTTCTCAAGTTAAGCTCCATGTTCTAATTAACATTTAATGATCTTGACATGAAAATAAGTAAAATAATAGAATAACAGGAACATGGATATAATGAAATATTAAACCAAAACCATATAAATTAATAGCAAAACTACCCAAGTGATTCAGGGGTAAACAAGGTAACAAGATAAACATACTAGGGTGACCTATTGAGTCCCATCAAAATTAAACATATGCATTAATGAGTGATAATAAACAACATTATTGGGTAAAAAGTGGTCAAGGGCACAACTTGCTTGGCACTTGAGATTCTAGGTACCAGAATGATTCTTCAGATCCTCATGATCTCACTGCTAGTCTGTCACACCCGGCTTTAAGGAACAAAGCCAGGTGCATCTCATACATGCGCCAAGAAGACAACATATATAATAACAGAGTGTATAGAGATAAATGTCATAATACATCAGAGTATTTATTACATAGCGGAAGACTTATTACAAAATAAAATAATAAATATAAAACGAACTAAGGATCGTCGGCGTCAATGTCAACTGAGAAACGCCACCTAGATCAGATCATACTCCTCGCCTTGTGGCTCCTCCTGAACCACCTGCTCTTCTCCTGTGGGGAGTGTGAGACAGCAAGGGTGAGCTCACACATGATCATAGCTCAACAAGTTGTGGGGAACCAGTGGACATAAACTCACAAAGGTGTGAGTTATGTGATGTGTAAGGCTAATCAAAGACAGGGAGTTAAAGTTGAGCTTTGCTTTTACGTAGTTGGTCAAAATTTTATTAGCAATTACTAAGTGTAAGTAAATACCAAACCATAAATAAAGTAATAGAACAAATTAATAATAAACCCATGCAATGCAAATGACAAAATTGAATTTAAGTTCCATAATTTAAACATCAGAGAGTCCTGAGCTGCTCATGACCGTGAGCTCGGCTAGTGTACCAGTTTTACACTCTGCAGAGGTTGTACCCTTTACTCACAAGTCATGTTACCCATCCGCCAAGGGATCGCGACTTCCCATACACCTCTAACGAGGAGGCGAGGCAGGGTAACACTACGAGGCCTTTACAAAGTTCCACTAGCTTCAGAAAACCCGCTACAGTTTATAGGAAGTTCCAATGCAGGGTTCTTGCCTGACTGCCATCGCAGCAAAATCAACCAAGGACCTCCCTACACTGACCACTCCCCTACTGCCCTTGCCCCTTTCGGGTAAGGTAGTCTTCCACTAGCTTTCCTAATTAGTCAGCCAAGGGCGTCCCATTAAACCCTTGTGGTGGCACGTATTACTCAAGTTAAGCTCTATGTTCCAATTAACATTAATGATCTCAACATGAACATAAATAGAATAACAAAAAGAATTGGAACATAGAGGTAATAAATGATTATCCCAAAACCATATAAAGCAATAGCAAACTACCCAAGTGATTCAGGGGTAAATAAGGTAATGAGATAAACAATCTAGGGTGACCTATTGGGTCTCATCAAAATTAACCTATGCATGGATAAGTGATATTAAAGGACATTATTAGGTAAAAGTGGTCAAGGGCACAACTTGCCTTCAATGAGCTCCTGCTCAGCTACTTCAACCTACTGCTCACCAGGATCCTCAGCAACGGGCTCTTCTACTCGCCACAATACAACAAACACAGTGCATATAGAGAAATTAACATTACACCAAACATATACACAAAATACACAGTAATAATCTACATATTAAAATAAAATCCTAGGAACAGCAATCATAATTTTTGGAGTTATAGATTTTAAGTTATGGATTTTCAAAGGTTTTATGTGTTTTAAATAGGATTAAGTGGGAAATTAATTTTCTTACTGTTTTCATGACAAAACAGAGACTCTAGGTGTTAGAGAATAAAATTACAAAATTTTAGAAACTGGAATGAAGTGATTTGGAGCTCATATGAATTTTCTATGAATTATTGAAGTTCTAGCAATTGTTTTCATACTAAAAATCTATTTTCTATTTCATTTATTCAATTTAAACGATCTCTGGACTGGGCCTCATTTTCTGCAAAGTACAGGGGTCTCGGGGTAAAAATTTGTAGACTCAGGGAATAGCGCATAGGACGGCGGGTTGATTTCTGTATTGGTCAGGGTTTCTTATGCAAAAGGCTAACACGAAGGGGTATCAGTGGTTTCTGGCCGTCAGATCTAAAGCTGACGACCCAGATTAGGCCTGAGCCCCACGAAACGGTAAGCGATCCTAGCCTTTAGATCCTAGTTCAACCGTCCGGATTTTATGTTTCCCTTAATGAACTCTAGGCGCTGGATCAGAAATGAACGGGCCAGATCGTATCACTGCGAAACGACACATGGGGAACTAATCCTGGCCGACCAGTGCAGATCCGATGGCTGATACCCAGCTTCCCAACTCTGGTCAGACAGCAGCGGCGCGTTCGCTGCCAGCGGCGGAGCCCTGGTTTTCACGGAGGCGCCATGACCGGCAACTGGATTCGGAGGCAAAAACTCCCTAGAACTCGACCCTAATGATTGCTACGCACACACAGAACGGGGGTAAAGGCGGTCCACGGCTTACTCACCGGAGTTAGGCGACTGGTGGAGCAAATTGCGGCGTCTAGCGGGTCTGGGACGCGGCGCACGTGGCGACGTCGAGTTATCCAGTCCGACGAGCGATTGAGCTTGCGCAGCGTCACCGGCGTGGAAATTGACGGCGACCAACGCTCCCAGGCTCACGGCGCAGCACTGGAAACCCCACGGACGCCCAGGTGCTCGAGACTCACGCGTTCGACGGCGACAAGCTCGCTGACCCCCAATGAGCACTCGGTATATAGATGGCTGAGGTTAAACGGCGACAAGAAGGGGGAAGGAGGGGATTCGACCCGATCTTTTATAGGCGCGCGGCGATTGGACTCGAGTTCAACGTCCCTGGCCGCCAAGACCGCGATTGCGCGCGCGGGCGTCGGCAGGTTGTTAGGGACGAGCACTGACACGCTAGCCCCACACGTCAGAGGAACAGAAACGAGGGTGTGATGCTGTGTGAATATGGCAAGCGGGCCCCCGATGTCAGGGCGGAGCGCGCAAAGGAGGTGAAGGGCTGGCCGCGCATTGGAGTTGATGGGCCGGTTCTGCAAGTTTCAGCCCATGCGCTAGTTTTTCTTTTTATTTTACTTTTCCTTTTTCTGATTTATATTTTTCCCATCTCATTTGAATTCAAATTTCACACTTAAATCTTTTGGTGAATTCTTCTTAGATTGAAAGTATAATTTAAACATAATGGTCTTACTTTTATTTATAATATTTGTCTTGTATATATTTTATTTTATTTTTGTACTCCTTTTCCTCCCTCCACATTTCTTTAGGGTTTTAAATTCCACTTTGGACTTTAATATATTTCTTGTCATATTTTTATTTTATTTTCTCACAATATGCACACAAAATAAAATCCAGCATGATGCATAATTTTAATGGCATATATTCTTTTTATTAATTATTTGCTTTTGAATATGGTGTTCACATGAGATGAGGCATAAAGGTTAAACCCATATAAGGAGAAATTGTTTCTCTATTGGCATTATTTCTAGCTATTTACAAAGTGGGTGTTACAAATCCTACCCCCCTTAAAATAATCTCGTCCTCAAGATTTAAGAAGATCTAGGGAAAAAGGTGGGGAAAATCTATGTGAAGCTCTTCTTCTCTTTCCCAAGTTGCTTCATCTTCGCCATGGTGACTCCATTGGACTTTGCACATCTTTATCACCTTATTCCTTGTAACTCTAGTCAATGTGTCAAGAATCTTGATCGGGTACTCCGTGTAAGTCAAATCACCCTGAACACTAAGCTCTTCCATTGGTAACTGTTCCTCAGGGACACGGAGACACTTCTTTAGTTGAGACACGTGGAACACATTATGCACATCCGATAGAGTAGCAGGTAACTCGAGTTGGTATGCCATCTCCCCAACTCTTCTAAAGATCAGGAATGGTCCAATGTAGTGTGGGGACAATTTGCCCTTGACTTTAAATCTCCTCATTCCACGCAGTGGTGACACCTTGAGGTACACATAATCTCCTTCTTCAAATTCCAGTGGTCTTCTTCTATTATCAGCATAGCTCTTTTGCCTGGTTTGAGCCACCCTCAAATTCTCTCGAATTATATGGACTTGTTCTTCTGCTTCTTGAATCAATTCAGGCCCAAAGAACTGTCTTTCTCCAGTCTGATCCCAATACAAAGGAGTCCTGCACTTCCTGCCATATAGAGCTTCAAAAGTGACATCTTCAGACTAGCCTGATAACTATTATTATATGAGAACTCAGCATACGGTAGACTTTTATCCCAACTTCCTCCATGCTGAAGGGCACATGCTCTCAACATATCTTCCAATACTTGATTAGTCCTTTCAGTCTGTCCATCAGTCTGAGGGTGATAAGCCGTACTAAAATTCAACTTTGTACTCATATTCTCATGAAAGCTTCTCCAAAATCTTGAGGTAAACTGCGAACCTCGATCAGACACGATCTTCTTCGGTACTCCATGTAAACACACAATCCGAGCCATATATAACTCTGCTAGCTGAGAACCTTTATATGTAGTCTTTACAGGAATAAAGTGAGCCACTTTAGTCAATCTATCCACAACCACCCATATAGCATCATATCCTTTCTGGGTGCGAGGCAATCCAGTAATAAAATCCATACCAATCTCTTCCCATTTCCACTCGGGTATCTTCAGTGGATGCAATAGTCCAGCTGGCCTCTGGTGTTCAGCCTTAACTCTTTGACATACATCGCACATAGCCACATATGCAGCTACATCTCTCTTCAATCCATACCACCAATATTTCCGCTTCAAATCCTGATACATCTTGGTACTACCAGGATGAATAGAATAATCCGAATCATGGGCCTCCTTTAAAATAGTCTCTCGAAGGCTTTTAATATCAGGAACACACATCCTGTCCTTGAACCATACAATGCCTTGCTCATCTTCCGTAAATTCCGGAACTCGACCTTCAGTAATCAGATCCTTAATCTCTTTTATTTTAGCATCATCAAGTTGACCTTTGCGGATTTCTTGATCCAAAGTAGGTTCCACATCAATAGTAACTCCTTCAGTATGAGCAACTATCCCCAGGTTAAGTCTCCTGAAATCCTCAACAATCTCGTCGGGTAGCTGGGCAACAATAGCTGAATGAACATGCTCCTTACGACTCAAGGCATCTGCAACCAAATTTGCCTTGCCCGGGTGATAGTGAATCTCCAAATCATAATCCTTAACAAGCTCCAACCAACGGCGTTGCCTAAGGTTGAGATCCTTCTGAGTGAATATATACTTCAAACTCTTATGATCCGTATATACTTGGCACTTGGTTCCCATAATGTAATGTCTCCAAATCTTAAGTGCATGCACAACGGCTGCCAATTCCAAGTCATGAGTGGGGTAGTTCAATTCATGTTTCCGTAACTGACGAGAAGCATAAGCGATCACATGTCCTTCTTGCATGAGCACACATCCTAAGCCTTGGCCACATGCATCACAATAGATATCAAATCCTTTTTGTAGGTCTGGCATAACCAATACGGGTGGCGACATCAATCTTTTCTTCAATTGATCAAAGTTGTCTTGGCACTTCTCGTCCCATTTAAATTCTCTTCCTTTCTCCAAAAGTGAAGTCATAGGCTTAGAAATCTTAGAAAATCCTTTAATAAATCTCCGATAATATCCTGCTAATCCCAAGAAACTCCGAATCTCAGTAACTGTAGTGGGTACTCTCCACTCCATTATCTCCTTAACTTTAGCAGGATCCACTGAAATTCCTCCATTAGAAATGATATGACCAAGAAATGGCACCTCGCCAATCCAAAACTCGCACTTGCTAAACTTGGCATATAGCTGGTTATCTCGTAGCTTCTGTAGCACCAACCTCAGATGTTCCTCATGATCGCTATCACTCTGGGAATAAATAAGAATGTCGTCGATGAACACCACGACGAATCTATCCAAGTACTCCATAAACACCTTATTCATCAAGTTCATAAAATAAGCTGGTGCATTGGTTAATCCAAACGACATAACAGTAAACTCATATAATCCATATCGAGTCGAGAAGGCCGTCTTGGGAATATCCGATGGTCTAATCCTCATCTGATGGTAACCGGATCGGAGATCAATCTTCGAAGAATACTCTAGCACCTCTCATCTGATCAAATAAATCCTCAATATGGGGCAACGGATACTTGTTCTTTACCGTAACATCATTAAGAGATCTATAATCCACACACATCCGTTGCGATCCATCCTTCTTCTGTACAAACAAGACCGGTGCTCCCCAAGGTGAGGAGCTCGGACGAATGTACCCAACCTCTTGTAACTCAGTTAACTGCTTCTTAAGTTCCTTCAACTCCTCTACGGACATCCTATATGGCCGTTTAGAAATAGGGGCGGTTCCAGGTAAGAGATCAATAACAAACTCAACTTCTCTATCAGGTGGCATCCCTGGTAACTCCTCTGGAAAGACATCCAGAAAATCTCTAACCACCCGGATGTTGTCACCAACAAACTCCTCAGGTATAAAGAACATTGCACGCATGGATGAGGAGGTTACTGCAATATTAACTTGAAATCTTTCTCCTTTAGTGGTAGTGAGTTCTACGGTACCTCTACCACATGCTATAATGGCCTTTGCCTTTCTTAGCCATGACATACCAAGGATCAGATCTATACTGCTTGACTCTAATATTATAGTAGTAGCTCCAAATTCTCTACCCATAATGGTCAATGTCAATCTACGTGTCATTTGATTCGCCTCAACAGGCCCTTTAGGTGTAATTACTATCATTGGTTTTCTCATATTTAGCAGTGGTATTTCATTTGTGTTCGCATATCTAGCAGACATGAATGAATGTGTAGCACCAGAATCAAATAATATGGTTGCAGGAATTGCATTAACATAAAACATACCAAGTATGATGTCCCCACCATTCGGAGTAGCATCAACGCTGACTTGATTAACCTTGGCAATAGAATATCCCTTGCCAGATCCTGGAGTTTGCTGCCTGTTCTGAACTGGAGTAGTAGCAATCCTCTGTGGGCAGACATTTGCATAATGACCAGTCTTCCCACACTTGAAACAAGTAGTGCCTGGACTCTGTCCTGAAAACTTCGTCGGGGTGCCAGTAGGGGTAGCCTGTCGAGGAGGTGGAGTCCTCAGTGGTGATTGCTGAACTAGGCGCTGGCCTCCGCCAGTGCGAACTGGAGTACCCTGAGGTGAACTGTAGCGAGAACGAACACTGCTGCTTCTTTGTCCTTGAGATATAGCCTTTCTCTTCAAATCTCCCAGCTGAACACGCTTGTGTTCAATAGCCAGGGCCTTATCAAGCAGCCTCTGAAATGATGGAAATGTGTGTGCCACTAGAGCATACTGCAGTGGTCCATTAAGTCCTTCAATAAAATGCTCCTGCTTCCTCTCGTCTTCAGCAACTTCATCAGGGGCATATCTGGATAACTGGATAAACTTGTCGCGGTACTCGCTGACTGACATACTTCCTTGCTTCAGCGACAGAAATTCCTTCTTCTTAATCTTCATCAATCCAGCGGGTATATGATAATTCCTGAACTGTGTACTGAACTCCGCCCAAGTAATAGTATCCGCAGCATCATGGACAGCAGTATATGAATCCCACCAGTCAGCAGCAGGACCTATCAGTCGTCCAGAAGCATATAAAACCTTCTCTCGATCAGTGCACTGTGCAATATTCAACATCTTCTCAACAGACTACAGCCAATCATCCACGTCCAGTGGATCAGGTGAGCTAGCGAATGTAGGTGGCTTATGACTCATGAACTCCCTATGCTTATCTCGGGGTGGAACTGGTGGTGGAGGTGGAGGCAGTGGTACTTGTTGCTGTTGCTGCTGCTGTTGTTGTTGTTGTTGTTGCATTTGCTGTTGCAGCTGCTGTTGTTGCGCCCTCCTCTCCTGGCGTATCTCTTCTCGTTCCTGGTGCAACTCCTGTCGTATATCTTCTCTTTCCTGACGCATCTCCTAGCGTTCTTGCTGCATCTGGGCACGCATATCAGCCATAGTGTCCGCCATTTGTTGCATCACCGCCATCTGAGCAGCAACCAGTGGGTCAACTCCGCATGGTGGAGGATTAGGAGGATTCATCTCTGCAGGTTGTGGCTGGGGTTGTCTATATATCCACCGAGTGTGTCGATTAGGAGGCAAATCAATTCCACCACCCCGCCTGGTATTGACCATCTGAGTTAGATGCATATGGTAAGAAAATAGTAGACAAGGCAGGTAATTACAAATCATGTTACTTTGGGGAATTTTATTAGCTAAGCAGATTAATATTTTACCTATCATAGCTAATTCAATACCTTATGGTGGTACATGCTAAGATGTCCATATATAATATATCAATCAATCAAAGAAGCAAATCAGACATTTAACATCAGAACAATCAAACAACATTTTTAAAGAAAGTAGTTTTAAATTTTGTCTTAGGTTCCCTATATCTTAAAAAGATTATAGTGGTATGAAATCCATCTTGTCTTAGAGTAGAAAAGATAAGATTAACCAGAGTAGATTAGCAGAAGGTGAGACAAGATCAAGATGAGATGAGTATAGAATGAGTGAGAGTAAGGTAAGTAGGAAAGGGTTTGTCCATTTCTATCTAGGTCTCGTCCTACAGTCAACATTTCCTCTGATACCACTTCTGTCACACCCGGCTTTAAGGAACAACTTGCATTCAATGAGCTCCTGCTCAGCTACTTCAACCTGCTGCTCACAAGGATCCTCAGCAACGGGCTCTTCTACTCGCCACAATACAACAAACACAGTGCATATAGAGAAATTAACATTACACCAAACATATACACAAAATACACAGTAATAATCTACATATTAAAATAAAATCCTAGGAACAGAAATCATAATTTTTGGAGTTATAGATTTTAAGTTGTGGATTTTCAAAGGTTTTATGTGTTTTAAATAGGATTAAGTGGGAAATTAATTTTCTTACTATTTTCATGACAAAACAGAGACTCTAGGTGTTAGAGAATAAAATTACAAAATTTTAGAAACTGGAATGAAGTGATTTGGAGCTCATATGAATTTTCTATGAATTATTGAAGTTCTAGCAATTGTTTTCATACTAAAAATCTATTTTCTATTTCATTTATTCAATTTAAACGATCTCTGGACTGGGCCTCATTTTCTGCAAAGTACAGGGGTCTCGGGGTAAAAATTTGTAGACTCAGGGAATAGCGCATAGGACGGCGGGTTGATTTCTGTATTGGTCAGGGTTTCTTATGCAAAAGGCTAACACGAAGGGGTATCAGTGGTTTCTGGCCGTCAGATCTAAAGCTGACGACCCAGATTAGGCCTGAGCCCCCACGAAACGGTAAGCGATGCTAGCCTTTAGATCCTAGTTCAACCGTCCGGATTTTATGTTTCCCTCAATGAACTCTAGGCGCTGGATCAGAAATGAACGGGCCGGATCGTATCACTGCGAAACGACACATGGGGAACTAATCCTGGCCGACCAGTGCAGATCCGATGGCTGATACCCAGCTTCCCAACTCTGGTCAGACAGCGGCGGCGCGTTCGCTGCCAGCGACGGAGCCCTGGTTTTCACGGAGGTGCCATGACCGGCAACTGGATTCGGAGGCAAAAACTCCCTAGAACTCGACCCTAACGATTGCTACGCACACACAGAACGGGGGTAAAGGCGGTCCATGGCTTACTCACCGGAGTTAGGCGACTGGTGGAGCGAATTGCGGCGTCTAGCGGGTCCGGGACGCGGCGCACGTGGCGACGTCGAGTTATCCAGTCCGACGAGCGATTGAGCTTGCGCAGCGTCACCGGCGTGGAAATTGACGGCGACCAACGCTCCCAGGCTCACGGCGCAGCACTGGAAACCCCACGGACGCCCAGGTGCCCGAGACTCACACGTTCAGCGGCGACGAGCTCGCTGACCCCCAACGAGCACTCGGTATATAGATGGCTGAGGTTAAACTGCGACAAGAAGGGGGAAGGAGGGGATTCGGCCCGATCTTTTATAGGCGCGCGGCGATTGGACTCGAGTTCAACGTCCCCGGCCGCCAAGACCACGATTGCGCGCGCGGGCGTCGGCAGGTTGTTAGGGACGAGCACTGACACGCTAGCCCCACACGTCAGAGGAACAGAAACGAGGGTGTGATGCTGTGTGAATATGGCTAGCGGGCCCCCGATGTCAGGGTGGAGCGCGCAAAGGGGGTGAAGGGCTGGCCGCGCGGTGGAGTTGATGGGCCAGTTCTGCAAGTTTCAGCCCATGCGCTAGTTTTTCTTTTTATTTTACTTTTCCTTTTTCTGATTTATATTTTTCCCATCTCATTTGAATTCAAATTTCACACTTAAATCTTTTGGTGAATTCTTCTTAGATTGAAAGTATAATTTGAACATTATGGTCTTACTTTTATTTATAATATTTGTCTTGTATATATTTTATTTTATTTTTGTACTCCTTGTCCTCCCTCCATATTTCTTTAGGGTTTTAAATTCCACTTTGGACTTTAATATATTTCTTGTCATATTTTTATTTTATTTTCTCACAATATGCACACAAAATAAAATCCAGCATGATGCATAATTTTAATGGCATATATTCTTTTTATTAATTATTTTCTTTTGAATATGGTATTCACATGGGATGAGGCATAAAGGTTAAACCCATATAAGGAGAAATTGTTTCTCTATTGGCATTATTTCTAGCTATTTACAAAGTGGGTGTTACATAGTCGTAGCAATACAAACAAACATGGTATAGACAAAATTAACATCACACCAAACATAAGTACAAACTGAATAATAATAATCTATACGTCGCTACGAGATCGAGGGATCGAGAACCACTAAATTGGAGTTACGGTTGTCAAGTTATGAATTTCTGAAGTTATTAGGTATCTAGAATAGAGTAATTCATGTGAATAATTTTAAATCAAGTTTCATGGTTGGATAAAAGTACCAAATGATAAACAATACTTAAAACAAAATGAATGCCACTGGAATGAATCAATTTGGAGTTAAAATGAAGGAATTATCAATTTCTGAAGATTTTATGTATTTGATACAAGATTAATTAAGAGATACATTTTAATATGGTTTTCATGTCAAAACAGTGGTACTAAATGATAAACAATAATATTATAAAATTATAGGAACTGAAATGGATTAATTTGGACTTTATATGAATTTTCTATGAATTAAACCAATTTTAGCATTTATTTCTACATTAATAATACATTTCTTTATTTATTTTCTAATTTTTCTAATCTCCTGGACTGGGTGCATTATTGTTAGGAAGCGCAGGGATCTCGGTGCAAGAATTCCCAGACCCACTGCACAGTTATCGCGGACCGCGGGTTGGTTTCACCAAAACCCAGGGGTTCTTATGTAATTTTGGCTCCGCGAAAGGGTATTGCGCGATTTAGGCCATCAGATCCCCACTGGACGGCCCAGATTACATCTATCGTCAACCGAACCGGTACAACGTGTGGGCTCTTGGATCTACCATCAACGGACCATATTCTAAATAGCAGAGGCCTTCGCACAACCAACCGATCATGGATCCACGGTCCAGATTGCAGGTAGCGAACGGGTATCCAGCCTTGTAATCTCGACCCCTAACCATGAAATCAACGACCCTGGCCTGTCATCTCCTACCTACCGAGCTGAACGGCGGCGCCACCCATGCGCTCGGCGGAGGCACACCGGAGAAATCCCAATTTCTGCCCTACGACACTATCTCGACACCCGATCGGTGTAAGGTGTAGAGGAAGTAAAGGCGAGCAAGAGTGCCAGGATTCTTACCAGAATCAGGGCGACTGACACGCCGATTGCGGCGCGACGCAGCTCACAGTGGTAGCGCTCTCCGACGAGGAATTACTCGGAGTACCCGGATCTCAAACGCTTGGAAATCCCCTACCCGGACACCACAGACCGCGACCAGCACCCCATGCTCTCTGTAGGAAGCACGACGGCGGTGGCGGTAACACACCATGACGGTCGGCCGGTCTTCCCCCTGCGCCCCCTATTCTCGTAGTACTGGTTAAGTTTTGGTCTCCTATGCGGTTGAGTCGGTCCCCAGGGTCGCGGCGCGATGGACTTTTTATACGCACGACGTGGGCCTTGGATCTGGGCGGTCATGGTCGTGTATCCCGCGCTGCACGCCGGTCGCCCTGAGAGTGCGGCGATTCTGTTGAAGAAGAATCCGACCACACGACCCCACATGTCGGCCACAACGTAGAGTAAATGAACCTGCCACGCGGGCCCTCCAGTCATCGGGGAGAACAGAAAAGCAAGCACGCGCGAAGGGAGGCTGGGCAATGGGGCCCGGTTGTCAGCGATGAGCGCGCGCGCAGTGAGAACTTGGGCCACGCGACTGTAAAGGGGTAAATAGGCCGCACGGTGTAACAGTTTGGGCCCACACGAGCTCTTTCTTTTTCTTATTTTATTTTATTTCTTTTCATTTTCTTTTCCAATTTTTGATTTCAAATTTGAATTCAACTTTAGATGTGAGATTCATATTTTGAGTTAACTGATCACATTTCAAATATCAGTAGGAATGAAATATTTTTGTTTATGTGTTTATTTTATACCATATTTTCTTTCTCTTTTCTCAAATTCTAATATTGTACCTTTGGGTTAAAACCTAATTCTCATCTCATTATTATTCCCTTATTATTCCTTTTTGACATTCCAAAATTCGAATTCCAAATTCTAATTTACGATTTAGTTTAAGAATTCAAACTTAATACATACTCACAATCAATTATGGAGCAATATATATATATATATATTTAAATTGATTTATTTGTTTGATAAAAGTTTGAAATATGAGTCACACTCATATGCTTCCTTTCTTTTTAGGAAAATGGTATTTTCATTACGGGACATGAGTTTAAAATTACTTAAAAATTAACTATTCATAAAAGTGATTGTGGTGCATCATTTCATTAAATGCATAATCATTTAGTTGAATAGAAAAAATTTCTATTACTCCTTTTCTAAACTAGTTCTTGGTTTTCAAGATTCTATCCTCAATTTTCAGTACTCAAGTATAATTTGAGATATCTGAATTTACTATTTTTATTTCTTCATATATTTATTTTATTATTTATATTTTTTCTTATACACATTTTGGGCCTTATAAATCTTACCCCATTAATAGAAATCTTATCCTCGAGATTTGTAAGAAAAGGGTGTATAACCATGTTATCTCAAACATATGCACAAGCAAAATCTCAGCATGATGCATTATTTATTAGCAACACATAGGATCAATTATACCTTATTATTCCTCCTAAAATAGTATCATACCATCCACTAACTAAAGTAACATTTAACTAAAATAGTAATATATATATATATTTATGTAGCTTGGTGGAGCTGGTGGTGGTGGTGGTGGGCGTTGTTGTTGTTGTCTTTCCAACCGTGCTTGCCTTATTTATTGACGTATCTCCAACCGGTCCTGACATATTTCCTCGCGTTCTTGTCTTATCTGATTTCGCAATTCAGTGACCATGTTTGCTATTTGTTGTATTACCATCATTTGGGTGGCAATCACTTGGTCGATTCCAACCGGTGGAGGATTTGGAGGATCTATTTCTGTTTGTTGTTGCTTGATAATCTTTACTTCTTGGTATTGACCATTGAAGTTAGAGACATATGGTAAAAATAGTTTTGCAAGGGAAATTATTTGGTCAGCAGAATGAATAGGCTAGTAACCGGTTATGATCTGAAGATTCTTTAGCAGGGCTTAATCTTTGTTTTATGTCCAGATTGGGGTAACTAGTCGTATAAGGTGAATATCCAAGGTAGGATAGATTCTGTCATGATGAGATAGATTATATGATATAGGTCAAAAGTTTGTTTGATGTTAGGTGGGGATGGATAGGTTACACCATTCATCATGACTCTATGGGTGGGGTTAGCTCATGGTTGAGTTGATCTAATGTGCTAAGTTAAGTTAACACCTAGCTAGAAGGGTCCAAATTCCACTAATCTGTCTTAGCAGACCACACTGGATTAGATTACACTAGATTCCATAGCCCCATTTAGGAATACATTTAGTTAAGTATATCCAGCTGACTTTATCTTTATGAAATTCTAGTATATATATATCCTAAGTGGAACTTCCAATTAGTATATATTTTTATACACCTAGAATTTTCATGCCATTAACAGGGGGTGGCATAGTTAACCTTCCTCTTGAGTCTGATTTAGGGACCATCGGTCATGGTGTTAGATGCCATTATCCAAGTTGGGATAACAATTGCGAGTTCATGGGGTAGATAGATCAAATAGAGTTTTACTTTGCTTTTGGGATAATTGGGTTGGGCAACCTATAACACAGGCTAGGTCGTGGTTTTACGGACAAGTTGGTCCAGGACACAAATTTAGGTTTAAAACCCATTTATAGGAATATGGTTTAGTTAATACTTGTAACATAGATTGGACCATATTAGATTAGGTAGGGTCTAGATTAGATTGGATATAACTGGATTAAACTTAGTTTAAGTTAGATAAATCTACTAGGGTAGAATATGTATTATTAATATGTGTTAGAATCCTTTGAGATAGGATGAATTATATAGTGTAGGTAGGTCAGAACCTCTGTCGGTTAAACAGAGGGGTTATGCAACTATCGAGTGGTTAAGGTAGATGCATATGGCCAGGTTGGACTAAGACTCCAATTTAGGTTAAAACATATTTATAAGAGTAGGATCCAATCTTATTTTACCAGTTGAGAGTCGCCTAGAGGGGGGGGGTGAATAGGCGAAACCTGAATATTAAAACTTTATACCCAACTAGATCCCTTGATTAGTGGTTAGAACAAGATGCACAATTATCGGAGTACAAAAACTAAGTCCTTTGCTTGTAAAGAGTATTGCTTTCAAAAAAATGTGGAATTGACAAATCAATGCAACTAAAAGATCTATGAGAATAAAGCAAGGGGGCTTAGATAAGAAGAGCAATAATATAAGTTCTTTCTTGCAATGTGTTGCTCCACTAAATGATAATTTAGCTTGAATCAACACCAAATGATATTAGCAAAGAGTAGTGCAAGAAAAACATAGAAAGGGAAAGAACAAACAAATCACAAGCAATAAGCACACGAGACACAGATGATTTGTTTCACCGAGGTTCGACCCTCGAAGGCCTAGTCCCCGTTGAGGAGTCCACTAAGGACGGGTCTCTTTCAACCCTTTCCCTCTTTCCACCGATCACACAAGACCGGCGAGCTCTACTTCTTCTCAAGGATCACTTAAGACCCCGCAAGGACCACCACACACTTTGGTGTCTCTTGCTAGCTTTACAAGCCTCCAAAAACTTTGGAGGAAGTTCAATGGGAGTCAAAACTCCACGCGCAAATGAACACAAAGATGTAGTACACACTATCTCTCAATGAGTCTCACAAGGCACTAGAACTAAATCATACGAGAGGCTTTCTTTTGTTTGCTCTCGCTTTTGTGGCACTTGTGTGGGTTGTAGTTGTCTAGATCTTGTGTATAGGATGGATCAATGAATGTATGTGGTTGGGAGGGCTTGAGTATGTCAACTAGATGACTTGGAATGTTGCTTGGGCTCCCACACCACGAAGTGGCCGGTTGGGGTGGTATTTATAGCCACCAACCAAAATGTAGCCCTTGGAGAAGGCTGCTGGCGATGGGCGCACCGGACAGTCCGGTGCGCCGCCACGTCATCCTCCCGTTAGGGCTTGGAGCTGGTCGACCATTGGAGGCTTTGTCCTCATGTGGCACTGGACAGTCTGGTGCGACACCGAACAGTCTGGTGCGACACCGGACAGTCCGGTGCCCCTCTGACCGTCTGCTCTGACATCTGATTTTCACAGTTCATTTTGCAGAGTCGACCGTTGCACGCAGATAGCCGTTGCTCCGCTGGCTCACCGGACAGTCCGATGGCACACCGGACAGTCCGGTGAATTATAGCGGAGGTGCGCCTGGGAAACCCGAAGGTTAAGAGTTTGAAGTCGATCCTCCCTGGTGCACGGGACACTGTCCGGTGCGCCAGACCAGAGAGCACTTCGGTTTCCTTTACTCCTTTCTTCTTGAACCCTTTTTAATCTTTGTATTGGCTTTGAGTTGAACCTTTGGCACCTGTAGAACATATACTCTAGAGCAAACTAGTTAGTCCAATTATTTGTGTTGGGCATTTCAACCACCAAAATCATTTAGGAAAGGTTTGACCCTATTTCCCTTTCAATCTCCCCCTTTTTGGTGATTGATGCCAACACTAATCAAAGAAAATATAAAAGTGCAGAATTGAACTAGTTTGCATAATTATATATAAGTGCAAAGGTTGCTTGGAATTGAAACCAATAAACTTATTTCAATAGATGTGCAAGGATGGTTTTCTTCTTATTTAAAATTTTTTTGGACCACATTTGCACCACGAGTTTTGTTTTTGCAAATCCTTTGTAAAATTCTTTTCAAAATCATTTTGCAAATAGTCAAGGGTATATGAATACGATTGAAGAAAGCATTTTCAAGATTTAAAATTTTCTCCCCTTGTTTTAAATGCTTTTCCTTTGACTTAAACAAAACTCCCCCTAAATAAAATTCTCCTCTTAGTGTTCAAGAGGGTTTTACAAGTTTTGAAGATACTACTTTCTCCCCCTTTTGAACACAATAAGATATCAATTTGAAAAACTTCATTTTGAAAATTCGGTGGTGGTGCGGTCCTTTTGCTTTGGGCTCATACTTTCTCCCCCTTTGGCATAAATCGCTAAAAACAGATACTTGTGAGTGAAATATAAGCCCTTTTTCTTTTCTCCCCAATGGTATACAAATAAATATGAGTGAAGATTATACCAATGTGGAGAACGATGTGGAATATCGACAAAGAGTGGATAATACCGAAGGAGTTGAGTGGAAGCGTCGTCTTTGCCGAATACTCCATTTCCCTTTCAATCTTATGACTAAGCATGAGAACACACTTGAAAACACATTAGTCATAGACATAAAAGAGATATGATCAAAGGATAAATCAAAGTAAGCGTGATCATAGTTCTATATAACATAGATTGCTCCCCCTAAATATGTGCATGGAGATGAACACATATTTTGGCCTTAAATGCCAATTGCACATAATTAGGTTAATGAAAACATATCTATATCATACAGAATGTGTAGTGCATTGTGTCATAGTATAAGTGTGATGCTCATGACAGTTTATGCACTTATGAAAGCATGTTATGAACAATTTAAGCATTTCCCTTGAGAATTTCAAAGAGGCTTAAGGACCATCCACCTTTGGAACAAAGGCAGCTTATCCTCGTTACAAGGTTAAGCTTTAAGCTCTTTGACAATAAAACCACTTCATCTAGTTTTAACAAAGATACATTAATGCATGAGTGAGATTATGAGAAGTTAAACTAGGTATGAAGCAGGGTTAATGCATGGACATGCTTTCTCTTCCTTTTATACAAGAAATGCAAAGAATGTATAGAAAAGGAAGATTTAGGTACATGTGTAAATGAATGGAAGTAGTTTTACCATTTTGTACCTTCACATAGAGACGCTCTCTTCATTGTGCTTTGTCCTTTGTCTTAGTTGCTTAAGACCTATACTTAAGACAATATATGGAAATATTTTGCACAAGAGAGAGTTCTACAACTAGTGATCCTTTTCCCAGTTATTGTTAGCAAATATCAAATGGATCACAAATTGCATAAATGTATCATGAATTCTCCTTTTAACTTAGTGCATATCAAGAGAGATATTGATTGATAGTATATATGCACTAAGAAACATGATTGTTAATTGAAGTCATTCAATGATCAAACAAATAACAGATGTGATCAAAAGAACAACATACGCATTAGATTATCAATTAAGCTTAGAGTAGGAGAATCCAGCAAATATGCTACTTTAGAGCGAAAGATAAGAATTGAAAAAAGTAGCATACATCATGAGAAACTCATTCTCATGCAAGAGACTATATGAAATTACTAAGATAAAGTGATAGTCTCAACATAATCAAGATGTAGAAAGAGGCTCCCCCTAAAGATATGCATCAAGTATTTGAATGAATTGAATGGATGAATTTACTTTAAAGACAAATAGGGAGAAGCATTATACATCTTGATCAAGGCTCATGAAATTTGCAATAAACAACTTAGGCCTGGTATTCTCACAATGAAAAAGGTTTAGAATGCTTACAACCACACCATTGATTGTTTTGAGGATCTCATTATCCAAGTGGATGTTGTTGTTCTTGATGTCCTTCTCTTTCATGTGAGTGTCCTCCCTTTGTAGTTGTTTCTTTTTCCTTTCAAACTTTGAAAATACTCAAGAAAGGTGTTAATAGCACAGGGGAGTATATGATGATGGATGAATTCTTTAGATAGGAAATTAAAAACAATTCATCATCCATAAGTCACATGAAGTAAAAACCTTATCCTTAGTGCACATCATTAGAAAGGAGGAATATGCACCTTTTAAGCATCATAGGAATTTCACTTCTTCATATTGAATTTTATTATCATAACTTAAAAGCATATCAATATGAACATAGTTATAGCAAAGGTATGAATTAGCTTTTAATGGACAAGTGCATTTATGAGAATGAGATTGAATGCACATCTAGCTGACTTAAGTCCAATAAAGAATATATTCTTCACATGGGTAGAATAAGATAATTTGGAGTAAATAACCAGCGATGGGAAAAAGAGTTCCCATACCTTTGCTTTTACGTTTCTTCCATAGGGTGGAGAGTAACCCTAGAGGCTTGTGTACTTTCTCTTTTGTCAATTTTCATAGGAAAGCTCAAGAGATATGTCAATAGTAGCACAAGCACTAGTTTCCCTTTTTGTAACCAATATGATAATGAATGAAAACATAGATTACTAAAACATGGAAACTTCATAGCATGAACTAGATTATCCATAGATGATGTTATGCTCAATTTTAACTCATAAAACAAGCATAAATAATCCTTTAAGATTGTGGGAATAAATCTAATTCATGATATGGAAAGCAATAAATGTGAAAGAATCATATCCAATTTAAGCAAGTAGAAACACATCATAAATCATTGGATTGATTTTTCTTTTCATGTTAGATTACGCATTTCCAAAGAGAAACTTATTCTCTACAAGTGAGACTACTTGGGTTACTTAAATAAAACCATTAGTCTCACTATTTTAGTTATAGAGAGAGTTTTCCTTTTATAAGTGTCCTAAGGATTTGAATTCCTTACATGACACCTTATTCTTTTAAGAACATGAAATATCTCTCTATATCTAGAATCATGGCAATAATAGAATGACTGGTGAGAAACATGTCATGAGATACTTGCGACAATTTAAAGCATGTAGATTGCCATAGTATGGAAATGATGAGTATGCAATCTACCATATGAGAGGAAATTCTTCAAAGAATGGTAATATAAATTTAAAGACATTTGAAGTGCTTCTTTTTCTATGCGACTACACAAGACACATGAGAAATCATAATTTAAGATACTTGCACTTAAAAACACAAGTGTTACCATCCTTCGGCTTTCCTCCATGTTGTAGGCCTTGATTTTTCTTCACAAGATAATTCTTTAATTCCTACAACATCAATATCTTCCTCGAGATGATATGAGTTTTAGACATAACAATTTGAAATAACTTTGGGTCAATTTTGGATATATAGATCATTGAAGATTGATAGCTTGAGTTAAGTTGAATTAACTTTCTCAAGCACCCCAAAGCTTCATATCATCTCCTTCTCCTGCAAAGCTTGTCAAGCATATTTTGGTACCCATCGCTTGATGGATCCATCACGGTTAGTCAACAAAGATCTAGGAACCCAAAAGTCCTTTGTGTTAACACTAGGTAAGCTCATTACCTTTCTAGCACAAGTTGCAATTTTGGGTTGCCTAGTTACAAGACAATTAATTAACAAGATAGCAGTGGAAGTGTTACCAATGGAACAATCTTTGCATTGATGGCCCTTCTTTCGGCATATGTAGCATAGGCGATCTTCGAGCCTTGAAGATTTCTTCCTTCCTTGTTTCTTGCTTGCTACATGGTTAGTGAATATTTTCTTTTCTAACATTATGCCTTTTTGTTTTAAATGGGGACAAGTTCTAAAAAAGTGTCCCTTCTTAGAGCATTTAAAACAAACTTTATCATCCTTGTTAATAATCAAGTCATTTTTAATATAGGGACATGACCTAATCGAGTGCCCCTTTTCAAAGCATTCACTACACTTCTTACTTCTCTTAGTGTGAAGTGTGACTTGATTATTACCTTGGATGTTACCTTTTATGGAGGCATGGTTGAGGCTTTTGGAAGAGGTATTGATTTTCTTCTTTTGTTCCTTCCTCTTGGCAATCCTCAAGTCCTTGACATTTTCTTCAAGGGATTTAGTGCATGCCACGGTTGTTCCCGTCTCAAGCTTCTTCACCATGTGATCACGGTTATCTTGAGAAGGTTGAGCAATGCACTTCCCTTTTAGTTGTGTCAAGCTCATTTTTAGCCTCTCATTTTCTTCTTTGAGCTTTTGATATGTATCATCGTTTGTTCCTGCAAATTCTAGCTCAAAAGAAGATTTGCTTGTCGTCGGACAACAAGCATTAGCACATGGTAATGTAGTTTCAATTTGAATACATGTGCATGAGTGAGGTTGTTGGGATTTTAAGTTTTCTATCACAACCTGAGCAATATTTAATATGATATGATCATCCATAAGATTTTCATGAGAACATAGGAGCATATCATATTTTTCTTGAAAAGCTAGATTCTCATCTTTTAGCTTTTCTACTTGGTCCTTAAGCAAGGCATTCCTATTTACTAATTGAGCGATACAATGTAAAGCGTTATCTTGCTCAATTGAAATAGTTTCATACCTTTGGACCAAATCAACATGAGAGCACTTTAGCTCCTCATGTTCTTTAGTCAACTCGTCAAAGTGTACCATTTTCATGGAGAGAACATTTTCTAGCCTTTGACGAGCTTCGCTTTGCTCTCTCGCTCTTTCTAGAAGTTTGAGCATGACCATCTTATCTTCTTGGCTTAGGCGAGCGTAGAGTTGCATGAAGCTTCTTTCTTCCTCCTCATCCTCGTTTGTGCTTCCACTATCATTTTCATTAGCCACACAACATATGTGGGAATCAAAATGGAAAGACAAACCTCTTGGAGAGGTGGATTCATCGTTTGGTCTCCATCGGTCATTTTCTTCTTCTTCCTTGCAAGGGTTAGTATCACAAAGACTAAAGGAAGTAGAAGCACAAAATGAACTATCATGTTTGGACTCATAAAATTTGCTTTTAATTCTAGTCCAAATATCATGCACATCACAAATAGGTTTGTCATATTTTATTATGAAGGCATGATAATCTTCTTTGCTAAGGGATTTACTTAAGATGTCATAAGCTAGATAGTTTAAGCGTATACATCTTAAATCTTCTTCGGAGGCTTTTTCCCTAGCATAGTTAGAAGGAATGATACTCTTGTCTACCATTTGTTCTAATTGAGGATCTATGGTCCTAAAAGCATTTATCACCCTAGTAGACCATGAATCATAATTAGAACAATCGGGAAGTAATATCTCAAGAGTTACCTCCTTGTTCTCTTTGGTCTTCTTGTTCTTTTGAGATCTTCTTTGAGCCATCACTTCGAGTTGTTAGACTCAATATGAAGTGCCTAGCTCTGATACCAATTGAGAGTCGCCTAGAGTGGGGTGAATAGGCGAAACCTGAATATTAAAACTTTATACCCAACTAGATCCCTTGATTAGTGGTTAGAACAAGATGCACAATTATCGGAGTACAAAAACTAAGTCCTTTGCTTGTAAAGAGTATTGCTTTCAAAAAAATGTGGAATTGACAAATCAATGCAACTAAAAGATCTATGAGAATAAAGCAAGGGGGCTTAGATAAGAAGAGCAATAATATAAGTTCTTTCTTGCAAAGTGTTGCTCCACTAAATGAGAATTTAGCTTGAAGCAACACCAAATGATATTAGCAAAGAGTAGTGCAAGAAAAACATAGAAAGGGAAAGAACAAACAAATCACAAGCAACAAGCACACGAGACACGGGTGATTTGTTTTACCGAGGTTCGACCCTCGAAGGCCTAGTCCCCTTTGAGGAGTCCACTAAGGACGGGTCTCTTTCAACCCTTTCCCTCTTTCCACCGATCACACAAGACCGGCGAGCTCTACTTCTTCTCAAGGATCACTTAAGACCCCGCAAGGACCACCACACACTTTGGTGTCTCTTGCTAGCTTTACAAGCCTCCAAAAACTTTGGAGGAAGTTCAATGGGAGTCAAAACTCCATGCGCAAATGAACACAAAGATCTAGTACACACTATCTCTCAATGAGTCTCATAAGGCACTAGAACTAAATCATACGAGAGGCGTTCTTTTGTTTGCTCTCGCTTTTGTGGCACTTGTGTGGGTTGTAGTGATCTAGATCTTGTGTATAGGATGGATCAATGAATGTATGTGGTTGGGAGGGCTTGAGTATGTCAACTAGATGACTTGGAATGTTGCTTGGGCTCCCACACCATGAAGTGGCCGGTTGGGGTGGTATTTATAGCCACCAACCAAAATGTAGCCGTTGGAGAAGGCTGCTGGCGATGGGCGCACCGGACAGTCCGGTGCGCCACCGGACAGTGTCCGGTGTGCCGCCACGTCATCCTCCCGTTAGGGCTTGGAGCTGGTCGACCGTTGGAGGCTTTGTCCTCATGTGGCATCGGACTGTCCGGTGCGACACCGGACAGTCTGGTGCCTCTCTGACTATCTGTTGTGACATCTGATTTTCACTATTCATTTTGTAGAGTCGACAGTTGCGCGCAGATAGCCGTTGCTCCGCTGGCTCACCGGACAGTCCGGTGGAACACCAGACAGTCCAGTGAATTATAGCGGAGGTGCACCTGGGAAACCCGAAGGTGAAGAGTTTGAAGTCGATCCTCCCTAGTGCATCGGACACTGTCCGGTGGTGCACCAGACAGTCCGGTGCGCCAGACCAGAGAGCACTTCGGTTTCCTTTGCTCCTTTCTTCTTGAACCCTTTTTAATCTTTGTATTGGCTTTGAGTTGAACCTTTGGCACCTGTAGAACATATACTCTAGAGCAAACTAGTTAGTCCAATTATTTGTGTTGGGCATTTCAACCACCAAAATCATTTAGGAAAAGGTTTGACCCTATTTCCCTTTCACCAGTATTATCTAACATGTTTGTCCATTAGATTAGATCTGATCAGATTAGATGGGATCGGAATTAAATTGGTGTAATCGGATTAGACTAGATAAGATCTACTTATTTTATTTTGGAATAGATCATGTTTGTTACACCGTTATGAAATAAGCATAGTTGTTGGGGATAAGTATGCTCATTAGGACAAGATGAGTCTCTAACAATAAGATAGAATCTTTTGAGATTAGTTGGATCTATTAGGATAGGATAGAATCTTTTCGAGATAAGAGAGGTCTATTAAGATAAGAAAGAATCTTTTAAGATCAGAGAGAATCTTTTAAGATAAAATAGATCTATCAAGATAGGGGAGTATCTTTTAAGATAAGATGGATCTATTAAGATAAGAGAGTGTCTTTTAAGATAAGAGAGATCTATATGAAATCAATATACTTTAATGAAGGATAATCTAAGTTGTTTAGTTATCTCATGAATTCTATTTATGCCTATACGTATATGCAGTTGTAATCGTGGACATTACTCCATAACTAATCACACTCAATCAAAGATCCAAATCAGATAGGTATCATAAGAACAAACACGCAAGCGTATAGATACCTATAAAAATAGTTTTGTTTTTATTCCTAAGAGTAGGTCTCCTATTCCTAAAGCTCACTTTAGGCACAGGATTTCAAAATGTGAAACCCATATTTGTATTTAGAAAGAAAAGCTAAGAATAAATCAGAGTAAGGCGGAAATAGATGAGAAAAGATTAAGATAAGTTTAGAAAAGAATCAGAGTAGCAAAGGTAAGTAAGTAATGGTTGTCCAGTTCTATCTAGGTTTTGTCCTACAGTCAACATTCCTCTGATACCACTTCTGTCACACCTGGTTTTAAGGGACAAAGCCGAGTGCATCTCATACATACGCCAAAGAATACAACATATATAATAACAGAGTGTATAGAGATAAATATCACAATAACATCAGAGTACTTATTACATAGTGGAAGTCTTACAAAATAAAAGATAAATATAAAAGGATCTAAATCCATCCTTGGCTCTAGAAAGTCAACTGGGAGACACCACCTAGATTAGATCGAATTCCTCGTTGTGTAGCTCCTCTTGAACCACCTGTTCTTCTCCTATGGGGGGTGTGAGACAGCAAGGGTGAGCTCAAACATGATCATAGCTCAACAAGTTGTAGGGAATAATGTGGCATGAACTCACCAAAGGTGGGAGTTCTTGTGATGTGTAAAGCTAATCAACAGTAGGGGTTAAAGCTGAGCATTACTTTTAATTAGTTGGTCAAAATTTTATTAGCAATTACTAAATTGTAATACTCAAGTTGTATACCAAGTGTAATAGAGAGAGACCCTCATTTTTGTGTGTCTTATTTGCATCATAAAAAGAGCACCTATGTAATTGAGAGTGACTAAATAAAACAATTATGCTAAAATAAAGAAAAAGTGCATTTGTTGGAGTTTTATGTGTTGTGCATTAAATAAAACCATGAGGATAAAAAAATAATAAGGTATTAATTATTTGAAGCTTGATTTAACCCTAAATTTGAAATTAGGGTTTTGAAAATAAGGAAAAGAGAAGAGATAGGAAAATATAAATAAAATGTATAAATAATTATCTTCAGTCTTAAGTATTTTTAATGGCAAAAATAGAGTTTATAAATGAAGATCCACAAAAGTTTGAACTAATTCAAATTTGGTTTGAAAATATAGAAAATAAAAAGAAAAATGAAAAAGATAAAGCTTACCTGGGCTCTCCTCCTCAGTATCCGGCCCACCAGGGGGGGGGAATCCCGCGCTCGGCCCATTCCTGGACTCAGCCTCCGCACGCCCGCGCCGACATGTGGGCCACGCCCGTCAGCCACCCGCGTGGATCACCTGCGACTCGAGCTTGCGCCGACGGGTGGGCTCCACTCGTCAGCCTCCCTTGCGCCGCGCCTCGCTCTCTCGCTGCGCCGCGGGACCCGCATGTCAGCTCGGTCTTCCTTCTCAACGGCACGCGATTTCTTCTCTGCGCGCGCGCGCTCGGATCCGGTGATCTCGGAGCTCGCGTAACCACCGCGCTCCTACACGTATTCAAAACCCCGTCCCCCTCTCCAGAACCTTTGACCGCCTTTCCACACCGTAGAACCCAACAGCGCCGCCGCCAGGTTAGAGCTCAATCCGCCGCGCGCCAAGACTCGCTCGCCGTCGACTCGTCCTCGATTTGGTGTGCGGGATCCATCTCCGGGACCTCTTGAAGCCGGTGCGGAGTTTGCCCGGGCTTGTCTTCGTCCCGGGAGCGTCGAATTGCTCAACGGAGTCCAGCCGAGACGGGGAATCGCGCCGTCGCGTCGTCGGGCTCGTCCTTGCGGCGGAAGGCTGGTATGACCACTCTGGCGTGTTCGCCTCCCCCTCCCCTTCCTCTCGGTGTAGTTTCGCCCTGTTTAGACTAGGAAATCGCCGATTCGCCGTACTCCGGCGTGGTCTCCGCCGTGAATTCGGGCGGCGCCGCCGCGGGCGGGTGTGTGTTTGGGAGGAAACGCTGCGCCCGTTGGATCTCTGATATGCGGCCCCGATTAGACGCTTGCGTACCGATTCAATCGGGTGATCCTGGTCCGTCCGATCTCGATCCTGCGCGCTCGGTTTGTTCTGGTTGTTTAAAATCTAGGCCGTAGATCTCCCATCCAACGCTTGCCGAGCGTACCGCTTCGGCGCCCTCCGGATTTAATCTGGGCCCTCGGTGTTTAATCCAACGGCCGAGATCGCACCGTACCCCTTCGCGGGTCATTTTGTTAAAGAGTCCTCGGGTTTCCGGGAAATAAACCCGCCGTCCACCTATTACTATTCACTGTGTCACGGAAAATTTACCCCGAGGCCCCTGAGTTTTCTGGAATTTGACGCCCAGTCCCGAGAGTATTAAAAACCGAGAAATTAATATTAGAAATTCGTTTTTAATACAAAAACAATTCTAGAAATTTGTATAATTCATAGAAAATGCATTTTAGCTCCAAATTGAGTCATTCCAATTCCTAAAAATTTGTAATATTATTCTCTACCATTTAGAAGCACTGTTTTGACATGAACTCTGTTAGAAAATTAATTTATCATCTAATCCTATTATAATCACCTTAAATCTTAGAAAATTCATAACTTAAATCCTATAACTCCAAATTCAGTGATTCCAGTTCCTATGATTCCATTTTAATGTGTAGATTTTTACTGTATATTTCATTCATCTGTCTGGTGTGATGTTGATTTTGGCTATACCATGTATGTATTGTGTTGATGCGAGTAGACGAGCAAGCCACTGTGGAAACTGAGGTTCAGCAAGTAGAGGTAGCCGAGCAGGAGCTCATTGCAGGCAAGTTGTGCCCTTGATCACTTACTTTTCCCAGCCATGTTCTTATTAATTTTAATGATCTGCATAGGTTAATTTTGATGGGAGCCTTTATGTTACCCCAGTTTTGATTACCTCTATACCTTGTTCACCCCTGAAATATTTTTGGGTAGTACTTGCTATTGCTTTATGTGGATTGGGTATGGAGATTCATTATTCATGATTATTCTGTTACTATCTTGTTTTATTACTGTTCATGTTAAGATCATTAAATTAATGGGAACATGGAGCGACCACCCGGGAAAACAGTGCTACCACAAGGGTTTAATGGGACGCCCTTGGCTGACTAATTAGGAAAGCTTGTGGAAGACTACCTTACCCGAAAGGGGCAAGGGCAGTAGGGGAGAGGTCAGTGCGGGGAGGTCCCTGGTTGATTTTGCTGCGATGGCTGTCAGCCAGGAACCCTGTACTGGATCTTCCCATAAACTGTAGCGGGTTTTCGGAAGCTAGTGGAACTTTGTAAAGGCCTCATAGTGGATCCCTAGCCATTCACCTCGGTAGTGTCTAAGGGCCTTGCAAACCCAGGCGACATGGGATACACGACTTGTGGGTAAAGATGCGCAACCTCTGCAGAGTGTAAAACTAGTATACTAGCCGTGCTCACGGTCAAGAGCGGCTCGGACCCTCACATGATTAACTATGGAACTTAAGTTTAATTTGTCATTTGCATCGCATTTGGGATTATTTTACTATTACTGTTCTTTATTATTATTAAGGTTTGGTATTTACTTACACTTAGTAATTGCTAATAAAATTTTGACCAACTTATAAAAGCAATGCTCAGCCTTAGCCTTTATTTCATTGATCAGCCTTACACTACATGAACTCCCACCTTTGGTGAGTTCATGCCACATTATTCCCCACGACTTGTTGAGCTATGAACGTATGTGAGCTCACTCTTGCTGTCTCACACCCCCCCACAGGAGAAGAACAGGTGGTTGAAGAGGAGCTGCCTAACACTGAGGAGTTCGATCTGATCTAGGTGGCGTTTCTCAGTCGACATTGGCGCCATCGATCCTTAGTTCGTTTTATGTTTATCTTTATTTTGTAATAAGACTTCCGCTATGTAATAAATACTCTGATGTTTTATGACATTTATCTCTATACACTCTGTTATTATATATGTTGTCTTCTTGGCGCATGTATGAGATGCACCCGGCTTTGTTCTTTAAAACCGGGTGTTACAGAAGTGGTATCAGAGGAAATGTTGACTGTAGGACGAAACCTAGATAGAATGGACAAACCCTTACCTACTTATCTCATTCTGATTCATTCTACACTCACCTTACTCTGATTCTTTCTACACTTATCTTGATCCTGTCTCACCTTCTACTGTTCTACTCTGATCATTCTTACCTTTTCTACTCTAAGACAAGATGGATTTCAAACCTTGGGATCCCTACCCCTATGACATTTTTAAGAGATAGGAAGCCTAAGACAAATTAAAACTATTTTCTCTATTAAAAATATTGGTTGATTGTTCTGATGATCAATGCCTGATTTGCTTCTTTGATTGATTGGAATAGTATAGATGGACATCTTAGCATGTACCAACATAAGGTATTGAATTAGCTATAGTAGGTGAAATATTAATCTGCTCAGCTAATAAATTCCCCAAAGTAACATGATTGTAATTACTGCCTTGTCTACTATTTTCTTACCATATGTATCTAACTCAGATGGTCAATACCAGGAGGGGTGGTGGAATTGACTTGCCTCCTAACCAACACACTCGAAGACAACCTCAGCCACAGCCTGCAGGGATGAATCCTCCCAATCCTCCACCAGGCGGAGTTGACCCACTGGTTGCTGCTCAGATGGCGGTGATGCAGCAGATGGCAGACACCATGGCTGATATGCGTGCTCAGATGCAGCAAGAACGCCAGGAGATGCGTCAAGAAAGAGAGGATATACGACAGGAGTTGCGCCAGGAGCGAGATGAGATACGCCAGGAAAGGAGGGCGCAACAACAGCTTCAACAACAGCAACAGCAGCAACAAGTGCCACTGCCTCCACCACCACCACCAGTTCCACCTCGTGATAAGCACCGGGAGTTTATGAGTCATAAGCCACCGACCTTCGCCAGCTCGCCAGATCCACTTGATGCAGACGATTGGTTGAAGTCAATTGAGAAGATGCTGAATATTGCACAATGCACTGATCGGGAGAAGGTCTTGTATGCTTCTGGACGTCTGACTGGTCCTGCTGCAGACTGGTGGGATTCTTATACTGCTGCCCATGATGCTGCGGATACTATTACTTGGGCAGAGTTCAGTACGCAGTTCAGGAACTACCATATTCCAGCTGGGATGATAAAGATCAAGAAGAAGGAATTTCTGTCGCTGAAGCAAGGAAGTATGTCAGTCAGCGAGTACCGCGACAAGTTTATTCAGTTATCCAGATATGCTCCATAGGAAGTTGCTGAGGATGAGAGGAAGCAGGAGCATTTCATCGAAGGACTTAATGGACCACTGCAGTATGCTCTAGTGGCACACACATTTCCATCATTCCAGAGGCTGCTTGATAAGGCACTGGCTATTGAACACAAGCGTGTTCAACTGGGCGATTTGAAGAGGAAGGCTATCTCACAGGGACAGGGTAGCAGCAGTGTTCGTCCTCGCTACAGTTCACCACAGAGTACACCGCCTCGACCGGGAGGACCGCGCCCAGTTCAGCAATCACCACTGAGGACACCTACTCGACAGGCTACACCCACTGGCACCCCGACGAAGTTTGCAGGATAGAGTCCGGGCACTCAATGTTTCAAGTGTGGGAAGATTGGTCATTATGCAAATGTCTGCCCACAGAGGATTGCCGCTACTCCAGCTCAGAACAAGCAACAGACCCCTGGCAAGGGATATTCTATAGCCAGGGTGAATCAAGTCAGCGTTGATGATACTCCTGATGGTGGTGACCTCGTAATTGGTATGTTTTATGTTAACGCAATTCCTGCAACAATATTATTTGATTCTGGTGCTACACATTCATTCATGTCTGCTAGATATGCCAACACAAATGAAATACCACTGCTAAATATGAGAAAATCCCTGATAGTAATTACACCTAAAGGGCCTGTTGAGGCGAATCAAATGACACGTAGATTGACCTTAACCATTATGGGTAGAGAATTTGGAGCTACTGCTATAATATTGGAGTCAAGCAGTATAGATTTGATACTTGGTATGTCATGGCTAAGGAAGGCAAAGGCCGTTATAGCATGTGGTAGAGGTACCATAGAACTTACTACCACTAAAGGAGAAAGGTTTCAAGTTAATATTGCAGTAACCTCCTCATCCATGCGTGCAATGTTCTTTATGCCCGAGGAGTTTGTTGGTGACAACATCCGGGTGGTTAGAGATTTTCCGGATGTCTTTCCAGAGGAGTTACCAGGGATGCCACCTGATAGAGAAGTCGAGTTTGTTATTGATCTCTTACCTGGAACCGCCCCTATTTCTAAACGGCCATATAGAATGTCCGTAGAGGAGTTGAAGGAACTGAAGAAGCAGTTAACGGAGTTACAAGAGGCTGGTTACATTCGTCCAAGTTCCTCACCTTGGGGAGCACCGGTGTTATTTGTGCAGAAGAAGGATGGATCGCAACGGATGTGTGTGGATTATAGATCTCTTAATGATGTTACGGTGAAGAACAAGTATCCGTTGCCCCGTATTGAGGATTTATTTGATCAGATGCGAGGAGCAAGAGTATTTTCGAAGATTGATCTCCGATCCGGTTACCATCAGATGAAGATTAGACCATCGGATATTCCTAAGACGGCTTTCTCAACCCGATATGGATTGTATGAGTTTACTGTTATGTCATTTGGATTAACCAATGCACCAGCTTATTTCATGAATTTGATGAATAAGGTGTTTATGGAGTACTTGGACAGATTCGTTGTGGTGTTCATCGACGATATTCTTATCTATTCTAAGAATGAAAGTGATCATGAACAACATCTGAGATTGGAGTTACAGAAGTTGCGAGATAATGAGCTCTACGCTAAGTTTAGCAAGTGTGAGTTTTGGATTGACAAGGTGCCATTCCTTGGTCATATTATTTCTAATGGAGGAATAGCCGTGGATCCTGCTAAAGTGAAGGAGATTATGGAGTGGAGAGTGCCCACTACAGTTACGGAGATTCGGAGTTTCTTGGGACTCGCAGGATATTACCGGAGATTTATTGAAGGATTTTCTAAGATTGCTAAGCCCATGACATCGCTTTTGGAGAAAGGAAGAGAATTCAAGTGGGATGAGAAGTGTCAAGAGAGCTTTGATCAATTGAAGGAAAGATTGATGTCACCTCCAGTATTGATTATGCCAGATCTGCAAAAGGGATTTGACATTTATTGTGATGCATGTGGCCAAGGACTTGGATGTGTGCTTATGCAAGATGGTCATGTGATTGCCTATGCATCTCGTCAGTTGAGGAAGCATGAATTGAACTACCCCACTCATGACTTGGAATTAGCAGCGGTTGTGCATGCACTTAAGATTTGGAGGCACTACATTATGGGAACTAAGTGCCAAGTATACACGGATCATAAGAGTTTGAAGTATATATTCACTCAGAAGGATCTCAACCTCAGACAGCGTCGTTGGTTGGAGCTCATTAAGGATTATGACTTGGAGATTCATTATCACCCAGGCAAGGCGAATTCGGTTGCAGATGCCTTGAGTCGGAAGGAGCATGTTCACTCCGCTTTCGTTGTCCAGCTACCTGATGAATTAGCAAAGGATTTTGAGAGACTCAACCTGGGAATTGTTACACATACAGAAGGAGTGACTATTGAGTTGGAACCTACCTTGGAGCAAGAAATTCGTAAAGGTCAGATTGGTGATGCTAAGATTCAAGAGATCAAGGATCTTATTACTGAAGGTAGAGGCCCAGAGTTCACGGAAGATGAGCAAGGCACGATATGGTTCAAGAATCGGATCTGTGTTCCCGATATTGATAGTCTTCGGGAAACCATATTGAAGGAGGCACATGATTCAGTTTACTCTATCCACCCTGGGAGCACTAAGATGTATCAAGACTTGAAGCAAAAGTATTGGTGGTATGGACTAAAGAGAGAGGTGGCTGCACATGTGGCTATGTGCGATGTATGCCAAAGAGTTAAAGCTGAACACCAGAGGCCAGCCGGACTATTGCACCCACTGAAGATACCTGAGTGGAAATGGGAAGAGATTGGCATGGACTTCATTGTTGGATTACCCCGCACGTCTGCTGGATATGATTCTATATGGGTGATTGTGGACAGGCTAACTAAGGTAGCCCACTTTATTCCAGTGAAGACCACTTATTCAGGAGCCAAGTTGGCAGAGTTGTACATGGCACGGATTGTATGCCTGCATGGTGTGCCAAAGAAGATTGTGTCAGATCGAGGATCATAGTTTACCTCTCGATATTGGAAGCAGTTGCACGAGTCATTGGATACGAGATTGAATTTTAGTTCGGCTTACCATCCCCAGACTGATGGGCAAACTGAGAGGACTAACCAAGTACTAGAGGATATGTTAAGAGCTTGTGCTCTTAAACATGGTGGAAGTTGGGATAAGAGTTTGCCTTATGCAGAGTTCTCTTACAATAATAGCTATCAGGCCAGTTTGAAGATGTCACCGTTTGAGGCGTTGTATGGCAGAAAGTGCAGGACTCCCTTGTATTGGAATCAAACTGGTGAAAGGCAGTTGTTTGGACCTAAGATTATACAGGAAGCAGAGGAACAAGTCCAACAGATAAGGGAGAATTTGAGAACTGCACAGTCCAGGCAGAAAAGTTATGCTGATACCCGGAGAAGACTACTTGAGTTTAAGGAGGGTGATTATGTCTATTTGAAGGTGTCACCACTCTGGGGTATGAGAAGGTTCAAAGTCAAAGGAAAGTTGTCCCCTCGCTTTATTGGACCCTTCTTAATCTTGAAGCGAGTGGGAGAAGTTGCATATCAATTGGAGTTACCGGATCATCTCGCGGATGTTCATGATGTCTTTCATGTATCTCAGCTGAAGAAATGTCTCAGGGTGCCTGAAGAACAATTACCACTGGAGGACCTTAGTGTTCAAGAGGATTTGACTTATGCTGAGTACCCCATTAAGATTCTGGATACTCTGACTCGAGTTACAAGGAATAAGGTTATAAAGATGTGCAAAGTTCAATGGAGCCACCACGGTGAAGATGAAGCAACTTGGGAAAGAGAAGAAGAGCTTCGTATAGATTTTCCCCACCTTTTCTCTAGTTCTTCTTAAATCTCGAGGACGAGATTATTTTTAAGGGGGGTAGGATTTGTAATACTCAAGTTGTATACCAAGTGTAATAGAGAGAGACCCTCATTTTTGTGTGTCTTATTTGCATCATAAAAAGAGCACCTATGTAATTGAGAGTGACTAAATAAAACAATTATGCTAAAATAAAGAAAAAGTGCATTTGTTGGAGTTTTATGTGTTGTGCATTAAATAAAACCATGAGGATAAAAAAATAATAAGGTATTAATTATTTGAAGCTTGATTTAACCCTAAATTTGAAATTAGGGTTTTGAAAATAAGGAAAAGAGAAGAGATAGGAAAATATAAATAAAATGTATAAATAATTATCTTCAGTCTTAAGTATTTTTAATGGCAAAAATAGAGTTTATAAATGAAGATCCACAAAAGTTTGAACTAATTCAAATTTGGTTTGAAAATATAGAAAATAAAAAGAAAAATGAAAAAGAAAAAGATAAAGCTTACCTGGGCTCTCCTCCTCAGTATCCGGCCCACCAGGGGGGGGGGAATCCCGCGCTCGGCCCATTCCTGGACTCAGCCTCTGCACGCCCGCGCCGACATGTGGGCCACGCCCGTCAGCCACCCGCGCGGATCACCTGCGACTCGAGCTTGCGCCGACGGGTGGGCTCCACTCGTCAGCCTCCCTTGCGCCGCGCCTCGCTCTCTCGCTGCGCCGCGGGACCCGCATGTCAGCTCGGTCTTCCTTCTCAACGGCACGCGATTTCTTCTCTGCGCGCGCGCGCTCGGATCTGGTGATCTCGGAGCTCGCGTAACCACCGCGCTCCTACACGTATTCAAAACCCCGTCCCCCTCTCCAGAACCTTTGACCGCCTTTCCACACCGTAGAACCCAACAGCGCCGCCGCCAGGTTAGAGCTCAATCCGCCGCGCGCCAAGACTCGCTCGCCGTCGACTCGTCCTCGATTTGGTGTGCGGGATCCATCTCCGGGACCTCTTGAAGCCGGTGCGGAGTTTGCCCGGGCTTGTCTTCGTCCCGGGAGCGTCGAATTGCTCAACGGAGTCCAGCCGAGACGGGGAATCGCGCCGTCGCGTCGTCGGGCTCGTCCTTGCGGCGGAAGGCTGGTATGACCACTCTGGCGTGTTCGCCTCCCCCTCCCCTTCCTCTCGGTGTAGTTTCGCCCTGTTTAGACTAGGAAATCGCCGATTCGCCGTACTCCGGCGTGGTCTCCGCCGTGAATTCGGGCGGCGCCGCCGCGGGCGGGTGTGTGTTTGGGAGGAAACGCTGCGCCCGTTGGATCTCTGATATGCGGCCCCGATTAGACGCTTGCGTACCGATTCAATCGGGTGATCCTGGTCCGTCCGATCTCGATCCTGCGCGCTCGGTTTGTTCTGGTTGTTTAAAATCTAGGCCGTAGATCTCCCATCCAACGCTTGCCGAGCGTACCGCTTCGGCGCCCTCCGGATTTAATCTGGGCCCTCGGTGTTTAATCCAACGGCCGAGATCGCACCGTACCCCTTCGCGGGTCATTTTGTTAAAGAGTCCTCGGGTTTCCGGGAAATAAACCCGCCGTCCACCTATTACTATTCACTGTGTCACGGAAAATTTACCCCGAGGCCCCTGAGTTTTCTGGAATTTGACGCCCAGTCCCGAGAGTATTAAAAACCGAGAAATTAATATTAGAAATTCGTTTTTAATACAAAAACAATTCTAGAAATTTGTATAATTCATAGAAAATGCATTTTAGCTCCAAATTGAGTCATTCCAATTCCTAAAAATTTGTAATATTATTCTCTACCATTTAGAAGCACTGTTTTGACATGAACTCTGTTAGAAAATTAATTTATCATCTAATCCTATTATAATCACCTTAAATCTTAGAAAATTCATAACTTAAATTCTATAACTCCAAATTCAGTGATTCCAGTTCCTATGATTCCATTTTAATGTGTAGATTTTTACTGTATATTTCATTCATCTGTCTGGTGTGATGTTGATTTTGGCTATACCATGTATGTATTGTGTTGATGCGAGTAGACGAGCAAGCCACTGTGGAAACTGAGGTTCAGCAAGTAGAGGTAGCTGAGCAGGAGCTCATTGCAGGCAAGTTGTGCCCTTGATCACTTACTTTTCCCAGCCATGTTCTTATTAATTTTAATGATCTGCATAGGTTAATTTTGATGGGAGCCTTTATGTTACCCCAGTTTTGATTACCTCTATACCTTGTTCACCCCTGAAATATTTTTGGGTAGTACTTGCTATTGCTTTATGTGGATTGGGTATGGAGATTCATTATTCATGATTATTCTGTTACTATCTTGTTTTATTACTGTTCATGTTAAGATCATTAAATTAATGGGAACATGGAGCGACCACCCGGGAAAACAGTGCTACCACAAGGGTTTAATGGGACGCCCTTGGCTGACTAATTAGGAAAGCTTGTGGAAGACTACCTTACCCGAAAGGGGCAAGGGCAGTAGGGGAGAGGTCAGTGCGGGGAGGTCCCTGGTTGATTTTGCTGCGATGGCTGTCAGCCAGGAACCCTGTACTGGATCTTCCCATAAACTGTAGCGGGTTTTCGGAAGCTAGTGGAACTTTGTAAAGGCCTCGTAGTGGATCCCTAGACATTCACCTCGGTAGTGTCTAAGGGCCTTGCAAACCCAGGCGACATGGGATACACGACTTGTGGGTAAAGATGTGCAACCTCTGCAGAGTGTAAAACTAGTATACTAGCCGTGCTCACGGTCAAGAGCGGCTCGGACCCTCACATGATTAACTATGGAACTTAAGTTTAATTTGTCATTTGCATCGCATTTGGGATTATTTTACTATTACTGTTCTTTATTATTATTAAGGTTTGGTATTTACTTACACTTAGTAATTGCTAATAAAATTTTGACCAACTTATAAAAGCAATGCTCAGCCTTAGCCTTTATTTCATTGATCAGCCTTACACTACATGAACTCCCACCTTTGGTGAGTTCATGCCACATTATTCCCCACGACTTGTTGAGCTATGAACGTATGTGAGCTCACTCTTGCTGTCTCACACCCCCCCACAGGAGAAGAACAGGTGGTTGAAGAGGAGCTGCCTAACACTGAGGAGTTCGATCTGATCTAGGTGGCATTTCTCAGTCGACATTGGCGCCATCGATCCTTAGTTCGTTTTATGTTTATCTTTATTTTGTAATAAGACTTCCGCTATGTAATAAATACTCTGATGTTTTATGACATTTATCTCTATACACTCTGTTATTATATATGTTGTCTTCTTGGCGCATGTATGAGATGCACCCGGCTTTGTTCTTTAAAACCGGGTGTTACGTAAGTTAATACCAAACCATAATAATAATAATAATAATAATAATAATAGAACAAAATTAATAATAAATCCCATGCAACGCATATGACAAATTGAGTTTAAGTTCCATAATTTAATCATGCGAGAGTCCTGAGCTGCTCATGACCGTGAGCTCGGCTAGTATACCAGTTTTACACTCTGCAGAGGTTGTACCCTTTACCCACAAGTCGTGTATCCCATGTCACCAGGGTTTGCAAGGCCCTTAGACACTACCGAGGTGAATAGCTAGGGATCCACTACGAGACCTTTACAAAGTTCCACTAGCTTCCGAAAACCCGCTACAGGAAGAGCACTTGCAAGAATCCCCCGTCTGACCGCCATCGCAGCAAAATCAACCCGAGAACCTCCTTGCAAGCAACTCCCCTATTGCCCTTGCCCCTTTTGGGTAAGGTAGTTTTCCACTAGCTTTCTTAATTAGTTAGCCAAGGGGTCCCATTCCTCCCTTGTGGTGGCACGTTTTTATCAAGTTAATCTCCATGTTCCAATTAAGATTTAATGATCTTGACATGAACATAAGTAAAATAACAGAATAACTGGAATATGGATATAATGAAATATTAACCCAAAACCATATAAAGCAATAGCAAAACCACCCAAGTGATTCAAGGGTAAACAAGGTAATAAGATAAACATACAAGGGTGACCTATTGGGTCCCATCAAAATTAAACCTATGCATTAATGAGTGATAATAAAGAACATTACTGGGTAAAAAGTGGTCAAGGGCACAACTTGCTTGGCACTTGAGATTCTAGGTACCAGAATGATTCTTCAGATCCTCGTGACCTCACTGCTAGTCGTAGCAATATAAACAAACATAGTACATACAAAATTAACATCACATCAAACATAAGCACAAACTGAATAATAATAATCTACGCATCGCTACGAGATCGAGGGATCGAGAACCACTAAAATCGGAGTTACGATTGTCAAGTTATGAATTTCTGAAGTTATTAGGTATCTAGAATAGAGTAATTCATGTGAATAATTTTAAATCAAGTTTGATGGTTGGATAAAAGTACCAGGTGATAAACAATACTTAAACAAAATGAATGCCACTGGAATGAATCAATTTGGAGTTTAAACGAAGGAATTATGAATTTCTGAAGATTTTATGTATTTGATACAAGATTAATTAAAGATACATTTTAATATGGTTTTCATGTCAAAATAGTGGTACTAAATGATAAACAATAATATTATAAAATTATAGGAACTGAAATGGATTAATTTGGACTTTATATGAATTTTCTATGAATTAAACCAATTTTAGCATTTATTTCTACATTAATAATCCATTTCTTTATTTATTTTCTGATTTTTCTAATCTCCTCGACTGGGCACATTATTGTTAGGAAGCGCAGGGATCTTGGTGCAAGAATTCCCAGACCCACTGCACAGTTATCGCGGACCGCGGGTTGGTTTCACCAAAACCCAAGGGTTCTTATGTAATTTTGGCTCCGCAAAAGGGTATCGCGTGATTTAGGCAATCAGATCCCCACTGGACGGCCCAGATTACATCTATCGTCAACTGAACCGGTACGACGTGTGGGCTCTTGGATCTACCATCAACGGACCAGATTCTAAACAGCAGAGGACTTCGCACAACCAACCGATCATGGATCCACGGTCCAGATTGCAGGTAGCGAACGGGTATCCAGCCCTGTAATCTCGACCCCTAACCATGAGATCAACGACCCTAGTCTGTCATCTCCTACCTGCCAATCTGAATGGCGGCGCCACCCATGCGCTCGGCGGAGGCACGCCGGAGAAATCCCAATTTCCGCCGTATGACACTATCTCGACACTCGATCTGTGTAAGGCGTAGAGGAAGTAAAGACAAACAAGAGTGCCAGGTTTTGTCGGTGTTTCGAAACCCGGGGGGTCCCTAGCCCGACGAGTGAATGTCGCCGCGTGCCCCAGCCCAGATGGGTCGACGCGAGGCAGAACGCGAAGGGGGGAAAAGGAGGCAGCCGGAGGGAGGCAGGCGTGAGAGAGTGGATCCCGCGGCCTTCATGTTAGCCCCACGCCTTGGTCGGGTGCGCTTGCAGTAGGGGGTACAAGCGTCCACGCGGGAGTGGGAGCGAGCGGCCTTGCGCGAGCGTCGTCCCGTCCTCCTCCGCGCGGGCCAACCTTCTGTAAGAGGGCCCTGGTCCTCCCTTTTATAGGCGTAAGGAGAGGATCCAGGTGTACAATGGGGAGTGCAGCAGAGTGCTACGTGTCTAGCGGAGGAGAGCTAGCGCCCTAAGTACATGCCGTCGTGGCAGCCGGAGAGGTTTTGGCACCCGGTTCGTGTGATGTCGTGGCCGTCGGAGGAGCGCTGGAGCCTGGCGGAAGGGCAGCTGTCGGGGCTGTCGAGTCCTTGCTGACGTCCTCTTGCTTCCGTAAGGGGGCCGAGAGCCGCCGTCGTCATAGAGTGTGCGGGGCGCCATCATTGCCTATCTGGCGGAGCGAGCCAGATGGGACGCCGGTCTTGTTCCCCGTAGCCTGAGTCAGCTCGGGGTAGGGTAATGATGGCGCCTCCTGTCGACGTGGTTGGTCCGCGCCCTAGGTTGGGCGATGTGGAGGCTCCTCCGAGGTCAAGGTCGAGTCTGTCTTCCGTGGCCGTGGTCGAGTCCGAGCCCCTGGGTCGGGCGAGGTGGAGACCGTCGGCTGAGGCCAGGGCTGAGTCCGAGCCCTGGGGTCGGGCGAGGCGGAGTTCGTCGTCTTCCGGGGCCGAGCCCAAGTCCGAGCCCTGGGGTCGGGCGAGGCGGAGTTCGTCGTCTTCCGGGGTTGAGCCCATGTCCGAGCCCTAAGGTCGGGCGAGGCGGAGTTCGCCATCTTCCGGGGCTGAGCCTGAGTCCGAGCCCTGGGTCGGGCGGAGCGGAGTTCGCCGTCTTTCGGGGCCAAGCCCGAGTCCGAGCCCTGGGTCGGGCGGAGCGGAGTTCGCCGTCTTCCGGGGTTGAGCCCGAGTCCGAGCCCTGGGTCGGGCGGAGCGGAGTTCGCCGTCTTCCGGGGCCGAGCCCGAGTCCGAGCCCTGGGTCGGGCGGAGCGGAGTTTGCCGTCTTCTGGGGCTGAGCCCGAGTTCGAGCCCTGGGTCGGGCGGAGCGGAGTTCGCCGTCTTCCGGGGCTGAGCCCGAGTCCGAGCCCTGGGTCGGGCGAGGCGGAGTTTCCTATGACGCCCGAGGCCGGCCTTGGCTGCTGTCAGCCTCACTCTGTCGGGTGGCTCAGCAGTCGGAGCGGCGCAGGCGGCGCTGTCCTCTTGTCAGACCGGTCAGTAGAGCGGCGAAGTGACCGCGGTCACTTCGGCTCTGTCAACTGGTGGGCGTGCGTCAGGATAAAGGTGTCAGGCCACCTTTGCATTAAAGGCCCCTGCGATTTGGTCGGTCGGCGTGGCGATGTGGCCAAGGTTGCTTCTTGGTGAAGACTGGGCCTCGGGCGAGCCGATAGTGTGCCCATTGCTGGAGGGGGGTCCTCAGGCGAGACGTAGGTTCTCCGGGGTCGGCTTCCCTTGCCCGAGGCTAGGCTCGGGCAAGGCACGATCATGTCCCTTGAATGGACCGATCCTTGACTTAATCGCACCCATCAGGCCTTTGCAGCTTTGTGCTGATGGGGGTTACCAGCTGAGATTTAGGGGTCTTGAGGGTACCCCTAATTATGGTCCCCGACAGTAGCCCCCGAGCCTCCAAGGGAGTACTAATACTCGCTTGGAGGCTTTTGCCGCACTTTTTTGCAAGGGGACCAGCCTTTTTCGGTTGCATTCTGTTCCGGTGGGTGCGCGCGAGCGCACCCGCCGGGTATAGCCCCCGAGGCCTCAGAGGAGTAATTTTACTCCTTCGAGGTCTTAGTGCGCTTCGCAACACTTCGGCTGGTCTAGTTGTTCCCTCATGCGAGCTGGCCGTAGCCCGAGTGCACGGTCGGGTCCCAAGTTCTCGGGCTGGTATGTTGACGCTGTCAACGGTTTGGCCGGAGCCGGATTTGCGAGAGCAGCCCTCGAGCCTCTGCACAGGGCGAGAGGACGATCAGGGATAGACTCGACTTTTTACATACGCCCCTGCATCGCCTTTCCGCAAGGAGGAGGGGGGGAAAGCGCCATGTTGCCCTTGGGTGGCGTCGAACATGGTGTCTCCGGTGAGCTGCTGGCGGGTAATCCGAGCGGATGTCCGTGCCCCATTTGTTAGGGGTCGGCTAGAGGCCCAGAGGCGCGCCCAAAAGTACCTGCGGGTGATCTGCCGGACCCGGTCCCCTGTCGACGGGGTCTGAGGGCTCGATGCCTCCCTCTGATGGGATTCCGTTACAAGATCGTTCCCGCTGGTCTCGAAAATGTCCTAGGGTACCTCGGGAGCGCAGCCCGAGCCTTGGTTATGTATCGAACGTACCCAAGGTCATCCCTCGCTCTGTATCTGAGGCGACTGTGAACCCTTCGAGGGCCAGCCTACGAACCCCTGATCAGTAGTGGGTGCGGAGCCCGAGTGGCCTGAGGCGGCCATTGAACCCTTCGAGGGGCCGGCCATCAAACCTCTGACCAGTAGTGGGCGCAGAACCCAATCGATCTGAGGCGACCGTTGAACCCCTCCGAGGGGCCGGCCTTCGAACCTCTGATCAGTAGGGAGGCTCGGAGCCTGTTTCCTTCACGGAGAAGGGTCCTTTTTCAGGGTATCCCCCTTTCCCGGTCCCTGTTGTAAGAGAGAGAAAGAGGAAAAGGAAAAGGACACGAAATCGAAATGACGCGGCGTACCTTTTTTGACGCGGTCATTATGGTGAAGGCGAAGCATCGTTCGCTTCCCCTGCCAGAGACGCCGCTTGTCCCGCCGCAGAGTTAATGCGATGGGGCGAGCGATTCGCGGGGCGGCCATTGCGCGTGCGCGAGCCATTCGAGGAACAGATCACGGGCGCACCGTCTTCATGTCGTGGGAGAGGGCTCCCCCGCTGCCCCTGGATGGGACGTGAGCTTGGCTGACGACGTGGCCGCTGCTTCTGCCCGCCTGTCACCGTCATTACTGCCGGCCCATTTTTGACCGCTTTTGACCGTCGCGCTTGGCTGGCACTGCAGGGTTGCCTCGAGTCACGACATTGACTCCACAGTCGAGGAGGCGCGGTAGTGGCGTGAGTGGTGGTGCAGTCGCTCACACGTAGCAACCGGCACGCCGGTTGCATGACGCGTGGGCCTGGACCTCCATGCTGGGCTTGTTGGAGTCGAAGGGTCGCGCCCACTTGGCACGGTTGCATGCCGCCTGCATGGCTGTCCGCCCTTTCACCAGCTGGTCTGGGCGAAAGTGGAGGAATGCTTGTAACCGCCGGGTGGTTGCATGCACCGCGCGCGTGGCGGGTTGGCTTCTTCTCCCTTGGACCGGCTTGCATGACGTGTGGGACCCAGCCCCCGCGCCGTGGGGGGAGAATCTTGGAGCGTGTTGGAGAAGACTCGACCCGCAATGGTTGAGGGCGCAAGTGGAGAGAGTCGCCTTTAAAAAGGGGGGCGGCCCCCTTGGAGGGCAACCATGTCTTCGCGCTCCCCACATGCATCGTGTCTTCCCATCTTCCGAGCCCCCGGGCGGGGGACGCCCGGAATCCTTCCGTCTTGTCGTCGGAGGAATGCAACTTTGTGGAAGTTGGTACCTTTCAGCCACCGTTCGGCTTCAAGGATTTTCGTCTTGCAGCCCGGCTGCACCCCCTCGCCGGTGGTCACCTAAGACGGTGACCTCCGGCTTGACGTCGGGGAGAAGCGAGCCGGGCTGCGATCTTGGTCCCACCCCCAGCCCCAAGGACGTTCATCATCCTTGCTGGGGCGGAGGCCAGGCTGAGCTGGAGCTCTACCTCCCGCGCGGGCCGGCTGGCCACCTCCTCTTCCAGCTTCTGGTGGTGGAAACCATCCTCCAGCCTTGCGGAGGAGGCGTCCTCCAGCCATGCCAGGGAAGGCGAACTGTTGCTGTCCAGCTAGGATGCAACATTCCGTCCTCCTCCTGGCTTTCGCGGCGAGGACGGGAGTGAGGACCTACCGACGCGCCTTGCCGACCGTCAGCGTTGGTGGAGAGGCGGACGCCACCGTCCGTGCTGATGTGGTGGCAGCCGGAGGAAGCTCCCCCCTATTGAGGCCGTCGGCGCCGCCCACGGACCGGCCCCCGGCTCTTTGGCTTTGATGTCTGTTTCGCGTCCCTTAAGTAGGGACGCGAACGAAAGCCTTCCGGTGGCCGCGCCCGTACTGAGATCATGGCTGCTGCTACGGGGACGGAACCGGAGTTCCGTTTGTAATGGCACCTTGAGTGCCGGTGTTTCGTTCAATGCGGCTGTCGAGGCCTGAACGTGTATGTATTTTCGGCACAGAGCCATGTTTTTTCTTCATCTCGAGCGCTGAGACTCGCCTTGTCGATTGTCTGAACCGCTTCACCAAGCGTGAGTTGCCTCGTGCAAAGGTGACGAGTGAGTGTTGGGGGCCTTCGTCCTCCGAAGGTCCTCAAAAACAAGATTTGACAATGTTTTCCAAGTGAATTATATGAACAGGTATTTTCGGACTCAGATTATGAACATGGAGTACGGTCAGGACGAAGCCTAAGCCAGACGAAGGGGGATTGAGATGAAGGACGGGCTGATTACCATGCTGTGCGAAGGATGGTGCACAGCCGAAGCTATGCGCAGGAAAGCTTCGTCGCGATAGCAGAAAGGGGAACCGACCTAAAGATGAAAAGACTACTTAGGCCTTGATAGACTCCCATAAGTCATTAGCAAATGTAATGGGCATGAATGTAATTTTACATGGGCTGCGTCCCACGCCTATAAATAGATGAACAGTACTCCCGTACTGTTCACGCTGATTTGTACTCGCTCGTGCGTCACGGTTGTATTTTTGCCTTCTATCAAGCCGAAAGGTACAAATATAATTCAATATTGCTCTTATTCTTCCATGATTATATAATAAGGACATGTAATAATGCTATGTGATTATTCATGTTATTCTCTCATGTTTCATATGCCTCTCCTTTTATCAATATAAACTGTAATGATGAAGGTATGTCCTTCATGACCTTCGTCTGAAAACCGTTATATCCTAAGGGAAATAACGCTTCGAAGGACGAAGGGTATTTACCACTAACTTCTTTCTGTGTTGCCTTGTTCTTAATTCATAGCATTTGAGAACAAGTCCCCAACATTGGCGCCCACCTCCGGTGAACTCACTTCCACTCTTTGAGTTTTTGAACACCTTCAGAAGCCATAAACCTTCGCTATGGCGCCGAAGAAAGCTTCAGCAACTGGGGCTATAGCCCTGCAACCACTGGACCCCAATCAGGAGACTCTCTCTCTTCGGGAGGCCCGAAGCCAGAAGAGGAAGGTTGTCAGCCCGACGCCTCAAGAGGATGAGCTAGACCAAGAGATCAGAGATATGGAGATGCTTCATCAACAGGTGCAGAGGAAGAAGGAGAAGATGGCCAGGCTAGCTGAACTGCAAAGGCAGATAGACGAAGCTTCTGAAGAGGTTCGCCATCTTACTCACGATGAGCAGAACCGAAGGCCTCAACAAAAAGACCTTCATCAGGAGGGTTTCTTCAACGAAGATGACTGGTATGACAATTTCCATCATGGAAATTTTGTTTTCGATGATGCTTCTCCTCTATCTGCTGAGCTGCAGGCTACACCTTGGCCTCCGTCCTACAAGCCGCCACAGCTTCCCATATTCGATGGCCATTCAGACCCGAAGCAATTTTTGATGAGCTACGAAGCAACAGTATCTTCGTATGGTGGCAATGCTGCAGTCATGGCAAAGTCTTTTGTTATGGCTGTCAGGAGTGTTGCTCAAACCTGGTATTCCTCCCTTCGACCAGGAACGATCACTTCATGGCAAAAACTGAAGGACATGTTGTTAACCAGCTTCCAAGGGTTTCAAACGAAGCCGGTCACTGCTCAGGCCCTATTTCAGTGCACTCAGGATCACGAAGAATACCTTCAAGCGTATGTCAGAAGGTTCTTGCGTTTGAGGGCGCAGGCACCAACGGTGCCCAACGAAATTGCCATTGAGGCCATGATCAAGGGACTTCGGCCTGGACCTTCACCTCAGTACTTTGCTAGGAAGCCTCCTCAAACTTTGGAGAAGCTGCTCCAGAAGATGGACGAGTATATTCGTGCCGACAATGATTTTCGCCAAAGAAGGGAGGAGGCTTTCAGGTTTTCTGAAATAACCAGGGGCTTCGGAGGAAGATTCTATCTGAGGCATGTCAGGTCAATCCACAACTCTACTCAAAATGATGATAAGGGGAGTCAGCAGCACAGGCCGCAGTGCTCCTCACAGGCTTCGGGGCAACAGCAAAGCTTCTTCCGGCCACCAGCTCCAAGAGGCAGAGGCGCCAGGGGCTTCGGCGGAAGATTTGGAGATCAACCAAGGAGAATATTTTGCTTGTTCTGTGGTGAAAACAAGGGCCATACCACCAGGATATGCCATGTTACCATCCAGAAGCAAAAAGAGATAGCCGAAGCTGCAGCACAACAAGCTCAGCCGAAGCAGGTCATGCATACTGCTTCGTACCATCCGCCTTACATCCCAGAATACGTAGGCAACCACCCTGCAGTTTCTGTTGCTTCGGCGAGTCAACCTCAAGCTTCCTGGCAACAGCCTCCGCCTCCACCACCGCTGCAACAAGGCCAACAGCCAGAAGGGAGCCAATATGCTCCACACCAAAGGGACTTCAAAGAACAATCCGAAGCTCGCACAGTCAATAGCACTGTGCCAGAGTCGAAGCACATCTATTGACAAATATCCTACCTTGATAGCAGTCTTTTCCATTCAGTTCTATTTTCTGTGTAATAAAGGACATCTTTTAGTTTTCATGTAATAGTTTCGTTGTTTGCCACAAGGAAAATATATTTTCTCCACAGGCTTAAGTTGCTAAAGCTTAAAGATTTGCGATAACAAGGAGGACCTTCGAATTATCAAAAATCCTTCGAAGTCACAAAAAGCCGTTCCAAAGGGAACGCAGTGTAAGTTTTCTGCTCCAAAGTCGTTCCAAAGGGAATGCAGAGCATACAGCGAAAAGTCAACGCTGATACCGCCTAAGTAAAAGGCGAAGAAGCTCCAAAGTCGTTCCTAAGGGAATGCAGAGCTTACAGCGAAAAGTCAACGCTGATACCGCCTAAGTAAAAGGCGAAGAAGCTCCAAAGTCGTTCCTAAGGGAATGCAGAGCTTACAGCGAAAAGTCAGCGCTGATACAAAAAGATTGTGTGTTTTACGGGGATATGTGTGTATCTTCGGAACAAATGTCATCTACATAACATAACATCATCACATCATTTTGCATAGCATAAGCATCATACATCATGTTGCATATGGCAAAAGAAGGGAACACAGTATCGACCTTCGGAAGGATGCTTTGAGAAAGTGAAAATCGTGCTAAGTCACAAGGGGATACAATAGTGATCTTCGGAATATAGCTTCGGAGAATGTTTTCACGAAGTTTGGATATTCTTCATCAGAGCGCTATGGACATTGTGATGCATAAAAGTTTTTCTATCTTCACGAAGCATGAAAAGAAGGGAAGGTGTTTTTTCGCCGAAGGCTAAAAAACGGTACGTATGTAAAGTTTCATGCATCGTAAATAATCGAATCATTAAAAGCAAATATATTACAGGGTTACAAAATGTTACACATATTTCATTTCAGAAGTTTTTACAATAGTGCTTAATCTTCTCTCAAAACAACTTCTGCAGCTTCGTTCAGGAGTCGGTTAACAACTTCATCCATGATAGCTTCAGCCATCTTTTTAATTTCCTCGTCTCCTTTCGGGTGAGGGCCCGGAGACGCTTTAGTAGGATCTGAAGGAGGACAGGATACGGCCACATTGCTATTACAAATTGCGAACGAAGTTTAAAATCAAAAATTACAACACAATAAAAACCATTAGCTAATACCTATTTGCCCTTCGGGCTCTGAGCTTTTGTCAGTGGCCTTAGCTACTTCTCTAGCGTCGTGAATGCCCTTCTCACTTTTCTGAATAATTTCTCGGGCCATTTCTCGGCCACCATTGTCCCAGACGTCGGTGAAAAATTTTCCACCAGCCTGGCTAGCTTCGGCCGAGGGGTCTTTAATATCTTCAGGGGATAAGCTGGCTTTGGATTGTGCAAGAACCTTAACATGATCGTAGCCTTTTTTCTCCAGCATAGTAGCAATCCCCCTGGCACCTGAGAAGGCGCAAATGTCTCCACGACTGTTTAGAATTTCTTTGAAGGCTTCAGCTTCGTGGCTGATCCATTCGATCGGTCCTTCTGGGTTACCTCTCACGAAATCTTCTTCACTCGAAAATGCGCCAACACTGGCGAAGCTGGTTTTTATCTTCTTTACACATTCCATGGATTTTTCGTAGCACCTTTTCCTAGAAGACCGAAGCTCTTCAACGGTTCCTTCCAAATGATTGGCCCATTGGTCGCTACATTCCCTCCTCGTTTCTTCAAGTATGCGTTCTTCTTTAGCTCGGGCTAATTGCTTCCGAAGGTCGGCAATCTCGTGTTTTTGAGCTACAGCTTGTGCTTTAGAGGCAGCTTCGTCCTCCTTTATTTTATCCACCAATGTAACTAGAATTTTGTCCTTTTCCATGGCTTCGTTCCTTAGTTTGATAACCTCTGATCGAAGGTTGTTGAAGGCAATTTCATAGCTCTCGTCTTCGGCATTCTTTTGCGCTCTCAGCGCGTTGCTTAGTATTAAACCCTATATGTAAAAAGTTAGTATAAGAATAAAACAATAGATTTCAAATCATAAAGTTTCCAAATGCGTAGATCTCGTACCTTCAGGCTATTATACGCAAGGCTGTCCGCAAGATCGTCCTTTGTCATCGCGCAGAGGCCAGCCTCCAGCTTCGGAAACCCCATGCTTCGGGCCATTTCCTGGCAGACAAGTAGTTCTTTGTTATCCGGGAGGCAGTATAGGAAATCTTCTTCATTTGTACCATTGAACACTAGTGCCCCCTTCGGATATTTCAATTCTTTAGCATAATGATTAGCTTCAAAAATTTCTTCTTCTGATAACTTTTTCCCCGAAGCATGTCGAACAATATAATCAAGGACTTTGGGGGATGCTTCGGGGGCAACAGCACTGATTTCTTCAACAAGAATTGGCTCTGTCATTTTTTCTTCTTCGGTTTCCAAGGATTTTACCTTCGTGGGCTCCGAAGGCCCAGCTTCAGCTCCAGTTTCTTGCTCTGGAGCTTTAGTATCAAAAATCTCAGTTTTCGCTTCGGAGGTTTCAACAGTTTTCCTCGGAGTTGTGCTTGAGGACTTAATTGTTTCCAGAACATCTAGCACATTAGCCATTCTCTTTCTTTTCGGAGTCACTGCTGACACCTTTTGATTTTTTACTGTCTCAACATTTGCTGCAGGACTCAAAACTTCTGATGTTTTTTCCTCAGATGGTTTTTTCGCTTCTTCCATTTTTTCTGTGGATGGCGCTTCGGCCATCTCTTTGGTTTCTGATAACAAAATCTTCGGTTCTTCCAATCCCATCTTTGTTGGCGCTTCGGCCATTTCTGCCACTTCTGGCAGCAAGGTTGGTTTGGTTGGCTTTTCAGCTTCGGTGGCCGAAGAAGTTTCTCCGGTGAACTCAGGCACCGAAGCTGGTTCAATATAGCGTGGCCGATGTGTGAGGACCTTTATCCTCTTTCTTTTCGGTTCTGGTTTGCTAGGAGCAGTTGCAGCTTCTTCTTTCGCAGAGGTTGTGTTTTTTCTTTTCTGCCCTCGAATGGGATAACGATAGTCAGGGTAGACGAACCCGATTGCATCAAACACCCGGTTCAGCCTTTTCTTTTTTCGGCCTCCGAAGGCTGCTGACAGTGCAGTATCTTCGGCCTTCGAATAAGCCCCAAGCAGTTCATCACTTAAATTTTCAATACTCTTTAACCAGTCATCATCTGGCTCAACGAATTTATCTCCGAACTTGAAAGTATACTTCAGCCTGATAAGTCCACCTTCGTCGGCCTCCTTCATGGTTTCTTGCGGCATTTCCCATTTCTCCGCGAGCGGCCATACTCTGAAGGCAATATGTTCTTGTACCAAATCTCTCGTTCCAATAAAAGAACAAATAACTCCGAAGGCTCTCTGGCATTCTTCGGCAGCTTCATTCATCTCAACCTTCGACTTTCGCAGGCCGAAACTTTGCCAAATAGGGCGCATAATTATACCTTTAATATCTTCCCGTGCTTTCAGGTCATTTTTCACATAGAACCATTCTGTCATCCAGTCGCCGGGCCATCTCTTCCGAAATGTTGGCACGGGACAGCTTGACCCAGACCGAGAAACGAAACTGTAGCAGCCAAAATTATTGTGATACTGTTCCTTACCCCAGGGTTTTGTCTCGTATGATAACTCGTGTATGTTGCAGAAACTTTTCGCATCAGGTTCCAAACCTTGGCTTCTTATGGCCCACACGAAGATATTCAGCCTTATAATTGCTTCGGGGGTAAGTTGATGAAGATAGATTTCAAACATTTTCAGCACTTCTACGACGAAGCTGCTCAGGGGAAATCGCAGTCCAGCTTTCAAAAAGCTTCGGAACACTACAACTTCATTTTCTTCAGGGGTCGGGCAAGTTTTCTCTCCTTCGTCGACCCTCACAATGGATAAATCCTGGAAGTATCTTCCCCTCATGTTGACAAGATGATTTTCTTTGATACCTGACTTGCCAAAGACTGAATGGCTTGGTCGCCAGGGGCGATCTTCGGAGTCTTCACCACCACTGTCCACATCATAACTGTCGCTGTCACCAGTATCTTTAGACAAACTTTCCAGAATCTCCTTGGTGATTTTTTCCGTATTGGTCTTCGCCATCGCTATAAGAAACCCCAAGTTCTTCTCTTCGTCGAGACTCAACTTCATCTCAGCAGCAGCCTTCTTATCTTCAGACATCTTCGGAAACACTAAAAAACTGTTTTCAAAGCCGAAGCTTCAAAACTAAAAGATCAGCAAATCTTAGTGCGCAAGAGCTAAAAATTCAGTGAGCGGGAGCAGATGGCAAGAGAGCGTACCAAATGAGTTTGCGGTATGATCTTATTTATACACCCAGTGCGTTGAAAATTGAAAGACCCCGCTTGTCAGTGAATGTTGCTATTCTAGCAAAGGGAAGGTGTTTTTTCGGACCTTCGGCTTAAGGCCTTCGTCCATATCGCAATCTGAATTTATCACTAACAAATTAATATTGCGAGGGGCTACTGTTGGGGGCCTTCGTCCTCCGAAGGTCCTCAAAAACAAGATTTGACAATGTTTTCCAAGTGAATTATATGAACAGGTATTTTCGGACTCAGATTATGAACATGGAGTACGGTCAGGACGAAGCCTAAGCCAGACGAAGGGGGATTGAGATGAAGGACGGGCTGATTACCATGCTGTGCGAAGGATGGTGCACAGCCGAAGCTATGCGCAGGAAAGCTTCGTCGCGATAGCAGAAAGGGGAACCGACCTAAAGATGAAAAGACTACTTAGGCCTTGATAGACTCCCATAAGTCATTAGCAAATGTAATGGGCATGAATGTAATTTTACATGGGCTGCGTCCCACGCCTATAAATAGATGAACAGTACTCCCGTACTGTTCACGCTGATTTGTACTCGCTCGTGCGTCACGCTTGTATTTTTGCCTTCTATCAAGCCGAAAGGTACAAATATAATTCAATATTGCTCTTATTCTTCCATGATTATATAATAAGGACATGTAATAATGCTATGTGATTATTCATGTTATTCTCTCATGTTTCATATGCCTCTCCTTTTATCAATATAAACTGTAATGATGAAGGTATGTCCTTCATGACCTTCGTCTGAAAACCGTTATATCCTAAGGGAAATAACGCTTCGAAGGACAAAGGGTATTTACCACTAACTTCTTTCTGTGTTGCCTTGTTCTTAATTCATAGCATTTGAGAACAAGTCCCCAACAGTGAGGTATCCGTATCCCGGAGGAGTAGGAGTCCCTCGGCTCGGTCGGCCTTGCTGTCTGAGGCCCCTCTTGCTTAGTTAAAGGAACCCCTCGGTCGCCCTTCGATGAGCCGAAGCCAGAGGTAGCGGTGTCAGCATGGACGGAGGCAAAGTTGGCTTCAAAAAGGAGGTGTTGTTGGCCAGAGCCTGGCCAGGTCATCCACTGGCGGGACCGACGCCGGAGTTGAGCTGCCGAGGCCACAAGCCGAGCTGATGTCTTTGGGGGACAGCTGGCCGAGGCCTCGGGGTGGCCGGCCGAGCCGCCTGCTCGGGCCGGATTCTCGAAGAAGACCCTGGCGGCGATGGCCCGGGTGTGGTGCTGATGTCGTCCTTCAGAGTGGGGGCCCTCCGACCGCGTCGCCGTCCGAGGCTAGGTCAGACCCCGCCGAAGGTGTAGTTGATGCCGAGGGTGCTGCTGCCCCCTTCGGCTGTCGACGTCCGAGCCTGCAGGATCAGGTTGTCTTGTAGTGTGTGTATGTCTTCTGCGGCCACCGAGGCCTAAACACACCGTCGTCATGTTGTAAAGCTGCGTTTATTTTCCTCTTGTTTCGAGTATCCGGACTCATTTGTCGGTAACAGAATTGTTTGTGCGGGCGAGAGTTGCTTTTCACGGAAGGCGATGAGTGAGGTATCCGTATCCCGGAGGCGTAGGAATCCCTCGGCTCGGTCGGCCTTGCCGCTTACGCGCGCTCTTACTCGTCCATAGGGTTCTGTTACCGACGCAGTCGAGAAGGCCCGAGAAATCATTTCGGCAGAGGAGCTTCTCGAGCATGAAGACTTGTTCGGTCCGCAGAGTCACTTATCTGAGCGCGAGTTACTTATCGCAGAAGGTGATGAGTGAGGTATCCGTATCCCGGAGGCATAGGAGTCCCTCGGCTCGGTCAGCCTTGGCTGCTTACGTGTACTCTGTCGTTTTCAGGATCCACTTTTGAAGTAGTCGAAGAGCACGAAAAGCACTCTGGCAGAAAAGATTTTTTTTCTTTTTTCGAGGAAAATTTTGACGCAGAGGGGGTTGACCCCTTCTAGCCCCCGAGGGAGGGTCGGGCTTTGCTGAGGCAAGGCTGACCCTTCCTTGACGACCAGACTTGGTGTATGAACGAGGTATTCGAGCAACTTGAAAGCATCTTAAGGGTAGAAGCGACGTAGCTGTTGGATGTTCCAGGCATTGCTGTAGACCTTGCCTTGGCTGTTGGCCAGCTTGTATGTTCCGGGCTTCAGGACCTTGGCGATGACGAACGGCCCTTCCCAGGGAGGCGTGAGTTTGTGCCGCCCTAGGGCGTCTTGTCGCAGCCGAAGCACCAGGTCACCCACCTGGAGGTCTCGGGACCGAACCCCTCAGGCGTGGTAGCGTCGCAGGGACTGCTGGTACCGCGTCGAGTGTAGTAAGGCCACGTCCCGAGCCTCCTCCAGCTGGTCCAGTGAGTCTTCTCGGTTGGCTCGGTTGCTTTGGTCGGTGTAGGCGCTCGCCCTCAGGGAACCGTATTCCAAGTCTGTGGGCAAGATGGCCTCGGCCCCATAGACTAGAAAGAACGGTGTGAAGCCCGTGGCTCGGCTCGGCGTTGTTCTCAGACTCCAGACCACCGAGGGGAGTTCCTTCATCCACCGCTTGCCGAACTTGTTGAGGTTGTTGTAGATCCGAGGCTTGAGTCCTTGCAGGATCATCCCGTTGGCCCGCTCCACTTGCCCATTCGTCATGGGGTGTGCCACGGCAGCCCAGTCCACCCGGATGTGGTGATCCTCGCAGAAGTCCAGGAACTTTCTGCCGGTGAACTGGGTACCGTTGTCGGTGATGATGGAGTTCGGGACCCCAAAGCGATGGATGATGTTGGTGAAGAACGCCACCGCCTGTTCGGACCTGATGCTGTATAGGGGTCGGACCTCGATCCACTTGGAGAATTTGTCGATGGCGACCAACAGGTGCGTGTAGCCCCCGGATGCCTTCTGCAAGGGGCCAACGAGGTCCAGACCCCACATAGCAAATGGCCAGGTGATGGGTATGGTCTGCAGAGCCTGAGCGGGCAGGTGGGTCTGCCTCGCGTAGAACTAACACCCTTCGCAGGTGTGGACAATTCTAGTAGCGTCGGCCACCGCCGTCGGCCAGTAGAATCCTTGTCGGAAGGCGTTTCCAACGAGGGTTCGAGGTGCTGCGTGATGTCCGCAAGCCCCCGAGTGTATCTCTTGCAAGAGCTGCTGGCCTTCGGCGATGGAAATGCATCGCTGGAGGATGCCTGAAGGGCTGCGGTGATAGAGCTCCTTCCCATCTCCCAGCAAGACGAAAGACATGGCGCGCCGCACCAACCGCCGGGCTTCGGCTTGGTCGAGGGGCAGCTCCCCTCGGTGGAGATATTGCAGGTACGGGGTCTGCCAGCTTTGATTAGGCGTGACCTCGCTCGGTTCCCCCTCGACACGCAGCGCCTCACCCTCGGGGGCCGAGGGTACCTCGGACCGTGCCGAGGGTACCTCGGACTGGGCCGAGGGTACCTCGGACTGAGCCGAGGGTGGCTCGGGCGGAGCCGAAGGTGCCTCGGGCTCGGGTGTGTCTTTGGTCTTGACGGAGGGTTGATGCAGGTCTCGGGAGAATACGTCCGGGGGAACTGTTGTTTGTCCCGAGGCTATTTTAGCCAGCTCGTCCGCAGTCTCGTTGTAGCGTCGGGCGATGTGGTTGAACTCGAGCCCGTAGAACTTGTCTTCTAGGCGCCGAACCTCATCGCAGTAGGCTTCCATCTTCGGGTCGCAGCAGTGGGAGTTCTTCATGACTTGGTCGATGACGAGCTGCGAGTCACCGCGAGCGTCGAGGTGTCGGACCCCTAGCTCGATGGCGATTCGCAACCCGTTTACCAGAGCCTCGTACTCTGCCACATTGTTGGACGCCGGGAAGTGGAGGCGTAGCACGTAGCGTAGGTGCTTCCCGAGGGGCGAGACGAAGAGGAGGCCTGCGTCGGCCCCCCGTCTTCATCAGCGACCCATCGAAAAACATGGTCCAGAGCTCCGGTTGGATCGGAGCCGTCGGGAGCTGGGTGTCGGCCCATTCAGCCACGAAGTCCGCCAAGACCTGGGACTTGATGGCCTTCCGAGGGGCGAACGAGATCGTCTCGCCCATGATCTCCACCGCCCACTTCGCAATTCTACCCGAGGCCTCTCGGGACTGGATGATCTCTCCTAGGGGGAAGGATGACACCACAGTCACCGGATGAGACTCGAAGTAGTGTCGCAACTTCCGCCGTGTCAGGATCACCGCGTACAGTAGCTTCTGGATTTGCGGGTAGCGGATCTTGGTCTCGGACAGTACCTAACTGATGAAGTAGACTGGCCTCTGTACGGGCAATGCATGCCCTTCTTCTCGTCTCTCGACCACGATCGCGGCGCTAACCACCTGGGTGGTTGCGGCGACGTAGATCAAGAGGGCTTCTCCAGCAGCGGGGGCACCAAGATGGGCGCGTTCGTGAGGAGCGCCTTCAGGTTCTCGAGGGCTTCCTCGGCCTCGGGAGTCCAAGTGAAGCACTCGGCCTTCCTTAAGAGGCGGTACAGAGGCAGACCTCTTTCACCGAGGCGCGAGATGAAGCGGCTCAGAGCCGCAAGACATCCCATCACCCTCTGTACGCCTTTCAAGTCCTTGATTGGCCCCATGCTGGTGATGGCTGCAATCTTCTCCGGGTTGGCTTCGATGCCTCGCTCGGAGACGATGAACCCCAAGAGCATGCCTCGGGGGACCCCGAAGACACACTTTTCGGGATTAAGCTTCACGCCTTTCGCCTTGAGACATCGGAATGTCGCTTCAAGGTCGGAAAGGAGGTCGGAGGCCTTCCTCGTCTTGACTACAATGTCATCGACGTAGGCCTCGACCGTTCGGCCGATGTGTTCGCCAAACACATGGTTCATGCATCGCTGGTACGTTGCCCCCGCATTCCTCAAACCAAACGGCATTGTAACATAGTAGTACATGCCGAAGGGAGTGATGAACGAAGTCGCGAGCTGGTCGGACTCCTTCATCCTGATCTGGTGATACCCTGAGTAGGCATCGAGGAAAGACAGGGTTTCACACCCAGTAGTGGAATCCACGATCTGATCGATGCGAGGCAGAGGGTAGGGAACCTTCGGACATGCTTTGTTTAGACCAGTGTAGTCTACACACATCCGCCATTTCCCCCTTTTCTTTCTCACAAGCACAGGGTTGGCAAGCCATTCGGGATGGAATACCTCTTTGATGAACCCTTCTGCCAGTAGCTTGTGGATCTCCTCGCCTATGGCTCTGCGCTTTTCTTCGTCGAATCGGCGCAGAGGTTGCTTCACGGGTCGGGCCCCAGCTCGAATATCCAGAGAGTGCTCGGCGACTTCCCTCGGTATGCCAGGCATGTCCGAGGGACTCCACGCGAAAACATCGGCGTTGGCGCGGAGAAAGTCGACAAGCACTGCTTCCTATTTGGGGTCGAGCTCGGAACCGATCCGGATCCGCTTGGAGGCGTCATTGCAGGGGTCGAGAGGGATGGACTTGACCGTCTCCGTTGGTTCGAAGTTGCCGGCGTGGCGCTTCACGTCGGGTGCCTCCCTAGAGAGGCTCTCCAGGTCAGCGATGAGGGCCTCGGATTTGGCGAGGGCCTCAGTGTACTCCACGCACTCCACATCGCATTCTTATGCGTGTCGGTACGTGGGCCCGACGGTGATGACCCCGTTGGGGCCCGACATCTTGAGCTAGAGGTAGGTGTAGTTGGGGACGGCCATGAATTTGGCGTAGCATGGCCTCCCCAGCACTGCGTGGTAGGTTCCTCGAAACCCGACCACTTCGAACGTGAGGGTCTCCTTTCGAAAGTTGGAGGGCGTCCCGAAGCAGACGGGTAGATCGAGTTGTCCGAGGGGTTGAACGCGCTTCCCGGGGACGATCCCATGGAAAGGCGCAGCGCCCGTCCGGACCGAGGACAGATCGATCCGCAGGAGCCCGAGGGTCTCAGCGTAGATGATGTTGAGGCTGCTGCCTCCGTCCATGAGGACCTTGGTGAGCCTGACGTTGCCGATGATGGGGTCGACAACGAGTGGGTATCTCCCCGGGCTCGGCACGTAGTCTGGATGGTCGGCCTGGTCGAAGGTGATGGGCTTGTCGGACCAGTCTAGGTAGACTGGCACCGCCACCTTTACCGAGCAGACCTCCCGACGCTCTTGCTTGCGGTGCCGAGCCAAGGCGTTCACCACTTGCCCGCCGTAGATCATGAAGCAGTCGCGGACCTCGGGGAACCCTCCTGCCTTGTGATCTTCCTCCTTTGCGTCGTCGAGGGCCTTGCCACCCTCGGCGGGTGGCCCAGCCTTGTGGAAGTGTCGTCGAAGCATGGCACACTCCTCAAGGGTGTGCATGACGGGCCCCTGATGATAGGGGCACGGCTCCTTGAGCATCTTGTCGAAGAGGTTGGCACCTCCGGGAGGTTTCCGAGGGTTCTTGTACTCGGCGGCGACGACAAGGTCCGCATCGGCGGCGTCGTGTTTCGCTTGCGACTTCTTCTTGCCTTTCTTCTTGGCGTCGCGCTGAGTTGACGCCTCAGGAGCATCTTCCGGTGGGCGGCCCTGGGGCTGCTTGTCCTTCCGGAAAATGGCCTCAACCGCCTCCTGGCCAGAGGCGAACTTGGTGGCGATGTCCATCAGCTCGCTCGCCCTGGTGGGGGTCTTGCGACCCAGCTTGCTCACCAGGTCGCGGCAGGTGGTGCCGGCGAGGAACGCGCCGATGACATCTGAGTCGGTGACGTTCGGCAGCTCTGTGCGCTGCTTCGAGAATCGCCGGATGTAGTCCCGGAGAGACTCTCCCGGCTGCTGGCGGCAGCTTCGGAGATCCCAGGAGTTCCCAGGGCGCACGTACATGCCCTGGAAATTGTCGGCGAAGGCTTGGACCAGGTCGTCCCAGTTGGAGATCTGCCCCGGGGGCAGGTGCTCCAGCCAGGCTCGAGTGGTGTCGGAGAGGAACAGGGGGAGGTTACGGATGATGAGGTTGTCATCATCCGTTCCACCCAGTTGGCAGGCCAGCCGATAGTCCGCGAGCCATAGTTCCGGTCTCATCTCCCCCGAGTACTTTGTGATAGTAGTCGGGGTTCGGAACCGGGTCGGGAACGGTGCCCGTCGTATGGCGCGGCTGAAAGCCTGTGGACCGGGTGGTTCGGGCGAAGGACTCTGATCCTCCCCGCTGTCGTTGCGTCCCCCACGCCTGGGGTGGTAGCCTCGGCGCGCCCTGTCGTCGAGGTGGGCCCGACGGCTGTGATGATGGCGCTCGTTGCCGAGGCGACCCGGGGCCGCAGGCGCTGTGTTGCGCGTGCGCCCGGAGTGGACCGAGGCTTCCCGCATGAGTCGGGAAGTCGCGGCGCGATGTTCCGAGGGGAACCCCTGCCTTCGGGAGGCAGAGCTTTCGGCCCATCGGACCGCGGCGTCCTCCAGGAGATTCTTGAGCTCTCCCTAGATACGCCGCCCCTCAGTGGTTGATGGCTCCGGCATCGTGCGAAGGAGTATTGCCGCTGCAGCCAGGTTCTGGCCGACTCCGCTGGAATCCGGCGGCGGCCTCACTCTGACGTCGTCGGCGATGCGGTGCTGGATGTCCTGGGGGAGACGACGCGCTTCTCCGGCCGGGGGTTGGATCGCCCATTCCTGCCCGATGTCCCGGCGGATCGGCACAAGCGTTCCTGCTCCCTCGTCGAGCCTGGCCTGCCTCTCGTGGATTTGCTCGAGATGTGGGTCAGGACCCCCCGCCGGGACGGGGACCACAGCTAGCTCCCGAAGGATGTCAACGCGAGGTACGGGCCTAGGGGGATCACCGTTTTCCGGCATACCAAGATGGTTGCCTTTGCCGGGACCCCCTAGATCGACGTGGAAACATTCACGACTTGGCCCGCGGTCCTCATCGTCGAGGCCGCGGCTGCCGTCGTAACAGTCGGAAAGGCAGTAGTCACATGCGGTCATGAAGTCCCGCACGGCACTGGGGTTACCAAGTCCGGAGAAATCCCAATAGAGGTCGGGCTCGCCATCTTCCTCGGACCCCGAGGACTCGTAGGTCGAGTCGGCCGTCAGTCGGTCCCAGGGTGACCGCACACGATACCCCAGAGGGTTTGGACTCGCCTCTATGAGAGTGCTCACCGAAGCGGAGTCGCTTGGTGGGTCGAGGCCGAATCCAAAAGACACGAGATGGGAATCGGTCGGTACCTTTCGGTCGACGGTCGGTGACGAGGTCGCGTCTGGGACTGACTGCACCGTTGTCTCAGGTACGAGGGTGACGCCCAGCAAGTCTCTCGCGAGCGTGCTGGCGTCGTGCGTTTGCTTGAGATTGGCGTGTTGCGGGGAGGCGGCGCTCGTCTTCGTCTCAGACACGAGATCGATGCCCGACGTGCCCTCCGTTGGGGCGCCGGCGCCGTCGACTAGCTCGATAGCCAATGAGGTGCCGCTTCCCGTTTGGCCTTGGTTGCCCCGCCTCCTCCTCCGTCGGCAGGGGAGGGGACGGGACAAGCTCGAATGTTGTCCTTCCACCACGTGGGGAAGGCGTCGTCGATTTCCCCGCCGGCGAGCGGGTTGTCGACCGCCATTGTCGCTGTCGCACGGCGGGGGAAGGAGTATCATGTCGTAGCTGCCGTCGAGGGACATGAACTCAAGTTTCCCGAAACGGAGCACCGTCCCGGGCAGGAAAGGTTGCTGGAGACTGCCCATCTGGAGCTCGACGGGAAGCTGTTCGTCAACACGCAGCAGGCCCCTACCTGGCGCGCCAACTGTCGGTGTTTCGAAACCCGGGGGGGTCCCTAGCCCGACGAGTGAATTGTTGCCGCGTGCCCCAGCCCAGATGGGTCGACGCGAGGCGGAACGCGAAGGGGGGAAAAGGAGGCAGCCGGAGGGAGGCAGGCGTGAGAGAGTGGATCTCGCGGCCTTCGTGTTAGCCCCGCGCCTTGGTCGGGTGCGCTTGCAGTAGGGGGATACAAGCGTCCACGCGAGAGTGGGAGCGAGCGGCCTTGCGCGAGCGCCGTCCCGTCCTCCTCCGCGCGGGCCAACCTTCTGTAAGAGGGCCCTGGTCCTCCCTTTTATAGGCGTAAGGAGAGGATCCAGGTGTACAATAGGGAGTGCAGCAGAGTGCTACGTGTCTAGCGGAGGAGAGCTAGCGCCCTAAGTACATGTCGTCGTGGCAGCTGGAGAGGTTTTGGCACCCGGTTCGTGTGATGTCGTGGCCGTCGGAGGAGCGCTGGAGCCTGGCGGAAGGGCAGCTGTCGGGGCTGTCGAGTCCTTGCTGACGTCCTCTTGCTTCCGTAAGGGGGCCGAGAGCCGCCGTCGTCACAGAGTGTGCGGGGCGCCATCATTGCCTATCTGGCGGAGCGAGCCAGATGGGACGCTGGTCTTGTTCCCCGTAGCCTGAGTCAGCTCGGGGTAGGGTAATGATGGTGCCTCCTATCGACGTGGTCGGTCCGCGCCCTAGGTTGGGCGATGTGGAGGCTCCTTCGAGGTCGAGGTCGAGTCTGTCTTCCGTGGCCGTGGTCGAGTCCGAGCCCCTGGGTCGGGCGAGGCGGAGACCATCGGCTGAGGCCAGGGCTGAGTCCGAGCCCTGGGTTCGGGCGAGGCGGAGTTCGTCGTCTTCCGGGGCCGAGCCCAAGTCCGAGCCCTGAGGTCGGGCGAGGCGGAGTTCGTCGTCTTCCGGGGTTGAGTCCATGTCCGAGCCCTAGGGTCGGGCGAGGCGGAGTTCGCCGTCTTCCGGGGCTGAGCCTGAGTCCGAGCCCTGGGTCGGGCAGAGCGGAGTTCGCCGTCTTCCGGGGCCAAGCCCGAGTCCGAGCCCTGGGTCGGGCGGAGCAGAGTTCGCCGTCTTCCGGGGCCGAGCCCGAGTCCGAGCCCTGGGTCGGGCGGAGCGGAGTTCGCCGTCTTCCGGGGCTGAGCCCGAGTCCGAGCCCTGGGTCGGGCGGAGCGGAGTTCACCGTCTTCCGGGGCTGAGCCCGAGTCCGAGCACTAGGTCGGGAGAGGCGGAGTTTCCTATGACGCCCGAGGCCGGCCTTGGCTGCTGTCAGCCTCACTCTGTCGGGTGGCTCAGCAGTCGGAGCGGCGCAGGCGGCGCTGTCCTCTTGTCAGACCGGTCAGTAGAGCGGCGAAGTGACCGCGGTCACTTCGGCTCTGTCGACTGGTGGGCGTGCGTCAGGATAAAGGTGTCAGGCCACCTTTGCATTAAAGGCCCCTGCGATTTGGTCGGTCGGCGTGGCGATGTGGCCAAGGTTGCTTCTTGGTGAAGACTGGGCCTCGGGCGAGCCGATAGTGTGCCCGTTGCTAGAGGGGGGTCCTCGGGCGAGATGTAGGTTCTCCGGGGTCGGCTTCCCTTGCCCGAGGCTAGGCTCGGGCGAGGCACGATCATGTCCCTTGAATGGACCGATCCTTGACTTAATCGCACCCATCAGGCCTTTGCAGCTTTGTGCTGATGGGGGTTACCAGCTGAGATTTAGGGGTCTTGAGGGTACCCCTAATTATGGTCCCCGACAGGTTTCTTACCGGAATCAGGGTGACTGACACGTCAATTACGGTGCGGTGCGGCTCACGGTGGTAACACTCTCCGACGAGGAATTACTCGGAGTACCCGGATCTCAAGAGCTTGGAAATCCCCTACCCAGACACCACGGACCGCGACCAACACCCCAGGCTCTCTGTAGGAAGCGCGACGGCGGTGGCGGTAACACACCACAGCGGCCGCCCGGTCTTCCCCCTACACCCTCTATTCTCGTAGTACTGGTTAAGTTTTGGTCGCCTATGCGGTTGAGTCAGTCCCCAGGGTCACGGTGCGATGGACTATCAATACGCACGACGTGGGCCTTGGACCTGGGCAGTCATGGCCGCCTATCCCGCGCCGCACGCCGGTCGCCCTGAGAGTGCGGCGATTCTGTTGAAGAAGAATCCAACCACACGGCCCCACATGTCGGCCACAACGTAGAGTAAATGAACCTGCCACGCGGCCCTCCAGTCAGCGGGGAGAACAGAAAAGTAGGCGCGCACGAAGGGAGGCTGGGCAGTGGGGCCCGGTTGTCAGCGGTGAGCGCGCGCGTAGTGAGAACTTGGGCCGCGTGAGTGTAAAGGGTTAAATGGGCCACACGGTGTAACAGTATGGGCCCACACGAGCTCTTTCTTTTTCTCTTTTCTTTTTCTTATTTTATTTTTTTCCTTTTATTTTCCAATTTTTGATTTCAAATTTGAATTCAACTTGAGATGTGCGATTCATATTTTGAGTTAATTGATCACATTTCAAATATCAGTAGGAATGAAATATTTTTGTTTATGTGTTTATTTTATACCATATTTTCTTTCTCTTTTCTCAAATTCTAATATTGTACCTTTGGGTTAAAACCTAATTCTCATCTCATTATTATTCCCTTATTATTCCTTTTTGACATTACAAAATTCAAATTCCAAATTCTAATTTAGGATATAGTTTAAGAATTCAAACTTAATACATACTCACAATCAATTATGGAGCAATATATATATATATTAATTGATTTATTTGTTTGATAAATGTTTGAATTATGAGTCACACTCATATGGTTCCTTTCTTTTTAGGAAAATGGTATTTTCATTACGGGACATGAGTTTAAAATTACTTAAAAATTAACTTTTCATAAAAGTAATTGCTTATGGTGCATCATTTTATGAAATGCATAATCATTTAGTTGAATAGAAAAATTTTCTATTACTCCTTTTCTAAACTAGTTCTTGGTTTTCAAGATTCTATCCTCAATTTTCAATACTCAAGTATAATTTGAGATATATGAATTTACTATTTTTATTTCTTTATATATTTATTTTATTATTTATATTTTTTTATTATACACATTTTGGGCCTTACAGTGGGGACTGTTTCTCAGGTTAGAAATGGAGTTCAAGGTGTGCTCTTATGTGGAGGAGAGAGGTAGGAGTGAGTATATATAAGCGGGGCTCCAAAACTAGTCGTTTGGGACTTTCTGCGAAAAAAACGGTTGAACTGCCCCTCAGGGCCGGTTCAACCGATTGTCCTATAGTCTGCCAGTCAGACTAGCAGATAGAGGTCAGAATAGCTAGTCAGACCCTAACACTGGTTGAACCTCCCTCAGGGCCGGTTCAACTGGTTTTGACCAGAGAGGTTCAGGGTAAAACCCCAGTTGAACCTGCCGTGGACCCTAGTTGAACCTCTATCGCACAGAGAACCTGACAGAAAGGATTGACAGACAGACTGCACAGCATACTGACAACCTGGACAGACCCAGTTGAACTGGTCTTAGACCCCAGTTGAACCTCTTTTCAGCAAAGCCAAACCAGGAAGCTCAACTGGTCTACCCCGGTTGAACCTGCCTGAGACCCCGGTTGAGCCTCTTTTTTTCTAGAGAGCATTTTGGCCAAGCTGAACTCAAAAAGGTTGAACTACAAACTTCACCTAAGGATTAACAAAGGTAAAATAGAAGTTTTGAATCAAGGATTTTGAGCTTTAGTACCAACACCAACCTTCTTTTTGGATCCCCCTTGATAGTATGACAATTCCTATCAACAAGTTAAATAAAATATAATTAAGTAAACTCCTTGAGGCATTGGTGTCTCATGTGTGATTTCTCCATGGTGTTGATTCATAAGGATCACAAACATCTTTGTCTCACCTTTTGAAGCAAATACAAATCGAGCCTGTGACTTGAACCATTTCACCATATATGAGCTAACCTCATGGCTTCAAGTCACCTTACTGATGCATCAACACAATATAACTCTTCATAGCTGATTAGTTCATTGACTCAGTGCAAGTACTCTCTTCTTCACCTTAGCCATGGTACCTCGGTCCATAAGCCGTCGTTTGGCCTTCACCTTCGCTTAGTCCCTCGAAGCCCTTTCCTTGCTATCTTCACCCTATTAAACCATTCTTGAGTCACATCATATTGAGCATCCATTGAGAGAATTATTTTTTCAATATTGTGAACCTTGCTTGAATGTCATCTAGATATGAACGCTAAGATCAATCAAGCTCTAGTTTGATTCTCATAGAAGCATATATGGACTAATAGTAATATGGTCAAGTCAATTCACGATTCCTCATATCTTATTCAGTTATGCTTGACTAATCCTCTTAATCACTTCAACCTCTATTCTGATCATATTTATGCATAGTGATTTTTCAGGTCTTGTCCATATATTCAAACCAATATAGAGACCATATTATATTCATTTGCATTGTATCATTGGTTATTTAACCTTGTGTTTAACCTTTGTTCACTGATCATTATACACTATTCAAGTGTGTTCATCATACTAAATTTTCTATTCAACACTTAGCAAACTTGTTAGACTTTTAAATGTGTTGTTATCCAAATCACCAAAACCCACAAAAGGGATGAATGTACTTTCAATGGATGATGACACGAAGAGGGCCCATAGGTTGGTCGTAAAAATTTTGATTAAACATTTAAAACCAAATGAGAAAGAAAATGAGGATGACGAGGACTAGTTTTATTTTTCATATGAACTATGTTTTTTGCATTTTATGTACTTTATTTGAATTATGAATTTTTTATTTAATTATGTGCTCCATACATTTTTTCAAAGCAAAATAGGTTTAAATAAGACTCTATAAAAGAAAAGTTGAGGTGGTTGTAGACTAAAGATAAAGGGTCACTTGAACGTTATGGTAGATAAAGACTAATGATAGTCGATAGCGCAGTCAAAAGTATGGTCGTTAGCTGATGTAGTGGGCGATATAGGCCACTAGGGCTATAGAACCAGCCTAAGGAGTGTGCGGACTGACCAAGAGGATAAAAAAGAGAAAAAAATCTGATTTTAAAAACTTTACCGGAGACAAGTAGATTATATACTATATAATATACATGTGTTGCAACAACACATAAAATATTCGATAAAATGTTAGCGCATAACGATTACATGAGAACAAAAATACATATATTATCATCGACCTCGATATCTCACAAATTCTTGGCCAACAATCAATATGAAACTAGACTCAGGATCTAGAGCTCCTCCTCTCCTTTGGTTATTCAGTCACACATCGTTGGCGACGGTGTCTCCTCCTCCTCTTCCTCGGTTGTTCCTGGTCCTGCCCTGCTAGCTTCTGCCTACAGAGGTACATGGCGACAGAGAGTCGGCTATTGAGCCACCCATCGTCGATGGTGGCCCCTCCTTATCCTCTCTCTCAGTTGTTCTTGCCTTGCTGTCTGTAGAGACGCATGACGGTGGAGAGTCATGGCGCTTGCCAACAAAGGAAAGTAAAGGTTGTGCCACGGGTGGGGCATGATAATGGTGGTTGCTGAGTTGGAGGCTAAAAGGATTGCCTGCTCGATGTCCTCTATGGTGGTGCGGAAGAATCTGGATGAGAGAGATGGAGACAGAGAAAGAGATGGAAAGTTGGCGAAAGAGACATGTGAAGGATGATTTTTGGTTAATAACACCATAAATTGATTTTAGGGTTGTTGGTCACTTATTTTCAATTGTTATATAGAATCAAAAACAAGGCAACACAATATTAAAAGGTAGAAGCCTTCGTCCTTGAAGCGTTATCTCTTCGGGATGACACTTCGAGGACGAAGGTTGAGTGCGGAAGAATCTAGATGAGAGAGGCAAAGACGGGTTAATATATAATGCCAACAATGAGGAGGAGGAGGAAGCACTCGTGGTGGTGCATGGTTGGTTGCGCATGCAAAGATAAGACTTATCTAGGTGTTAAGCCACACATGAGGTGAGAAAAACATATCTACACCCTTCGCGTGTGTGTGACACACGCCGTCCTTTATGACTATGCAGAAGAATCTGGATGAGCGAGGCTGAGACGGGTTAATATATGAAGCCAACAATGAGTAGGGATGAACAAAATACTTATGTCTTGTGAGTTCGCTCGGCTCGACTCGAATCGTTTCAATTTTGTCGCGTTAAGCTGGCATCTCAGCTTGGTTTATTAAGGAGCAAGGTCGAGCTAGCTCGTTAGCTCACATGAGAAACCATTGTCAGCAAAACAAAGTCTGCACTTGTGTTGGATGAACTAATAAGTGATGAATTGTGTGTAATTTGATTTCAAGTTGACGTGGTATGTGAAATTATGAGTATTATTACTCTTTTTTAGTGTTAAATTGATCTAGAATTAACTAGTAATTGATTGTATTGTTGTATATATGTGTATATTATTTTTTGGACTCGTGAGCTAAACGAGCTAGTTTGATCCCATAAACGAGCCGAGGCAAGCTGATTCTATGGCTCAATTCCTTAACAAGACGAGCCAAGCTGAGCTGGCTCGATATCTATCCCTAACAACGAGGAGGAAGCGCTCGTAGTGGTTGTATGGTTGGTTGCGCATGTAAGATATATGACTTATCTTATCTAGTTGTTAGGCAAGATGTGGAGGAGAAAAAAAAGATTTACACGCTTCACACGTAACGCACGAGGTCTCTATAGCTGTGCAGAAGAATCTAGATGATGGAGACAAAGATGGGTTAATTTACGACGCCAACAATGAGGAGGAGAAGGAGCGCTTGGTTACACATGCAAGAGATAAGACCACTTTTATCTAGTTGTTAGGTGAGACGTGGGAGGTAGAAAACTAGATCTAGCGCGTGACTCTAAAAATGATGTTGCGGGTTGATTTCGAAGAAATGAACGGGATTTTGTATAAAAATGTTGACACATGACAATTATTGAAACTGGTGTTTTATAGGATTAGAGATTAGTAGTAATATATAATTACTATATAAAATAACATGATGTATTATTAATACTCGTAGAGACGACATTATCTTAGTCTTAAGAGTGTCACCATCATATTCGTGACAGCCAATGTTTCTCAAGTTTGACCATATTTATAAAAATATTAAAAATATTTATATCTATAAATAGTTTAGTATAAAAATATACTCAATAATTTATCTAATGATATTAATTATGCATCATAAATTCTAATATTACGTATATACATTTATTAAAGTTAAAAAGAATATAACTTATCGAGAAATAAGAATAGCGTTCTTCGTGAGACGAGAGGAGTATATATATAAACATAGATAATTTTTCAAGGATAAGATTCTTTTTCTTACTCCCTTTGTTCCTAAATAAATAAATTTCTAGAGTTATTTTAGGTTATTTTTTAAAATTTTAATCGACTTTATAGAAAACCCCACAAAGAGTTATACCATCAAATTATTATAATTAAATATGTCATAGAATATATTTTTATAACATACTTATTTTATATTTAGACAGTGTTACTCTTTCTTATAAAGTTAGTCAAAATTAGTTTGACTTGCATGGATTATAAGAATCGATTTATTTTGATACACAATGAGTAATATTAAAAAAAATTCTCTACAAATTCACAAGACTAGGGCAAAGATTGATTAGTACAAAATAAAGCCCTATTAGCAACTACTTTACACTACCTGTATTCCACCCATTGCAACCTCTACAAAATTCTAGTAGCTTAGTATCTAGCCTAGAGCACACACTACACAAGCTACACTAGCAAAAATTACACTAGAGTAACTAAAACTAGTTACTACAACTACAACTAAGCTACTCTATCTCAAGGAAAACAACTACACACAAGCAAGTAATTGCAAAGTAAAGAACAAGTGTATAGGAAACAAACCAACAAGGGCAAGTGATGGCACAAGATATATCCCCGAGGTTCAATTGCATGCCAACAACTACATCTTCACTATAGCGAGTCCCCACTTGATGGTTCACGAGATAGCACCAAATGGTCAAATTCATCCCTAGTGCATACTCCTGCGAACATTGCGATCGATAAGCTACGTTGAAAATCTCGTATCAGGAAGAATGTGCCCGCTTTATCCTATAGTGCTCACAAACTAGTCTGGTGGCTTACCCCTAGCCTCTATTAACAACCCAACATATAGTTCTTGCTTGGATGATTCTATATAGGCCACACCGGACTAATCTGATGCATGTGCAAAGACTACAAACAACTCCAAATCTCATCCTTTTTCAAATGTGCCAATTTCACAAGTGAGCTAGCATTTTCACAAATATTTTTCGAAGGACTTCTATGTGATCTCGCCAAATCATTCGATCTAATTCGGTGGTTTGAACTTAGATAACTGATTTGAACTTTGGACTTCCCCTCTTAATAGTATGGATATTTGTCCTAAACTTTACCGCACACTCGGTTACATCTTAACAAGCAAAAGCAAAAAAACATATTTTATACCTTTGCCTTCGCATCTTAGATTGTTTTTCTTTCTTCTTTTCGAAGTGAAAGCTTGCTCTAATTTGAATGATCACCCTTTTGTCTAAGCCTTACTCTCTATCTTGGTGTGGATCTAACCTAGCTTAATCACGCTTAGCAAAAGATTAGTTCACTAGTTATTAATTACCAAATTAAATATTGGGCTTTCAGACCGTCGGCATGTAAAATTCGATACTCATACCCTAACCCCATGTTTATAGGTACTCGATCCTCGTATATCCGTGAGTAAATTTTATACTATTTCCACACATATTAGATACGAAACCCGCCGGCGTGATTGCCGAGATAACTGGGTCAAGCGAGCTCTCCGCAATCAGCGCCTTTGCCCTAGCAACACACCTCATGGTCAATTTTTTATTTCTCGAACACCACCTCATGGTCAAATAATGTGCCCCTTTGTGCATTGGTATTCATCTCACTGCCACATTATCAATTCGAAGCCACTTCTTAATCTTAACCTCCGCTCTCGGGCTGTGCCTTGCCGTCAGTTGTAGACGAGTCCCTTGAGCTGAGTCAGAGTAAAACGACAATCAATGGTTAGGTCCAACGTTTGGATCGACGATCTTCTCTAACGACCTGGCCTAATGAAAAACAGAACTTGAACCAATCCCAAATTCATATTCCGCATGATTGGTTGCCTACACCGTCTCATCCTGAATCACCACGTCTAGAGGTGAAGGGAAGGGGGAGGGCCAGTGTAATACCCAACTTGTGGATAATAAGAGAAGAATTAATCTTCTTATGTGTATTGCCCTTTAATCATAAGAAATATTACTAATCATACTTAAAGTACCTAAATTAACTAAAGATACATAAATAACCTATGCATCATGTTGGAGATTTTGCTTGTGCACTTAATGAGATAGTAATGCTGAAATTAGGGCTTGACCTCATTTGAACTCTAGAAATTTAAAGTGACATAGGAGAGAAAAGGAAAATACTATACAGTATAAAGAAAAAATATATATAAATAAATATACCTTTTCATACTGGTATTTTAATGGTGCATTTAATCTAAGTATGAATTTCACAACAAAATTTGAATTTAAATTTGAAATCTAAAAATAAAAAGGAAAAGAAAATAGAAAAGAAAAAAGAAAAATGGAAAGAAAAAGAAAAATGTGTGATGGGCCTAAACCCTAGTCGGCCCACCCTCGCTCCTACCTCGCGACCCGGCTGGATCCTGCGCACCGACATGGCGGGCCCAGCCGTGAGTCACTGCACGTCCGTTGCGACTCTACCGTGACTCTGTCGCGCTGTGTCGCTGACGCGTGGGCCACGACAGTCAGCCGCTCGCCACACCTGCACTCGACCTGGGGCACTGACTGGTGGGACCGCCGTTGAGGCTCCACCCGCGCGCGTGAGTTGATCCCAGTCGCTGGCGTGCGGGGCCAGCTCGTCAGCTCCATCCTCTCATACTGGTGCAACTGAACGCGAGGACGACGGAGCGGTGGCCGTTGAACGTGGGGGGTGCTCCGAGATCCTTGTCGCGTCCTTGATTTTTCCCTACATAAGTATCGACCCATCCTTGCCTTCTCACCCCTGTTGAGCCAGCAACCATACAAACCTCACACCATCTCCACCGACACAATAGGTCAAGTTGAGTCGCCGCCGTAGAATCGCTCTCCCGTTGCCGCTCCAAGGTCGATAGGAGGTCTGGGCATCTCGCCTGGTTACGTGGATCATGACCGTGGCGGATTAAGGCTAGGGAAGTAGAGGAGGTCGGGCGAATTTCTCGTCGGAGTCGAGCTCTGTCTCGGATCCGCTGTTCACCGTCGATCGACCGCGTCACTGCCTCAAATCCTGGTAAGACACCCTGAGACGATTCGCCAAACCCTGCTCTCCATATTTTTCTGCCTAGTCACGTGCTGGTGACCTAATGCTCGTGTTCAGCCACCGACCGATCATGGCGTCGTCATGGTGCCCCGGTCACCGTCGCCGTCAAGGTTGGGGGAAAGGAAGAAGAAGCGTGCACTGTTGGATTGGGCATCTACGGCTGCGATTAAATCAGACGTACCGATTCAGGCAAGGGAATCGGGGCCGTTGAGATCCGATCGGGCAGATCGGGGGGACTCCGGGTTATTTAAAATCCGCGCCATAGATCACAGATCGGATGGATAGCGTGGCGTACCGCTTAGTGGCATGAGCAATCTAATCCGATTCGTTCGGTGTCGATCGGACAGCTGACCTCGGCCCGTACCCCTTCAGCCAGCGCTTTATACATAAGAGACCCTGGCGAATTTAGGAATCAACCCGCGCTCCGTGGCAATATAAAAGTAATTACAATGGAGCCCTGGAATTTGTAGATTAAACCCCGAGCTCTCTGGTAATTATGCCCATAGTCCAAGGTTTAAAAAATGAGTAAAATTAATAAATAAAATGATTTTTTATAAAAATAATTCTAGAAAGTTGTTTAATTCATATTTAATTCATTTTAACTCTTTTTTATCCATTCCAGTTGCATTAAATTTGTATTACTATTGTTTATCATTTAACAACTCTTTTTTATCATGAAACCTAGATTAAAATTTTCCACTCAGTTTATTCTATATCAACCACATAAAACTTCGAAAAATCATAACTTGTTATCCGTAACTCCGAATTTAGTGATTCTCGAACTTATGATCTCGTTACAATGCGTAGAATATTATTATGTTCTCATATCTCGTTACAATGCGTAGAATATTATTATGTTCTCATGTTTGGTGTGATGTTAATTTCTCCTGTACTATGTTTGTTTGTATTGCTTCGAGTAGACGAACAAGTGACCGAGGACCCAGGTGCTCAGCAGGTGGAAAATGCTGAGCAGGAGATCGTTGAAGGCAAGTTGTGCCCTTGACCACTTTTTTTAACCAATAATGTTCTCTATAATCATTTTGGAATGCTTAGGCTTAATTTTGATGGGACCCAATAGGTCACCCTAGTTTGGTCATCTTTACACCTTGTTTACCCCTGAATTTTTGGGTAGCCTTTGCTATTGCTATATGTGGTTTTGGATGTTATGATAGTTATTACACATGGTCATGCCTTATTATTATGGTTCTATTCTATTCATGACAAGACTATTATGTTAATTAGAACATGGAGCTTAACTTGAGAAACACGTGCCACCACAAGGGTGAAATGGGACGCCCTTGGCTGACTAATTAGGAAAGCTAGTGGAGGTCTACCTTACCCAAAAGGGGCAAGGGCAGTAGGGGAGTTGTCGGTGTAGGGAGGTTCTCGGGTTGATTTTGCTGCGATGGTTTTTCAGACGGGGGATTCTTGCATTGCGCTCTCTAGGAGCTGTAGCGGGTTTTTTGAAGCTAGTGGAACTTTGTAAAGGCCTCGTAATGGTACCATGCCTTGCTTTCTTGGTAGAGGTATATGGGGTCCGATCAACCCTGTGGCAAATGAGTATCATGACTTGTGGGTAAAGGGTACAACCTCTGTAGAGTGTAAAACTAGTATACTAGCCGTGCTCGCGGTCATGAGCAGCTTAGGACTTGCGCATGATTAACTTATGAAATTAAACTCAATTTGTCATTTGCATCGCATTGTGGTTTTATTATTAATTTTGATCTATTATTACTCTGGTTTGGTATATACTTACACTTAGTAACTGCTAATAAAAATTTGACCAACTCATTAAAAGCAATGCTCAGCTTTCATCATTATTTATTGATCAGCCTTACGCTTCAAATGAACTCCTACCTTTGGTGAGTTCATGCACATTATTTGCCATAATTTGTTGAGCTATAATTTTTTGTGAGTTCACCCTTGCGATATATAACCCCTCCCCACAGGTGAAGAGCAGGTAGTCTAGGAGGAGGTCTACAACAAGAAGTACGAGTTGATCTAGATGGTGTCTCCCAGTCAGCTTGATGGCGCCAAGGAATAATTATTAGTTTACTTTATTGTTATCATTTATTTTTGTAAGATACTTCCACTATGTAATAATATTTGTGACATTTATCTCTATACACCTGGTCATTATATGTGTTTTTCTTTTTTGGCGCACATATGAAACACACCCAGCTTTACTCATTAAATCCGGATGTGACAGGCAGCAGGGCCATGGCCTCGACCTCGAGCAAGGTATATATATACTACTTATTAAGGCGGTAAGGGATAGGCTGCCATTCCCATTCCCTCCTCCCCGCAAAGTCCATTCTCCATTCCCATCCCTCCCTCCCCGCGAAGCCCCATTCCCATTCCCGGCTGCCATTCCGTGTTTTGCCATTCCCATTCCCCCCTCCCCGCAAAGCTCATTTCCACGTGCATTCCACGCCTAGCTAAAATTAAATTAAAAAAACATAAATGTGGCTCCAATGGGATTCAAACCTGCGACCTCTCAAGTAAATGTGCTTGTAGCTACCGCTACACCACATGTGTGTTTATGTCAATATCTGTTACAGTAAAAATATCTACTACATCTCTCCCAAAGCACACCTGTTACCCTTGCACAATGTGTAGTAGTAGATAATTATCAACGATATTCCTGAATTATATTTTTGGATGGAGAGAGTAGTATATTTAAAGAAGAGCCTTGCATGCAATTTCTTTTGTTTGAATAATATTTTCAACTTAAATTCCTTTTTATATGTGTGACATTTATTCTCCGTAATATTTTTCCATGGATCCAACTTGTGAGTCATTTTCATAAACAAACCCCAAAGATGAATCCATGTTTCTTACTTAAAAACCCCGAACAAACACCACTGGCAGGAAGCGCTCGCGTTGGCGTCACTCATCGACGACAAGAAGAAGCTTGGCGACTGCTAGTTCGACCTCTAGAAGCAGTACTACGTAGCCACATGTGTCGCTGTGTTCAACAAGCTCCGGCGCAGCCGCTGCTTGGACGCTGTCCAGAGCGGCTGCACCGCGCTGTCCATCTTCAAACAGGGGGACCTCATGGTCGTCGCCAACGCCGGCGACTCGGGTTGTTCTAGGCACCGCATCCGACAACGGCGTCGTCACGATGTCCAGCTCATCATCCACCTGAAGCTCAACCTGCCACGTAAGTTACTACTGATTGGCCATGAATTCTTGTACGCTGGGACGACGACCGTTGCTGACGTTGTGTGAGTGTCCTCGAACAAGATGTATGTATGTAGAGGAGTAGCACATCCGGTGGTGCAACGGCTAGGTGTACTACCTCGCTGATGAGCCCGGGGTGCACTTCGTTTGGTAGCCCAGCCAAGAGTCATCGGTACTCGCTATGTCGTGCGCGTCCGACGACTACTATATCAAGGACTATGGCGTCATCTTGGCGTCAGAGGTGACGCAGATGAGCACCGACAGCAATGACCACTCGTCATCGTCGGGGTAGCTTTTATGCCGGCCTGCCTTTAATTCTCTTCGCAAACACATACACTTGCCTTTTTTGTTTAAGCAAGCGTGTATGGTGGTGCGTACCTGATGACTGACAATGTATGAGGGAACTTCTACCGGCAGGTGTGACACGTGCTCTTTAATGATGAGACCATGCAAATCGTGGCATATATCAAGTCTGTATAATACCGATGTTTGTAACGTAGTAGTGAAACAGCTAAATAAAAATAACAAAATTTATGTATGGCTAGGATTACAAATGGATTATGAAACATTTTCTTATAACAATATAAGACACATTTTATATATAAATTATTATGTTATTATATGTTTCCGTTGCAACACACGGGCACTCACCTAGTGTGTATATATATATATATATATATATATATATATATATATATATATATATATATATATATATATATATATATATATGTGGGCCACGTTCGACACTAGCAGCCAAAAAAAGAAATAACTATTGGTTCAACTCATTATTTATTTCTTGTAACTGCAGTTCGGCCACAGCCGCCAGACATCACAATTCACATACGCAGCTCTCGCCGATCCCCACTAGAGATCACACAGATCGTAGAAACAGGCACGCAGCTTGCTGCCTGGCCAGACGTCCACTCCACCACAGCGCCACTCGATCAACTACCATCTTGCCAGGTAAATTAAATATGTTATATGTAATCACGTACATATACATATGGAGACAGAGTTGCTGGCTTTCTGCACTCAGCACTCAAGATGGCTTTGTTTATTTTTTTTATTTGATACTGGTTGCTTAAAGCCTTCAACGGTAGATTCTAGTCGTAGATGGTTAATTTGTCCTATTATTATTTTTATTTTGAAGGACAATCATGGTATTTAAAAGAACGACAAATGATTCTTGTGACAACAAAGATACTATTGTTGATGTCCCAAGAGAGCAAGGACAAAATAGTTCTAGTTCTGAGGAAGATGAAATTGCTAATTGGTTTGCTGCACAGCAAGAGGATGATCAAGAAGAGAAAGCTCCAGAACAGTCATCACCTAAGGTACGTCGAGTAAATTTTGAAGACACTAGCATGTTGGTTGTAGAAAGAGACCCAAGCTTACGTTGCCAGATTCAGACTTACCCCCTGATAAGCAAGAACAGGTCATTAGAGCATACATGAAACATGGTCCATACCAATTTTTTAGAGATGTATACCCGCCTTCAGGTCCAAAGAATTACCCACAGAGGCTTCAGTCACAGTGGTTTGAAACTTTTTCTTGGTTAGAATACTCACCAACAAAAGATGCAGGCTTTTGCTTTTCCTGCTTTTTTGTTTTCTAGGAAGCTAGTAGGAATAGCAGGATCTGATGTATTTACTGTGGATTTAAAAATTGGAAAAAGGTTAAAAGTGGGGATAATTGTGCCTTCAAAATTCATGTGGGAGAGAGCGAGTCAGCTCATCGGTATTATGTTAAATGCTATGATAATTTGAAGGATCGATTATGCCATATTGAACCAATCATTGACATGCAAACAAGTGAAGAAGTTAAGGCAAATAGATTGTGGCTTAGAACATCAATTGATGCAGTCCGATGGTTAGCATTTCATGATTGTCCCTTTCGTGGACATGATGAGTCTGCTAATTCAAAGAACCAAGGTAATTTTCTCGAGATGGTAAAGCTAATTGCTGGATATGATGAAGAGGTCAAAGCTGTTGTATTGAGTAATGCTCCACAAAATGCTAAATACACCTCACATCAAATTCAGAAGCAAATATTTGACCTTATTGCTTTTAATGTGCAAACAGCTATTCGTGATGAAATTGGTGATGCCAAAATTTGCTTGATTGTTGACGAATCACAGGATGAGTCAAGAAGAGAACAAATGGCACTTGTTCGGTTTGTTGACAAAGGGGGTTTCATCCGAGAGCGCTTTCTTGATCTTATTCATGTTCATGATACATCATCTACCACTCTTAAGAAGGAGTTGGACTTTGTTTGGTCACATCATAAATTAGATGTTCAAAATATTCATGGTCAAGGATATGATGGTGCTAGTAATATGCGTGGAGAGTGGAATGGACTTCAGGCAAAGTTTGTAGAAGAGTGCCCTTATGCATATTATGTTCACTGCTTTGCTCATCAATTACAGCTAGCTCTTGTAGCCGCATATAAAGAGGTAACAGAAGTTCATAGTTTTTTTGAACATCTTGCTCTTATTATCAACACAGTTGTGTCTTCTACTAAGAGAAATGATGACCTGCAATCAAGTTGCTAAAATAGAGCACCTTATTGAGCTTAACGAGATTGAAATAGGAAGAGATGCTAATCAAATTGGAACTTCGCAACGTCCTGGTGAAACTAGATGGAGTTCTCATTATAATTCCATTTGTAGCCTTGTAAAGCTTTATAGGCCCACATTCTTAGTGCTAAAAGATATCTCTATTGCTAAAGGGTCAGGAACCACAGTTGCGGGGCATGCAAAGGCTAATTGTGCTATTAAGTTAATGACGTGATTTGACTTTATATTTATTATGCATGTTATGAAGGAACTAATGGGGGTCATAGATTTACTATGCAAAAAGTTACAACACAAATCTCAGGACATTGTGAATGCTATCGATGATGTTGCCACTACCAAAAGGTTGATTCAGAACCTGAGAGACCACGGTTGGGATAGACTTATTAATGACGTGACAATATTTTGCAACAAGCACGAAATCATAGTTCCAAACATGACTGAATTATATGCGGACTACATTCGATCTCCTGCAGAGAATGAGATCACAGTTGAGCATCACTATAGATATGATATTTTCACTAGCGCAGTTGACCAACAAGCACATGAGCTAAACCACAGGTTTAGTGAACAAGTTACAGAACTTTTGACATTGTGTGCTTCTTTGGATCCTAAGGATTTCTTCATCTCATTGAAAATTGATGATGTTTGCTCTCTTGCTTCAAAGTTTTATCATGTTGATTTTTTCGAGCAAGAAAGAAGTACCTTAAGGCTTCAGTTGCAACATTATGAATTTGATGTAGTTACAAATTCTAAGTTTCGGAATTTGACAACTGTTGCTGATCTTTGTCGTCGACTAGCAAAAACTGGAAAATCAGATGAATATTATTTGATTGACATGTTATATACCATTTTCTCTTTAATTTAGTTAATTGATTTTAATTGGTACAGAAAAAGCTCACACATTTTCATGTTGATTCGTCTTGTTCTAACTCTACAGGTGTCAACGACAACGATAGAGCGTGCCTTTTCTGTGATGAAACTTGTTAAGACAAGGCTTCTAAGTAGGATGGGAGATAAGTTCTTAAGAAATTGCTTAATAACTTATGTCGAGAAGGAGATAGCAATTCAATTTTCAACGTATAAACTTATATATGACTTCGACGCATTTCTAACACGTAGAGTAGCAATCAAATAAAATGTGAGTTCTTTTAACACTTTTTGCTGAATTTTAAATTATATGAATGTGGATTTGGTGAATTTCTCCTTGCTATATACATATGTGCTATTGATTTCATACCTATAAATATATAGTATAACAGGAGGCATGTGTTGTTTGGCCCCCTTATATCTCTTCCTAACTCTGTCTCTGACCACGTGTCTTGATTTTGTCTAAACGTCTGTTTAGTTGCGTGCACGTCAAGGACACGGACCAGCCGGCGTGATTGTCATCCCTGCCTCAAGATAACTGGGTCAAGCGAGCTCTCCGCAATCAGTGCCTCATGGTCAAATAATGTGCCCCTTTGCGCATTGGTATTCCTCTGCGTGGTGCTCTGTTCTCACCACCACATCATCAATTCGAAGCCACTTCCTGACCTCCGCTCTCGGGCTGTGCCTTGCCGTCAGTTGTAGACGAGTCCCTTGAGCTGAGTCAGAGTACAGCGATAATCAATGGTTAAGTCCAACGATAGGATCGACGATCTTCTCTAGCGACGTGGCCTAATGAAAAACCAGAACTTGAACCAATCCCAGATTCATATTGAGATTTGAGAACGGTAGAAATGCTTATGACATTTCCAACCATAAAACTAAGAGAGCTTCTATACTTGCCAATTAATATGATACTACATATGAAAAGTACACTCCCAATGAATAGTCACGGTAAATAAAATTTTCATCCAGTCATCGATATTCGCTTCAATTATCTACCACCACAGCTTTTTCTATCTTGATTCTCATTCTCATGTACATATGATTTCTTATATAATAATAAACTATTTTCGTATCTCTGAGTAGGCATGATTTTTGTATAAGAAAAGAAACTAGTTTATCTCTCCTCTTTAACACCAATGCTATATCAGCATTTTGTCCACTTTGCACCTTAACTAGTGACACGAAAACCACCAATTGGGACTGCCCTTATGACAGGTTAAGTCGCTCGTACCTGTGATGCATGTAATGCCCATGTAATCTGTATGCGCAGAATATATATAAAAAAACATAGTTTGAGATAGAATCAGGCGGGCCTTCATGTCTGCAAGCAGAGCTCCACGATGCACGTTCTGCCACAACAACAATCAACGGATGCAATAATCCAAAAAAAAACAATTATACTAGTTCACATGACTAGGTAGTAATTTTTTTATATAAAAAAACGAAGACTCGGGTGACGATTTAACAAGACTGACAACAAGCAAAACTGAGCTTAAGTTGCAACCATCAAAAAATGGTAGCGGTATGGTATGCCAATGCCGATGAGGCGATGAGCGACAACAAGCTCAGAATGAGCAAGGCGTAAACTATTGAGGGCTGACGCCTGGAGTAGAATTACCTCGCCAGCTGTTATAGTGAGACGAGACCTGTGATATATGATGGTAATAAAAAACGAAATTTACATTAGTTACAACGGTTTCCCCAACAACAAATGGCCCAATAGATACATCACCCGCCACCTAAATTATCACATCTCCCAAATGTTCTGAGACCTCTTATGAAACAGTTGCCTGGTTCCGCTGTCCCCCCCAGACGATATACCGTAGCCTATGATTTTTGACATGAATAATGTACAGACTTCACACCCTCCTGTTCCTCTCCCTACTCCAATCTCCCGGAGGCCCTAGAGACGAGGTCAGTGTTGCTTTCCTCAACTTCTGCTGGTTCTCATACTCCTTCTCAAGCCGTGCCACCTGTGATGGCACCTGAACAGGATGTCTTCCACCATTTCCATGGGGCTGCCTCATATCGAGCATATGACCGCGCTCGGACGACCTGACAGGAGAAGCGCCATCTTCCACAGGCACAGGCCACCTTATAGTTTCCTTACCAGGGTAATTCAAGCATGCAGAATCATTCTTCCTGTCACAAATTTTCTTGGTAGGGTGACTGCTCCCGTTCCAAGTTGCATCGTTGTTACGAGAACCTGATGAGCTCTCAGTTATACCAAACTGGGATGAGGGCTTCCGTGCTTTCATCACCTTTTCGGATGGTGATTTTGGCCACTTAATTACCCCATTGCTGTATCCCTGGCCACTCAACGATTCAATGCTTCTTCTCATATCACATAAGATTTCAGCAGCATGCTGTATCTTTGGCGATACTGCTTGTGGGAAAGGAAAGCTCACATAAGTAAATCATCAAAAGTGAGATAAACTGAAAATGTCTAATACCAGATGAATGGCCAGAAAACAGTATTTGCGCATATAGAAAGCTATAGGGATAAATAATTCCTAGGTACTTATATTCTGGCTTAACATGCAAATTCTACATGATAACACAAGATGGCACAATATGGATCAATATAATACTGAATATGTGAGGGGCCAACAAAGCATTTGTACATCTAGAACAGTGATCTATAAGCATTCGAACTATTCAAATTTCTTAGCAACTACTCCCTCCGTTCCAAATTGTAAGTCATTTTGGATTCTCTAGATACATATAATAGTATTTCTTATCAACTAATCCCACAGTTCCAAATTTTAAAGGATTTTGGCTTTTCTAGATACATATACTGTATATCTAGGTGCATATCAAAATCAATGTACCTAGAAAACTTCAATCAACTTACAATTCGGGATGAAGTACTATTTTCATCGAGGTAATATGAATACCAAAGTAACTTATTCCCATCTAGACTTCGGCCTACCTTGAGAAGTTTTTAAAAGAGAATGTTCACTGTCATGCTTCTGGAAGCCATCTAAAGAGTCAACACGATCCAGGGTTTGCAGTTGCTGAGAACCATGCTCACCCCCAATTTTTCTGGATTGAATGTTTTGTACAAGTGATCCAGATGTTGATTCCGTGCCACACAAATTATATTGCCCATCACATGAATCCATTCTACATAATTTTGCTGCATCCATCTCTTGAAGGAGATGATCAATTCTATGGACAGACGTATCTTCATAATCTAGAGAAGTGAGGTTGGATCCAACCCGCACCCATTGCCACTGGGAGTAACTTCTACTTGACCCATGTTTACCAAAGTCAACACTTTGTCGACAGCCCCCAGCCTGTGAGTGTGACCAAGGAAATGGTGGTAAACTAGCTCCACGAACTGGCTTAACTGCAGCTGTGCTCTCACTTCCAGGTGCTAAAAGAGAGTCCAGATCTTGTCGATGAGGAAGTGTTAATTGGCTTAAGATATCTTTTGGATGACAAAGTGCAGTATCACAGACACTGATTTGTGACGAGTCCTGGGTAGTAGGATTAAAAAGTCAAACAAACTTTGAGGCACAAACATGATATTGGTAGTAACACTCAATATTTTACTTACCTTAACCAAGGGGGATGGCTTGTCACCACACTGCTCCTTGATATCACCGCTAGAAGTGCTTGCAGGAGGAGGTTTCGGACCCAGAATGAGATTAGAATCCTTTCCGTGGCAATAGTCCATGTCAGAAAGCATAGAAAAAGCTTTTCTAACAGAGACTAGGAGTTCCTCTTTCGTGTGCAATACCTTCTTTCCTTTATCTCTTCCTAAGCTGGAATACTTGTAGGTGCCATCGAGAAGTTCACTCAATGAGAGGTTCTCAATGTGATTCGTGATGTCACGAACATCAGATTTAAGGCCATGCGCCCCTGAATAAATATGTCAACCACTGTAAGTTTGATGCAATCGATTTGACCACAAGGCAGAGATTTCTGAATGTTATCCATGTTGTATGAGATGGGGAATGAAAATTTTATACTGCGAAGGCCACATGGCATAAATAATATAGAAGCATACGATGTAAAAAAAGGCATCACGACCTAAACAACATAACATTGTTAAGATTCTAGGTTGGCCTGCCAAATTAGTTTATTCAAGTAAAGACATACAATGAAACAAAGCAAGCATCATCAAACACACAAAAAAAGAGCACATAACAAACATTTTTGTTATTAAAAAGCAGGAATCTCAAGAGACAAAAAAGAAATTAGATTATTGATAAAAAAGAACCATGTCATGTCTATTGCTACCACAGTCGCTGAAATGTTACAAGACTAGGCCTAAACATCATTTTGCCTCCGTAAAACGTTGTGTTTTGGCGTTTAAACGGCGTAAGCTGTAAAATGCCCACGTTTCAAGTGTTTTAGTCCTCTTCCTGCCCACCAAAGAGAAAATGTTAGCTTTTTTGGGCTCAGTCCAGTCCGCCCCACAAGCTTGCCCTATTCTGCTCGCCTGAGGCCCAACGGCACCATGCGCTCACATCTGCCGCCACCACTGCTGAAGGTGCTGCCGTTATGACCGACCGCCGGCTCCAAGAGGGGCACAAGGAGAGAGGGGAGGCAGGATCGCCGGCGCAGCTCCATGTTGGCCTTTGTCCGGTGGTTCCGTGGCAGTCTTCCCGTCTGTCATGACACCATCGCCGTTCTGCTCCTGTGCTCCCATGCTCTCGTCTGCCCATCCGCCACCACAAGCAGAGGAAGTTGTATCCATGTGTCCCTTGCCCCCTGCTCCTGTCCGGCCTTCCGCCTGCTGCAGCTACGCGCACCGCTGCTCCATCCACACCATGTGTGCCATGCAGTCGCAGCTGCTCCTCTGCTTCTGCTTGGACTGGACACACCGACTCCACTGCCTCTGTTTGAATTGGTATGTGTAACACTGTAACCTACTAACCTCCCAAGAGCTATGTTGCTCGCTTGATGCCGCCTCTGCTTGGACTCGATTAGTGGTATGTGCACACCATTATTATGTGAACTTATGTTGGTTGTTTGGTATTTAACTTCATGTTATTATCTAAAATTATGATATATCGATATTTTCCTATGTTGTTTAAAACTATGTTTAAACGTTTAAAAGTCAAAACTCCACCTGAGTGTTTCAACGTTTTGTTGTTTTAATAATCTTGATTGCTACTGTCAATCCTTGAATGAGTGAAAACCAAAGAAAATAAGATGGGAAGAGTGTTTGGAAACCTTTTCTAGAAAGATAAAACAGAAAATGATATGAAATTTTAAGGAAGAAAAATACTATTATGATTGAGAGGGTCATAAATAGAGTGGATTCCAAAAACCCACACAATGGAAAGGAGAAATTGATTAAGCAAAAAGGACAGCCATACAACTAACCATAATTGCCCGTAAGTGAATAACTTGAGTCCATTATCGTATATAAGTTAAGAGGACGAGGCTTCGAAATATACGACCAGAACCGGAGTTTCAGAAATCTTTGGAGAATGGCATGGTCAAAATTAAGCAGATTCTGAATAACATGTACCAGTGCAGCAATAGTATGCAAAAGCAACAACAAAAAACAACAACAACAAAGCCTTTTGTCCCAAGCACGTTGGGGTAGGCTAGAGATGAAACCCCGTATGAAAACCTCAGAGCTCAACCCCCAAAGAAAACAGGGGAAACAAAGGCAAAGGAGAACCGAAAACGACGAAACGGGGGAACACATAAAAGAGATAAAACCCACAAGAACCAGCAAGGTCTAAATGGGCACAAGAAAAGGTCAAACGATTAAGGAGGAAAAGCGGAACTATAAATCAAGGTTCTGGCACGTGAATTGCACACTTCCACCCCTTCCTATCCACGGCGAGCTCTTTATCAATATTCCACTCCTTCAGGTCCCTCTTCACTGCCTCTGTCCACGTCAAGGTTGGTCGACCTCTACCTCTCTTCACATTCTCGGGACGCCTAATTATTCCGATATGCACTGGTGCCTCTTCAGGTCTTCGTTGGATATGTCCAAACCATCTCAAACGATGTTGCATAAGCTTCTCCTCAATTGGCGCCACTCCTACTCTCTCTCGTATGTCATCATTCCGGACTCGGTCTCTCCTTGTGTGGCCACATATCCAGCGCAACATACGCATCTCTGCCACACACAGTTGTTGGACATGTCGTCTTTTAGTGGGCCAACATTCTGCTCCATACAACATAGCCGGCCGGATTGCTGTCCTGTAGAATTTGCCTTTTAGTTTGTGTGGCACCCGGGGATCGCATAAGACACCCGCCGCTTGCCGCCACTTCAACCATCCAGCTTTAATTCTATGACTGACATCCTCATCGATGTCTCCATCCTTCTGAAGCATTGATCCTAAGTAACAAAAAGTGTCTTTCTTGGGTACCACTTGCCCATCAAGACTAACATCGCCATCTTCATACCCCATGACACTGAAATCACACTTCATATACTCCGTTTTAGACCTACTAAGCCTAAAACCTTTTGCTTCCAGCGTCTGCCTCCACAATTCCAACTTTTGCGAAACACCACTCCTACTCTCCTCAATAAGTACCACATCATCGGCAAAAAGCATACACCACGGTATATCTCCTTGTATGTCCCTTGTGACCTCATCTATCACCAAAGTGAAAAGATAAGGGCTCAAAGCCGACCCTTGATGTAGTCCTAATAAATCAAGAGTTAACCATCCTATAGAATTATTTAATATGTCTAAGTACACAATGTAGAAAAACAATTAGCAGATCTTCCTATAGAGACATTTGACACCCACCTATCCACTAAGCTCGTGTGATCAGAGTTAACAAAAAAATAACTAGCAGTGCTAAGATATAAATGTGTAATGTAGATGCAACCAGATACTACATACCAAGTACACTGTTTCCTGAGAAACCAGAACAAAAATGTGCTAAACCAGCTTTTGATGAGAAACAATCGTATTTTGATCTGACACCAGACCTAATATTCTTCTTATCAATTCTCTTTGCATCAGAAATGCGCTTCTGCTTGAGCAACCGAGATTTTTCTGTGTATAATTAGGATAAGCGCAAAATTATTTATTGTCAGAATATCAAACTGAACAGCAGCATGTGCATTAAAATGAGAACAAATGAACACTAGACTATATCAAATCAAATCTGTACAAAAATTTACAGGAGGCAAGTATTATTTATTGTCAGAATATCAAACCGAACAGCAGCATGTGCATTGAAGCGAGAACAAATGAGCACTTGACTATATCAAATCAAATGTGTACAAAAATAAATTTAAAGTATGGCAAGTAGTAATTAGTACTGCAGGTCTAGATAATGAGAGGCTATTAATTTTGTACAAGAAAAATGGCCAGTACGTACTAAGTAGCAGGAAGAACAAGCACATTTTTTCTTCATTTTTGCTCATTCAATCTGCATCCTGATTTCTAGACTTACTACAATTAGAAAGGTAAAATCCATTTCCTAATGAGGTTCCCTCAGACTCCTGGCCCAGCGAGGGGATTTTTTTAACCAATCCGGGGTAAGAGATAAAAGGACTAGAGAACCCTCCGCAAGCAAAATAACCAAGCTATTCCATTCTATCTACGCACTTCCACTTACAAAATTTAGTCCTAGACTCCTAGTATTTATTTGATAGTTTGTCACTTGTTACATTTACAAGATAACATCATCCTTGCAAATCTCCCTGGTAAACATAGTTCCATTGCTGCCAACTGAATATGTCCCCCCCCCCCCACAAACTTAGCTTCCATTCCAGCTTTGGATGTTTGCCTTGTAATTGTATGAACCAAAGCAGAGTGTAGCTTACTCTACCTTATGGAATGGAAATCAGCAAATAATTGAAGGTTATCTATGTAAAGAAATTGAATAAAAGCAAGGCCCCAAAGAGGAGAGATGAAACGGTGAGGAATTTAGTGCACTCAAGAAATAATGTTGAATCAAAACAAGATAACATGGCGATAAAAGTAGTTTGTCCTAACATGGGCAATAAAAAGGAACTGCATCAAATTGTACAATTGCAAATGAATAAAGAAAGTTTATAACTTACCAGATGCTGCACATGGTGTCAAATCAGGCACATTCTTCTGTGATATGAATTCATTTCCCTTAGTCTCAGCATCTCTACCAGTTTGTACTGGCTCAAGCTTTAGCCTTTTTGAATAAGGTGGAGCATCCAACAACTTTATGGTCTTTTTTGTGACCATCTTACTATCTTGCTTATGCAAGGATTGAACCATATCATTCGCAACATAATCCCGTTTGCCATTTTCGGACTTCAAACCAAAACCAAGAGATTTCTGTATAGAGACTTCCAAAGGCGCCCTTTTACTTCTATAAGACGGAAAGCCTTCTGCATTCTGGTTGTGCTGCTTCACATCTGCACATGTGTTTTTAACATACAAATCAGTAGTGAATTAGTTTAAACAAACAGTAGACATAAATAAAACATTTAGTGACATAATAGAAATAGCCAGAATACTCCAAACAACGTGACAGAAAATTTTGTAAGAAATATAATCATATTCTTCAGTTTAACTTTAAATGAATGATTGATATGAAGATATTTTCTAAGGGTATGAGCAAGACTCATGGATGAATGGGCCAAAAGAAAAAGAACAATTCAACATACAAGCAAGCCCAAAGGAGGATGAAGTTATATATGGTTTTGAAAGTGGACAAGTATATTCTATTTTGAAGGTTACAAGATTCACATGTTTTGACATGTGCGTTCCTTGTCAATCAATCTAAATGCTCTCAGAGAAAATTTCTGCGTTCAATGGTAATTAACTCATCACATTATCAGCCATGAGAAAACCCTCTAAAGAAAGTTCATGAATAAATTCACGATAGTCTACTATTAAAATCGTGGTTATTAAGGTGTCACCTAGGCGACAAAGCACGCTGGAAATCCGGGCGTTCTCATCGCCATGACGAAAAGTCAGCGGAAGAAAGGGGGGGAGCAAGAACAGTGGAAGAACAGGAGGGTACAGACCAAGCAAGGCCAAGAACCTGCACCTGCTGCCATCCCCGCTCTCCAGTGCCAGTGAGCAACTGGGCGGTGCAGCACTTGCTGCAGTCAACTGTGGCACAGCCGGTCTGGAAGGAGACCGCAGCAATAGTCGATTCGAGGGCATATAGCAGTGAAGAAAAAGCAGGAGGGAGAAGTTTTGGGTGGTGGCCATGGGAGAAGCAAGGTTCGCCAAGGGAGAGAGCATTCACACAAGAGACACAGGACGAGCGGTGGCGCTGGGAATCTGGGTCCCCATTAAATGTATCCATGCAGGTTACCCAGGGGAGGGTACATGGGCTGGGCCAGCTCCTTCTTACTCCTCCCTTCTCCTTTTTTTCTTTTTTCCCCTTTTTCCTCAGCCACATGTTAGAATTTGTACGGCACTATGGCGTAGCCTTTCCTCGCCTTATCACCGCCTAGGCATCACAAGACATTTGGAAGAAGCTGGCTCGCTACAACTCAGCCATAGCACCTTAAGAACCATGATTAAAATTCCTCTAAAGTAAAACACATTACTTCCATGGAAAAACTAGAAAAGATGAATTTATATAAGGTTTTAAAAGAAGAGAGAACAAAGACCACAACACAACAGCTGCATTCTGAAACTTTCCATTACAAAATTGTATTAGATGTATAGAAAAATGAGGAGACAAAATAGATAGTAAAACACCCATTAAAAATTTAAGTTCCACCTATCTCCCCAGTCTATGGCCAAATGACAATACATGAAAGGAATGCAAGTCCGAAGTACATACAGCAGTAAATAAAACCATGCATGTAAATATCACAATCAGCAAGGGTAACCAGTGTTTGTGCGTTTGTGTCCAAGTTTGATGAACACCCCTAAGGCTCTGTAAGGGAGTGGTCCTTTCTTTGATTCTCTGATAAATGACGGAACAGCTCTCTTGCATGTCCCAAAAAAAAAGAAATTAAAGAGGAAAATAGAATTGATCTTAACAGAAAACACTCATTATTCACAAAGAAACACAAATAGACAAAAAAAAAGATTAACAAAACTTCATTGCTGGAAATCCAATATGCAACCAAGTAAAATGCAATCTGCATAACATACAACCAGAATCGGGGTGCAAGCCAACTATAGTGCAGTGTTTGGTTTCATGTTCAAATAAGGAAAGGTTACTGCATGAGTTTCGTCTGAGGACAATGATTCAATTTCAATTGCAAGGAGCTCCAAGGAATTGGCTCCAATGTACATGCAGCAGAGCGATCGAACAAAATAATAGCTTGTCCCTAAAGGAACCTGCTCAGCACAAAGCAGTAGCCAGATTTTTGGATGGTTGAATTGTTGCAAATTCTGCCCATTTTTCCCAATAACGACACTCACAAACAATCATGCACAGATTCGAGGATCACAACATAAATATTTGAGGATTTCTTGACAGGAAATGGGAATATCAAAGTAGCACCAGGTCAAGCAACATAAGTAAACGGGCATAAACTATAGCATATGCACTTCTATTGTAAATAAAACCACCAATACAGTACGAGAAGACAATGACAAAGATGATGGACATGGTACATGCTGCCAAGTGACACAAAAGAAAAGGTTTCATGAAATCAAACAAAGCAAGAAGGCTTTGAAGGAAGGGAACATGTGCAACAGTTAAAGTAGAAGACCTGTTTCGAAATGAAATGAACCATGTAAATGCCACCACGACAACTAGAAAAGACAACTATATAGTCTACCAGATAACAGGGGCACTAGACAACCAATTCCAAGCACCTCAAGATCACATAAAAAGGACTATGTACACAGCCACCAGCATTTACAAGCTGCCAAGAAAAAAGAGAATAATATGTAATCTATTGCAGACAAGCGCATATAACCAACACAGACCACAAGCAATAGATCAGCCAATACAGGAAAAAAACATCAAAGCTGCAGGCGTCATGGTGGAAAGAGATCACTAATCTGCTAAGTAAGTAATCGAACTGGCTTCCCCTTCCTGTACCATAATTCATTAACATACATCTCTGCACGGCAGCCACAAACTCATCTTCCTCCAAACAAACATGACCAATTAGCAACAAAACAATCCAGACACAAAATGGAAGCGCCGTCCTCCCTCTCCACCTCCACCACAGAAATGGAAATTACTTGCCACCTGCTAAATAACTATAGCATCCCCATTAATAACCAGATGCAGCGGAGTTACATAATACAAGCAGGCAGACGAGGAGTGAAATTAACTCCCCCACCAAAAATTCAAATCACACCCAACCCTTCCACCGTGACAACAACACGGCCCCCAGCCAAACAGACGACAAGGGAAAGGAAGAAGAGGGGCAATACCACCACCGTGACGCCGATCCGCGTCGGCGCAGCTCCTGAGCACCTCCCCGCTCCCACCTCCGGGGCCACCACCGACGACGGCCCCATCCACCCCCTCCACAGCAGCTGCCGGCGCCAGGATCTTCCCGAACTCCACCTTGGCTGGTAACGGAAGCTCCACCGCATCCATTCACCCGGCCCCGCAAGGCCCAGGACCACCGAAATCGCACCCCCACCTCACCTCCAAAACCGGCTCAAATCGGCGCCGTTCCTGGTCGGGCGGGCGGAGAATCGGGCCACGGGGAGGCGCGGGGCCTCCGATTCGCGCGAGATCTGGTGGGATCGGCGCGGGGCGCGGGCGGCGGCGGCGCGGCGGGGGCAGGAGAGGGGGGACATCTAGGGCTTGTGAACGGCGGAGGTGGGTGGGTGTGACGGAGGAAAGGGAAAGGGGAGGGAGCGCGGAGGTATATATAGTTTTCGGGAAAATACAAGGCCGAAGTGGGGCAACGGCCGCCTCACGCACTCGCTGCGAGCCTGTGACCCCCGGGGCAGCTCAGCGCCGTGTGGTTTTCTGGGATTTCAATTCATTTCCTCTATTTTCTTCGGCTTCTTTACTACTCCATTTTATCTACAGTACAGAAGTGTCGGAAATTTCTAGTTGAGGGTTCTGGAAGAACCAATCCTGGATATCCGCTGAGATAAGAATTGTTTTGCTTGTGTTCACAGAGTGCTCGAGATATTTTTTTTCCTTTTCGACTCCCAGTCAACTTTAGACAACGGAGTGGAATGTTGCACATGGGACTAGATCACTATAATCAAATGCAAAATGATAGATTCTTTGCTCTTCAATAGCAAAACAAATATATATATATATATATATGAGTAAGACGATAGAAATAATTACAAAGAGTTCTTCTAAAAATACGTATAGACAAATATGATATTATGGTTAAAAGAGAGAACTTAATTAGTCCTGTTTCGTCCGCACCTATTTAGGGCTTGTTCGGTTTAAAAGGGTTTAAGGGGATTGAATCTCCTTCAATCTCTCTCAATCCCCTCCTAACCGAACAAACCCTTATAAAAAAACTGGAAACGGTAAAGAAATCGAAGGGTAACTACGGAACAGTTCAGTCCGTATTTTCGGAATCTAGAACATCTAAGCCCATAGGTGACAAGCCACAATCTCAAATGGGCACACGGCCACAAACCCACACACACCGGAGCCCAACAACAGCCTAAATTCTACCGGCTACCGCCTAAGGCCTATCTGTCGAAGTGATGAACTGGAGATTGGGAAACCCTAAGTCCCTAATTGAGGGCCTGTTTAGTTCTATATCTAAGTTACCAAAAAATTGTCACATATTTTTATGCTATACTTGTCTAAGGTGTCTAATGTTAGACGCTTAAATTATGTGCCACACTTTGCTAAGTCTAAGGGAATCTTGTCACACTTTTACAAGTCATTAACGAGTTGGACCTACGTAGCTTTAGAAAAATCTAGTCATGACTGTGCTCTAAACTAAATACATATCTAACTTGGTCAAACTTGTCTAACCTTAAGTGTGGTAAATTGTGGCAAGTGAAGCAATAAACCAAACAGCCCTTGAGTGACACAGATTGCCACGCCATGATCATATACGTATGCAGCGTGTTTTCAAACTAAGAGAGCGGAACGAAGGAGAGATTAAAGCCTCTAATAATTAGTCGTCCTTATCTAGAGTTTCTTTTCGTTTATGTTTTGGTGTGTGTATCTTTTTCCATAATTTTGTTTTAGTTTTGGCGTTGGTTTCGTGCTGACTTTGTTCATTTTGGTCATTTTTGCTTAGTTAGTTGGAGTATTGGAGCCATGGAGCGTGCATTGCCTGAGACATGAGATATAAGTTTAATGGTTGACTAGTTAGGGGTCCGTGCGTTGCTACGGTTTCTATATATCACATTGATAAACCTTGCTTTAATGAGATAACTTTTAAACATGTCCAATTGAGCCAGACCTCACCTCCCAAGTCAAACAACTATAATCGAACGTAACTTATCTCAAATTTACTAAATTAAAAACATATGTATCTCAGTTGATAGTCTGCCAGCTCCGTGACACTGACACCTGGCCGAAAAACTAAATTTGAGACCAAATAGCAAGTAGGTAAAAGGCCATCAATACACAAAATCATCTAAGACTGAGTCTATCAGTTCTTCAAAATCATAAAATGGATGTGCTTGCATATGGGAAAACAAAAATACTCTAAGTCAGTTGATTCCAGAGTCAATAGTAGCTCCATCTTAAGAAATGATAGCTTAAGACTATCTCACGTCTTCAAACCAAATACTATGTATTGAGGATTGGGTCACATATAGTGGGTCTAGACTTTACATCTTCAAAGCAATGGAAAACAGGGTCAGCAAAATAAGGTGGGTTCAGGATGATATATGCGCCTCAATTGTTGTACCGCTCCTCTGAAGCCTATATATATACTTATGTTTGCTTGTCTCCTTTATCCATTCCTAAGAGATCGTGTCGCTTGTCTCTTGCATATGGACCTTTGTGAGACCTGATGATTAGCTTTGTTGGAAGAGAAGGTGAAGTAAGCATGTGAACTTAAAGCAAATATAGTTCTACTACCATGATGCTAACTTTCAGATATTATTATGGAGCTAAATGCTCAACGGGCTACAAGGCAAAACATATGAACTAAGTTCAAAGATAACCCTATGCCAGACAAATCATTGAAAACACTAAAGAAAGTAGAATCATGGAACTCAATCCAAGTATGTTAATAAGTAGTACCTCACATTCACTTATTAGTACCCCAGCCATACCGTGAAACAAAAAATCAGTTCGATAACGTGAGAAATATATGGCTAATATACAATACAAGTAATGTCTCCTGGTCACTTCACGAATTCAAATCATACCTTTTACTTCTGGAAAACAAAAACACGAACATATCATTTCTATTGGTTATATCAATTCAGAACATAGGATAACGCTGCTCCTTTCACTAACCTTGTAGCAGGCAGGTCAGCCGAGTAATGGCGATGAGTGACATGTTGTTTGCTCCTATAATTTTACACCAAGAAATAATTTGGTGGAACAAGCATCCCTCCAGTAAAAAGAAAGTATAACGGGCGGGAATGCAAACTCTTCTACTTGATTATTGAAATCAAAAGGTGGCCCCCATGCTCTAGCAACAATGAAGCATTAAACAACACAATTCAAACACAATAAGATACCTTCCACCCCTTACCGGAAACAAAGATTTAGCAGACCATCAGTTCCTGGCTTGAATTTATACATGCATGCTAAGTATCCATAAGACAAAGACACGGTAAATGAGTGATGTGATTTGCAAGCAAGATGAATCTGTTGTTGTGATATGCAGGTATTTATTCATTTTTCTGCTCATTGATGTTGTTGTCAAAAATACCTTCTTCACAGCTCTGATTATATTTTGTTTCTGCTCAACTCCAACTGTAAAGGTAACAAGGTACTTTGGTTTGAAAGGCATGTCCTATATATTCAGGATCAAATATCAGCAAAGAATGTTGCAAGCAACAAAATGCAGGAACAAGTGCAAATGAAGCACATAACTTCACGAGCAGTATATGCATGTAATACATGTCAAAAGAAGCACAAGACACAAAAATTCTGAAATGTGAACAAAACAAAGAAAGAACAAGCATGAGAAGGAGCGTATGCTTATATCACATGTCAAGACAAACATGAAAGAGTTAAAAAATACGTTTCAATCTAGTTCTCAATATGTGAAACTATACAAATATCAAATACAAGTGGAGAAGATTGATGACATGATAGTGCACAAGAAAGTAGACCTCACTTGGGTCTCCCCGTAACCTGCACAAATGGAAGTCAGACTCTGGTACAATGATACTTGGTGCTAGCCCCTCTGCACCCTTGGGGTTCGTGGGACATAGATCTACATATCATCAGAGAAAAAGCTCGTCAGGCAAACCAAATATATCAAGAGTAGCAAATAGTTTATTCACTATTTATAAGTATCTGGTATTCAATGGATATCATTCAAATAACCATAGTACTCTACAACTAAGCTAAGTCGTTTAACAGAGTAATACAAGTAACCTTTAAGGTACTGTTTGACGTTGGTTTGGTACTATTTCCCCTTGTGTTTCTGGCAGAAGTCCAAGCATGGTTAATTATAGCTTGGGCTATGAGCCTAGAGTTTTTGTCTTCAATATAAGAAACAAATCTAGCTGGAAAGTGAAGTAAGTGTATCCAAACAGACATAATTGCAGCTATGGTGGACATTATTATCATTAATACATTTATTATGCTGAATGAAGGTAATGAAATTCCAATGAAAAAGCCAAATGACAAACGAATTAGGTCTGCAGTTCATACAATTTGGGTGAAAGTAAGGTCAGTACAACTTAAGGAATGTATGAAATAATTGGGTGAAAGTAAGAATGCAAGGGTATAACTATCATATAATTCAAATGATCATTGGTGCCAATCCTTCTATTATAAGTTCAGAACCAATCTGATAGGGAAGAAAACATTAGGTTAGCCATACTAATCAACATACAAATTGAAGAACTGACATGACCAGCCACAAGAAAACATCTTATTGCTAAAAAATGTTTAACCATGACAAAATGGAAAGTGAACAAAAATATAAATTTAATATCTTTAAGTAATCCTCAATAATAACAAGAATGAGGACAACATACCAAATGCACTTACCAAGAAGTGCTCTGCAATGCATTAGGATGCAAAAGGAAAATATATGCTAATAGTTAAGTGCATGTATATCACATATGTATACTTGATTGAGAAAACAGTAGCACGATTCCTCTCTTAGAATCCCTTGAGGCTTCCAATGATCGCAACGTACATACCATTCCTTGATAACCAAAGAGAGAGAAAACAATCATCTAATCACATAAAAGCATGGCAACTTTCCTCTAGAAAAGATACTGGAATGCTTTAGGAACAATGTATAGTTTATACGTACTGAATATTAGCAGTTTCAAAAGAATCTGAAGCATCAATAATTCTAGGATTGACTATGAGAGAACCAAAAAAGCAGTATTGTAGTAGGCTCACCATTTGTTGAAATCGAGGTGTTCGGTGCTATTGTCGAGCGTGAATGTCACATCGGTCGCCTGCTCCACCTTGCTGTTAACCATCCCTACAAGTCGAATCTAAAAAGGGAACCATGGCAGATGAATTAATGATGAGAACATGTGCATATCAACAGATCAAAGCACAAAAGTTGTGAGACGAAATGAAATGCAAAGCATAGGACATAGGTGAAGAGGAGCAGTATCAGATTTAGGCCTGCGTACATTAGCCATCTTAACGCTATCCACGACGAACAGAGCGCCCTTCTCACCCGTGCCAGACTGTTGTGCATCAACGACATGCTTCACGGTGAGCAACATGGTGCTAGACATGCCTCGTCACCTTCTCGCCACCTAGGGACGCCAAAAACTTCTCCGCCACCGGTGGTCTCGTGGGATCTGGCCGTGGGGGTGAGGACGGGGACATTGTCGTCCTCTCGCCGCCAAGGGACGCCAAAACCTTCTCTGCCACCGAGGGGGTCGGGGGAGCGGGTATTCGGGCGTCAGGGTACCGCACACATCCAATCGGGCGTCGAGGGCGGGGTGAGCAGCGCTAAGTATGCGAGGGTGTCGAAGGCATCGGGGGCAGGGTGAGCAGCGTCGGGGGCGTCAGGCGTCAGGGGCGAAGTGAGCAGCGCCAAGGACTGTGCGCGGGGTGTAGTGGGTGCGGGGAGGGGGGTGAGGGCGTGGCGTCGCAAGGAGCCCACCGTACGTACCAGCGAGGAGGGGCCAAGGGCGGTTGCTTACCAGTGGGGAGGGGGTGAGGACGTAGCATTGGCTTGGATTACGGTGCCGTTGGTGGGGGAGGAAGCCGCGCGTAGAAGGAAGCCTGCGCGTCCGCGCGTGTTGCCACGCGCCATGGATTGCAGCATCGAGCAGAGTGGATCCGCGTGGACTGCAAGCGCGGCGGATTTGCGGCCGCGAGGACGGCGGCGGGGACTGCGGGCGTTGCTGGCGCGACGGATTCTGCGGGCGTTGCTGGCGTGGGGACTGCGAGCGCGATGGCTGTGCTTGGCGAGGACGGCGGCAGGGACTGCGGGCGCGGGGAGGGGAATCGCGGGCGGATCGTGCGATGGCAGAACAAAGAGCTGTGGATGCCTACACTAAAGACATAAGGAGTAGTAGAGATATCTTGATACGATATTACATAATCTGGCTAACATTTTCGGTTACCGTCTATTTTCATTGTGTATCTGTTCGTTGTAATCCGTTCATGTAACCATATATCCCGCTACCGTTTCCGGCCATCCAGCTCCTGTTTTCGGTAAAAAACTGGCCATCTTGCTCCAGCTCCTGTTTTCAATAAAAATAATACGAGAACTTGAATGGGAGAGGGTTTTTCCGACCATTTTTGTCTGTTTTCATACCTAGAAGCGACTTGTGATTTCGCTCTCTTCCTGTGTCTCTCAAATTCACTTGTAATATTGCTCTTAATATATTCTATATCTTTAAAGAGCAATCAAGTGAAAAGGACTTGCTTTCTTCTTCTCTCTACTCAAACTTGGTTATAGATCGCACTAATTTCAATTTTAGACCAAGTTTGTGCTTTTAGTATTAATTTTGCAGGATCACCTTGCTAACACAAGGTTGATTTGTTTCTTGTGGTTCGGGTTGACGATGAGTTATTATCAACATGTAGCGTCTCGGTCGAGTCACGGACTGACCGATGCGTGTGATTATGTTTGTGCAACCATGTCGGTCAGCTTGTGGTGTGCAGGTGTGGAGCATAGGTACGGTGGTCAACAGTGAAGGTGAAGGTCATGCGAGAGCGGTGAAGGACGAGCGGTTTGGTGATTGATCCTCGAAAACCACCCTGTGCTGCAGACGATGGGTTTTGCTGAGTTTAGGCCTCAAAGCTCGACGGTGGCGGTTTCAGATGGAATCGATGACAGCATGTGGCGTCATAGTGGAGGGTGCGTCAAGGTAAAGCAACTTCATGTAGAGCGCGTGGCCGTCAGATCAAAAACCTAGGAGTTGGTCCACTTTGTTCTGATTAAGTGTATAAGCTCTATATAAATAGGGGTAGTTTAGGAAATATGAATAACCCTTTATAAATAGAGCGGTAGGGCTGATGGTTCAGCTATCTCTTGCCATATCTCTTTGGCTTTGGTTTCACTAGACACTAGTTTAGAATTCCTAGTTTTGCTCTCTAGTTTTTTGCCAGTTTAGTTGGGAGATCCATAACACTTTGAACCTTTGCGACTTTGTTTTGTAATCTACAATGATTAATCCAAGAAGGATGGCCAGTACCGGCCACACTTTGGTTGGCTCTCAATCTCGGTTTTCATCCTTACTAAAGTTTTTAGTCACTTTGCTCTTGTGTTCTGCCCCCTTCTCACATTGTGATCTTGTGAAGAACCATCGAGTCCTTGTGTGTGGATTTGGTTTGGGGATTGATTGGTGGTGAGTTACACTTCTCGAATCACTTTTGTTGAACACTTGTTTTTGAGACCTTCGGGTATAAAAAACAAGGCAACACAATGAGATCAAAATTTCACTTTCATATTTAAATTCACCTTCATTGAGGATACAGTTGGATTTAAAGATGAAGGCATGACAGTAATTAAAAAGGACAGTATTGACACAATAGTAATTTGGGGATGTAAGTACGAACATCAAACATATCATGTAATCTAGTAAACATTGCCTACTTCCATTGGCTTTTTTAGTATTAAATCAGAGATAACATTTTTACCTTTATTTATAGGCGAAGGAAGAATTATAGCTTCGTAAATGAGAGTTCCCCACTCTTTCTCCGATTAGAATATGTCCAAATACATGGCATTGTTCCTCTATTTATATGCGCAGAGAACAGCCTTGATAAAATTATATCTACAGCCTCAAGCCCATACATTTGAACTATTTAGCATGAGAAAAGTAATGGTGTATTTTCCTTCTGTCATCTTGGTGAACAAATTTGAAAACACCTTCTTTGGCTTCCTCTAACTTTGCCCTTTGCTTTTTTATGATGTTATCTCGAATCTTGTACCTTCGTTCGTAATTGATTCATTCGAAGTTGCTTTTGGTAAGAGTACCTGTAACACTTAGAAATAGACCAAAAAACATATATTATCTTAGTGTTTTGAGGACCTTCGGAAGAAGAGGCTCCTCCAATAGTAGCTCCTCGTGGTATTAGTTTGTTTCTCCACAATGAGCTCAGACCACAAAACAAATGGAAGCCTTGTGCCAAAGGTCCAAAAAACACATTCCTGAGCATGTTAGCGAAAAACAAAAACGCTTCATAAGGATCTGTGACATGGGACCCGCTTACAACGATAAGTTAATTTTTGAATTTCTTGTTTCCCATGCTCGGTGTGCACCTCATGTATAAAAAGGATTAAGACATGCATGCATTAATCACAACATTCGTTTGTTTTTGCCAAATAGCTCTTGTGTCTGTGCTAAAAACCCCGAAGGTTCCTTTCATAGTCCTGCTTGTGCAACTTCGGTTTTTTTCCATTTTCTTGAAATGGCTAGGGAGAACAAGAGTAAAGAGCTTGCCGTTGTTGAGTTTCAAGAGGCCATGGAAAGGGCCAATGTTGAGAAGATTATTGATGAAATGCTGGTTGTTGGATGATTCTAAAGACAACAAGGACTTTGATTTTAAAGAGGATGTTGACGATGTTGAAGAGCGACCATGGAAACCAAGTCATGTTATCTTTGACAAGTCAACCGCAAAGAAGGGACATATCGAAGCCATGAAGGGTAAATATTTCCATGATGTTTCTATTGTGAGGCCTGGTGGGAAGGATACTGTTCCACTTCCTGAGAAAGATGAAGTGGTAGCTTACCGAAGTTTTATGAAGGTTGGGATTCAGTTTCCTCTTCACAAGATGTTGGTAGAAGTTCTAAAGAGGTTTGATATATATCTTCATCGGCTGACCCCTGATGCTCTGATCAAAGTAGGAGTTTTATTTAGCAGTGAGAAGTCAAGGTGTGGAGCCAAATGCTGATTGTTTCTGTAATATTCTTGAGCTCCATTATCAAACAAAAGAAACAGGGAAGGAATAGATTCATAACAATTTTGGTTGCTACACCTTCGTCTATCGATCGGACACTCAGTGCCCTGTCCCAGCCTTCTGAGGAAAATGGATAGGTTGAAACAATGCTTTTATGTGAAAAATGACTTGGAGAAGAGAGAATACATTAAGGGGATTATCTAGAGACCCATTATGTATCCCTTTTGGTATAAAGAGACCAGTACTATTAAAGATAGAAGAAGCTCAAAGCTGCCTGGTAGCTTTTGATGTTGTTTGCAGTTACATTTGCAATAGAGATTTGGTTCAAGAGCACATAACTTTTAAGGTACGACCCCTTTTGAATGAGTGGGAAATGCTGAAGGTTGGAGAGGGTGGCGCATCTGAACAAGGGGCTAGAAAAGGTTGTTTGGTGAACTTGAAGTACACATACTGATACTGGAGTCAGTTCGATGAGCTAGATGATGAATGGTTAGAGGTCGTCGTATCAACATGTAATGATATATTAGGGAATTACATGAAGAAGGAAGACAAAGCTTTGACCATCGCCTTCGGTACTTGAGGAAAGAGGAGATTGAATCGAGTTTTTGATGCGATTCGGTTTGTGTATCCTGACTATTTTTTCCTATTCAAAGCAAAGGGCAGAAGAGGAAAAGTGCTTTGAAGTCACCTTTGACTGCGCCGAAGCAAAAAAGAGTAAAGATTTTGGCAAAACAACCAATATCTTATTGTGATGAAATGGTGACAACGCTTGTGACCTCTAGTAGGGAAGATGCTACACAGGTCGCGCTGAGTGACGAGTTGAAGGTTTACTCTCCTTCACCTACGACGGTAGCGATTATTTGGTTTTTTTATTGCTTAGATTGAATGTGTCATAATGTTTATTATAATAGTTTTAATTATCAATGTAGAAGGGGAAGAAGGATGAGGAGGAAGTTACTGAGGTGCTAATCCAGGATGAGGTGCCTTTGGCCAGCCTGCAACCAGAGGCGCCAGCGAAGGCAGAGGCCCAACCAAAGATTAAGACAACCCTTGGGGGAACATCGTGAAAAGGGAAGAGGATGGCTAACATTCTAAAGTTGTTTTGAAGCCTGCGAAGGTGGTATTGCCTGAGTGCCAAAGACCATTGAATCTCCTCTCAGCAAGCCTGTTGCTGAGAGCGTGAAAAATGAACTAGAGCTGGTTGTTAGCCTAATGGTTTACCTTGATTTGGGGAGAGCTAACGCTTCAAAAACTTACACTATAGCGGATGCTCTCAAGGAAAAAGAGAGGGATGAAGCTGAAGGTCATAAAGATGAGGGTTCTATAGAGGAAACAACTTCAGTGTCTATAGAGATGGTATTCTCTAGATGATGCGAGTACATTATTCGTCATGCTTCTAGGGGAAAACTGACTACGAAGCAAACTGCCGAAGTCCAAGATTATACTGAAGATCTAAAGTACCCCTTTTACTCGCTTGTTTACGATGGTAAGGATGAGGATGATTATCTCTATTGTCTCCCAGACAATAGAGAACTTGAAGTATGCCGCGAGATGATGGATAAAATGGGCTATCCGAAGCTGGAGTGTGGGCTATCTGCTATGCTGAAGGATCAGCTTACAGACTGCTTATAATAATTTAAAGGTTACCATATGATTTTGCATACTATCTTCTTGTGTGTAGCACTTGACTGGTTGGTTTTTAAAACTCCGTGATGTGTAGGGACTTATTCTGAGCAAAGCTCTAAAAGCTAAGAAAGACGCCGAAGATGAGAGCACTCGGATAGCCTTCGATAACTTGCGGTCTGAAGTTATCGAGCTTTGGTATAAGGTTGAATAAAAGGAAGAAATTTTGAACACCCTGGCTAGTGACTTGATTGGGGATCGCGTTGAGTTTAAGAAATTATCTAAAGAAAGAGATGATAAAATTTTGAAGCTAGAAATCGAGAAGACCTAGAATGCAAAACATATTGCTGACCTTGAAGCAAAAATAGCAGCACAAACCAAAGCACATAAGGCTGAAATGGTTGAGTTAAGAGAGAAATTTGATGAGGACAATGAAAATTTTGAAGTGGAAAAGTCAAAGTGAGAAATTGCTGAAGCTAAAAGGGACATAGTTCAAAAAATCATTGAGGAGCTTCGTGAGTCGAAAGAAACATGCTTCTCTACCACTGCTCGATGCTACGAGAAGCTGAAGGGTATGTTTGTAAACATCGGTGCTTTCTCCAATGAGGAGGAGTTTGTTCGTGGCGACGCTGATGAGGCCGTAAAATGGATCGAAGGTGAAGTTGAAGCTTTTGACGAAGTTTTGACTGGCCGAGGCGACTTCTGTGCTTGTGTGGGTGCACAAGGAGCAGTCTCTATACTTGAAAAAGCTAGTTGTGATCATGTGAAGTCTGTTATTCGGCCAGACTTTGAAGTTTCTGTGAACGATGTTAAAGATCCTTCACCCAAAGTTGTTGAATTGGGAAGAAAGTTTTATGCTAATGTTTGGCTTGCTGGTGGGAGGCAGATGGCGGATGAAGCTGCTAGAGATAATGTGGGAAAGGTTTCTTTTGATTGTTTAATTTGTAGCTTTGTCTTTTTGTACTGTAATATTCACATATAGTACTTGTTTTGTAGGTTCACAGGGCAGCTGTAAGGCCCAAAATGTGTATAAGAAAAAAAATTATATAATAACAAAATAAATATATGAAGAAATAAAATAGCAAATTCAGATATCTCAAGTTGTACTTGAGAGTTGAAAATTGAGAAATGAATTTTAAAAACCAAGAATTATTTTATAAAAGAAGTAATAGAAAAGTTTTTTGTTCAGCTAAATGATTATGCATATCATTAAATGATGCACCATAAACATTTATTTACAGGAATATTTAATTTTGAAGTAACTCTAAATTCTTGTCCCACAATCAAAATACTATTCTCCTAAAAAGAAAGAAACAATGTGAGTGTGTCTCATATTTCAAACATTTATCAAAAAAATAAATTAAGTAGAATAAATAGATATCTACTGTATCATGATTTACTTTTAGCGGTATTAAATTTGAATTCTTAAACTTTATCTTAGATTGGAATTGGAATTTTGTAATGTCAAAAAGGAAATTCCAAAATTGAAAGAAGAGGATAAAACTACTACACCAAATAGAGAGATAAATTTATGAACAAATGAAGTCCTTCCCATATTAGTATATTAAATTTGTACATTTAAAAAGAGTATAAGTTCACAATTGGAATTGAATTCAAATTTGAATTATAGAAGAAAAAAAGAAAACAAAACAGAAACTGTAAAAGAAAAAGAAATGGAAAAGAAGTCTATTGGGCTGGAACCAGCGTGTCTCGGCCCACTTCTCTTTCTTTTCCACACGCGCGTAGCCTAGTCGAGACCAGCGCGCGCTGACAGGGTGCGCCCCCGTGTCAGTGTCTCTAGGGCATACTCGCAATGAGTCACTTGCAGGTGGGCTCGGTCTGCGGCCAGCCGTTCTCCGCGCGCCATCCCTAATGCTTCCCTGACACGCAGGCCCCGGGCGCGAATCTCTTTATCGCGCGCTCGTTTCACTGGATGGAGGGGCCCACCTGTCACCCCACCACCCCGTCAGCTGCGGAGGTGGGTGGACTGCGCATGACTTCGCTGCGACCGGGGGAAGTGGAGGTCGTTGCACTTGATGGCGCTACCTGAGGATAAATCCTCGCATCCCTTTTCCAAACTACGTGTGCGGCCTCGCCTTGATCCACCATCCCCGTGAAATATCCTTCGGAGCAACGCTGTGGGCCGTGAAGGGTGGCGAGCGCTGCTGCACCCGTTCTTCACCAGTGAAGCAAAATTGGAGCGTGTGGTTGGCCAACGACCTTCGCAGCGCCCTAGGGAGTGAGATTGACGTCGCTGCAGAAGCAATCGGGCGCGGATCAAGTGGAATTCTTCACCGGAGTGGGAGACCACCGTGGCCGCACCTCACCGTGGACGAAGACGGCGTAGCAAAACCGGGGTAATCATCCCACCCCTCGCTTAGTATCATATCCTCATCGTGTTACATCGATGCATAGTGAAAATAGTAGGCTAGTGTCCCCACAATCGCTCACCGGAGCTATGCTCCGCCGCGGTGCCGCAGTTGTCCAAGGGCCGGGCATACAAGTGTGTCACCCACATTGGGACTGCCCTCATTAGGTTCGCAGTGTCTTGGAGTTGGCCTTACCTATAAATCCGTAGCATTCGTGCGCCCTGGCAAGGTCCTGGGGGGGTCTCCGGCGAGCTCGTCACCGTGGGCAGCGGCGCTACCTTTGGTGACCACGGATTGGATCTAATGGAGACGCACCAAATCTGAACCGTTAGATTAATGGCGAACGGACCGGATCAACCCGAGTGATACCTCTTCGAGGTTAATCGTGGGACGTTGGATGCAATCGGACGGATCAGAGGTCATCTCGTCCCCCTAAAATATCCACCGTTGATCTTGGATCCGGCGTTTGGTATTGCGTACCGGTTCATAAAGAGGATCCATAAAGTGCTGCTCCTCCGATGTTGATGACCCTGTAATTTTTTTTCTGCCGACATAGAAAGATGGAACAAGCGTTGTATAGAATGATATTCTTTATAATCAATAATATCCTAAATCTCCCGCCTAAATCCCCCATAAAACCTAACCATTTGATCCTTCGGATCCTCAACTACCCCACATCGTAGCATACCTTTCTAAAGCTCTTGGTAGTATTCATGTACCGACATGTCTCCCTGATCTAAGCGTTGCAATTTTTTTCGAAGATCACGTCTATAAGAAGGGAGAACAAAGCGAGCTCGTATCTCCTCTTTTAACGCATTCCATGTTTGTGGTGCAGCACATGTGTTAACAAATTCATTCCACCAAATGATAGCAAAATCTCTAAATTCACTAGTGGCTTGTCTAACCCTATGCTGCTCAGGAACAAGATGAGAATTAAATTTTTCTTCTACCGTCATCTCCCAGTCTAAGTAAGCTTCAGCATCATAAGAACCCATGAACGGTGGAATAGAGAACTTAATCTTAGCAAATGGATCATAGTCTGGTTCAGGATTATGACGACGTCTACCATTACCTCGTATACCTTGTCGATTACGTGCGAGGCGTTGTCGCAGCGGTGCATAAACATCGTCATCATCGTCATCGTCGTCATCATCCACAGGAGAGTGAGCTGGGGCTGGAGTTGGTGGTGGGAGACGAGCCTCCAGTACGTCTATACGTGTAAGAAGTTCATCAACTCGTCGATCAAGCTGCTCATAGGATGTCGCCGTAGAGTCCTGGTATTTTTTAAAAGCATCAGCCATCACACTCATCATCTCCTTCAATTCCAGCTGAGAGACACACTCATCGTCGTTAAGCTTAGGCCCCTTGTCCTTGTCCATTTGACTCTTTGGTCCTGTCATTTTTAGCACAAAACAGAGACAAAAAGGCAACAAACAATGTGAACCCTATAACTATCTCTCAGGGTGGTGGTGGTGGTGGAATATAAATTATGAAGCGTCTGATCCCGCTCTTACAACGTTCTTACCAGCACTGCAAGTGGCAAACGGTGACAGGGGTGACTGTCCAACGAGCGTGGGTGTGATTGCAAAGGAGTACCTGTTCTGCTCGAGAGAAAGCTGGAGTTCTAGGAAGGCTAACTAAATATATATATGTGGCACACAAGTCAGTAACAGATAGCAATGATGAATAAGTGTTCCAAGTACTCGTCCTAGTTGCTGGCCTAGAAACTGTAATAGCACAGTTGGACCAAAGCACAAGAAAGGAGGTACAAGTATCTAGTAGAAATGACAGTTCTGTAAATAGAGCAGATTTTTCAGCACCAGTAGAAATCAAAGGCGCGTTTACAAAGGAGTACCATCCAAAGAGCTCAAAATATTCTGAATTTTTTACCACTGATCCAAAAACACAAAGGATAGAAGCACACAAAATTTCACTTGAAATAGAGTTGTATTGTGACCTAGAGAAATTCACAAAGGATCTCTGAAATTCCTGAAAACACTTAAACATTTTTTTTAATTATCTTCCCGATTTTTTTGAATTTTTTGACTGAACCAAACAGGCCAAAGACAATTTGGGTCACCCCAGAATGGAGTCAGGAATCTGCTGTAAAAAATTGAGCTCAAACGGAGCACCGAGCGAAAAGTTATGCCCGTTTTATGGAAGGTACCTCAAGTTATGGTTTTCAAAGGTACAAATCGGCAGGAACCGAAGCGGCGGTTATGGAGCACAGGGTAGGCTTTAGAGATAGGATCTATTTTGTGGATAGGGTTGGTTGTAGAGATAGGATCTATTTTGTGGATAGGGTCGGTTTTAGAGATAAGATTTGTTTTGTGGATAGGGTCGGTTGTAGAGATAGGATCTATTTTGTAGATAGTCAGTTTTAGAGATAAAATTTATTTTGTGGATAGGGTCGGTTTTAGAGATAGGATCTATTTTGTAGATATGGTCGATTTTGTAGGATGGAAGCGGATGGACAGAATCAAACTAAACCAAAACAAATCTAAACCAGCAACCAAACTCAACCTAGAACATGAACTCAGAACTGCGGAATCTAAAACTGAATTGTGCAAAGGCTAAGGCGATGGTTTTAGGTCAGAATAAACTGATTGTAATGATATTTTTTTGGCTTTTTGTGGACTATGGGACGAAACAAAACTAATCTAAAGGTAGGATTATACCTCACGGGTAATCTGGAAATCTGATACCAATTGATAGTAGACACGACCCGATCTTCCGTGAGATACGATAACTTGATTGAGTGGAGATCTCGACGTTGATGATCCAAGGCTCCGAGCGAACGGTTCCTCGCAATCACTACACCACGGCTCCATTGGTTATCACCCGTGACACACGAATGACCTCGCCACGAAGGCTTATCCCTGCAAGCGCAATCAAGAACACAAGCAAGAACTTGAAAGAAACGCAACCAAAATTTTTTTGATTACGGGATGGGGTCTCACAAACCGATGACGGCGACACTGTTCGATGACAGAATTGATCTAAGCAAAACCCAAACCTAATATGGCGGTGGCTGCTGAATAAATAGAGTATTAGGGCGTGCATGACCCCTGGACTCGCCCCTAATGGGCTTCGATGTGATACACTGCCCAACGGCCCAACAGACGGTGTCGCAGCACCAAAACAGAATCTGAACACTGACTTGTTTCGATGATAACTGTTGTGTCGGCGTTCCAAGACCGGGGGGTCCCTGAGCCGACGAGTGAAGTGTCGCTGCGTGCCCCAGCCCAGATGGGTCGACGCGAGGCCGAGCGCGAAGGGGGGAAAGCGAGGTGGCCGGAGATGGGCGTGAGAGAGGTGGAAATCCCGCGGCCTTCGTGTTTGTCCCGCGCCCAGGTCGGGTGCGCTTGCAGTAGGGGGTTACAAGCGTCCACACGGGGGAAGGAGCGAGTGGCCTCACGCGAGCGCCCGTCTCGTCCTCGTCCCCGCGCGGCCAACCCTCTCTAAGAGGGCCCTGGTCCTTCCTTTTATAGGCGTAAGGAGAGGATCGAGGTGTACAATGGGGGTTGTAGCAGAGTGCTACGTGTCTAGCGGAGGAGAGCTAGCGCCCTAAGTACACGCCATCGTGGCGGCCGGAGAGATTTTGGCGCCCGGTTTGTGTGATGTCGTGGCCGTCGGAGGAGCGCTGGAGCCTGGCGGAGGGACAGCTGTCGGGGCCATCGAGTCCTTGCTGACGTCCTCTTGCTTTCGTAAGGGGGCCGAGAGCCACCATCGTCAGGGAGCGTGCGGGGCACCATCATCGCCTATCTGGCGGAGCGAGCCAGATGGGACGCCGGTCTTGTTCCCCGTAGCCTGAATCATCTTGGAGTAGGGTAATGATGGTGCCTCCTGTTGACGTGGCTGGTCCGCGCCCTAGGTGGGGCGATGTGGAAGCTCCTCCGAGGTCGAGGCCGAGTCCGTCTTCCGTGGCCGAGGCTGAGTCCGAGCCTCTAGGTCGGGCGAGGCGGAGGCCGTTGGCTGAGGCCAGGGCGGAATTTGAGTCCTGGAGTCGAGCGAAGCAGAGTTCGTCGTCTTCTGGGGCCGAGCCCAAGTCCGAGCCCTGGGTCGGGCGGAGCGGAGTTCGCCGTCTTCCGGGGCTTTGCCCGAGTCCAAGCCCTGGGTCGGGCGGAGCGGAGTTTCCTATGGTGTGCGGCCGGGCCTGACTGCCTGTCAGCCTCACTCTGTCAAGTGGCACCGCAGTCGGAGCGGCGTAGGCGGCGCTGTCTTCCTGTCAGACCGGTCAGTGGAGCGGCGAAGTGACGGCGGTCACTTCGGCTCTGTCAGCTGAGGGGCGCACGTCAGGATAAAGGTGTCAGGCCACCTTTGCATTAAATGCTCCTGCGATTTGGTCGGGGTTGCTTCTTGGCGAAGACAGGGCCTCGGGCGAGCCAGGAACGTGTTCGCCGCTGGAGGGGGGCCTCGGGCGAGGCGGAGATCCTCCGGGGTCGGCTACCCTTGTCTGAGGCTAGGCTCGGGCGAGGCGTGATCGAGTCCCTCGAATGGACTGATCTCTGACTTGATCGCACCCATCAGGCCTTTGCAGCTTTGTGCTGATGGGGGTTACCAGCTGAGAATTAGGAGCCTTGAGGGTACCCCTAATTATGGTCCCCGACAGTAGCCCCCGAGCCTCGAAGGGAGTGTTAGCACTCGCTTGGAGGCTTTCGTCGCACTTTTTCGCAAGGGGACCAGCCTTTCTCGGTTGCGTTTTGTTCCGGTGGGTGTGCGCGAGCGCACCCGCCGGGTGTAGCCCCCGAGGCCTCGGAGGAGTGGTTTGACTCCTCCGAGGTCTTAACGCCGTGCGCAATGCTTCGGCTGGTCTGGTCGTTCCCTCATGCGAGCTGGCCGTAGCCCGGGTGTACGGTCGGGTCTCAAGTTCTCGGGCTGGTATGTTGACGCTATCAACGGTTTGGCCGGAGCCGGGTTTGCGAGACCAGCCCCCGAGCCTCTGCACAGGGCGAGAGGGCGATCAGGGACAGACTTGACTTTTTTACATACGCCCCTGCGTCGCCTTTCCGCAAGGAGGAGGTGCGGGGGAGAGCGCCATGTTGCCCTCGATGGGCGCCGAACATGGTGTCTCCGGTGAGCTGCAGGCGGGTGATCCGAGCGGACGTCCGTGCCCCATTCGTTAGGGGTCGGCTAGGGGCCCAGAGGCGCGTCCAAAAGTACCTGTGGGTGATCTGCCGGACCCGGTCTCCTGGCGACGGGGTCCGAGGGCTCGATGCCTCCCTCTGATGGGATTCCGTTACAAGATCGTTCCCGCTGGTCTCGGAAATGTCCTAGGGTACCTCGGGAGCGCAGCCCGAGCCTTGGTTATGTATCGAACGTACCCATGGTCATCCCTCGCTCTGTGTCTGAGGCGGATGTGAACCCTTCGGGGGCCAGCCTTCGAACCCCTGATCAGTAGGGGGCATGGAGCCCGAGTAGCCTGAGGCGGCCGTTGAACCCTTTCGAGGGGCCGGCCTTCGAACCTCTGACCAGTAGTGGGTGTGGAGCCCACGTGCTCTGAGGCGGCTGTTGAACCCTTCCGAGGGGCCAGCCTTCGAACCTCTGATCAGTAAGGAGGCTCGGAGCCTGGTTCCTTCACAGGGAAGGATCCTTTTCGGGGTATCCCCCTTTCCCGGTCCCTGTTGCAAGAGAGAGGAAGAGGAAAAAAGGAAAGGGATACGAAATCGAACGACGCGGGGTACCTTTTTTGACGCGGTCATTATGGCGAAGGCGAAGCGTCGCTCGCTTCTCCTGCCAGAGGCGCCGCCTGTCCTGCCGCGGAGTTAATGCGACGGGGCGAGTGGTTCACGGGGTAGCCGTTGCGCGTGCGCGAGCCGTTCGAGGAACGGGTCACGGGCGCGTTGTCTTCACGCCGTGAGAGAGGGTTCTCTCGCTGCCCCCGGATGGGACGTAAGCTTGGCTGACGACGTGACTGCTGCTCCTGCCCGCCTGCCACCGCCATTACTGCCGGCCCATTTTCGGCCGCATTGACCGTCGCGCCAGGCTGGAGCCGCTGGGTCGTGCGCTGGGTCGCCTCGAGTCGCGGTATTGGTTCCGCAGTCGAGGAGGCGCGGTGGTGGCGCAGGTGGCGGTGCGGTTGCAGGCGCGAAGCATTCGGCGCGCCGGTTGCATGACGCGTGGATCTGGGCCTCCATGCTGGGCGTGTTGGGAGTCGGAGAAGCGCGCCCACTTGGCACGGTTGCATGCCGCCTGCATGGCTGCCCGCCCTTTCGCCCGCTGGTCTGGGCAAAAGTGGAGAGCCGCTTGTAACCGCTGGGCGGTTGCACGCACCACGCGCGGCGGTTTGGCTTCTTCTGCTCTGGGCCGGCTTGCATGACGTGTGGGACCCAGCCCCCGCACCGTAGGGGGAGGACCTTGGAGCATGTTGGAGAAGACTCAGCCCACGACGGCTGGGGACGCAAGTGGGGAGAGTCGCCTTTAAAAGGAGGGTGGCCCTCTTGGAAGGCGACCGTGTCTTCACGCTCCCTTATGCATCGTGTCTTTCCACCTTCCAAGCCCCCGGATGGGGGATATCCGCCGTCTTTCCGCTTCGTGGTTGGAGGAACGCAACTCTGCGGGAGTTGGTACCTTTCAGCCGTCGTTCGGCTTCAAGGATTTTCATCGGGCAGCCTAGCTGCATTCCCTCGCCGGTGGTCACCCAAAACGGTGACCACCAGCCTCTAGGTGGGGAGGAGCAAGCCAGGCTGCAATCTTGGCTCCGCCCTCAGCTTCAAGGATGTTCATCATCCTTGCAGGGGCGGAGAGCGAGGTGAGCCGGGGCTCTACCTCCTATGCGGGTCGGCTGGCCACCTCCTCTTCCAGCTTCTGGTGGTGGAAACCATCCTCCAGTTCTACGGAGGAGGCATCCTCCAACCATGCCGGGGAAGGCGAACTGTTGCTGCCCAGCTAGGATGCAACATTCCACCCTCTTCCTCGCTTTCGCGGCGAGGACAGGAGTGAGGACCTGCCGGTGCGCCTCGCAGACCGTCGGCGTTGGTGGAGAGACGGACGTCGCCGTCCGTGCTGCTGTGATGGCAGTCGGAGGAAGCTCCCCCCTCGTCGAGGCCGTCAGCGCCGCCCACGGGCCGGCCCCCAGCTCTTTGGCTTTGATGTCTGTTTCGCGTCCCTTGAGTAGGGACGCGAACGAAAGCCTTCCGGTGGCCGCGCCCGTTCTGGGATCATGGCTGCTGCTGTGGGGACGGAACCAGAGTTCCGTTTGTAATGGCACCTTGAGTGCCGGTGTTATGTTCATTGTGGCTGTCGAGGCCTGAACATGTACGTAAATTCGGCACGGACCTGTGTTTTTCCCCATTTTCGAGCACTAAGACTCGCCTGTTGGTTGTCTGAACCGCTTTGCCAAGCGTGAGTCGCCCCGTGTAAAGGTGACGAGTGAGGTATCCGTATCCCGGAGGCGTAGGAGTCCCTCGGCTCGGTCAACCTTGTTGTCCGAGGCTTCCCTTGCTTAGTTGGAGGAAACCCTTGGCCGCTCTTCGATGAGCCGAGGCCAGGGGTAGCGGTGCCAGCGCGAACAGAGGCGGAGTTGGCTCAAAAAGAAGACCAGGTCGGCCGAAGCCTGGTCGGGTCGTCCGTTAGCGGGACCAACGCCGGAATTGACCTGCCGAGGCCTCGGGCCGGGCTGATGTCCTTGGGGGACAGCTAGCCGAGGCCCCAGGGTGACTGGCCGAGCCGCCTGCTCGGGCCGGATTCTTGGATAAGACCCTGGCGGCGATGTCCCGGGCTTGGTGATGACGTCGTCCTTCAGAGCGGAGACCCTTGGACCGTGTTGCCTTCCGAGGCTAGGTCGGACTTCGCCAGAGGTGTTGTCGACACCGAGGGTGCTGCTGCTCCCTTTAGCCGTCAAGATCCGAGCCTGCAGGATCGGATTATCTTGTAGCGTGTGTTTTCTGCGGTCGCCGAGGCCGAAACACACCCTCGCCGTATTGTAAAGCCGCGTCTCCTTTCCTCTTGTTTCGAGTATCTGGACTTTTTTGTCGGTAACAGAACTGTTTGTGCGAGCGAGAGTTGCTTCTCACGGAAGGTGATGAGTGAGGTATCCGTATCCCGGAGGCGTAGGAGTCCCTCGGCTCGGTCGGCCTTGCCGCTTACGCGCACTCTTACCCGTCCATGGGGTTCTGTCACCGACGCAGTCGAGAAAGCTCGAAAAATCATTTTGGCAGAGGAGCTTCTCGAGCATGAAGACTTGTTCGGTCCGTGGAGTCACTTATCCGAGCGCGAGTTACTTATCGCAGAAGGTGATGAGTGAGGTATCCGTATCCCGGAGGCGTAGGAGTCCCTCGGCTCGGTCAGCCTTGGCTGCTTACGTGTACTCCGCCGTTTTCAGGATCCACTTTTGAAGTAGTCAAAGAGCACGAAAAGCATTCTGGTAGAAAAAATCTTTTTTCGAGGAAAATTTCGACGCAGAGGGGGTTCCCCCCTTTTAGCCCCCGAGGGAGGGTCGGGCTTTGCCGAGGCAAGGCTGGCCCTTCCTTGATGACTAAACTTTGCATGAGAGCGAGGTATATGAACAACTTGAAAACATCTTAAGGGTAGAAGCGACGTAGCTGTTGGATGTTCCAAGCGTTGTTGTAGACCTCGCCTTGACTGTTGGCCAACTTGTATGTTCCAGGCTTTAGAACCTTGGCGATTACGAACGGCCCTTCCTAGGGAGGCGTGAGCTTGTGCCGCCCTCGGGCGTCTTGTCGCAGCCGAAGCACCAGGTCGCCCACCTGGAGGTCTCGGGACCTAACCCCTCGGGCGTGGTAGCATCGCATGGACTGCTGGTACCGCGCCGAGTGTAGTAAGGCCTTGTCCCGAGCCTCTTCTCGCTGGTCCAGCGAGTCTTCTCGACTAGCTTGGTTGCTTTGGTCGTCATAGGCCCTCGTCCTCGGGGAACCGTATTCCAGGTCTGTGGGCAAGATGGCCTCGGCCCCATAGACTAGGAAGAACGGTGTGAAGCCCGTGGCTCGGCTCGGCGTTGTCCTCAGACTCCAGACCACCGAGGGGAGTTCCTTCATCCACCGCTTGCCGAACTTGTTGAGGTCGTTGTAAATCCGAGGCTTGAGTCCTTGTAGAATCATGCCGTTGGCACGCTCTACTTGCCCATTCGTCATGGGATGAGCCACGGCGGCCCAGTCCACCCGGATGTGGTGATCCTCATAGAAGTCCAGGAACTTCCTGCCGGTGAACTGGGTGCCGTTGTCGGTGATGATGGACTTCGGGACCCTGAAACGATGGATGATGTTGGTGAAGAACGCCACCGCCTGCTCGGACCTGATGCTGTTCAGGGGTCGGACCTCGATCCACTTGGAAAATTTGTCGATGGCGACCAACAGGTGCGTGTAGCCCCCGGGTGCCTTCTGCAAGGGGCCGACGAGGTCCAGACCCCACACAGCAAAAGGCCATGTGATGGGTATTGTCTGCAGAGCCTGAGCGGGCAGGTGGGTCTGCCTTGCGTAGAACTGACACCCTTCGCAGGCGCGGACAATTCTAGTGGCGCCGGCCACCACCATTGGCCAGTAGAAACCTTGTCGGAAAGCATTTCCGACAAGGACTCGAGGTGCTGCGTGGTGGCCGCAAGCCCCCGAGTGTATTTCTTGGAGGAGTTCCTGGCCTTCGGTGGTGGAGATGCATCGCTGGAGGATGCCTGAAGGGCTGCGGTGGTAGAGCTCCTTCCCTTCTCCCAGCAAGACGAACGACTTGGCGCGCCGCGCCAACCGCCGAGCTTCGGCTTGGTCAAGGGGTAGCTCTCCTTGGTGGAGATATTGCAGGTACAGGGTCTGCTAGTTTTGATCAGGCGTGACCCCGCTTTGCTCCCCCTCGACGCGCAGCGTTTCGCCCTCGAGGGCCGAGGGTGCCTTGGGCCGAACCGAGGGGGCCTCGGGCCGAGCCGAGGGTGCCTCGGACTGCGCCGAGGGTACCTCGGGCTAGGCCGTGGGTGCCTCAGGCTCGGGCGCGTCGTCGATCTTGACGGAGGGTTGATGCAGGTCTCGGGAGAACACGTCCGGGGGAACTGTTGTTCGTCCCGAGGCTATTTTAGCCAGCTCGTCCGCAGTCTCGTTGTAGCGTCGGGCGATGTGGTTGAGCTCGAGCCCGTAGAACTTGTCTTCTAGGCGCCGAACCTCATCGCAATAGGCTTCCATCTTCGAGTCGCGGCAGTGGGAGATCTTCATGACTTGGTCGATGACGAGCTGCGAGTCACCGCGAGCGTCGAGGCGTCGGACCCCTAGCTCGATGGTGATTCGCAACCCGTTTACCAGAGCCTCGTACTCCGCCACATTGTTGGACGCCGGGAAGTGGAGGCGTAGCACGTAGCGTAGCTGCTTCCCAAGGGGCGAGACGAAGAGGAGGCCTACGCCGGCCCCTGTCTTCATCAGCGCCCCGTCGAAAAACATAGTCCAAAGCTCCGGTTGGATCGGAGCCGTCGGGAGCTGGGTGTTGGCCCATTCAGCCACGAAGTCCGCCAGGACCTGGGACTTGATGGCCTTCCGGGGGCAAACGAGATCGTCTCGCCCATGATCTCCACCGCCCACTTCGCGATCCTACTGGAAGCCTCTCGGAAGTGGATGATCTCTCCGAGGGGGAAGGATGACACCACCGTCACCGGATGAGACTTGAAGTAGTGTCGCAACTTCCGCCGCGTCAGGATCACCGCGTACAGCAGCTTCTGAACTTGTGGGTAGCGGATCTTGGTCTCGGACAGTACCTCACTGATGAAGTAGACTGGCCTCTGAACGGGCAATGCATGCCCCTCTTCTTGCCTCTCGACCACAATCGCGGCGCTAACCACCTGAGTGGTCGCGGCGACGTAGACCAAGAGGGCTTCTCCGGCAGCTGGGGGCACCAAGATAGGCGCCTTCGTGAGGAGCGCCTTCAGGTTCCCGAGGGCTTCCTCGGCCTCAGGGGTCCAAGTGAAGCGCTCAGCCTTCCTTAAGAAGCGGTACAGGGGTAGACCTCTTTCGCCGAGGCGTGAGATGAAGCGGCTTAGAGCCGCGAGACATCCCATGACCCTTTGTACGCCTTTCAAGTCCTGGATGGGCCCCATGCTGGTGATGGCTGCGATCTTCTCTGGGTTGGCTTTGATGCCCCGCTCGGAGACGATGAACCCCAAGAGCATGCCTCGAGGCACCCCGAAGACACACTTTTCGGGATTGAGCTTGACGCCTTTCGCCTTGAGACATCGGAATGTCACTTCAAGGTCGGAAAGGAGGTCAGAGGCTTTCCTCGTCTTGACTACGATGTCATCGATGTAAGCCTCGACCGTGCGGCCAATGTGTTCACCGAACACATGGTTCATGCACCGCTGGTACGTCGCGCCCGCATTCCTCGAGCCGAACGGCATGGTGACATAGCAGTACATGCCGAAGGGCGTGATGAAAGAAGTCGCGAGCTGGTCGAACTCTTTCATCCTGATTTAGTGATACCCTGAGTAGGCATCGAGGAAAGACAGGGTTTCGCACCCAGCAGTGGAATCCACGATCTGATCGATGCGAGGCAGAGGGTAGGGAACCTTCGGACATGCTTTGTTCAGACCAGTGTAGTCTACACACATCCGCCATTTCCCCCCTTTCTTTCTCACAAGCATAGGGTTGGCAAGCCATTCGGGATGGAATACCTCTTTGATGAACCCTGCCGCCATTAGCTTGTGGATCTCCTCGCCTATGGCTCTGCGCTTCTCCTCGTCGAATCGGCGCAGAGGCTGCTTGACGGGTCGGGCTCCAGCTCGGATGTCCAGCGAGTGCTCGGCGACATCCCTCGGTATGCCGGGCATGTCCGAGGGACTCCACGCAAAGACGTCGGCGTTCGCGCGGAGAAAGTCGACGAGCACTGCTTCCTATTTGGGATCGAGCCCGGAGCCGATCCGGACTTGCTTGGAGGCGTCGCTGCTGGGGTCGAGGGGGACGGACTTAACCGTCTCCGCTGGCTCGAAGTTGCCGGCATGACGCTTCACGTCTGGCACCTCCTTGGAGAGGCTCTCCAGGTCGGCGATGAGGGCCTCGGACTCGGCGAGGGCCTCGGCATACTCCACGCACTCCACGTCGCATTCGAACGCGTGTTTGTACGTGGGGCCGACGGTGATGACCCCATTGGGGCCCGGCATCTTGAGCTTAAGGTAGGTGTAGTTGGGGACGGCCATGAACTTCGCGTAGTAGGGCCTCCCCAATACCGCATGGTAGGTTCCTCGGAACCCGACCACCTTGAACGTTAGGGTCTCCCTTCGGAAGTTGGAGGGCGTTCCGAAGCAGACGGGAAGATCGAGTTGTCCGAGGGGCTGGACGCGCTTCCCGGGGATGATCCCATGGAAAGGCGCAGCGCCCGCCCGGACCGAGGACAGATCGATATGCAGAAGCCCGAGGGTCTCGACGTAGATGATGTTGAGGCTGCTGCCTCCGTCCATGAGGACCTTGGTGAGCCTGACGTCGCCGATGACGGGGTCGACGACGAGCGGGTATTTTCCCGGGCTCGGCACATGGTCGGGGTGGTCGGCCTGGTCGAAGGTGATGGGCTTGTCGGACCAGTCTAGGTAGACTGGCGCCGCCACCTTCACCGAACAGACCTCCCAGCGCTCTTGCTTGCGGTGCCGAGCCGAGGCGTTCGTCGCTTGCCCGCCGTAGATCATGAAGCAGTCGCGAACCTCGGGGAACTCTCCTGCCTGGTGATCTTCCTTCTTGTCGTCGTCGCGGGCCCTACCACCCTCCGCGGGTGGCCCGACCCTGTGGAAGTGGCACCGAAGCATGACACACTCCTCGAGGGTGTGCTTGACGGGCCCCTGGTGATAGGGGCACGACTCCTTGAGCATCTTGTCGAAGAGGTTGGGACCTCCGGGGGGCTTCCGAGGGTTCTTGTGCTCGGCGGCGGCGACAAGGTCCGCGTCGGCGGCGTCGCGTTTCGCTTGCGACTTCTTCTTGCCCTTCTTCCTGGCGCCGCGCTGAGTTGACGCCTCGGGGGCATCCTCCGATGGGCGGCCCTGGGGCTGCTTGTCCTTCTGGAAGATAGCCTCGACCGCCTCCTGGCCGGAGGCGAACTTGGTGGCGATGTCCATCAGCTCGCTCGCCCTGGTGGGGGTCTTGCGACCCAGCTTGCTCACCAGGTCGCGACAGGTGGTGCCAGCGAGGAACGCGCCGATGACATCCGAGTCGGTGATGTTGGGCAGCTCGGTGCGTTGCTTCGAGAATCGCCGGATGTAGTCCCGGAGAGACTCTCCCGGCTGCTGTCGGCAGCTTCGGAGGTCCCAGGAATTCCCGGGGCGCACGTACGTGCCCTGGAAATTGCCGGCGAAAGCTTGGACTAGGTCGTCCCAGTTGGAGATCTGCCCCGGAGGCAGGTGCTCCAACCAGGCGCGAGCGGTGTCGGAGAGGAACAGGGGGAGGTTGCGGATGATGAGGTTGTCATCGTCCGTTCCACCCAGTTGGCAGGCCAGACGGTAGTCCACGAGCCACAGTTCCGGTCTCGTCTCCCCCGAGTACTTTGTGATAGTAGTCGGGGGTCGGAACCGGGTCGGGAACGGCGCCCGTCGTATGGCCCGACTGAAGGCCTGCGGACCGGGTGGTTCGGGCGAGGGACTCCGATCCTCCCCGCTGTCGTAGCGTCCCCCACGCCTGGGGTGGTAGCCTCAGCGCACCCTCTCGTCGAGGTGGGCCCGACGATCGCGGTGACGGTGCTCGTTGCCGAGGCGACCCGGGGCCGCAGGCGCTGTGTTGCGTGTGCGCCCGATGTAGACCGAGGCTTCCCGCATGAATCAGGAAGTCACGGCATGATGTTCCGAGGGGTACCCCTGCCTTCGGGAGGCGGAGCTCTCGGCCCGCTGGACCGAGGCGCCTTCCAGGAGATCCTTGAGCTCTCCCTGGATTCGCCGCCCCTCGGTGGTTGATGGCTCCGGCATCACGCGGAGGAGCATTGCTGCTGCAGCCAGGTTCTGGCCGACCCCACTGGATGCGGGTGGCGGCCTGACCCTGACATCGTCGGCGATGCGGTGCTGGAAGCCCTGGGGTAGATGACGCATTTCTCCGGCCGGAGGTTGGCCAGCCCATGCCTGCCCGACGTCCCGGTGGATTGGCTCGAGCGCTCCTGCTCCCTCGTCGAGCCTGGCCTGCACCCCGCGGATTTGCTCGAGTTGTGGGTCGTGACCCCCCGCCGGAACGGGGACCACAGCTAGCTCCCGCGGGATGTCAACGCGAGGCACCGGCCTAGGGAGATCACCGTCCTTCGCCATGCCGAGATGGTTGCCTTTGGAGGGACCCCCTAGATCGACGTGGAAACATTCGCGGCTCGGGCCGCAGTCCTCGTCGCCGAGGCTATGGCTACCGTTGGAACAGTCGGAAAGGCAGCAGTCGCATGCGGTCATGAAGCCCCGCATGGCACTGGGGTTGCCAAGTCCGGAGAAATCCCAACAGACGCTGGGCTCGTCGTCTTCCTCGGACCCGGAGGGCCCGTAGGTCGAGACGTCCGTCAGCCGGTCCCAAGGCGACCGCATACGAGATCCCAGAGGGTTCGGATTCGCCTCTACGAAAGCGTCCGCCAAAGCGGAGCCGCTTGGCGGGTCGAGGCTAACTCCGAGAGGCGTGGGATGGGAATCGGTCGGTACCTCTTGGTCGACGGGCGGTGATGAGGTCACGTCGGGGACTGACTGCACCGTCGTCTCAGGTACGAGGGTGACACCCAGCAAGCCTTTCGCGAGCGTGCTGGCATCGTCCGTTTGCTCGGGATTGACGTGTCGCGGGGAGACAGCGCTCGCCTTCGTCTCAAGCGCGAGGCCGATGCCCGGCGCGCCCCCCGTTGGAGTGCTGGCATTGCCGACTCGCTCGACGGTCGACGAGGCGCCGCCTCCTGCTTGGCCTTGGTTGCCCCGCCTCCTCCTCCTCCGTCGACGGGGAAGAGGACGGGGCGAGCTCGAAGGTTGTTCTTCCACCATGCGGGGAAGACGTCGTCGATCCCGCCGTCGGCGGGCGGACTGTCGGCCGCCACTGTCGCTGTCGCCCGGCGGTGGAAAGAGTATCATGTCGTAGCTGCCGTCGAGGGACATGAACTCAAGGCTCCCGAAACGGAGCACCGTCCCGGGCCGAAGAGGTTGCTGGAGACTACCCATCTGGAGCTTGATGGGAAGCTGTTCATCAACACGCAGCAGGCCCCTACCTGGCGCGCCAACTGTCGGTGTTCCGAGACCGGGGGTCCCTGAGCCGACGAGTGAAGTGTCGCTACGTGCCCCAGCCCAGATGGGTCGACGCGAGGCCGAGCGCGAAGGGGGGAAAGCGAGGTGGCCGGAGATGGGCGTGAGAGAGGTGGAAATCCCGCGGCCTTCGTGTTCGTCCCGCGCCCAGGTCGGGTGCGCTTGCAGTAGGGGGTTACAAGCGTCCACACGGGGGAAGGAGCGAGTGGCCTCACGCGAGCGCCCGTCTCGTCCTCATCCCCGCGCGGCCAACCCTCTCTAAGAGGGCCCTGGTCCTTCCTTTTAGAGGCGTAAGGAGAGGATCCAGGTGTACAATGGGGGGTGTAGCAGAGTGCTACGTGTCTAGCGGAGGAGAGCTAGCGCCCTAAGTACACGCCATCGTGGCGGCCGGAGAGATTTTGGCGCCCGGTTTGTGTGATGTTGTGGCCGTCGGAGGAGCGTTGGAGCCTGGCGGAGGGATAGCTGTCGGGGCCGTCGAGTCCTTGCTGACGTCCTCTTGCTTTCGTAAGGGGGTCGAGAGCCGCCATCGTCAGGGAGCGTGCGGGGTGCCATCATCGCCTATCTGGCGGAGCGAGCCAGATGGGACGTCGGTCTTGTTCCCCGTAGCCTGAATCAGCTTGGAGTAGGGTAATGATGGCACCTCTTGTTGACGTGGCTGGTCCGCGCCCTAGGTGGGGCAATGTGGAAGCTCCTCCGAGGTCGAGGCCGAGTCCGTCTTCCGTGGCCAAGGCCGAGTCCGAGCCTCTAGGTCGGGTGAGGCGGAGGCCGTTGGCTGAGGCCAGGGCGGAATTTGAGTCCTGGAGTCGAGCAAAGCGGAGTTCGTCGTCTTCTGGGGCCGAGCCCAAGTCCGAGCCCTGGGTCGGGCGGAGCGGAGTTCGCCGTCTTCCGGGGCTTTGCCCGAGTCCGAGCCCTGGGTTGGGCGGAGCGGAGTTTCCTATGGTGTGCGGCCGGGCCTGACTGCCTGTCAGCCTCACTCTGTCAAGTGGCACCGCAGTCGGAGCGGCGCAGGCGGCGCTGTCTTCCTGTCAGACCGGTCAGTGGAGCGGCAAAGTGACGGCGGTCACTTCGGCTCTGTCAGCTGAGGGGTGCGCGTCAGGATAAAGGTGTCAGGCCACCTTTGCATTAAATGCTCCTGCGATTTGGTCGGGGTTGCTTCTTGGCGAAGACAGGGCCTCGGGCGAGCCGGGAACGTGTTCGCCGCTGGAGGGGGGCCTCGGGCGAGGCGGAGATCCTCCGGGGTCGGCTACCCTTGTCCGAGGCTAGGCTCGGGCGAGGCGTGATCGAGTCCCTCGAATGGACTGATCTCTGACTTGATCGCACCCATCAGGCCTTTGCAGCTTTGTGCTGATGGGGGTTACCAGCTGAGAATTAGGAGCCTTGAGGGTACCCCTAATTATGGTCCCCGACATGTTGACTCCTGACGAATTTTAGGGTGGAACTAGTTGGGTTGGTTAGATAATCTCCTTATCTTTCCAACCATATCAAGTCCGTCGCAATCGGAGTCCGGATGCATCTTGGCCGTCCATTTTAGTGCAGACTGGTCCTGGAACCCGAGATGGAGTCGTAGCCAAGTCAGACTTGATCTCCTTCCTATTGTGGCGCCCTTGCTGCTCCTCCTCAACACCTAGGCCTTTCTCAAGTCCTTGCTGGTCCTCTCCAAGGTTCCTAATCATCAAAACATCCATGGCCTCAAGCGTAAGCTCTGAAACACAATTGACTAAGATAGAACGTACCTGGAGATTTAGCTGTCGTGCATGCTATCGTGTTATCGGTCCATTCATTGTATGTATAGAAGTGATGTCCTCATCAATTCTTGCAAGTGCTCTTCCCATAAACTGTAACGGGTTTTCGGAAGCTAGTGGAACTTTGTAAAGGCCTCGTAGTGGATCGCTAGCCATTCACCTCGGTAGTGTCTAAGGGCCTTGCAAACCCTGGCGACATGGGAAACACGACTTGTGGGTAAAGGGTACAACCTCTATAGAGTGTAAAACTGGTATACTAGCCGTGCTCACGGTCAAGAGCAGCTCAGGTCTCTCGCATGATTAAATTATGGAACCTAAACTCAATTTGTCATTTGCATTTGCATGGGTTTATTATTAATTTTGTTCTATTATTGTTATTATGATTTGGTATTTACTTACATCTAGTAATTGCGAATAAAACTTTGACCAACTTTAAAAGCAATGCTCAGCTTTAACCATTCTCTTTGGTAAGCCTTACACTTCACATGATCTCCCACCTTTGGTGAGTTCATGCACATTATTCCCCACAATTTGTTGAGCGATGAACATGTGTGAGCTCACACTTGCTGTCTCACACCCCCCCTACAGGAGAAGAACAGGTGGTTCAAGAGGAGCCACACAACGAGGAGTTCGATTCGATCTAGGTGGCGTCTCCTAGTTGACTTTCTAGCACCAAGGATGGAATTTTAGATGCTGTTATATTTATCTTTTATTTTATAAGACTTCCACTATGTAATAAGTACTCTGATTATATTGTGACATTTATCTCTATACACTCTATTATTATATGTGTTGTCTTCTTTGGCGCATATATGAGATGCACCCGACTTTGTCCCTTAAAACCGGGTGTGATAGCAGCCAAGACAGCTAGAGAAGCTAGAGAAGCCTTACGGCTATAAGAGCTCAAAGGTATCACTTATTTGCTTACCCATGCTTCGAACAATCATTTGTAGTTTATGACATGAATGCTTTTCTCACAGCCGCTCTCCCACCGCTGCCCGATCCATACATCCCGAGAATGATCCAAACTGAAGGACTTTTTGGCTGAACTTGAAGTAGTGCATAAGACAATATATGAAGTTGTCAAAGCAATGCTTAATGAAATTGCTGAAAAGGTTCTAAGAGAGAATTGGCAGACATTTGTGTTGAAAAAACTTGGGGAGTGTGTTTATGTTGTACATAAATATTCATGTAATATACATGTTTCGTATGATTTGCTACTTTATTTCTTTATAGAGCGTGAAACAAGTATATGTACGCTTTGAGCTGAAGGCAAAAAATACCTTCCATTCTTTTCACGCTTTGTGAAGAATCCATTAGTTATGCTTCGTTAGACGATAATAAAAGGATTAACGAAGGTACCTTTTTGAGCCAAAGGCGAAAAAGATCCTCCCTTCTTTTCACACTTTGTGAAGAGTCCATTAATCATGCTTCATTAGATGATAATAAAAGAATTGGTGAAGGTACCTTTTACCTTATTGGAGTGACGACCTTTTTCATAGTCGACGTCGAATATCCGAAGGTGCCTACCTGTTGCAAGAAGAAGGATAATTTCCCTTCTTTACCAATATTACAAGGATAATCATGCTGTTTAAGATTATATAAAATGGTATGTATGTTATGATGATATGATGCATAATGTATGATGCAAATGAAGATGGAAAAGCAAGTGATCCTACATCTAAAGGTTCTTTAAATTTGACTTTGCATTCCCTTAGGAACGACTTCAGAGTCTTTGCACCTTTACTAGTTGTTTCATTCGAGCTTTGGATCCTCTTAGGAACGATTTTAGAGCTTTTGCACCTTTACTAGGTGTATCTTTTGAGCTCTATATTCCCTTAGGAACGACTTTAGAGCTTTTCACCTTTTTTGTTGTTACACTTGATGGTGTAACCACAATTTTTTATATAAAACCATCAAAAGTTGTACCCTTTTAATGTTTCTTGTAACTGGAATGAAGGAAAAAATAGAAATCAAGATTACAATAGATTTTCTGACTTTTTTTTCTGCAACTTTGACCTCTCGCTCCAGCCCCTTGGGCGCTTTAGTAAATATGCTTCAACTCAGGGACAACGTTGTTGACTGTTCTGGCCTCAAATTGTTCCCTTGCATCGCGTTGTGGTGTGTTTTGTGTAGAAAAATGTTGTTGGTTCTAGGTGGACCTAGAAGCTGTTGCTCATATGACGAAGGTGTTGGTATGAAAGACCGAGGCATGATCTAGTGAGCTGAAGACTAGCTTGCCGAAGCAATGGACCCTGAAGGCTGTGGGCTTGGCTGCTGTTATTGGACATACTCTAATATGTATGGGGAGTAGTATGAGGAAGTGTGGAGGACTTGTTTTGGTTGGTTATGTTGTGCTTCGACAATTTCCTTCTGCTTTTGGATTGTTACCTGACATGTCCTTGTGATGTGCCCCTTGTCTTCTCCACAGAATAGACATAACAACTTCCTCGGTTAGGAATTGAATCTTCCTTTGAAGCTTCGTCCTCCTCTACCTCCTCTTGGGGCTAGTGGACAAAAGTTGTTCTGAGAGGGTTGTTGCTGGGTCCCGGAGCCTTATGATTGATTCTGTTGCCCCAGAATTTGGCTGATTTTGTCTTCATTTTGAGGTGGGTTGTGAATGCTCCTGACATGCCTTGGGTTAAATCTTCCCCTGAAGCCCCTAGTCATTTCCGCATATCTCTGGGCTTCTTCTCTTCTTTGACGTTAATCATTATTCACCTTAACTTGTCCATCTTCTGGAGAAGCTTCTCTAGAGACTGAGGAGTCTTTATGGCGTAGTATTGAGCCACAGGTCATGGATGAAGTCCCTTGATCATGGCTTGTGTGACTATCACGTTTGGGGCCGTTGGTGCTTGAGCTTGAAGCCAAAGAAACCTTCGGACGTAGGCTTGCAGGTATTCCTCATGGTCTTGTGTGCATTGCAATAAGGCCTGAGCAGTGACCTGCTTTGTTTGGAAACCTTGGAAGCTTGTGATCAACATATCCTTCAGCTTTTGCCAAGAGGTTACTGTCTATGGTCGAAAAGAAGAATACCATGTCTAGGTGACATTCTTGACGCCATGACGAAGGACTTGGCTATCACTACTATGTTACCCCAATATGAAGATATTCTGGCTTCATAACTCATCAAGAATTGGTTCAAGTCAGAATGACCATCGTACATTGGTAGTTGGGGTGGTTTGTATGAAGGTGGCCAAGGCATTGCTTGCAATTCTACAGCCAGGGTGTAATACCCTGAATTTGGGGGTATAAAATTCCCTCTAATGCCTACCAAATTCAGGTGTTACCTCTTGTTTCTCCCTCTCTCTAGTTTCTTCTCTCTTCTTTTTATTAGAGTTATGTCTACTAGGTGGGAGATTAATCATTTCTTTAATATATCAAAACATATGTGAGTCATGGGATGTTGCATCATGTTGAGCCTAAATTACTATTTTGTTTGATGCACATGTGTGAATTATTTGAATTTGAGTTTGGAGCATGTTTGAATTTGAAGTCAGAAGAAGAAAAACAAAAGGAAAAGGATTAGAAATTCAGGAATAAAAGAAAAAGGGAAAAGAGCCCAACCGCCCTCCCTCCTCGGCCTTTCAGCCCAAACCAGCCCAGCTAAGCCCACCCCATGCACGCTCGCGTCTGCGGACAGGTGGACCCCACCTGTCGGCGCCGAGCCTCGCTCTCGCACACGCTCCCTCCCTTTCTGCCCAGTGGGGCCACCTTGTCGGCACCCAGGCCCGTTGCGTGCTCGCACGCTGTGTCGCTGTCCCGCGGGCCCCGCTTGCCAGCCCCTCTCCCCTCCTTCAACCGTCCGCCCACACAGACCACGCGCATGCACACTAAGACCGCCACGCCCACGTCACCTACCAGCGCGAAACCACCGTCCTGACCCCCTCTTCAAGTCCCTGTGCGCACCCACTTTCCCCTGCCTCATTCACTTTGCCTCTACGCACTCACCCGAGCTGCGTGCGACCATTCTTCAAGCTCACCGGAGCTTCCCCCGTTGCCAGGCTTCCTATGCCCGATTCCACCCCCAGCAAGGCCCGCCCGCCATCCCTGGTCGTGCTCCGCCACCACCAGGCGAAGTTCCACCGTTGATTGCGCCTCACCCGAGGTGAATTTCCCGCCGGACTTTGCCTTCTCTCTCCCCCATTCCCTCTGTTCCGTCAATTTGCTGCCGGTGATCGCTGGTGACGGCACCTCGCCGTTGTACCGAGACCCCCCAGCCAACCACAACCGCCTTGTGCCCCTTTCGCAAGCACAGAGTCATCGGCTCCGGCCATGGTGCTCGCGCCAAGCGCGCAGCCGAGGAAGACGACAGCCCTGACAAGGGGGACTCGCCCGTCAGGCGTTACTCTCTTTTTCTCTTCTTGTTTCGCTCCTTCTTCCTATTTTCAAAGCAATATAGAGACTGTGTCTGTATCGCGTGTAAACAAAACCTATGTTGATATTGTTATTGCATCATGCTAGAGCATATTTATTTTGTCTGATGTTGTGCCTAGGTGTGCGCTCGTCTAGTTTTGGTTTTCGATTCGTGGATTGATCTTGATTAGAAGCAGGCGAGATCAAGTAGAGGTTAGTCGGCCCTGCCCGTGGCCCAGCCCGGCCCGCGACGCGGCCCAACCCGGCCCTAGGCGCGTGCCCAAGCGCCCCACCTCCCCCATGCGTGCCCCCTCCCCCTCATTCTCTCTTTCCCGCACAAAATAACCTCCCTCACCATCTCTTCCACCTCTCTCCCTGCCCTAGGGTGAATCCTGGTGAGCGGTTGCTGCCGTCCGTCGAGCCTGTGGTGAGCTCCCCTCTCTTTTCTCCCCATGGCCGATCCCCTCACCCCCAACGCGCAGCCCTTGGCGCGGCCCTACTCGGCGCGCAGCCGCCCAGCCTCGGCGCGGCCCTTCCCTGGCATGCGCTCGCCGGCATGTGGCTCGGCCTTGGCGTGCCCTAGCGCGCATGGCTCGACGCGGCCTCGGCCACGGCGCGGCTTGGCGTGGCCCTACCATGGCTCGGCGTGCGACCCCCGGCGCACGCAGCCCCTGCCCCGTGCGCGTAGCCCCTGCCCCGTGCGAGCAGCCCTAGCGCACGTAGTAACGTTTTAAATTCAGTTTAGATCGTGTGGTCATGCGCTTCGTCGTGCAATGATCGATTTTAATTTCAGTTTAGATCGCGTGTGGTGTCGCGCGCTTCGTCGCACGACGGTCCGTTTTAATTTCAGTTTAGATCGCGTGTGGTGTCACACGCTTCGTCGCGCGACGATCCGTTTAAATTTACCTAGGATCGCATGAAAGCTCTCTTGTGGGTTTTGGTGGTTTGGATGACAACCCAATTAAAAGACTAACAAGTGTGCTAAGTGTTGAACAGGTGCTTAATGCAAAGCTAACAGGGTTCAACACAAGTGAACAAGTGTGATGGTCCAAAGACTGGATTGTCTATAGATAATGGACATCACAAGTAAGATGGACATTGCATAAAGTGAGACTCGGTGTGCGTAACTTAGAGACAACCAATCGAGCCAAGGATGGAGGCAAGAAGAGCTTCGAGGTACCGAGTGCACGGGAGAAGGTCAAGGAGACCAGGAACCCAAAGCCAGGGGTGAAGAAGAAGACTTGCAAAGTCAAGGTTGATCGAGTTAAGAAGAGTTATGGTGCATCAAGGATCACTACATAAGGACATGACTTACAACCAATGAGATAACATCTACAATTATGTGGTGTAAGTCATAAGGCTCAAGATCAAGCTCGAGAAGTGAACGGGGGTTGGGGCTCAGATATGTCAATCTAGATCAAGTCAAGTTGACTTGATGGTTTAGAGTCCAACATCGACCTCAAACATGCCAAATTGGGTAAAACGATGAAAAAGGTTAAGTATGTAAGGTTTGAGTGTTCAACCATTTTGCATACACCTATTACTACAAGTTTGGTGCTTTGGTTTGCTCTCTAACTCTTTCTATAAAGAAAGTGCCATTCTGATCTCTGCTTGAGGAGAAACAGAAAAGCTAGGAGAAGAACAAGAAAGAGGTAAGTTTCTAAGACTAAATCAATTGGATTATACTCTAAATGTGTTTGTTTAAGTCTCAGGAAAATCCTTTCAAAAGTTGAAGTCAAACAGAGAAAGAATGGAGGAAAAAGCACTTAGTGTGCTGTTGGCTGGTGCACAGGACAGTGAATAGTAGCTGTCCAGTGCATAGGACAATGAATAGTAACCTATCCGGTGCACAGGATAGTGAATAGTAACCTATTCGATGCACATGACAGTGAATAGTTACTCTGTCCGGTGCACAGGATATTGAATAGTAACGTGTCTGGTGCACAGGCCAGTGAATTGTAACCTGTCCGGTGCATAGGATAGTGAATAGTAACCTGTTCGGTGCACCAATGGCTAGCTCTTCCAGAGAAGGAAACTATCAATCAGATCCGTTACTGTTCACTGTCCGGTGCATCCGCAACCAGGGAAGGCTGGGAGCTTCCAAATGAAGCTCCAACGGCTCCTAGGCCTGTGGGACTATAAAAGGGACCCCTAAGCGCCTCCAACAAATACACAAGAGCAGCCAACAAGTCCATACATCATTTTGATCAATTCTTTCTCTCCCTCTCTTGTGTATCTCTCTAGTTTGTGTAGAGGCGAAGTTATAAGCCTTTAGAGAGAGGGGAAGTGCTGCTGAGAGCTAGAGCAAAATCTTGAGCGCATTGTTACTCTATCGGAGTGCTGTCGAGAAGATTGTAAGCAGCGATGATATTGTTGTAACTGATATCAACATATTAGAAGGCTCTATTTGTCGCACTGACAGATCTGAGCAAACGGAGGAAGGAGTTGAAATAGACTCCAAGCCAAGGTGTGGCTAACTCCAACGAGGACTAGGCAATCATTTTAGGCTTGGCCGAACCTCAGGATAAATCCCTGTGTCTATGTGCTCTGCTCTGTGTTGTATGATGTTTCTCTATATTATTTGTTGTTTATACTTGCACTTCAATATTTATATGTGGTTCAAGCTGTCTTCGAAGTGCAGGGTATTTTAAGACAGGAACTTCTATTCCGCTGCAACCTACTCGAAGGGTCTTTCATTCCACTGCGATTTAGCCTTCGAGTAGAGTAAGAATTTCTAGTTTTTATAGTGATAATTATTATCTGCCTATTCACCCCCTCTAGGTGACATCCAGATCATGTTCCTGGGCATAGGGAACTTTCATCGCGTTTAATAATTAAGGTGCGTAGTGTAACGACGATTAATCAAGTACCGAGCTAATTAGGATCTAGTGCTAATTTTATTTATGCATTGCGTGATTGTTAATTAATATGATTATGTTTAGATAAGTATTTTAATCCATAGCTACTTAACGTAATTGTCTTTCGGCCATAGCCTCGACCGTTGTAGTTTCATTTCTCGCATAGTCATAGATGCGAGCCCTGCGCCACGCGTCTGTTTAGTTGTAATATTTTATTGTGTGGTGTATTGTTTATTTCTATGTTAAGATTGTGGAATATATGTTTGAACTCGTATAGATAACGGTACATTGGTGGAGTCTGAAGGAGTTGCATGCGAAGACCCTGAGCAGCAACTGGTTGGTGAAGGCAAGTGTCATCTAACCTATTTATGTCCTACTCATTTTATAATTCATTCCCCACATTTACATAATTTATACCTAATAAGGATTGACTAGTCTTTGTTTATCCTATCCTTGTTCACCTGTTTGGGTTGGATCATTTTTGGATTAGCTCTTTGATAGCGCTTTACTTAATCAATGAACATGATGAGATTATTTACGATACAATGTTTACTCTTGGATATGATGATGGTATTATGACATTTAAGGGGGCTCGAGCGGTTTCTCGAGTGCCTCTCCATAAGGATTGGTTCGTTGGATGATCACCCGGGAAAACAGTACAACCATGAGGGTGGTATGGGATGCCCTTAGCCAAATAATTAGAGGAGCTAGGGTGTAGTTTGCTTCGTCGTCGTGCTGTCAATGAGGTTCGGTGTATGCGGCTCGCTCTGCCGAGGGTGGTTTGCCCCTTGGGGAGGAGTGCAGTACATTTAGGAAACCTAACGTGCAGTTACAGCCTCAGGGAATCTTTGTAAAGGCTACGTAGTGAAACCTTGCTTATTCACCTTGGTAGTGTTTAAGGGTTTGATCGGCCCGAGGCAAAAAGGAATCATGACTCATGGGTAAAGTGTGCAACCTGTGCAGAGTGTTATGAAACTGATATTACAGCTGTGCTCAGGGTTATGTGTGGCCTTGGGAGCTCCATTGATTAGAGATACTATGATTAAAGATGATGATGAGGATAATTATGGTTTGGATGATTATGATTATGATTCTGGTTTATGGTATTCTTTCTGTTTGGAAGGAGTACTTTGGGTTACTAACTTGAGTTTAATGCTAAAAGCTGGCTCTCTACTAGTAATAATTATCTAACCAACTAAAAGCAACTGCTTGATCTTAACCCCACATAAAGCTAGTCCACCTCAACCAAACAGGACAATTGTTGAGTATGTTGATGTGTACTCACCCTTGCTTTACAACACCAAACCCCCAGGTTGTCCACATTGCAACCACTGCTCAGGAGAAGATGAAGTCGTGGTGGAGGATTTCTAGGAGTTCCAAGACTGATGAGTTCTAGGCGCGGGTTAGCGGCAAACCCCCAATCGGTTGCCTGTGAAGGCCGTGTTTAGCTACGTTTTGTTTTCGCACTTTGATCTATGTTAATGACTATGTGGATGTCTCGGGCATCATGATGTAATCAAATTAATACTCTTTTGTGTTATTATTTGAGCATTGTGTGATGATGTCCGGTTATGTAACTGTTGTGTATGTGAATTGCTGATCCTAGCACGTACATGGTTCAAATTTGGTTTGCCTTCTAAAACCGGGTGTAACACCTTCTTGCCCCAGCCACCAACCGGAACAACCAGATAGCCCCAGCACAAGGAGGAGGTCGTGGATGTTTCCACTATGGGGAACAAGGCCATTGGGTGACTCATTGCCTGAAGAAAGCAGCTCAGCAACAGCCAGCTTCCAACACCCCAGCAAGACAAGGAGCACCACACCAAGCATCAGGAGGTCGTGGCCAGGCCTACAACCATGAAAAGGTGAACCACTTGGAGGCTGAAGCAATCTAGGATGTACCAGATGTGACTGTAGGTATGTTTCCAGTCGAATCCCATCCAGCAAAAGTACTATTTGATACTGGTGCCACACATTCTTTTGTTTCTACATCATGGGTAGAAGCACATAACATCCCCGTAGAACCAATGATTCCACCCCTAAGAGTTAATTCAGTTGGGGGAAAAGTTCAGTCCGATAAGATGTGCTCAAATCTAAGGATTGAAATAAGGGGGATAGATTTTCCTGCTAACCTAGTAGTAATGGGTACTCAAGGGCTAGATGTTGAAAGTCTCCTAGAGGGGGTGAATAGGTGAAACCTAAAAATTATAAACTTTGAACACACATTATGCCCGAGGTTAGTGTTAGAAATAACTTGGAGTGCGAAAGATAGTTCTCCTTGCTATGAGTTGCTCAATTAATGCAGATAACTTTGGGAGCCAACTCAAACCAATATGAGCAAGGGAACTTTTAGAGAGAGGAAAGAAGGGGAAACAAATCAAGTGGAGATCAACACAAATGAGCACAGTGATTTGTTTATCGAGGTTTGGTTCCAAAGAACCAAGTCCCCGTTGAGGAGGCCACAAAGGTCGGGTCTATTTCAACCCTTTTCCTCTCTCAATCAGTCACATAGACCGGTTGAGTGCTTCTCCTTAATCACTTGGATCACTAAGACCCCGCAAGGATCACCACATACTTAGGTGTCTCTTGCTATCTTTACAAGGCACTTAGAGAAATTAGAATGAGAAGGAGAAAGCAATCCAAGCAACAAGAGCAACAAAAGAAACACTAAACACCCTCTCTCAAGTCACTAAGCGATTGAGTTGATTTTGAGGCTTTGAGAGGATTTGATCTTTTGGATTGTGTCTTGGATTGTAAGCTTTTGCTCATGTATTGAATGTGAAGTTCAGAAAACTTGGATGGCTTGAATAGTGGTGGTTGGGGGTATTTATAGCCCCAACCACTATTCTAGCCGTTGCTGTCGATGGCACACCAGAGAGTCCGATGGTGCACCGGACATGGCACTGTTCAATATCCGGTGCATGCCACGTCAGCAGATAGTTGGGGTTTGGAGCGGTTGACCGTTAAAGTCCTTTGTCCTCTTGCGGCATCGGACAGTCCGGTGGCACATCAGACAGTCTGGTGCGTTCTGACTTCGCAGTTCTGACTTCTGACTTCTGTTGTGCATTATTCACCTCAGTCTACCATTAGGCGCAGTTGACCGTTGCTCCGTTGGATCATGGGATATGTCTATGCTCACCAGATAGTCCGATGAATTACAGCGGAGCGACTCTGGAAAAACCCAAGAGCGACCAATTCGTGGGGGGTGCTCGGCCTAGGCACCAGACAGTGTCCGGTGCGCCACTGGCAGCACCAATGCTTGTCTTTGCTCCAAACTTTGTAGAGTCCCCAATTTATTTTCTTTGTTGGTTTATGTTGAACTTTATGCACCTGAGATAAATGACAACTCGGCAAACTAGTTAGTCCACGTGGTTTGTGATGGACGTCAAACACCAAAATCGATTATAGGAAATGATTAAGCCCATTTCCCTTTCAATCTCCCCTTTTTGGTGATTTATGCCAACACAAACCAAAGCAAATATAAAGTGTAGGAATGTAACTAGTTTGCAATTTGATAGGTGTGCATAAGTTACTTTGAATTTAAACCAACCGAAAATATTTCTAAGTATATATGTTTGCTTTCTTCTTAGTTTAATATTTTGGACCACATTTGCACCAATGGCATAAGAATATGATTTCAAAAAGCATTTTTTCAAGATTTTGAAAATTCTTCCCCTATTTCAAATGTTTTTCCTTTGGCTAAATAAAAGCCCCCCTGAAGAAGTTCTCCCCTTAGCTATCAAAAGGGTTTTTGCAATTGCAATAATTTATTCCCCTTTGTGAAATAGTTTTTGAAAATTTGAAAATGGATGGTGGTGTGGTCCTTTTGCTTTGGCCTATTAATTCTCCCCCTTTGTCATTAATCGCCAAAAACAAAGAAACTTGAGAGGCCTTTTAATTCTCCTCCATTGAGTAGAAATGAAAGTTTATGAGGAGGGCAAAGGATAAATGATACCGACAGAGTTGAGTGGAAGCCTTGCCTTTGCCGAATACTCCATTTCCCTTTCAATCTAAGACTAATCATAGAAATACTCATGGAAGCACATTAGTCTTAGGTTTAGGTACAAGAAGAATAAGAAATATGCATTTGTACCAAATGAAATAGACATGATCAAAGGTATATAATGAGCTATGTGTGCAATGTTTCAATCAAAGTTCTGAGAATCTAGAATATTTAGCTCACTCCTAAGCTTGCTAAAAGACTTTTCATCTAGGAGCTTGGTAAAGATATCGGCTAATTGGTTGTGGGTGCTAACATATGCAATTTTGATATCCCCCTTTTATTGTTCAAAGCCGGGAGGTTGCTCAACATATACCTCTTCCTTGATAGGGACATTGAGGAAGGCACTTTTCACATCCATTTGATATAATTTAAAACCATGGTAAGTAGCATAGGCAAGTAATATACGAATTGACTCAAGCCTAGCTACGAGTGCATAGGTTTCATCAAAATCCAAACCTTTGACTTGTGAATATCCCTTGGTAACAAGTCGGGCTTTGTTCCTAGTCACCACACCATGCTCATCTTGCTTGTTGCAGAATACCCACTTGGTACCTACAACATTTTGGTTAGGACGTGGAACTAAATGACATAACTCATTCCTCGTGAAGTTGTTGAGCTCCTCTTGCATTGCCACCACCCAGTCCGGATCTCTTAGTGCATCATCTATCATGTATGGCTCAATAGAAGACACAAAAGAGTAATGTTCATAGAAGTGAGAAACTCAAGATCTAGTGGTTACCCCCTTGTGAATGTTACCAAGTATGGAGTTGAAGGGGTGATCTCTTTGAATTGCTTGATGGACTCTTAGGTGTGGTGGTCTTTGATCCAGTATCTCTTGATCATCTTCCTTATCTTGATCATCTTCATCTCCCCCTTGATCAATTTCCTCCTCTTGAGGTGGCTCATTGTCTTGATCTTCATCCTCTTCTTCTTCAGCCATTTCCTCATCTTTAGTTGGTGGAGATGCTTGTATGGAAGATGATGGTTGATCTTGTGCTTGTGGAGGCTCTTCGGATTCTTTTGGACACACATCCCCAATGGACATGTTTTTTAGTGTGACGCACAGAGCCTCTTCATCATCTAGTTCATCAAGATCAACTTGCTCCACTTGGGAGCCATTAGTCTCATCAAACACAATGTCACAAGAAACTTCAACTAATCCAGTGGACTTGTCGAAGACTCTATATGCCCTTGTGTTTGAGTCATAACCAAGTAAAAAGCCTTCTACTGCTTTAGGAGCAAATTTAGAATTTCTACCTCTCTTAATAAGAATAAAGCATTTGCTCCCAAAAACTCTAAAATAAGAAACATTGGTATTTTTACTGGTAAGGAGTTCATATGATGTTTTCTTGAGGATTCAGTGTAGGTAGAGTGGGTTGACGGAGTAGTAAGCGGTGTTAATCGCCTCTGCCCAAAACTGATCCGGAGTCTTGTACTCATCAAGCATGGTCCTTACCATATCCAAAAGAGTTCTATTCTTTCTCTCCACTACATCATTTTGTTGAGGTGTGTAGGGAGAAGAGAATTCATGCTTGATGCCCTCCTCCTCAAGAAATCCTTCAATTGAGAATTCTTAAACTCCGTTCCATTATCACTTCTAATCTTTTTGATTCTCAATCTGAACTCATTTTGAGCTCGTCTCAAGAATCTCCTTAAGGTATCTTGGGTTTGAGATTTTTCCTGCAAAAAGAATACCCAAGTGAAGCGAGAATAATCATCCACAATAACAAGACAATACTTACTCCCACCGATGCTTATGTAAGCGATCGGGCCGAATAGATCCATGTGGAGTAGCTCAAGCGGTGTTGTGGGCTTGTTCTCAAATGCTATGAATTAAGAACAAGACAACATGAAAGTGTTAAATGTAAAACTCCTTCGTCCTTAAAAACAGTATACCCCTTTGGATATAATGAATCTCGGACGAAGGTTACAAAAGAAAAGACCTGCGTAAGGTTGATAAATGGTGAAACAGAGCAATCATATATAATACACGAATAATAATACCGGTATTATCATCAATGTATTTATATTATTGAATTCATAAAAACGAATTACAAATGTACCTTCAGGTTGATGTAAAGTAAAGGTACAGACGTGATGCGAAAAAGCTCATGCCAAGTCAGCGTGAACAGTACGAGAGTACTGTTCACCTATTTATAGGCACGGGACGCAGCACTTGTAAAATTACATTGATGCCCCTTACATTTATCAATAACTCTATAGTAATTCTTCAAGGTCCAATTTGGCTTTTCATCTTTAAGTCGGTTCCTCTTTTCTGTCGTTATGCCGAAGCTTTTCTGCACATAGCTTCGTGATCGTCTTATCCTTCGTCATGATCGTTTTTCATTCCAGTCAAGCTTCGTCTTAACCCTGCTCTTGTATATCCGCGACCTGACTCTGAAGGTGCCTGTTCACATATTACACTCGGAAAACATTGTCAAACTATGTTTTTGAGGACCTTCGGGAGCCGAAGGCCCCCAACAAGCGGCTTGTCAGTCGTCATGATGTTCTTGTGTGGATGATGAGCCCCAACTTGCTTTCCTGCTTGACATGCACTACAAATCCTATCTTTCTTAAAATGAACATTTGTTAGTCCTAAAATGTGCTCTCCCTTTAGAAGCTTGTGAAGATTCTTCATCCCAACATGAGCAAGTCGACGATGCCAGAGCCAGCCCATGTTAGTCTTAGCAATTAAGCAAGTGTCTAGTTTAGCATTGTTATCATTAAAATCAACCAAGTATAGCTGACCATCTAACACTCCCTTAAAAGCTATTGAATCATCACTTCTTCTAAAGACAGTAACACCAACATCAGTAAACAGACAGTTGTAGCCCATTTTACATAGTTAAGAAATAGAAAGCAAATTGTAATCTAAGAAATCTACAAGAAAAACATTTGAAATGAAATGGTCAGGGGATATAGCAATTTTACCCAAACCTTTGACCAAACCTTGATTTCCATACCCGAATGTGATTGCTCTTTGGGGATCATCATTTTTCTCATATGAGGAGAACATTCTTTTCTCCCCTGTCATGTGGTTTGTGCACCCGCTATCGATTATCCAACTTGTTCCACCGGATGCATAAACCTACAAAACAAATTTAGGCCTTGTTCTTAGGTACCCAAATGGTCTTGGTTCCTTTCGCATTAGAAACAAGCACCTTGGGTACCCAAACACAAGTCTTAGAGCTTTTGTGTTTGCCCCCAACATATTTGGCAACTACTTTGCCTGATTTGTTAGTTAGCACAAAAGATGCATTAAAAGTCTTAAATGAATGCTATGTTCATTTGATGCATTTGCAATTTTTCTTTTAGGCATTTTGATATGAGTTGCATGCCTAGAGCTAGAAGCCTCATTACTATACATGTAAGCATGATGAGAAACAGAATGAGATTTTACCATGAATTCTTCTAATTTTGTGTTCAAGATAGTTCTCAGGATATAAAATGTAACCCTATCTATCCTAAACCATGGGAGTCTTACCCTTAACAAAATTAGATAGTCTGTTCTTGGGGGCATTAAGCTTGATGTTGCTTTGGCTCCCTTGTTGGAAGCCAATGTCATCCATAATGTCAGGGCGTTTCCCATTATAGAGCATGCTACGAGCAAATTTAAAATTTTCATTTTCTAACTCATGCTCAGCAATTATAGCATTCAATTTAGCTATGTGATCATTTTGTTCTTTAATCATAGCAATGTGATCATTCATAGCATCAATATTAACATCTCTACTTCTAGTGCATATGGTGACATGCTCAACAGTAGATGTAGAGACATTGCAAGCATTCAATTCTTCTATCTTAGCATTTAAACTATCATTCTCAGTTCTAAGACAAGAAATTGAATCATTTCAATAGTTAAGCTCTTTAGACAAGTTCTCACATTTTTCTATTTCAAGAGCATAAGCATTTTTCAACTTATTTTTTTATTTTCCTTATCGAGCAAGTCCTCTTGGCATTCCAAGTGATCATCCTTCTCGTTAATGGTCTCTATCAATTCATTTATTTTCTTCTTTTGATCCTTGGTGAGGTTTGCAAAAAGAGAGGTTAAATCATCTTCATTATCACTAGAGCTACCCTCATCATCGGATGTAGTATATTTGGGGGTGTCTCTAGAATGAACCTTCTTCTTTTTGCCGTCCTTAGCCATTAGGCATTTGTGGTCGATGTTGGGGAAGAGAAGCCCTTTGTTGATGGCGATGTTGGCGGCGTCCTCGTCGGAGGAGGAGTCGGTGGAGCTCTCGTCAGAGTCCCATTCCCGCCCCATGTGCGCCTCGCCACCCTTCTTCTTATAGTATCTTTTCTTCTCCATCCTTTTCTTCCCCTTCATGTTGTCGTCCCTATCACTATCACTTGTATATGGACATTTAGCAATAAAGTGACCGGATTTACCACACTTATAGCACACCCTCTTGGAACGAGGTTTGTAGTCCTTCCCCTTCCTTTGTTTGAGGATTTGCCGAAAGCTCTTAATGATAAGAGACATCTCCTCGTTGTCGAGCTTGGAGGCATCAATTGGGACTCTACTTGGTGTAGACTCTTCCTTCTTCTCTTCCGTTGCTTTGAATGCAATGGGTTGCACCTCGGGTGTGGAGGTGGCGCCTTACTCCAAGTTGACAATGTGTTTGGACTCCTTGATCATTAGTTCAAAGCTCACAAACTTGCCAATTACTTCCTTGGGAGACATTTATTTATATCTACGATCTCCATGGATTAGTTGCACTTGAGTGGGATTACAAAAAACAAGAGATCTTAGAATAACCTTAACCATTTCATGGTCATCCCACTTGGTGCTCCCGAGGTTTTGCACTTGATTGACCATCGTCTTGAGCCGGTTGTACATTGCTTGTGGCTCCTCTCCTTTGTTGAGGACGAATCAACCGAGTTCTCCCTTGATCGTTTCGCGCTTGGTGATTTTGGTCACCTCATCCCTTCATGCGCCGTCTTGAGGACATTCCAAATTTCTTTGGCATTTTTCAACCCTTGCACCTTATTATACTCCTCTCGACACAAGGAGGCGAGGAGTATAGAAGTTGCTTGAGAATTAAAATGCCTTATTTGGGTGGCCTCATCGGAGTCGTAGTCCTCATCGCCCACCTATGGTGCATGTGCTCCAAACTCAACAATTTCCCATATGCTTTCATGGAGTGAGGTTAGATGGTGCCTCATTCTACCACTCCACATACAATAATCTTCACCATCAAAATATGGTGGTTTGCCTAGGGGTACGGAAAGTAGAGGAGCACGTTTTGGAATGCGAGGATAGCTTAGAGGCATCTTACTATACTTCTTGTGCTCTTGGCTCTTCGAAGTGGTAGACTCGGCGCCGGATGTGGAAGGTGATGAAGAGTCGGTCTCGTAGTAGACCACCTTCTTCATTTTCTTTTTCTTCTTGTCACCCTTCCTACGTGACTTGATGGAGGAAGCGAATTCCTCCTTGTGCTTGTCGCCGGCCTCCCTTGATAGAGTCCATTCATCATTCTTCCTTCCTGAGCCTTTGGGCTTTTCAGCGGTGACCATCTCCCTCTTAGCGTGTTCTCCCGACATCACTTTGAGTTGTTAGACTCTAATGAAGCACCGGGCTCTGATACCAATTGAAAGTCACCTAGAGGGGGGTGAATAGGTAAAACCTAAAAATTATAAACTTTGAACACGCACTGTGCTCGGGGTTAGTGTTAGAAATAATTTGGAGTGCAGAATATAGTTCTCCTTGCTATGAGTTGCTTAATTAATGTGGATAACTTTGGGAGCCAACTCAAATCAATATGAGCAAGGGAACTTTTAGAGAGAGGAAAGAAGGGGAAACAAATCAAGTGGAGATCAACACAAATGAGCACGGTGATTTGTTTATTGAGGTTTGGTTCAAAGAATCTAGTCCGCGTTGAGGAGGCCACAAAGGCCGGGTCTATTTCAACCCTTTCCCTCTCTCAATTGGTCACATAGACCGATCGAGTGCTTCTCCTTAATCACTTGGGTCAGTAAGACCCCACAAGGATCACCACACACTTAGGTGTCTCTTGCTAGCTTTACAAGGCACTTAGAGAAATTAGAATGAGAAGGAGAAAGCAATCCAAGCAACAAGAGAAACAAAAGAAACATTAAACACCCTCTCTCAAGTCACTAAGCGATTGAGTTGATTTTGAGGCTTGGAGAGGATTTGATATTTTGGATTGTGTCTTGGAGTGTAGGCTTTTGCTCATGTATTGAATGTGAAGTTCAGAAAACTTGGATGGATTGAATGGTGGTGGTTGGGGGTGATTTATAGCTCCAACCACTATTCTAGCCGTTGCTGTCAATGGCACACCGGACATGGCACTGTTCATTGTCCGGTGCGTGCCACATCAGCAGACCGTTGGGGTTTAGAGCGGTTGACCGTTGAAGTCCTTTGTCCTCTTGCGGCACCGGACAATCCGGTGCATTCTGACTTCGCAGTTCTGACTTCTGACTTCTGTTGTGCACTGTTCACCGTAGTCGACCATTGGGTGCAGTTGATCGTTGCTCCGTTGACTCACCGGACATGTCTGGAGCACACTAGACAGTCCGGTGAATTATAGCGGAGCGACTCTGGGAAAACTGAGAGCGGCCAGTTCGTGGGGGTGCTCGGCCTGGGCACCGGACAGTGTCCGGTGCGCCACTGGCAGCACCAATGCTTGTCTTTGCTCCAAACTTTGTAGAGTCCCCAATTTATTTTCTTTGTTGGTTTATGTTGAACTTTATGCACCTGAGATAAATGATAAATTGGCAAACTAGTTAGTCCATATGGTTTGTGATGGACGTCAAACAACAAAATCGATTATAGGAAATGATTAAGCTCATTTCCCTTTTAGATGTCATCCTAGGGGTGAATTGGCTACATAGAAACCAAACAACTGTCAGCTGTGACAAGAGGACCGTAAAGTTAGTGTCCCCATCCAAAAATAAGTAGTAACTGAACTTTTCATGCTTGGTCTAGAAGATGGAGCCTGTCAGCATATGTCCGTAGATGGTAAGGAGACCAACCTGCTTGAGGCTATCAGAGTTGTGTCGAAGTTCCCCGACGTGTTTCCTGAGGACTTACCAAGCATGCCACTCGAGCATAAAGTTGAGTTTTCCATAGAGCTTGAACCTGGAACCCACTCTAGAGCGAGATATCAAGGATGGGCAGAAGGATGATGAGAAGATCAATGAAATTTGACAACTGATCTTAGATGGGAAAGGCAAAGATTTCCGGGAAGACATGGAAGGCATGGTATGGTTTAAAGATAGGCTATGTGTTACTGACATCAAATCGATTCGGGAGCTGATTCTCAAGGAAGCTCATGAGACAGCTTATTCTATACACCCTAGCAGTGAGAAGATGTACCAAGACCTAAAGAAAAGATTCTGGTGGTACAGTATGAAAAGGAAGATCGTAGAGTATGTTGCCATATGTGACAATTGTCACAGAATTAAGGCAGAGCATCAAAGGCCTGCAGGTTTGCTGCAACCGTTGCAGATTCCTTAGTGGAAATGAGATGAGATTGGGATGGACTTTATAGTCAGTTTGCCTCGCACTCGAGCCGGTTATGACTCCATCTGGATAGTAGTGAAATGCTTAACAAAGGCGACTCATTTCATACCAGTCAAGACCACCTATAATAGTGTAGTGTTGGCAGAGCTATACATGTCCCGAATTTTATGCTTGCATGGAGTACCATAGAAGATAGTATCAGATCAGGGAACCCAATTTTTTGCAGCAATTGCATGAAGCCTTGGGCACACACACTTGAAGTTCAGTTTAGCTTATCACCCACAGACAAATGGTCAGACTGAGAGAACAAACTAGATCCTTGAAGACATGTTGGGTGCTTGTGCTTTGCAAGACAAGTTAGGTTGGGACTAGAGGCTACCCTATGTAGAATTCTCCTACAACAACAACTATCAAGCTAGTTTGAAGATGTCACCGTTCGAAGCACTCTATGGGAGGAATTGTCAAACTTCATTGCACTAGGACCAACCCGGTGAAAGGCAGGTGTTCGGTCTAGATATTTTGCTTGAAGCCAAAGAGAATATCAAAATGGTCTAGGAGAACCTGAAGACAACACAGTTGTCAAACCCGAATTTAAGGGATAAAGCCGAGTGCGTCTCATATGTGCGCCAAAGAAGAACATCACATATAATGACAAAGTGTATAGAGATAAATGTCACAAATATCGTTATTACATAGCGGAAGTCTTACAAAAATAAATGAGAACATTAAAGTGAACTAAGTATTATTCCTTGGCACCATAAAGCTGACTAGGAGACGCCACCTAGATAAGCTCATACTCCTCGTTGTTGGTCTCCTCCTGGACCACCTGCCCTTCACCTGGGGGGTTTATATATCGCAAGGGTGAGCTCACAAAAGATCATAGCTCAACAAGTTGTGGGGAATAATGTGCATGAACTCACCAAAGGTGGGAGTCCATGTGAAGTGTTAGGCTGGTCAATAAATAATGGTTGAAGCTGAGCATTGCTTTTAATAAGTTGATCAAATTTTATTAGCAGTTACTAAATGTAAGTGTATACCAACCCAAAGTAATAGTAGATCAAAATTAATAATAAACCATAATGTGATGCAAAATGACAAATTAATTTTACTTCCATAAATTAATCATGTGAGTGTCCGAGCCGCTCATGACCGTGAGCACGACTGATATACCAGTTTTACACTCTACAGAGGTTGCACATCTTTACCCACAAGTCATGTTACCCATTTTCCAAGGGATCACGACTTCCCGTTTATCTCTACCGAGGAGACGAGGTAGGGTAGCACTACGAGGCCTTTCCAAAGTTTCACTAGTTCGAGAAAACCCGCTACGGATTCAGGAAGAAGGAAGCATAGGAATCCCCCGTCTGGAATGCCAGGCAGTCCAACCCGAGAACCTCCCTATACTCTGCAGCGACGCCTCCCTGCTTGCCCTTTCAGGTAAGGTAATCTCTCCCTAGCTTTCCTAATTACTTGGCCAAGGGTGTCCCATTCCACCCTTGTGGTAGCACTGTTTTCTCGGGTGGTTCTCCATGTTCCAATTAACACAGTAATCTTATCATGAACAATAAATAATCAACAGAAATAATAAAGAATGATCATGTGTAAAATTTATCTCAACACCCCAAACCATATATAGCAATAGCAAGACTACCCAAAAAGTTTAGTGGTGATCAAGGCATAAGGTAAAGCAGACTAGGGCAACCTATTAGGTCCCATCAAAATTATGCCTAATCATGCCATAGTGATTATAGAGAACATTATTGGGTAAATAAAAGTGGTCAAGGGCACAACTTGCCTTCAACGAGCTCCTGCTCAGAATTATCCACCTGCTAAACACCTGGGTTCTCAGTGGCTTTCTCGTCTACTCACAACAATAGAAACAAACATGGTACAAGAGAAATTAACATCACACCAAACATGAGATCATACTGCATAATAATATTCTACGCATCACAATGAGATCGTAGGTTCGAGAATCACTAAATTCAGAGCTATGGTTATGGAGTTACGATTTTCTGAAGTTATTAAGTGGTTGATATAGATTAAGCCAAATGGATAATTTTAGTCTATGTTTCATGAATAAACAGGGTTATCAGGTGATGAACGATATTAAAACAAAATTAATGCAACTGGAATGGATCAAAAAGGAATTAAAATGGATTTATTATGATTTAAACAAGTTTCTAGAATTGTTTTAATACAAAAACTCATTTTCTATATTTTTTATTCCCTTTAACAACACCCTAGACTGCGCACATGAATACTAGGAAGTTCGGGGGGCTAACTCATAAATTCTCAGGACTTAGATTAAATTCTCCTCAACACGTGATGGATTGCGGGTTGATTCACCGGAAATAGCGGAGCTCTTTTGCTTAATTGTTCGGCCGAAACGGTATGGGGGGTTTTGGCCGTCAGATCTAGAACCAAGGGTCAAGATTATAAGCTCATTTACCCGAACCGGTACACAATGCCGCGCGTAGGAAACGTAATCTACGGCTCTGGTTTAATGATTGCACGATCTGCTTTCGACCGTTCATCCAATGATTTACGGCCGAGATGAAGCCCGGGCGAAGCAGTGCATTGATCTAATCTGAACCGTTCAACACCGGACAACGGCTAGGTGCGACCGGCAGCACAGAGACCCCTGATTTGTTCGCGGCAGTTCACACACGAATCAATAGCCGAGGGCTATTCGCCCAAACCGGCCGGACCCCGATGGCGGAACAGAAATCCCACGGCGGCGCCATGGGCGGTGAACCCCACGCGAGTGTTGGCGAGCCCTAATCCTAACGTGATCATGCACAAAATGGAGTGGGGAAAGTGGCGGGCATTAAGGTTGTAGCCATACCGTGGATTATGCACCTAGGCGACCCGACCATGGCGCACGGCGGAAATCCAAGGTTCCTCGACGTTAGCGAGCAATTTAGGCAATGTTGACGATGAATCCCACGTAATGCGGCATCAGCCACCCTTCCGCAAGCCATAGGAAGCCTAAGAACACAACCCTAGTGCGCCAGTCGACGACAACCCGAAGCCCACATGCGGCGGCGCCCTGCGCTTGCTGCCCTCTTTCTCGCCTCGGTGCAACTGCACGGTGAGGGTCTCGGAGGTGGAAGGAGGGGTCGACCAGGGTTTGTAGCACCCCATATAGGCGCAAGGTGGGCCGAGGTTGGGCAACAAACCCTCTCCGAGTCATCGGCAAGATCCCGCCATTGTCAGGCGAGGTTGTTGGAGAGGGATCTGACCGCCTGGTCCCACACGTCAGCCACAGCGTGGATTAAATGAACCTGCAACGCGGGGCCTAGTTGTCGGCGACCAACCGGTGGTGTGGGCGCGCGCAAGATGAGGTGGTATCGCGGGGTTAGGATGTTAGTCACGTGAAGTTTGAAGTGTGTGCGGGTGTGGGACTAACGGGATGGGCCCACATGTCGGCGCCAGGTTCCGCAGCGTGGGCCGCATGGTCGTGCTTTGGGCCGACCCAAGGGATTTGGGCCCATGTGGCGTTTTCTAATTTTCTTTTCTTTTCTGTTTTCTTTTCTATTTACTTTTGCATCTCAAATTTGAATTCAAGTTTTGTTGTGAATTTTTGTACCCAGATCAAATGTTCAAATTAAAAATACCAGTATGACAAAATATCTTTATTTATGTATTTTCTTTACTTTGCGTGTGGTTTTCCTTTTCTTCTCTTTCCTTTTCTATTTCATCTCCAAATTCTAGGTTTCAAATTAGGTTAAACCTTCTTCTCATTATTAATGTATTATTATTATTATTAAATGCACAAATAATTAAACTCCAACATGATGCACTATTTTCTTTATTTAGTATAATTGTTGGTAATCAAGGTGACCCCATGATTTGAATATACAAAAATGAGAAAAACAACACAAGTGGTCAAATAAACCTTTTTATATTTCCCAATTCTTGTACATCCTATTCCTCCCACTATTTGGGTATTTCAACAGTCCAGGTAGTGAAGCTATGCCGACACCAGAAGAAGAGAGTTGAGCTTCGAAGTGGGGGATTATGTTTACCTGAAGGTGTCACCCAACAGAGGAATCAAAAGGTTCGGAGTCAAGGGCAAGCTAGCACCTCGATACATCGGACCGTACCAGATTCAGGCAAGTCGAGGAGAAGTGGCATATCAACTCAGCCTACCAGAAAGTCTGTCAGTAGTACATGATGTGTTCCATGTCTCAGCTAAAGAAATGTTTGTGAGTATCGGAAGAGCAATTGCCAACCGAGGATCTCGAAGTTCAAGAAGACCTAACATATATCGAGAAGCCAACTCAAATCCTAGAAATAATAGACAGAGTCACTCGAAGAAGTACCATCAGAATGTGCAAAGTCAAGTGGGCCATCATTCAGAGGAAGAAACAACTTGGGAAAGAGAAGACGATCTGAAAGCTAAATATCCCAAGCTCTTTGCTAACCAACACTGAATCTCGTGGGCGAGATTCTTTTTAAGGGGAGGTATAAAATTTCTTCTCTAATGCCTACCAAATTCAGGTGTTACCTCTTGTTTCTCTCTCTCTAGTTTCTTCTCTCTTCTTTTCATTAGAGTTATGTATACTAGGTGGGAGATTAATTATTTTTTTACTATATCAAAACATATGTGAGTCATGGGGTGTTGCATCATGCTGAGCCTAAATTATTCTTTTATTTGATGCACATGTGTGAATTATTTGAATTTGAGTTTGGAGCATGTTTGAATTTGAATTCAAAAGAAGAAAAACAAAAAGGAAAAGGATTAGAAATTCAAGAATAAAAGAAAAAGGGAAAAGAGCCTAGCTGCCCTCCCTCCTCGGCCTTTCGGCCCAAACCAGCCCAGCTAAGCCCGCCTCGCGCGCGCCCGCGTCCGCTGACAGGTGGACCCCACCGGTTGGCGTTGCGCCTTGCTCTCTCGCACGCGCTCTCCCTTTCTGTGCATTGGGGCCACTGAGGGCACCTAGAAGGGGGGGGGGTGAATAGGTGATCCTGTGAAACTTAAACTTATAGCCACAAAAACTTGTTAAGTGTTAGCACAGATAATGCCAAGTGGCTAGAGAGGAGTTTCCACAAAACACAATAACCACAGAAGATCAATCACAGAGATGGCACAGTGGTTTATCCCGTGGTTCGGCCAAGACCAATGCTTGCCTACTCCACGTTGTGGCGTCCCAATGGACGAGGGTTGCAATCAACCCCTCTCAAGCGGTCCAAAGACCCACTTGAATACCACAGTGTTTTGCTTTCTTTTCTTTATCCCGTTTGCAAGGAATCTCCACAAATTGGAGTCTCTTGCCCTTACAAGTATATGATCACAAAGAAGCACAGAGTAAGGGAGGGAAGCAACACACACAAATCCACAGCGAAACGCGCACACACACGGCCAAGAATCGAGCTCAAAAGACTATCTCAAAGTTCTCACTAGAACGAAGCTCGAATCACTGAGAATGACAAACGAATGCGCAAATACTGAGTGTGGATGATCAAGAATGCTCTAAGGTTGCTTGGTGTTCTCCTCCATGCGCCTAGGGGTCCCTTTTATAGCCCCAAGGCAGCTAGGAGCCGTTGAGAGCAAATCTGGAAGGCCAATCTTGCCTTCTGTCGTCGGGGGCACCGGGCAGTCCGGTGCACACCGGACACTGTCCGGTGCCCGATTTCCTTCCTTAAATAGCGAAGACGACCGTTGGCAGACTTGGAGCCGTTGGCGCACCGGACATGTCCGGTGCACACCGGACAGTCCGGTGCCGTCTTCTAGCCGTTGGCTCGGCCACGTGTCCCGCACAGATTGCGCGGCCGACCGTTGGCTCACCGGACAGTCCGGTGCACACCGGACAGTCCGGTGAATTTTAGCCGTACGCCGTCGGCGAATTCGCGAGAGCGGCCACTTCGCGCCGAGTCAGCCTGGCGCACCGGACACTGTCCGGTGCACCACCGGACAGTCCGGTGTGCCAGACCGAGCTGAGCCATGGCTATACACAACCATGTCTTTTGCACCTTTCCTCTTTTCTTCCTCTTTCTGTTTCTAACACTTAGACAAGTATATTAGTACACAAAACCAATGTACTAAGGCTTAGAAACATACCTTTACTTCATGATTTGCACTTTGTTCATCCATGGACATAAATTCACATTTAAGCACTTGTGTTGGCACTCAATCACCAAAATACTTAGAAATGGCCCAAGGGCACATTTCCCTTTCAATCTCCCCCTTTTTGGTGATTTATGCCAACACAACATAAAGCAACTAGAACAAGTGCAAACTCACTTCAAATAAAACTCAAATTTATTTTGATTCAATTTTGGCATATATGGATCATTCTTTGCCACCACTTGGTTTGTTTTTTTGCAAATCAAACTCAAATCTCTATCTCTAAGTCAAACACACATGTTGAAGCATAAAGAGAGTCATTCCAAAAGAGATTGATCAAAGATTTCAAAAACTCCCCTTTTTCCCATAATTACTACTTCTCCCCACAAGAAGCCAACTTTTGACAAAAGAGACAATAAAAGAGTTTTGACAAACCAAACGCTCTACTCTACTATTTTCAAATTTCTCAAGTGGTAGCTACTCCCCCTTTTTCCCATAATTACTACTTCTCCCCACAAGAAGCCAACTTTTGACAAAAGAGACAATAAAAGAGTTTTGACAAACCAAACGCTCTACTCTACTATTTTCAAATTTCTCAAGTGGTAGCTGATCCATTTATTGCTTTGGCCTTTATTTTCTCCCCCTTTGGCATCAAGCACCAAAACGGGATCAATCTTGGCCCTTTAACCCCATTGCCTCACCAAAATCTTCAATTTAGAGCAAATGGCAATAAGAGTTCATGAGATGGACTTGGAATAAGTTACCCTCTCATCGGAGTGCAGTGGAAGTCTTTCATGGTCCAAGTCCACCTTTTCCCTTTCAATTCTCCTTCGAGACTAAATCAAGCAAACTCAAGCATATGGTTAGTCTCAAATGGTCAAGTTGTAACACATCTCCCCCTAAACATGTGCATCACTTTGCAATGGACTTGTGAGGTCCAGGGAGTGTTTGTACAACTTGAGCACCATAATAAGCAACAAAATGCAGAATGGACATGATCAAAGGCATAAACACATGTATGCTACAATTCAATCCAAGTTCCGCGAATCTAAGACATTTAGCTCACTACGCAGCCTGCAAAAGGTCTTCTCATCTAGAGGCTTGGTAAAGATATCGGCTAGCTGGTTCTCGGTGCTAACATGAAACACTTCGATATCTCCCTTTTGCTGGTGGTCTCTCAGAAAGTGATGCCAGATGTCAATGTGCTTTGTGCGGCTGTGCTCAATAGGATTTTCCGCTATTCGGATAGCACTCTCATTATCACATAGGAGTGGGACTTTGCTTAGATTGTAGCCAAAGTCCCTGAGGGTTTGCCTCATCCAAAGTAGTTGCGTGCAACACTGTCCTGCTGCAACATACTCGGCCTCAGCGGTGGATAGGGCAACGGATGTTTGTTTCTTAGAGTTCCATGACACCAGGGACCTTCCTAAGAATTGACACGTCCCCGATGTACTCTTCCTATCGACCTTACATCCAGCATAGTCGGAATCTGAGTACCCAATCAAGTCAAAGTTAGACCCCTTTAGATACCAGATCCCGAAGCAAGGCGTAGCGACTAAATATCGAAGAATTCGCTTCACAGCCACTAAGTGACACTCCTTCGGATCAGATTGAAATCTAGCACACATGCATACGCTAAGCATAATATCCGGTCTACTAGCACATAAATAAAGCAAAGAACCTATCATGGACCGGTATGCTTTTTGATCAACGGACTTACCTCCTTTGTTGAGGTCGGTGTGTCCGTCGGTCCCCATCGGAGTCTTTGCGGGCTTGGCGTCCTTCATCCCAAACCGCTTCAGCAAGTCTTGCGTGTACTTCGTTTGGGAGATGAAAGTGCCATCCTTGAGTTGCTTCACTTGGAACCCAAGGAAGTAGTTCAACTCGCCCATCATCGACATCTCGAATTTCCGCGTCATCACCCTGCTAAACTCTTCACAAGACTTTTGGTTAGTAGAACCAAATATTATGTCGTCGACATAAATTTGGCATACAAAAAGATCACCATCGCAAGTCTTAGTAAAAAGAGTTGGATCGGCTTTCCCAACCTTGAAAGCATTAGCAATTAAAAAATCTCTAAGGCATTCATACCATGCTCTTGGGGCTTGTTTAAGTCCATAGAGCGCCTTAGAGAGCTTACACACGTGGTCGGGGTACCGCTCATCCTCGAAGCCAGGGGGTTGCTCCACATACACCTCCTCCTTTATTGGCCCGTTGAGGAAAGCGCTCTTCACATCCATTTGGTACAACCTGAAAGAATGGTGAGCGGCATACGCTAGCAAGATACGAATGGACTCTAGCCTAGCCACAGGAGCAAAAGTCTCCTCAAAGTCCAAACCTGCGACTTGGGCATAACCTTTTGCCACAAGTCGAGCCTTGTTCCTTGTCACCACTCCGTGCTCGTCTTGTTTGTTGCGGAACACCCACTTGGTTCCCACAACATTTTGCTTGGGACGAGGCACCAGCGTCCAAACTTCGTTGCGCTTGAAGTTGTTAAGTTCCTCCTGCATGGCCAACACCCAATCCGGATCTAGCAAGGCCTCCTCTACCCTGAAAGGCTCAATAGAAGAGACAAAGGAGTAATGCTCACAAAAATTAACTAATCGAGATCGAGTAGTTACTCCCTTGCTAATGTCACCCAAAATTTTGTCGACGGGATGATCCCTTTGAATCACCGCTCGAACTTGGGTTGGAGGTGCCGGTTGTGCTTCTTCCTCCATCACGTGATCATTTTGTGCTCCCCCTTGATCACACGCCTCCTTTTGATGAACCTGTTCATCGTCTTGAGTTGGGGGAGGCACCGTTGTTGAGGAAGAAGGTTGATCTCGTTCATCTTGTTCCTGTGGCCGCACTTCTCCAATCGCCATGGTTCGTATAGCGGCCGTCGGAACATCTTCTTCATCTACATCATCACAATCAACAACTTGCTCTCTTGGAGAGCCATTAGTCTCATCAAATACGACGTCGCTAGAGACTTCAACCAAACCCGATGATTTGTTGAAGACCCTATACGCCTTTGTATTTGAATCATAACCTAATAAAAACCCTTCTACAGCTTTGGGAGCAAATTTAGAATTTCTACCCTTCTTCACTAGAATGTAGCACCTGCTCCCAAATACACGAAAGTAAGATACATTGGGTTTGTTATCGGTTAGTAGCTCATACGAAGTCTTCTTGAGGAGGCGATGAAGGTAGACCCTATTGATGGCGTGGCAAGCCGTGTTCACAGCTTCCGACCAAAAGCACTCGGGGGTCTTGAACTCTCCAAGCATCGTCCTTGCCATATCGATCAGCGTCCTGTTCTTCCTCTCTACCACACCATTTTGCTGTGGTGTGTAGGGAGCGGAGAACTCGTGCTTGATCCCTTCCTCCTCAAGGAACTCCTCCACTTGAAGGTTCTTGAATTCGGACCCGTTGTCGCTCCTTATCTTTTTCACCTTGAGCTCAAACTCATTTTGAGCTCTCCTTAGGAAGCGCTTAAGGGTCCCTTGGGTTTCAGACTTATCCTGCAAAAAGAGCACCCAAGTGAAGCGGGAAAGTCATCAACAATAACTAGACCATACTTACTTCCTCCTATGCTTAGATAGGCGACGGGTCCGAAGAGGTCCATATGTAGCAGTTTCAGGGGTCTTGATGTGGTCATCACATTTTTGCTGTGATGCGCTCCTCCCACCTGTTTACCTGCCTGACAAGCTACACAAGGTCTATCTTTTTCGAATTGTACGTTAGTCAAACCTATCACGTGTTCTCCCTTTAGAAGCTTGTGAAGGTTCTTCATCCCCACATGTGCTAAGCGGCGATGCCACAGCCAGCCCATGCAAGTCTTAGCCATTAAGCATGCATCTAGACCGGCCTCTTCTTTTGCAAAATCAACTAAGTAAAGCTTGCCGTCTAATACACCCTTAAAGGCTAGTGAACCATCACTTCTTCTAATGACAGACACATCTACATTTGTAAAAAGACAATTATATCCCATATTGCATAGTTGACTAATAGATAGCAAATTGTAACCAAGAGACTCAACTAAAAACACATTGGAAATTGAGTGCTCATTAGAAATTGCAATTTTACCTAACCCTTTTACCTTGCCTTGATTCCCATCACCGAATATAATTGAATCTTGGGAATCCTTATTTTTGACGTAGGAGGTGAACATCTTCTTCTCCCCCGTCATATGGTTTGTGCATCCGCTGTCGATAATCCAGCTTGAACCCCCGGATGCATAAACCTGCAAGGCAAATTTAGGCTTGGGTCTTAGGTACCCAACTCATGTTGGGTCCTACAAGGTTAGTGCAAATATCCTTAGGGACCCAAATGCAAGTTTTGTCTCCCTTGCATTTTGCCCCTAACTTCCTAGCAACTATTTTCCTATCCTTTCTACAAATAGCAAAGGAAGCATTTAAAGCACAATAAATTGTAGAATGTTCATTCACTACTTTCCTAGGAGCATGAATAATATTCTTTCTAGGCACATGATGAATAGCATTTCTCCTAGACATATTTCTACCATGCATATAGGAAGAACTAGAAGCAAACATGGCATGAGAGTCAAAATCATCATAAGCATTATAACTCCTATAAGCATTTCTAGTTTGTCTCCTATCATGATATATAAAAGCATGGTTCCTTTTAGTACTACTAGCCATAGGAGCCTTCCCTTTCTCCTTGACGAAGATGGGAGCCTTATGGCTTGTTAAGTTCTTGGCTTCCCTCTTGAAGCCAAGCCCATCCTTAATTGAGGGATGTCTTCCAATTGTGTAAGCATCCCTTGCAAATTTTAACTTATCAAATTCATTCTTGCTAGTCTTAAGTTGGGCATTAAGACTAGCCACTTCATCATTTAGTTTTGAAATTGAAACTAAGTGTTCACAACAAGCATTAATATCAACATCCTTACACCTAGTGCAAATTTCAACATGTTCAACACAAGAGTTAGATTTACTTGCTACTTCTAGTTTAGCATTTAAATCATTAATTTCACCTTTTAAAGAAGAAATGGTTTCATTACAAGTAGAAAGTTCACAAGAAAGCATTCCATTTCTTTTAACTTCTAGAGCAAGTGAATTTTGTGCACTAACAAATTTATCATGCTCTTCATATAAAAGATCTTCTTGTTTCTCTAAGATTCTATCCTTTTCATTCAAGGCATCAATCAATTCATTAATCTTAGCTATCTTAGTTCTATCCAATCCCTTGAATAAACTAGAGTAATCTATTTCATCCTCACTAGACTCATCATCACTAGAAGAATCATAAGTATTAGCATTACGAGTGATTACCTTCTTTTCCCTTGCCATGAGGCAAGTGTGATGCTCGTTTGGGAAGAGGGCCGATTTGTTGAAGGCAGTGGCGGCGAGTCCTTCGTCGTCGGAGTCGGACGAAGAGCAATCCGAATCCCACTCCTTTCCAAGGTGTGCCTCGCCTTTGGCCTTCTTGTAAGCCTTCTTGTTCTCTCTCTTCCCATTTTTCCCTTGCTCCTGGTCACTATCATTTTCGGGACAGTTAGCAATAAAATGACCAACCTTACCACATTTGAAGCATGAGCGCTTCCCCTTTGTCTTGGTCTTCCTTGGTTCCCCCTTGCGACCATTTAGCGCCGTCTTGAATCTCTTGATGATGAGAGCCATCTCTTCATCATTGAGCCCGGCCGCCTCAACTTGCGCCACCTTGCTGGGTAGCGGCTCCTTGCTCCTTGTTGCCTTGAGAGCAATGGGTTGAGGCTCATGGAGTGGACCATTCAACGCGTCGTCGACGTATCTCGCCTCCTTGATCATCATCCGCCCGCTTACGAATTTTCCGAGTACCTCCTCGGGCGTCATCATCGTGTACCTGGGATTCTCACGAATATTGTTCACGAGATGAGGATCAAGAATGGTAAAGGACCTTAGCATTAGGCGGACGACGTCGTGGTCCGTCCATCGCGTGCTTCCGTAGCTCCTTATTTTGTTGATGAGGGTCTTGAGCCGGTTGTACGTTTGGGTTGGCTCCTCTCCCCTTATCATGGCGAACCGTCCAAGCTCGCCCTCCACCAACTCCATTTTGGTGAGCATGGTGATGTCATTCCCCTCGTGAGAGATCTTGAGGGTGTCCCATATTTGCTTGGCATTGTCCAAGCCGCTCACCTTGTTGTACTCTTACCTGCACAAGGACGCTAAGAGAACAGTAGTAGCTTGTGCATTTCTATGGATTTGTTCATTTATGAGCATAGAGTTATCTGAGCTATTAAACTTCATTCCATTCTCTACAATCTCCCAAATGCTTGGATGGAGAGAGAATAAGTGACTATGCATTTTGTGACTCCAAAATCCGTAGTCCTCCCCATCGAAGTGTGGAGGTTTGCCAAGAGGAATGGAAAGCAAATGCGAATTCGAACTATGTTGAATATGAGAATAATCAAATGAAAAGTTCGAATTGACCGTCTTTTTGTAGTCGTTGTCGTCGTCCTTTTGGGAAGAGGAAGATTCGTCGCTGTCGTAGTAGACGATCTCCTTGATGCGTCTTGTCTTCTTCTTCTTCCCTTCTTTGCGTCTGTGTCCCGAGCCCGAGTCGGTAGTCTTGTCGTCCTTTGGCTCGTTGACGAAGGACTCCTTCTCCTTGTCGTTGATCACGATTCCCTTCCCCTTAGGATCCATCTCTTCGGGCGGTTAGTCCCTTTCTTGAAGAGAACGGCTCCGATACCAATTGAGGGCACCTAGAAGGGGGGGGGGTGAATAGGTGATCCTGTGAAACTTAAACTTATAGCCACAAAAACTTGTTAAGTGTTAGCACAGATAATGCCAAGTGGCTAGAGAGGAGTTTCCACAAAACACAATAACCACAGAAGATCAATCACAGAGATGGCACAGTGGTTTATCCCGTGGTTCGGCCAAGACCAATGCTTGCCTACTCCACGTTGTGGCGTCCCAACGGACGAGGGTTGCAATCAACCCCTCTCAAGCGGTCCAAAGACCCACTTGAATACCATAGTGTTTTGCTTTCTTTTCTTTATCCCGTTTGCAAGGAATCTCCACAAATTGGAGTCTCTTGCCCTTACAAGTATATGATCACAAAGAAGCACAGAGTAAGGGAGGGAAGCAACACACACAAATCCACAGCGAAACGCGCACACACACGGCCAAGAATCGAGCTCAAAAGACTATCTCAAAGTTCTCACTAGAACGGAGCTCGAATCACTGAGAATGACAAACGAATGCGCAAATACTGAGTGTGGATGATCAAGAATGCTCTAAGGTTGCTTGGTGTTCTCCTCCATGCGCCTAGGGGTCCCTTTTATAGCCCCAAGGCAGCTAGGAGCCGTTGAGAGCAAATCTGGAAGGCCAATCTTGCCTTCTGTCGTCGGGGGCACCAGACAGTCCGGTGCACACCGGACACTGTCCGGTGCCCGATTTCCTTCCTTAAATAGCGAAGACGACCGTTGGCAGACTTGGAGCCGTTGGCGCACCGGACATGTCCGGTGCACACCGGACATGTCCGATGCACACCGGACAGTCCGGTGCCGTCTTCTAGCCGTTGGCTCGGCCACGTGTCCCGCGCAGATTGCGCGGCCGACCGTTGGCCCGGCCGACCGTTGGCTCACCGGACAGTCCGGTGCACACTGGACAGTCCGGTGAATTTTAGCCGTACGCCGTCGGCGAATTCCCGAGAGCGGCCACTTCGCGCCGAGTCAGCCTGGCGCACCGGACACTGTCCGGTGCACCACCGGACAGTCCGGTGTGCCAGACCGAGTTGAGCCATGGCTGTACACAGCCATGTCTTTTGCACCTTTCCTCTTTTCTTCCTCTTTCTGTTTCTAACACTTAGACAAGTATATTAGTACACAAAACCAATGTACTAAGGCTTAGAAACATACCTTTACTTCATGATTTGCACTTTGTTCATCCATGGACATAAATTCACATTTAAGCACTTGTGTTGGCACTCAATCACCAAAATACTTAGAAATGGCCCAAGGGCACATTTCCCTTTCAGCCACCTTGTCGGCACCCTGGCCCGTTGCGCGCTCGTGCGATGTGTCGCTGTCCCACGGGCCCGGCTTGCCAGTCCCTCTCCCCTCCTTCAACCGTCCGCTCACGCGGACCACACTCGCATGCTGAGACCGTCGCGACCACATCGCCTCCTAGCACGAAACCGTCGTCCCGACCCTCTCTTCAAGTCCTTGCGCACCCACTTTCCCACTGCCTCATTCACTTCGCCTCTGCGCACTCACCCGAGCTGCGACGACCGTTCTTCAAGCTTGCCAGAGCTTCCCCATCGCCAGGCTTCCTGTGCCGATTCCACCACCAGCAAGGCCTGCCCACCGTCCTTGGTCGTGCTCCGCCACCGCCAGGCAAAGTTCCACCGTCGATTGTGCCTCACCCGTGGTGAATTCCCCGTTGGACTTCTCCTTCTCTCTCCCCCATTCCCTCTATTCAGTGATCACCGGCGACGGCACCTCGCCGTTGTACCGAGACCCCCTAGCCAACCGCAACCGCCCTGTGCCCCTTTCGCCCGCGCGGAGTCACCGGCTCCGGCCATGGCGCTCGCGCCGAGCACGCAGCTGAGGAAGACGGCAGCCCTGACAAGGGGGACCCACCCATCAGCCTCACTCGTCTCCCCCTCTCCTTTCCCCTCATGTAGTCGCTGACTAGTGGACCTCCTGGTCCCACGTGTCAGTACCGCGCACAGCAGTAAACCTCTCCCCCTCCGCTCTGTGTCGTCGCCTGGTGGGCCCTGCCCATCAGTGCGCGTCCGCGCCCGCGCGCTCGCCCGCTGGATCTAATCCTGGCCATCAATCTGAGATCTAACACCTAAAAAGACCCGATAGCCCTTCAGTTTGCAGCTTTATAAAAAGAACCCTCGACTTCTAAGTAATAGAACCCGCTGTCCCTGGAGTTTGCAGCCAAGCCCCTGGGATCTTGCAGAAAGAACCCCAGACTTTATTTTTATCACAGAAATAAGTCATTTTGTATTTTGAATTCCAAAACTTGTTTATTTCATATCTTTTGCATATGAACTTCAAATTGGGTGGTTCAAATTGCAAAATGTTCATAAAATTATTCTCTATTTGTTAAAATTACTATCTTTCACTGTCTGCATGTCTTAATTTTATGTCTAGGCTATAGGTGCATTTAAAGTAATGGTTTATTATGCAAAAAGAAATAAAAAGGGAAACACTAATGATAATTAAGTGATTAACTTTGTGAAGTTAATATCATGTAATGTATGAACCCATCCCTGGTATAATTTGAATAATCCACTAAGATGACTATAGTAAGTTATGTAATCCACTGGGATAAGCAGTACTTAGAGAACCATAAACCCCTAGGTTTATTTGTCTACCCTAGAATCTAGATTTCACTCTGTTATTTGTACTTTTCTGTTGAACTTGTGTTCACTTGAATGCATATGTTTGGTGTAATGTTCCTTTATCATTTCCCAAATGTGTTGAATGCATGATTGCTTTGTGTAGACAATGAGCAGTCCATGGTTCCTGAGTGTGTTGCTGGAGACTTCCCTGAGCAGCAACCTAGTGAAGGCAAGTGTCCTCTGACCCATTATGTCCTACTTACTTTATAATTCACTATCCCGCATTACTTAATGGAAACCTAAGGATTGACTAGCTTTGTATTTACCTTGTACTTGATTACCTTTTAGGTTATTATGGTTAGCTTCATGCTATTGCTTCACTTTAAATCAACGAATATGATGAGAATATTTATGATACGATGATGTTATATTGATTATGATGATAAACTGTGATACTTTAGGGGACTCAAGTTGTTTCTTGAGTACCTCTCCGTAAGGACCTGTTCGTTGAGAGACCACCGGGATAACAGTACAACCATGAAGGTGGAATGGGATGCCCTTAGCTGAATAATTAGAGGAACTTGAGATGTAGTCGGCTTCGCCGTTGTGCTGTCAATGGGGTCCGGGCACAGTGCTTGCTCTGCCGAGGCTGGTTGCCGAGATTCTTTCGATTTGGTTTTGTTAGTCACCCTTCTAGTGGGGAGAGGTACTGTGTTTATCAAACTGGAGAAACCTAACGGGCGGTTATGGCCTCTAGGGAATCTTTGTAAAGGCTACATAGTGAAACCTTGCCTACTCACCTTGGTAGTGTTTGAGGGTTTGATCGACCCGAGGCAAAAAGGGATCACGACTTGTGGGTAAAGTGTGTAACTTCTATAGAGTGTTAAAAACTGGTATATCAGTCGTGCTCACGGTTAAGAGGAACCTTGGGATCCTCTTTGATTAGAGTAATACTGGATACTTTTATGATGATGGTAAATGGTGATGATTATAACTATGGTTTCTGGTATTTTCTCTTTGAGGTAGTACTTTTGGGTAATAACTTGGGTTTATTACTAAAACTTGGCTTTTCTACTAGTAATAAATACCTGACCAACTAAAAGCAACTGCTTTAACCTTAATCCCGCATACAACTAGTCCACTTTAGTCAAACGGGACATTTGCTGAGTAAGTTGATGTGTACTCACCCTTGCTTTAAACCCCCAACCCTAGGTTGTCCTCATTGCAATCAGTGCTCAGGAGGAGATGAAGGCAACATGGAGGACTTTCAGGAGTTTTAGGACTACGATGAGTTCTTGTTGTGTTAGTGGCAAACCCCAGTCAGCTGCCTGTGAAGGCTTTATCTTCTATATTTCGTATCTGCACTTTGATTATGTTAATGACTAAGTTAAGTTAACGACTCTGTGGATGTCTTGGACATCTTAATGTAATAAAGTACTATTTCCTCTATTATTTTGAGCAATGTGTGATGATGTCCAACTATGTAATCATTGTGTACGTGAGTTTTTGATCCTGGCACGTACATGATTTGCATTCGGTTTGCCTTCCAACATCGAGTGTGACACAGGGGAGGCATCATCATAAAGAAAATCATTATGGTTGAAAGCTTCATACAGAAGATCGTCATGATCATGGCCTTTGTTCCGATGGTCCCTATGTTGGTACTAGTGCTCTAGTTGCTCTATATTTTGCGCGATGTTACACATCTGCTCAGTAGCTTCATCAATTTGCTTCTGAAACTCAGAGAGCCGAAGCATCTTTTCTTTGTGTTTCTCCACTTATTGATGGATATTTTCAAGGTTCTGGATTTCTCTGTCAAGCACTTCGTCTTGTGGCATCGGGCTGACTGCTTCCTCTTTTGGTTTCGTGCTTCTTAGAGGAATGCTTGCTCTCCTTGGTTGGTATCCAAGGGAGTGAGGACTAGATGTGACAATGGGGTCTAAATTTTACACTATAAGATTTAAGGATCGAATTAGATTAGGATCAGGCCCTATTTCTATACATTTATGAACTAAAATTTATTTAGGGCTCTACCATTTTGTGAAGAAGCATTTGGATCATGATCCATTACCACCCCTAGTGACAACGGCGCTAGTCATTGTCGATTTATTTGGCGGCATGATGAAGTTTTTTGTGGTCGTGGAAGTGAGTTCACGGGAGGTGGGCGTCAATGTTGAGCACTTGTTTTTGAGACCTTTAGGTATCAAAAACAAGGCAACACAATGAAACTGAAATTTCACTTTCATCTTTAAACTCTTCTTCTTTGAGGATAAGGTTGGATTTAAAGAAGAAAGTGTGACAGTTATTAAAAAGGATGGTATTAACAAAATAGTAATTTGGGGAATGTAAGTACGAACATCAAACATATCATGTAGTATTATAAACATTGCTTACTTCCTTTGACTTTTTAGTATTAAATTAGAGATTACATTTATACCTTCAGCTTTGTGAAGCTTACAAGACGAAGGAAGAATTACAACTTCGTAAATGAGAGCTGTCCGCTCTTTGTCTGATCGGAGATGTCTAAATGGATGTCACTGTTCCTCTATTTATAGACATAGAGTACAACCTTGGTAAAATTACATTTACACTCAAGCCTATACATTTGAACTATTTAGCAAGGGAAGGGTAATGGTGTCTTTTCCTTCTGTCATCTTGGTGAATGAACTCAAAATGACCTGCTTTGGCTTCCTCCACCTTAGTTCATAGCTTTTTTATGATGTTATCCTAAAGCTTGTACTTTTGTCCGTAATTGATTCATTCGAAGATGCTTTTGGTAAGAGTACTGTAACACTTAGAAATAGACCAGAAAACATATATTATCTTGGTGTTTTGAGGACCTTCAGAAGAAGAGGCCCCCCAACAATTGCATACACCCAGTTGTTGCATACCTTGATCGTGATTTGAGAAGCACTCAATTTGAACTCGTTCTAGAAAACCTCATAAATAACCCAACCAAAACAAGATTTTTGATCTGCGCATGGATTTTTGAGTTGCTGATGTTCATACTTCACGATTAGACATCTTTCCCTCTTTGCAAACTTGTGGTAAAATTTGAGGCGATTCTGCCTCATTTTCAGTGCCCAGCATTGCCACCCATGTGCGTAGCACTACCGCACCCTGGCACTACCAGACTTCAGCTCAGCACTACCGTGCCCACTACTCTGTGTTTTTGCTTTGATCTTTTACAAATAGTGGTGTTGTTTCTCTCCTAGTGTTTTTGTGTGATCAAACGACACTGGTTTGATCTGCATAATGATCTAGTGCTTTGTGAGTCCCTAGAGGCTTTGGGGTAAAGTTAGGGATCAAGTCACGGTGCTATTCTTGCAAGAGAATTTTTAGTGGGTCTCATTCACCCCTCATTTGGTCGCCTCACCGGTCCTTTAGTTGGTATCAGAGCCGGTTAAGGATTTCCTTACCCTAATAGGTCTGAAATCCACGAAGGTGACATGAAATGAGGTGTTGGCAAACCTCCATTCTTCAATGGGACGAACTACCCACACTAGAAGATCTACATGTCAGCATATCTTTGGAGTATTGGGTACCACGTCTAAGGGATTTGTCTCGACGTTGCATTCAATGCTACAAGTGATCGAATCACTCCAATTCAAGTGGAGTTTCATGATTCAAACAACAAAGCTCGCAACACTTTGTTCTCATGTATCTCACTTGATGAGTTTGAGTGAGTTGGGCATTTGGGTACGACTCATGAGATCTAGTCCACCCTCAAGAAGTTCTATGAGGGCAATGATCATGTGAAGACCAGACACTTTGAGATGTACCGAGGAGAGTACGAGAACTTTGTGCAGTTGGCTGGAGAGACCATTAATACAATGTTTTCTCGGTTCTAATCAATTGTGAACAAGATGCATGCCAACAAGGCACAACTTTCCTATGATGATCATGAGAGAACGCTCAAATTGCTACATGCACTAGATTGGAGGGTTTGGAAGGTGAAGGTATCGATAATCATTGAGTCACACAACTATGAGACTCTCACCATGGATGAGCTGTTTAGCAAGCTCAATTCCACTGAGAATCTGAGATTGGCCATCAGACCTAGCCCAAGATTGAGAACCTTGGTGCACCCACCATGACCCTAGTCTCTAGATGTGGTTCTGGTTCTAACCCCTCACCTGCTTTGTTTTCTCTATCTTCTTTACTATCTATCATAGAGGAGCAGGTGGAGAGCCTTGGGGATAGGAGCTGGTGCTTGTGGCTAGCCGGTTCATAGGGTTTCACAACAACGACCAGAACCGTGCGGCGTGGCGGGTTGAATAATGGATGCTTCAACTGCGGTGACCCTGGCCACTTCATCGCTAATTTCCCCTAGAAGGGCAAACAGGAGGCTAGCCCATGCAACCACTCTAGTTGGTGCAAGGGCAAGCGGGAGAATGCCTCTAGTAAGCACAAGTTCGGAGAGGTTTGACAAGGAGGTGCTGAAGAAGTACCTCCAAAAGGCAAAGGTTAAGGAATGCACCTTCCTTACCTCCCTGAGCAACCTCGACCACGACTCCGATGAGTCAGCCTCTTCTTCGAGCAACGAGAAGCTCGAGAGGCATGTTTAGGAGAAGCTCAATAGACTCTGCTTCCTCGTCGACACCACATGAAGATTTTGTACCATGGCCCTTGGAGATGATGCGGTGGGTGGTAATGGCAAGGATCTCGGCGATGACTCTACATCTAAGGTACTATGTTCCATTGATGATCTTGCCACCGAGGTAGAGGAGCTGACAACTACTTTGGCTAGTCAGGATAAGTTACTTAGGTAGGCTGCTCATGGGAGAAGAGAGTTTAGATCCAAGTATGAGAGCATGCTTAAGAAGCTTCAGTCTGCTAGAGTTTCAGTTGTGGTGTCTAATGAGACAGAATGTGATGAGTGCACTCTACACATGTCAAACATCACAACTTTACAGACCAAGTATGCCACCTTGCTAGATGAGCATGATGAGTTGAGATCTAGATCTAGCTTGTTAGGTATGTGTATCTCTTGTTCTAGCTTGCAGACTAAGCTAGCGGAGAGAAACACTAAGATAGCCTCGCTTGATGAGGCTAGCTCAGTGAGTATCCCTGCACTTGTGTAGTGTGCACTTTGTGAGGGTTTGTAGTCAGCTCTCGAGTCCTACAGACATGACAAGACCCAAATTGAGGAAGAAAAAACATACTTTCAATCGATCTTGAGCTGGGTGTCTAGCATTGAGCCCCAATTGGGCAAGGTGGTCATTCAGTTGAAGAGAGGAACCGACGAACTGGGTATAAGCTTTGCTTCTAGGTCTGGGAGTGACGCTCAGTTCAGAAAAGTTGGTGAGTGCAATGGCTTGAAACCCTCAGAGAAACCTTCAGCCACTCTCAAGATTATCAAAATCACCCACCTAAGCCTATTGCCCTTGTGAGAAATGGTGTGTTTGAGGAGCTTGTGAGAGATCCTCCTTAGAAACAAGTGTGGATTCCAAAACCTAACCATCTCAGGACCACACTTGACACTCTCCCCAAAATCTCTAGTGATCCCCTCTCTAGAGCCCCTCAGCCACCCAAAAACCCAAAAACTCACAAACAGACTCACCTAAGAGAGAAGTGAGGTTCCATTGTGACTATTGTGAGAGGGATGAGCATTTGGCTTTAGGAGGGATAAAGATGAGTGGTGGGTTTTGTAGGAAACTATGTCGCCTAACAGGGGGGTGAATTAGGACCTCTAAAACTTCTTTCTAAACTAGACCACAATTAAATCCCTAGAGCAAAAGCTAGGAAGATAAACAATCTAGAATGTGCAAGCTAGGTTTTGTCTAAGTGTTGCTATCTCTACCGCAAAGCCTAAGTTTCAATTCTAAATAATCTAACTACAAAGGCGAGATTGAAACTTAAACACTTAATATAAATGCGGAAGGTAAAGAGCAACGTTGACATGCAAACTCTCATGGATAACGTTGGTATTTTTACCGAGGTATCCGGAACCACGCATGGTTCTGACTAATCCTCTTTGGTGCTCCTATGCAAAGGGTGGCCCACACGAGGGCTAAGAACCTCGGTCGAGTAACTCCGTAGAGAGCCATGTGACATCTCCACGCGCAAGTGGTGCTCCGCTTCCGGCTCCTCTCGGACGCTCCTCGTTGTCTCCACTATCGAGCTTCCGGCCGAAATGCCGTGGGCCTCGTTCCCTTTGCTACACGGTGGCGGTCGTGACACAAACTCAGTTGTCACAGTCTCGCAAGACTCTCACCCCACTCGGTACAATTACAACGGATCGCGCAAGAGTCGAGGGGTTGTGTGGTTTTTCTAAACTCACTCAACTAACTAGGATTCACCTAGAGCAAGCACATAAACGGTCTAACTAACCTAAGCACTTCACAAAGCACCTACGCTAATCACCGAGTGATTCTATTAAGCACTTGGGTGTATGAGCACTTGGAAATGTCTACAATATGTCTTGGTATGTTGCTTGAGCTCCCATACATCCAAATGCTCGGTTGGTTGGGTATTTATAACCTCCCCCACAATTCTAGTTGTTGGACAGAAAGCTGATTGCTGTGTCGTCGGGCGAACCAGACAGTTCGGTGCACACCTGACATGTACGGTGCCCTGGCCACGTCAGTCGACTGTTCCCAAACTGTTCGGTGTACACCGAACAGTCTGGTGCTACAGCCTCAAGAGCCCCTGGTTGCGGGCTTTCTGCGCAGACTGCCCGGCACCTCACCAAACAGTCCGGTGCACATCAGATAGGTACTGTTCACTGTCTGGTGTGCCACCAGAGCGCTAGCTGACTGCCCACTTCATGGATTTCTCCACTGTTTCTTTTGGGCTTCTTTTGTTCTTGATTCTTGGACTTCTACACATCTTTTAGGTCTTATTTTTATGTGTTATATCCTTGGTGCCTTAGTCCAATCCTCTTCGCATCCTGTGAACTATAAACACAAACACTAGCAAACACATTAGTCCACATGTTATGTTGATCATCAAACACCAAAATCATTTAGACAAATGGGTCAGGGTGCATTTTCCTTACAATCTCTCCCTTTTTGGCGATTGATGACAACACCACCAAAGCAAGCAAATATAACAAACATTTTGATTAAAATATGCAGTCTACTTGCTAGGATGCATGAATGTCCCTACAATGTGAGATTATGGACTTAAGCCTCCCCCTAACTCCATAATCCACATATTTCCTATTTTAGACCAAAGATACTTGTAGAACCAAAACCACTTGTAAGATCAAGATTTTAAATTTTTAAATGGGTGGTGTTTGGTGTTTGATATATTTTGAGTTGCTTTGGTCCCTAAAACTTCTCCCCCTTTGGAATCGGCACCCGCCCTAATCCCAAGATGAGGAGGGGGCCTAAGTGTTTTGCCTGTTAGGTGGATTCAGGATGAACACAAGAGCACACGAGGGATTATAGTGGTTCAGGCCGCCAGAGCGTAATACCCTACCTCCACTGTGTGTATGTTGTATTGAGTGTGTGTGTGTAAGCGTGTATCTGAGTCTGTATGAGCCTATCCTTTGTAACGCTGTGTGCCTTCCCTTTTATAGTTTAAGGGAGGCACATACAAGGATGTTGAGCCCCGACATGTGGGCCCAGGAGCATAATGGTAGGAAGACATTATGTGAATAGTAAATGCTGACAGTACACAAGGATCCTCCGCCTTAGTAACATATGAGTAATCAGCGGGTGTCATGATGACCGTAGTCCATGCAGCATTGATAGTCGAAACATGCGAGTAATGGTGAGTAATAGCTCGGCCCACGTATTGTGGACTGAGCATGCCGCCTGTCAGTGGAATGGACATGCGCACGTCCTATCCGCAATGAATGCGGAGGCGCACGTAGCCCAGAGGCGTCATGCTAGGTTCCGCCTATTGGCTTATGCTGCACGTAGTATGCCACATGGCAGCATCGGGTCTCCGCCTAAGCGGGGAGCAGGAGTGTATGCGGATAGGTCCGGATCTCACCAGACTAGGTCTGGACACGTGTCAGCACCGGACCCCCACCTGGGCCCTGATTAAGGCCCGGGTGTGTTCTGTCCTGGAACCTTGGGACCCTACTGTGGGCGGCCCGGACCCCATACGAGGGGGGGGGTCCGGATCCCATTCCAGGGGTCTAGTCCATACACGTGGGGGTCCTGGACCAATCTTAGAGGTCCAGACTGTATATCCAGGGGTCCGGCACTTTCCCATGGGGGTCCGGACTCACTGTAGATGCCTTGTTGTATATCGCTTCCTCTAGACATGTGGTGGCTCTAGACCCGCCCTTGTGGTGGGGTCAGGCACTATTGCTGGCCCAGAGTAGTCGCCCGAGGCTAGGGCGAGTCATGGTCTGGTCCCACATACAACTCTTTTACCACATGACTAAAGATAGCCGTGTGGGTATTGCGTCCTTATATAGTAGCAAGGGGTACCCTAGTTTCAGGTTACTGACAGTGGCCCCCGAGCCCACCTCAGGGGAGGATGCGAGCCTGCAGGTGGGGCTAAAGCTTGTACTTCGCCACAATATGGCCTGATTGGTGATTTGCGCACCGTTTCAGCACGTCTGCTGACGCACCCTATGTCAATCACCTTCGGTCACGCCAACTGCCATATCTGTTCCCGCGGCTGATTGACCCATGGCCCCCACGCCTGGTGGTTTCATCGGGCCACGTGCGGGGCGCCTCGTTACCACTACATTGGTTTAAAAAATTACCTTCTGTCTTCTACAGCGGCCCCGAGGAGGCGCACTATCGGCGCGTGCGGCGGTTCACTTTTTCTGCACCCGAAATCCAACTCGCAAAGTGTATGACCTATGGACTCGGGCCCCCGTGTCATAGACTGGGCTGTCTGGGTCCTAGGTGCCCGTCGAGCGATATTTCCTGCAGCGATTTTGGGGGCGCGCAGAAGAGTTTCCCTGAACAGGGACTTAGGTTTCCTTGAAAAAGGATTCACCCCGCGTGCAGCAGTTACCCTTTCGCATTCTCTTCCAATCGACTGCGCCTCTTTTCCTTCATGCTCCTCTGCGCCTCTTTGCCTTCATGCTCTTCTGCTCTACATCTGTGCTGCCGCTCAAGCCATGACTTCGCTTGGCCATCCCGACTGCTTTCAGTCTGAGGAGGCACTCAATCTGGTGCACGACCTGCTTGGGTGGAGCACGCCAGGGCTCGTCGGAAGAATCCATGCTGGCGCCGTCCCCCTCTGTAACACCCAAAATCTTACTTTGAAAGTTTAGTAAAAGTTCTCCAAAGATTTTGATATTAGAATGCCGTCCAATAAAATTTTGTTACATTTAAAACAACATCACCTAAAACAAACACGTTCCTAATAAAAGAATCTCTATATGAATTTGTCACTCCTTGGTTGAAATGAATATTTATAATTATTCTCTAAAAGAATTTTATATTAGAGTTTACATTTCTTAAACTCCCCATTCTATGTGTGTATGAACCCTATATTTGAAAGCATATCTTAATAAGATTAATAGATAGATAAATTGGCAAAGTTTATACTGGGGTTTTGTGTGTGCATCAAATAATGTTCACAATAATAATAATAAAAATATAATAATTGACTTGAATAAAGTTTAAATCCTAACTTGAGAATTAGGGTTTTAGAAATAATATGTAAAAGAGAAGGAAGAAATTACTATGTGAATAAAAATAGTTATAATATATATATTATTTTTGTACAGATTTGAGTTTGTACCTTTGACTCAAAGGTGAAGTTCATAACAGGATTCAAATTCAAATTAGAGATTCAAATGAAAAGGAAATAAATCAAAAAGGAAAAGGAAAAGAAAAGAAAAAAAAAGAAAAACCCTGGCTGGGCCGCCCATTCTCCTTTTCGGCCCACTTCAACTCCCACTCCGCGTGGCCCATTCATACGCGGCCTACTCGGGATTTCGCGCTGACATATGGGCCCTGGTGCCAAAATCCTTATGCGCGCGCCTTGGGACACTGTCGACTGGGACCCACTGTCAGTCCTATCCCCTTCCCAAGACCGTAGCCAACGAACTCGCCGCAACGATCGCGCGCGACTACCCCGCCGGGAACCTCGCTCCTCGTGCCTCGCTCGGACGTCGCTACCGGGTATAAATCGGGCGTCGCGACATCATCGTCCTCCCAACTCTGAGCATTGAGCTCAACTGGAACTCATCACGCACACAAACCGTGAGAAAGAGCGCACCGCGAGAGAAGGGAGATTGGGTCGCCATTGTCTTGGCGAAATTTGTGCTCGGGGAGCTTCGTCGGGGGTCTGCGGGCATCTACGATTGGAGTTCTTGGACTGAGGGCGGTCTGGGCTTAACGAATTTCTCATCGACACGCCGCCGTGGCCGTTGTTCCGCCATATCGCGTCGACAGCCTCTTCCTCGCCACCCCCGACGGTGAGAACACCTCAGTATGTCTCGTCTTCATCTCTGCTATGTTTACCGCCCCTTAATTTTGGGGATTCGCGCTCGGGATCTCGGATTGGTGTGCTCCGGCGATGGCTCCACCGCGGTTGGTGGGCGGCGCCGCCGCCGTCGGGGTTGTTTTGGGGGAAAGCGTGTGGGCCGTTGATTCTCTGCGTAACGGTCAGGATTAGATCTCAGCGTACCCCTTCGATGGATTGATCTGGGCCGCTGGATCGGACCGAACGGTACCGATTGGTTTGCGCCTCATTAAATCTGGACCGTAGATCTCGGATCGTAGGGTCAGCAGAGCATACCGGTTCACAGGATTCGCGATTTAATCTGGGCCCTTGATCAGTGATCGGGCGGCCGATCTCCACCGATACCCCTTCGCGCTGGCACTTTTGTTAAAGAGCCCCCGTTTTTAGTTTAAATCAACCCGCCGTCCCACGGGCACTGTTGACTGAGTCTCGGGAATCTTACGCAGAGAACCCTGTGTTTCCCAGTAAATGAGGCCCAGTCCAGAACTCGTTTAAATTGAATAAATAAAATAGAAAATAGATTTTTAATATGAAAATAATTGCTAGAACTTAGATAATTCATAGAAAATTCATTTTAGCTCCAAATTGAACCATTCCAGTTTCTAAAATTTTGTAATAATATTCTTCATCATTTTGTGCCTCTGTTTTGGCATGAAAGGCTCATTTAAATTTATCTAATACTTAATCTTGTATTAAACACATAAAACATTAGAAAATCCATAACTCAAAATCTATAACTCCAAAATTAATAATTCCTGTTCCTAGAATCTTATTTTAATGTGTAGATTATTATTATGTATTTTGTTTACTTGTTTGGTGTGATGTTAAATTTTGCCTACACTGTTTGTTTGAATTGCTACGACTAGCAGTGAGGTCACGAGAATTTGAAGATCATTCTGGTACCTGGAATCTCAAGGCCCAGGCAAGTTGTGCCCTTGATCACTTCTTTTCACCTACTCATGTTCTAATTAATCATAATGATCTGCATAGGTTAATTTTGATGGGACCCAATAGGTTACCCTAGTTTGTCTATCTTTATACCTTGTTTACCACTGAACTCTTTGGGTAGTACTTGCTAGTGCTTTATGTGGTTTTGGGTATGGAGATACATTATTCATGATTACACTTTTGTTATCAGTTGTTATTTACTGTTCATGTTAAGATCATTATGTTAATTGGAACATGGAGAACCACCCGGGAAAACAGTGCTACCACAAGGGTGGAATGGGACGCCCTTGGCTGATTAATTAGGAAAGCTAGTGGAAGACTACCTTACCCGAAAGGGGCAAGGGCAGTAGGGGAGTGGTCAGTGTAGGGAGGCCCTCGGGAGGATTTTGCTGCGATGGCGGTCCTGCAAGGGATTCCTGCACTGGAACTTCCTATAAACTGTAGCGGGTTTTCTGAAGCTAGTGGAACTTTGTAAAGGCCTCGTAGTGTTACCCTGCCTCGCCTCCTCGGTAGAGGTGTATGGGATTGGCCGTCTCTTGGCAGATGGGTAACATGACTTGTGGGTAAAGATGCGCAACCTCTGCAGAGTGTAAAACTGGTATACTAGCCGTGCTCACGGTCATGAGCAGCTCGGACACTCACATGATTAAATTATGGAACTTAAACTCAATTTGTCATATGCATTGCATCGCAGGTGAAGTTGTTACTTTTGTTCTATTACTTAATTGGGTTTGGTATTTACTTATACTTAGTAACTGCTAATAAAATTTTGACTAACTTTAAAAGCAATGCTCAGCTCTAACCATTCTCTTTGGTAAGCCTTACACTTCACTTGAGCTCCCACCTTTGGCGAGTTCATGCACATTATTCCCCACAACTTGTTGAGCTATGAACGTATGTGAGCTCACTCTTGCTGTCTCACACCACCCCACAGGTCAAGAACAGGTACCGCAGGATGAGGCGCTTGGAGGATGTCGTGGTGTATTCGAGAGAGGTCTAGGTCGTCGTCTCCCGGTCAACTTTGGGTTGCTGGACCGTTGTCTCCTTATAATGTAATTATTTATTTTGTATAGAACTCCTGTTATATATAAAGTTGTGACATTCGATCCTGTGCCATGATTCATCATATGTGTGAGACTTGGTCCCAGCACACCTGGTGATTATGTTAGCGCCCGGGTTTTGGACCCCTAAAATCCGGGTGTTACAGAAGTGGTATCAGAGGAATGTTGACTGTAGGACGAAACCTAGATAGAACTGGACAACCCCTACATACTTATCTTTGCTACTCTGATTCTTTTCTAAACTTATCTTAAATCTTTTCTCATCTATTTCCGCTTTACTCTGATTACTCTTACCTTTTCATTTCTAAAAGACAAATGTGGATTTTACACTTTGAAATCCTGTGCCTAAAGTGACTTTAGGAATAGGAAACCTAATCTTAGGAACAAAAAAAAACAAAACTATTTTTATCCATGCACTTGGATGTTTGTTCTTATGATACTTGTCTGATTTGGATCTTTGATTGAGTGTGATGAGTTGTGGAGTAATGTCCACAATTACATCTGCATATACGTATAGGCATATAAATACATAAATAAAAATTACGAGATAACTAAACAACTTAGATTATCCTCCATCAAAGTGTATCTATTTTAATGGATCCCTCTTACCTTAAAAGATTCTTTCTCACTTTAAAGGATCTCTCATAACTCAAAGGAATATATCTTATTTGATATAGGCTCCTCTTATCTTAAAAGATTCTCCCTTATCTTAATAGACCCATCTCATCTTAAAAAGATACTCATCTTATCTTGAAAAGATTTTATCTCATCTTAATAGATCTAACTAATCTCAAAAGATTCTATCTTATCTTCATGGATCTGTCTTATCCTAATAAGTATACCTATCCACCCTAGTGTAACAACCATGATCAACTGCAAATTAACTAGATCTTATCTAGTTAAACTAGTCATACCAATCTAATTTAGATCTCATCTAACCTAATATGATCTAATCTAAAGTGACTTATCAAACATGTTAGATAATACTGATGAAATAGATTAGACTCTACTCCTATAAAACATGTCTTAACTTAGTTCACCCTGCACTAAATTAAGAACGACAAGACCAACTTGGCCATATGCAACTACCTTAACCATCCAATAGTTGCATAACCCCTCAATTTTAACCTAGCAAGAAGATTCTAACCTACTTACATCATATAATCTATCCTATCCCAAAAGATTCTAACATGTATCCTACCCTAGTAGATCTATCTAACCTAAACTAGTCTAACCTAGTCATATCCAACCTAATCTAGATTTTATCTAATCTTATATGATCTAACCTACCGTGAGTTACTTAATGCTGGAACACAAAATAAGGCCATACTCCTAAATCACTTAAGCCTAATTTGGAGACTTATATCAACTTGGCCATACACAACAACTCGACCTATATAACAGGTTACATAACTTACCCAATCAATAAGGTCTTAATGGATTGCATAATCTATCAACCACCACTTGACATCAAACCAGATTTTGACCCACATAATAGGTTACATGACCTATCCAACCAATCTAGAGGCAAACAACCAAACCAAATTTTGACCAATCTCATTTAAACTCCTAAGCCACCCACTAAACTAGCTGCTCTACCTACTTGTCACCCACAAATCTATCTTAACCATAGGTCCCTAACTCTGGTGGCAACCCCAAGAATGAAGACACCAAGGTCTGAAAAAGAACAGCTCAACCTCGACAAGGAAGAAGATGAGTCAAGATCCACAATCTTGGATGGAGTCTTTCTTTACCCCACTCTTTCTTGCCCAAACCTATATAGGCTTTAAAAGATATCTTTTATCCTGCATAATAAAGTGTCTATAACCATATATACCTATGCTCTCCTAATAACTAACAAAAAAAAAGAGAGACTCTTGATTTTGAACTAATTAGAAACTAAAAGCTAAATTTCAAATCACTCTTCCTATATCCTCTTTCTGGCAATCTCGAGGGCGAGATTATTTTTAAGGGGGGTAGGATTTGTAACACCCAAAATCTTACTTTGAAAGTTTAGTAAAAGTTCTCCAAAGATTTTGATATTAGAATGCCGTCCAATAAAATTTTGTTACATTTAAAACAACATCACCTAAAACAAACACGTTCCTAATAAAAGAATCTCTATATGAATTTGTCACTCCTTGGTTGAAATGAATATTTATAATTATTCTCTAAAAGAATTTTATATTAGAGTTTACATTTCTTAAACTCCCCATTCTATGTGTGTATGAACCCTATATTTGAAAGCATATCTTAATAAGATTAATAGATAGATAAATTGGCAAAGTTTATACTGGGGTTTTGTGTGTGCATCAAATAATGTTCACAATAATAATAATAAAAATATAATAATTGACTTGAATAAAGTTTAAATCCTAACTTGAGAATTAGGGTTTTAGAAATAATATGTAAAAGAGAAGGAAGAAATTACTATGTGAATAAAAATAGTTATAATATATATATTATTTTTGTACAGATTTGAGTTTGTACCTTTGACTCAAAGGTGAAGTTCATAACAGGATTCAAATTCAAATTAGAGATTCAAATGAAAAGGAAATAAATCAAAAAGGAAAAGGAAAAGAAAAGAAAAAAAAAGAAAAACCCTGGCTGGGCCGCCCATTCTCCTTTTCGGCCCACTTCAACTCCCACTCCGCGTGGCCCATTCATACGCGGCCTACTCGGGATTTCGCGCTGACATATGGGCCCTGGTGCCAAAATCCTTATGCGCGCGCCTTGGGACACTGTCGACTGGGACCCACTGTCAGTCCTATCCCCTTCCCAAGACCGTAGCCAACGAACTCGCCGCAACGATCGCGCGCGACTACCCCGCCGGGAACCTCGCTCCTCGTGCCTCGCTCGGACGTCGCTACCGGGTATAAATCGGGCGTCGCGACATCATCGTCCTCCCAACTCTGAGCATTGAGCTCAACTGGAACTCATCACGCACACAAACCGTGAGAAAGAGCGCACCGCGAGAGAAGGGAGATTGGGTCGCCATTGTCTTGGCGAAATTTGTGCTCGGGGAGCTTCGTCGGGGGTCTGCGGGCATCTACGATTGGAGTTCTTGGACTGAGGGCGGTCTGGGCTTAACGAATTTCTCATCGACACGCCGCCGTGGCCGTTGTTCCGCCATATCGCGTCGACAGCCTCTTCCTCGCCACCCCCGACGGTGAGAACACCTCAGTATGTCTCGTCTTCATCTCTGCTATGTTTACCGCCCCTTAATTTTGGGGATTCGCGCTCGGGATCTCGGATTGGTGTGCTCCGGCGATGGCTCCACCGCGGTTGGTGGGCGGCGCCGCCGCCGTCGGGGTTGTTTTGGGGGAAAGCGTGTGGGCCGTTGATTCTCTGCGTAACGGTCAGGATTAGATCTCAGCGTACCCCTTCGATGGATTGATCTGGGCCGCTGGATCGGACCGAACGGTACCGATTGGTTTGCGCCTCATTAAATCTGGACCGTAGATCTCGGATCGTAGGGTCAGCAGAGCATACCGGTTCACAGGATTCGCGATTTAATCTGGGCCCTTGATCAGTGATCGGGCGGCCGATCTCCACCGATACCCCTTCGCGCTGGCACTTTTGTTAAAGAGCCCCCGTTTTTAGTTTAAATCAACCCGCCGTCCCACGGGCACTGTTGACTGAGTCTCGGGAATCTTACGCAGAGAACCCTGTGTTTCCCAGTAAATGAGGCCCAGTCCAGAACTCGTTTAAATTGAATAAATAAAATAGAAAATAGATTTTTAATATGAAAATAATTGCTAGAACTTAGATAATTCATAGAAAATTCATTTTAGCTCCAAATTGAACCATTCCAGTTTCTAAAATTTTGTAATAATATTCTTCATCATTTTGTGCCTCTGTTTTGGCATGAAAGGCTCATTTAAATTTATCTAATACTTAATCTTGTATTAAACACATAAAACATTAGAAAATCCATAACTCAAAATCTATAACTCCAAAATTAATAATTCCTGTTCCTAGAATCTTATTTTAATGTGTAGATTATTATTATGTATTTTGTTTACTTGTTTGGTGTGATGTTAAATTTTGCCTACACTGTTTGTTTGAATTGCTACGACTAGCAGTGAGGTCACGAGAATTTGAAGATCATTCTGGTACCTGGAATCTCAAGGCCCAGGCAAGTTGTGCCCTTGATCACTTCTTTTCACCTACTCATGTTCTAATTAATCATAATGATCTGCATAGGTTAATTTTGATGGGACCCAATAGGTTACCCTAGTTTGTCTATCTTTATACCTTGTTTACCACTGAACTCTTTGGGTAGTACTTGCTAGTGCTTTATGTGGTTTTGGGTATGGAGATACATTATTCATGATTACACTTTTGTTATCAGTTGTTATTTACTGTTCATGTTAAGATCATTATGTTAATTGGAACATGGAGAACCACCCGGGAAAACAGTGCTACCACAAGGGTGGAATGGGACGCCCTTGGCTGATTAATTAGGAAAGCTAGTGGAAGACTACCTTACCCGAAAGGGGCAAGGGCAGTAGGGGAGTGGTCAGTGTAGGGAGGCCCTCGGGAGGATTTTGCTGCGATGGCGGTCCTGCAAGGGATTCCTGCACTGGAACTTCCTATAAACTGTAGCGGGTTTTCTGAAGCTAGTGGAACTTTGTAAAGGCCTCGTAGTGTTACCCTGCCTCGCCTCCTCGGTAGAGGTGTATGGGATTGGCCGTCTCTTGGCAGATGGGTAACATGACTTGTGGGTAAAGATGCGCAACCTCTGCAGAGTGTAAAACTGGTATACTAGCCGTGCTCACGGTCATGAGCAGCTCGGACACTCACATGATTAAATTATGGAACTTAAACTCAATTTGTCATATGCATTGCATCGCAGGTGAAGTTGTTACTTTTGTTCTATTACTTAATTGGGTTTGGTATTTACTTATACTTAGTAACTGCTAATAAAATTTTGACTAACTTTAAAAGCAATGCTCAGCTCTAACCATTCTCTTTGGTAAGCCTTACACTTCACTTGAGCTCCCACCTTTGGCGAGTTCATGCACATTATTCCCCACAACTTGTTGAGCTATGAACGTATGTGAGCTCACTCTTGCTGTCTCACACCACCCCACAGGTCAAGAACAGGTACCGCAGGATGAGGCGCTTGGAGGATGTCGTGGTGTATTCGAGAGAGGTCTAGGTCGTCGTCTCCCGGTCAACTTTGGGTTGCTGGACCGTTGTCTCCTTATAATGTAATTATTTATTTTGTATAGAACTCCTGTTATATATAAAGTTGTGACATTCGATCCTGTGCCATGATTCATCATATGTGTGAGACTTGGTCCCAGCACACCTGGTGATTATGTTAGCGCCCGGGTTTTGGACCCCTAAAATCCGGGTGTTACACCCTCGGCGATCCCGCCGCCGGGGAGTTCATGCTGTTCACCTCCTACATCTCCTACGGGTTGGCGCTGCCAATTTCGCCCTTCTTTCGGCTGCTGCTAGAGGAGTTCAGGCTTCAGCTCCAACACCTCACGCCCCACTCCATCCTTCAGGTGGCCATCTTCGTCCACCTCTGTGCGTAGGTGTGGCCCCCTGTACTTCCCTCTTCCGCTACTTCTTTGTGCTTGTCAAGTCCAGGAAGACTAGGGACCACATCGGTGCCTACTACTTCCAAACGAGGCCAGATCCGGCCATCGTCTACATCCTCACCCTTGGTGGAGTGAGGTGGGAGAACTGGCGTAGCGACTGGGTGATCGCCAGCGCCAAGGCCAACGACCGCCTCGTCCTACCGTCCGATGGGCCGGCCCTCGACCGCAAGCAATGGAGGACCAAGCCGTCCTTGTCGCCAGAGCTCATGCCCATATTGGACATGATCAAGGTCTTAGCCATGGACGTCCTGACGTCAATGCACGTGGTTGGCGACCTCCTGAAGCACCAGATCATGTCGCTGCAGAGGAGGCCACGCCTGTGCTGCTGGTTCACCGGCCCGAACGATATCGGCAGGATCCAGCGCGGGCCGGTGACCAATTTGTCCTGGGACGAGCTGGTTTCCTGGTGGGAGGGATTACTGGGGAGACTTTTGTCCCTGAGTCCCTGATACTCCCCCAGGCCACCCCAGCGCTCTGCGACGACCCAGGCTTGAGGACGGCAATCCTGGCCACGCTGCTGACCCTCGACGACTGCGGCGTGGCAGTTCGCCAGACCGGCGGTCGGGACCCCCTCCGCGGGATCCGGATCTCTGATGCACTGGCTGGAGGTCCCAAGCCCGCCAGTGCGACCCCTAGCGCCAACCCAACTGTTGCCCCTAGGCCCTTGGACAAGGGCAAAGGGGCTACAAGCAGTGCCTCTGCCCTAGGTAGCTCCGAGGGGTCGGAGGAGGAGAGGCGACGCAGGCTGCGTCGTGCTGACGGGTCGCTTGTTTTGGACCCCCCAGAAGCGCTAGAGGACTACTGGTGGGGCCAATGAGGCCAGCTCCTAGGCCCACGGCGCATAGAGGTGCGTCAGTCCTCCGGTCCCACCGCCACCACCACCCTCTGGGGGTGATCACCCCCAGGGGCACCAGCAGCAGCAGCGATCACCCCGCTTCTAGGGTCGCTGGAAAGTCTAGGGCCCCAAGTAAGTATAGCCCCTTTTTCCATGAGTCTGATCATCATGCTGACAAGTCTTAACCCATTATCTGATCGCCAGGGCTTCCTCCTCTGCCTCTCCCAAGGCCACACCTCCTCCACCAGGCACCAGGCCCACCGATGGGTCTGGCTCTCAGTAGCAGGAATCTGCTGGGAGTGATGCCGGCGGTCCACCTCCAGCCACTGCCAAGACAGCGCCAGCGGCTTCCCATGCCCCAGCTGAGGGTCCGGCGACAGCGGCGCCAGCATTAGGGGGCATCGCAGTGATGGAGGAAGTCCCGACTGGGGGATCCACGCCCACTCTCGATACCGGGGGTGACACCGGAGGCGCGTCCAGCTCCAACCCCCCGCCTACACTAGAGGAGATGGAGGTGGTGTTCGGGCGACGGCTCCGGTCGGGTGCCGAGGAAGAAGTTGCGCCAGTCCCCCTCCCCCACATGCTGTCCTGCGCCCACTAGGTCCTTAGTGACACTGGGGCAGCAATTTTGCGGGAGTGGGAGGCGCTTGAGGCTGAGCACCAGCGCCTCAGCGACTAGCGCACCCAACTGGAGGAGCGCACTAGGACGACATCCTACCAGTTTATCTCCGAGCGGTCCCAACTCGAGCGGGACCGCAAGGAGTACAAGAGGGACCTCCAAAAGGTGTATGCCAGGAAGCTGGAGGCGCACCGAAGGGAGAAGAAGGTTGCCAGGAGGGAGGAGGCCTTGACCCAGAGGGAGGCCCTCACAACAGATTTCCAGGCCAAGCTGAATGCCCTAGACAAGACTCTGGAAGCGCAGGGGCCCAACAGGTCAAGGCTGTGGAGAAGCTGCAAAAGTGGCAGCAGGAGCTCGAGGGCAAGGCTAGTGACGCCGCCCTCACCGAGGAAAATATGAAGGCGAAGGAACGATCCTTGGATAGGCGGGAGACAGACCTCGCCAGGCGAGAGATGGATCTTGCCTTCAGTGAGGAAATGCTCACCCGACGAGGTGAATTGCTGGCTGAGCATGAGCTCGAGGCGGAGAAGAAAGAAAAGGAGCTGGAGGAGCAGATCCGCTAGTTCAACGCGGTGCAGGCGGCGCCAGGTCCTCAGGCGGTGGAGGCCACCAGGAAGGCCCTTGAAGATCTCCAGGCGGAGCATCGCACCGGCGTCCAGCGCATTGCCGCGTGGGCCGATGAGGCAAGCACAACACTGGTGCCGCTAGGGATGAGCCCCATCCCAGTGTCGGAGCTGCTGACATTGATCTCCGATGCGCTCCCGGTGCTGGACTCCGCCGCTGACCGCCTTCGACGCCTAGACCAGATCCTCGGCGCCCGCCTGGAGGCAGAGGGCAGCAAGCTTTGCTGGGCGGTGATTGAGTATGTCTTGACATGCTTCTGGAGCCATGACCCCACCATATCCTTGGCGCCGGTGATCGCTAGTCCGGTAGCCGCCACAGAAGACGCCGCCCGGGAGAGCGTACAAGACGTCGTGGAGCTGGTGGCCGAGCGCTTCCAGCGTGATCTTGCTGACGATGAGTAGCTAAATCTGCAGAGACAAGGCAAGGGTCCCGCTGGGGAGCGGCTTGTAATAACTTTTGGCCATGAAACATACTTTAAGTACGTTTAATCAAACAGCAGTGAAACTTATCTTGTATGCTATTTGTCCTTGCTGTGCGTAGTGTTACCAACTTCCCCCCTAGTACTTGGCCCCCCTAGGAGGTAGGCTCGACGTGTCGAGGCTAGATACTAGTATACCTGAGAAAAAATTGGTTGCCCAGTCCCTAGGAGGTAGTTTCTACGGTTTGAGACTACATGCGTCTGGATTGGGACCTAGACCTGCACACAACTTCAGCTTTGAAGTGTTAGGAGCACACCCATTGGACCCATCATCTGGTATCTTTCATCCTTTGATTCATACACCAGGACCTGCAGGATTTAGCCTGGGAAGCCAAACCGTATGTCTGGACCCACAGGATCACATCTCCAAATACTAGGGTACCCATTGCAGAGTGGTGGAGGTGCAGGCTTAGGGTACGGAAACAGGCTAAGCGGCTACACAGCTTCGGACCACTCCAGGAAACGAGCACTCATTCTCTAGAACCGGACCCGCAGGTTGCCGGACCCCCTGTAGCAGTAGAGGGGTCCTGAACTGCAAGCCTAACTACTCAATTCGGATGTCATCATACCGGCAAGGGTGGGAACTGTACGGGTGGGTTAGATAAAAAATAATGCTTGAAAAACTATAGCGGAATAAAACCATCACAAAAGCACATCTGGGGGATAAATCCCTTCCTTATAACTTGATATCCATGGGTGTAGACCAACATGCCGGGCTTGCGAGGGCGGACCTCACCGGATTGATGTACACATATGCGCAACCCAGTTACAAAGGAAGAAAACTCAACCCCCCAATTTTGCTTCTATGGATAAAACTTACAGAGATGCTCTATAATCCAGGGATTGGGAAGAGGCACTCCTTCAGTTGTGGTAAGGCGGACACACCCAGGTCGGCATATTTCCGTCACCTTGAAGGGTCCTTCCCAGCTGGGGGAGAGTTTGTGGAGCCCTTCTCAGTTCAGTACTCGCCTTAGGACTAGGTCCCCGACCCTGAGCTCCCTACTATGCACGAACCGTTGGTGGTAGCGCCTGAGCGCTTGGTTGTACCGTGCATTTCGGATCGCCGCTCGCCATCTGCGCTCGTCGATGAAGTCCACGTCCTCACGCCATAGCTATTCCTGCATAGACTCATCGAAAGACTAGACCCGTGGGGAGCCCATAATGATTTCCGGGGGAAGGCAGGCTTCGGCCCCATAGACCAGGAAGAACAGGGTCTCCTCGGTAGCTCGGCTGGGTGTGGTCCCGTTCCCCCATAGTACGAACGGAAGCTCATTGACCCAATTTGCACCATGCTTTTTCAAGCAGTCATAGGAGCATGTCTTGAGTCCCTTGAGGATTTCTGCGTTTGCCCTCTCAGCTTGGTCGTTGCTCCTGGGATGAGCCACAGACGCAGAGCAGAGCTGGGTGCCGATGCCCTCGCAATACTCCTGGAAGAGCCGACTCGTAAACTGGGTCCCGTTGTCTGTAATGATACGGCTTGAGACCCCAAATCTACAGACAATCAACTTGAGGAAGGAAACAGCAGCACCCTGCGTGATACTGACCATATGGGTGGCCTTTGGCCACTTTGTGAACTTGTCGATGGCGACGAAGAGGAAAAGGTACCCGCTGACAGCCCTGGGGAATGGTCCCAGGATATCCACCCCCCATACAGCGAATGACTAGGAGGGTGGAATCATTTGTAGAGCCTAAGCCGGTGTGTGTATCTGCTTTGCATGGAACTGACATGCTTTGGAGGACTTTACCAACTCAGCTGCATCCTAGAGAGCGGTTGGCCAGTAGAAGCTATGCTGGAAGGCCTTACCGACCAGTGTGCGGGATGACGAATGACTTCCGCACTCAACTCTATGGATCTCCGTGAGCAACTCATGGCCCTCCTCCTGGGTGATGCACCACATGAGAATGCCGTTGGCGCCACGGTAGTAGAGATCCCCTTCTACCACCGCGTATTGTTTAGCCAACCACACTATACGCTCTGTGGACACATGATCTTCAGGAAGGATATTTTCCTTTAGGTAGTCCCGGATCTCGGAGATCCATGCATCGGGACCACTCTGAGCTACTGGTTGTGGTGCTAAAGGTTGGCAGGACCCTCTGTAGCACATACAATCCTTGGTGGGTTCTGCAGATGGTACACCACCAGGACCGCTAGCTTCGAGGTGCTAGTCTCACCCCCTTCGCCCGGTTTGACAGGCTGCAGTAGGTCTCAGCAACCGTCTTTCGAAGACGCCCTTGGGCACGGGTGCCCAAGTTGATGCCCTCGTGGAGAGTTCATCTACCGCTGAGTTGTTAGCCCGTGGAACATGTTGCAGTTCCAGGGCAATGAAGTCCTTTTCTAGCTTCCTTACATGGAGGAGGTAAGCTACGAGCCTGGGCTCATTGCAGCTACATTCTCCGCGGACCTGCTTGATGATCAGCTGGGAGTCCCCCTTCACGAGGAGCTGGCGGATCCCTAGGGATAGGGCCGTAGATAAGCCGAAGATCAGTGCCTCATACTCCGCCATGTTGTTGGTGGCCTTGAACTCAAGGTGCACCATGTACTTCACTTGATCTCCACTTGGGTCGATGAGGACCACCCTAGCACCACCACCTTGCTAGCGGGTGGACCCGTTGAAGAAAAGCATCCAGTGGGGCTTGGTGAAGACTGGGACCCTAGGATCCGCAGGTGTGGGGTCTGAATCGAGATCCGGACCCCCAGGAGCGCTCGGGGGAGGGGTCCACTCCATGATGAAGTTAGCCACCTGGCTCTTGACAGCATGGCGAGGCTGGAAGTCCAGCTAGAACTCAGCAAGCTCTGCTGCCCACTTGGCGATGTTGCCTATGGCATTAGAGTTGTGGAGGATGGCCCTTAACGGAAAGGAGGTCACCACCACGACCCTGTGTGCCTGGAAATAGTGGCGCAACTTCTTGGACGCAACAAGCACAACATAGATAAGCTTGTGCGTCTCAAGGTACCTAGCCTTTGCCTCATGGTGGACCTCGCTGACGTAGTAGACCGGCTTCTAGATGGTCTAGACCCCCGAGGTTGGTCCCGAGCCCTCAAGCTCCATGGTGGTCGGACCACCACCTTCTCGTAGGGGAACTTTCTGACTCCGCTAGGGATGTTGTGCCGTCCTTTCAACGACTAGCACCATGCTCACCGCCTCTGTAGCCGCTGCAATGTACAAGTATAGCGGCTCCCCTGGCTCCGGAGCTACCAGTATTGGTAGGGACACAAGATGCTGCTTCAACTCTTGGAAGGCTTGCTCTGCCTCCTCGGTCAAGAGAATGGTCCAGACTTCCGTAAGAGCTTGAAGAAGGGTAGCGCCCTCTCAGCCAGCCTTGAGATGAAGCGGCTGAGGGCGGCTAGTGACCCTGTAAGCTTCTGGACGTCCTTGATCTGGGCTGGAGGCCTCATTGCCTCAATTGCCTTGATCTTCTCCGGGTTTGCCTCAATGCCCCGGTGCGAAACCAGGAATTCCAGCAACTTCCCTGCGGAGACGCCAAAGACGCACTTCTCCGTGTTCAGCTTCGTGCGTGTTGCCCGCAGCTTGTCAAAGACCAGGGTCAAGTCTTCCACTAGAGTCGACCCCCTCTTAGTCTTGACCATGATGTCATCGACGTATATCTCTATCCTGTCCCTAATCAGGTCCCCAAAGGTCTTACTCATCGCTCGTACAAATGTTCGCAAGGCGTTCTTCAGACCGTAGGGCATTACAACATAACATTAAAGCCCATCCATAGTTACAAAAGCGGTATGCTTCCTATCTTCCCTAGACATCTGGATCTGATGGAATCTAGAGTAAGCATCTAAGAAGGACAAGAGGTCGCACCCAGAGGTAGAATCCACGATTTGATCTATGCGTGGAAGTGGATACGGGTCCTTGGAACAAGCCTTATTAAGGCTGGTGTAGTCGATGCACATCCGAAGCTTCCCATTTGCCTTTGGAACGATGACTGGGTTGGCCAGCCACACTGGGTGATGAACCTCTTCGATGAAGCTGGCGTGTAGCAGCTTCCGGACCTCCTCGCGGATGAAGTCCTGCCGCTCAATGGACTGTCTCCAAGGCTTATGACTCACCGGTTTGGCGTCAGGGTGGATCTTCAGATGGTGCTCAATCACCTCCCTGGGGATCCCAGGCATCTATGACGGTTCCCATGCGAACACGTCGGCATTTGCCTAGAGGAAGGCAACGAGCGCGATTTCCTATTTTTCCTCTACATTGCCCGCGATGCGGGTGGTCTAGGAGGAATCCACGCCAAACTGGATGGCCTTGACAGGACCACCGTCTGCTCCGGATGGCTGCACCTTTAGCACCTTGGTAGGCGCCTTGGTACCAGAAGTCGAGGGGTCCCTCCCTCCATCATCTGGGCGAGCAGTTTCTGCCGCCAGGGCATGCAGCTTCTCGACATCCGCAAGCGTAGCAGCACGGTCGCCCCGCACGGTGAGGACCCCAGCAGGGGACGGTATGTTGAGGACCAAATACCCGTAATGAGCAATGGCCATGAACCGGTACAGGGCCGGCCTGCCAATGATGGCATTAAAAGGGAGGTTAACCTCCACAACATCGAACTGGACATTCTCTGTGCGGATGTTCTCCTTGGTCCCAAATATAACCGAGAGTGCGATGCTCCCAAGGGGATACACCGGTTGAGGGCCCACTCTTAAGAATGGACAGGAGGGTCCCAGTCGGGACCCTAGGATCTGCAGCTGCTTGAATGCAGCATGGCTGATGACGTTGAGCCCAGCTCCACCGTCAATCAAGACATGATGTAGCCGCATGTTGGCGATGACAGGGGCGGTGATGAGCGGTAGTATGCCAGCCCCTGCCATGTTTTCGGGGCAGTCGGATGCCCCGAAGGAGATAGTTGTGCTCCTCCACCGCTGATGTGGAGCAACCTTCAGGATCCCTGGGACCGCCGAAATGACCTCTCGGCGCAGGGACTTCACGTTCCTACGGGAGGTGAGCTCCCAGCTCCCGCCGTACATTACGTACAACTTCTTGCGGTGGTCATTGTCGTCACCAGAGTCAGAGTCTCCAGTGAAGACGTCCTTGAGGACTCCCTTAGGGGACTGATACCCGAGGTCCCGTTCTCCCGTGGCCGCGTCACCTTCATCGACCTTCTCCTTGCCAGGCTGGCGACGAGGTGGAGAGCCATCTTTGGAGGCCTGCTCGCGCCGCTCGCTGACGCGCTTCGCGAGCTTGATGATTTCTCGGCACTCCAAGGCGCTGTGGCGACTGTTGGGGTGCACAGGGCATGACCCACTGTTGCCTCCCTGTTGCCGTGGGCGCTTGCCTCGCTCGTTCCAGCCCCCAGCCACGGCCGCAGTGACTGTAGCAGCAGACTGCGGCCTATCATGGCCGCGGTTCTTCTTTTTCTTCTTGCTGCCACCCTGGGTGGCGGCACCTGAGCCACCCATCTGGGTAACTCCGGTCTGCAGTGCCGAGTGCCATGCATGGCCCTCGGCAGCTCTGGCACACTTGTCGGCCAGAGCAAAGAGTGTAGCAACGGTTTCTATGTCATGCGTCGCTAAATTCTCCAACATCTTCTCATCACGCACCCCTTGTCGGAAAGCAGTGATAATAGAGGCATTGGAGATGTGAGGTACGGTCCCACGTACCTAGGTAAAGCAGGAGATGAAAGCCCAGAGAGTCTCCCAGGGTTCCTGCCTCATGGCATGGAGATGTGCCTCCACACCATGCTGTTGATAAGCACTAGTGAAGTTTGCTGTGAACTGCACACAGAGCTTTTCCCAAGAGTAGATGGACCTCTGGGTAAGGTTCATGATCTAGGTCCAGGCTAGCCTAGTCAAGGCTACATGGAAGTAGCTCGTCATTACAGCAGTGTTTCCACCGGCTGTCGTAATAGCGGTGATGTGGACCTGCAAGAATTCCGACGGGTTTGACGTACCGTCGTACTTCTCCGGCAGGTGTGGCCGAAACTTGGGTGGCCAAGTCGCCGCGCGGAGGTGATCCGCTAGCGTGGCACAGCCCACGCAGACCAATGGGACACCCGTGTGGATTCAGGCGCCTCTTGGAGTTTGTGGCGTGACTGGAGCGAAGTCCTGGTCAAGGTTGCGACCCTCGAAGTTTTGCCGGCACTCACACGCTCTCTCCAGAGAGACTCGTGCGTCCTCGCCGCATGCCTACGGTTGAGTTCTGCCCACAGGTCATCAGGCCTCTCTAGAGAGATTGGAGCATCCTTGCTCGCACGCCTGCGGTTGAGCTCCGCCCGCAGGTCGTCTGTCCGTGCAGCCTTCACTAAGGGTGAGCGCACAGACGCCGACGCCTCGTGTTGATGCCAGAATGACCGAGGCCTAGGCCTAGCCGAGCTAGAATGTGCCATGCCGAGGAGACGGTCGACATCGTCACGCCACTGCTTCATGGCTCCCGGCGAGGCCGTGGAACTTGGAGGGTGGCGCAGCAACTCCCTGGCTGCAGACAACGCCCCAGGAGCAACCCTTGACGGAGCCCTGGATGTCTACGCAGGTGTGTGCTGCTGCGTAGCGTGCACAACAGTAGCTCCAGGCGTAGGGCGGTTGGAGCCCCGTGGCATGGAAGATGCAGCCTCTTCCTCCATCAGGAAGTCCTCTGTGGTGCTTGACGATCTGAACCATCGTGTTGAGCAGAAAAACAGGCGAAAAACCTAAAGCCAAAGCCCCCTACTTGGCGCGCCAAATGTTGGAGAGAAAATCCTCCAGCCGGGTGGCGGAATGCACCCGCCTTAATCCTAAGATGAGGAGGGGGCCTAAGTGTTTTGCCTGTTAGGTGGATTCGGGATGAACACAAGAGCACATGAGGGATTATAGTGGTTCAGGCCGCCGGAGCCTAATACCCTACCTCCATTGTGTGTATGTTGTATTGAGTGTGTGTGTAAGCGTGTATCTGAGTCTATATGAGCCTGTCCATTATAACGCTGTGTGCCTTCCCTTTTATAGTTTAAGGGAGGCACATACAAGGATGCTGAGCCCCGACATGTGGGCCCAGGAGCATAATGGTAGGAATACATTATGTGAATAGTAAATGCTGACATTACACAAGGATCCTCCACCTTAGTGACGTATGAGTAATCAGCGGGAGTCATGATGACCGTAGTCCATGCAGCATTGATAGTCGAAACGTGCGAGTAATGGTGAGTAACAGCTCGGCCCACGTATCGTGGACTGAGCACGCTGCCTGTCAGTGGAATGGACATGCGCACATCCTATCCGCAATGAATGCGGAGGCGCGCGTAGCCCACAGGCATCATGCTAGGTTCCGCCCATTGGCTTATGCCGCGTGCAGTATGCCACGTGGCAGCATTGGGTCTCCGCCTGAACGGGGAGCAGGAGTGTATGCGGATAGGTCCGGATCCCATCAGACCAGGTCTAGACACGTGTCAGCACCGAACCCTCGCCTGGGCCCTGATTAAGGCCCGGGCGTGTTCTGTCGTGGAACCTTGGGACCCTACTATGGGTGGCCCGAACCCCATACGCGGGGGGGGGGGGGTCCGAATCCCATTCCAGGGGTCCGGTCTGTACACGTGGGGGTCCTAGACCAATCTTGGAGGTCCAGACTATATATCCAGGGGTCCGGCACTTTCCCATGGGGGTCCGGACTCACTGTAGATGCCTTGGAGTATATCACTTCCTCTGGACATGTGGCGGCTCTGGACCCACCCTTGTGGTGGGGTCAGGCGCTGTTGCTGGCCCAAAGTAGTCGCCCGAGGTTGGGGCGAGTCATGGTCTAGTCCCACATACAGCTCTTTTACCACGTGACTAAAGATAGCCGCGTGGGTACTGCCTCCTTATATAGTAGCAAGGGGTACCCTAGTTTCAGGTTACCGACATAATCAAACATCGAAAAGGAAGACATTAAAATATATAGGAAGCAAAAAGACTTGCCCTCTAAAGGATTTACTACTTGTAGCTCTAAAATCTTACTCCCCCTAAACGAGTGTTCTTCCCCTTTGAAAGAATATTCTCCCCCTTTGTCATCAATGAAGATATACTCCCCCTATCGGAGATCCTCTACTTAGGAAAAGCACATGAGAAAGAGAGGGACAAGACATGATTGATTAGACTAACTCCCCCTATGCATAGGTAAAAGATATATTTTGACAACATATGCATTTATAGAAACACGGGAAGCATAAGATTTGTAATATAATATAATAAAATTCTAGAGAAGACATGTAATGATACCAATTGTGGAATGAAACCACTTGTGGAATCAATTGAAAATTTTGTAGATTTGAAGTGGAAGCTTGTTGTCTTTCTCCAGGGACTCCATTTTCCTTCAATGAAACTTACTACATATAATAGACTTGAAAACAAGTATTAGTCTCAAAGACTTAGATTATAGTGTAACCTCCTCCTGGAAGTGTGCATACAAGTTTTAAGTACTTGTAGGAGACTTGCACTTTGATTTTGATATCAAGAGGGGAAATCATCTATAATCCGGGCTTTGGCACATATAAGTCAAAATGACACCACTTGTAGAATACTACCAGTAGGATATAAATTGTGAAGCATTAGTGTCATTTACTTAGGAATGTTAAATAAGCTATGTGCCATGCTTAACATTTTAAATCATGTAGGTTTGCTCAAGAATATGAATTAGAAACGAGCATTCCTACCATATGATGGACCTAGTATGCATGCAATTATAATCAAAAGTAAGTACCACATGTAAAACTAGGCATGTAACGTAAAAACTAGATATAAGAAAATAGATACTCATATCTAAAAACAAAGAAATGCAATACATCTAGTTACCTTAGTCATGGGTGGGGAATTTGGGCCCAAAGTATTCACTAACCCACTTGGTAATAGACTTGATCCAATATGATGCATCCCATGATATACATCTGAACTTTGCCAAGTCTCCAAATTCCCCAATGTCCTATGGAATTCTCACTTCCCTCTTGGGATCCAAACCTTCTTGGTGCTTTTCATGGTTGAGATAATTTCCTTTGGCACCTAGATGTGTTTGGCCCCCTTTCCTTTGTCGGCCTGCTTGTTGGCCTTGATCGCTATCATCTTCCATTCTTTTTTTCTTGATCAAATATGGTGTAGCGGCCTTTTTGTCCACCATGTTGATGTAGGTGTTGGAGATTTTGCTTGTTGCCTTTTTATTTGGCTTCTCTCCGGTCTTCGCCTTGCAATGGTAAGTCTTGTGGCCTTCCTTGTGGCATAGCCTACAAACCACGGTTTCTCCCTCTCCATGCTTGTTCACTCCCGCAGTGGTGTTATCTTGTTGAGGTTGGGTTTGTTTGGCTTTGCCTTTCTTGTCATACAAAGTCTTGCCAAGGCGAGCCACCTCTTTCTTTAATTGCTCATTCTCCATTGCAATCTCATTCGAACATGTTTCTATAACAACATTCTTAACAAGAACTTGATTGCAAGGATTAGAATCATCAATTAAATCAAAGCAAGAAGTAGAAGCATCTTTCTTAATGATTTTATGTTCCAAAAATAAAGCTCTAAATTTAGACCAACTAAGGTGTAGTATATTTGAGACACTTGACAGAGCACCCTATAATTTTTTGCCTAAATTTTATAAAATAAGGAACCGTTGGAGTAGTCTTTTTCTATGTAGAACCCTATATTTCATTTGCGGCATTATTGGAGATGTCTAAGGGATATCGAAAACAAGGCAACACAAATCGGTAAGTTAATAACTTCTCTTTTCAATGAACCCTTCTTCGAGGGTTAACTGAAGAGAGAAGATAGAGAGAAGAAAAGATAATAGAAATAAAAAAAGTAAAGTGAACCATTCATTCAAATATGTCAGCACTTTATTTGGTTCGCTTGCCATATACCAAATGATTACAAAGGTGTCTTTGACTTTTCAATCAGTAACACGAAGATAAGGGAAATACACAGCTTCGTAGTTGGAGCAATGCGAATCACCTTGATAAAAAAGTGTCCTTATCCATGGCATTGTTCCCCTATCTATAGCCGCGAGGTACATCTTTGTATGAAATTACAAATATGTCCACAAACCCTATACATGTCAACTACAAATCTTGTGAGGGCAATATTGTCCTTTTTCCTCCATTTACCCTTTTGATCGGGCCTTCCACATCCTTTACCTTCTCCTTTGCTTCGTAGGTTGTTGCGTATTGACCGAAGCTCCCTCCTTCGGCTCTATTTGGCTTAAAGCTTTCATGGATCCAAGGCTTCTTGACGCCGTACTTATCCTAGCCCCGGTTCAGATGAAGATGAGTTCGTTTGCCCAAAGCTTGCCCAACTGATGGTGTCGACATTTCAGGGACCTTCGGCGATAAAGGCCGCCCAACAATAGCCCCTCATGGAATAAGGTTGTTTTCATAACGAGCTCAGGTCGTGAAACATACCTAGGAGGCCCTGCACGAAAGGTCCAAAAAACACCCTCCTGGGGCTCGTCTTCTATGCTCGTCTCCTCATAATCAATGCCCTATTTCTGGCAAAACCCTTGGCAACCAACCTCACCTTGTTTCTCACTACCAACCCATCCTCACTCTGTTTGTTTTTAAAAACCCATTTGGTACCTATGGAATGGTAGTTTAAAGGAGGTGGCACTAAAACTCAAACCTAGTTTCCCTCAAAATTTTCAAGCTCCTCATGCATAGCATTGACCCAGTTATGATCAGACAAAGCGTGTCCAACATCCTAGGGCTCAAAAGAAGCAACAAAAGCTGAGTGAGCATAGTTGGGACATCTATTGATACCTAGAGCGAGTGACTGGCTCAGAAATCTCACCAATCATTTGTTGAGGAGCGTGAGCATGCCGTGGAGCCGTCCTCGAAGAGGTGGCCTCCCCCACAACAGTAGCCTCAAGTTGTAACACCACAAAAGCCATCAACTAAAAATAATTAATTTAGTTATTAAGGTAATTAGGATAATAATTTTTAAGTGTTTAATTATTTATTTGCATTTTGATCATTTTCTTTATATGCGCTTGATTGATTATCGGATATTTATTATCAATTCTTTTGAAAGAAAAACCTAGTAATTAATATAATAATTAAATAATATAATAGTTTTTAGTCTAAAAACAAGTATTTTATTTATAAATAACTTTGGTGAATTTTTAGGAAATTTTCGAGCTCTTTAAAAATTCATTTCGGAATTAAAAAAAAAGAAAAAGAAAAAAAAACAAATCTCCTAACCCTAACCGGCCCACTGGGGGCCCATCTCCTAACCCTACCGCGCGCACGCCTGCTCTTCCCAGCCTGTAGCCGCCGCCACCCCTTGTGCTTCTTCTCCCTCCTCTGTTCTCTCTCTCTCTCAAGCGTCTCCCTCTCTCCTCTCTTCTCTCTCTCCACCGCTGCCGCGCCCAGCGCGCCCGGTGCCCTGCACCACGCGCGGCGCCTCTGCTAGCCGAGCCGCGGCCCCGTGACGCCCGGCCCTGCCTCCTACCTCCCCGCGCGTGCGATGCCGCTGCGCCCAGGCAGCCGGCTCCACCACCGCCGAGCCACCTCATGCGCCACCCCGCGAGCACTCGAAACCAAGGCCGAGTCTAACCCGCGCGCGCGAAGCCGAAGACTAACAAAGCACGACCGTTTTGAATCTCGCGTTATGGAGCTTGATTTTGTCCGTTTCTCTTCCCCATTACCTCTCCCATTGATGAACGCCATCAATGGCAGCCATGATGTACAGCCGACCCTCCCTCTCCTCTCCCCTCTCTATAAAGAGCAGCAGAGCTCTCTCTCACGTCTCCCCTACCCGAGCTCGCCCCCATCTCTCTCTCTCACTCTCCTCGCCATTAGAACCACCGCCACCGTCTCCGGAGTTCGTCATCGCCGGAGCTCGTGGAGTTCGCCGGAGCTACGCCATCCACCATCCGAAGTCGAGCCCCTGCTCTTCTCCACCCGGCCGAACCCCCGTCGAACTCTCCCCGTCACACGTGCGAACTCAAGGTTGAAGACGATCCAAAATATTTTATAAATTACTTTTGATTCAATTCATGAATTGTATATTTAGTTGTTGTAACATGAACATGTATGATCCACAATTCATGTGTATGTGCGTTATGGAATTTTTGTTAGAGATATGCGATTATTAGTGCACCGTGATAATTCATATTAATCGATGCGTTGATTTTTGGATTAGAGAAATATGACGTAGAATTTAATAGTCACACGTTGGTGATAAAAATAATAGATAGGAATTTTTGTAGTTAAATTTGGTCACAAGGAATTTTAGAAACTATTTGGAGAATTATAGTCATAGGTGCATTTTAATGGATTTAGAAAATGGTATAGAACTCATGTCACATGAATAATGTAGGATTTTTAGATGATTTATCCGATTATTTTATTAATATTTGCTTTTAGAAAGAAAGAAGAAAATATCACCGGTAGAATGGAAAGTAGATTTTTACTAGCCAAATAAACATGTTCGCAAATATAGCACCTAAATTTTTAGAGTTAGTAAAGTACTAGTTTATGTCAAAATAACCTCGCTTGTGTTATAAAAAGTTCAATTATTATTTATAGGGATTTTTAGAATATTGAATTCATTTTGGCTATACTCAATAATTTGAGTTAGAAATAAAAAGGATAAAAGCTATTAATTTATTTATTAGTATTAAAGATAATAACTATCATTTATTTTCATTAAGGATGTTAATATGTATTAATACTAGTTAAAACTGTATTTATTGCACCCACTCATAAATTCATCATTTAGGACTCACAATAATAACTATAATTGAATTAATAAGTATTTACGCGTTTAGGACGTAGTTAAGGTGTGATAAGTGTGATATGTTAATGTGCATGTAATGGTGTATGTTTATGTAATGGTGCGTGTTTATTTATTGGTGTATGTTTTATTTTTGTATGTGCGACGTGCGACTCTATTAGAAGCCGACTGTGTGGTAGAGGATTCGAATACGTTTGAAGACGAACCACAGGACACGTTTGAGCAAGGCAAGTGGATTCTTCCTCTGCATATTCTTTTTGTACCCAATCATTGCATATAACAACGTTTAATTTTGATATACTGCATAATTTGATGGATTTTACCTAATTAAGGATTTCTTAGATTTACCAACTGTATTCCTTGTTTACCCTGAGAAATTATTAAGCTTTGCAAAATTTGTGCTACCGCTCAACTTAATGAATTTAATGTCACTCATTAATTGGTATTAATGTTCCAAAATTGAAATTGGCAATTATGACATTAACCCGATGGTTAAGATAAAATTATTTCATATTAATTGGAACATGGAGTGACCACCCAGGATAACAGTGCAACCACGAGTGCTATCATGGCTCTGGCTTTGGTAATTAGCTTTATATGCTTAGTGCCTAGCAACCTTACCTGAAATATGGGCAAGAGGGGGAGCGGTAGGTGCTGGCAGCCCACGTTAACATGGGGACGTATTCTTGGCTAAGGTACCTCACCCAGGGGGCCACCACCATTGTCTTTAGAAACCTTAGTGGGTTGCTTCGTATTAAGTGTATTTTGTGAAAGTCTCATAATGGATGCCTAGCCATTCACCTCGGCAGTGTTTAAGGGTTCGATCAACCCAGGCTAGATGGGATACATGGCTTGTGGGTAAAGTTGTACCACCTCTGCAGAGTGTAAAACTGATATATCAGCCCTGCTCCCGGTTATGAGCGGTCTGGACACCTCACATGATAATTGAACTTGAAGATGGAATTAAATTGAGATCCGATGATCAGCCAATGATTTGCTTAAGTGGTTTCACTTAAGTGTTTTTGTTATATTCAAATTACTTTGTTTAAATGGGATATTTGGGATTCACACTTATTAGTAAGATAGGTGTTGTTAATAAAATGTTGACCAACTAAAATGCTTACTGCTCAACCTTAGCCTCACCTTGTTATACCTGCATTAATTTTTCCCCCACTTGCTGAGCCCCGACCATAAGTGAGCTCACCCTTGCTAATATTTTGATCAGAGGCTGATGCTGGAGACTTCGATGGAGATTTTATCGACGACGATAAATTCTAAGTCTAACGATGCGTCGGTCATCTTCCTATGGGAGATTGCCCCTGTTATTTATTCCCGCTTTACTTTGATGTGATAATTGTTAAAGATACAATGTTTCAGATGATGTAATAAAGTATTCTACTCTCTTTACGCCTTTATTGCATTGTCTTTTGATATATTACACTTGTAACGTCAACATATGTGTGGAAATGGATCCTAGCACACATATGCTATGCGCTTGGTTCTACCCCCTGGAACCGGGTGTGACAGAAGTGGCATCAAAGCTATGCTGACCCTAGGTCGTTAGACTAGTTAGAAATGGAAAGCCTAGTTTGTTCAAAACTTGCTAATTTCATTCTTATAAAATTATTTTATCAGCCTTACCTCTTTAAAATTTCAACTGAGTTGACATTTCTCTTGTAGATGGTTCGTACTCTCCAAACTACCCACATCAACACCAGCTACGCCCCTCAGCCCCGGCAGATCCCGGTCTACCCAGTGGTAGTCGAGGAAGTTCCGGCGGATCTCCCTCCCATCCGAGTGGAGAATGTAGTCAATCTGGAGGACAGCTCAGAGGAACAGTTGCCGACGCCCACCCCGTTGGCAGAGTCCCTGGCCTTCGCAACTAGGTCATCAACATCAGCACCGCCTGCACCAGCCTTCCAAGCACCTGCACCTGGAGGCGACGACCCCGATGACTCTAGAGATGACGATGACGAGGATGACGACGACGACGAAGGAGGAGACGAACATGTCAACGAGGAAGCTGACTACGCCCAGCGGGACTACTTCATGGGGTTTGGTCCTGTTGTCGAACATTATACATTTATACATCAATGTTCGAGACGGGGCACTTCCCCAACCTGCTGCAAGAAGTGCTATACGCGCTAGGCACCTACGTCCGCCCCCTGTATGAAACAAGGCGAGTGAGCGAGCCTCCCCGGGCTTGCTACTACATCACTCGCATCCACGTCAGGGTGATGGATGCAGGGGACAAGGGATTCATGACTCTGTCTGCTCACGAGTCCCTGACACCACTATCCACCTACGCTGCCTCGGTCAGCGATGCTGCCTGTCGGACCCTGTGGTCGCAGCCACACCTACCGGCAGCAGCTGCAGAACACGAGGTTCAGGCATCTTCCTCAATGTCTGAGTGGAGGAAGTCAGACTAGCATCGTCCCAGGTGAAGCTGGTGAGGATCGCCTCAACACCCTAGCTGGTGTAGTGGCCGGTCTAAACACCGACCTGGACAGTGCCACCCTGGATCTCTCTAGGGTGCACTTGGAGCTGGAGAATGCCCATGCCAGGATTGCAGCCCTGGAAGCCCAACTTCAAGGACTGGATCCGCCCGAAGCCCAGGTCCCCGCCATGGCATTGTCTCCTCCCCGTAAGAGGCTGCGCTATGGGGAGCCCGGATCCGTCACTAGGCTGCTTTAAAGTATTTTGAGTTATGATGTAATAAGTTATGCTTCGCGTTAGATGTTGAACACTCTTTTAAGTTATCCTATTAATAAATACCAACCATGTGATGGTGATTGATTGAAATGTTTGATTTGGATCTTTGTTTAAGTGCAATGGTCTTATGGAATGATGGCCATAAGAACATATAAAAATTTTAAAACATAAGCTATTTCCCCCCTAGAATCTTTTCTACTCTTCACTCCTCTAAGACGTTCACTTCCTAACCAATCAGATGGTGAACGCTCGTCAAGGACCCAACAACAATCGGAACCAGCGTGGTCAACAGATACCACCACCACCACCGAATCCCAACATGGAGCAGTTCATCGCCGCCCAGATGCAGATTCTGCAAGGACTCACTGTGGCTGTTCAACAAATTCAGCAGAACCAACAGAACCAACATCAGCAACAACAGCAGAATGCACCCCCGGCCAGAGATAAGCACCGGGATTTCATGAGTCATCACCCGCCGACATTCTCCCATGCGGTTGATCCTCTGGATGCCGATGACTGGCTCAAGGTCATGGGAAAGAAGCTGGACATCACCCAGTGCAACGATCGGGAGAAGGTCTTGTACGCCTCGGGAAGACTCGAGGGTTCCGTGTCTGACTGGTGGGATGCCTTCACAGCGGCACACCCCAACACGGATACAATAACCTGGCAGGAGTTTCAAGAAAACTTCCGCGCTCATCACATTCCTTCAGGAATTATGAAGTTGAAGAAGAAGGAATTCCTTTCCCTTACTCAAGGGAATATGTCTATCAGTGAGTATCGTGATTGCTTCACTCAGCTTTCATGCTATGCCCCTGAAGAAGTGGATACAGATGAGAAGCGCCAAGAGCGTTTCCTGGAAGGACTGATTGGACCACTGAATTATCAACTTCAGAGCCATACATTCCCCAATTTCCAGACACTGTTGAACAAGGCAATTGGCCTTGAAAGCAAAAGAAAGGAATTATCTAACCATAAAAGGAAATTTCAAGGTCAGTCTAGCAGGAACACCCACCCGAACAACGCTTAAGGTTCGCAGTTCCGCTCTGGAAATCAAGGCAGAAACAATTATCAAGTGCAACGCTCTGGACAGCAAGGCCAGAGAAATAATCAAAATCAGAACCAACAAAGGAGCAACTCTCAGACCAACCAGAGGTCTGGTGGGAGTTCACAGAACCGTCAAGGTGGCGCCAGTAACACACAGGCCAGAAGCAACAACGCACCTGTCCAACCCAATGGCTGTTTCAAGTGCGGTGAGCTGGGCCACTATGCCAACAACTGCCCAAGGCGCAACCAGCAGACGCCCTAGAAAAACAATAACCAGAGAAATGACCATAACACCCCCACTCGTGGATCTGCTCAGAACAAGACTCCGCAGAACCAGAGCAGAGGAAGGGTCAATCACGTCACCGCAGAATCAGTACCTAAGGATGCTGACGTAGTGTATGGTATGTTCCTTGTTAACTCCATACCTGCTTCAGTTTTATTTGACTCTAGAGCATCGCATTCGTTTATAACTGAGTCATTTGTGGGAAAACACAATATACCTAAGTATCCTCTTAAGAAGATGTTACATATTAGTTCACCGGGAGGTAACATGAAGGCCACACACTCATGCCCCCATGTTAATCTCAAGATTCAAGGAATAGATTTTTCAGTCAACCCAGTGGTCCTAGGATCCAACGGTATTGATGTGATTCTTGGATGCGACTGGTTGAAAAGTTGTGATGGAGTGATACAGTGTGCCAATGGAACAATTATGTTGACAAGTCCTCAAGGTGAAAGAATCCAAGTTAACATAGACAAGTCAACAGATGAAAAAGGAAAGATAGTGATAAATCACTTGGAAGAAAAGCCCTTGGAAAATATCAAGGTAGTGTGCGAGTACCCAGACGTATTTCCGGAGGAATTACCAGGTATGCCACCCGACCATGATATAGAGTTTTCTATTGAATTATTACCCGGAACCGCACCTATCTCGAAAAGACCTTATAGAATGGATGTCAAAGATTTAGTAGAACTGAAGAAACAAATAGAAGAATTACTAGAAAAAGGTTTCATTCGCCCAAGTTCATGCCCTTGGGGAGCACCAGTTCTATTTGTGAACAAGAAGGATGGTTTGAGGAGAATGTGCGTTGATTATAGAAGTTTGAATGAAGTAACCATTAAGAATAAATACCCATTACCTCGAATTGAAGATTTATTCAATCAGATGAAGGGAGCTAAGATATTCTCGAAGATAGACTAAGATCGGGATATCATCAGTTAAAAGTTCGAGCAGAAGATGTACCCAAGACAGCCTTCACGACGAGATATGGATTATATGAGTTTTTGGTCATGTTGTTCGGACTGACTAATGCACCAGCATACTTTATGAACTTGATGAATAAAGTATTCATGGAATATCTGGATCAGTTTGTGGTCGTATTCATTGATGACATACTGATATACTCTCCGAATGAAGAAACACATGAAGACCATTTAAGGCTAGTCCTACAAAAGCTTCGTGACAACCAACTATACACAAAGTTCTCGAAGTGTGATTTTTGGCTCAAGGAAGTTGCTTTCTTAGGGAATATCGTTACCGATGGTGGAATTAAAGTAGACCCAGGAAAGATAAGTGAGATATTGGATTGGAAGCAACCAAAGGATGCGTCCAAGATCAGAAGTTTTCTTGGATTGGCAGGATACTATAGAAGATTTATTGAAGGTTTTTCCAAGTTAGTGAAACCTCTTACCTCTACTGGAGAAAGGTAAAGAGTTCAAGTGGGATGAAGCTTGCCAGAATTGTTTTGAAGAACTCAAGAAAAGGTTAACCACTGCACCAATATTGGTAATGCCAGACATTCACAAAGGGTTTGATGTGTATTGCAATGCATCACACCTTGGACTTGGATGTGTGCTGATGCAAGAAGGAAAAGTAATAGCCTAAACTTCAAGACAGTTGAGAAAGCATGAGAAGAATTATCCTATGCATGATCTGGAACTAGCTGCCGTAGTGCATGCTTTGAAAATTTGGAGGCACTATATGATTGGAAACAAGTGCAAAATCTTCATGGATCACAAAAGCTTGAAATATATATTCACTCAGAAAGAACTCAACCTAAGACAGAGAAGGTGGCTTGAGTTGATTAAGGACTATGATTTGGAAATACAATATCACCCAGGAAAGGCAAATGTAGTAGCTGATGCTTTGAGCCGTAAGGGTCAAGTGAACAACATCACTACTCATTTGATGTCACAAGAATTGTGCTAGGAAATGGAACAACTCAACCTTGGTATGCTTTATAATGTAGAAGCAACAGTTATGGAAGTTGAATCTACTTTGGAAGAAGAGATTCATAAAGGACAAGAGTCTGATGAGAAAATTAAGGAAATTAAAGCTTTGATTGGTTTGGGTAAAGCCCCAGATTTCATGGAAGATGATCAAGGCACAGTATGGTTTAAGAAGAGAATCTGTGTACCGGAAATCGAACACTTGCGCCAACTTATTTTGAGAGAAGCTCATGATTTAGCTTACTCTATTCACCCTAGTAGTACAAAGATGTACCAGGATCTTAAGGAAAAGTATTGGTGGTACGGATTGAAAAGAGATGTTGCTACTCATGTTGCATTATGTGACGTGTGTCAGCGAGTTAAAGCCGAACATCAAAGACCAGCAGGATTACTACAACCTCTTAAGGTACCTGAATGGAAATGGGAAGAAATCAGTATGGATTTCATAGTTGGACTACCCCGTACTCGAGATGGCTATGATTCAATATGGGTAATAGTAGACAGGTTGACTAAAGTGGCACATTTTATACCTGTGAAGACAATTTACTCGGGAGCCTAGTTTGCAGAGTTGTACATGTCGAGGATTGTTTGCCTGCATGGAGTACCGAAGAAGATCGTATCGGATCGAGGAACCCAGTTTACCTCGCGCTTTTGGAAAAGAATACATGAGTCCATGGATACCAAGCTAAACTTTAGTTCAGCTTATCATCCGCAAACGGATGGGCAAATGGAAAGAACAAATCAAGTGTTGGAAGACATGCTAAGAGCTTGCGCTCTAAAGCATGGTAGAAGCTAGGATAAAAGTTTGCCTTATGCAGAATTCTCGTATAACAACAGTTATCAGGCAAGTCTAAAAATGGCACCATTCGAAGCACTTTATGGACGGAAGTGTAGAACACCGCTTTATTGGAATCAGACTGGAGAAAGTCAACTATTCGGTCCAGAAATTCTCTAAGAGGCGGAAAATCAAGTGCAGATTATCAGAGAAAATTTGAAGACAGCACAGTCAAGACAGAAAAGCTATGCTGATAATAGAAGAAGAGAGTTGATGTTCGAAGTAGGAGACTTCGTATACCTTAAAGTTTCACCGATGAGAGGAATGAAAAGGTTTAAGGATAAGGGAAAATTATCACCTCGCTATATCGGCCCATTCAAGATTTTGGAAAGAAAAGATGAAGTAGCCTACCAGTTAGAGCTACTCGATAGTTTATCGGATGTGCATGACGTATTTCATGTGTCACAACTCAAGAAGTGCTTAAGAGTACCGGAAGAACAGTTACCCATGGAAGAACTGAATGTCAATGAGGATTTGACTTATTCAGAATACCCTGTCAGAATTTTGGAAACATCTCGCAGAATCACACGGAGTAAAGTCATTAACATGTGCAAAGTTGAGTGGAGTCATCATTCGGAAGATGAGGCCACTTGGGAAGAGAAGATGAACTCAAAGCAGAATTTCCTCAGTTATTCTCGGAAGTTTCTTAATCTCGAGGACGAGATTATTTTTAAGAGGGGTAGGTTTGTAACACCACAAAAAGCCATCAACTAAAAATAATGAATTTAGTTATTAAGGTAATTAGGATAATAAATTTTTTAAGTGTTTAATTATTTATTTGCATTTTGATCATTTTCTTTGTATGCGCTTGATTGATTATCGGATGTTTATTATCAATTCTTTTTAAAGAAAAACCTAGTAATTAATATAATAATTAAATAATATAATAGTTATTAGTCTAAAAACAAGTATTTTATTTAGAAATAACTTTGGTGAATTTTTAGGAAATTTTCGAGCTCTTTAAAAATTCTTTTTGGAATTAGAAAAAAAAGAAAAAAGAAAAAAAAAACAAATCTCCTAACCCTAACCGGCCCACTAGGGGCCCATCTCCTAACCCTACCGCGCGCACGCCTGCTCTTCCCAGCCAGTAGCCGCCGCCGCCCCCTGTGCTTCTTCTCCCTCCTCTGTTCTCTCTCTCTCAAGTGTCTCCCTCTCTCCTCTCTGCTCTCTCTCCACCGCTGCCGCGCCCAGCGCGCCTGGACCCGCGCGACACGCGAGCGCCCAAGCTCGGCCTCCCCGCACGCCCCGCGCCCTGCACCACGCGCGGCGCCTCTGCCAGCCGAGCCGCGGCCCCACGACGCCCGGCCCTGCCTCCTGCCTCCCCGCGCGCGCGATGCTGCTGCGCCCAGGTAGCCGGCTCCACCGCCGCCGTGCCACCTCGCGCGCCACCCCTCGCGCACCCAAAACCGAGGTCGAGTCTGACCCGCGCGCGCGAAGCCGAAGACTAACACCGCACGACCGTTTTGAATCCCGCGTTATGGAGCTTGATTTCGTCCGTTTCTCTTCCCCATTACCTCTCCCATTGATGAACGCCATCAATGGCAGCCATGATGTACAGCCAACCCTCCCTCTCCTCTCCCCTCTCTATAAAGAGCAGCAGAGCTCTCTCTCACGTCTCCCCTACCCGAGCTCGCCCCCATCTCTCTCTCACTCTCCTCGCCGTTAGAACCACCGCCACTGTCTCCGGAGTTCGTCATCGCCGGAGCTCATGGAGTTCGCCGGAGCTACGCCATCCGCCGTCCGAAGTCGAGCCCCTGCTCTTCTCCACCTGGCCAAACCCTCATCGAACTCTCCCCGTCACACGTGCGAACTCAAGGTTGAAGACGACCCAAAATATTTTATAAATTACTTTTGATTTGATTTATGAATTGTATATTTAGTTGTTGTAACATGAACACGTGTGATCCGCAATTCATGTGTATGTGCGTTATGGAATTTTTGTTAGAGATATACGATTATTAGTGCACCGTGATAATTCATGTTAATCAATGCGTTGATTTTTGGATTAGAGAAATATGACGTAGAATTTAATAGTCACACGTTGGTGATAAAAACAATAAATAGGAATTTTTGTAGTTAAATTTGGTCACAAGGAATTTAGAAACTAGTTGGAGAATTATAGTCATAGGTGCATTTTAATGGATTTAGAAAATGGTATAGAACTCATGTCACATGAATAATATAGAATTTTTAGATGATTTATCCGATTATTTTATTAATATTTTCTTTTAGAAAGAAAGAAGAAAATATCACCGGTAGAATGGAAAGTAGATTTTTACTAGCCAAATAAACATGTTCGCAAATATAGCACCTAAATTTTTAGAGTTAGTAAAGTACTAGTTTATGTCAAAATAACCTCGCTTGTGTTATAAAAAGTTCAATTAGTATTTATAGGGATTTTTAGAATATTGAATTCATTTTGGCTATACTCAATAATTTGAGTTAGAAATAAAAAGGATAAAAGCTATTAATTTATTTATTAGTATTAAAGACAATAACTATCATTTATTTTCATAAGGATGTTAATATGTATTAATACTAGTTAAAACTGTATTTATTGCACCCACTCATAAATTCATCATTTAGGACTCACAATAATAACTATAATTGAATTAATAAGTATTTACGCGTTTAGGACGTAGTTAAGGTGTGATAAGTGCGATATGTTAATGTGCATGTAATGGTGTATGTTTATGTAATGGTGCGTGTTTATTTATTGGTGTATGTTTTATTTTTGTATGTGCGATGTGCGACTCTATTAGAAGCCGACTGTGTGGTAGAGGATTCGAATACGTTTGAAGACGAACCACAGGACACGTTTGAGCAAGGCAAGTGGATTCTTCCTCTGCATATTCTTTTTGTACCCAATCATTGCATATAACAACGTTTACTTTTGATATACTGCATAATTTGATGGATTTTACCTAATTAAGGATTTCTTAGATTTACCAACTGTATTCCTTGTTTACCCTGGAAAATTATTAAGCTTTGCAAAATTTGTGCTACCGCTCAACTTAATGAATTTAATGTCACTCATTAATTGGTATTAATGTTCCAAAATTGAAATTGGCAATTATGACATTAACCCGATGGTTAAGATAACATTATTTCATATTAATTGGAACATGGAGTGACCACCCAGGATAACAGTGCAACCACGAGTGCTATCATGGCTCTAGCTTTGGTAATTAGCTTTATATGCTTAGTGCCTGGCAACCTTACCTGAAATATGGGCAAGAGGGGGAGCGGTAGGTGCTGGCAGCCCACGTTAACATGGGGACGTATTCTTGGCTAAGGTACCTCACCCAGGGGGCCACCACCATCGTCTTTAGAAACCTTAGCGGGTTGCTTCGTATTAAGTGTATTTTGTGAAAGCCTCATAATGGATCCCTAGCCATTCACCTCGGTGTTGGAACTTGCGCTCCCATGCAAGTTGATCCAACGGGGGAGTGAGAAAGATGTAAACACAGTTTAACTCAAGACGGCAATTGCTCTGTTAATCCAGCCTCTCAAGGGCAGGTCGTGGGTTCAAGCCCCACGGTGGACGCCAATGTTGGAACTTGCGCTCCCATGCAAGTTGATCCAACGGGGGAGTGAGAAAGATGTAAACATGGTTTAACTCGAGACGGCAATTGCTCTATTAATCCAGCCTCTCAAGGGCACTATACGGGGGTATTTATAGGTGCCTGAGTGCCCAACGTCTCGATGTAAGGGTGGCGTCTTCGACTTCGCCCCAACATTTGCCCTTTGAGGGACCAGTTCCACTAAGTCATCTGGTGCCGAAGACGTCGCTAGATGGTGGAGATGCTGCCCTCGCTCGAAGTGGTTCCGTGGGGGTTTTTGATGTGACCGTTGACGGACGCAGTATTGTTGGACTGCGGGTTTCCCGAAGCGTCGCGTCCTGTGTATAAAAAGGGGTGGGGCGGCGCGGTTCAGGTTCTCTTTCTGTGCGCCGCAAAACCCTAGCCTCCTTTTGAAATCGTTCACCCGCTCGCCTGCCCCCTTGCTCCTGCTCGTCGGAGATCTAGCCCGCGTCAAGCAGACCGCTCACCGCCGCCGACGGTACGTAGCCATGCCGTCTTCTTCCTCGTCTGCTGCAAACTCGCCGCCGGCCGGTGCATCGTCTGAGGATACCTTGAGCAATGTGGCGACAGAGGAGCTGCGACCGGGTGATACGGTGGAGTTCGGTGTTTCGCGAATTTCCTCGGTCCGCGTTCTGGATATGCAGTAGCTTGGTTATTTTGGCAGCGGAGTGGGGCGTGTCCTGGGGGCGGAGGAGGTTCCCGAGCCCGAGGGCGAGTTGGTCGTGTTTGAGGCATTTTTCACCGCTGGCCTTCATCTGCCTCCACATCGCTTTGTGGCGGACGTCTTGCAGAGGTTTGAGGTCCAGGTCCACCAGCTGACGCTGAATGCGTGCATTGGCAGAAAAGGAAAATTGGACACAAGATTGCACAGTTTGTATCGTGCACGTTTACGCCGAGGATCGGAAAGACTTCGATGGAAGTCGTGGAGTTAGTTCCCTGTGCCCGCAATAAGTGGGGCAACTAGTGGGATTTCTGATTTATGTTTCCGAAGGCGAAGTCAAAGATCACCCAGGGCTCCTCGTGGCCATGATGTGCTCCCATTATTATGTGGCGTACCCACAATTTGAGGTGGCAGAGGATGATGAAGACGAAGGAGCCCTTCGGTGCGCTGCCCGCATGAGTAGCAGGCGCGATTTAGTTGAGGAATTCATCGGGTATGGGGTATGGCCCTTGGCACATGGCTGGGCGTTGGGCGAAGTATGCCCTCATGAGATGCCCTCCTTGGGCAGGCAGCGGGTGAGAAGTCCTGCCTTCGCGTTGGATCTGCATGGCCGGGATCCCGCCGCATTCGTGCATGAAGCAGAAGACGGTGCGGCGAGGATTGTGGGGTGCTATGTGCTGAGAACAGAGGGTCTGCGGAGCTAGGATATCCGTGGGTCGAACGTTAGATTGAATCAGGTCTTTGAATTAAACTGCTTGCCATACGATGGCTATCCCAGGGAAGACGCTGCTGACCGCCGCGAGAAGAAACCGGTGGGCGTGACCGAGGAAGGGCCTTCGCAGGAGGCTGCCCCGGCCACTAAGAAGAGAAAATTAGGTACTACAGTTGGGGGAGTGGGGGTTTCTGATAGTTTTGCTGTGGATTTGATGGGGACGTGCGCAGCCCTCGGGGGAAGGATGTCTTCGCCCAAGCTCCGGGAGTCTTTGGCGCGAATGCTGGAGGTTACCGGGGGTCGATGGCCCAAGAATGTTCCGATCCCCCGCGCGACTGGCGAAGACTTCTTTACGTCTCGCATGGCTCGCGAATTGAAGGTTTTTCCTTACGGGCGGAATATTGCTGCTGTTGTATCGGTAGTGATGGAGAAGGACCGTCAAGACACTGCGCAGAAACGCCGGTCGGTCGTCAGGATCGCGGATCCTATGCACGAGGTGAAAAGGGCACGGGGGAGCGCGAAGGCTGCTGCCTCTGGTGGTAGCAAACCGGCGCCGGCTGCGAAACCGGGTGCCCCTTGCTCAGCAAGGCGTCGGCCAGTGCGAAGGCTGCCACCTCTGGCGGGAGCAAGCCACCCCTGGGCGGGCTCGTGAAAGGACGAAGGCCGCCTTCGCCGGCGCGACGTGTTGCCGACTTCGGCACGGACATTAGTGTCGAGGATTATCTTGTTGGTAAGTTAAAACTCCTTTTTTTTGCTCGACGAGGTCTTTAACCAGTATCATGGTGCAGGTTCGGGTGAGGGGCAACAGGCTGTTGTCCCGCCTCCTGTGACGGCCACTTCGCCAACGGCGATGGCGGGGGCGAAGGGAGCCGCACGGGACCCGTGGGCCACTTTCTGCGCGAGCGGCGAGATTCTGTCGGCCGCTGCCGCTAAGGATGTGGCGGGATCCATGTCTCAGCGACTGAGGGAAGCGTCGCAGCAGCTGAAGCAGGTAATTTGTGTTGGACTTTGATGTTTGTTGTTTTTATGAGGGTTCGGGTCACATGGGTTTATGTGTCAGGCGGATGACTTCGTCGACCTCGTCGCGTCGGGTGCCTTGACTGCGGACGTTGCCGCCAAGGTTGAGCGTCTCCGGGCACAACATGCGGATGCTGTGCGGGAGAAGTCGGCTGCGGAAAGCAAAAATCGCAGGCTATCGGAGAAGGTGGCCGCCATGGAGGCCGAGAAGACGGATCTCCGGCGCCAGCTGGCGGAGGAGAGGAGGGAGGCGAACAAGGCCATCGCTGATGCGCAGGCTGCACAGGCCGAAGCCAAAGTGGCGCGGGCGGAGGGCAGTCTCGCCTGCCAACGCGCCGAGGAGCTAGAGGCGAGGTTCAACGCCCTGTGCAGCCGCGTGGACAAGGCCGAGAGCTCGATGCGCATGGAGGTCGAGCGGACGCACGCGCAGTTCGTGGACGCGTACCGCGAGCTGGGTGCGCGGACTGCTGACTTCAAAGTGCCCGGCCAAGAAGCGGGCCTTCGCTTCCTTGAATGGTTATAGGAGGAGCTACTGGTGCTCCTGACCATTGTGACAGGTTTCATGTCCTTCGCCTCCCTCGTCACATGCGAGGGGGCCATGAATGCTTTGTCCCGCGAGGGGTGCAGGCATTACAAGGTCTTTGACCAAGCAGACGAAAACTTTGAACGTGAAATCTTCAAGGTCGAAGACCCCATGGTGAAGCAGTCGGCGGGGGCACTCTTTGATAGGATGTGGGGTCCGCACGATCGAGAGGCGGTCAGAGAGCGGTCCGACCGGGCAATAGAGCAGGTAAAGGCTGTTTTTTGTGTGGTTATATGTGTGGGTATGTGTGGCTTTGCTGAATGAGTGTGCTGTTGCTGCATATGACTCGTGTCGAAGATGTCGAGGACCTTGTTGGTCTGGACGGCACGCTGCTCGAGGTTGTGGAGGTCGATCCGGTGCCGCCCTCGGATGCCGGTGAAGGCCACTCGGCGACCCCTGCGCCAGCTGCAGCCGGTGAAGACCCCGCACCAGCCCCTGAACCGACTGGCGAAGATGCCCTGAAGGTGGTGGCCGAGCCGACAGCCGAGGACCCCACAGCCGCAGCCGGGCCTTCGCAGGTGGCTGAATAGGTGTTGAGGAGTTTGTAAATTTTGTCTGTGTGATACTGAACCTCGGTTGCTATGCAGGTTCTGGGGTTTGGGCCTACGCACGCAACCGCTACTGACAATGCTATTTTTGTGGCGGCTTCGACCGTGGCTGCTGATGACGATTCGTTTGGCTCTATGTCTAAGTGTTTTGAGTCTGATGATTCTGGGAGTTCGATTGCATGGTCGGAGGAGACTTCAGATGAGGACTTGGATTATTTCGCGGCGTTGGATGTGGCTGCAGTGGAGCCCTCGCCGCGCGCGGAGGGTTCCGAGGAGCCCCTGGGCGCAAGTACTGGGTATAGGCGGCAAAGGGCGGTGGTGAAACGGAGGGTGAGTGGATTGTCGCGAAGTGGTGGGCATCAACGTGGTGAGATGGAGAGTGGGCGTCTTCGTGTGGATGGGACTGGTAAGCGAGAATTGTTGTCCTCGCCAATTGGGGTGAGTGTGGGTGAGGGGGAGCTGCGAAGTCTTTTTGAGGGTGAGGAACTTAGGATAATGTTGTTCAACTACAGGGAGATGGGTATCATCCCGAAGGTTGAGCCAATGTAATATGCGATGCCCTCGCTGTGTATATGTTACCATAATTTGTATGATAAGGCTACGCGCCTTCGTTGATCCGGCCGCGCCCGTAGGCGACTTCTGCACGGCGAGTCTTTTGGAAAAGACTTCGATTTTGCGCACTTATTGTGCTAGTCCGGCTGCACCCTTAGGCGACTTTTGCACGGAGAGTCTTTTGGAAAAGACTTCGATTTTGCGCACTTATTATGCTAGTCCGGCTGCACCCTTAGGCGACTTTTGCACGGAGAGTCTTTTGGAAAAGACTTCGATTTTGCGCACTTATTGTGCTAGTCTGGCTGCACCCTTAGGCGACTTTTGCACGGAGAGTCTTTTGGAAAAGACTTCGATTTTGCGCACTTATTGTGCTAGTCCGGCTGCACCCTTAGGCGACTTTTGCATGGAGAGTCTTTTGGAAAAGACTTCGATTTTGCGCACTTATTGTGCTAGTCCGGCTGCACCCTTAGGTGACTTTTGCATGGAGTGTCGCACACGAGGGTGGCTAGCGGTGCCCCTCGCGGTGACTTCGGTGTGGTCGAATGCTGAAGATCGTCGATGCGGTCTTTTTCGACATATTGTGTCTTAGTTTTTGCGGGGGATTTTTGCGGGTATATTACATGGCTCTGTCTCATTAAAAACCTCACCCCCCGGGAGGAAAAGAGTGCGGGCTGAAATGATACTGTTTGGTGAATTACAAGAGCGTGTTAGCCCTGAGGATTCAAACAAAAAATTTGCGGAGATTATCGATATTCCAGGAATGCTCTAGGTCCTGGCCGGATGGCATTGTTAGCCTGTACGCGCTGGGGGACGCCTTCGTCTTGACGATGAAAGGACCCTCCCACTTTGGCTCTAGCTTGCCCCGTGACTATGTCCGAGTTGTCCGGACGAGTACGAGGTCCCCTTCGTCGAATTCTCTTAGGATGACGGCGTGGTCGCGCCAGGCCTTCGTTTGAGCTTGGTATTTGTTGAGAGCCTGCAGGGCGAAGACACGGTCTCCGTCGATGAGGTCTTTGGAGGTTGGTTCGTCTATGTCGGGGACGGCTAAAGCGCTTGTCCGTGGTGACCCATGTTTGATTTCCTGCAGGGTCATGGCCTCTGATCCGTATAGCAGGCGAAAGGGAGTGAACCCAGTCGCCCGGCATTCGGTCGTTTTCAGCGCCTAGACTGCTTTAGGTAGCAGGTCGGCCCATTTGCCCTTCTTGTCATCGAGAAGCATTTTCTTAATGACAGTGAAAATCTTGTCGTTGGCACGCTCCACAACGCCGTTAGATTGTGGGTGATATACTGAGGCGAAGGCTGGCTTTGTGCCGATGGAGAAGCAAAAATCCCTGAAATCCTGGCTGTCAAACTGTTTGCCATTGTCAACTGTGAGCTCAGACGAGACTCCGAATCGACAGATAATGTTTTGCCAGAAAAATTTCTGTGCAGTCTTCGACGTGATTGTGGTTACTGCCCTTGCCTCGATCCACTTGGTAAAATACTCGACAGCAACGAAGGTGAACTTGAGGTTTCCTTGGGCCATGGGCAGTGGCCCGGCAATGTCTAGCCCCCAATGTTGAAGAGGCCATGTGTGGGCGATCATCTTTGTGAATTGCGAGGGGTTGCCCGAGCGGGGAGAGAACTTCTAGCAGGCTTCGCACGACCTCGTGACTCGATTTGCGGCGTAGATAATAGCGGGCCAGTAGAAACCTTGACGGATCACCTTGGCAGCGAGGGCCCTAGGCCCCGAGTGAGAGCCGCAAGTGCCGCTGTGGACTTCGCGCAGGATCTGGATGCCTTTGGTCTCGGTGACACATTTGAGCATGGGTTAACTAATCCCTTTCTTGTATAGCTGGCCCTCGATAAGTGTGAAGTCCCAACTTTGGTGTTTGAGGCGCTTGGCCTCGTTGACATCACCTGGATGGTAGTATCCTTGCAAGAACAGGGTTATTGGGGCCCTCCAGTCTTCAGCCATGATAAGATTGACAATGCGATGGCCCTCGACATTGGTGGTTATTTGTAGGCCCTCTGGGTTGCGGACGGCTAGTGTGCCAATGACGTGGTAGAACACGTCAGAGGGCAGGGCTTCGCCTCTAGCTGCTGCTTTGGCCAACGCGTCGGCTTCTTCGTTTCTAGAGCGGTTCACATGCTGCAGGGTGAAACCCTTGAACTGTTTCTCAAGACCGCGGATGGCCGAAAGATACTGTAGAAGTGCGGGGTCTTTTGCTGAATATTCTTTTTCGATCTGTCCAGCAACGACTTTGGAGTCTGTCTTGATTATGCAGGTGGCCACGCCAAGTGCTTTCAGCTTGCGAAGGCCCAGGATGACGGCTTCGTATTCTGCTATGTTATTTGTGCACCTGTCAGATTCCAGAGCGAAGCTGAGGCGTGCAGCGTATCTGTGTTTGACGCCAGTGGGTGATGTGATGATTGCAGCCACGCCTGCCCCCACATGGCACCATGCGCCATCACAGTGGATGGTCCATACTTTTTCTGAGGGCTCTTGTTGCTCCCGTGCCAGCCCTGTCCAGTCAACGATGAAGTCTGCGAGGACTTGCGACTTGATTGCTGTCCTGGGCTCGAAGGTGATGTGGAATTCAGAGAGTTTGGCTGCCCATTTGGCGATATGGATGGACGCTTCCGGATTCCTGAATAATTCGCCGAGTCCCCTGTCCGTGGTGACCCGCACCTTGAACGCTTCGAAGTAGTGGCGCAACTTGCACGATGCCATGACGACTGCGTATGCAATTTTTTCTAACTCCATCATGTTGCATTTGGAAGTCGTGAGGACTTCGGAGACGTAATAAACCGGACACTGCTGAGTTGTGCCCTCTCTATCCTGCTCTTGGACCAAAGCTGCGCTGACCGCGTGTGGCGAAGCTGCGACGTAGAGCAACAGAGGCAGCGAGGGATCGGGGCTTGTAAGGGTTGCCAACTCTGACAGGTGCTGTTTGAGTGAAACGAAGGCTGCCGCTTGCTCTGGTCCCCACACGAAGTCTTTTGCGCCACGTAGCGTCTTGAGGAAAGGTAGGCTTTGCTCTGCAGACTTGGAAATAAATCTGTTGAGGGCGGCCAATCTTCCTATCAGGCGTTGGACGTCTCTGGTTGACTGCGGAGGCATCATGTTGATGATGGCCTGGATCTTGGTCGGGTTGGCCTCGATCCCGCGGTGCGACACCAGGTAGCCCAGTATCTTCCCCTGGCGAACTCCAAAGACACACTTTTCGGGGTTTAGGCGAAGTCATGCGTCCCGCATGTTCACGAATGTTTCTGCGAGGTCAGCCAGATGGTCCTCTTTGTTTTTGCTGGAGACGACGATGTCGTCCACATACGTGAAAATGTTCCAGCCCACTTGGCTCTCGAGCACCGTCTTGGTGAGGCGAGAGAAGGTAGACCCATCGTTCTTTAGTCCCTCTAGCATTCTGACGAAGCAATATATGCCGAAGGGCGTGATGAAACTAGTATTGGCCTTGTCTTCCTCCTTCATATATATTTGGTGATAGCCAGAGAAGCAGTCAAGGAGTGACATGACTTCGCATCCGGCCTCACTATCGACGATCTTGTCGATCCGAGGCAACAGGAAATTATCCTTGGGGCAGGCCTTCTTGAGGCTAGTGAAATCGATGCACATCTGCCACTTGCCACTCTTCTTTTGCACCATGACTACGTTAGCAAGCCACGTAGGGTAGGCGACTGGTTCGATGAATTTGGCCTCAAGCAGGCGGTGTACCTCGGCTTTGGCGGCTTCTGTTTTCTCATCAGACATTTTGCGCAGCCTCTGCTTCTTCGGCCGCACTGAAGGGTCGATGCCCAGACTGTGTTTAAGGATAGTGCGACTGACTCCAACCAGGTCGAGGGAAGACCAGGCGAAGATGTCCTTATTTCTGGAAAGACAGGAGATGAGTCTCTCCTCGTCGTGCGAAGTCAGGTCTTTGCTTATGATGACCGTTTGCTTGGGCGTTGCCTGGTCAAGGGGAACTGTCTTCATTCCATCATTGCTCTGCAGCTGTGCCTTTTCATGCTCGTTGGCGGTTGGGCGGGTGGGCTCGGGGACTTCGCGCTGCGTCGTAAGGCAGTGTACGTTCTGTTGCCCTAGAACGAAGTCTCTTTCAATGTTGCGCGCGGTCTGTTGATTGCCATAGACTGTGATCGCGCCTTGCGGACCCGGGATTTTCATGCACAGGTAAAGTCCGTGAATGGCCGCTTCAAACTTGTTGATGGAGCCCCGACCCATTATGGTGTTGTATGGGTATACCATGTCGACGATGTCGAAGGTGATCTGCTCACTTCGTGCATTGGGTGCTACACCGAAGGACAAAGGTAGCTCGATCTTGCCCATAGGAAAGGTGCCCTTGCCGCCGAAACCATATAGGGGGTTGTCCGAAGGCTTAAGTAAACTGTGGCTGATGCCCATGCGGTCGAAGGCGTGGAGGAAAATGATGTCCGCCTGGCTACCGTTGTGAACTAAAACTTTGTGCAGGTCCTAGCCTGCCACGCTGCAGTTGATTACCATGGCATCAATGTGGGGTGCGCTGCGCAGGTCGACATCTCTGGCGTCGAAGGTCAGCGGCACGTGGGACCACTTCGTTTGCACGACTGGGCCGGTGATGGCGATGTGGTTGATGCTTTGGTAGTGGTCCCTCTTCTGTCGCTTCGTGTCGAAGTCGATGCTAGACCCCCTAGTGATCATGTGGATGATTCCACGATACGGCTGATCGGCGAAGTCTTCTTGTTTTGGCGCTTAGGGGTGGTTTGGGTGGTGGATGTATGGTTGATGCGGGTGCGGAGGCGGAAGTGGAGGTGGTACGACTTGTACCTCCTGATGGTGTTGGTATGTGTGGTTAGGTGGATGCTGGGCGAGGCCATGGTTGTATGGTTGTGGGAGGTGGTGTTGATATGTGTGCGCGACATCCCGTGGGTTGTTGGCTGGTTGCGCCCGAGACATCCTATCCCTGGTGGCCTTCATTTCCGGGCAGTCCCTCGTTGGGTGCGTGCAGTCCTCGCCGTGGAACAGGCAGTAAAATCTGCGCGGCTGCTGCGCTCGTCCTCGGCCCCGACCATGGGTGCCACTGCCACGGCCCTGGGGGGATAATCTTGACGGCGAGGGGCCTCACCTGCGGGGTGCTGGTTGGCAATGTTATGCACCTGCTGTTGACTGCGGTTGTCCCGACCGGAGTCTAACTGTGAAGGTCTTGTCCATGTGCGGTTGGACTGCGGAGGGTCCTTGGGTTTCCTCTGGGACTCAACCTTGCGCTGGTGGAGCTCTTCGCATCTGGCATATTTTTCAAACAGTTGATAGAGCTCTTGGAGGTTCTTGGGTGGGTCCCTGATGCAGTGACTGTAAAGGACGCCAGCCCGAAGGCCACTGATGGTGTAGTGAATGGCAATTTGGTCATCAACCGAAGGCAGTTGTGACTTGAGAGTCAGGAACTTGTGGTAGTACTCCCACAGGGTTTCTTTCTCCAGCTGTTTGCAGAGTGACAGTTCGACCAAGGCATCGGTGTCTGGACGGTACCCTTGGAAGTTGAGTAGAAATTTGTCCCGGAGACTTCTCCAGGAGTCGATGGACAACGGGGGTAACCTGGTGTACCAGGTTAGGGCCAGACCCTCAAGGGCAATGATGAAGGACTTGGCCATTGTGGCATCGTCCCCTCCAGATGATGCGACAGCGACTTGATAGCTCATGATGTACTGTGCTGGGTCGGTGCTGCCGTTGTACTTGGGGTAGGTCCCTTCCCTGAAGTTGGCGGGCCATGGTGACACCTGCAGTTGCGGTGCCAGGGGGCTCCGCTCATGAAGGTAATTGATGCCTTGGAAAGCTGCGGCGTGTGGGATGAAGGGTCCGCGCTGAGGAACGAATAGGTCTCCGACTGGCGCGCGCTGCTGGAGGGGCGGCCCGTGCTGCAGATCATGTTGGCCTTCGCGCTGCATGAGCGCAATCTCCTGCTCCTCTTGAGCCCTCTGCTCCTCATCTCGTATCATTTGGCGCACCTTGGCCTGCACAGAGACAAGTTGGCGCTTGGCCTCGAGGATTTCCTTCTGCTTCTGGAGGTTGCGGTTTTTGAGGCGCAGGGCCCGTAGTTGTAGTTGTTCTTCTGCGGAGACGCTGAGGACCTCGCCGTCCTCTGCTGCGTCCTCGCCCTCTGGTGGAGCGAAGCCTGGGGGTGGCGCTTGTGGCTGCCCTTCGGAGCTACAGGTGCAGAGGGTGCCTTCTGGAGTGTGTTGATCGTTGCGCTGTCTCTTACTATGTGCTTCATCTTCGCCAGCTCCTTGGTGGGTGTTGTCGGCGAGGGCCTTGCCCTTTTTCTCAGCTAGCAGTGCTGCCTTCACTGCTTCGTCGACAGATGGGGCTGCCTTCGAATTAGCTCTTTTGGGTGCCATCGTGGGTGGTTTGCTCATAGCACGAACGGTGGGCGCCAATGTTGGAACTTGCGCTCCCGTGCAAGTTGATCCAACGGGGGAGTGAGAAAGATGTAAACACGGTTAAACTCGAGACGACAATTGCTCTGAAATCCAGCCTCTCAAGGGAACTGTACGGGGGTATTTATAGGTGCCTGAGTGCCCAACGTCTCGATGTAAGGACGCATGTACCCTCAGGCACCTGGACTATCCCTGGAATATTCCCATAAAGGAGGGTTACAGACTGTCATTACAGAAAAGCCATTACAAATCGAGCCCGTAACACACGACTCCGCGCGGGGCCTGTTACAATGGGCCGAATCCCACGTGGGCCTCTAGGTCGGGTGAGGACATGGGATGGGGCGACGTCGTCGTAGGCCTTCGTCTCGTAGTGTAGAGGACGAAGGGTGGACCCCGCCGGTCGTATTGCCTCCGTTGGTGCAGCGAGATTGACGAAGGCTGGAGCGAAGGGTGGCGTCTTCGCCTTCGCCTCAACACTCGGTAGTGTTTAAGGGTCCGATCAACCCAGGCTAGATGGGATACATGGCTTGTGGGTAAAGTTGTACCACCTCTACAGAATGTAAAACTGATATATCAGCCATGCTCCTGGTTATGAGCGGCCTGGACTCCTCACATGATAATTGAACTTGAAGATGGAATTAAATTGAGATCCGATGATCTGCCAATGATTTGCTTAAGTGGTTTCACTTAAGTGTTTTTGTTATATTCAAATTACTTTGTTTAAATGGGATATTTGGGATTCACACTTATTAGTAAGATAGGTGTTGTTAATAAAATGTTGACCAACTAAAATGCTTACTGCTCAACCTTAGCCTCACCTTGTTATACCTGCATTAATTTTTCCCCCACTTGCTGAGCCTCGACCATAAGTGAGCTCACCCTTGCTAATATTTTGATCAGAGGGTGATGCTGGAGACTTCGATGGAAATTTTATCAACGACGATGAATTCTAAGTCTAACGATGCGCTGGTCATCTTCCTGTGGGAGATTGCCCTGTTATTTATTCCCACTTTACTTTGATGTGATACTTGTTAAAGATACAATGTTTCAGATGATGTAATAAAGTATTCTACTCTCTTTACGCCTTTATTGCATTGTCTTTTGATATATTACACTTGTGACGTCAACATATGTGTGGAAATGGATCCTGGCACACATATGCTATGCGCTTGGTTCTACCCCCTGGAACCGGGTGTGACACAAGTCTAGTCTCATCATGCATTGCCTTCATGAAGAACACTCAACTAGACCCCATGTGGTAGAAGTGGGGTCGGGTCCATCAGCTAAAGTAGTGGAAGCAGGCTCAACTAGGGCAACCGGTGGAGTCGGCTTGGGATCATCCCAATCGGTATCGTCGTGCTCCTCCTCCACTAAAATGGTTTGTCCCATCTGATCTAGACCTGCAGGCTCAAAGACAAGGGAAGTAACCTCATAGGTCTCCATTATGCGTTTATTCTCTAGGTTAAGAACACAATAAGCATGATAATGTAAAGCATAACCAAGGAAAATGCCATCAGAAGACAGTGAGTCAAACTTGTCCAAATTACCCTGTTTCAAGACAAAACACCTACAACCAAACACCCTGAAATGACTAACCTTGGGTGGATGTCCAAACCACAACACATATGAAGTCTTATTCAAGAAAGCTCTAAGAAAAATATGGCTCGACACATGGCAAGCAGTGTTGATTGCTTCAACCCAAAAATGCCTGGGAGTCCTATGTCCATCGAGCATCATCCTGGCCATCTCAACAAGGGTCCAATTCTTTCATTCAACAATGCCACTCTACTAAGGCACATACTAAGAGGAAAACTGATGCCCGAGTCTCAAAGAAGCACAAAAGGTTTCAAAATGAGTATTTTTGAATTATGTGCCATTGTCACTGCGAATCACTCTCATGGCATTCTTAGAAAACTCATTTTCTAACTGAAGAATCAAATCTTGAGCAAGAGCAAAAGTCTCATGCATTGCCTTCATGAAGAACACTAAAGAATAGCAAGAGAAGTCGTCCATATGAAGCAATTCATCGGGTTGTGAGGTCAACACTTTGGTGACCGGAGAATGGGAAGCAGCAACCATCTTGCTGTGAAAACAAGGGTGACAGACAAGATCCTTCTCAAATTTCAACTTGGGCAATCCTTAGATGAGGCCAAGTGAGCTCAGTCTACACAAAAGATCAAAGCTCAGGTGACCTGACCTCCTATGCCGCTTCCAAATAAAAGAGGAAGATCATGTCAAGAGACATCGAGAAGGGCCAGAAGAGTGTGTAAAATTTGCTAAAAAAACTTGGCCAAAAGGGGAAATCTAACAGACAAGATCCCCCTGAGCATACAAAACTCAAGAAAAGCCCTTTTTCAAATGCACTTCATAGTCATCCTCGAGGAGTAGTGAAATAGAAAGAAAACTGAAGTCAAAATTTGAAATCAAAGCAACATCCTTGAGGACAAAGCTCTCATTCACTCGAACGGAGCCACTAGACACAACCTTACCTCTCGACTTATCCACTGTCACGGGGTCATGGCCATATGGCACACAACTAGCAGCCTGCCGGGCACAACCACCTTGTGGTTTCATAGTCTGAGGCCTAGCAGCAAGAGGTAGAGAACCTCTAGGCCTCATAGGACATCTCTGAGCAGGAAAATCATGAACACCATGAGAAGGATGGTTCATGTTCCTTCTACTCAACTCATAAACCTGTAAGGAAAATGGACCCTGACCCATTTGTCTAAATGATTTGGTGTTTGATGATTAACATAACATGTGGACTAATGTGTTTGCTAGTGTTTGTGTTTATAGCTCACCAGGTGCAAAAAGGATTGGACTGAGGCACAAAGGATGTAACACTACAAAAAAAGACCTAAACGATGCGTAGAAGTCCAAGACTCAAGAAGAAAAGAAGCCCAAAAGAAATAATGAAGAAATCCTTGAAGTGGGTAGTCAGCCAGTGCTCTGGTGCCGCACCGGACAGTGCAAAAAAAAGTCCGGTGTGCAGTGGACTGTCCGATGAGGCACCGGGTAGTCTACGCAGAAAGCCCACAACCAGGAGCTCTCGAGGCTGTAGCACCGGACTGTCCGGTGTCCACCGGACATTCTGGGCAAAGGTCAGATCTAATGGTCGACTGCTACAGACCTCAATGGTCGGCTGACGTGGCTAGGGCACCAGACTGTCCGGTGTGCCTGATGACAGACCTGTCAGCTTTCTGTCCAACGGCTAGAATTGTGGGGGAGGTTATAAACACCCCACCAACCGGCTATTTGGATGTGTGGGAGCTCAAGCAACATACTAAGACATGTTGTAGACATTTCCAAGTGCTCATACACCCAAGTCCTTAATAGAATCACTCGGTGATTAGCGTAGGTGCTTTGCGAAGTGCTTAGGTTAGTTAGATCGCTTATGCGCTTGCTCTAGGTGAATACTAGTTAGTTGAGTGAGTTTAGAAAAAACCACACAACCCATCGGCTCTTGTACAAGTCATTGTAATTGTACCGAGTGGGGCGAGAGTCTTGCGAGACCGTGACAACCAAGTTTGTGTCACGGACGCCACCTTGTACCGAAGGAAACAAGGCCTGCGGCGTTTCGGCCGGAAGCTCGATAGTGGAGACAGCGGGGAGCGTCCGAGAGGAGCCGGAAGCGGAGCACCACTTGCGCGTGGAGATCCCGCGGCTCTCTACGGAATTACTCGACCAAGGTGCTTTGCCCTCGTGTGGGCTACCTTTTCGTAGGGGCACCAACAAGGATTAGTCAGGACCTTGCGTGGTTCCGGATACCTTGGTACAAATATTAGCGTCATCCACGTGAGTTTGCTTCTCTACCTTGCTCTTTACCTTCTGCATTTACATTAAGTATTTAAGTTTCAATCTCGCCTTTCTAGTTAGATTATTTAGAATTAAAACTTAGGCTTTGCGGTAGAGATAGAAACACTTAGACAAAACCTAGTTTGCACATTCTAGATTGTTTATTTGCATAGGTTGTGTTCTTGGGATTTAATTGTGATCTAGTTTAGAAAGAAGTTTTTTAAGTCCTAATTCACTCCCCATAGGCGTCATCGTTTCCTACAATTGGTATCAAAGCCCGGTTCGGCTCATTTGAAACGTTTTAGCTTCACCGCTAATCGAGCCAACGCTTTTTAGAGGAAAGGGATGGATACTCATAGACCACCACACTTCGACAGCACTAACTTCCCAACCATTATCTTTGCACTTTCGTTCGTATTCTTTCGTTATCGATATTATTGAAATATCGATGTCATTTTCATTTCTAACAATATCATATTATTTTTACTTTTATCAAAATAATTTGAAAATAAAAGTGGTGATCCTTTCTCCGATCCGATCCTTTTTGGCCCTAGGCGTAAGGCATGACGTCCTCGCTAATGGAGGTGTGTGCAAGTGCAACGCTCTGAATGAATTTCGGAGAAGCTGGTTCATTGACTGCAGAGCCCGGAGACGCGATGCGTCCGCTGTGCAGAGCAGTGCAGTGGGTAGGTGCAGCTTACCTATCCATTATCCGGTCTCTGTCAACGTAAAGCGGTTTCTAAAAGAAAATACGGATAGAAACAGGTGTAACTGTGTAAGATAACAAACAATAAACGACACTATCACGCTGCAAAACAGATGCGGGTACGTACTCGATGAGTCGGAGAGATCAATCTCACGGCGTGCGACAATCATCACACATGCCGACCATGTCGACGCATGCAGCTATATCTATCTAAATAATTGGATAAACACTAAGTATATCTATCTAAATATCATTATAAAATTTTAACATCATTATATCATCCATTCAACAGCACCATAGATAATTGCATAAATAGCAACACTAAAATAGTACTACATAATTCATTATATGTTTTATTACATGATCATTATATAGTTGTTAAGCTTTCTACGACATTATCATCCAAAAGGTTTTTAAATAGTCACAAGAGATGGATGATTAAAGCCCAAACTTATACTTTTGGGCTATGTTTATACTAGGTATTTTATACCTACAGGTTAACAGGTATGAGTAAGGACAAAACATTCTAATATCCATTTATCCATTAGGTGCAGTTTTTTGTCCAATACATAACTCATGTGTACATTTAGTTTATATATGTACTTTAATGTCGGATATCGAGTCGTCGGTACGCATTTCCATCTCTAATAATTGATCCGATAGTCAGAGTGGATGGGGAGTTCACAGTTTACTAACCATTGAATTGTTCAATAGCCAACTGGCCAGAACAGTTATGATGGTCCATGGATATTTGAACGGTCATATTTGTGATATTTCCTTCCCGTGCCTTTTGGAAAATTGGTGCATGATGACCCTTGCCGCTGTTTATTTTCTTCAAAGATGATTAAATAAGTATGTTTTGTTGCAATAATTGGACAATATAGGATGAGACAATCCCTTATGTAAGACTGTTTGATTTAGAGTTAAGGATTAGAACATGACTAGTGTCTTCTCCAGCTGTTCGTCAGAATTAGACGGATGAGAGGAAACGCAGGAGAAGTGACTCACTAGTAGAAAAACGCTCTATACTTGCGGTAGTGGCACGTCCGACCCAAGTAACCGCCAGTAAAAATCATGGACTATCAATAGAAATCAAATTTAACTGGCGATTTCTTAATAAAACCACCAGTAAAAATGCACGATTTCTACATGCGGTTTTGTAAAGAAAACTATCAGGGAAAACGTGTTTCTATTGGTGATTTTCTTAAGAAACCGTCAATAAAATTAATTTCAAACAATTTTTTGAGTTTTTTCAAATGACCTTATACGAAAAACCAACCAAATAAAAGTCGTAGATCTCTAAAAGTTATGAAACTTCGTAGCTAGCAACATTTTCTTTTGAAATCATTTGGGCTCTCAAAATTGCATTTGAATCTGTCAAATTTAAAATGTATTTTTTTGCAAACGACTTCAGATGGAAAAAGTATCAAAATAAAAGCTGTAGATCTTAATAACTTATGCAACTTTGTAGTTGACAACTTTTTCTTTCGAATTCGTTTACAGTCTCAAACAATCAATTTATGTTCGGTTTGTTCTAATATGTGGCCAACAAAAGAACTATCTAGACAAAAGGCACGTGTCAATGTTTCAAACCTCGCTCCAACAAGAAAATTTATTGTGCGCGTTCCGGGCTCTAGAGGATGTGCGCGGTGGGCATAAGATTTATACTGGTTCAGGCAGAACGTCCCTGCATCTAGTCTTCGGTGGCTTGTGCTACCGACACCATTGATGATCAAAGCTCGTAATAGGGGTTACAAGCAAGGCGAGAAAGGGAAGAGATGCTCCCAAGTCTCTTGTTCGTGGTGGAGGTGGTTACAAGGTCGAGTCCTTGCTAAGTCTTGGTTTGGCGACGGGGCTCTGGCCTCTAGGTCCTCCTCATGTTCACCGGTCTTCTGGGTGTTATCTTCCTTGGGGTCCATCCTTCTGGGTGTGTGCTCGAAGAAGTCACTTCCATGCCTTATTCTCCTGGGAGAAAAGGACCTCCCAAGTCCGGGGGACGGCCTTCTCCTTTTATTGTCCAAGGAGGGGTCGCCCCGTGATGGCTTCCTCAAGGAGCCATCGGAGATGGTAAAACTAGGCATCTTACCATGTGGTAAAGCCGATTGCTGGGCTGTCTCGTATTCTTTATTACGGACGGCGTGAACAGCGTGGGCCCACGCACCATCATGTGGGCTATGTCAACCCCTGGCCTTCGTAGCTTGGGGCTCGATGCGACTTGTGTTGCGCCCTTCTAGCAGCCTATTCGTTTAGGCCTTGTCCCAATAGGCCATGAGTGTGCCGCAGGCTGGGGGACGCGCATGCCATAAATGTGTCATAGTCTGAGGGGCTCATAGGTCATGAGTGCTCTATGGCTCGAGGGGTTTGTAGGTCATGAGTGCGAGGTAGACCGACACGTCCGCTGTTGCTCGGCGTCGGGCGTAGTTAATGCGGTTGGTCATTTATGACGAGTCGGTCTCGAGCCAAGCGTGTGATCCACTCGAGTGGTTTCCCTTCGACAGACCCGACCCCCTGTCTGGTTCTGCCACACCCAACCCCAGTTTCTGTGCCACAGGGTTTGTCCGGGGTGGGCTCTTCTAAGGTAGACGTTACCTGTCTCCTCCTACTGACTAGTGGGCCCCAGTTGTCGGAGGCATTTTCCCTGGTGTGCTCGCTGACCAATGGGCCCCAGGGATCAGGGTTCATATCCCTGATAGTAGCCCCTAAGCCCCTGAGGGGAGAATGTCTCTCCTCGAGTGCTGATGAAGAGTCGGACGCTACCTTTTGTCCTAGTGTGTACTTCCACAGCCTCGCGTATTTGGTGCTAAAACATCACCCCTTTTCATACACGGTGCTTGATGTCTGATCCGCTTTGCCACGCCTTGTGCCTCCCTATAAATGGTCCCTCATTTGGGCAGCTTTTGTCACGTCCTGCCTTACTTTTTTTCTTGAGCGGTGGCTTCTTCGTTACCCCCTATGGACTTGGACAAGCGCCCAGTGGAAGAACGCCCCCAGTGTCGTGTTCTCTCCGGCAAAAGATGATTGACTCGGGGTACAGGCCCTTCTTGCTTCCGCTTATAGATTCTCGAGACTGTGTTTTATCTCATCTTCTTCCTAGTGCATCCAAGTGATCTCAATGGGTCAAAGGAAGGACTTCGAGATGTATTTTTGTCAGGGTGGGTTCCTGGCCCTCTCATCGCAAACCTCCTTGGACCGCCGGGAGTGTTTGATCACTACCCACATGATGCTCGAGGTTGCCGATGGTGAGGTGGCCAGTCTCTGTGCCCACCTAGTGGAGGCGGACCACTGTGTTGTGGGTTAGTATTGCCCTTTGCTTTCGTGGAGATTCCTTTTTGGCTGCCTTGATGTCTCTTTGTCTTTTTATAGCTAGAACAGGATGTCGCGGGCCTCCACGAGGGCTCGGACGAGGTGGTCACCTTTTTCAGAGCCTAGGGTGCCGATCGAGGAGAGAATCTTCCTGATATCATCAACTGGGTGCACCTAGTCGTCCACCGCAGTGCTCGTCATGGTGCTGTCGAAGTTCTCGCCTTCGTGTAGTTCCGGTCTGGTTTCGAGATCAGTATTGGTGACCTGTTCGAGGACGTGACTGCTGGCGCCCTAGAGGATTTTGAGGACGACTTTGGTATGGCCGTCGAGATCGTGGTTGGCATCCTCCCACTAGAGGACATAATCAATGGATCTCCTTAGCTAGGTCATGGTCGTAGGCTACTTTGGTCACGAGATCACTCGGGCACGTTCATCCAAAGCTTTCATAATGTGGTTGCACCTCTTTAGGCTGGTTGTGATGTAGTCCCTACCCCCTTTCTTCCTGGCCTTGGTGTCATTTCTAGAGTTTGGCACAGAAAGAAAGGGTTTTGGTATGCGTATTTTTGGACCTCTCTTGTTGGTAATAATTGATTTATGGTGGGAGGCACATCACTTCTTCCCATGCTTTCCATTCGCCAGAAGGGGAAGTGTGAGTCGTCTCGTGCCTCCTTTGTCAGTTGAGGCCCTGGTGGGCCCTTTTTCTTTTCACGGGGCAAGCCCCCGAGTCCCCCATCCATTATGGAGGATCTATCTGTGAGGTGTGTCCCATCTTCTTACTACTCCTTCCCACGAATTCCATCCACCGGAAGGGGAAGGGTAAGCTATACCACACTTCCATTGGTGGTTGGGATTATGGAACTTAGTTGGCTTTGATCGGCTGGTTCGATCAAGCCCTTCTTCTTGTAGAGCGAGCCCTCGAGTCCCCCGTTTGCTACAAGAGACCTGTCTAGGGGGCACCCTGTCTTTTAATACTACTTCTCACGCATTTCGTCCGTTGGAAGGGTAAGGGTGAGTAGTACCATGCTTCCTTTGATGGTCGAGATCATGGCGCTCGGTGAGCTCAAAATGGGTAATCCGGCACTGGTTCCTTTCGCAGGATCTAGGCACAGGGTCCATTGGGACCGTCCTCATGCCCCTAGGTGTTGACTCATATAGTTGCTGACCCTGTTTGACCGGGTCCGACGACTTGTTGCCTCTCTCCTTGATAAACCATGAGTCAGACGTTCCATGGGACTCGAACATGATTTAGAAGTGCCCTTGGCACTCGTGCGCTAAGGTACTGGCCGCTGCGATGCCCACTTCATAATCGCTTCTCACTATGGGGTTTTGGGAGCGGTCGCAAACCCTTTATGGGCCAACCTTCGAACTCCATGTTTTATGGGATCAGTTGGGTCGCCTTGCGACCATGGGCTAGCGAGGGTCTACCGAGCCATTCCCAGTAGGTGCGAGATTGTATTAAATATGAAAAGATGGGTCGAGTCATCTTACCTAGTCTTGGTTTGGCTGAATTTGGGTTTCAACATTGCTTCCTGTGTCAAGAGGCCTCCACCCGATCCACCTGCCAAGTTCATGGGTCACGTGACTCCAGGGTGCACTTTGCGTCTGACCCAGCTCTTCACATCGAAACTGGCGATAGATCGGCTTACTTTCTCTTTTTACTACTTACTAGTGTGGGTCCTCGGGCGATCACAATCTGATGGGTCGGCTATCTTCGGCTTGGCGTTGTCCGGCTCCCTCCCCAATGTGTTTCCTTAGGCTTTCATTCACCCCCTCGTTTCCATCACCTCGCACCGCCACTGTCTGCCCTCGAGCTGCCATGGGATTCTAGAGTTGCTGTCTGGCCGACCAAAGTTGCCTAGACGCCCTTGTCTCTCGTGGGCTTCTCCGCGTGGGAGATTTCTTGCTCCTTGGCTCGGAAGATGCTATAAATCCACCGATGGGTTCTGTGGTTTTGTTCGTGCATTTTCACGAGTGCGACCTCGTGATGCCCCCATCCCTTCTTGGTGTGGCTACTCCACCATTATCGGATTTAGTTGCATCATCTGAATCCTAACAAGGTTTAGCATATGGTTGCTTTCGTTGCCTTGTGTGAGGGATACCTTGGGTTGTCCCCCATTTCCGCCTTTGGTGCTACTTCTTCGCGACTGAGTTGCTCCTCAAGCGACCGACATTGGATGCCCCAGTGATGATGACCCAAATTGGGTGCACGGGCATCCACCTACGAGGGACATGATCCAAGGGGTACTTCCCATTGTGGCTATGCTCATCCAACAAGGGCTAGCACAACTAGTGGTTCTATTTGCACAATCATGGGGCTCCATCTGCCGCCGATAATGGTCTTCGTACTTTCCTTCTCGGGGTACCCATAGAGGCCCCAAGAGCTAGGCATGGGGCATCCCGATGGGTAGAGAGAAAAGGACGATCGAGGCCATTGCTACGGTGTCGGTTCTTCGTGATTGAGGGGTCACGCTGGCGGGTGTGATCAGGAATTATCTCTACCGCGGGTGGCTCCTCTTATGGTCAGGCGGCTACCATTGTTCAAGATGGCTGTCGAAGCACCGTCAGAGGGTATCGGCTGAGCACTCCACTACCTAGACCGCTCGCTGGCTCATGGAGGCCATGGAAATTCAGGCGACGATGGGGTTGTTGGCTACTTGTTCTCAAATGCTATGAATCAAGAACAAGGCAACAAAATTGTTAAGTATTAGGGACCTTTGTCTTCCAAAGCATTATCTCCTCACGAATATAATGATCATTAGACGAAGGTCATGACGGACATGCCTTCATCATCTTCTAGATAAATAAGAATGTAAATAGATGAATATAGCAAGTATTACTCTTTAATTCATTCGTATTTGTACTCCATAAAATATGTATGAATATCAATAGAATTCATATTACATTTGATGAGGACATCACTCCCATGGATACAAACAACACTCCTCAAGTTGACGACCCAATTACTCGCGCACGCGCTCGACAATTGAATTTACAGGTGATCTCGTTCCTAAGTAATTATTCTTGTGCATTTGAGAGTATTATGCTACCTAATGATTTAATTGTACTTAGGAATGAAGGGGAGGACCAGCTAGGACATCGGGATCAAGATGGAGGCCCAAGTTGACATTCAGAATCTGCTCCGGCGTTGCGACACCGTCTTTTGGGCTTTTTGGGCCGTGTATCTTCATTGAGCCCATTAGGGGCGCGTCCAGGGTTTGCATAACCCTAGAGTCTTTATTAATAGCCGCCACATCCTTGTTAGAGGCGGGTTTGGTTAAGTTAGATCTGTCGAGAACAGTTCGCCGCTCGATCAGTTTGTGAGACCCCAACTTGTGAGCTTAATCATCCATCTGCAATATTCCAGATTGTGTTCTTTCTTGTTCTTGCTTGTGTCTTCGATTCGCAGGCAAGCATTAACCTTCGTGGCAAGGTCAATCGCATAGTGCATGGTTGATAACCAGAGGAGAAGTGGTGCTGCGATTGCGGGGTTCTAGTCGTGTTGATTGGAAGCCAGATTGTCTGTGTGACATCTCCACCAAATCGATGGTTACCCCTCCTGATGGAAGATCCATAACCCACATTCCTATCAACATTGATACCTTCGGCTTGCTCGAAGGTGAAGGCGCGAGAGAGTGACTGCAATTCAGCATGAATAGTATGGTACTACTGTTCATCTATTTATAGGCACAGGACGCAGCTGAAAGAGAAATGTGCCCTTGGGCTATTTATATATTGTTTTGGTGATTAGATGCACAACACACTAGATGAGAACTAACAAATGTTAAGCAAAGGAATATCTAGATGGATCAAGTGTGAAGGTAAGTTCTAGACACTTAGTCAATTGTTTTATGTGCTAAACATGCTTGTCTAAGTGCCATGAACTCAATTAAGTCAAATCCAAAAGGAGCAAAAGAAGTTCAGCTAAAACAACCAGTGGAGCACCAGTGTCCGGTGTGCACCGGATAGTGTCTGGTGTACAGGCTAGCTCAGCGACAAACTTGATGCTCTTGGAAATCGCCGAGGTCACCGCGGCTAAAATTCACCGGACTTTCCGGTGAGCCAACAGCGTCCGCGCCAACGGTCGGCAGCGCGATCGGCGCGCAATCAACGAGCGACACGTGGCCAGAGCCAACGGTCACTAGGCCGCACCGGACTATCTGGTGTGCACCGGACAGTGTCCAGTGTGCCAAGTGGACCGAGGATTCAACGTTCGGCTTCGCCAAAGAAGGAAAGAAATCGTGCGCTGTTCATGTCTGGTGGTGCACTGAACTGTCCGGTGCGCCAGTGGACAGAAGGCAAGAATTGCCTACCAAATGGAGATCCAACGACTCCTAGCTGCCTTGGGGCTATAAAAGGGACCCCTAGGCGCATGGAGCAGCACACCGAACCTCCATTGAACATCCTAAGACGCCTAGACTCTACAAGCAAACATCTGGATCATTGTGTTTGAGATTTGAGCACTTGTTGAGTTGTGAACTCGCTGCACTGTGTTTGTGTGCTCGTTTCTTGACTTGTGTGCGTGTCACTGTTGTGACTCTTGCTCTTGCGTGTGTTTCTATTCCCTCCCTTACTCTTGTTGTTTTCATTGTCATTAATATTGTAAGGGTGATAGGCTCCAACTTGTGGAGATTCCTCACAAAGGGAATATCTGCTATAAGGAAGAAAACCGTGGTATTCAAGTAGATCATTGGATCGCTTGAAAGGGGTTGAGTACAACCCTCGTTCATTGGGACGCCACAACATGGAAGTAGGTAAGTGTTCTACTTGGCCGAACCACGGGATAAAATCATTGTGTCATCTGTTGTTATTCATGTGCGATTCTCTCTGCTTCTACTCACTTGATAATTGCTCTAAGTTTAATACTCACCTTGTGAAGAGCAATTAAGTGAAGAAGTCATCTCTTTCTCTCTAGACATAGCACCTTGGTTTTGATTCCACTAACATTTCATAAACCAAGTTTGTGCCATTTAGTGTTGATTTTTACAGGATCACCTATTCACCCCCCCCTCTAGGTGCTCTCAATTGGTATCAAAGTCATACTCTTCATTAAGGGACTAACCGCCCAAAGAGATGGATCCTAAAGGTAAGGGGATGGTGATCAACGACAAGAAGAATGAGACCCTCTATGTCGACGAGCCAAAAGACTACAAACCCACTAACTCAGGCTCAAGTCACAAGAAGAGGGATGGGAAGAAGAAGAGGCACATAAAGAAGATCATCTTCTACGACAGCGACACCTCCTCTTCACCAAGGGATGACGACGACGAAGACTCTTCGTCGAAAAAGAAAACGGTTAATCAAAACTATTCTTTTGATTATTCTCGCATCCCTTATAATTCGAATGCCATTTACTATCTATTCCACTTGGAAAACCCCCACATTTTGATGGAGAGGACTATTCATTTTGGAGTCATAAAATGCACAGTCACTTATTTTCCCTCCATTCGAGTATTTGAGAAATTATTAAAAATGGAATGCATTTCGATAGCACTGACAATCCTGTATTTATCAATGAGCAAATACATAAAAATGCCCAAGCTACTACTGTTTTGCTAGCATCTCTATGCAGGGATGATTACAACAAAGTGAGCGGTTTGGACAATGCCAAGAAAATATGGGATACCCTCAAAATCTCTCACGAGGGTAATGATGCCACCATGATTACTAAGATGGAACTGGTGGAAGGCGAGCTAGGGAGGTTTGCCATGATAAGGGGAGAGGAGCCAACTCAAACTTACAATAGGCTCAAGACCCTAGTCAACAAGATTCGAAGCTATGAGAGTACAAGATGGACGGATCATGACATCGTCCGACTCATGCTAAGGTCTTTTACCGTTATTGATCCTCATCTTGTAAATCTTATCCATGAGAATCCTAGGTACACCAAGATGATGACCGACGAAATTCTCGGAAAATTTGTAAGCCGGCGCATGATGGTGAAGGAAGCGAGATACGTGGACGATGCTACAAACGGACCGCTTCCTCTCTATGAGCCACAACCCGTTGCTCTCAAAGCAACCAGCAGCAAGGAGGCGCTACCTAGCAAGGTAGCACAAGTAGAGGCTGTCACGCTCAACGAGGACAAAATGGCGCTTATAATCAAGCGCTTCAAGACCACCTTGAAAGGACACAAGGAGTACCCCAACAAGAACAAATCAAAGGGAAAGCGCTCCTGCTTCAAGTGTGGTAAGTCTGGTCATTTCATAGCACATTGTCTTGATAATGACAATGACCAGGCACAAGAAAAGATAGGGAAGAAGGAAAGGAAGAAGAACTACAGGAAGGCAAAGGGCGAGGCACACATTGGAAAAGAATGGGACTTCGACTGTTCTTCTTCCGACTCTGATACTAGCTTAATTGCACAACCAAAACTATACATGCAGAAATTTTTCAGCTTGCAAGCACAAGAACACTTAATCATCAAGCACAATCAGGGACAGTTACTACAAATTCTCATTTCCAAATTGCAATGATTTGGTTATCGAACACAACTATCACATGCTTATGTTATGTAAGTTGGTTACCATGAAAGAGACACTTTAATAATGTAAATTAGCATGTGACGATAAGTTAATTCTAAACTCTTTACCTCTCGCAGCACATGATCATTTTAATGTCATCAAGGTACCACAACATCATACAAATGCATACTAGTTTCCAGTTTTACATCTACAACTTTTATACTAGTTATTTTCAACCACTTAATCGGCATTGATCGAATTAAACCTCTAACTCGACAATTTGGGCACCATAAATTTCAGAATTCTACCTAGACACCTAGCGTCACATAGAGAGTCTACTAATTAATTTGCAACCACTGGAAGTACTAGAAACACCTACATATAACAATTACTTAACGCAATTGAATTCCTCTATTTAACAAGAGTTCGCTAACACAGCATGAAAAAAATAGTAATTCATACACAAGTTCATATTTTTCTCAATCACAACACCATGAGACCAACAAAACTAGTTTCACCATTTTAGACATCTTAACTTAAAATATAGCTAAAAGTAATTCGATTAGTTTTCTTAACTACTTTTCTATATTAGGTCACTTAGCTCCCAATTAATCATCACACCATATTTCCTTTGACGCAATAGGTAGAGCATGACTACTTGTTTCTAACAATCTTTGGGTATCAACAACTAATTGCCTAAGGTATTTATCCGACTCGAAAACATAGAGAAGGCGACGACTACTACGCATGTCGTCACCTCATCTTAATCGCATAATCAACTTTAGCTTTACTGATCGAGTCTGTCGACTAACCGTTTAAAATAGTAAAACCTATCCTTCGCATCAAACAACACTTCGCACATCTTCCTATCGAAACGTAAAAACATCCGAGTTCTTTTCTACTTCTTTTTCTTTTGCCACAAACTTCAATTCATACCAATACAATTTTTTAAACACGCACCACATCGACCAATTTATACGAATCAACAACCACCAATCTCTAACTCGAAATCATGAGCACGACCATGTTACGACCTACCGCCAAAACATTTCAACCACATCTATATAATTTATTAATCAAGTCAATCGAGAGCGACATGCATCGGCTCACCATAAACAAACCCAATCGGTGTTTGTAAGAACGTTGGCGATTTGATTTGTGCATAGCTCCGCACGTCGACGAGCGTTGAGCGGCTTGCCTTCTCCACGCAAAATATGGGGTGCCTCTCCTCCACAAAACAAAAATAAAACAGCATACATACACAATTAATCATATGAAAATAACGTCGATGCGGAATCAAACAAGGATTGTCGTGGTCTCACCGGGGGTGAACGACGATGACGACGGGGCTGCGCAAAAACAGCAAACAACCGGCGAGTGTCGACGACGTGCTGTTCACTGTGCTTCACAATACAGCGAACCGGTAGCGCGCGGGGACGTCGGGGCTGCTGCATATTTTGCCGAGCACCTTGCGCACATCGGAAAGGAGCAAGGGAAGGGGCTGTCCTAGGAAGGCGACAAGGTGTTGTTCCTGGGAGAGGGGCTCAAGCAGGGGCGCTGCACAGGGTTGTTGTTGCGTTCCAGGTGCTACAACAAGGAGACGAGCAGGGGGAGGAAGGGGAAGATTTGCAGGGGTGCCATGGAAGGGAGGGGGCTGCTGCTTGGCGCCATGGACAGCAGAGAGAGGAAGGGCGCCATGGATCAGAGCTCGCCCACGCCATGGACAACAGAGGGAAACATTGGGGGAGCTCGACCCACAAGGTTGCTGGCCGACCACGGAGAAGACGACCCACAAGGTTGCTGTAGCCGCTCGCCAGGAGGAGGAGCAGGGAGGGCGCTCGGCTGCTGCTGTGCGAGGAAGAAGGGGCAGGGGGCACCGCGCCATGGCTGGCCGAGGGGGAGGAGCTCCTGCGCATTGGCTGCTGCTGCCATGGAGCAGGGAGGAAGAAAGGGTGCCCTGCTGCTGTGCGTGGGAGGAGGAGGAAGAGAGTGGCGGCTGAAATTTTTTGAGGGGTGGGAGTGCAAAATGACCAAGTGCAAGGGAAGGGGTCCCTATTTATAGACATGTGCTAGGGTTAGGGTTTCAAATGGGCCTATTGGGCTGGAATGGGCTGGCCCAAAACGCTAAATCGGGCCGCGCTAATTTATTTCCATTTTATTTTATGATGTTTTGATTAAACACGGATTATCGGATCGCTAATTATTTCCTGGAATACAAACGCTCCCGCGGAATTCGTCTCTACGGAGAACAGAGCGAAATAGATTTCGGAAGATCGGGCGATTAACTCGACCGAGAGTTTGATTTGACTTTGCTCGGCAATAATTTCCTACGCATGATTCGAAAATAAATTGCCTCGGGATACGACCGGGTTTCGGATTTATGATTGAAGGAGACAAATCACGACATTTAAAAATCGTCGCCGAAGTTGGTTTTTGAAATCGGATCAAACACAACGGTACTAGGCTGAGTAGAGTAAGAATTAATTAGAGGACGACATACTGAGTATTCTATTTGAGAGTACGGACTCGGATTAATTTTTGGACATAGATCAAACATCGAGAAAATTGGATTCAGACACAGCTCGACTAGCAACTATCGAGCGCTTGATTAAATGAGCTTTAGACGAGATTTATAAATCAAGATGGATTATCGAGTTCGCATTCGTTCCGAGAAATAAAAGTTTTAACATGCTCCAAAATTTGTTGTTTCTCGCAATCGAATAACTTCGAATTCAGTGAACTTCCATGAGAAAGCCTGATAAACAGAGATAGACACGATCGAGAAATAGAAATTTTCACTGAGCATTCGAGATTAGGATAAATCTCCCGACTTAACACGAAACTGACACCTAGGGTGTCACATATCTGAGCCTGACGATGCCCTTCTAGCTGTTGGTTATGGATCAAGGTAGGCGCCAGTGGTGGCGGCGGTGGCAACTGAGCCCAGGAGGCTTGGGAGTGACTCGTCGAAGCAACGGACACCATAGGTTATTGATTGCCCACATACTCAGGGATATATGGAGAATAGCATGAAGCAGTATGCAAGACCTGCTTCGGCTGGTTCTACCGTGCTTCAGCTTCAACGATTTCCTTCTGCTTTTGGATTGTGACTTAGCACGTCCTTGTCGTGTGTCCCTTATCTTCCCCCACAGAATAGGCAGAACAGTCTCCTGGGTTGATTACCATACCTTCCTTCGAAGCTTCTCCCCCCTCTGCCTCTCGGGGCTGGTGGCCTGTAGGAAGTTTGCTGCATTCCCGAAGACTGTGAGCTTTACTGGCTGCTCTGAGTATGATTGGCCCCGTCATCATTTGTGTTGGGATTGTGGATCGTTCGGACATGCCTAGGGTGAAGTCTCCCTCTGAAGCCCCTAGTCATCTTGGAATACCTGTAGGCTTCCTCCCTTCTCTGGCGAAAATCATTGTTAGCGTGGATGTATTCATCCATCTTTTGGAGGAGCTTCTCCAAGGTTTATGGTGGCTTCCTTGCAAAGTATTGTGTTGTCGGTCCTGGTCGGAGCCCCTTGATCATGGCTTCGATGACGATTTCATTAGGCACCATTAGCACCTGGGCTCTTAGCCGCAAGAACCTTTGAACATATGCCTACAAGTACTCCTCATGGTCTTGCGTGCACTGGAACAGAGCTTGAGCAGTCACTGGCTTCATTTGGAAGCCCTGGAAGCTTGTGACTAGCATATCCTTCAACTTCTGCCATGATGTAATTGTTCTCGGCCGAAGAGAAGAATACCAAGTCTGAGCCACACTCCTAACTGCCATGACAAAGGACTTTGCCATGACAGTAGTGTTTCCACCATATGATGATATGGTTGCTTCGTAGCTCATGAGGAATTGCTTTGGGTCGGAGTGTCCATCATACATGGGGAGCTGTGGCGGCTTGTATGAAGGTGGCCATGGGGTAGCCTGCAACTCTGCTGTAACGAGAGAAGCGTTATCAAAAGCAAAATTGCCATGGTATAGATCATCATACCATCCATCATCGTTAACTGGAGTTTCTTGACGAAGCTCTCTGTGTTGAGGCCCTCGTCCTTGATCGTCCTGCACGATGTCTTCAGCTGCTTCATCGATCTTCCTTTGAAGTTCGGCTAATCAAAGCATCTTTTCCCTTTTCCTCTGCACCTAGTGATGTATAGCTTCTAAATCCTTGATCTCCTGGTCCAACTCTTCCTCCTGAGGTTTGGCTGGTAGCCTTTCGCTTCTAGCTTCTAGCTTCTCTCAGTGAGAGTGTCTCCTGATTGGTGTCCAGTGGCTGCAGAGCAGCCCTGGTGCTGTTGTCTTCTTCGACGACATGACATAGGCTAGCATTTGCTGAAGGTTGTGGAAGTGAGTTCACCGGAGGTGGGCGCCAATTGGCTACTTGTTCTCAAATGTTGTGAATCAAGAACAAGGCAACATAATTGTTAAATATTAGGGACCTTCGTCTTCTGAAGTATTGTTAACTCATTCGTATTTGTACTCCATAAAACATGTATGAATATCAATAGAATTCATATTACATTGATACCTTCGGCTTGCTCAAAGGTGAATGCACGAGAGAGTGACTGCAATTCAGCGTGAACAGTACGGTACTACTGTTCATCTATTTATAAGCATGGGACGTATCCTAGGTAAAAGTACATTTATGTCCCCAATATTCACTTATGATCGTAATACAAGTCATTAAGGACTAAGTAGTCTTTTTCCCCTTCGGTCAGCATCATCATCATACTTCATCTCTGTTATGAGCCGAAACTGTCAATCAAGCGATAACTTTGGTGTTTATTCTTATCATTTTTAGATATGTCTTCATCTTGCATGCCTTCATCATGAGGAAGAGGCTTGCATCCTAAAGACGAAGCTCCTCGTAATAGCTTATGCTAAAAACAAATGGTCAATTATGTTCTTGAGGACCTTCGGAAGAGGAAGGCCCCCAACAGGGGTCTTCATCCCAAATGCTTTCTCGATCCCAGGTTGCCCTCTGATGCGTTCTGTAACACCCCTGGTGTTTAGCATACTCATTCATGGCATGTGCATCATAAAAGCATTATCTTGAGCATCATCAATCATTTCACCCCTTACATTAGAATCGTAAATTGTCACCAATGGTTGTGAAGTGAACCCTTGCTTGCACCAATAGAAGGCCTAGGTCTCATAGACATAGATTATCATGGAGTGCTAGTGTGTAAGTAAATCCACTTAGATAATTTGGATTGATAATGGTTGATCTTTCAACTCTTTGAGCAAATGATGTGCTTGATAAATGAAGTTCCTTAAAAAAACAAAAACCTAGGAAGCAAGCATTTAACGTATGAAACTATTAATTATAAGAATTTAAAATCCAAAAGAAAAGAAGCTTAACCAGGAATGAAAGGTTGGGAAGTGGTTAAAGAAATGGGAACAACCCAGATTTTTTTCTAAGTCTAATCTCATACGTATTTTCAAACACCAGCATGTTCAAACAAAAATAATCTTCAAATCACATTGCCCCAATTACAAAAGTTGTAGATAATTATTTGGGGCACGCCCTATAAAAAGTTGGTAAACGTTTGAATCTGTTTGACATGTTTTGACACAATTAGACAGTTGGTTTCTACTATTTTGCACAATGCTGACAAACCAAAGTTTGGAGGCATGTATTTCAAAATCTAGCAACTAAACCACCCTAATCACTAGAGCAAAGTTGTAGCTGGTAGGGAGGGGAACAAAACGGCTGAAGCGGGCAACGCTTCAAGCTCCCCGTTTTGTCTCTGTCGCGTCTGCAAGTGCTGCAAATCGTGTCGGCCAAGTGGCGCGCGCCTAGACGCGTGGACGTCGTGCCTTGTCCGCGCACGTGGACAAGCTAGCAGCTTCGCCTAGCTTCATGTGGTCGAGCACTCCATCGCACCCTCACTCTCTCCCTCCGCTCTTGTTTCGCTCGCCCTCGCTCTCGTTGCTTCTTCCACCCGAAGGCGACCGCCATAGCTGACGCGACCTAAGCTTGTACCGTGCCGTCTCTCATTCCCCACCATCCAAACCAAGCTCAGCCCTTGCCTCACCATCTAGCCAAGAGCCCAGAGCCCTTGCTCAAACTCAAAGAAGGCCCTGAGCACCACCGTCGACGCCGCCGTTCTTCGGTTCCCACCGACGCACGTGGACTGGACATCTCCGTCCGCAAACCGCTGAGCCAAGAACACCAGCACGTTCGCCTTTGTCGACCGCACCTATCCGCCACTTCGCCTAGCTAGCATCACTATCGGTAAGCCAGTAATTGAGCTGTGCGCTCTTCTCTCTCTCTATTTTGAGGAAGACGACGGATCTCGCGCACAAATAAGCCAAAACACGAGGGCTTTTCTGTGAACTGTCATAGACATGGTAAATAGTAACCGAGGACCACGTGGTAACAGTCTGCAGATAGTTGGAACCCGAGGGACTAACATGCAAAGTAGTTTTCTATTTTTTTCCTTTTTCGGTTTAAAACGGAGAGAACCTTGAAAAAAATTATAACTCGAGCTTTTGAACTCGAAAAAAATGGTGAAACAAATTTTGTAGGACTCCTCTGAGTCAGATCTACGGTTTAAAAATGTTGCATGTCAAGATTTGAATGATTTTGTTCATGATTTGAATTTAAATATGAAAACTGAGTTTCTTTATAAGTGATAAAATAAATAAATCCGAGGCTAGAAAAATAGGAGTTCAATTTTTACTAGGTTCCTTTAGTTATTGTCTACCCGTGATAAATAATTTGGGGGTATATTCTGTTGATTAATTTATGGTTATGAATTTAAAGGATAAGTTGCTGATTACTTAGAAATTTGAAAATAAATAGCAAAACCTCTAATATTGTTGTGAAACTTTTTGTGAATAGAGCATATGTCAACAACCACCTCTAGAATTAATTTGATCTGGCAATTTTGTAGAGAAATTTTGGATAATAAATTAAAAACAGAAAAGGCTGATTTCATTAGAAAACTATGGATAAAGATTTATAAAGGAATTTTCTGTGTAATTTTTTATGACATGTTGTTAGACCAAGTACGATATAGGAAAAATATGGCATTGATTGTCTGACTGGTTTAGTAATGGGAAGTAGATTAAGTTATTTTCTACACCATTTCTTGTTATTTTTATGCAGTCAAAAGCATGGGTCCAAATACCATTGAAATTTCTGTGGTAAAGAATAGTAGAGAAATACTATTTGCTAGAATTTTCGTAATACATTTTGAAGTCATCAAATGGTAGTTTTAATATAAGTCTAACTAAATGGCCCACCAAAAGTCTAGATAATTAGGAGAGGTTCTAGTTCAATAATAAGTCAGTCCGAAATAATTTAGGGGCTACTTACTATTGAGGTAATTAGAGTTGAACAAATCTCTTTTGCAAAGAAATAACTAATGTCTAAAAGAAAAAGGGGCTAAACGAAGAATATGGCTTAGTGTGTCTAAACCTATAGGTGTAAGGTTATTCGAATTGTACAATAACATAACTTGTATCAAGTGTGGATTCTTTTAGTAATAGCCAAGACCAACCAAGAAAAGACAGTCTACATGTTCTTGGACGATGTAGACTATTTTGTAGAAACCCGTGTGAAGCGGATCAGTTTAGGCATATGTATACATTACATGCACCCATACGCATCATACATCTCTCTCATGAAGCATCATATATCCTCATACTACATCCATACATCATACAGGATCGCAGGAGGAAGTACCAGTGGGGATTGTCGAGGAGCTGCCATGGATTCTCGTGGAAGTGGGTGAACCCGAAGCTGAAGCTCAGGAGTGTCTTGATCACCGCTCCAGTTCCTTCGAGAAAGGCGAGCCTCGACATCTAACTTCCTACATTTGCAGTACTTTAATTTATTCATTGCCTACCTATATTGTTGCATTAGGTATAGGAGTTGATTGAAACCAGTTGCTGCATATATCCTTGATCTACTGTTTACCCTATCCTTGCCACATATTTAAAGTAAGTACGCTTAAATGCTTAGGCCTGCTTAGATGGTTGAAGCCGGGTGATTTCCTGTCACCTACGAGATACAAGTGATTTCTTATGCTTGATTGGGAGAAGTCTTTGGGTAATGTCCACGATGGAAATAAAGAATTAAGATGAGACCAGGCGGACTCTTATGGGTGCCTTGTAGGCCATAGTGATCCCGCCTGTGTCGATTAAGGACCGTACAATTGTGGTCCCTCGAGTCATATTGAATTTATGCTTATACACTTAGTTGTCTGGATAACTCATTCCAACCGCGAAGCCAGAACACCATTCCAGCCGGATTCGACCTTGCGATGCACCTACTGGTGTGGCTGAGGTGTGGCGGAACCTCCCATGTAATTAGGCCCACCTAGAGATGTCCTTGTCCAACGAACTTTGGGCAACCCTGTAGATGCATATAACTACATGACAAGTTCGGTATCTGTATCCTTTTCCTCGCCCAAGAGCGTTTCACCTGTCACGCAGATATTACAACACATCGGAGGTATAAATAAGCGGAAGCAAATTACAATAACTTAATTTACATTCATTAAAATATAGAAAGAGTGTTATTATTACATCACTAGGTCATAAGAGTGCATAAGTAATATTATTACAATCCTAGGAGGCAAAAACCCCTCCGGCATACAAGTATATGGTTTTTCAAAGGAAGGCCAACATCCTCCCGAGGCTTCACTGTTGAGGTTCTTCTTTAGGCACCACCTTAGAACAAAAACAGCAAAAGTCTGCTGTTTCCTCACCTACAACAACATGGGTTCGAAAACCCTAAGTATGGAGTGTACTTTCGTAAGTCTTACCCGTCAAAAGAAAAGACTCTCAAGGATATGCTGGTTTTAAAAGGAGTCAAGGTATGGCTTATCAAGAATAAAAGACTCTGTTTTGTAGAAAAGCTTACTATGAGTGGATACTTAAAAATCCATTTTTACTTGTCAGGTTAAGTAAAGTTACCTACATCTACAGTTCTTTCTACCCTAGTTCAAGCACTTGGCCTATACTAGCCATCTTTTATTATTCCTTCAGTTCACTGGATTGCTACGTGTAGGTCAGTGACCAAGTCTTCATGTCTAAGAAGTAATGGCGATCCGAATCGATTAATACCTAGCTGGGGATCTCCAATCACATGACATATGTAGCACTTAACCCTTGCATATGTCAACTCGCCACCGATTTTCTTAAGACCAGACCGGGTTCACGCCAACCGAGAGCACAGATACACCACCGTCCAGCCTCTTGCCACAGAGGGTACACGCTACTCTCACCATCTCTCCACTCCCATTGTGTGTTGTCCTTTTCTGGTATTAGTCTGCTCGAGGCAAAGCTTACCCACGATGAGGCATGTGACCAGTTAAAAGGTCCTCAATCATCAAGCCTACATCGACACGGTCCTTAATCGACGTAGACAGAGACACTACACCGAGACTCTCTTCTCGTGCAAGTCACCCGCCTGATCTCAACTTTATCATTTCAACCCAAAAGCTTGGTACCTGACAGAGGTACATCTTATCCGATGTTGAACCCATCATGGCCATGATGGATCCACCATCAAGTTTTATTTTTGAAAACATCCCATTCCCTTTGAAGCATCACCTTTTGTTTAAAACAAAACCTTTTTTGTTTTCTACAGCAAGACTAAGCATTAGAAAATCTTTTAATAAAATAGGGAATCAAGGAATGGTAAACAGTTCCAAGGAAGGAAATGCATCAATTGGTTTAGCACATAACTCCTATCACCTAATGCATCAGATCAAGTGATAAACTTTGAAAACAGTAAGGAGGTGGCAAATGCACCGGGGCTTGCCTTGTTTTGTAGGGGAGTCGGGCTCTGTTCCACAAATATCAAAGTAAAAACAGTTCCCGGAAGGTGGATTCTTAGGTGGTGGTGTAGCTTCTTCTTCTTCGACCACTACTTCCTCTTCGTTCTCTATACATAACCAGATATAGCCATGAATGCTCATGTGATGCTTATGAAAATGCAATGATAATAAGGGTATAGCAAGTTATGTCTTGAATACAATTTTCCTTCACGGTGCACCAGGGAAACTAGAGTTTTCTTGAATCAACTTCCTATTTCCCTAAGGTAATTACTACTTAGAAGGCTAGGGTTGTGGGTTTGGGATCAAACAATGTTCAAAGCAAGTCAAACTTCACCCATAGGATCTAAATAGCATTTTAAGCTTTTCCAAAAAGTTTGGTGATTTTTGGAGTCATTAAACAATTTCTAAAGTTCCAGGAGACTAGGTTTTGGCTATTTTAAATACTAAATAATTCCTGGTTTGGACTAAAAATCTTAGAACCATTTTTATTAAATACTAGAGAAATCTAGGAATCCAACAAAATTAGTTTAATATTTTTATCATTTTTCTATAATTTTCTATGGATTTCCTAAATCTGGTAGAAAAAGAAAAAGGAAAAGCATAAACAGTAATGGGTTCAATTTAGCCCGAACCAGCCCACGATAGGCGGAACGCGCCCACGCGCGCCCGAGGTGTCCGTTTTGCACAAGGGTCCCTGGTTGTTTGAAAAACCCATAAAGAATCATGTCCACTATTTCTCTATCTCACTGACATCTGCACAAAAGCCCCTCCCCTTTCTGTTTCTTTACAACCCGAGACCCCCAACCGTGGACAACGGAGCGGCGGCTCCGGTGAGCCCATACTGTCTGCATAACTCCACTACCAGTGCTCCGGTGCGGTTGACACCTAATTTGACCCCTAATGATCATTACCCCTCAACCAATTTCAAGGTTCTAGCCCCTAATCTCTCTACCCACGGTGACAGCGTGATTAACGGACAAACCGAGGTGTTCCTGGTGATCCTACGGGTTCTAGTGCAATTGGTTGGGCCGATGAGCATCAAGAGCACACATGAATATTAGAACAAGAACGAGGAGGACATGATCGGACCTATGGAGAGCTGGCCACGACGAGCTCACACACGCGGTGTTCTTGACCGATTTGGGGGAAATCCCAAATTAGAGCTCTCTAGTGGACAATCTGAGACACGAGTTGGTGTGTTGGATGCTTGACTACCTAGCGGAGCTGAGGGCATGCTCAATTTATATGGCCCGAGGGTGGTGGCTCATGAATTTGGCATAGCGCGCTGGCGGCCAGAGAGAGGGAAGAGCACTAGCACGGTGATTCATGGCGATTGCAGGGTAATAAGCCACAGCGGTCACTGGGTAATGATCTCGACTCATGACGACATGGTAAGATAGCCAAAGGCGTGGCGCGAACGAGGAAAACGGCGGTAGCTGCGGTAATGGCCGTGTGGCCACGTCGCCGGCAAGTGAATGGGTGATAGAGCGGCTACAGGGTTCTGAGTTCATCCAGGGTGAAGATTTTTCCATGGTTGATCGTAATCCATGCTATAGAGGGCACAGATCGTGGCGCCGGCACGAATCCGGGCGCGCGGGTCACCGACGGCGAGGGGATGAACCTGAAGATCTTTGTCAGGTACTGTACCATTGGGATCCTATTTAGAGTGCCTGACAGACCAATTTGTAGGGTGATTTGTTCCAAAATTCATGTGGTGACTTGACTATCTCTCTATATCAAAGTTGTAGCTCAAAAATCCAGCTACAAATCGACTATAGAGACTTGGCTCATTTACTTGCTCCTTCGAGCCTGAATTGAGTCCAAAGTTTAGTAGATCACACTGTCAGACCAATATCAGACTCTGAGTTGACTGACAGTCTGACTTTAGGGCTAGTTATCTCCAAATTTTGTATGTCAACAATGCTTAATCACTTAAGCAAAGTTATGCTCCTATAGTAGCCCTATACTTTTGATGTGTTGACCTAGGGTAAATTCTTTATGAACTGAGAGATAAAGGGTTCCAAAGTTGACCCTATGCACTGAATTTTCAGACTTAGGCATATATGGTGTCATAGGGTACTTTTGCAAATAAGCCCAAATTCCACAAAGTTGACTTGTAAATTCTCAAAGAGAAAAACACATGACTTGGGTTGTTCTATTACCTTGATATTTGCACTTTGATCCAAAGTGCACAAATTCTGCACTTAGCCCCCTAGGGTTTCAATTTAGGGTTTTCTAGGTGTCTTTTCAGGGTTTTTAGTACTTTAGGGTTTTGGTGTTACTAAAGTCCTTCAAATGTGATATTTTATGATCATGTCTCATGTCTTTTGAGGTTTTCACCTATTTGCGCTTCTTGTTCACTCATAATTCCAATTTAGGGTTAGGTACTCTACCTTAGGGTTAATCACACATCAACTCATAACATCACAACTTGTTTGAGATTTTACCTAGTTAATGCATTCTAGGTGTGACAAACACATGATATGCCAATGCTCATGATGGTATGCTCAAGTTTTAGTAACAGTAACACCAGAGGTGTTACATCCATTCCCCCATAAAAGAATCTCGTCCCGAGATTTAAAGTCCTAGGGTAAGTAATGGAAAAGGAAACATGTCACATCTTCATTTCCTTAATTGTCTTACAAGGCAGGGGTGGTATGGGGTATATTCTATCTTCCCAAACAAATGTACATATTTCACAAGTTACATGAACTTAAAAGCCAGGGAAATTCTTTTCGAAAAAGCCTTGGGTTTCCCATGTGTTGGGGGCCTTCGTCCTCCGAAGGTCCTCAAAAACATGGTTTAACAATGTTTTCCAAGTGTAACATGCAAACAGGTACCTTCGGATATAGATCAAAATCGTACACGACGTAAGAAGCATGGTCAAGACGAAGGATGATGCTGCTCCGAAGCTACGGGCGGAGGAGCTTCGGCTCAACAGCGGAAAAAGGAACCGACTTAAAGGGGAAAAGGCCATCCAGTCCTCATTGAGTTGTCCATAATTTAGTAGTAAATATGAAGGACATAAATTTAATTTTACACAGGTTGCGCCCTGTGCCTATAAATAGATGAACAGTACTCCCGTACTGTTCACGCTGACTTGTACTCACTCGTGCGTCACGCTTGCACCTTTACCTTCTGTCAAGCCGAAGGTACAAATGTAATTCAATATTGCCTTTATTCATTCATGATTATATAATAAAAATTATATTAATGGTGTCATATGATTATCCATCTTATTTCTCATGTTTCATATATTTCGTCTTTCATTGATATATGATGTGATGATGAAGGTACGTCCTTCATGACCTTCGTCCGAAGATCATTATATCCTTAGGGTAATAATGCTTCGAAGGACGAAGGGCATTAACCAATAACCTATTTTTGTGTTGCCTTGTTCTTAATTCATAGCATTGGAGAACAAGTCCCCAACATTGGCGCCCACCTCCGGTGAACCCTTTTTTTCGACCACCTTCGGCAAGCACTGACCTCCGTCATGCTGCCGAAGAAAGCTTCAGCGCCAGGGGCTGCAGTACTACAGCCACTGGACCCAAATCAGGAGACCCTTTCTCTCCGAGAGGCCCGAAGCCATAAGAGGAAGGCCACTAGTCCAACACTCCAGGAGGAAGAGTTGGACCAAGAAATCAGAAACATGGAGATAATCCACCAGCAAGTACAAAGGAAGAAGGAGAAGATGGCTCGACTGGCTGATCTTCAAAGGCAGATCGACGAAGCCACTGAAGAAGTATGCCATCTTGCTCAAGATGAACAAGATCGAAGGCCCCAACACAGGGAGCTTCATTAAGAAGGCTTATTCAACGAGGATGGATGGTATGATGATTTTAATCATGATAACTTTACCTTTGATGCTGCTTCTCCCTTGGCATCCGAATTGCAAGCTATCCCATGGCCTCCATCATACAAGCCACCTCAGCTCCCTATGTATGATGGGCATTCGGATCCGAAGCAGTTTTTGATGAGTTATGAAGCAACTATATCTTCATATGGAGGCAATGAAGCTGTCATGGCCATGTCCTTCGTCATGGCAGTTCGGAATGTGGCCCAGACATGGTATTCTTCTCTTCAGCCAGGGACTATTACTTCATGGCAGAAGCTCAAGGATATGCTACTGACAAGTTTCCAAGGTTTTCAGATGAAGCCGGTCATAGCTCAGGTCCTATTTCATTGCACGCAAGACCATGAGGAGTATCTCCAGGCATATGTCCGAAGGTTCTTGCATCTGAGAGCACAAGCGCCTGCAGTTCCCAATGAAATTGTCATTGAGGCCATGATCAAGGGGCTTCGTCCAGGACCTACTGCCCAATATTTCGCTAGAAAGCCTCCGCAGACTCTGGAGAAGCTGCTTCAAAAGATGGATGAATACATCCGGGCTGACAACGACTTCTGCCAAAGAAGGGAGGAGGCTTGTAGGTTCTCTGAGATGACTAGGGGATTCAGAGGAAGAATCCACCCAAGGCATGTTAGGTCAATTCACAACTCCACTCAGAGTGATGATAGAGGAAGTCAGCTGCAGAGGCCGCAGTATACTTCACAATCTTTGAGGCATCAACAAAGCTCTTTCCGGCCGCCAGCTCCAAGAGGCAGAGGCGCCAGGGGCTTCGGAGGAAGATATGGAGATCAGCCTAGAAAAATCTACTGCTTATTTTGTGGAGAATACAAGGGCCATACTACAAGAATGTGCCAAATCACTATCCAAAAGCAGAAGGAGATCGCAGAAGCTGAAGCTCGGCAAAGTCAACCGAAGCAGGTCCTGCATACTGCTTCGTGTCACTCACCCTACATACCAGAGTATGTGGGCAATCATCCTGCAGCCTCTGTTGCTTCAGCTAGTCAGCCACAGGCTTCTTGGCCACAACTTCCACCTCCGCCGCCACTACAACCTGCCTATTCACGAGGTCAGCAGCCAGAAGGGAGCCATCAGACCCATCAGCAGCGAGATCTCAGGGAGGAATCCGAAGCTCGCACAGTCAACAGTACTGTGCCAGAATCAAAACACATCTATTGAGAGATATCCTACCCCTGAAGCATTTTTATATTCATTATCATTTTCTTTTTTTAATAAAGAACAATCAATGTAAATCTAGTCTTCTTGTCATTTTTTAATAGCTTCGTTCTTGTGAAATATATCTTTTTACAGATTTACGAAGCTCCAAATTGCTGAAGCTCAAAAGTCGTTCCTAAGGGAATGCAGAGCTAAAAATCGCATTGTAACTTTTACCGAAGCTATAGAAAGTCATTCCAAAGGAACGCAACATAAGTTTGCCGAAGCTACAAAAAGTCGTTCCCAAGGGAGCGCAGTGTAAGTTTTCTGCTCAAAAGTCGTTCCAAAGGGAATGCAGAGCCAAATACTGCCGAAATATAAGGCGAAGCGCGAAAAATCAACGCGAATACCACCGACATAGAAGGTGAAGAAGTTCAAAAGACGTTCCTAAGGGGATGCAGAACTTACACCGAAAAATAAGCGGTGAAGCCGAAAAATAAACGACAAAGAGATTTTGATTGTTCCTAAGGGGACGCAGAGATTGTGTTTCAGTGGGGGTATGTGTCTTCGGCATTAGCATCATTTTTTGCATCATGTCATCGCATCATATCGCATAGCATCTCATCATACATCATACCACACCAATGTCATCAATTGGAAACGAAGCCGATCTTCGGAGAATGCCTTACAAAAATGAAAAGGTGCTAAGACACAAAAGCAAGCTAAGAATCACGGCTTCATCAGTTCTGATATGGAAGAAGGGATCTATTGTTTACAAAGCATCAATGTTTTTACGAAGTGTGAATGTTCTTACGAGGGATAAAAATTCTTTTTGTGAAGCATGAAAAGAAGGGAAGGTGTTTTTTCGCCAAAGGCTCAAAAACGGTATGTACATAAAATTTCATGCATCGCAAAGAATTGACTTACAAATAACTTACATATTACATTGAAAAATATAAACATCAAATATTACAAACTTAGTTCAGCAAATATTACATTAATACCCTAGAAATGTTTTTACAATAACTCATATTCTTCCTTCAGAACTTTATCTGCAACTTCGTTAAGCAGTTTGGTAACAACTTCGTCGACAATAGCTTCGACCACATTAATGACTTCTATTGCTTTCCTTGTTTCTGGGTCGGCCAATGGGTCGAACGGCTCTAGGGGAGGAGGTAGTTCAGCTGCGGTAGGAAACATCAATCAGTTCGAAGTCACGAAAATAAACGACAAAGCTAGAAGCCATTAAGAAATACCTATCCGTCTTCCGAGTTCCGCAGCTTTCTTAGCTTTTTTCGTTGCTTCCCAAGCGTCATGAATATCTTTTTCGCTCTTCTTCATTATTTCATGAGCCATCTTTCGGCCGCCATTTTCCCAGATATTAGTGAAAAATTTTCCGCCTATTAAACTTGCTTCGGCTGACGGGTCCTTCGTATCATCAACAGAGAAGGCACTTTCGGCCTGGGCCAAGGTTTTAAGTTGTTCGCAACCCGCCTTCTCCAGGACAGCGGCAACTCCTCTCGCGCCAGAGAAGGCATAGACGTCCCCATGATCACTTAAGATTTCCTCAAAAGCTTCGGCTTCACAACTGATCCACTCAATAACGCCCTTAGGGTCGCCTCGTATGAAATTGTCTTCGTTAGAGTAGGCGCCCACGTTGGCGAAGCTAGTCTTCATCTTTTTCACGCACTCCACAGATTTTTCAAAACACCTTTCCTTCGATGCGCGAAGCTCTGCAACTGTCTTTTCAAAATAATTTTTCTAGTACTCACTGGTGTCTCGATCAGCTTCAGCGACAGCGCATTTTAATTTGGCCTCAGCTAATTGTCTCCGAAGATCTTCAATTTCACTCTTCTGGGCCTCAGCTTGAACTTTGGAATTAGCTTCGTCTTCTTTTATTTTGTTTATCAATGAAATTAATATTTTATCTTTTTCAAGGCCTTCGTTCCTTAGTTCAATCACCTCTGAGCGAAGGTTGTTCAGAGCCATTGTATACCCTTCATCTTCGATATTTTTCTGTGCCCTGAGGGCATTGCTAAGGATCAAGCCCTGCAAGAGGAGTACAAAATTAAGTATAAATAAATAAAATAATTCGTTTTCAAATACAAGAATTGATTTTCATACCTTTATACTATTATATGCTAAACTGTCAGCTAATTCATCCTTTGACAGTACGGAGAGGCCGTCTTCTAGCTTCGGAAATCCGAAGCTTCTTCCTATCTCCCGGCTGACGGATATCTCTTTGTTATCTGGGAGACAGTACAAAAAATCATCTTCTCCGCTGCCATTAAACACTAGTGCCCCTTTCGAGTATTTCAGTCTTTGGGCATAATGCTGGGCTTCTCGTTTTTCTTCCAAAGTAAGCGTCTTTCCCGAAGCATGGCGGATGATGTAATCAATGCTCTCTTTCAAAGCTTCGGGAGCAGGAGTAGCAACCTTTTCAGGCAAAATTTTCTCTGAGGTTTTTTCTTCTGTTGCCTTTTCTTCAGTTTCTGAAGGTTTTTTCTCGACAAGCTCTGAAGGCCCAGCTTCAGCACTAGCTTGGCTTACTGCAGCTTCGATTTCAGTCGATTTTGTTTCAGATTCGGTCTGCAGTTTCGAAACCTCGGCGATTTTCCCTGAAGGAGTAGAGCTTAAAGCCTTTACTGATTCTAATGCATCTAGTACATTTGCCATCCTTCTTCTTTTGGGAGTTGCCGCAAAACTTTTTCCAACCTTCGGCATTGTTACTTCTGCCGAAGGGCTTAAAATTCCCAACACTTTTGCTCCTTCAATTTTTGGTTCTTCCACCTTATTTTCATTGGCCTTTGACTCAGCTAGCTCGGATGAAGGTACCTTCGGCATCGTAGCCGGATCCTGAGCCTTCTGTGTAGGAGGAATAGGCTCCTTTGGTTTAGCAGCTGAAGAAGTTTCCCCGCCAAATTCGGGTACCACGACCGGCTCGATATAGCGTGGCCGGTGGGTAAGGACTTTCAACCTTTTGCTCTTCGGCGCAGGCTCATCTGGAGTGGCCAAAGCAGCAGTCTTGGCCGAAGCAGCATTTTCCTCTTCCTTCCCCGTCCTCGCAATGGGTAGCAGTAGTCAGGGTAAACAAAGCCAATGGCATCAAAAACTCTATTCAATCTCTTTTTTCCTCGGCCCCCAAAGGATGTGGATAATGCATCATCTTCTGCTTTGGAATATGACCCAAGCAATTCATCACTTATAGATTCGATACATTTCAGCCAGTCGTCATTTGGTTCATCAAATTTATCTACATATCTGAAGGTGTATTTTAGTCGAACCAAGTCACCTTCACTAGACTCGGTGACAGTCTCCTTCGGCATCTCCCAATTCTCTACAAGAGGCCATACTCTGAATGTTATATGTTCTTGAATTAGGTCTCTTGTACCAATGAAGAAGCATACAGTACCAAAGGCCTTCTGGCATGCTTCGGCGGCTTCATCAATTTCAACCTTCGGCCTTCGAAGGCCGAAGCGGGACCATATGGGACGCATAATAACCTCCTTAACATCCTCTCTCTCTACCAAATCGTTCTTCACATAGAACCATTCCTCCATCCAATTTCCCGGCCATCTTTTCCTAAATGTTGGTACTAGGTAGCTTGAGTTGGGATGGGCGATAAATCCGTAACAACCAAAGTTATTGTGATAATGTTCCTTCCTCGTAGCCTTCGTCTCATACAAAAGTTCATGCATGCTGCAGAAGCATTTTGCGCTTGGTTCTATCCCTTGGCTCCTTACTGCCTAGACGAAGACTCCCATCCTCAATATGGCTTCGGGGGTTAGTTGATGAAGGAAAATTTGGAAGGTTTTCAACACTTCCACTACGAACCTGCTCAGTGGGAACCGAAGCCCATCTTTAAAAAAGCTTCGGAAGATCACAACTTCATTCTTCTCAGGCGCAGGAGTGGTATTGTTTTCGCCAGCCCTCATAATGGATATATCCCAAAAGTATCTTCCCATCATGCTCTCAAGGTGACTTTGCTTGATGGTTGACTTTCCAAAAATTGTATGGCTTGGCCTCCACGGCCGATCTCCGGAATCTTCACCCCCACTCTCTACATCATAAATGTCACTGTCACCAGTATCCTCAGACAGGCCCTCCAATATTTCTTTTGTAATCTTCTCTATATTTGATTTGGCCATTGATTCTAGAAACCCAGCTATATAAGGATTCGCAGCCTTCTTCTGTTCAAAGAGCTTCTCCTCCTCAGTTAGCTTCGTCTTAGCAACAACTTTCTTGTCTTGAGACATCTTCTCTTCAGAAATAACGAAAACGTGCCCTTCAAGATGAAGCTTAGAGAACTCGAAAAACTAAGCAAGCGTTGGTGAGCAAGAGCTATAAAATTGAGCAAATAAAGCAAGCAGCACAAACAGCGAACCAAATGTGGTCAGGATGAGTTCTTATTTATATGCTCGACGCGCCCCGAGTTGGAGGGGCCCGTCTATCATTAACTGTTGCTATTCTAGCAAAGGGAAGGTGTTTTTTCGGACCTTTGGCTTAAGGCCTTCGTCCAGGTCGCAGTCTGAATTCGTTATCTTAAACAAATGAATACCGCGAGGGCTACTGTTGGGGGCCTTCGTCCTTCGAAGGTCCTCAAAAACATGGTTTAACAATGTTTTCCAAGTGTAACATGCGAATAGGTACCTTCGGATATAGATCAAAATCGTACACAACATAAGAAGCATGGTCAAGACGAAGGATGATGCTGCTCCGAAGCTATGGGCGGAGGAGCTTCGGCTCAACAGCGGAAAAAGGAACCGACTTAAAGGGGAAAAGGCCATCCAGTCCTCGTTGAGTTGTCCATAATTCAGTAGTAAATATGAAGGACATAAATGTAATTTTATATAGGCTGCGCCCTGTGCCTATAAATAGATGAACAATACTCCCGTACTGTTCACGCTGACTTGTACTCGCTCGTGCGTCACGCTTGCACCTTTACCTTCTGTCAAGCCGAAGGTACACATGTAATTCAATATTGCCTTTATTCATTCATGATTATATAATAAAAATTATATTAATGGTGTCATATGATTATCCATCTTATTTCTCATGTTTCATATATTTCGTCTTTCATTGATATATGTTGTGATGATGAAGGTACGTCCTTCATGACCTTCGTCCGAAGATCATTATATCCTTAGGGTAATAATGCTTCGAAGGACGAAGGGCATTAACCAATAACCTATTTTTTGTGTTGCCTTGTTCTTAATTCATAGCATTTGAGAACAAGTCCCCAACACCTTGTAGCTTCATCTTCAGCATGTTGGTTCCATTGTACCTTATAGAACTTAAGAATTCTTATTCAGGTAACCCTGTCCTTTTGATCCAGGACACGAATGGGATGTTCTGAATATGTTAAGTCTAGTTCCAAGGTAACATCCATCACATTAATGGTTCGATCAGGAACCCGAAGACACTTCTTCAATTGAGATACATGGAACACATTGTGCACCGCAGACAATGTTTCGGGTAGTTGGAGTCGATATGCCACTGGCCCACATTGTTCAAGAAATGGAAATGGACCAATGTACCGGGGTGCAAGCTTTCCTTTTACACCGAAACGGGTTACACCCTTCATTGGTGATACTTTTAGGTACACATAATCTTTGACTTGAAAGTACAAGGGTTGGCGTCGTTTGTTTGCATAACTCTTCTGTCAAGTCTGTGCTTCTTTCAAGTTAGGTATGATGCGTTGAACCTTTTCTTCCATCTCTTTAACCATATCAGGCCTGAAAAACCACCTTTCTCCTGGTTTAGACCAATTTAATGGGGTACAGCACCGTCGTCCATATAATGCTTCGAAGGGTGCCATCTTGATGCTTTCTTGATAGCTATTATTATAGGAAAATTCTGCCAAGGGCAAACATTCATCCCATTTTTGTGGAAACTCTAGGACACATCCTCGCAACATGTCCTCTAGTATTTGATTTACTCTCTCAGTCTGTCCACTTGTTTGAGGATGATAGGCCGCACTATGGAGTAGTTTAGTACCTAGAGATTTGTGGAGTTCTTCCTAGAATTTGGATACAAATTGTGGTCCGTGATCCAACACTATTGTTTTTGGAATCCTGTGCAAACTGATAATACGAGCAATGTATATCTGTGCATAGGTGATGACCGGGTAGTATGTCTTGACTACCAGAAAATGAGCTATTTTTATAAGCCGGTCAATTATAACCTAGATAGAGTCAAAACCTTTTGCTGTCCTGGGTAATCCCACAATGAAGTCCATGCTAATGTCCTCCCATTTCCAAGTTGGGATGGGCAAAGATTGCAGTGGACCAACAATCTTCATATGTATGGCTTTGACACGTCTACAAGTGTCACATTTTGCCACATAACGAGCAATTTCGATCTTCATTTTTGTCCACCAATAGTATTGCTTTAAATCTTGATACATCTTAGTACTTCCGGAATGAATGGAATATCGACTAAGATGAGCTTCGTCCAATATTTGCTTGTGGACTTCCTCATTTTTAGGCACAACTATGCGATTATTAAACCATACAATGCCTTGATCATCCTTTCTGAAACAATTTGCTTTGCCGACTTCTATTTCCTCATGAATATGTTTCATACCCTTATCACTTCTTTGTGCATCAATAATTCTTTGCAGAAGAATCGACTCAAGCTTTAATTGGTTCAAGGTTCCATGTTGAATCATTCCCAGGTTTAACTTCTCTATTTCTTGACACAATGTGATGTCAGAGGCCTTTACTGTAAGACAATGGCAGGAAGCCTTGCGACTTAGTGCATCTGCCACCACGTTGGCCTTTCCCGAGTGATAGTGGATTTCTAATTCATAGTCCTTAATCAGCTCAAGCCATCTCCTCTGCCTCATGTTTAGTTCTGACTGGATAAAAATATACGTCAAACTTTTATGATCTGTATATATATGGTAGATATTTCCCAGTAGATAATGACACCATATTTTAAGGGCATGAACCACAACAGCTAATTCCAAGTCATGAGTTGGATAATGTTCCTCATGCCGGCGCAGCTGTCTTGAAGCATATGCTATAACTCGGCCCTCTTGCATTAAGACACATCCGAGACTACTGCCTGATGCGTCACAGTATACATGAAAAGGCTTCTCAATGTCCGGTTGAGCCAATACCGGAGCAGTGGTCAACAATACCTTCAGCTGCTCGAAGGCTTCATTGCATCTTGAGGACCAGTTAAATTTGGTACCATTCTTCAATAGACTTGTGATTGGCTTCACAATCTTGGAGAAATCCAGGATAAATCTGCTGTAATAGCCAGCCAGTCCAAGGAAACTTCAGACTTGATGTACAGTGGTTGGTGGTTTCCACTCTAGGATATCCTTGATCTTGCTGGGATCAACCACAATCCCATTTGCAGACAATACATGTCCCAAAAATTGGATTTCCTCCAGCCAAAACGCGCATTTGCTGAATTTAGCATATAATTGGTGCTCCCTTAAGCGCGTTAATATGATCCGTAAATGTTTAGCATGTTCCTCTTCATTCTTGGAGTAAATTAAGATGTCATCAATGAAGACCACTACAAATTTATCCAACTCGGGCATAAACACCGAGTTCATTAGATATGTGAAGTGGGCAGGAGCATTCGTCAATTCTAAGGACATAACCAAATATTCGAATAATCTGTATCGCATAGTAAATGCGGTCTTGGGTATATCTTTAGGTCGAATACGGATCTGATGATAGCCCGACCTGAGGTCAATTTTAGAGAATACCCATGCTCTAGTAAGTTGATCGAACAATATATCGATCCGGGGAAGAGGGTACTTGTTCTTGACCGTGACCTCATTAAGGGGTCTGTAGTCCACGCACATTCGAAGTGTTTGATCCTTATTCTTGACAAAGATTGCGGGACATCCCCAAGATGATGAACTAGGCCGAATGAATCCCTTCTCAAGCAAGTCTTGTAATTGTGTCTTAAGCTCCAAGAATTCATTTGGTGGCATCCGGTACGATCTTCTAGAAATAGGGGCTGTACCGGGCTTTAGTTTGATCACAAACTCTACATCTCGTTCTAGAGGTAATCTAGGTAGATCTTCAGGAAATACATCTGGAAATTCACATACTACCGGAATATCCTGAATTTCTGGTATGATGGCTTCGTAGACCCATCCAAATGGTTTGGCTAGGACAGCTATAGGGATGGACAAAAGAACCTCTTCATGGCCATGGCTCAACTTGATAGTTCTTAAGTCAGTGTTGAGGATAGCTTTATGCTGGGCTAACCAATTCATGCCTAGAATGACATCTATGTCCTGGCCTTTTAAGACAATCATGTTGGTGGGAAAATCCTGTTCAGCCAATGTTACTGGCACATGGAAGGCTACTTCCTTAGAAAATATTTGTCCCTCGGGCGAATGGATAATAAACCCTTCCCTTGATTCAGTGCAAGGAATGCAATACTTTTCCACGAATTGCTTGCTTATGAATGTATGCGAAGCATCAGAATCAAAGAGAGTGACTACTGGGTGATTGGCCACAAGGAACGTACCCATCATTACCGGTTCTCCTTCCGGTGTAGTGGCCACTTGAGTGTAATAAATTTGCCACGTCTTCTTGAGATTTTTGCCTGCTGAATTATTAGCCATGTTCCCTTTGCCTTGAGTGGAGCTCCCAGAGTTCTGTTGATTGTTGAACTTATTCTGCTTCGGATGTGGGCAGTCTTTGATAAAATGACCAGACTTCCCACAATTGAAGCAGCCAGTTGAAGAACTAGGGAGGGCGAGGAAACGAGCATCAGGGGCACTCGGCTGATTTGTGGAAGTGGGTGCAGTGGTGGGACGAATGAAAACAGGTTGTCTGAATGGATAGGAGGGTGGACGAGGCGAAGAACGATTCTGATTGAACGGTCGGATTACCAACCTGGTTCGCTTCTCAGGTCCCTGATTGGGCCTGTCACCTCCAAATCCCTTTGATTTTCCTTGGCCTATATTCTTGGCTTCTACTGCCATCGCTGTGCTGACAACTCTACTGTAAGTAAGGTCCAGACAGGTGGCCATTTTCCTCTACAACCTGTCGTTGAGTCCTCGCATGAAACAATTCTTTTTCTTCAGATCAGTATTTACTTGATCGATGGCGTACTGAGATAGATGATTAAACTTGTTGAGATACTACTTTACATTATCTCCACCTTGCCTTAGTCGAATGAACTCCTCCTGTTTCATGTGAAGCACTCCTTCTAGAATATAGTGCCACGGAATGCTATCTTGAATTCTTCCCAGGTGATTTGATGTCCGGCTGGTTGAATTGCCACAAAATTTCCCCACCAGGTACTGGCAGGGCCTCTCAGTTGTTGGGCAGCAAATAACGGCTTCTGTGTATCTGTGCAACGGATCATGCCAAACTTCTACTCTATTACCCTTATCCACTCGTTAGCTTCAAGAGGGTCTTTAGCTTTAACAAAGAGTGGGGGATGTGTTTCAGAGAAATCCAGATATGAGGTTTCACGTGGTCCCTGTGGAGGAGCCCTTCCGCCATGCTCCTGGAATTGATTACCCGCCATCCCACGTAAAAAGCGGGTATTATCTGTGGTCACATTGACCAAGGCAGCGATAGCCTCGGCCAACGTTGGTGGTATAGGCGCTGGATTAGGAGTATCCTCCCGACCACGAGAGGTTCCTGCACCATCGTGCGCGCGAGTCCGTGATGGCATCTGAGGCAAAGAAACATTTGGGAAAATATAACATGCCAACATATACCATCATATTACATTACGAACATGTAATTTTACAGACTCTAGCATACAACATCCTACAATACTTATTTTACACAACTATAATAACTAAATTATACTATTTTAGTCTTCATTGTCTTTTGTCGCTTCACTGTCTGCTGTGGAAGACCGCTCGTCAGCCAGGTTCATAGGAGGGGCTTGAAAAGGTCCAACTCCCCACCAAGTCCTTCATTTGTTGTTCCCGAGGGTCCAGCTTCCATTGCAGCAGCGTCAACGGGCACGTCCGGGTGTAGTCGACCATACAATACATGTACTTTCTCATGTAGAGTATTACAGTATACTTGCAGGTTATCGAGGGTCGTGCTGAACTCATCCACATGAGCCCAGGCTTTTGCTTCATGATGCCAAGCGATCGAGCGCGAGTTAATGGCCTAATCAATGGCTGAGTCTCGTTCGGAGATCTCAAACCGCAAGCGGCCGACTTCGGCTGTCAACTCAGCTATACGCTGACTGTCCTATTCCTGTGCCCTGTTCCGATGGCGTAGCTCCGATCGTAGTTGCTCCACCTTAGCTTCTAGATCTCCAATGGGGTTGTTGGAGCTGCTACTGCTCCCTTCATGTCTGGGGGCTAACTGATGGCGAGACACACCAAAGGGTCTCGTAGATTTGCGTGCAGTTTTCCTTGTGTGTGCCATATCTCCATAAGAGGGAAAATTTATTAGTAGATTCTTAACATGATGCATGCATAAACCAATAATTACGAAACCAACCTTCGTTGATCCCACTTTCTATATATTGCACTCAATTACCTGGTCTTGCAGGACGAGAACTTTCAGAAAGTGGCAAGGGAAGAATGAAAGAAATTTTCTTGGATAAGTATTTGAAAATTCTTTTTGAAATGCTTCATAATATTTGAAGAGATGGGCTTTGCTCCGATACCAGCTGTGGCGGAACCTCCCAAGTAATTAGGCCCACCTACAGATGTCCTTGTCCAACGGACTTTGGGCAACCCGGTAGATGCATATAACTACTTGACAAGTTCGGTATCTGTATCCTTTTCCTCGCCCAAGAGCGTTTCACCTGTCACACAGATATTACAACACATCGGAGGTACGAATAAGCAGAAGCAAGTTACAATAACTTAATTTACATTCATTAAAATATAGAAAGAGTGTTATTATTACATCACCAGGTCATAAGAGTGCATAAGTAATATTATTACAACCCTGGGAGGCAAAAACCCCTCCCGCATACAATTATATGGTTTTTCAAAGGAAGGCCAACATCCTCCCGAGGCTTCACTGTTGAGGTTCTTCTTTAGGCACCACCTTAGAACAAAAACAGCAAAAGTCTGCTGTTTCCTCACCTACAGCAACATGGGTTCGAAAACCCTGAGTACGGAGTGTACTTTCGCAAGTCTTTCCTGTCAAAAGAAAAGACTCTCAAGGATATGCTGGTTTTAAAAGGAGTCAAGGTATGCCTTATCAAGAATCAAAGACTCTGTTTTGCAGAAAAACTTACTATGAGTGGATCCTTAAAAATCCATTTTTACTTGTCAGGTTAAGTAAAGTTACCTACATCTAGAGTTCTCTCTATCCTAGTTCAAGCACTTGGTCTATACTAGCCGTCTTTTATTATCCCTTCAGTTCACTGGATTGCTACGTGTAGGTCAGTGACCAAGTCTTCATGTCCGAGAAGTAACGGCGATCCGAATCGATTAATACCCAGCTGGGGATGTCCAATCACACGACATATGTAGCACTTAAACCTTGCATATGTCAACTCACCACCGGGTTTCTTAAGACCAGACCAGGTTCACACCAACCGAGAGCACAGATACACCACCGTCCAGCCTCTTGCCACGGAGGGTACACGCTACTCTCGCCATCTCTCCACTCCCATTGCATGTTGTCCTTTTCTGGTATTAGTCTGCCCGAGGCAAAGCTTACCCACGATGAGGCATGTGACCAGTTAAAAGGTCCTCAATCATCAAGCCTACATCGACACGGTCCTTAATCAACGCAGATGGAGACACTACACCGAGACTCTCTTCTTGTGCAAGTCACCCGCCCGGTCTCAACTTTGTCATTTCAACCCAAAAGCTAGGTACTTGACAGAGGTACATCTTATCCGATGTTGAACCCATCATGGCCATGATGGATCCACCATCAAGTTTTATTTTTGAAAACATCCCATTCCCTTTGAAGCATCACCTTTTGTTTAAAACAAAACCTTTTTGTTTTCTACAACAAGACTAAGCATCAGAAAATCTTATAATAAAACAGATAATCAAGGAATGGTAAACAGTTCCAAGGAAGGAAATGCATCAATTGGTTTAGCACACAACTCCTATCACCTAATGCATCAGATCAAGTGATAAACTTTGAAAACAGCAAGGAGGTGGCAAATGCACCAGGGCTTACCTTGTTTTGTAGGGGAGTCGTGCTCTATTCCACAAATATCAAAGTAAAAACAGTTCCCGAAAGGTGGATTCTCAGGTGGTGGTGTAGCTTCTTCTTCTTCTTCGACCACTACTTTGTGATGGAACCTCCCAAGTTATTAGGCCCACCTATAGTTGTCCTTGTCCAACGGACTTCAGACAACCCTGCAGGTGCCCCTAAATCACTTGACAAGTTCGGTATCTGCTTTCTTTACTTTTCCCAAGAGTGTTTCACCCGTCACGCAGACATTATAACACATCGGAGATACGAGAAGGCGGAAGCAATTACAATAACGTAACTTATATTAAAGTAAGAAAGAGTTATAATATAACAGACCAGAAACAAATATAAGAGTGCTGAGTATTATTATTACAAAACCAGGGAGGCAAAAACCCCTCCCGATAACCATCAAACAAAAGTTTTTAACGGAGGACTTTTCCTCCCGAAGCTTCACTCCTGGTTTTCTTCTTTGGGCACCACCTTTGAACAAAAGCAGCAAAAGTTTGCCGCTTCTTCACCTAAAACAACATGGGACAAAGCCCTGAGTACAAAGTATACTTTAGCAAGACTTACCTGACAAAGTAAAAGACTCTCAAGGATATGCTGGCTTTAAGGGAGTCAAGGTAAGGCTTATCAATAATCAATGACTCTGTTTATAGAAATGCTTACTAATAGTGGATCCTTAAAAATCTAGTTTTATTTGTCCAGTTAAGTAAAATTACCTGCAACTAGAGTTCTTTCTACCCTAGTTCAATCACTTGCCCTATACTAGCCAATTTCTTAACAACCCTTCATCTTCACTGGATTGCCACATGTAAGTCAGTGACCAAGTCTTCATGTCCGCGAAGTTACGGCGATCCGAATCGATTATGCTCAGCTGAGGATCTCCAATCACACGACATATGTAGCACTTAACCCTTGCATATGTCAACTCACCACCGGGGTTCTTAAGACTAGATCAGGTTCACGCCAACCGAGAGCACAGATACATCACCGTCCAGCCTCTTGCCACGGAGGTGTTGGGGACTTGTTCTCAAATGCTTCGGATTAAGAACAAGGCAACATAAAAAGTGTTAAATGATAAAGTCCTTCGTCCTCTGAAACATTATTTCCCTTCGGGATATAATGTATTTCGGACGAAGGTCACAAACAACATACCTTCGTAAGCACAATAAACGATGATGAAGAACTTATATGTAACATAAGAAGTAATATAAACATTTAAATATTATCACAACGTCATTTCTATTTTATTATCATAGAAAAATAGAAATGATTTCAGATTACAAGTGTACCTTCGGATTGCAGGAGGGCAAAAGTATAAGGATGACGCAAAAGCAAATGCCAAATCAGCGTGAACAGTACGGGAGTACTGTTCATCTATTTATAGGCGTGGGACGCAGCCCATGTAAAATTACATTCATGCCCATTACATTTGCTAATGACTTATGGGAATCTATTAAGGCCTAAGTAGTCTTTTCATCTTTAAGTCGGTTCCCCTTTCTGCTATCGCGACGAAGCTTTCCTGCGCATAGCTTCGGCTGTGCACCATCCTTCGTACAGCTTGGTAATCAGCCCGTCCTTCATCTCAATCCCCCTTCGTCTGGCTTAGGCTTCGTCCTGACCGTACTCCATGTTCATAATCTGAGTCCGAAGATACCTGTTCATATGATTCACTTGGAAAACATTGTCAAATCATGTTTTTGAGGACCTTCGGAAGACGAAGGCCCCCAACAGTAGCCCCTCACAATATTAATTTGTTAATGATAAATTCAGATTGCGATATGGACGAAGGCCTTAAGCCGAAGGTCCGAAAAAACACCTTCCCTTTGCTAGAATAGCAAAAGTCATTGACACGCGGGACCACACAGTTTCCGTCATATCGAGTGTATAAATAGGAGCCCGCCACAATTTATTTGGCACGCTCTCTTTGCCATCTGTTTTGCCTGCTTATAAAGCTTTCTGCCCAAAAATATTTGTTTTCTTTCCTAGTTTTAAGCTTCGGAAGCGAAGAGTAAGATTTCTGAAGGGATGTCTAAGGAGAAGAAGGCTGCTGTCGAAATGAAGCTAAGTCTCTCTGAAGAGAAAAACCTGGGCTTTCTTGAAGCAATGTCGAAGACCAATACAGAAAAGATCACCAAAGAGATTTTAGAAGGTTTGTCTGAAGATACTGATGACAGCGACAGTTATGATGTGGATAGTGGTGGTGAAGACTCCGAAGATCGCCCCTGGCGACCAAGCCATTCAGTTTTTGGCAAGTCAGGTATCAAAGAAAATCATCTGGTCAACATGAGGGGAAGATACTTCCGGGATTTATCCATTGTGAGGGTCGACGAAGGAGAGAAAACTTGTCCGACCCCTGAGGAAAATGAAGTCGTAGTGTTCCGAAGCTTTTTGAAAGCTGGACTACGATTTCCCCTGAGCAGCTTTGTCGTAGAAGTGCTGAAAATGTTTGAAATCTATCTTCATCAACTTACCCCCGAAGCAATTATAAGGCTGAATATCTTCGTGTGGGCCGTGAGAAGCCAAGGTCTGGAACCTGATGCAAAAAGTTTCTGCAACATACACGAGTTATCATACGAGACAAAACCCTGGGGTAAGGAACAGTATCACAATAATTTTGGCTGCTACAGTTTCGTTTCTCGGTCTGGGTCAAGCTGTCTCGTGCCAACATTTCGGAAGAGATGGCCCAGCGACTGGATGACAGAATGGTTCTATGTGAAAAATGACCTGAAAGCACGGGAAGATATTAAAGGTATAATTATGCGCCCTATTTGGCAAAGTTTCGGCCTGCGAAAGCCGAAGGTTGAGATGAATGAAGCTGCCGAAGAATGCCAGAGAGCCTTCGGAGTTATTTGTTCTTTTATTGGAACGAGAGATTTGGTCCAAGAGCATATTGCCTTCAGAGTATGGCCGCTCGCGGAAAAATGGGAAATGCCGCAAGAGACCATAAAGGAGGCTAACGAAGGTGGACTTATCAGATTGAAGTATACTTTCAAATTCGGAGATAAATTCGTTGAGCCAGATGATGACTGGCTAAAAAGCATTGAAAATTTAAGTGATGAACTACTTGGGGCTTACTCGAAGGCCGAAGATACTGCATTGTCAGCAGCCTTCGGAGGCCGAAAAAAGAAAAGACTGAACCGAGTGTTTGACGCAATCGGGTTCGTCTACCCTGACTATCGTTATCCCATTCGAGGGCAGAAAAGAAAAGGCGCGACCTCTGCGAAATAAGAAGCTACAGCTGCTCCTAGTGAGCCAGCACCGAAAAGAAAAAGGATAAAGGTTCTCACACATCGGCCACGCTATATTGAACCAGCCTCGGTGCCTGAATTCACCGGAGAGACTTCTCCAGCCACCGAGGCTGAACAGCCAACCTTGCTGCCAGTAATCGCAGAAATAGCCGAAGCGCCAACAAGAACAGAATTGGAAGAACCAAAGATTTTGTTATCAGAAACCAAAGAGATGGTCGAAGCGCCATCAACAGAAAAAATGGAAGAAACAAAAGGATCAGCTGAGGGATCAAAAATATTAGAAGTTTTAAGTCCTTCAGCAAATGTTGACACAACAAAAATCCAAAAGGGGCCCGCAGTGACTCCGAAAAGAAAAAGAATGGTCAATGTGCTAGATGTTCTAGAAACAATTAGGTCCTCAAGCACAACTCCGAGGAAGACTGTTGAAACCTCCGAAGCGAAAACTGAGATTTTTGATACTAAAGCTCCAGAGCAAGAAACTAAAGCTGAAGCTAGGCCTTCGGAGCCCACGAAGGTAAAATCCTTGGAAATCGAAGAAGAAAAAATGACAGAGCCAATTCTTGTTGAAGAAATCAGTGCTGTTGCCCCCGAAGCATCCCCCAAAGTCCTTGATTATATTGTTCGACATGCTTCTGGGAAAAAGTTATCAGAAGAAGAAATTTTTGAAGCTAATCATTATGCCAAAGAATTGAAATATCCGAAGGGGGCACTAGTGTTCAATGGTACAAATGAAGAAGATTTCCTATACTGCCTCTCGGATAATAAAGAATTACTTGTCTGCCGGGAAATGGCCCGAAGCATGGGGTTTCCGAAGCTGGAGGCTGGCCTCTGCGCGATGACAAAGGACGATCTTGCGGACAGCCTTGCATATAATAGCCTGAAGGTACGAGATCTGCGCATTTGGAAACTTTATGATTTGAAATCTATTGTTTTATTCTTATACTAACTTTTTTACATATAGGGTTTAATACTAAGCAACGCGCTGAGAGCGCAAAAGAATGCCGAAGACGAGAGCTATGAAATTGCTTTCAACAACCTTCGAACAGAGGTTATCAAACTAAGGAACGAAGCCCTGGAAAAGGACAAAATTCTAGTTACATTGGTGGATAAAATAAAGGAGAACGAAGCTGCGTCTAAAGCACAAGTTGCAGCTCAAAAGCACGAGATTGACGATCTTCGGAAGCAATTAGCCCGGGCTAAAGAAGAACACATACTTGAAGAAACGAAGCGAGAACTTAGCGACCAATGGGCAAATCATTTAGAAGGAACTGTCGAAGAGCTTCGTTCGTCCAAGAAAAGATGCTATAACAAATCTATAGAATGTGTTAAGAAAATGAAAACTAGCTTCGCCAGCGTTGGCGCATTTTCGAGTGAAGAAAACTTTACGAGAGGCAACCCCGAAGGCCCCATTGAATGGATTAGCCACGAAGCTGAGGCCTTCGAAGAAATTTTAAATAGCCGCGGAGATATATGTGCTTTTTCGAGTGCCAGGGGAATTGCCACCATTTTGGAGAAAAAGGGCTGTGAGCATGTAAAGATTTTAGCGCAATCCGAAGCTACCTTGCCCTTCGAAGATGCAAAGGATCCTTCAGCCGAAGCTAGCATGGTTGGTGGAAATTTTTTTACCGATGTCTGGGGCAATGGTGGCCGAGAAATGGCCCGAGAAATTATCCAAAAAAGCGAAAAGAGCATCCATGATGCTAGAAAAGTAGCAGAGGCTGCTGAGAAAAGCGTGGAGCCCGAAGGGCAAATAGGTATTAACTAGTGGTTTTTATTGTGTTGTAATTTTTAATTTTAAACTTCGTTCGCAATTTGTAATAGCAATGTAGCTGCATCCTGTCCTCCCTCAAGTCCTACTAAAGCGTCTCCGGGTCCTCCCCCGAAAGATGACGATGGAATTAAAAAGATGGCCGAAGCTATCATGGATCAAGTTGTCAATCAACTCCTGAACGAAGCTGCAGAAGTAGTACTTAGGGAAGACTAGGTGCTACTGTAAAAACTTCTGAAATGTAATATGTGTAATATCTTGTAACTCTGAATGTAATAAACTTGTTTTTTATGATTCAATTCTTTACGATGCATGAAATTTTACATACGTACCGTTTTTGAGTCTTTGACGAAAAAACACCTTCCCTTCTTTTCATGCTTCGTGAAGAAGAATTTTCATTTATCGCAACAATACCCATAGTGTTCTGATGAAGAACATCCAAACTTCGTGAAAATACTTTCCGAAGCTACATTCCGAAGATCAATATTGTATCCCCTTCTTGTGCCATATGCAGAATGATGTATGATGCTTATGCTATGCAAAATGATGTGATGATGTTATGCTATGAGAAAAGGTATTCGTTCCGAAGCTACACACACATCCCTGCAATAAAATACATAATCTTTTTTGAATCAGCGTTGACTTTTCGCTGTAAGCCTCCCTTAGGAGCTTCTTCGCCTTTTACTTCAGCGGAATCAGCGTTGACTTTTCGCTGCAAGCTCTGCATTCCCTTAGGAACGACTTTGGAGCTTCTTCGCCTTTTACTTTCGGCGGAATCAGCGTTGACTTTTCGCTGTAAGCTCTGCATTCCCTTAGGAACGACTTTGGAGCTTCTTCGCCTTTTACTTAGGCGGTATCAGCGTTGACTTTTCGCTGTAAGCTCTGCATTCCCTTAGGAACGACTTTGGAGCAGAAAACTTACACTGCGCTCCCTTTGGAACGGCTTTTTGTGACTTCAACAAACTTACTCTGCGTTCCTTAGAACGACTTTTTGTTGCTTCGAAGGATTTTTGATAATTTGAAGGTCCTCCTTGTTATCGCAAATCTTTAAGCTTCAGCAACTTAAGCCTGTGGAGAAAATACATTTTCCTTGTGGCAAACAACGAAACTATTACATGAAAACTAAAAAATGTCCTTTATTACACAGAAAATAAAACTGAATGAAAAATACTGCTATCAAGGTAGGATACTTGTCAATAGATGTGCTTCGACTCTGGCACAGTGCTGTTGACTGTGCGAGCTTCGGACTGTTCTCTGAAGTCCCTTTGGTGTGGAGCATATTGGCTCCCTTCTGGCTGTTGGCCTTGTTGCAGCGGTGGTGGAGGCGGAGGCTGTTGCCAGGAAGCTTGAGGTTGACTCGCCGAAGCAACAGAAACTGCAGGGTGGTTACCTACGTATTCTGGGATGTAAGGCGAATGGTACGAAGCAGTATGCATGACCTGCTTCGGCTGAGCTTGTTGTGCTGCAGCTTCGGCTATCTCCTTTTGCTTCTGGATGGTAACATGGCACATCCTGGTGGTATGGCCCTTGTTTTCACCACAGAACAAGCAAAATATTCTCCTTGGTTGATCTCCAAATCTTCCGCCGAAGCCCCTGGCGCCTCTGCCTCTTGGAGCTAGTGGCCGGAAGAAGCTTTGATGTTGCCCCGAAGCCTATGAGGAGCACTGTGGCCTTTGCTGCTGAGTCCCCTTATCATCATTTTGAGTAGAGTTGTGAATTGACCTGACGTGCCTCGGATAGAATCTTCCTCCGAAGCCCCTTGTCATTTCAGAAAACCTGAAAGCCTCCTCCCTTCTTTGGCGAAAATCATTGTCGGCACGAATATACTCGTCCATCTTCTGGAGCAGCTTCTCCAAAGTTTGAGGAGGCTTCCTATCAAAGTACTGAGCTGAAGGTCCAGGCCGAAGTCCCTTGATCATGGCCTCAATGACAATTTCGTTGGGCACCGTTGGCGCCTGCGCCCTCAAACGCAAGAACCTCCTGACATACGCCTGAAGGTATTCTTCGTGATCCTGGGTGCACTGGAAAAGGGCCTGAGCAGTGACCGGCTTCGTCTGAAACCCTTGGAAGCTGGTTAACAACATGTCCTTCAGTTTTTGCCATGAAGTGATCGTTCCTGGTCGAAGGGAGGAATACCAGGTTTGAGCAACACTCCTGACAGCCATAACAAAAGACTTCGCCATGACTGCAGCATTGCCACCATACGAAGATACTGTTGCTTCGTAGCTCATCAAAAACTGCTTCGGGTCTGAGTGGCCGTCGAATATGGGAAGCTGGGGCGGCTTGTAGGACGGAGGCCAAGGTGTAGCCTGCAGCTCAGCGGACAGAGGAGAAGCATCATCAAAAGCAAAATTTCCATGGTGGAAATTCTCATACCAGTCATCTTTGTTGAAGAAGCCCTCCTGATGAAGGTCTTTGTGCTGCGGCCTTCGGTTCTGCTCATCCTGAGTAAAATGACGAACTTCTTCAGAGGCTTCGTCTATCTGCCTTTGCAGTTCAGCTAGCCTGGCCATCTTTTCCTTCTTCCTCTGCACCTGTTGATGAAGCATCTCCATGTTTCTGATCTCCTGGTCTAGCTCATCCTCTTGCGGTGTCGGGCTGACAGCCTTCCTCTTCTGGCTTCGGGCCTCCCGAAGAGAGAGAGTCTCCTGATTGGGGTCCAGTGGTTGCAGAGGTACAGCCCCAGTTGCTGAAGCTTTCTTCGGCGCCATAGCGAAGGTTTATGGCTGCCGAAGGTGTTCAAAAACTCAAAGAGTGGAAGTGAGTTCACCGGCGGTGGGCGCCAATGTTGGGGACTTGTTCTCAAATGCTTCGGATTAAGAACAAGGCAACATAAAAAGTGTTAAATGATAAAGTCCTTCGTCCTTTGAAACATTATTTCCCTTCAGGATATAATGTATTTCGGACGAAGGTCACAAACAACATACCTTCGTAAGCACAATAAACGATGATGAAGAACTTATATGTAACATAAGAAGTAATATAAACATTTAAATATTATCACAACGTCATTTCTATTTTATTATCATAGAAAAATAGAAATGATTTCAGATTACAAGTGTACCTTCGGATTGCAGGAGGGCAAAAGTATAAGGATGACGCAAAAGCAAATGCCAAGTCAGCGTGAACAGTACGGGAGTACTGTTCATCTATTTATAGGCGTGGGACGCAGCCCATGTAAAATTACATTCATGCCCATTACATTTGCTAATGACTTATGGGAATCTATTAAGGCCTAAGTAGTCTTTTCATCTTTGAGTCGGTTCCCCTTTCTGCTATCGCGACGAAGCTTTCCTGCGCATAGCTTCGGCTGTGCACCATCCTTCGTACAGCTTGGTAATCAGCCCGTCCTTCATCTCAATCCCCCTTCGTCTGGCTTAGGCTTCGTCCTGACCGTACTCCATGTTCATAATCTGAGTCCGAAGATACCTGTTCATATGATTCACTTGGAAAACATTATCAAATCATGTTTTTGAGGACCTTCGGAAGACGAAGGCCCCCAACAGGAGGGTACACGCTACTCTCGCCATCTCTCCACTCCCATTGCGTGTTATCTTATTCTGGTATTAGTTTGCCCGAGGCAAAGCTTACCCATGACGAGGCATGTGACCAGTTAAAGGGTCCTCAGTCAGCAGGCCTACATCGAGACGGTCCTTAATCGACTCAGACGGAGACACTACACCGAGACTCTCTTCTCGTGCAAGTCACCCGCCCGGTCTCAGCTTTATCATTTCAACCCAAAGTTCGGTACCTGGCAGAGGTACATATTTTTCGATGTTGAACCCATCATGGCCATGATGGATTCACCATCAAGTTTTGTTTTTGAGAAACATCCTTCCCACTTTGCAGCATCATCTTTTGTAAAAACAAAACATTTTGTTTTTCTAGAGCAAAGCTAAGCATAAGAAAAATCTTTTGTAAAATAGGGATTTAAGGAGAAGTAATCAACCCAAGGAAGAAAATGCAGGAATTGGTTTAGCACACAACTCCTATCACCTAATGTATCAAGCAAGTGAGAAAGATTTTAAAAGGAACAAGGAGGTGGCAAATGCACCGGGGCTTGCCTTGTGTTACTGGTGAATCAGGCTCTGTTCCGCAGATATCAAAATAAAAATAGTCGCCTCCCTGATGTTCTTCAGCTGGTGGTGGTGAAGTCTTTGCTTCTTCGACATCTACTTCTTCTTCGTTTTCTAAATATAGCCATACATAATAATGAATGCTCATGTAATGCTCATGAAAATGCTAAGATAATAAAAGTTTATTATCTAAGGTCATGAATACAACTTTCCTTCACGGATCTCCGAGAACTTAGGGTTTTCGGAGTCTATAGTGAAGTTCATAGGGCAGGGGCTAGGGTTTTGGGTTCTAGGTATGAAACATGGTCCAAATTATACCAAACTTTATCCAAGGCTTCTAAATATTATTTAGAGTTTATCCTAAAATTTAGTGAATTTTGGATTTATTATTTATTCTCTAAAAATCCAGAAGCATGGTTTTTGGCTATTTTAAATGCTCTATAATTTCCTATTTGGACCAAAAATCATGAAACCTATTTTATCAAATACTATAGGAAATTAGAAGCCTAGCAAAATTGGTCTTGCATTTTTAGCATTTTTCTACAATTTTTTAGAATTTTTTTAGCTCTGGTAGAAAAGGAAAAAGAAAAGACATGAACAATATTGGACCGAAACCGACCCAAGCCAGCCCATCACAGGCAGAAGCGCGCCCACGCGCGCGCCTGCGTGCAGACTTTGCGAATAGACCCCCGTTGTTTTAAATAACCCGAACAGAGTTCACTGCACTATTCTTATGAGTCGCTGACAGTTACAGTTAAACCCCTGAACTTCTAATTCTTTACAGCGCCAAGTCCACGACGTCGCACGGCGGAGACCCGAGCACCAGCGAGTCTAGACTGGCTGGATCACACAATGACTGGTGCTCCCGTGCGACAGACACCAAATTGTATCCCTCCTAACCATTTCCCCTCACTTAATTTCACTAATGAGACTCTAAATCATCCTGTCCACGGAGACAGCGCGAACAATGGATGAACATGGGCGTTCTCGGTGATCCAGGGTGGTCTAGTTCAATCAGAGGGGTCGAACAACATTAGGAGGTCTTAAGGAGACTAGAACAAACGGCCAGAGAGTTTGAACTAACCTAGAGCAAGCTGGCCACGGCGAGGTGTTTCTACCCTACGGAGGCAAGCGTGGGTGCTGTGGATGGGTGATTACCCTACGGAGCTCACGGCGGGCTCAATTTATAGTAGGCAAGAGCGGTGGCCGGTGAATTTGGATTGAGACGTGCGGCGGCCGGAGATAACAGGGGTTACTGGCGCAGTGGATTCGTGGAGTATACCGTGGCGGACTCACCGGCGATGATCGGATGGCTAACGTGAGTCACGGCGGGGCGGTTAAAGGCCGGAGGCATGGCGCAACTACGGTGAGTATCGCGGATTCCGGTGACGACCGTAAGGCCACGCCACCGGCGGGGGGAACCAACGGACAGCGCGGCCACAGTAGCTTAACCCCATCCGCGACGAGATCTTTTCCCGGCGAACTTGATCCACAGCCTAGACGCACGAATCGCGGTGACGGCGCAAATCACGGCGCAAAGGTCACCGGCGGCGAGGGGGAATGAATCCGTGATCTGATTCAGCTACTGTACCATGGGATGGTTCTGCAAACAGCCTGACAGTCCAAGTTTGGCATCAATTTTCTCCTGATTTTTCATGGCAACATGTTAATCGACCAATAGCAAAGTTGTTGTCTAATAATCTATCTACAACCTTGCTATAGCAATTATAGCCAAACTCTCACTAGATCCTGGTTGAATTCCAGTCCAAAGATTACTCAATCACACTGTCAGTCTGAGTTCAGACTTAAGACAGTCTGACAGCTCGACTTTGGGCACACCTTTCTCCAATTTCTGTTCAGTACTAGTGCTTAGTCACTTAAGTAAATTTGTTCTCCTATCATAGCTCTACAAACTTGATATGGTGACTTAAGGCAAAAACTTTATAACTTGGAAGATATAGGGCTCCAAAGTTGAGCCAAATGCACTGAAATCAGACTTAACTCCAATAGAGTTTAAATAGGACTTTTTGCAAATAGGCCCAAAACTTAGGGTTTAAGTTGCAAATGCACATACTTGTGAACCACATGATTTAAGATGCCCTAATTTCATGGTTTTTGCACTTTAGTCCAAAAGTGCACTAGCTTTGCACTTAGCCCCCTAGGGTTTTAGTCTAGGGTTTTCCAGGGTTCTACTTAGGGTTTTTGGTGATTCTAGGGTTTGGATGCTACTCAAGTTCATCCATGGTGACATTTCATGACTGTTTCAATTGAGTTTTGAAGTCTTCTCTTATTAGGCTTTGTTTGCTCTATTAAGCCCAATCTAGGGTTAAGCATTGTACCTTAGGGTTTTACTTATAACATGTCACATCAATACAACTTGTTTGAACTTTTTGCCTAGTGAATGCATTCTAAGTGTAACAATCACATGGTATGCCAATGCTTATGATGTCATGCTCAAGATTTAGTGGCAGTAACACCAGGGGTGTTACATCCTTCCGCCCATAAAAGAATCTCGTCCCGAGATTTAAAAGTCCTAGGCAAGTAATGGAAAAGGAAACACGACATATTTTTATTTCCTTATTTTTGGTACAAGGCAGGGGTGGTTTGGGGTTTACTCCTCTTATTACAACAAATGTGCATACTTTACAAATTACATGAGGCTAAAAAGCCTGGGAAATTCTTTTCTGAAAAGCTTGAGTTTCCCATGTAGCCTCATCTTCTGTATGTTGTTTCCATTGTATCTTATAAAACTTGAGAGTTTTCCTTCGGGTAGTTCTGTCCTTTTGATCCAAGACTCGAATAGGGTGTTCTAAATATGTCAAGTCTGGTTCTAAGGCAACATCCGTTATTTCAACGGTTCGATTGGGAAACCGAAGACACTTCTTCAATTGAGACACGTGGAACACATTATGTATAGCAGATAAGGTTTCAGGTAACTGGAGTCGGTACGCCACTGATCCATATCTTTCAAGGATAGGAAAAGGACCAATGTATCGAGGTGCAAGCTTCCCCTTTACCCCAAAACATGATACACCCTTCATTGGTGAAACTTTCAGGTAGACATAATCTTAGAGGGGTTGTTGTCGCTTGTCTGCATAACTCTTCTAACGAGCTTGAGCTTTCTTCAAATTATGAATTATTCGTTGAACTTTCTCTTCTACCTCCTTTACCATATCAGGCCTGAAGAAATTTCTTTCACCTGGTTCAGACCAGTTTAATGGAGTACGACACCGTCATCCATATAAAGCTTCGAAGGGTGCCATCTTAATGCTTTCTTGATAGCTATTATTATATGAGAACTCCGCTAATGGTAAACAATCATCCCATTTCTGTGGGAATTCTAGAACACATGCTCATAACATATCTTCAAGTATCTGATTTACTCTCTCAGTCTGGCCACTAGTTTGGGGATGATAGGCCGAACTGTGGAGCAATTTAATACCCAGGGATTTGTGAAGCTCTTCCCAGAATTTGGATACAAATTGAGGTCCACGATCCGACACTATAGTCTTTGGAACACTGTGCAGACTAAGAATACGAGCAATGTATAATTGAGCATAGACAACAACCGGGTGATCTGTCTTGACTGGCAGAAAATGGGCTATCTTAGTAAGTCGATCAACTATAACCCAAATAGAATCATATCCTTTTGCTGTCCTAGGCAATCCCACTATAAAGTCCATGCTTATATCTTCCCATTACCATGTTGGTATAGGTAAAGATTGCAATGGACCAGTAGCTTTCATGTGTATGGCCTTGACACGTCTACAAGTGTCACATCTTGCCACATAGCGTGCAATTTCAATCTTCATCTTTGTCCACCAATAATGCTGTTTTAGATCATGATATATCTTAGTGCTTCTGGGATGACTAGAATAGCGACTAAGATGTGCTTCATCTAGAATTTGCTGGCGGATCTCCTCATTCTTAGGCACAACTATGCGGTTGTTAAACCATACAACACCTTGATCATCTCTTCTGAAGCATTTGGCTTTTCCGGCCTCCATTTTCTCATAAATGTGCTTCATACCCATATCATTTCTTTGGGCATCAATTATCCTCTATAGGAGGACTGACTCAAGCTTCAAGTGATTCAAAGTTCTATGTTGAATCTTTCCCAGGATCAACTTCTCCATTTCTTGGCATAACATAATGTCAGAAGTCTTCGTCGTTAGACAATGGCAAGAAGCCTTGCAACTTAATGCATCTGCCACTACATTAGCCTTGCCTGGGTGATAATGAATCTCTAATTCATAATCTTTAATCAGCTCAAGCCATCGCCTCTGTCTCATGTTTAGCTCTGACTTGGTGAAGATGTATTTCAAGCTTTTATGATCTGTATAGATGTAACAGATATTTCCCAGTAGATAATGACGCCAGATTTTTAGGGCATGAACCACCGCAGCTAATTCTAGATCATGAGTTGGATAATGCTCTTCATGCCGGCGTAACTGCCTTGAAGCGTAGGCTATCACTCGGCCTTCTTGCATTAGAACACAACCTAGACCATGGCCCGATGCGTCACAATACACATCAAAAGGCTTCTCAATATCCGGTTGAGCCAATACCGGAGTAGTGGTCAATAATACTTTCAACTGCTTAAAGGCTTCATTACACTTTGAAGACCAATTAAATTTAGTATCATTCTTCAATAAACTTGTGATTGGTTTCACAAGCTTAGAAAAATCTAGAATGAATCGGCGGTAATAACCAGCCAGTCCAAGGAAGCTTCGGACTTGATGCACCGTTGTTGGTGGTTTCCATTCCAAAATATCCTTGACTTTGCTGGGATCTATCGCAATCCCCTTGGCAGATAATACATGTCTAAGAAATTGGATTTCCTCCAGCCAGAACGCGCACTTACTGAACTTAGCATATAATTGGTGTTCCCGCAAGCGCGTTAATATGATCCGTAAATGATGAGCATGCTCCTCTTCATTTTTAGAATATATCAAGATATCATCAATGAATACCACCATGAATTTATCCAACTCGGGCATAAATACCGAGTTCATAAGATATGTGAAGTGGGCATGAGAATTTGTTAGTCCGAAAGACATAACCAAATATTCGAACAATCCATACCGCGTAGTGAATGCGGTCTTCGGTATATCTTCGGGTCGGATACGGATCTGATGAAAGCCTGATCTGAGGTCAATCTTGGAGAATACCCTCGCTCCAGTCAGTTGATCAAATAGAATATCAATCCGGGGAAGAGGGTACTTATTTTTGATGGTAACCTCATTAAGGGGTCTATAATCTACGCACATCCGAAGTGTTTGGTCCTTCTTCTTGACAAAGATGGCTGGACAACCCCATGGCGATGAGCTTGGCCGGATGAATCCCTTTTCTAGTAGATCTTGTAATTGGGTCTTGAGCTTAGCCAATTCATTCGGAGGCATTCGGTACGACCTTCTAGAAACAGGAGTCGTACCGGGCTTCAACTCAATCACAAATTCTACATCTCTCTCTGGAGGCAATCCGGGCAAATCTTCTGGAAAGACGTCTAGGAACTCACATACTACCGGAATATCTTGGATCTCCGGTATGTTAGCTTTATACACTCTGCCAAATGGTCTAGCTGGAATAGCTACGGGGATAGACAAGAGAACCTCTTTTTGGCCATAACTCAACCTGATGGTTCTCAGATCGGTGTTGAGGATTGCTTTATGTTGGGCTAACCAATTCATGCCCAGAATTACGTCTATATCTTGGTCTTTCAGAACAATCATATTAGTAGGAAAGTCCCGTTCATCCAATGTTACGGGCACTTGGAAAGCCACTTCTTTAGTGAATATTTGCCCCCCGGGCGAATGAATAGTAAACCCTTCCCTTGATTCAGTATATGGAATGCAATGTTTCTCCACAAACTTCTTGCTTATGAAAGTATGCGAAGCACCAGAATCAAAGAGAATAACTGCAGGGTGATTATCCACTAGAAACATACCCATCATAACTGGTTCGCCTTCCGGTGTTGTGGCCACTTGAGTATAATAAATCTGCCCAGTTTTCTTCATATTTTTGGTCGCGGTATTGTTTGCTGCATTTCCCTAGACTTGAGCGGAATTCCCTGAACTCTACTGATTATTTGACCGGCTCTGCTTCGGATACGGACAGTCCTTGATAAAATGTCCGGACTTTCCACAGTTAAAGAAGCCTGTTGAAGAACTTGGAAGAGCAGGGAAACGAGTACCAGTGGCACCCGGTTGAGTGGTTGAAGTGGGGGCAGTAGTAGGATGGATAAAAACTGGTTGCTTGAAAGGGTAGGAGGGTGGATGGGGTGAAGAACGATTCGGATTAAAAGGTCGGATTACCAACCTTTGTCTTTTCTCAGGCCCCTGATTGGGCCTGTCGCTTCCATAACCCTTTGATTTTCCCGGGCCTGCATATTTAGTATCGACTAACAGTGTCGTGCTGATAGCCCGGCTATAAGTGAGGTCGAGGCAGGTGGCCATTTTCCGCTGCAACCGGTCACTGATGCCCCTCATAAAACAATTTTTCTTCTTTGTGTCAGTATTGACCTGATCGATGGCATACTGGGACAAGTGGTTGAATTTGTTGAAATACTGAGTGACAGTATCCCCACCTTGTTTGAGCTTCATAAACTCCTCCTATTTCATATGGAGCACCCCTTCAGGTATATAGTGCTCCCGGAAAGCCAGCTTGAATTCGTCCCAAGTGATTTGATGACCAGCCGGTTGAACGGCTACATAATTTCCCCACCAGGTACTGGTAGGGCCTCTCAACTGTTGTGCCACGAATAAGGGCTTTTGAGTCTCTGTACATCGAACAAGCCCGAACTTCTATTCGATAACGCGGATCCACTCATCCGCTTCCAGTGGATCTTCCGCCTTGACAAATAATGGGGGACATGTCTCGGAGAAATCCAAATATGATGTTTCACGGGGTCCTTGCTGATATGCTCGCCCGCCTTGCTGTTGCATTTGTTGTCCCGCCATTTCCCGCAGAAAGTGGGTATTATCAGCTGTAGCATTAACTAAGGCAGCGATGGCCTCAGCTAATGTTAGAGGTACTGGAGGCGGGTTCGGAGTTGCTTCCCTCCCACGGGAGGTGTTTGCACTATCCTATGCACGAGTCTTGGACGGCATCTAAGGCAAAGAACATTTGGAAAAATATAATATGCCGAAGCAAACCATCCATTTTACATTACTAAAAAGGGTAATGATACAGACTCGAATTTACAACAGGATTACATTATCTATTACACATTACTACTATTTCTCTTCTACACTACTCTAACTTCTTGTCACTTTTGGTAGCTTCACTATCGGGCGTAGGAGACCATTCATCAACCAACTTCATAGAGGGAGGAGGCCTAAAAAGGTCCAGTTCACCACCAAGTGCTTCTCCCGCCACTCCAGAAGGTCCAGCTCCCATTCCGACAGGATCCGCAGGTACGTTAGGGTGCAGTTGTGAATACAACACATGAACCTCCTCATGTAGTGTATTACAATACACTTGCAAGTGGTCCACGGCTGTGCTAAGCTCCTCCACGTGGGCTCGAGCTTTGGCTTCCTTGGCCCAAGCAAGGGAACGCGAGTTAACAGCCCAATCGAGCGCTAAATCACGTTCAGCAAGCTAGTCTTTCAAGTGGCGGATATCAGTTCTCAACTCATTTATCCGCTCTCCATCCTCGACCCATACTTCGTTCCTGTGACGGAGCTCTGTTTGAAGATGCTCGACCTGAGCTTCCAGATCTCCGATAGGATCATTGCTACCACTGCTACTGTCTTCATGCCTTGGGGCTAGTTGATGGCGAGGTACGCCGATTGGCCCGGTTGACTTGCGCGCGGTTTTCCTTGTGCGCGACGGCATTTCTTAATGGGGAACACCTTATTAATAAAGTTTTTATCATGATGCATGCATAATTACAGAATCAACCTTAGTTGATTCACAACCTTCTATACAGTGCACTCTAATATCTGGTCTTGAAGTAGAGAAGGTGGTTAGATAAGAAGGAAAGAATTTTTCTAGATAAGTCTTTTAAAAGTTCTTTTTGAAAATGCCTCGTAACATCTGCAGAGATGGGCTTAGCTCCGATACCAACTGTGACGGAACCTCCCAAGTTATTAGGCCCATCTACAGTTGTCCTTGTCCAATGGACTTCAGACAACCCTGCAGGTGCCCCTGAATCACTTGACAAGTTCGGTATCTGCTTTCTTTACTTTTCCCAAGAGCGTTTCACCCGTCACACAGACATTATAACACATCGGAGATACGAGAAGGCGGAAGCAACTACAATAACTTACCTTATATTAAAGTAAGAAAGAGTTATAATATTACAGACCAGAAACAAATATAAGAGTGCTGAGTATTATTATTACAAAACCAGGGAGGCAAAAACCCCTCCTGATAACCATCAAATTAAAGTTTTTAATGGAGGACTTTTCCTCCCGAAGCTTCACTCCTGGTTTTCTTCTTTGGGCACCACCTTTGAACAAAAGCAGCAAAAGTTTGCCGCTTCTTCACCTAAAACAACATGGGACAAAGCCCTGAGTACGAAGTGTACTTTCGCAAGACTTACCCGACAAAGTAAAAGACTCTCAAGGATATGCTGGCTTTAAGGGAGTCAAGGGAAGGCTTATCAATAATCAATGACTCTGTTTGCATAAATGCTTACTAATAGTGGATCCTTAAAAATCCAGTTTTATTTGTCAGGTTAAGTAAAATTACCTGCAACTAGAGTTCTTTCTACCCTAGTTCAATCACTTGCCTATACTAGCCAATTTCTTAACAACCCTTCATCTTCATTGGATTGCTACGTGTAAGTCAGTGACCCAGTCTTCATGTCCGCGAAGTTACGGTGATCCGAATCGATTATACTCAGCTGAGGATCTCCATTCACACGACATATGTAGCACTTAACCCTTGCATATGTCAACTCGCCATCGGGGTTTTTAAGACCAGATCAGGTTCATGCCAACTGAGAGCACAAATACACCACCATCCAGCCTCTTTCCACGGAGGGTACACGCTACTCTCACCATCTCTCCACACCCATTGTGTGTTATCTTATTCTAGTATTAGTCTGCCCGAGGCAAAGCCTACCCATGACGAGGCATGTGACCAGTTAAAGGGTCCTTGGTCAGCAGGCCTACATCAAGACGGTCCTTAATCGTCTCAGACGGAGACACTACACCAAGACTCTCTTCTCGTGCAAGTCACCCGCCCGGTCTCAGCTTTATCATTTCAACCCAAAGTTCGGTACCTGGCAGAGGTACATCTTTTTCGATGTTGAACCCATCATGGCCATGATGGATTCACCATCAAGTTTTGTTATTGAAAAACATCCTTCCCACTTTGCAGCATCATCTTTTGTGAAAACAAAACATTTTGTTTTTCTAGAGCAAAGCTAAGCATAAGAAAAATCTTTTGTAAAATAGGGATTTAAGGAGAAGTAATCAACCCAAGGAAGGAAATGTAGGAATTGGTTTAGCACACAACTCCTATCACCTAATGCATCAAGCAAGTGAGAAAGATTTTAAAAGGAACAAGGAGGTGGCAAATGCACCGGGGCTTGCCTTGTGTTACTGGTGAATCAGGCTCTGTTCCGCAGATATCAAAATAAAAACAGTTGTCTGCCTGATGTTCGTCAGGTGGTGGTGGTGAAGTCTTTGCTTCTTCGACTTCTACTTCTTCTTCGTTTTCTAAATATAGCCATACATAATAATGAATGCTCATGTAATGCTCATGAAAATGCTAAGATAATAAAAGTTTATTATCTAAGGTCTTGAATACAACTTTCCTTCACGGATCTCCGAGAACTTAGGGTTTTCGGAGTCTATAGTGAAGTTCATAGGGCAGGGGCTAGGGTTAAACATGGTCTAAATCATACCAAACTTTATCCAAGGCTTCTAAATATTATTTAGAGTTTATCCTAAAAGATTAGTGAATTTTGGATTTATTATTTATTCTCTAAAAATCCAGAAGCATGGTTTTTGGCTATTTTAAATGCTCTATAATTTCCTATTTGGACTAAAAATCATGAAACTATTTTTATTAAATACTATAGGAAATTAGAAGCCTAGCAAAATTGGTCTTGCATTTTTCTACAATTTTCTAGAATTTTTTTAGCTCTGGTAGAAAAGGAAAAAGAAAAGACATGAACAATATTGGACCGAAACCGGCCCAAGGCAGCCCATCATAGGCAGAAGCGTGCCCGCGTGCAGACTTTGCGAATAGACCCCCGTTGTTTCAAATAACCCGAACAGAGTTCACCGCACTATTCTTATGAGTCGCTGACAGTTACAGTTAGACCCCTGAAGTTCTAATTCTTTACAGCGCCAAGTCCACGATGTCGCACAACGGAGACCCGAGCACTGGTGAGTCTAGACTGGCTGGATCAAACAAAGACCGGTGCTCCCGTGCGGCAGACACTAAATTGTATCCCTCCTAACCATTTCCCCTAACTTAATTTCACTAATGAGACTCTAAATCATCTTGTCCATGGAGACACCACGGACAATGGATGAACATGGGCATTCTCGGTGATCCAGGGTGGTCTAGTTCAATCAGAGGGGTCAAACAGCATTAAGAGGTCTTAAGGAGACTAGAACAAACGACCGGAGAGTTTGAACTAACCTAGAGCAAGCTGGCCATGGCGAGGTGTTTCTACGGTGGTGGAGACCGAGATTGGGGGCAATGAGCAATTCACGATTTCTGGTGAATGATTAGAGGCAAGCGTGGGTGCTGTGGATGGGTGATTACCCTATGGAGCTCACTGTGGGCTCAATTTATAGTAGGCAAGAGCGGTGGCCAGTGAATTTGGATTGAGACACGCGACGGCCAGAGATAACAGGGGTTACTGGCATAGTGGATTCGTGGAGTATACCATGGCGTACTCACCGGCGATGATCGGATGGCTAACGTGAGTCACAGCGGTGCGGTTAAAGGCTGGAGGCGTGGCACAACTACAGTGAGTATCGCGGATTCCGGTGACGGCCGTAAGGCCACGTCGCTGGCGCGGGGAACCGAGGGACAGCGCAGCCATAGTAGCTTAACCCCATCCGCGATGAGATCTTTTCCCGGCGAACTTGATCCATAGCCCAGACGCACGAATCGCGGCGACGGCACAAATCACGGCGGAAAGGTCACCGGCGGCGAGGGGGAATGAATCCGTGATCTGATTCAGCTGTTATACCATGGGATGGTTCTGCAGACAGCTTGATAGTCCATGTTTGGCATCAATTTTCTCCTGATTTTTCATGGCAACATGTTAATCGACCAATAGCAAAGTTGTTGTCTAATGATCCATCTACAACCTTGCTATAGCAATTATAGCCAAACTCTCACTAGATCCTGGTTGAATTCCAGTCCAAAGATTACTCAATCACACTGTCAGTCTGAGTTCAGACTTAAGATAGTCTGATAGCTCGACTTTGGGCACACCTTTCTCCAATTTCTGTTCAGTACTAGTGCTTAGTCACTTAAGTAAACTTGTTCTCCTATCATAGCTCTACAAACTTGATGTGGTGACTTAAGGCAAAAACTGTATAACTTGGAAGATATAGGGCTCCAAAGTTGAGCCAAATGCACTGAAATCAGACTTAACTCCAATAGAGTTTAAATAGGGCTTTTTGCAAATAGGCCCAAAACTTAGGGTTTAAGTTGCAAATCCACATACTTGTGAACCACATGAGTTAAGATGCCCTAATTTCATGATTTTTGCACTTTAGTCCAAAAGTGCACTAGCTTTGCACTTAGCCCCCTAGGGTTTTAGTCTAGGGTTTTTCAGGGTTCTACTTAGGGTTTTTGGTGATTCTAGGGTTTGGATGCTACTCAAGTTCATCCATGGTGACATTTCATGACTGTTTCAATTGAATTTTGAAGTCTTCTGTTATTAGGCTTTGTTTGCTCTATTAAGCCCAATCTAGGGTTAAGCATTGTACCTTAGGGTTTTACTTATAACATGTCACATCAATACAACTTGTTTGAACTTTTTGCCTAGTGAATGCATTCTATGTGTAACAATCACTTGGTATGCCAATGCTTATGATGTTATGCTCAAGCTTTAGTGGCAGTAACACCAGGGGTGTTGCATACTTCCTCTTCGTTCTCTATACATAACCAGATATATCCATGAATGCTCATGTGATGCTTATGAAAATGCAATGATAATAAGGGTATAGCAAGTTATGTCTTGAATACAATTTTCCTTCATGGTGCACTAGGGAAACTAGAGTTTTCTTGAATCAGCTTCCTATTTCCCTAAGGTAATTAGTACTTAGAAGGCTAGGGTTGTGGGTTTGGGATCAAATAATGTTCAAAGCAAGTCAAACTTCACCCATAGGATCTAAATATCATTTTAAGCTTTTCCACAAAGTTTGCTGATTTTTGGAGTCATTAAATAATTTCTAAAATTCCAGGAGACTAGGTTTTGGCTATTTTAAATACTAAATAATTCCTAGTTTGGACTAAAAATCTTAGAACCATTTTTATTAAATACTAGAGAAATCTAGGAATCCAACAAAATTAGTTTCATATTTTTATCATTTTTCTATAATTTTATATGGATTTCCTAAGTCTGGCAGAAAAAGAAAAAGGAAAAGCATAAACAGTAATGGGTTCAATTTAGCCCGAACCGGCCCACGACAGGCGGAACGCGCCCACGCGTGCCCGAGGTGTCCGTTTTGCACAAGGGTCCCTGATTGTTTGAAAAAACCATAAAGAATCCTCTCCACTGTTTCTCTGTCTCACTAACATCTGCACAAAAGCCCCTCCCCTTTCTGTTTCTTTACAACCCGAGACCCCCGACCATGGATGGCAGAGCGGTGGCTCCGGCGAGCCCATACCGTCCGGATAACTCCACTACCGATGCTCCAGTGCGGTTGACACCTAATTTGACCCCTAATGATCATTACCCCTCAACCAATTTCAATATTCTAGCCCCTAATCTCTCTGCCCACTGTGACAGAGCGATTAACGGACAAACCGAGGTGTTCCCGGTGATCCTACGAGTTCTAGTGCAATTGGTTGGGCCGATGAGCATCAAGAGCACACAGGAATGCTAAGACAAATGAGGAGGACATCATCGGACCTGTGGAGAGCTGGCCACAGCGAGCTCACACACGATGTGTTCTTGACCGATTTGGGGGAAATCCCAAATTAGAGCTCTCTGGTGGACAATCCGAGACACGAGTGGGTGTGTTGGATGCTTGACTACCTAGCGGAGCTGAGGGCACGCTCAATTTATAGGGCCCGAGGGTGGTGGCTCATGAATTTGGCATAGCGCGCTGGCGGCCGGAGAGAGGAAAGAGCACTGGCGCGGTGATTTGTGGCGATTGCAGGGTAATAAGCCACAACGGTCACTAGGTAACGATCACGACTCATGACGATGTGGTAAGATAGCCAAAGGTGTGGCGCAACCGGGGAAAACAGCGATAGCCATGATAATCGACTATAGAGACTTGGCTCATTTACTTGCTCCTTTGAGCCTGAATTGAGTCCAAAGTTTAGCAGATCACACTGTCAGACCAATATCAGACTCTGAGTTGACTGACAGTCCGACTTTAGGGCCAGTTATCTCCAAATTTTGTATGTCAACAATGCTTAATCATGTAAGCAAAGTTATGCTCCTATAGTAGCCCTATTCTTTTGATGTGTTGACCTAGGGCAAATTCTTTATGAACTGAGAGATACAGGGTTCCAAAGTTGACCCTATGCACTGAATTTTCAGACTTAGGCATATATGGTGTCATAGGGTACTTTTTGCAAATAAGCCCAAATTCCACAAAGTTGACTTGTAAATCCTCAAATGAGAAAAACACATGACTTGGGGTGTTCTATTACCTTGATATTTGCACTTTGATCCAAAGTGCACAAATTTTGCACTTAGCCCCCTAGGGTTTCAATTTAGGGTTTTCCAGGTGTCTTTTCAGGGTTTTTAGTACTTTAGGGTTTTGGTGTTACTAAAGTCCTTCAAATGTGATATTTTATGATCATGTCTCATGTCTTTTGAGGTTTTCACCTATTTGGGCTTCATGTTCACTCATAATCCCAATTTAGGGTTAGGTACTCTACCTTAGGGTTAATCACACATCAACTCATAACATCACAACTTGTTTGAGATTTTACCTAGTGAATGCATTCTAGGTGTGACAAACACATGATATGCCAATGCTCATGATGGTATGCTCAAGTTTTAGTAACAGTAACACCAGAGGTGTTACATGAGGAAAGACGGGGACATGACGAGATGACCCATGGTGGATGGTACGCCCTAACCCTCTGGTAGTCGGGCGATCCCTTGGTATGGTGGCCCCTATGGAATCTGAGATGTGCAGCAAGGCTACGACTGGAATGAGTGCAGTGGTGATTGTATCTCACGAAGTAATGTGGGTATGATTTGTGTTAGGAGTACCCACCAGATGGTTAGGAATCGATTCAAATCACCTTCGCTCCTGGTTAGTGAGCACTTGACTTGAGCTATCTCATCGTAGTAAGAACTGCACTTTATATGAATTGTTGTTAAGGATATAAATTGATGTTGATCCCAATTATGCCAAGGGACAAGATAGTTTGTTGTGATAGCTTTGAATAATCTCTCTCAACTCGATCCTCCACAAACAACAAATGTGATATTAAATACTTAGATTATCAGGTGCAAACCTAGGATGCAACAAAGTAGGTATTAATTCTGACCTGCTAAAATGGAGTAATTAAATTGGTAATTCCCCTTAAGTTGTTAATAACTTCCGTAACTCCCATTACTCTTGAAAAGCAAAAAGCCAACTCTAGATATAGCTTGCATACTCCTTGAAGTCTTTCACTTTCTTATTTCCTGGTTTTGGACGGGTCAGTCTAGCTGAGTACATTTCAGTACTCAAGGTGCTATTCCCAATGATTTGTTGTAGATGGTCAGATGTACTATGGGTACTGCTAGCGCTGCTTATACCCGGCTACAGGTGATGACTCAGCCCAGGGCAGGGCTTCCCCATTCTCCTCTCATGCTTTTGGTGGGTTGACATACCTAATGTTGGCACAGTATTTCCAAAACCCTGTAGGTGTTGTGGGTGCTAGTCAAATTAAATGCTTCCGCTAAACTTATCACTTCGGTGAATGTTATTTGGAGTTATTTGGAGCCTACGTGCCACCTTTATTGTAATAACTCTACATACTCCGATCTATGTTGAAAACTTTGTGGAATGTTGTAACACTTGATACAGTTAATGTCAGTTCATTATGATCTTGGTTGCGAAGGAAAAGTTTGATATCCTTCATGAGTTCACCAGACCCTGGGTTTATATGGGCTCAAGTGTGAGAAAATCACTACGACAGGTGATTTGCATACTAGATCTCTTATAAATCTGGTCGAGTCGCCACAGCTGGCATCAGAGCAGAACTTGCATGGTACTGTTCATGTGAGCATTCCAAACCAAAAATATAGGATTTATAAAACTAAGTATGTACCAACTATCAACCCTTAAGCCCACATAAGGACCTTAGGTGGCTTAGTAAGTTCTAACTTTGGGGAGGTTTCATGCATCGTATTTTTATTTCTCTGAATACATGAATGGTCAATATGAGGTGTCGTCGTTTCGTCGCCAAGGTAATAAAGGTAAGTGTAATACCATGCAGACCGGGGCTAGTTGGCTGTCCTCATGTGTGGGTCACCATGCATGTTGTATAAGGACTGATAGAATTTCTTACCGCAACTTTGGAAGGATAGTGGTAGCCTGTCCTTACTATCCAATTATCATTGTCACATCATGGGGATGGGCTGGAATAAACTTTCTGCAGGTACACTAACCTCGATACGAGTAGATCGTTTAGTTGCGCAATAACGAGTGAACGGGTATGCCACCGCTTATGACGTTAACATGAATAGGTCGTGAGGACATAAGTTACGTGCATGCATGTGGCATAATCAACATCTTGATCATTATTGCATCGCTCTTATTTTAGCTTGAGTAGGAGTTTTGTCTGCGCTTATAACCAATTAAACATTTCTTTCCCTATTTCTCACCCAATATAATCTTGTAACAGATGGCCCGCCACATGCTCACTGCCCGTAAATACATGGGTGGACGTGTTCCTCGTCACCAGCTTGCTGCGAGTGTTTCTCGTCATCGCAACACTTTTCTTTCAGAGTACGGTGTACCCACCTTGCCGTGGCGCGTTCTTTTCGCTTTGGGTTACTCAAAGAGAGAGGAACCATGTTACTTTTGGGAAGGGAGGTCACGCTCTGAAGGAGAAGGTATCTAGGTGATAGCTATGGTTAAGCTTCAGGCAGATAATCCCGTAATGGGTGGCTGGCACTTTGGATCTTCAGGTCGCACACCCAGGGAAGGGGCAGGCAGAGCAGCTTACAAGATACTTCAAGACTTGCTGGACCGTTTTCCTGGGGAGATTGCTACTGCCATGCCTGGAGTCTTTCCTGGGGGTGATATTTTCAACCCTAAGTGGGACTAGCCAGAGGGTAGAGCTCTGACAGGAGGTGATAGCGAGCAACAGCACAACGGCACCATAGCTTCCAGTGCTATGTTTGCAGTGATGCAGCTATACAACAACACCAAGCACAGTTTGGGGATGGTCAATAGTTCTCTCGCCACAGCTCAGAACCAGTTGTACCAGGCTCAGGAGGTGCATGCTACAGAAATAGCGCAAGTGCAAGCAAAGTTGGTCCAAGTCACGCTTGATAAAGATGAAGCTGTCTAGGTTAGGGATGTGGCTGTGTTGGACAATGTGCTGTGGATTAGCAAATTCTAGGACTACCAGACCTTGCTGGTAGAGATCATCAGAGAAAGGAATACAACTTTGTCTGAGGTAGCCTAGCTTAGGGCAACACAGGTCAACCTGATGCAACAGCTGAACAATGCAGAAGCTTGGAATGCTAATCTGCAGGAAGAGGTTCACCAGTTGCATGCCTAGCTCAATCCAGTCAACCCGCCAGAACCGAAGGACGCAAATGCCACTATAGCCGACGACAGAGGTGTAGTCTCCGAGGCCAATAGCGTGCAGGAGTAGATGTTAGCTGTCGCTAGAGGATAGGCTAACCCTTTTGGATAGTGTTCCTAGAAGTAGGAACAAGACTTATGGAGAAAGGCCGGTGTAATGATGGCTTCTGACACATGTGTGCGTGTGTGGGGAGGGGAAAACACTCTTTTAGTTGGTTGTGCATGCGAGTGGAACAATTTGCTTGTATATGCATTTTTATATTATGAAGTATGTGATGATCATGTTGCGCATGTTGGGATGTGATTCTTGCCTTACGATTTTTCACATGAAGTTTCCTTCTATGAGATATTGTATGGCATGATTTCCTTATTTCACCTATGTTGCGACATGACTCACTGCCTACCCATAATGAAAATGTGCAAATGGTGACTACTCGCCGCATTAACCCGGGGGCCGCTAGAGTTTCTGATAGCGGTAACCAGGAGGTTGACCAAGAAGCACCACTTCCTCCACCGCCGCCATACACACCCGAGTAGTTCTTCGCACAATTTCTTGGAGCTCAAAGGAACATGGAGAACTTGCAGCGGAACATGGAGGCACAACTTCGCAACATTGCTAACAACGCTCGCCATGGGCAACCTCAAGAAGCTCATGGAGTCAACCAATATAGCAGCTTTAAGGATTTCATGGATACCAGGCTATCGATATTCAAGGAAGCAGCAAAACATTTGGAGGCTGATGAATGGATCAACACAATGGAACAAAAGTTTTGTCTGTTGAGACTTTCAGAAGATCTCAAGATAGAATATGCAGAGCACCAGCTGCAAGGACCTGTAGGGATGTGGTGGTCCCATTTCCGCACCGCTTACCCTGAAAATGCTCCCATTGCTTGGTACCAATTCACCACAGCTTTCAGAGGGAATTATATTCACTAGGCCTAATGGCAATGAAGGTATCAGAATTCATGAGGTTAACTCAGGGCACACAATCAGTGATAGAGTATCTTCATGCTTTCAACAACCTATCTCGTTACGTGCCTGACTATGTGGACACTGAGGCCAAGAAGTTAGCTAGTTTCAAGAGGGACTTGATCCCGAAGATGATGAAAAGTATGGGAATTTCCTCTCGCACTTCCTTCAACAATTTCATCAACGACTGTTTGACTCAAGAGAACAACAGCTGTGATGGAACCTCCCAAGTCATTAGGCCCACCTACAGTTGTCCTTGTCCAACGGACCTTGGACAACCCTGTAGATGCACATAATCACTCGACAAGTTCGGTATTTGTATCCTTTTCCTCGTTCAAGAGCGTTTCACCCATCACGCAGATATTACAACACATCGAAGGAATGAATAAGCGGAAGAGAATTACAATAACTTAATTTACATTCATTAAAATATAGAAAGAGTGTCATTATTACATCACCAAGTCATAAGAGTGCATAAGTAATATTATTACAACCCTGGAAGGCAAAAACTCCTCCCGCATAAAAGTATATTGTTTTTCAAAAGGGAGGCTACATCCTCCCACGACTTCACTACTGCGGTTCTTCTTTGGGCACCACCCTAGAGCAAAAACAGCAAAAGTCTGATGTTTCCTCACCTACAACAAGATGGGTTCAAAAACCCTGAGTACGGAGTGTAGTTTCGCAAGTCTTACCCATCAAAATAAAAGACTCTCAAGGATATGCTGGCTTGAGGGAGTCAAGGTAAGGCTTAATCAAGAATCAAGACTCTGTTTGCAAAAATGCTTACTAATAGTGGATCCTTAGAAATCCTATTTTATTAGCAAGTTAAGTCATTACCTGTCACTAGAGTTCTTTCGACCCTAGTTCAAGCACTTGGCCTATACTAGCCGTCTTTTATCACCCTTTTTCTTCACTGGATTGCTACGTGTAGGTCAGTGACCAAGTCTTCATATCCGAGAAGTAATGGCGATCCGAATCGATTAATACCTAGGTGAGGATCTCCGATCACACGACATATGTAGCACTTAACCCTTGCATATTTCAACTCACCACCAGGGTTCATAAGACCAGACCGAGTTTACGCCAACCGAGAGCACAGATACACCACCGTCCAGCCTCTTGCCGCGGAGGGTACACGCTACTCTCACCATCTCTCCACTCCCATTGCGTGTTGTCCTTTTCTGGTATTAGTCTGCCCGAGGCAAAGCTTACCCATGATGAGGCATGTGACCAGTTAAAAGGTCCTTAATCATTAAGCCTACATCGAGATGGTCCTTAATCGACTTAGACGGAAACACTACACCGAGACTCTCTTCTCGTGCAGGTCACTCGCCCGGTCTCAGTTTTATCATTTCAAACCCAAAAACTTGGTACCTGACAGAGGTACATCTTATCTGATGTTGAACCCATCATGGCCATGATGGATCCACCATCAAGTTTTATTTTGAAAACATCCCTTTCCCTTTGAAGCATCACTTTTGGTTTAAAACAAAACCTTTTTGTTTTCTAAAGCAGGACTAAGCATCATAAAACCTTTTAATAAAACAGGTAATCAAGGAATGGTAAATAGTTCCAAGGAAGGAAATGCATCAATTGGTTTAGCACCCAACTCCTATCACCTAATGCATCAAGCAAGTGATAAAGATTTTAAAATAGCAAGGAGGTGGCAAATGCACCAGGGCTTGCCTTGTTTTGTAGGAGAGTCGGGTTCTTTTCCACAGATATCAAAATAGAAACAGTTCCCGGCAGGTGGGTATTCAGATGGTGGTGTAGGTTCTTTTTCTTCAACCACTACTTCTTCCTCGTTCTCTATATACAACCATATATAACCATGAATGCTCATGTAATGCTTATGAGAATGTAATGATAGTAGAGATACATTAAGTTATATCTTGAATACAATTTTCCTTCACGGTACTCCAGGGAACTAGGGTTTTTAGAGTCAGTATCATATTCCCTTAAGGCAATTAGTACCTAGCAGGCCAGGGTTTTGGGTTTAGGAATCAAACAATGTCCAAAACATGTCAAACTTTACCCATGGATTCTAAATACCATTTTAAGCTTATCCAAAAAATTTAGTGATTTTTGGAGTCATTAAATAATTCCTAAAATTATAGAGGTATAGGCTTAAGCTCTTTTAAATACTTATTAATTCTTTGTTTGGACTAAAAATCCTAGAACCATTTTTATTAAATACTAGAGAAATCTAGGGGTTTGTTGGAACTTGTGCTCCGGTGCAAGTTGATCCAACGGGGGAGTGAGAAAGATGAAAACACGGTTTTAACTCGAGACAGTAATTGCTCTTTTTTTCTCGCCCCTCAAGGGCACTGTACATGGGTATTTATAGGCGCCTGAGTGCCCAACGTCTCGATGTAAAGACGCATGTGCTCTCAGGCACCTGGGCTATCCCCGGAATATTCCCATAAAGGAGGGTTACATACTGTCATTACAGAAAAGCCATTACAAATTGAGCCCGTAACACACGACTCCGCGCGGGGCCTGCTCTGATGGGCTGAATCCCACGTGGGCCTCCAGGCCGTGGGACGAGGCGACGTTGTCGTGGGCCTTCGTCTCGTAGTGTAGAGGACAAAGGGTGGACCCCGCCGGTCGTTCATCTCGTAGTGTAGAGGACAAAGGGTGGACCCCGCCGGTCATTTTGCCTCCGTTGGTGCAGCGAGATGGATGAAGGCTGGAGCGAAGGGTGGCGTCTTCGCCTTCGCCCCAACAGGGACCAACAAAATTAGTTTCATATTTTTATCATTTTCCTATAATTTTCTATGGATTTCCTAGGTCTGGTAGAAAAAGAAAAAGGAAAAGCATCAACAGTGATGGGCTCAATTTAGCCCGAGTTAGCCCAATACAGGCAGAACGCGCCCGTGCGCGTGCCCGTGATGTCTACTTTGCACAGGGGTCCCTGGTTGTTTGAAAAACCCGTTAATAGCCCCACACACTGTTCCTATGTGTCACTGACTTTTTGCGCAGAGGCCCTTCACTTTCTAATTCTTCGCGAACTGAAGTCCCCGACCGAGGACGGCGGAGCAGCGGCTTCGACGAGCTTGTACCGGCCAAGACACGCAATGACCGGTGCTCTGGAGTGGTTGACACCTAATTCGACCCCCTAATAACCATATCCCCTCAACCAATTTCAAGGTTCTAGCCCCTAATCTCTCTGTCCACAGTGACAGCGCGATCAACGGACAACTCGAAGCATTCCCAGTGATCCTATGGGTTCTAGCTCAATTGGCTGGGTCAAGAAGCATCACAAGCACACAGGGATGCTAAAACAAGAGCGAGGATGGCATGATCGGACCTGTGGAGTGTTGGCCACGGCAAGCTTACACACGTGGTGTTTTTGACGGATTTGGGGGCAATCCCAAATTGGAGCTCTCTGGTTGACAATCCGAGTCACGAGTGGGTGCGCTGGATGCTTGACTACCTAGAGGAGCTGATGGCACGCTCAATTTATAGAGCCCGAGGGCAGTGGCGTCCAATTTGAAGAGATTGCGCTGACGGTCGAGAAGAGGGGATGAATCATTGGTGCGGGTTACCGTGGCACTCACTGGCTGAGGGGCTACGGCGGTCATTGGTGAGCTGTTGCGGCTAGCAGCGACGTGGTTAAAGGGTCATGGTCGTGGTACAATTATTCCTAGGTGGTCATCCAGCGAACAGGTCCTTACGGAGAGGTACTCGAGAAACAGCCCGAGTCCCCTAAAGTTTCACATGATTATCATCATAATCAAGATATCATCAACGTATCATAAATATTCTCATCATGTTCATTGATTAAAGTAAACCAGTAGCATAATACTAATCATAGTAACTAATTCCCAAAGGGGTAAACAAGGACAGGAAAACAGAAAACTAGTCAATCCTTAGGTTGATCATGGTATGTGGGACATTGAATTATAAAGTAAGTAGGACATAATGGGTCAGAGGACACTTGTCTTCACCAGGTTGCTACTCAAAGCAATCATTCATTCAACACACTTGGGAATGACAAACGAATAGTACACCAAACATATGCAATAGAGTGAACACAGGTTCAATAGAAAGGTACAGACACACATGTGAACTCTAGGTTTTGGGGTAGATCGCTATGCTTAAGGGTCTATTGCTCCCTAACTAAACCTATCTCAGTAGGTTAATTACCTAACTAGGTTTATCCTAGTAAATTACTTATTTAGATAAAGTTATTCAAGGGATGGGACCATACACTAAATGAAATTAAGTCTACAAAGTTAAGCACTTGAACATTCATTAGGGTTTCACTTTTATTTTACCTTTCATAAATATTCTATAACCTTACACTAATCTAGAGACTAACCACAAAATTGAGACATGGAAACTGAAAGGGAAATGTGCCTTTGGGCCATTTCTATAATGTTTTGGTGATTAAGTGTCCAACACATATTAAGTGAGTTGATTATGTGCCAAACAAGCAAGAACTGCAAATCATGTAACAAGGTATGTTTCTAGACTTAGTACATTGTTTTGAGTACTAACATATATTGTCTAAGTGCTAGAAATAGAGAAAAGAAGAGAATAAAAGAAATGCAAAAGACTTAGCTTGGTACAGCCAAGTCCAGCTCGGTCTGGCACACCGTACTGTCCGGTGGTGCACCGGACAGTGTCCAGTGCGCCAGGCTGAACTCCGGTGAATAGGCGCTCTCGAGAAAAGTTTGGTGGCGTACGGCTATAATTCACCTGACTGTCCGGTGAGCCAACGGTCGCTAGCGCAACGGTCGGCCGCGCAATCCGTGGGCGACACGTGGCCCACGCCAACGGTCGGCAGGGGCACCGAACTGTCCAGTGTGCACTGGACAGTGTCTGGTGCGCCAACTGCCACGAATCTGCAACGGTCGTCTACGCCAGAATAGGAAGGAGATCGGCACCAGACTATCTACAGTGACTGTCCGGTGGCGCACCGGACAGTCCGGTGCGCCACTCGACATAAGGCAAGGATAGCCTTCCTTGTTGATCTCCAATGGCTCCTAGCTGCCTTGGGGCTATAAAAGGGACCCCTAGGCGCATGAAGGAGCTATCCAAGCATTCAAGAAACATTCTAAGACTTCTAGACTCCAACTTCGCGCATTTGATTCTTTGAGATAGTGACTTGAGCTCCATTTGAGTTGTGAACTCCATGGGTTGCGTTTTGAGCTCAAGTTATGACTTGTGTGCGTGATTATGCTGTGATTTGAGTCTTGTGTGCGTTGCTCTCCCCTCCCTTACTTCTGTGCTTCTTTTGTGATCATCATTGTAAGGGTGAGAGGCTCCAAGTTGTGGAGATTCCTCGCAAACGGGAGAAAGACAAAGAAAGGAAAAACCGTGGTATTCAAGTTGATCATTGGATCACCTGAAAGGGGTTGAGTGCAACCCTCGTCCATTAGGACGCCACAACGTGGAAGTATCAAGACCACTGGAGCTACTACATATGGACCTCTTTGGACCCGTTGCCTACCTTAGCATCAGGGGAAGTAAGTATGGTCTTGTTATTGTTGATGATTTTTCCCGCTTCACTTGGGTGTTCTTTTTGCAGGATAAATCAGAAACCCAAGGGACCCTCAAGCGCTTTCTAAGGCGGGCTCAAAACGAATTTGAGCTCAAGGTGAAAAAGATAAGAAGCGACAACAGGTCCGAGTTCAAGAATCTGCAAGTGGAGGAGTACCTTGAGGAAGAAGGCATCAAGCACGAGTTCTCCGCTCCCTACACACCGCAGCAAAACGGTGTGGTAGAGAGGAAGAACAAGACGCTTATCGATATGGCGAGGACGATGCTTGGAGAATTCAAGACGCCCGAGCGGTTTTGGTCGGAAGCTGTGAACATAGCTTGCCATGCCATGAACCGGCTCTACCTACATCGCCTCCTTAAGAAGACCTCGTATGAACTTCTTATCGGTAACAAACCCAACGTCTCATACTTTCGTGTATTTGGGAGCAAATGTAACATTCTAGTGAAGAAAGGTAGAAATTCTAATTTTGCTCCCAAGGCAGTAGAAGGGTTTTTACTAGGGTATGACTCAAATACAAGGGCGTATAGAGTCTTCAAAAATCATCGGGTTTGGTTGAAGTCTCATAGCAACGTTGTATTTGATGAGACTAATGGCTCTCCAAGAGAGCAAGTTGATCTTGATGATGTAGATGAAGATGATGTTCCAAAGGCCTTAATACGCACGATGGCGATAGGTGATGTGCGACCACGGAACAACAAGAGCAAGATCAACCTTCTTCCTCAACAATGGTGCATCCCCAACTCAAGATGATGAACAGGTCCCTCAAGAAGAGGCGTGTGATCAAGGGGAGCACAAGAAGAACAAGTTATGGAGGAAGAAGCACCACTGGCCCCTCCAACTCAAGTCCGAGCGACGATTTAAAGGAATCACCCCGTTGACCAGATTCTGGGTGACATAAGCAAGGGAGTAACTACTCGCTCAAGATTAGCTAACTTTTGTGAGCATTACTCGTTTGTCTCTTCTATTGAGCCTTTTAGGGTAGAAGAGGCCTTGCTAGATCTGGACTAGGTGTTGGCCATGCAGGAAAAGCTCAACAACTTCAAGAGGAATGAAGTTTGGAGCCTGGTGCCACGTCCAAAGCAAAATGTTGCGGGAACCAAGTGGGTGTTCCACAACAAATAAGACGAGCACGGGGTGGTGACACGAAACAAGTCTCGACTTGTGGCAAAAGGTTATGCCCAAGTCGCAGGTTCGAATTTTGAGGAGACCTTTGCTCCTGTGGCTAGGCTAGAGTCTATTCGCATTCTATTAGCCTATGCCGCTCACCATTCTTTCAGGTTGTTTCAAATGGACGTAAAGAGCGCTTTCCTCAACGGGCCGATCAAGGAGGAGGTGTATGTGGAACAACCCCTGGCTTTGAGGATGACATGTATCCCGACCATGTGTGTAAGCTCTCTAAGGCGCTCTATGGACTTAAGAAAGCCCCAAGAGCATGGTATGAATGCCTTAGAGATTTCTTAATTGTTAATGCTTTCAAGATTGGGAAAGCCGATCCTACTCTTTTCACTAAGACTTGTGATGGTGATCTTTTTGTGTGCCAAATTTATGTCGATGACATAATATTTGGTTCTACCAACCAAAAGTCTTGTGAGGAGTTTAGCAGGGTGATGACTCAAAAATTTGAGATGTCGATGATGGGCGAGTTGAACTACTTCCTTGGGTTCCAAGTGAAGTAACTCAAGGACGGCACCTTCATCTCCCAAACGAAGTACACTCAAGATCTTCTCAAGCGGTTTGGGATGAAGGACACCAAGCTCGTGAAGACACCAATGGGAACCGACGGACATGTTGACCTCAACAAAGGAGGTAAGTCCGTTGATCAAAAGGCATATCGGTCTATGATAGGGTCATTACTTTATTTATGTGCTAGTAGACCAGATATTATGCTTAGCGTATGCATGTGTGTTAGATTTCAATCCGACCCAAGGGAATGTCACCTTGTGGCTGTTAAGTGGATTCTTAGATATTTAGTTGCTACGCCTTGCTTCGGGATCTGGTATCCAAAGGGGTCTACCTTTGACTTGATTGGATATTCTGACTCTGATTATGCCGGGTACAAGGTTGATAGGAAGAGCACATCGGGGACGTGCCAATTTCTTGGAAGGTCCCTGGTGTCTTAGAGTTCAAAGAAACAAACCTCTGTTTCCCTATCCACCGCTGAGGCCGAATATGTTGCCACAGGACAGTGTTGCGCGCAAATACTTTGGATGAGGCAAACCCTTCGAGACTTTGGCTACAATCTGAGCAAAGTCCCACTCCTATTGACAATGACAGTGCAATCCGCATGGCGGATATTCCTGTTGAACACAGCCGCACTAAGCACATAGACATCCGGCATCACTTTCTGAGAGACCACCAGCAGAAGGGAGATATCGAGGTGTTCCATATTAGCACCGAGAACCAGCTAGCCGATATCTTTACCAAGCCATTAGATGAGAAAACCTTTTGCAGGCTGCGTAGTGAGCTAAATGTCTTAGATTCGCGTAACTTGGATTGACCTATAGCATACATGTGTTTTATGCCTTTGATCATGTTACTTTATGCATTATTGTTTATTTATGGTGCTCAAGTTGTGCAAGGGATCCCCGGACCTCACAAGTCCATGTGGCAGAACCGTCCGAATTATTCCAACTTAAGTGCTTAAGTCCCGCCTTAGAGGCTAGACCACACTTAAATAGGAATAACACGTTAGTCCCTCGGATCTAGTCCGACGAGGCCACTAACAGGATCAAGTACCACATACCCACTCGATGGTGAGGCACATAGCAAATACAATAAAGCATAAAACCATACATTGGGGAGTATTAAATTTATTACATCATCATTGGAGTTTTTGCAAAAGTAGTCATCATTGTTCGGAATGCAGCGGAATAAAACTAGCGATAAATAAACAGAGAGATGGGGAAGCCTGTCCCATCACTCCTCATGCCCCTCCTCTGCCGAGGCAGGGTCCCACTCGACTGTCCAACCCGATGGCAAGGTGGATGGCCAAGTCACTCCAGCAACCATGTCCTCTAGAGAACCTGTAAAATTATGCCACAAGCAAGGCTGAGTATACTAATACTCAGCTAGACTTACCCGGTGTGAGGAGTCTACTCCTCTACCTCTAGACATGCAGTTGTTTGGCTGTGGGGTTTGGTTGCCAAAAGCACTAGCTGAGTTTATAAATCAAGTTTTTGCTTTGTCAAGTTTTAGTGTGACTCTCTTAAGACTAGATGTGTACTATCTACTCATTCATGGTAGCAAGCAAATTTAGCAATCAACATCTTTTGTCACATCATCACATTTCCACTTGTTACTCAATGTAGCAGCATGGATCAAGCAGTCTCATTAGCTGCGAGAAGCAGACGATTCGAATCGAGTTTTTAAACCTTGCAAGGTAAACCTAAACACACGACGTAGTGAGGCACTCCATCCCCACACACATCAACCGTCCCCCTCAATTCCCCGTCAGCAGATCAGGGCTCACCGCCTTGGCGTACAATGCCTCACTGACCCCGATTGCCGTCGTGCAGTGATCGCACTTGTACCCACCATAACCGGAATGGGAGACCACGTCTCAGGTCGCGTGAGGGGATATGTTTGCTGCCAGGTTCACTCAGGTACTAGGCTTACCGATTTACCATATTTCTCAGCATATGTTTAGTACGTTCAAACGCTTGACACACGGTACCACACCTTAATCCTTATTCCAATTTCCGTGTCGTAGACAACGCATCCCCATGGACCGTTGCCCACTGACCATCATCATTACGATATTAAAATGGATACAACCAATTCCTGACCTCACGCGAGTGCTAAAAAAATCACTTGACTTCTACCGAGATCCCTAATTAGTAAAGCAGCAACTCGACCTAGCATACTATTATCCATCTCAAGGGAATCCTGAGTTCATGCAATTAGGGTTTCAGTCAACTCCTACACTTAAGTGCATAGTACAAGCCTACAAACATTAAGTGTAGTAAAATAGCATATATAGAACGGTTATGCATAAACCGGGGCTTGCCTTCCAAAGCTGGGGCAGGCAGATCCTCTGGGGCAGGCTCTGGTGCTGGATCCGGGGCTACCTCCTGGGCAACACCTTGCTCCGGCATGAGGACGTACTCTCCGTCAGCGAGGTTGCAATCTATCGAATGCAATGAATAAGAATATGTATGCCATGATTATGCAGAATTTAATAAGCATTATGCTAAGTGAAGAAAAACTAAGTTAGCTAGTAACTTAGGGTTTCCTGGTTATACGGCTCTTAGTGGTTTATGCTTACCAGTTTAGGTTTAGGTTTTATCTAGGGATAAGCACAGTGGGTTGAAACTTGGATTTCCCTTAGATGTTTTAGTAGGCATGTAAGGGGTTTTGCTGGTTGTGTTAGGGTAACATTAATCTCCACAATTAATTTCCTTTTTGCATTTTCTATTTGTGAATTTTAGTGTGGGTTTGAACTACAACAGTGATTTAACTTTTTCCAAAAATTCTGCAAAAATTACAGTGGGTTACTAGTTGTCACTGTAGTTTGTCCTATAAATTTGAGGTGGATGCTAATTTAGACACTACTTGTACAAAATTAACGAAGACAAGCTTTAAAAGGACATTTTGCACTATAGCTATGATTTAATTGATGTTTCTGTACCAAATTTTATTTTTGTCCAGATACATAGGTGATATTGGGCCTCTGTGTTAAAAATCATAGAAAAAGGCCTACTGGATATTTAGTTGTGAATTTCTAAATTTTTATGCCAAAAAAGGGCTTATAACTAACTTGTTAATTGAAAAATATCAAACAACAAATCCCATATTTTTCCTATGTGCATAATAACAAAATATTAGTTATCCCAAGGGTTGGGGTGTTTTCTACTCAGGGTTATTTTTCTAGGGTTTTTCTAAGGTTTCCTTATTTTTCAAAATTAAAAGGTATCTCCTTTCCTTTGCACTAAACAAGGGTATAATAAATTTTTCTAGTGAACAATACTGATTAGGGGAGTTAACAAAAATGTGGGTACTCCCTGGTTCTTATTTTAAATTATATTTCATATTCTCTCTAACTTTAGGCAAAAAATGATGTAAATGGTAAACTCTACCTTAATTTGGGGCACAGAGGGGTTTATTAATTTTAAACAGGTTAGGAAGTGATTAAGTATTTCTCTAAATTTTCTTAACCCCAGTTTAATAGTGTAGCTATTTTTCCTCATTTCTTTTAGCTTTTGACCAGTTAATCATTTAAATCAAAACTTTAAAGTTTTCTGTAACACTTAGGGGTTTTATGATTTTCCTAAGTAGTTTACATTATTTAGGATCTGGCAAAATTGGTTTGACTTGATTTGGGTAAACCAAACTGAAGTTATGAATTTTTCAAGTTCTGTTTGGATTTAATTCAGAATATTTTAAAAGGTTTCGTGGAAAACTACTTTGCACCGAAGACCCTGGGTTCTTTCTAAATCAATCCACTAATTTCTACCCCTGCGCTACTATTCCCTTGAGTCACTGATAGCGCACAAAACCCCCTGGTCTTTCCCTCTTCTTCCCCGAGGTCCCTCCCCTTATGTAAACAGTAGCCGCGGAAAGGAAAAGGGCGGTGCAGCTTACCGGCGGCGAGAGAGGTCCGGCGAGGGGCGGGGATGACTTCGGGAGGTCCTGGCGGTCACAGCGAGGTACGGCTTGACGGTAGTGGTGGCCGGAATCGGCCGGTCCACGTGCGCAGGCGGGTGAACTCGTCGGCGGCGAGCGCTCCGGCCTAACAACGGCGATCTAGTTCAATCAAGTGGCATGATGAGCTCCATGGGATGACGTAGAGGCTACATGCGCAAGGAATCGAGAAATGGTGCAGAGACTTACCCGGTCTACGTTCACCGGCGATCGGGTGAAGTCCAGCGACCGTGGAGTGGCTTCTCCAGCGAGGCAAAGTCCGATTCCTCGCTCGGGGAGCTTCACCGAGGCACGCACGGTCTACTCCGAGGGTCGGGCGTGTAGCACCTAAAATTCTATTTTGGGAAATGACTTCCAATAACAATTTTATTCCTTTTAATAAAAAAAAACATATCTCTCTAAACTAAACACATAATGATAACTAAGAATTTGGTATTCAAGATTTATCTCTAAAACTTAAAACTAAAAGGTGGGAGCAACAAATAAAAGAGAGACTTTCAAACTACTTACTCTTTCCTTTATAAACTATACAAATTATACGCCCCTTAAAAATATAGTTGAACTAAAATAATTTATGGGACATTATGAATTAACTTCTCCTAAGCAGAAATGTAATGAAGATTATCTTTTCTAAGTGTGCATTCCAAGTTATGTTTTCTAAGTAAATAAATAAATACCATGTGTATATCCCATTATTGAAGTGTTCATCTAAATAAAACAAATAATAATGTGATAAACAGTAAAGTTTAAATGTTCATTAGGGTTATGTTTGATTTTTGGAGAACTGAAATCCAAAATAAAAATTTTTACTTTGGTTTGAATACATAAAATCTGGAAATAAAAAACAAAGCAGAAAATTTATAAAAGAAAAGAAAAGTGGCTCACCTATACCTACCTGGGCCGAATTCTCCGTTGGCCGGCCCATCTCTCATACGCGCACGGCCCAACCTTTTCCCCCCCGCCGCGCGGCACTCCCTGGATGTCGCTGGCTCGCGGGCCCACTCGACAGCGCTCCCTCTACCGCGCCTGCTCTCCACTGCGCGTGGGCCCGGCTGTCAGAAGCCCCACCTACCTTCCGAAACAACCACGGCGGACGGACCGCGCGGACGCCGCAGTGCTCGCCGTTCGGTTTCCCCCGCACGGACTTCGCCGTTGTGCATATAAGCCGAAGTTTGTACCCCTCCTTTCCCCCTCCATCCACCCGTGAGCCGCCACTCCATACCACCATCGCCGTGTGAAAGACAAGAGCTGTTTCCCCACCAACTCCGCGCCGTCACCGCGGGATCTCACCGTGGCCGCGGTATCGACCTCAAAGACCCATTCCGGGGAAAGGGTAGGCCACGGGGAGAAGCTCGGTGGCAGCTTCGAGCTTTGGGATCACCCGTCGCTGTCGTAATTGCTCGCCGGGGGGTCAACTTCCGCCGTGGTGCGTGGTCGCGATTGTCTGCGTCATAACTTTAGGTATGAAGCTACCCGAATGTTCCGCTCTCGTGTCTAGTTCGCGTGGGACCGATTAGTTGTGAGCTTGGAGTTCTTGCTCGACGGGAGGGCCTGCGCCGGTGATGGTCCACCGTGGGGGCAGAGCGCCGCCGCGCCCTGGTGTGTTGTGGGAAGAAGAAAGCCCTTGGACCGTTGATCGACCAAGGTGTGGCTAGGATTAGATCGTGACAATTTTTGATCCAGACCATCGATGCCGCTGCGGACGGATAGGATTAGGTATGAGCGTACCCCTTCGCTCATTAAATCCGGCCCATGAATCGACGATTGTGTGGCCCAGATCGTGTACCGTTTCGGGTGAGACTTGATCTAATCCGGACGGTCGGATTTTGATCCAACGGCTCACATCATGTACCGGTTCACTGGGGTGGTCTATCTAATCTGGGCCTTAGATCCTAAAATGGATGGCCCAGAATCGAGCACGTGGAAGCCGCGTGGTATTTTTGCAGTATGAGTCCTCGGGGTTTTCCAAAATTAACCCGCAATCCTGTCTGTGGGAATCCTGAGTCTTGGGCAATTTTGCATGAAAGCCCCTACACTTATCTGATATTGAGGCGCAGTCCGGGAAATTAAATAAAACCAGAAAATAGATTTAGAAATTGATTTTGAGTATAGAAATAATTGTAAAACTTGTATAATCCATATAAAATTCATATTAAGTCTAAATTAGTCCATTCCAGTTTCTATAATTTTGTAATAATATTGTCTATCACCTAGTGCCTCTATTTAGCCATGAAACTTGAACTAAAAATGTTCATTTGAGATTAATCTATTCTAAGTACCTAATAACTTCAGAAATCCATAACTTAAAATCTATAACTCCAAAATTAATAATTCCTGTTCCTGTGATCTTATTTAAATATGTAGATTATTAATATGTATTTTGCATATATGTTTGGTGTAATGTTAATTTTGCCTATCCCATGTTTGTTTGTATTGCTACGACTAGCGTGAGGTCACGAGTCACCTGAAGATCATCCTGGTACCTGGAATCTCAAGTCCCAGGCAAGTTGTGCCCTTGATCACTTCTTTTTACCCACTCATCTTCTAATTAATCATAATGATCTGCATAGGTTAATTTTGATGGGACCCAATAGGTTACCCTAGTTTGATTATCTTTATACCTTGTTTACCACTGAACCTTTTTGGGTAGTACTTGCTAGTGCTTTATGTGGTTTTGGGTATGAAGATACATTATTCATGATCACACTTTTATTATCTGTTTATTATTACTGTTCATGATAAGATCATTATGTTAATTGGAACATGGAGAACCACCCGGGAAAACAGTGCTACCACAAGGGAGGAATGGGACCCCTTGGCTGATTAATTAGGAAAGCTAGTGGAAGACTACCTTACCCGAAAGGGGCAAGGGCAGTAGGGGAGTGGTCAGTGTAGGGAGGCCCTCGGGAGGATTTTGCTGCGATGGCGGTCCTGCAAGGGATTCCTGCATTGGAACTTCCTATAAACTGTAGCGGGTTTTCTGAAGCTAGTGGAACTTTGTAAAGGCCTCGTAGTGTTACCCGGCCTCGCCTCCTCGGTAGAGGTGTATGGGAAGTCGCGATCCCTTGGCAGTTGGGTAACATGACTTGTGGGTAAAGATGCGCAACCTCTGCAGAGTGTAAAACTGGTATACTAGCCATGCTCACGGTCATGAGCAGCTCGGACACTCACATGATTAATTTATGGAACTAAATTCAATTTGTCATATGCATTGCATCGCAGGTGAGGTTGTTACTTTTGTTCTACTATTTAATTGGGTTGGTGTTTACTTATACTTAGTAACTGCTAATAAAATTTTGACCAACTTTAAAAGCAATGCTCAGCTCTAACCATCTCCTTTGGTAAGCCTTACACTTCACGTGAGCTCCCACCTTTGGCGAGTTCATGCACATTATTCCCCACAACTTGTTGAGCGATGAACGTATGTGAGCTCACTCTTGCTGTCTCACACACCCCACAGGTCAAGAACAGGTACCGCAGGATGAGGCGCATGGAGGATGCTGTGAAGTGTTCGTGAGAGGTCTAGGCCGTTGTCTCCCAGTCAACTTTGGGTTGCTGGACCGTTGTCTCCCTATAATGTAATTATTTATTTTGTATAGAACTCCTGTTATATATAAAGATGTGACATTCGATCCTGTGCCACTATACATCATATGTGTGAGACTTGGTCCCAGCATACCTGGTGTTTATGTTCGCGCCCGGGTCTTGGTGCCCCGAAACCCGGGTGTGACAGAAGTGGTATCAGAGGAATGTTGACTGTAGGACGAAACCTAGATAGAACTGGATAACCCTTATCTACTTACCTTTGCTACTCTGATTCTTTTCTAAACTTTTCTTAATCTTTTCTCATCTATTTCCGCTTTACTCTGATTATTCTTACTTTTTTTCTTTCTAAAGACAAATGTGGATTTCACACTTTGAAATCCTGTGCCTAAAGTGACTTTAGGAATAGGAGACCTAATCCTAGGAACAAAAAAAAACAGAACTATTTTTATAAGTATCTATGCACTTGAATGTTTGTTCTTATGATACTTGCCTGATTTGGATCTTTGATTGAGTGTGATGAGTTGTGGAATAATGTCCACAATTGCATCTGCATATACACATAGATATAAAAATATATTTATAAAATAACTAGACAACCTAGATTGTCCCCATTGGAACATATCTAGCTTAAGAGATTTATCTTATCCTAAAAGCTCTCATTCTAACCAATTCATCTTATCTTAAAAGATTCTCCCTTATCTTAATAGATCGATCTTATCTCGAAAAAGATTCTAACCTTTCGTACCAGATCTAACTGACCTCAAAAGATTTTACCTTATCCTTATGAATTCACATTGCCCTAATTAGCATATTGATCCCACTCTAGAATAACGACCATGTGATAATCCAAAATTTACTTAGATCTTAACCGGTCTAATCTAGTGATATCCAACCTAAACTAGATTTTATCTAATCTATTATGATCTAATCTAGAGTAAGTTACTTAATGTTGGTACAAGAGATAAAATCCATACCCCTCATGCACTTAAAAATAAATTAGTGCCTTAAACCCACTCAGCCACATGCATAAGATCTGATCTAACCAATAGAGCCATGATGAATGGTATGACCTTTCTATTCCCACCTAATAACAAACAAACTTTTAACCTACATCTTGTAGTCTATCTCACCCATATATATCTCTCATCTTGTCAGATTCCATCTTACCCTTGGATATTCACCTTATACAACTGGTTACCCCAATCTGGACGTACAACAAAGATTAAACCCTACTAAAGAATCTTCAGATTATAACCAGCTACCAGCTTATTCATTCCGCTTATTGAATAATATCCTTTGCAAAACTATTACCATATGCTGCTAACTTTCATGGTCAATACCAGGAAAGGAAAGATTATCACGTAACAGCAAACAGAAATGAATCCTCCAAATCCTCCACCTGTTGAAATCGATCAAGTGGTTGCTGCCCAAAGACTGGTAATACAACAATTAACAGACCTGGTGACCGAGATGCAAAATCAGATAAGACAAGAACGCGAGGAAATACGTCAGGTCCGCCAAGAAATAAGGCAAGCACGGTTGGAGAGACAACAACAACAACAACAACCTCCACCACCACCACCAGCTCCACCAAGCTACATAGATATAAATTATGATGATTTGTAAGATCTAGATGTTACTTTAGTTAGTAGATGATATGATATTATTTTAGAAGGAACAATAAGGTCTATTGACCCTATGTTTTGTTAAAGGATTATACCTCATGCTGAGATTTCTTTGTTTGTGCATATGTTCCGAGAACAATATGAGCATACATCCCTTTTATTACTAATCTCGAGGACGAGATTATTTTTAAGGGGGGTAGGATTTGTAGCACCTAAAATTCTATTTTGGGAAATGACTTCCAATAACAATTTTATTCCTTTTAATAAAAAAAACATATCTCTCTAAACTAAACACATAATGATAACTAAGAATTTGGTATTCAAGATTTATCTCTAAAACTTAAAACTAAAAGGTGGGAGCAACAAATAAAAGAGAGACTTTCAAACTACTTACTCTTTCCTTTATAAACTATACAAATAATACGCCCCTTAAAAATATAGTTGAACTAAAATAATTTATGGGACATTATGAATTAACTTCTCCTAAGCAGAAATGTAATGAAGATTATCTTTTCTAAGTGTGCATTCCAAGTTATGTTTTCTAAGTAAATAAATAAATACCATGTGTATATCCCATTATTGAAGTGTTCATCTAAATAAAACAAATAATAATGTGATAAACAGTAAAGTTTAAATGTTCATTAGGGTTATGTTTGATTTTTGGAGAACTGAAATCCAAAATAAAAATTTTTACTTTGGTTTGAATACATAAAATCTGGAAATAAAAAACAAAGCAGAAAATTTATAAAAGAAAAGAAAAGTGGCTCACCTATACCTACCTGGGCCGAATTCTCCGTTGGCCGGCCCATCTCTCATACGCGCACGGCCCAACCTTCCCCCCCCCCCCCCCCCGCCGTGCGGCACTCCCTGGATGTCGCTGGCTCGCGGGCCCACTCGACAGCGCTCCCTCTACCGCGCCTGCTCTCCACTGCGCGTGGGCCCGGCTGTCAGAAGCCCCACCTACCTTCCGAAACAACCGCGGCGGACGGACCGCGCGGACGCCGCAGTGCTCGCCGTTCGGTTTCCCCCGCACGGACTTCGCCGTTGTGCATATAAGCCGAAGTTTGTACCCCTCCTTTCCCCCTCCATCCACCCGTGAGCCGCCACTCCATACCACCATCGCCGTGTGAAAGACAAGAGCTGTTTCCCCACCAACTCCGCGCCGTCGCCGCGGGATCTCACCGTGGCCGCGGTATCGACCTCAAAGACCCATTCCGGGGAAAGGGTAGGCCACGGGGAGAAGCTCGGTGGCACCTTCGAGCTTTGGGATCACCCGTCGCTGTCGTAATTGCTCGCCGGGGGGTCAACTTCCGCCGTGGTGCGTGGTCGCGATTGTCTGCGTCATAACTTTAGGTATGAAGCTACCCGAATGTTCCGCTCTCGTGTCTAGTTCGCGTGGGACCGATTAGTTGTGAGCTTGGAGTTCTTGCTCGACGGGAGGGCCTGCGCCGGTGATGGTCCACCGTGGGGGCAGAGCGCCGCCGCGCCCTGGTGTGTTGTGGGAAGAAGAAAGCCCTTGGACCGTTGATCGACCAAGGTGTGGCTAGGATTAGATCGTGACAATTTTTGATCCAGACCATCGATGCCGCTGCGGACGGATAGGATTAGGTATGAGCGTACCCCTTCGCTCATTAAATCCGGCCCGTGAATCGACGATTGTGTGGCCCAGATCGTGTACCGTTTCGGGTGAGACTTGATCTAATCCGGACGGTCGGATTTTGATCCAACGGCTCACATCATGTACCGGTTCACTGGGGTGGTCCATCTAATCTGGGCCTTAGATCCTAAAATGGATGGCCCAGAAACGAGCACGTGGAAGCCGCGTGGTATTTTTGCAGTATGAGTCCTCGGGGTTTTCCAAAATTAACCCGCAATCCTGTCTGTGGGAATCCTGAGTCTTGGGCAATTTTGCATGAAAGCCCCTACACTTATCTGATATTGAGGCGCAGTCCGGGAAATTAAATAAAACCAGAAAATAGATTTAGAAATTGATTTTGAGTATAGAAATAATTGTAAAACTTGTATAATCCATATAAAATTCATATTAAGTCCAAATTAGCCCATTCCAGTTTCTATAATTTTGTAATAGTATTGTCTATCACCTAGTGCCTCTATTTAGCCATGAAACTTGAACTAAAAATGTTCATTTGAGATTAATCTATTCTAAGTACCTAATAACTTCAGAAATCCATAACTTAAAATCTATAACTCCAAAATTAATAATTCCTATTCCTGTGATCTTATTTAAATATGTAGATTATTAATATGTATTTTGCATATATGTTTGGTGTAATGTTAATTTTGCCTATCCCATGTTTGTTTGTATTGCTACGACTAGCGTGAGGTCACGGGTCACCTGAAGATCATCATGGTACCTGGAATCTCAAGTCCCAGGCAAGTTGTGCCCTTGATCACTTCTTTTTACCCACTCATGTTCTAATTAATCATAATGATCTGCATAGGTTAATTTTGATGGGACCCAATAGGTTACCCTAGTTTGATTATCTTTATACCTTGTTTACCACTGAACCTTTTTGGGTAGTACTTGCTAGTGCTTTATGTGGTTTTGGGTATGAAGATACATTATTCATGATCACACTTTTATTATCTGTTTATTATTACTGTTCATGATAAGATCATTATGTTAATTGGAACATGGAGAACCACCCGGGAAAACAGTGCTACCACAAGGGAGGAATGGGACCCCTTGGCTGATTAATTAGGAAAGCTAGTGGAAGACTACCTTACCCGAAAGGGGCAAGGGCAGTAGGGGAGTGGTCAGTGTAGGGAGGCCCTCGGGAGGATTTTGCTGCGATGGCGGTCCTGCAAGGGATTCCTGCATTGGAACTTCCTATAAACTGTAGCGGGTTTTCTGAAGCTAGTGGAACTTTGTAAAGGCCTCGTAGTGTTACCCGGCCTCGCCTCCTCGGTAGAGGTGTATGGGAAGTCGCGATCCCTTGGCAGTTGGGTAACATGACTTGTGGGTAAAGATGCGCAACCTCTGCAGAGTGTAAAACTGGTATACTAGCCGTGCTCACGGTCATGAGCAGCTCGGACACTCACATGATTAATTTATGGAACTAAATTCAATTTGTCATATGCATTGCATCGCAGGTGAGGTTGTTACTTTTGTTCTACTATTTAATTGGGTTGGTGTTTACTTATACTTAGTAACTGCTAATAAAATTTTGACCAACTTTAAAAGCAATGCTCAGCTCTAACCATCTCCTTTGGTAAGCCTTACACTTCACGTGAGCTCCCACCTTTGGCGAGTTCATGCACATTATTCCCCACAACTTGTTGAGCGATGAACGTATGTGAGCTCACTCTTGCTGTCTCACACACCCCACAGGTCAAGAACAGGTACCGCAGGATGAGGCGCATGGAGGATGCTGTGAAGTGTTCGTGAGAGGTCTAGGCCGTTGTCTCCCAGTCAACTTTGGGTTGCTGGACCGTTGTCTCCCTATAATGTAATTATTTATTTTGTATAGAACTCCTGTTATATATAAAGATGTGACATTCGATCCTGTGCCACTATACATCATATGTGTGAGACTTGGTCCCAGCATACCTGGTGTTTATGTTCGCGCCCGGGTCTTGGTGCCCCGAAACCCGGGTGTGACAGGGCGTGGCTGGGAAGGGCTCTGCTGGCCGGTCTACGGTGGCGGGGGATCGGGTGGCCGCGGGCACGCCATTTGCAGGGCAAACGCTGGTGGTCTTTGGCTCCGGTGAGGTGGAGAGCACGCGGGGGAGTACGGTTGAAGCTTCGGTGGGCTTTATAGGCGCGGGCGCGAGCAGGAGACACGGGCGTGGATCGGCGCGGCGCGTGGCGCGCGGGGTCGGGCGCTAGGCGTGCTCTGGCGCGCTTAGAGCGCGTCGAACACGTGGAAGTGTTCTTCTGCCCTTGTTCAACAGCTCGCCGAGATCGCAAGCGTGCGAATCTTGGCAAAAATCCGGCGCAGGCCTCTTCCTAGCACCTAGGGTTGTCTCTTGTATGTGAGTTCCCATGGCAGATATGCCCTAGGCAGGGAGATTTGTGGGCGCCAAATCTGGCTTGTCCCTCTGTCCACCCCGCGACAAAAGCCATGCCAAATCTTGTCAAATGTCTTGGGCTCGGCTTCAAACTTTTCCAGTGGGTGCCTTAGGTGGTATGACACCTTTTTGGTATACAACTCAAGTGGATTTGGTGCCATCTACTTGGTGAACTCTTTTGATTAGGGTCAAAATTTAACTTAGAAGGAATTCAAGAGCTCTAGTGCCCTCTCCACTTAAAGAATGAATTTGGGGTTTTTAAGGGGTCTTTTTGTAATGTTTCCTCTCTGCATTTTGTAGATGATAATGTTATTTAAACTTTGGCTAAGGTTTAACTTATGCTTTGCATAGTTGTTTAACCTTTCCCCCCTTAAACCAGGGTTTTGGGAGTTAAGGGCTCAAGAAGGGTCTAGGTTCTAATCCTCTCTTGCCCAAGGTGATAATTGCATGAATGCTTGGGTAATGCTTTTAGTCATTAACAATTCTTGGTTAATGCATGGTTCCCAAGGTTTTGGGGCTCCCTCTCCTCCACTTAACCACATGAGATAACATGGCATGTGTGCAAGTGGGGAGTCAGGGCCTTGGTAACACATGGGGTGTTACAGCCCTCCCCCCTTAAAGGAATCTCATCCCGAGATTTTAGGTAGAGTCCTTTGGAGGGGTGCCATGAAGGTGTGTTGGTGTGTTGCTCCTTCCTTTATCCAAGTTTCTTTAATTAACTGCTCTTCGAATGTCATCCTCTTTGCAACTGAAAGGGAAATGTGCCCTCGGGCCATTTCTAAGTGTTTTGGTGATTTAGTGTCCAACACAAGTGCCTAAGTGTAAAGACGTGGAAAAAGTACAAATCAAGGATAAAGGTATGTTTCTCAGACTTAGTACATCGTTTTATGGACTAATGTATTGTGTCTAAGTGCTGGAAACAGGAAAAAATCAAATTGGAAATGTCTTGGCTCGAGCAGCCAAGAATCTGCTGAGTCTGGGAGCACCGGACTGTCCGGTGGTGCACCGGACAGTGTCCGGTGCGCCAGGCTGGTTCGAGCGAACTGGCCACTCTCGGGAATTCACCGGCGACGTACGGCTATAATTCACCGGACTGTCTGGTGTGCACCGGACTGTCCGGTGAGCCAACGGTCGGCCGGGCCAACGGTCGGCCGCGCAATCTGCGCGGGACACGTGGCCGAGTCAACGGCTAGAAGGGGGCACCGGATTGTCCGGTGTGCACCGGACATGTCCGGTGCGCCAACGGCTCTCAGGCTGCCAACGGTCGGCTTCGTTATTTAAGGAAGGAAATCGGGCACCGGACAGTGTCCGGTGTGCACCGGACTGTCCGGTGCGCCAGTCGACAGAAGGCAAGATCTGCCTTCCAAGATTGCTCCCAACGGCTCCTAGCTGCCTTGGGGCTATAAAAGGGACCCCTAGGCGCATGGAGGAGTACACCAAGCATCTCCTAATCATTTCTAAGCACCAAGACATCGATTTCGCGCATTCGTTTCATTGTGATAGCATATAGAGCTCTAGTGGAGTTGTGAACTCATTGAGTTGTGTTGCGAGCTCTTGTTGCGACTTCTGTGCGTGTTGACACTCTGATTCTTATGTCTTGTGTGCGTTGCTAATCCCTCCCTTGCTCCGTGTTCTTTGTGAATTTCAAGTGTAAGGGCGAGAGGCTCCAAGTTGTGGAGATTCCTCGCAAACGGGATTGAGATAAAGCAAGCAAAACACCGTGGTATTCAAGTGGGTCTTTGGACCGCTTGAGAGGGGTTGATTGCAACCCTCGTCCGTTGGGACGCCACAACGTGGAGTAGGCAAGCGTTGGTCTTGGCCGAACCACGGGATAACCACCGTGCCATCTCTGTGATTGATCTTTGTTGGTTATTGTGTTTTGTTGAGGATTCCTCTATAGCCACTTGGCAATTATTGTGCTAACAATTAACCAAGTTTTGTGGCTTAAGTTTTGAAGTGTTACAGGATCACCTATTCACCCCCCCCCTCTAGGTGCTCTCAGCAACTTCAGAAGGAAGTCCTTTTCGAGTCATTTTTAGAGCTTACACTACCTTGAACATCTAAGTTTTTCTTATAATTAGATTCAAAGGGCAGGTGGGGGTGGGGTTCAGGGTTACATACCGACTCCTTTGGGCAGAAAGTCTGGGAAGCGAGAACATAGAAAATCCTCAATCTCCCATGTAGCTTCTTCTACTGAATGGTGACTCCGCTGAACCTTATACATTTTGATCGACCTTGCCCGTGTTGATCTCTCCTTTTGGTCCAATACCTTGACGGGGTGCTCTTGATAAGACAAGTCTGGTTTTACCTCAATTTTTGGTTCAGGTAGCACTTCCGTGGGTAAGCGGACACATTTCCGTAGCTGAGATACATGGAACACATCATGAACTGCCGACATGTGGGGTGGCAACCTCAACTGATATGCTACGGGTCCACAAGTTTCCTTGATCTCATAAGCACTACAGGAATCCTATTGATTCCCGTCGGCCAGGGTAATTCCCGTCGGCCAGGGAGAAAACCGACGGGGATAATGTAACTCCCGTCGGCTAAAACGCAGCCGACGGGAGTTAACTTAACTCCCGTCGGCCAGAAAGTAGGCCGACGGGAGTTAACTTAACTCCCGTCGGCTAGAGTTTAGGCCGACGGGGATTACTTAACTCCCGTCGGCCAGGGAGAAAACCGACGGGGATTAACCGTTTATGAGCGCGGGTTCGGCCGCGCGGACGCATTCTGTCTGTCTCTCCCCAAGCGCCGTCGCCATCGCCTAGAGCTCCGCCGCCGCCGCGCCTCCCCACCGCGCCTCCCACCGCCGTCGCTCCGACCCCGCGCGGCCCCAGCAGCCCCCGCCCCTGCCCCGTCCGGCGCCGCCCCGGCCTCCTCCGCCGCCCCGGCCTCCTCCATCGCTCCGACCGGCTCTCCAAGCACCGCCGCAGCCCCAAGTCCGCCGTCGCCTTCGAGAGCCTCCACGAGTGCCGCCGCCGGTCCCGACCGCTTTCCCGAGCGCCGTTGCCGCCTTGTCGTTGAGGTATACATCCTAAATTGTGAATACGAGTGTGATTATAATAGCTAAATATGTGTGTAGATGTTTATTTTCGTCGGTTTTTTATGGCCGACGGGAGTTAAGTTTCATGTGATTAGAATTAATTTAAAATTGTTAATTGTTTATTGATTAGATTTAACTTATAATATTAGGATGTATGAAGGTTTCGATATTGATAAATTTGATGCTATTGTTAATAAATTTGATGTTCTAAAAATTTTATTTAATTTAATGGATTTAATGTTGCAAATATTGTTTATTTTCGTCGGTTTTTATGGCCGACGGGAGTTAACTGTAATGCGATTACAATTTATTTAATATTGGTATTTGTTGTAAATTTGATGTTCTGGAAATGTTGCAAATATTGTTTATCTAAATTTGGATGTTGCATTATTGTTAATTAATGAATATCATGTTATTGTGTTGAAGGTGATGTTATGTATATATATATATATAGTTTTACTACTTACCTATAGATGTATGTGTGACGTGTACAAACATGAATGTCTCACACACACTCTTTACTCGTACACACAGCCACAATAATGGGTGATAGACGTGATTGGATGTATGAAGGTTTCAAGAAGGGTGGGTGTCACACAAGTGAATGGTTTGCCAAGACGCAGATGTTTCTGGACCATGCAGCTGCTTTGTCACAAATAGATAATATTAGGTGTCCATGCAATAAATGTAGAAATATGACGAGCCACACCAAGAGGCAGGTCACACTACACCTGTGTTCGCATGGTTTCGTGCCAGGCTATAAGGTCTGGTATCTCCATGGTGAAGATGTTGAACAAGCAGCAGAAGTAGAAGTTGATGACGGTGAAGATGATGTTGATAGGATGGACCAGATGCTTGAGGATCTGCAGCCTGAACTGGCACCAGATCATCATGATTCACCTACACCGGAGGTTCAGAAGTTCTTCGACCTTCTCAAAGCGTCAGAAGAGCCTCTTCACGGGCACACTGACGTGACCGTACTGGAATTTGTGACCCGGCTGATGTCAATCAAGTCCAAGTTTGCATTCTCAATTAATTGTTACAAGGAGCTTGTGGATTTGATTAGCGAGGTTCTTCCTACGGGTCACAAGATGCCGAAAGACATGTACCAGTCCAAGAAATTGCTTGAAGGTCTTGGTATGGAGTATGAGAAGATTGATGTTTGCCAAGACAACTGTATGCTTTTTTGGAAGGAACATGACAGAGAACAGAAATGCTTAAAATGTGGGAAGTCGAGGTACGTGGAGCTTGTAAATGAAGATGGGGAGAAGGTGGTGACAAAGGTTGCACATAAACAGCTTCGGTACATGCCTCTCACTCCTAGAGTGAAACGTTTGTTTCTCTCGAGGAAGACCGCTATGCACATGAGGTGGCATAAAGATTGTACGGACAGACAAGATGGGTTAATGGTGCACCCGTCAGATGGTGATGCATGGAAGGCTCTTGACAAATTTGATCCAGATTTTGCCAGCGATGCAAGAAACGTTCGTATCGGCTTGGCAACTGATGGTTTCACGCCGTTCAATATGACCGCTGCGTCGTATTCATGTTGGCCTGTCATTGCCATACCGTACAACCTTCCACCTGCTCTTTGCATGAAATATGAGTTTATGTTCCTATGTCTTGTTATACCTGGTCCTGAGCATCCTGGCGTACGCCTCAATGTGATGCTTCAACCACTGATTGAAGAGTTGAAGAAGCTATGGCAAGGTGTGGAAGCCTATGACTGCTTCAAGAAGCAGAAATTCAATCTTCGTGTTGCATATCTGTTCTCGGTTCATGATTTTATGGCGTATGGTATTTTCTCTGGATGGAGCGTGCATGGTAGATTGACGTGTCCTTATTGTGCTAAAGATACAGATTGTTTTCGTCTTAGTGCTGGTGGCAAGATATGTTACTTTGATTGCCATAGATGTTTTCTACCCTTCAATCACCCCTTCAGAAGGCAGAGAAAGGAATTTAGGAAGGGCACCATCGTCACGAAGGGACCGCCCAAGCGACGTAGTGGGATAGAAATTACAGAAGAGCATATGAAACTTGTCCTAGACGAGAGTGGGAAAAGGTATCAAGGTTTTGGTGAGGAGCATAACTGGACTCACATATGTGGCTTGTGGGAGCTTCCTTATGCTAAGTCATTGATTTTGATGCACAACATCGACGTCATGCATCAAGAGAGTAACTTTTGCCAAGCCCTCATAAATACATGCATGGATTTCCCTGATAAAACGAAAGACAATGACAAGGCACGCATGGACTTAGCAGTGATATGTGATCGTCCAACCCTGGTGCTTAGAGAAAACGGAGGCAAACCAAAAGCTGACTATTGTCTGAAATCTAAGCAACGGAAAGAAGTGATGAAGTGGATGAAGGATATTAAATTCCCCGATGGTTATGCCGCTGGTTTTAGAAGATCTGTGAACTTGAAGACAATGAAGATGAATGGACTGAAGAGCCATGACTTCCACATAATTATGGAGAGGCTCATGCCTGTAATGTTTCGTGGGTACATTTCTGAAGCTGTGTGGAAAACGTTAGCTGAAGTTAGCTATTTCTACAGACAGTTGTGTGCTAAAGAAATCAGAAGAGATGTGATGGAACAGCTGGAGAAAGAGGCACCGGTGCTTTTGTGCAAATTGGAAAAAATATTTCCACCGGTTTCTTCAATCCTATGCAGCATCTCTTTATACATCTTCCATATGAGGCTAAGGTCGGTGGTCCTGTTCAGTATAGGTGGATGTTTCATATAGAAAGAGCATTAAAGAAGCTTAGAGCAATGGTGGGCAATAAGGCAAGAGTTGAAGGATGTATTGCAGAACAATTTAAACTAAAGGAGGTAGCACACTTCACAAGTTGTTACTTTGCAGAAGAACATAATGTATTTGCTCGAAAGAAAAGGTACCATGATGATGAACGAGAGATGCCTCCTTGTAGTGATCTTTCGATTTTTCAGACAAACGGCAAAGCCGTTGGTCCACCCAAGGCATATCACCTCAGTATGGAAGAACGGAAGTCTGCTTTACTGTACATGTTCACGAATATGCCTGAGGTGGAGAAATACTTTGTGTAAGACTTATTTTCTTAAACTGTTCATATGTGAATTAGTTTATGTTATCAAATATCTCATGTCACACAATAATATTTGACAGCGAGTTTGATGAACAAAACATGAGGTGTCTCGGTAGGCCAACAGCGAGAGACATAGACAAATTGCGACGCGATGGTATGCATGGACGACCTAATTTCATTATGTGGCTTCGGGACCGTGTAAGTCTTAATTATGTGGGTCCGAGAGCTAATTTCATTTAACAAATATTACAGAATTTGCTAATGCTTTGTGGCATGATTGACAGTTTGGGGAGGAAATGAATTTGAATGATGACTTACGTCAGTTATCTATTGGAAGCGTAACTGCCAAAAGCTATGGACGTTACGACGTCAATGGATATCGCTTTCGTTCAAGCATTTTCGAATCAAGTCATCCTATGGCCGCCACTCAAAATAGTGGAGTCGTTACTAGGGCAACCGACATGGAAGGACACGAAGCCTGCTATTACGGGAAAATCAAAAATATAATCGAGATTACATTTGCTGGAAATAAGCCTTTAGCGCTAGTTTTCTTTGAGTGTAAATGGTATGACCCGAAGTATTATAGGACCGAATTTGGGATGACACAGATCCAACCTGAGAAATTGCTTCAAGGACACGACACGTATATCCTTGCCCATCAAGCAGACCAAGTTTATTTCTCGACATATCCATGCAAAAAGTTGTCTAAATGGAGGGTTGTGTACAATGTAAATCCCCGCGAACGCCTATACACTCCTGGTGAGGACGAATATCAAATTGGTCACCTTGAGCAGGTTGATGAGGTGTTTCAAGAAGAAGAGTTGCCAACTAGTTTTCATATTGATCCTGCACCGGCATTAGATTCACTAGTCGCAGACGTTAACGACTTAACTTTTCCGGAGAGGCGGAGAAGACAACCTGTTAGGAGAAAAGTTACATGGCGACCTCTGCATAGAAGAGAACAAATATATCCTGATTTTGATGATATTTAACAAGTAAAGTTGTTTTGTTATTTCATTTGTTTATATTTTAAGTATTATGTCATTTTTGATGCACTAATGAATAATTTCTTATTTTTTATGCAGGATGCCGCCAAAATCAAAGAAGTCAGTGAAAGGGTTGTTCAAGGGCCTGGGCCTTTTTCAGGGCAGTTCTTCGAGCAGCAGCAGACGTCGAGAGCTGTTGAGCGCGGTACATGGAGATGAGGTAACATATCTTGTACAAATAAATTTGTTTACAAATTTACAAATAAATCTTGAGTTGTATGTACCAGGATGAGCAGCACACAGAGGAGCAGCACATTGAGGAGGAGCAGCACAATGAGGCTGAGCAGCACAATGAGGAGGTGGAGCACATTGAGGAGGTGGAGCACGTGACATGGGACCAGGCTGCACAGCATCACCAGCCATGGGACCAGTGGGACCACCAGAGAGAGCAGCAACAGGCGTGGGACCAGTGGGGCCAACAGGGCGAACCGGCTGACAACCCGATGGATGATGGCTCGGGAGGCTCTTCAGCGACACGCACACGTCGCTCAAGAAAAAGCCACTCAGTAAAGCCTCGTCACGCGATAGAGCGAGAGGCTGATAGGACTTTAATCATGCCACATGGAGATCGGTGAGTGTAATATATTAACTTATCTCATATAACTATTATGTGTATTGTTAATGTTTTTGTGTAATGCAGGAATTGGGAGGACCTGTCCTTTGACGGCAAGGGACACCACACTCAGGTTAACCTTACGTTGGGTTCTCTTTGCCGCCTTCACTACCCTGGTATAGTGAAGGTGTCAAACGGTGATACCGAGGATGAGGTGCTCGTCAGTACCTGGGACGAGTACAAGTTTAAAAAGGAACGAAACCACACCGACAGACAGGGACTTGTGCGTAATGACTTTTGGGTATGAATTCTTTATTATTTTTGTTATGTTTCTTAATATTGTAAATCTATGACTTATACCATTGTATTTGTATTCTTTATGTTGTAGCTTCGATATCGGTTGCCTGACGGAGAGGATTACATGGGGCACGCTGAACGTGTCTTCCAAAACAATGCAAAGAAGCTGGTGAAGGATGCCATATACTATGCGAGAATTCAGGCTACAAACCTGTATTTTCAAAAGCATCCGGAAGAAGCAGGCCCCTTGACTAAAAAGGAAGGGTCGTCAAAGATATATTTGACTGAGGATCAATATCGTGAGGTTAGTATTCAATTTGTTTTACCCTTTATATTTATTGTTGTGATTGATAATATGTAACATTGTGTGTGTGCAGGTGATGGTTCCATGGATGGCGCCCGTGCCTGATGCGTACTATGCTTGGTGTCGATATTGGGCTTCCGAAGGCTTCCAGAAAGCGTCAGCGCATCACAGACAATGTCGAGGAACCAATCCTAACCACAAGTTTGGCGGTGACGACATGATACGAAAAGCTAAAAGAATGGTAAGTTTGATCTATCTATGTCGATCAGCAAATAATACGATTGCTTATGAATGTTTTTTGTTTATACAGGAAGCTACGAGTGGCCAAAAGCCTAGTGACATTGAGGTCTACCAGGAGGGCCACAAAGGACCAGACCCGAACAACCCTGACCAGCTCTGCAGCCAGACAGCCACGGATCGCTTGGTTAGTTTTGGCTCAAAAGTTCAAACGTTCAAAGTATATAAATTCTTGCATTTGTAAGGTTGTCAATGATGTATAGGCGGCATATGGGGAGGAGATGGTTCGTCGCCATGGCACTGACTTCGACTGGCGCCATGAACCGGTGGATCCCTCGGTGGTGTACGCAAGTGGTGGTGGCAAAGCGCATGGACGGTAAGCTCTAACTTATGAAATTATATGGTTGACACTAAATTGACTATACAATAATCACATTTTTTGAATAACTTATAGATACGCACTCTTCGACGGATTCATTGACTCGTCGTCGGTGAGATCTCAGAGGACGGGTTCATCTTCCCGTAGCTCATGCTCTCGTCGACCGAACGAGCAGGAGTTGGAGATTATGAGGATGCGCGAAGAGATGAGACAACAACGCGAATTTATGGAAGCTTGCAATGCTCATAATCAAGCGATGTATCAAGTGAGTACACATAATCCGAACTCTAAATTATTATATTTCAATACAACATCTTCGGTAGTAACACATATGTGTTTAACAGTTAATGCAGCAACAAGGCATGACATCAAATTTTCCACCGCCACCACAATGGAGCCAATTTGCAAACACACCAGTTCCACCACCACAGTTCACCACCCCTCCGTCACATATACCTGCACCTGGAGATAGGGTACGTTTGATAACTCTCCATTAATTTATACACTTGTATACTTTTTGATATTTGCATTTAACGTGTTGATATTTGCTAACTTGCATAGGTTACGCCTGAAGCGGGTGGCAGTGGGTCTGATCCAGCAGCAGGGACTGGATTTGTTGACTCGCTCTTCGCGTACCCTCCTCCTGGTGGTGAAGGCGGCAGCGGTCAAAGCTCTAACCACCCAAGTGGTGGTTATCTTTAAACACTTAAACTCGTGCTCGTTATGTTTTTAACTCCTGGACGTTATGTTTGTGTAAACACTCTCGTATCTGAAATGTTTGTGATGTGTGAATTATATCAATGTGTTTGTGATGTGTGATGTCAATGATGTGTTTGTGATGTGTGATGTCAATGCGTTTGTGATTTATATGTTTATGTGATATGTTTGTGATATATATGTTTTGTGTATGTTATGTGTGAGAAATATCTAATTTGGTGTTGCTGTTGCAGAAATATAGGTTAACTCCCGTCGGCCCAGTTAATTCCCGTCGGTTTGACCATAGCCGACGGGAATTGACTATTACCTCCCGTCGGCCCAGATAATTCCCGTCGGCTGACCTGGCCGACGGGAATTAATTAGTAACTCCCGTCGGCCAGGTCAGCCGACGGGGATTAATTAGTAACGCCCGTCGGTTGTAGAGCCGACGGGAATTAGCCCTTATTCCCGTCGGCTCGATGTTGGCCGACGGGGATTACGTATTCCCGTCGGCGGCCGACGGGAATAACCGTATCCCCGACAAGGGACGCCTGGCGGCTGACAACCGACGGGAATAAGGGCTAAACCGACGGGAATTACTTATTCCCGTCGGTTTAGTGCTTATTCCCGTCGGTTCCTGGCCGACGGGAATTAACTGTTTTCCTGTAGTGAAGGTCCAATGTAGCGAGGAGCTAACTTCCCTTGATTCCAAACCTCTGAACACCTTTGGAGGGTGACACCTTAAGATAAACATGATCTCCCACTTCAAACAGTAGAGGCTTCCTTCTCTTGTCGTGATAGCTCCTTTGCCTGGCCTGAGCAGCTTCTAGGTTGTTCTTTATAACTCTGACCTTTTCCTCTGGTTCAAGTACCAAGTCTGGTCCAAATATTTCCCTCTCTCCCGCTTGAGACCAATTTAGTGGGGTCCTACACCATCTCCCATACAAGGCTTCGAAAGGTGCCATCTTCAAACTAGCCTGGTAGCTGTTATTGTAAGAGAACTCTGCCAAGGAAAGACACTTGTCCCAATCCTTTCCATAGTGTAGCACACATGCCCTCAACATGTCTTCCAAGTTCTGATTCACCCTTTCTGTCTGACCATCAGTTTGAGGATGGTATGCTGAGCTTCTTATTACATGGGTCCCAAGTGATTCTTGTAATTGCTCCCAAAATCGTGCCACAAATGGTGCTCCTCTTTCTGATACTATGGTTCTTGGTATTCCATGTAAGCGAACTATCTGGTCAATGTAGATTTCTGCATACTTCTCCGTCCTGTGGGTGGTGTGTACAGGCAAGAAATGAGCTGTCTTGGTCAATCTGTCCACAATGACCCAAATGGAATCATGGTGCCAGGAGGTATTGGGCAATCCTACAATAAAATCCATGCAAATGTCCTCCCATTTCCAAGATGGTATGGGAAGGGGTTGCAAAGGGCCTGCTTCCTTCAAATGACTGGCCTTGATTCGCTGGCAGGTGTCACATTCAGAGATATACTTAGCAATTTCCCTCTTCATTCTAGTCCACCAGTATAAAGATCTGAGATCATGATACATCTTGTTACTGCCGGGGTGCATGGAGAATTTTGAAAGGTGAGCTTCATCCAATATCTTCTTTCTGAGCTCAGGGTCCTTGGGAACAACTAATTGGTCTCTAAACCATAGGATTCCCTTGCTATCCTAACGGAAGCATTTGTATTTTTCTGCCTTTAATTTGATCATTTCTTTAATGACTTGAACGCCCTTGTCACCAATTTGTGCCATGACTATTTGCTCTTGTAGGGTGGGTTCCACTGAAATATAACTCAAAGCACCGGAAGAAATGACTTCCATTTTCAACTTGCACAACTCATCACATAGGGTGGTGATTCTAGCATCCATGTTCATACAATTACACTGGGCCTTCCTGCTCAAGGCATCTGCCACAACATTAGCCTTGCCAGGATGGTAATGCACCTCCAAATCATAATCCTTGATTAGCTCTAACCATCTTCTCTGCCTCATATTAAGATCAGCCTGAGTGAAAATGTATTTGAGACTCTTATGATCAGTGTAAATGTTACAGTGAGCTCCCATCAAGTAGTGTCTCCATATCTTGAGAGCATGAACCACAGCTTCTAACTCCAGATCATGCGTGGGGTAGTTCTGCTCATGGGGTCTGAGTGCTCGGGAGGCATAAGCAATGACTCTGTTGTCTTGCATTAAGACACATCCCAAACCAGTATCGGAAGCATCGCAATACACTTCAAAGGGCTTGGTGTTATCAGGTTGAGCTAGCACTGGTGCTGTTGTCAAATGTTGCCTTAGTGTATGAAAGGCATCCTCACACTTCTGGCTCCAATCATATTTGACTCCTTTCTTCAAAAGTTCAGTCATTGGCTTGGCAATTCTGGAGAAATCCGGAATAAATCATCGATAATACCCTGCCAATCCCAAAAAACTCTGAATCTGCCTCACGGTGGTAGGAGGTTTCCAATCCATCACTTCTTGTACCTTCTCAGGATCAACTGATATCCCATCCTGAGAAATGGTGTGACCCAAAAATTTAATTTCTCTTAGCCAGAAATCACATTTAGACAACTTAGCATATAAACGATGATCCCGCAGTCACTGAAGCACGATGTGTAGATGCTCAGTATGCTCGTCTTCACTCTTGGAATAGACCAGAATATCATCAATGAAAACCACCACAAACTTGTCTAGCTCTAGCATGAATACTGAGTTCATTAAGTACATGAAATAAGCCGGGGCATTGGTCAGCCCAAAAGACATCACCAAGAATTCATAGAGCCCATATCTGGTAGAGAAAGTCGTCTTTGAATATCACTGGCACGGATCTTGATTTGATGGTAGCCCGAGCGAAGGTCTATCTTGGAGAATACCTTGGCTCCTACCAATTGATCAAACAAAACATCGATGCAGGGCAGTGGGTATTTGTTCTTGATGGTTACCGCATTGAGAGGGCGGTAATCAACACACATTCTCAAACTCTCATCCTTTTTCTTCACAAATAGGGCCGGAATCCCCATGGTGAAGTACTTGGGCGAATGAAACCCTTGTCCAACAACTCTTGTAGTTGCTTTTTCAACTCTGCCAATTCTGCTGGAGGCATCCTATAAGGTCTCTTAGATATAGGAGCAGTCCTAGGCTGCAATTCAATCGCGAACTCGATGTCTCTTTCAGGTGGCATTCCTGGTAATTCGTCAGGAAAGACATCTGGGTAGTCACAGACCACTAGGATCCTCACAACTGGGGACTCTATCATGACGAAGGCACAGGAACGGGTACAACCCTGATCAGGCAAATATAAAGCAGTCACGCCATAAGTAGGGGAGTGAATCTCAATGGCCCTTGCTGCAATGTCAAGTACTGCCTGATGTTTGGTTAACCAGTCAGTTCCCAATATGATATCCACACTATCCAAACCCAAAATAAGAAGGTTGGTTTTAATTATCACACTACCAAACTTTATAGGCACATTCTTGCTGATTTGATTGGTGGCAATCCTGCCTCCTGGTGTTGAAATTGTAATACCCCCATTGGTGTGATGGAAAGGTAGCTGACATTTGGCACTAAATTTGGTACTGATAAAACTATGGGATGCACCAGAATCAAATAGAATAATTGCAGGATAATTCAAAACTGAAAAGATACCAGTCATGACGGGTGCTCCCTCTGGAATGTCAGCCATGGTGGTGAAGTTCAGTTTGCCTTATCTTACTTGCACCTTCTGCCTCTTGCCTTGGTTCTGGTTGGCATTCTACCCCTGCCTCTGCTAGTTTCTAGGGCAATTCTTGGCATAATGTCCGGTGTTACCACAAGTGAAACACCTGTTGTCATTGGCCTGACGGTACTGCTGCTGCTATTGATTGTTCCTCTGCACCGGAAACTGGGTGCGGTTGGGTGCCTGCTGCTGCTGCTGTGGCCGGATCACCCAACGTCCTTGCTGCTGCTGAGGTCCTCTGTTCTGAGTGTCAGACACAATCCTAAAGCGTTGTGGCTGAGCTGAAGGTCCTGCCATAGGGGTCTTCCTCTTCTTCTCTGCCTGACGAGCTATGATACAGTCCTCCTGCGAAATGGCCATGTTGACTAACTCATTATAGCTGTTGGCCCTGACTATGTTGAGACGGTCATGGAGCTTAGTGTTGAGCCCCCTCCTGAATCTGTCCCTCTTCTTCTTGTCAGTGTCTGCATGATATCCAGCATACTGGCACAGGTCATTGAAGGCCTGGGCATACTGTAGCACTGTCCGGTTCCCTTGAGTGAGTGCCAGGAATTCATTGAGCTTTCGGTCCATAATGCCCGCTGGTATATGGTGCCCCCTGAAAGCTGCCTTGAACTCTCTCCATTCCACCTCATGGTCAGCTGGCTGCATAGCAAGATAGTGGTCCCACCATGTCCACGCGGGTCCGCGAAGCTGCTAGGTGGCGAACCTGACTTTAGTCACCTTTGAACAAACTCCATGGAGTAGCGGTAATTTGGATTCCACTACCCTCAGCCATACATCAGCATCAAGTGGGTCCTCTGCCCTGGTGAACAACGGTGGCTGAGTACTGAGGAACTCCTGCTAAGTGGCTGCGGCCGGGTGACGCTGATGGTCACCACCACCATAGTGCTGAGGTGGCGGCTGACGCTGAGCTAGCTGTCTCAAGATCTCGTTCTGCTGAGCCATTAGCTCCTGCAGAGTAGGCGGTGGTGGCGGTGGTGGAGGAATGCACTCATTCTGTCCACGACGCGCTCTTCCTGCCATCTGAAAAATCATGTATATTCTTAATATCACATTTCTGAGGTTCAAGATTCAATCGCGGTGAAAGAGTCAAAAGGGTAAAACCAATATATTCTTGCATGAGTATAAAAGATTCCACATGGCATAAACTTTTCTTCTTAAATTAAGACTGACATCATTCATCATCCATGCTTCCAAAAGAGTTTGTCATGATTACATCAATAACTCAAAAGACTCAACTCTATCTAGCCTAGTACCCCAAGGGTGCAAAAGCTAAGCTAGCTTCGCGGAGTTCTACCGTCACTGACTTCAAACTCTATCCCTGTGACCTAGTGGGCAAACAAGGCAATGCTCGACTCAGGGGAAGGTGGTCTCCCTGAGCCAGCAGTGTCCAAACTGGAGGCAGGCTCCTCTCCTCCCTCGATATCGACATCCTCGTTGGCCTCCATGTCCTAGATCTCCTGGTGGTGCATATCCAGATGCTGGTTAGCCTTCGCAAGCTGCTGCTGAGTATTGATAAGCTGATCCTTGAGAACCTCGATGGTGTTCTCCCTGGTTCCCACTAGCTCCTCAAGCTCGTGGATCTCATCTAACAACTGCTCCACTTATAGGTCTTTTTCCACCATCTCAGTGGACAAGTCAACCACAAGCTCCTCTCTGTTATCCAAAGTGATCTTAGTAGCCTCCAATAGTGCCATCAGATGAGACATGGCCTCTCCTCGCATCACTTGCAGACGATACAGGGCATTCATGCACCGCACCGTCAAGTGAGCAGTCTGGCCTGGGTAGATAGCCCAAATATCCTTGGCATGCTCCACTCAATCCTTCCACATTGGGTCGTCCTCCTTTTCCACGGGGAACAAACCAATGGGGTGAGTGGACAGCTCCAAGGGGTGGAATCCGCAAAAGGTGGTCAGCCCGTGGAGAGCAATCGCCTCGATGATATCCTCAGCCCGATATCCAAAAGACTCGAAGTTCAGCGAATGCCAGCCTGGCTGCAGGGGATGAGGCTCCAGGGTCATCCTCACCCTACAGCGGGGCACTCGGTGCTTCTCGAACAGCTGCACCGCGTACTGGGGAGGTGTCATGTAACCAGCTCCCTGAAGTACCTCCCACAAAATACGGGGAAAACCCTCTCGTGCCAGCCCGTCAGTGTGGGACTGTGCATTCCCTTCGTCCGAGGATCCGTGAGAAGTCATCTGTGTATGGTTAAGCGTAAGTAAAAGAAAAAGAATTAAAAAAAAAGAAAAGGGATCACAAGTCAACCTCTCTATAACTTCAACAATGGTACTGGGGTACTTAGTTTGTCATCATTTTGTATTAAGGTTCTTACCCAATTATCCATTATTTTAATTAAGGATGCATGCATGCTCATCCTGAACGACCTTACTTCAACGTATAGGGAATAGGGAGGAACTCCCATCCCTTAAAGTAGCATGTAGGGCTTTACTCAATCAGCCACCTAGCTACCCCTCTATCATCCTAAGGCTTCACTTCCTAAGTCTATCCTGATGTCCTACGATCTATCCAACCTTTGTTTCTATCAAGTTTTTATTTTGAAAAAGGATGGTATTTATAGTTTATTGATTCCTCTATGGTGGTATGAGCTCCGATACCAGCAGTGGCGGAACCATCCGAATTATTCCAACTTAAGTGCCTAAGTCCCGCCTTAGAGGCTAGACCACACTTAAATAAGAATAACACGTTAGTCCCACGGATCTAGTCCGATGAGGCCACTAACAGGATCAAGTACCACATACTCACTCAATGGTGAGGCACATAGCAAATACAATAAAGCATAAAACCATACATTGGGGAGTATTAAATTTATTACATCATCATCGGAGTTTTTGCAAAAGTAGTCATCATTGTTCGAAATGCAGCGGAATAAAACTAGAGATAAATAAACAGAGAGATGGAGAAGCCTGTCCCATCACTCCTCATGCCCTCCTCTGCCGAGGCAGGGTCCCACTCGACTGTCCAACCCGGTGGCAAGGTGGACGGCCAAGTCACTCCAGCAACCATGTCCTCCAGAGAACCTGTAAAATTATGCCACAAGCAAGGCTAAATATACTAATACTCAGCTAGAATTACCCGGTGTGAGGAGTCTACTCCTCTACCTCTAGACATGCAGTTGTTTGGCTGTGGGGTTTGGTTGCCAAAAGCACTAGCTGAGTTTATAAATCAAGTTTTTGCTTTGTCAAGTTTTAGTGTGACTCTCTTAAGACTAGATGTGTACTATCTACTCATTCATGGTAGCAAGCAAATTTAGCAATCAACATCTTTTGTCACATCATCACATTTCCACTTGTTACTCAATGTAGCAGCATGGATCAAGCAGTCTCATTAGCTGCGAGAAGCAGACGATTCGAATCGAGTTTTTCAACCTTGCAAGGTAAACCTAAACACACGACGTAGCGAGGCACTCCGTCCCCACACACATCAACCGTCCCCCTCGATTCCCCATCAGCAGATCAAGGCTCACCGCCTTGGCGTACAATGCCTCACTGACCCCGACTGTCGTCGTGCAGTGACCGCACTTGTACCCACCATAACCGGAATGGGAGACCACGTCTCAGGTCGTGTGAGGGGATATGTCTGCTGCCAGGTTCACTCAGGTACTAGGCTTACCGATTTACCATATTTCTCGGCATATGTTTAGTACGTTCAAACGCTTGACACACGGTACCACACCTTAATCCTTATTCCAATTTTCGTCTCGTAGACAACGCATCCCCATGGACCGTTGCCCACCGACCATCATCATTACGATATAAAAATGGATACAACCAATTCCTGACCTCGTGTGAGTGCTAGAAAAATCACTCGACTTCTACCAAGATCCCTAATTAGTAAAGCAGCTACTCGACCTAGCATACTATTATCCATCTCAAAGGGAATCCTGAGTTCATGCAACTAGGGTTTCAGTCAACTCCTACACTTAAGTGCACAGTACAAGCCTACAAACATTAAGTGTAGTAAAATAACATATATAGAACGGTTATGCATAAACCGGGGCTTGCCTTCCAAAGCTGGGGCAGGCAGATCCTCTAGGGCAGGCTCTGGTGCTGGATCCGGGGCTACCTCCTGGGCAACACCTTGCTCCAGCACGAGGACGTACTCTCCGTCAGCGAGGTTACAATCTATCGAATGCAATGAATAAGAATATGTATGCCATGATTATGCAGAATTTAATAAGCATTATGCTAAGTGAAGAAAAACTAAGTTAGCTAGTAACTTAGGGTTTCCTGGTTATACGGCTCTTAGTGGTTTATGCTTACCAGTTTAGGTTTAGGTTTTATCTAGGGATAAGCACAGTGGGTTGAAACTTGGATTTCCCTTAGATGTTTTAGTAGGCATGTAAGGGGTTTTGCTGGTTGTGTTAGGGTAACATTAATCTCCACTATTAATTTCCCTTTTTCATTTTCTATTGGTGAATTTTAGTGTGGGTTTGAACTACAACAGTGATTTAACCTTTTCCAAAAATTCTGCAAAAATTACAGTGGGTTACTAGTTGTCACTGTAGTTGGTCCTATAAATTTGAGGTGGATGCTAAATTAGACACTACTTGTACAAAATTAACAAAGACAAGCTTTAAAAGGGCATTTTGCACTATAGCTATGATTTAATTTATGTTTCTGTACCAAATTTTATTTGTGTCCAGATACATAGGTGATATTGGGCCTCTGTGTTAAAAATCATAGAAAAAGGCCTACTGGATATTTAGTTGTGAATTTCTAAAGTTTTATGCCAAAAAGGGGCTTATAACTAACTTGTTAATTGAAAAATATCAAACAACAGATCCCATATTTTTCCTATGTGCATAATAACAAAATATTAGTTATCCCAAGGGTTGGGGTGTTTTCACCTCAGGGTTATTTTTCTAGGGTTTTTCTAAGGTTTCCTTGTTTTTCAAAATTAAAAGGTATCTCCTTTCCTTTGCACTAAACAAGGGTATAATAAATTTTTCTAGTGAACAATACTGATTAGGGGAGCTAACAAAAATGTGGGTACTCCATGGTTCTTATTTTAATTTATCTTTCATATTCTCTCTAACTTTAGGCAAAAAATGATGTAAATGGTAAACTCTACCTTAATTTGGGGCACAGAGGGGTTTATTAATTTTAAACAGGTTAGGAAGTGATTAAGTATTTCTCTAAATTTTCTTAACCCCAGTTTAATAGTGTAGCTATTTTTCCTCATTTCTTTTAGCTTTTGACCAGTTAATCATTTAAATCAAAACTTTAAAGTTTTCTGTAACACTTAGGGGTTTTATATTTTTCCTAAGCAGTTTACATTATTTAGGATCTGGCAAAATTGGTTTGACTCGATTTGGGTAAACCAAACTGAAGTTATGAATTTTTTAAGTTCTGTTTGGATTTAATTCAGAATATTTTAAAAGGTTTCCTGGAAAACTACTTTGCACCGAAGACCCTGGGTTCTTTCTAAATCAATCCACTCATTTCTACCCCTGCGCTACTATTCCCCTGAGTCACTGACAGCGCACAAAACCCCCTGGTCTTTCCCTCTTCTTCCCCAAGGTCCCTCCCCTTATGTAAACAGTAGCCACGGAAAGGAAAAGGGAGGCGCGGCTTATCGGCGACGAGAGAGGTCCGGCGAGGGGCGGGGTTGACTTCGAGAGGTCCTGGCGGTCACAGCGAGGTAAGGCTTGACGGAGGTGGTGGCCGGAATCGGTCGGTCCACGTGCGCAGGCGGGTGAACTCGTCGGCGGCGAGCGCTCCGGCCTAACCACGGCGATCTAGTTCAATCAAGCGGCACGATGAGCTCCACGGGATGACATAGAGGCTACATGCGCAAGGAATCGAGAAATGGTGCAGATACTTACCCGGTCTACGTTCACTAGCGATCGGGTGAAGTCCGGCGACCGTGGAGTGGCTTCTTCGTCGAGGCAATGTCCGATTCCTCGCTCGGGGAGCTTCACCGAGGCACGCACGGTCTACTCTGAGGGTCAGGCGTGGCTGGGAAGGGCTCTGCTGGCCGGTCTACGGTGGCGGGGGAACGGGTGGCCGCGGGCAAGCCGTTTGCAGGGCAAACGCCGGTGGTCTTTGGCTCTGGTGAGGTGGAGAACACGCGGGGGAGTACGGTTGAAGCTTCGGTGGGCTTTATAGGCGCGGGCGCGAGCAGGAGACACGGGCGTGGCTCGGCGCGGCACGAGGCGCGCGAGGTCGGGCGCTTGGCGTGCTCTGGCGCGCTCAGAGCGCGTCGAACACGTGGAAGTGTTCTTCTGCCCTTGTTCAACAGCTCGCCGAGATCGCAAGCGTGCGAATCTTGGCAAAAATCCGGCGCAGGTCTCTTCCTAGCACCTAGGGCTATCTCTTGTATATGAGTTCCCATGGCAGATATGCCCTAGGCAGGGAGATTTGCGGGCGCCAAATCTGGCTTGTCACTCTGTCCACCCCGCGACAAAAGCCATGCCAAATCTTGTCAAATGTCTTGGGCTCGGCTTCAAACTTTTCCAGTGGGTGCCTTAGGTGGTATGACACCTTTCTGGTATACAACCCAAGTGGATTTGGTGCCATCTACTTGGTGAACACGGTGGATCTTTTGATTAGGGTCAAAATTTAACTTAGAAGGAATTCAAGAGCTCTAGTGCCCTCTCCACTTAAAGAATGAATTTGGGGTTTTTAAGGGGTCTTTTTGTAATGTTTCCTCTCTGCATTTTGTAGATGATAATGTTTTTTAAACTTTGGCTAAGGTTTAACTTATGCTTTGCACAGTTGTTTAACCTTTCCCCCCTTAAACTAGGGTTTTGGGAGTTAAGGGCTCAAGAAGGGTCTAGGTTCTAATCCTCTCTTGCCCAAGGTGATAATTGCATGAATGCTTGGGTAATGCTTTTGGTCATTAACAATTCTTGGTTAATACATGGTTCCCAAGGTTTTGGGGCTCCCTCTCCTCCACTTAACCACATGAGGTAACATGGCATGTGTGCAAGTGGGGAGTCAGGGCCTTGGTAACACATGGGGTGTTACAGCCCATGTGTGAATGATGCACATATTTAGGAGGAGAAGTGCTACAACTTGACCCTTTGAGACTAATCCTTGTGTTTGAGTTACTTGATGTAGTCTCAAAGGTGCATTGAAAGGGAAAGGTGAACTTGGACCATGCAAAGACTTCCACTGCACTCCAGTATTAGTGTACTCACCTCCAAGTTCATTCTTATGCTCTTATTGCCTTTTGCTCTTAATTGACAATTTTTGGTGAGGTAATGGGGTTAAAGGGGCCAAAAATGATCCCGTTTTGGTGCTTAATGCCAATGGGGGAGAAATTATGGCCAAAGCAAGCAAATGGATCAGCTACCACTTGAGAATTTTGAAAATAGTAGAGTTAGAATTTTTGATTTGTCCAAAATACTCTTATTGCAAAATTTGGTCTCTTGTGGGGGAGAATTTATGATTATGGGAAAAAGGGGGAGTTTTTGGCTCTTGATAAATTTTTTTCCATTGGAATATCTCTCTTTGTGCCCAAACAAGTGAGTTTGACTTAGAGATAGGAAAATGAATTTGATTTGCAAAAACAAACCAAGTGGTGGCAAAGAATGATCCAAATATGCCAAATTAGAGTCAAAAACAATTTGGTCCTTATTTGCATCGATGTTGCACTTATTTGTGTTGCTTTTTGATGTGTTGGCATAAATCACCAAAAAGGGGGAGATTGAAAGGGAAATGTGCCTTTGGGCCATTTCTATAATGTTTTGGTGATTAAGTGTCCAACACATATTAAGTGAGTTGATTATGTGCCAAACAAGCAAGAAGTGCAAACCACGTAACAAGGTATGTTTCTAGACATAGTATATTGTTTTGAGTACTAACATATATTGTCTAAGTGCTAGAAACAGAGAAAAGAAGAGAAGAAAAGAAATGCAAAAGACTTGGCTTGGTACAACCAAGTCCAGCTCGGTCTGGCACACCGGACTGTCCGGTGGTGCAACGGACTGTCCGGTGGTGCACCGGACAGTGTCCGGTGCGCTAGGCTGAACTCCGGTGAACAGGACGCTCTCGGGAAAAGTTTGGCAGCGTACGGCTATAATTCATCGGACTGTCCGGTGGTTCACCGGACTGTCCGGTGAGCCAACGGTCGCCAGCACAACGGTCGGTCACGCAATCCGCGGGCGACACATGGCCCACGCCAACGGTCGGCAGGGGGCACCAAACTGTCTGGTGTGCACTGGACAGTGTCCAGTACGCCAACTACCATGAATCTGCAACCGTCGTCTGCGCCAGAATAGGAAGGAGATCGGCACCGGACTGTCTACAGTGACTGTCCGGTGCGACACTCGACAGAAGGCAAGGATAGCCTTCCTTGTTGATCTCCAATGACTCCTAGCTGCCTTGGGGCTATAAAAGGGACCCCTAGGCGCATGGAGGAGCTATCCAAGCATTCAAGAAACATTCTAAGACTTCTAGACTCCAACTTCACGCATTTGATTCTTTAAGATAGTGACTTGAGCTACATTTGAGTTGTGAACTCCGTGGGTTGCGTTTTGAGCTCAAGTTGTGACTTGTGTGCATGATTGTGCTGTGATTTTAGTCTTGTGTGCGTTGATCTCCTCTCTCTTACTTCTGTGCTTCTTTTGTGATCATCATTGTAAGGGCGAGAGGCTCCATGTTGTGGAGATTCCTCGCAAACGGGAGAAAGACAAAGAAAGGAAAAATCGTGGTATTCAAGTTGATCATTCGATCACTTGAAAGGGGTTGAGTGCAACCCTTGTCCATTGGGATGCCACAACGTGGAAGTAGGCAAGTATTACTTGGTCGAACCACGGGATAAAAATCGCGTGTCTCTTGTGTGCTTTACCTTTGATTATCTGTGGTCACAAGAACTCGCTTCAAGCTACTTCGCCGTTCTAACTTACATAACAAAGTTTTGTGGCTATTAGTTTTTGATTTTTACAGGATCACCTATTCACCCCCTAGGTGCTCTCATAAACATTGAATGAACATAATTTAAACAGATAGAGAATAACATTATGAACATTTTGCAACTTGATCCAAACAATTTGGAGTTCATATGACAAAGATATGAAATTTACAAGTTTTGGAAATCAAAACACTAAATTAGACCTATTTCTGTGATTAAAATAAAGCCAAGGGTCTCTCTGCAAGAAACCAGGGACTCAGGCGCAAGAAAAACGGACTGCAAGTTAATTCTTAGAAACTCGAGGGGTTCTTTAACAAAATTTCCAAGCGAAAGGGGTATCAGGTGCTCTCGGCCATCTGATCGCAGATCAACAACCGAGATCAGATCTGCAGGCGAGCGCATGTGGGCATGAGCGAGCGCTAACAGATGGGCTAGAGCAGTCAACGGCTTGGGGGTGAGGGTGGGCTAACCAGTCAGGCCCAGCGCTAGGGGCGCAGGCAGCTGATGAGTGGGACCCAAGGACAGGGGCGCACACTCGAACTAGTATCCAGTGATCTGAACCGCTGGATCGGGGCTGAACGTTTGAGATCCGATGCCCAAGGGGTTAATGGCACAACAACCGGCGTTGTTCTCGTCTGCGATGGTGGAATCGCCAAAGACGAGGCAGGAGCGGCCTTCGGGGGTCTGAGGTCGCCGGAGTTGGCCAGGACCGGTGAGGGGACCCAACGAATTCGATGGTGGGGTTCCGGCCGTTAGAATGGGACTAGATGCGAGTGAATGGCGAAGGGGCACTCTAGGTAGGTCGGGGTTACTCCAGCAAGAAATCTTGGCCGCGGGGAGGGGGTATCATGTGTGCTGAGGTCAGCGTAAGCTCCGATGAGGGATGGGGAACACCTAGAGCAAAAGCACATGCACGGGGTGGGGCTAAATCGATCGAACTCCACGCAGGTGTGGCGGACCGGCGAGGCAAAGCTCCGGCGAGCGCAAAATCACTATGACGAGGTAGATTTGGGGCGAACAGAGCACGGGGAAAGTTTCCTCACCTCAGAACGGCGCTCGGAGAGGCTTGGTGTGGCATCTGGAGCTTCAGGTGGACGGCATGGTGGGTGCGCTTCTCCGGCGAGCTCGAGCGGCGACAACTGACCGCGAGAGAGGCTGAGAGCAGGTGAAATGAGGCTGGGGAAAGAGAGCGGGTGCGGGCGGGGCTCAAAAAGGAGCTGGGGGATGTGGGGGTGCGACGTGGCTGGGCTTCTCGGCATGCATGCGCGCGCGGGTCAGCGGCGGTTGTGGGGAAGATAGGGCTGACATGCGGGGTCAGAGCGCCAGCGACTGCGTGTGGGGGTGGCTAGCGAGCGGGCCCTGTGGGATAGAGGCACGAGAGCATGGAGGGAAACGGTATAGCGCTGACAGGGCGGGCACGCATCGCAGAGAGAGAGAGAGGGTGGGGCGCGCGTGAAGGGAGTGGCGCCGACTGGTTGGACTCGCCTGGCAGATAGGGAAGAGAGTGGGCGCGCGGGGGGTCAGCTGGGCCTAATGGGTTGCATGGCTGCGAGAGGAGGGAGCTAGGCTGCTTTCTATTTTTCTTTTATTCTGAAATTCCAATTCCATTTCTTTTTATTTTCTGTTTTGAATTCATATCCAACCAAACCATAAATTCAAATTTGAATATTTCAAACATGTGCATCAACCAAAAACAAAGTTTAGGATCAACATGGTAACACCTGAATTTGGTAGATTTAGAGAAGAAATTTTATACCCCCAAATTCAGGGTGTTACAGTTAGGGGGAGGCTTAAGTCCATAATCACACATTATGGGGACATTCATGCATCCTAGCAAGTAGATTGCATAATTACATCAAAGTATTTGTTATATTTGCTTAATTTGGTTGTATTGTCATCAATCACCAAAAAGGGGGAGATTGTATGGAAAATAGATCCCCACCCATTTGACTAAATGATTTTGATGTTTGATGATCAACATAACCTTGTGGACTAATGTGTTTGCCAGTGTTTATGTTTATAGTTCACAGGATGCTAAAGTGACTTGGACTAAGGCATTAAGGAAGCAACACCTCAAAAGAAGACATTATGAAGACATAAGTGAAGATCAACAAGTATCAAGCAAAGTCCAAGTCATGAAGAAAAGTGTTGCCACAAGCGGACCGTCCGGCTGAGAGCACCGGACTGTCCGGTGCAAGGCTGACAGCGCCAACGGTCACCTGCCAGATCCAACGGCTAGTGGCGCACCGGACAGGGCACCGAACTATCCGATGCCTACCACTGGATTGTCCGGTGTGCCACAGAGAGCAGCAGCTTTCCTCCAACAGCTATATTTGAGTTGGGGCCTATATATACTTCAGCCAACCAACCATTTGAAGGTGTCGGAGCCCAAGCAACATACCAAGACATATTATAGACATTTCCATGTGCTCATACACCCAAGTGCTTAATAGAATCACTCGGTGATTAGCATAGGTGCATTGCAAAGTACTTAGGTTAGTTAGACCGCTTATGCGCTTGCTCTAGGTGAATGCTAGTTAGTTGAGTGAGTTTAGAAAAACCACACAGCCCCTTGGCTCTTGCGTGAGTCATTGTTGTGGCGGAACCGCCCGAATTATTCCAACTTAAGCGCATAAGTCCCACCTTAAAGGCTAGAGCACACTTAAATAGGAATAAAACGTCAGTCCCTCGGATCTAGTCCGACGAGGCCACTAACAGGATCAAGTACCACGTACTCACTCGAAGGTGAGGCACAGAGAAAATACAATAAAGCATAAAACCAAGTAATAAGGAGTAATTAATTTATTACAACATCATCGGAGTTTTAATAAAAGCAGTGATCATTGTTTGGAATGCAGCAGAATAAAACTAATGATAAACAAACGGAGGGATGGGGAAGCCTGGCCCATCACTCCTCATGCCCTTCCTCTGCCAAGGTAGGGTCCCACTCGACTGTCCAACCCGGTGGCAAGATGGACGGCCAAGTCACTCCAGCAACCATGTCCTCTAGAGAACCTGTAAAATTATGCCACAAGCAAGGCTGAGTATACTAATACTCAGCTAGACTTACCCGGTGTGAGGAGTCTACTCCTCTACCTCTAGACATGCAGTTGTTTGGCTGAGGGGTTTGGTTTGCCAAGAAGCACTAGCTGAGTCTAAAATCAAGTTTAGCTTTTCAAGTTTTAGTGTGACTCTCTTAAGACTAAAGGTATACCTAGCTAATCATACATGGTAGCAATCATTTAGCAATCAACATCTTTTGCCAAATCAACACATTTCCACTTGTTACTCAATGTAGCAGCATGGATCAAGCAGTCTCATTAGCTACGAGAAGCAGACGATTCGAATCGAGTTTTTATCCTTGCAAGGTAAACCTAAACACACGACGTGGCGAGGCACTCCGTCCCCACACACATCAACCGTCCCCATCGATTCCTCGTCAACAGAAAGGGGCTCACCGCCTTGGCGTACAATGCCTCACTGACCCCGACTGCCGTCGTGCAGTGACCGCACTTGTACCCACCATAACCAGAATGGGAGACCACGTCTCAGGTCGTGTGAGGAGGGCAATCTGCGGGCAGGTTCACTCAGGTACTAGGCTTACCGATTTACCATATTTCTCGGCATATGTTTAGTACGTTCAAACGCTTAACACACGGTACCACACCTTAATCCTTATTCCAATTTCCTTCTCGTAGACAACGCATCCCCATGGACCGTTGTCCACAGACCATCATCATTCTAATATAAAAATGGATACAACCAACTCCTGATCTCGTGCGAGTGCTCGAAAAATCACTCGACTTCTACCGAGATCCCTAATTAGTAAAGCAGCTACTCGACCTAGCATACTAGTATTCATCCCAAAGGAATCCTGATGTTCATGCAACTAGGGTTTCAGGCAACTCCTACACTTAAGTGCACAGTACAAGCCTACAAACATTAAGTGTAGTAAAATAGCATATATAAATGGTTATGCATAAAACCGGGGCTTGCCTTCCAAAGCTAGGGTAGGCAGATCCTCGATGGCAGACTCTGGTGCTGGCTCCTGGGCTACCTCCTGAGCAACTCCTTGCTCCGGAACGAGGATATATTCCCCGTCAACAAGATTACAGTCTATCGAATGCAATGGATAAGATATATGCATATTAATGACATGGTAATTTGTAAAAGCTATGCATAGTAAAACAATACTTAAATTTAGTGGTACTCTTAGGGTCTCCTTTGGTTATCCTTAAAGGGTTTTACATCTTTATTTTTGGGGTTTTGAAATACACTAGAAGTTCAGTCATCCTTTAGAGGTTTATTTTGTCTCTTGGAAGATTTAAGGTTCCACCTCACTTTTCTTTTCCAACTTCTTATTTTAATTTCACTAATGCTTCTCAGTGAGTGCTTTTACATTGTCATGGCAAGTTAACATTTTTCAAAAATGTTGTAAGAATTATAGTGGGTAAACATTAACTTCTGTGGGTTATCCTAGAAATTTGAGGTTGAAACTAATTCAGATGCTCCTTGTGAAAAATTAACAAAAGTAAGGGTATCAAGGCACTTTACACTATAGCTCTAATTTGGGTGAGGTTTCTAGACTAAACTTTATTTTTGCCATGCTCCAAAGGTGATAATATGCTTCTGTGCCAAAAATTACAGAAAAAGACCGAATGGGTATTTAGTTATGATTTTCCAAAGTTTAAAGCCAAAAAGGTACTTATAATTAACTTGTTATTTGAAAAATATCAAACAACAAAACTTACATTTTTCTTAGATTCATAATAACATATTATTAGTTATCCCAAGGTTTGGGGTGGGTTCTCCTTAGGATTATTTTTCTAAGGTTTTTCTAAGTTTTCATTGTTTTCATGAAATAAAAGGTACCTCATTTCTTTTGCACTAACAAAGGGTCTAACAAAATTTTATAGTGAACTATACTAAATAGGTGAGCTAGCAAAAATGTGGTTGCTCCCTGGTTCTTATTTTAAGATATCTTTTCCATTTTCCCTAACTTTGAGCCAAGAATGAGTTTAAATGGTGAACCCTTCCTTAATTGGTGTACTAAGGGGTTTAATATTTTTAAACAGGCTAGGTAGTGGTTTAGTACCTCTCTGATTTTTCTTAACCCTAGTTTAATAGTGTAGCTATTTTTTCCTCTTTTATTTAGATTTTGACCAGTTCACTATTTAAATCAAAACTATAAAATCTTCTGCCATACTTAGGGTGTTTTGCATTTTTCCTAAGTAGTTCACATTGTTTAGAATCCAGCAAAATTGGTATGACCAAATTTGGCTGAATAAAACTGAAGTTATGAATTTTACAAGCTCTGTTTGTATTTAAATGAATAATGTTTAAAAGGTTTTCTGAAAAGCCATTTTACACCGAGGACCCTGGGTTTTTCCTAAACCAACTCTTTCACTTATGCCCCTGCGCAACTATTCATCTGAGTCTCTGACCATTCAAAAACCCCCCTAACTTCTTTTCCTTCTTCCCCGAGGTCCTTCCCCCCTTTTAAACAGTACCCGCGGACGTAAACAGGGCGGCACGGCTTATCGGCGGCGAGGGAGGTCCGGCGAAGGGCGGGGTTAGCACCGAGAAGTCCTTGCGGTCACGTCGAGGTACGACTCGTCGTCGGTGATGGCCGGAATCGACCGGTCCACGTGCGTAGGCGGGTGAGCTCGGCGGCGGCGTGCACTCCGGCCTATCCACGGCAATATAGTTCAATCCAAGGGCACAAGAAGCTTCACGGGGTGCTAAGGAGTCTACCCGTGCAAGGAATTGAAGAAAGGCTCACCGTGGAGCTCGGTCTACGCTCGCCGGCGATCGGGTGAAGTCTGGTGACCTTGATCCGGTGTCTCCGGCGAGGCAGAGCTTGATTCCTTGCTCTAGGAGCTTCACCGAGGCACGTAGAGTCTCTCTCGAGGGTCAGACGGGGCTGGGAATGGCTCAGTTGGCCGGTCTACGGTGGTGGGTTCTCGGGCGGCCGCTGGCACGCCGGGCGCAGGGCAAACGCCGGTGATCTTGCGCTCCGGCGATGTCGAGATTGAGCGGGGGCATACGGTCGAGGCCTCGGTTGGCTTTATAGGCGCGGGCGCGGGCGTGGGCACGGGTTGGGCTTGGCGCGGCGCGGTGCGCGCGGGGTCGGGCGCCAGGGCGTGCTCTGGCAATGCTAGGGTGTGTCGAACACGTGGATGTTTGTTTCTGCCCTTGTTCAAACGTCTGCAGAGATCGTAAGCGTACGAATCTTGGCAAAAAATCTTGCGCAGACCTCTTCTTGGCACCTATGGCTATCTCTTGTATGTGAGTTCCGAGGGAGGATACACCCTAGATCAGAAGATATGCAGACGCGAAATCGGGGTTGTCACACTGTTCACCCCGAGACAAAAGTGGTGTCAAAACATGTCAAACAATTTTGGCTCGGGTTCAAATTTTTCCAGTGGGTTCCTTAGGTATTTTGGCTCCTTTTTGATATTCAGACCAAGTGGTTTTGGCGCCATTAACTAGGTGAACACTTCTGATCTTTAGATTAGGGTTCATTTTTGACTTAGAGAAAATTGGAGAGCTCTAGTGTGCTCACTACTTAAAGAATGGATTTGGGGTCTTTAAGGGGCCTTTTTGTAATATTTCCCCTCTGTATTTTATAGATTTTTATGTGTACTTAAACTTTGGTTAAGGGTTAACTCATGATTTGTGCATTTGCTTAACCTTTCCCTTAATCCAATGTTTTTTGGAGCTAAGGGCTCAAGAAGGGTTTAGGGTTTAATCTTCTCTTGCCCAAGGTGATAATTGCCCAATTTTCTAGGGGATTGCTTTTGTCATGGACATTTCTTAGTTAACCCATGTTCTCCAAGGTTTTGGTGCTCACTCTCCTTTACTTAAACACATGTGATAACAATTCACAAGTGTATGTAGGGAGTTAGGGCCTCAGGTAACACTTGGGGTGTCACAGCCCTCCCCCCTTAAAGGAATCTCGTCCCGAGATTTGGGTAGGGATCCTTTAGAGGGGTACCAAGAAGGTGTGTTGGTGTGTTGCCGTTTCTCTTATCCAAGTTGCTCTAATCAACTGCTCTTCGAATGTCATCCTCTTTGCAACTTCAGAAGGAAGTCCTTTTAGAGTTATTTCCAAAACTTACTCTATTTTTAACAACTAAGTTTTTCTTATATTTAGATTCAAAGGGCAGGTGGGGGTGGGGCTTTGGATTACGTACCGACTCCTTTAGGCAGAAAGTCGGGGAAGCGAGAATGTAGAAAATCCTCAGTCTCCCACGTAGCCTCTTCTACTGAATGGTTGCTCCACTGAACCTTATACATTTTGATCGACCTTGCCCGAGTTGACCTCTCTTTTTGGTCCAAAATCTCGATGGGGTGCTCTTGATAAGACAAGTCTGGTTCTATCTCCAATTCTGGTTTAGGTAGCACTTCCATGGGTAAGCGGACACACTTTCGCAACTGAGATACGTGGAATACATCATGAATTGCTAACATATGGGGTGGCAACTTCAATTGGTATGCCACAGGTCCATAAGTTTCTTTGATCTCATAAGGCCCAATGTAGCGAGGAGCTAACTTGCCCTTGATTCCAAATCTCTGAACACCTTTGGTGGGTGAGACCTTAAGATACACATGATCTCCCACTTCAAATTGTAGAGGCTTCCTCCTCTTGTCATGATAACTCTTTTGTCTGGCCTGAGCAGCTTCTAGGTTCTTCTTAATGACTCTGACTTTCTCCTCTGCTTCAAGTACCAAGTCAGGTCCAAATATTTCCCTCTCTCCAGCTTGTGACCAATTTAGCGGTGTCCTACACCTTCTCCCATACAAGGCCTCAAACGGTGCCATCTTTAGGCTGGACTGGTAGCTGTTATTATAAGAGAATTCTGCCAAGGAAAGACACTTGTCCCAATTCTTCCCATAGTGTAGCACACAAGCTCGTAACATGTCCTCAAGACTATGGTTCACTCTCTCCGTCTGCCCATCTATCTGAGGATGGTATGCTGAACTTTTTATTACATGGGTCCCAAGTGACTCTTGCAGTTGCTCCCAGAAACGTGCTACGAACGGTGCTCCTCTGTCGAACACAATAGTCCTAGGTATTCCATGCAAACGAACTATCTGGTCAATATAAATTTCTGCATACTTTTCTGCCCTGTGGGAGGTATGCACTGGCAAGAAATGAGTTGTCTTTGTCAACCTATCCACAATGACCCAAATAGAATCGTGGTGCCATGAGGTATTGGGCAATCCCACAATAAAATCCATGCAAATATCCTCCCAATTCCAAGAGGGTGTGGGAAGAGGCTGTAAGGTACCCGCTACCTTCAAATGACTAGCCTTGACTCTCTGGCAAGTGTCGCATTCAGATATATACTTAGCAATTTCCCTCTTCATCCTGGTCCACCAGTACAAAGATCTGAGATCATGATACATCTTGTTACTGCCGGGGTGCATGGAGAATTTGGAGAGGTGAGCTTCATCCAATATTTTCTTCCTGAGCTCGAGATTTTTAGGAACAACCAATCGATCTCCAAACCATAGAACTCCCTTGCTGTCTTGACGGAAGCATTTGTACTTATCTACCTTCTGCTCGAGCTTTTCCTTGATGACTTGAACACCCTTGTCACCAATCTGAGCCATGACTATTTGCTCCTGCAAAGTGGGCTTCACTGAGATATAATTCGAGGTACCTGAGGAAATAACTTCTATGTTCATCTTGCACAATTTGTCACATAGAGTGGCGATCTTGGAGTCCATAATCACACAGTTGCACTGGGCCTTCCGGCTTAAGGCATCTGCCACAACATTGGCCTTGCCAGGATGGTAATGCACTTCCAAATCATAGTCCTTGATTAATTCCAACCATCTTCTTTGCCTCATATTAAGATCCGCCTGAGTGAAAATATATTTGAGACTCTTGTGATCGGTGAGATATTACAATGAGCTCCCATCAAATAATGTCTCCATATCTTCAGAGCATGAACTACGGCTGCAAACTCCAGATCATGTGTGGGGTAGTTCTGCTCATGAGGCCTAAGTGCTCGGGATGCATAAGCAATAACTCTGTTGTGTTACATCAAGACACATCCTAATCCAGTGCCTGAAGCATCACAGTAAACCTCAACGGGCTTAGTGTTGTCAGGCTCAGCTAGCACGGGCGCTGTTGTCAGATGCTGCCTTAATGCATGAAAAGCATCCTCACAGTTCTGACTCCATTCAAACTTTACTCCTTTCTTCAACAATTCAGTCGTTGGCTTGGCAATTCTGGAGAAATCCGGAATAAATCGCCGATAGTATCCTGCTAATCCTAGAAAACTCCAAATCTGCCGTACAGTGGTAGGAGGCTTCCAATCCATCACTTCTTGCACTTTCTCAAGATCAACTGATATCCCACCCTAAGAAATGGTGTGTCCCAAAAATTTAATTTCCCTCAGCCAGAAATCACATTTGGATAGCTTAGCATATAGACGATGATCGCGTAGTCTCTGAAGTACTATGTGCAAGTGCATAGTATGCTCCTGTTCATTTCTTGAATATACCAGAATGTCATCAATGAAAACCACCACAAACTTATCCAGTTCTGGCATAAACACTGAGTTCATCAAATACATGAAATATGTCGGGGCATTGGTCAGCCCGAAGGACATTACCAAGTACTCATCCATATCTGGTAGAGAAAGCCGTCTTTGGAATATCACTGGCCCTGATTTTGATCTGGTGATAGCCAGAGCTAAGGTCTATCTTAGAAAATACCTTGGCTCCCACCAACTGATCAAACAATACATCAATGCAGGGCAATGGATACTTATTTTTGATGGTTACCGCATTGAGAGGGCGGTAATCAACACACAATCTCAGACTCTCATCCTTCTTCTTCACGAACAAGGCTGGACATCCCCATGGTGAAGTACTTGGGCGAATGAATCCTTTGTCCAACAACTCTTGTAATTGCTTTTTCAATTCCGCCAATTTTGCTGGAGGCATCCTATAGGATCTCTTGGATATAGGGGCAGTTCCGGGTTGCAACTCAATTGCAAACTCTATATCTCTGTCAGGTGGCATCCCTGGCAATTCATCTGGAAAAACATCTGGGTACTCACAGACCACTGGGATTCTTTCAACGGGTGACTCTATCAGGGTGAAGGCACAGGAACGGGTACAACCCTGGTTAGGCAAATATAACGTAGTTTCACCACACGTAGGTGAGTGTATCTCAATGGCCCTTGCTGCAATATCAATTACTGCCTGATGCCTTGATAACCAGTCAGTGTCTAAGTTGATATCCACACTATCCAATCCCAAGATAAGGAGGGTGGTTCTAATTACAAGACTACCAAATTTTATAGGCACCTGCCTGTTGATTTGATAGGTGGCAACCCTGCTCCTGGTGTTGAAATTGTAATGCCCCCATTTGTGTGGTGGAAAGGTAACTAGCATTTGGCACTAAATTTGGCACTGATAAAACTATGTGATGCACCAGAATCAAAAAGAATGATTGTAGGATAATTCAAAACGGAAAAGATACCAGTCATGACGGGTGCTCCCTCTGGAATATTAGCCATGGTGGTGAAGTTCAGTCTGCCTTGCCTCACTTGCACCTTCTGCCTCTTGCCTTGGTTCCGATTTGAATTCTATCCCTGCCTCTGCTGGTTCTTAGGGCAATTCTTGGCATAGTGTCCAGTGCTACCACAAGTAAAGCATCGGTTGTCATTTGCCTGACGGTACTGCTGTGGTGGCTGGTTGTTGTTTCTCTAAACTAGGGGTTGAGAGCGGCTGGGTGCCTGTTGCTGCTACTGTGGCCGGATCACCCATCGCCCTTGCTGCTGCTGAGGTCCCCAGTTCTAAGTGTCAAACACAATCCGGAAGCGCTGAGGCTGAGCTGAAGGTCCTGCTAATGGGGTCTTCCTCTTCTTTTCTGCCTGTCGAGCTGTGATGCAGTCTTCCTGAGAAATGACCATGTTGACTAACTCATTGTAGATGTTGGCCCTGACTGTGTTGAGACGGTCGCAGAGCTTAGTACTGAGGCCCCTCCTGAACCTATCCCTCTTCTTCTCATCAGTGTTTGCATGATATCCGGCATACTGGCACAGGTCATTGAAGGCCTGAGCATACTACAACACAGTACGATTCCCCTGAGTAAGTGCCAGAAACTCCTTAAGCTTGCGGTCCATAATGCTTGCCGGTATGTGATGCCCTCTTAAAGCTACCTTGAACTCTCTCCATTCCACCACGTGGTCAACTGGCTGCATAGCGAGGAAGTGATCCCACCATGTCCGCGCGGGTCCGCGAAGCTGCTGGGTGGCGAACCGGACTTTAGCCACATCTGAACAAACTCCGTTAAGCAGTGGAAACTTAGATTCCACTACTCTGAGCCATACATCAGCATCAAGGGGATCCTCTGCCCGAGTGAACAACGGCGGCTGAGTGCTGAGGAACTACTGATAAGTAGCTATTGCTGGGGGTCACTGATGATGATCACCACCACCATAGTGCTGAGGTGGTGGCTGCCGCTGAGCCAACTGTCGCAGAATCTCATTCTGCTGAGCCATCAGTTCTTGCATGGTAGGAGGCGGTGGCGGTGGTGGAGGAATGCGCTCATTCTATCCACGACGCGCTCTTCCTACCATCTGAAAATTTAGGATGCTCTTAATATCATACTTTTGAAGTCAGGGTTCATACGTGGTAAAGATTCAGAAGGACAAGGTTTGCAGAATGCCAACATTTCCTTGCATATTTCATAAAAGATGACATAAAACTTTCTTCATAAGTTAAAGTTGACATCATCCATCATGCCTAATCCCCAAAAGAGTTTGCTATTGGTTACATCCGTGCTCAAAAGACTCAACCTTGTCTAGCCTAGTACCCCAAGGTGCAAAAGCTAAGCTAGTTTTGAGGAGTTTTACTGCCGCACACTTCTACCCAAATTTCCGAAACCTAATGGGCAAACGAGGAAACACTAGACTCGAGGGAAGGTGGTCTCCCTGAGCCAGCAGTGTCCAAATTGGATGCGGGCTCCGGCTCCTCTCCTCCCTCGATGTCAACATCCTCGTTGGCCTCCATATCCTAAATCTCTTGATGGTGCATATCCAAGTGCTGGTTAGCTTCCTCAAGTTGCTGCTGAGTGTTCATAAGCTGATCCTCGAAAACCTCAATGGTGTTCTCCCTGGCTCCTACTAGCTCCTCAAGCTCTTGAATCTGGGTGGCCATCTGCTCCACCAAGAGGTCTTTATCCACCAGCTCAGTGGACAGGTCTACCACAAGGTCCTCCCTGTTATCCAGGGTGATCTTGGTAGCCTCCAACAAGCCCATCAGCTGAGACATTGCCTCTCCTCGCACTGCTTGCAGGCGATACAGGGCATTCATGCATCGCACCATCAGGTGAGCAGTCTGTGAGAGCACCTAGAGGGGGGGTGAATAGGTGATCCTGGGAAACTTGAAACTTAATGCCACAAAACTTGATTAGGAGTTAGCACAATAATGCCAAGTGGCTAGAGAGGAGTCTTAGCAAAACACAATAACCACAAAGAGATCAACACAGAGATGGCACAGTGGTTTATCCCGTGGTTCGACCAAGTCCAATACTTGCCTACTCCACGTTGTTGCGTCCCAACGGACGAGGGTTGCACTCAACCCCTCTCAAGCGGTCCAAAGACCCACTTGAATACCACGGTGTTTTGCTTTGCTTTACTATATCTGGCTTGCGAGGAATCTCCACACTTTGGAGTCTCTCGCCCTTACAAAGATGTTCACAAAGAATCACAGAAGTAAGGTTGGGATGAGCAACACACACAAGACACAAAATCAGAGCAACAACACGCACACAGGTCGCAACAACAGTTCTCAACACAACCCGAAGAGTACACTACTCAAATGGAGCTCTAGTTGCTATCACAAAGAATCGAATGCACGGAATTGAAGTCTTGGTGCTTAGGAATGCTTAGAGAATGCTTGGTTTCCTCCTCAATGCGCCTAGGGGTCCCTTTTATAGCCCCAAGGCAGCTAGGAGCCGTTGAGAGCATTCCAGGAAGGCAAATCTTGCCTTCTGTCGCCTGGCGCACCGGACAGTCCGGTGCACCACCGGACACTGTCCGGTGCGGATCTCTTTCCTTATTTGGCGAAGCCGACCGTTGCAGATTCAGAGCCGTTGGCGCACCGGACACTGTCCGGTGCACACCGGACAGTCCGGTGCCCCCTTCTGACCATTGGCTTGGCCACGCGTCGCGCGCGGATTACGCGGCCGACCGTTGGCTCACCGGACAGTCCGGTGCACCACCGGACAGTCCGGTGATTTATAACCGTACGCCGTTAATCGCCAGTGAATGGCTCACCGGACAGTTCGGTGCACCACCGGACAGTCCGGTGATTTATAGCCGTACATCGCCGTCGAAGTCCCGAGAGCAACCATTTTGCCCAAGCCAGCCTGGCGCACCGGACACTGTCCGTGCACCACCGGACAGTCCGGTGCACCTAGATTGAGCTGACTTTGGCTGAAAGAAGCTATCTCCTTTTCAAAGAGATTTTTCCTGTTTCCAGCACTTAGACACAATACATTAGCTTTCAAAACAATGTAATAAGTTTAGAAACATACCTTTAATCTTGATTTTGCACTTAGTCCATCACTTGACATAGATTAACACTTAAGCACTTGTGTTGGACACTAAATCACCAAAATACTTAGAAATGGCCCAAAGGCACATTTCCCTTTCAATCTCCCCCTTTTTGGTGATTTATGCCAACACAACACAAAGCAACTAGAACAAGTGCAATATCAATGCAAATAAGAACACAAATTGTTTTGATTCAACTTCGGCATATTTGGATCATACTTTGCCACCACTTGGTTTGTTTTTGCAAATCAAACTCAATTTCCTATCTCTAAGTCAAATTCACTTGTAGAGACATAAAGAGAGGTATTCCAAGAGAAATTGATCAAAGATTCAAAAACTCCCCCTTTTTCCCATAATCAAACATTCTCCCCACAAGAGACCAACTTTTGACAAAGAGAGATAATAAGAGGATTTTGACAAAACAAAAGCTCTATTCTACTATTTTCAAAATTCTCAAGTGGTAGTTGATCCATTTATTGCTTTGGCCTTATTTTCTCCCCCTTTGGCATCAAGCACCAAAACGGGATCAATCTTGGCCCTTAAACCCCATTGCCTCACCAAAATCTTCAAATAAGAGTACAAAGGCAATAAGAAGATGGGGATGAACTTGGAGTGAGTTACCCTCTCATCGGAGTGCAGTGGAAGTCTTTCATGGTCCAAGTCCACCTTTCCCTTTCAATCCACCTTTGAGACTAAATCAAGCAAACTCAAGCACACGGTTAGTCTCAAAGGGTCAAGTTGTAGCACATCTCCCCCTAATATGTGCATTACTCACACATGGACTTGTGAGGTCCGTGGATCATGAGTACAACTTGAGCACCATAAATAAACAACAATATGCATAAGGATAACATGATCAAAAAGCATAAACACATGTATGCTACACATCAATCCAAGTTCCGCGAATCTAAGACATTTAGCTCACTACGCAGCCTGCAAAAGGTCTTCTCATCTAGAGGCTTGGTAAAGATATCGGCTAGCTGGTTCTCGGTGCTAATATAAAACACTTCGATATCTCCCTTTTGCTGGTGGTCTCTCAAAAAGTGATGCCGGATGTCAATGTGCTTTGTTCGGCTGTGCTCAACAGGATTGTCCGCTATGCGGATAGCACTCTCATTGTCACATAGGAGTGGGACTTTGCTCAGATTGTAGCCAAAGTCCCGGAGGGTTTGCCTCATCCAAAGTAGTTGCGCGCAACACTGTCCTGCAGCAACGTACTCGGCCTCAGCGGTGGATAGGGCAACGGAAGTTTGTTTCTTAGAACTCCATGACACCAGGGACCTTCCTAAGAATTGGCATGTCCCCGATGTACTCTTCCTATCGACCTTACATCCAGCATAATCGGAGTCTGAATATCCAATTAAGTCAAAGGTAGACCCCTTTGGATACCAGATCCCGAAGCAAGGCATAGCGACTAAATATCTAAGAATTCGCTTCACGACCACTAAGTGACACTCCCTTGGATCGGATTGAAATCTAGCACACATGCATACACTAAGCATAATATCCGGTCTACTAGCACATAAATAAAGCAAGGAACCTATCATGGACCGGTATGCTTTTTGATCAATGGACTTACCTCTTTTGTTGAGGTCGACGTGTCCGTCAGTTCCCATCGGAGTCTTTGCGGGGTTGGCGTCCTTCATCCCAAACCGCTTTAGCAAGTCTTGCGTGTACTTCGTTTGGGAGATGAAGGTGCCATCCTTGAGTTGCTTCACTTGGAACCTAAGGAAGTAGTTCAACTCGCCCATCATCGACATCTCGAATTTTTGAGTCATCACCCTGCTAAACTCTTCACAAGACTTTTGGTTAGTAGAACCAAATATTATGTCATTGACATAAATTTGGCACACAAATAAGTCACCATCACAAGTCTTAGTGAATAAAGTCGGATTGGCTTTCCCAACCTTGAAAGCATTAGTAATTAAAAAGTCTCTAAGGCATTCATACCATGCTCTTGGGGCTTGCTTAAGTCCATAGAGCGCCTTAGAGAGCTTACATACGTGGTCGGGATACCGTTCATCCTCGAAGCCAGGGGGTTGCTCCACGTACACCTCCTCCTTGATTGGCCCATTGAGGAAAGCACTCTTCACATCCATTTGGAACAACCTGAAAGAATGGTGAGCGGCATATGCTAGCAAAATACGAATAGACTCTAGCCTAGCCACAGGAGTAAAAGTCTCCTCAAAGTCCAAACCTGCGACTTGGGCATAACCTTTTGCCACAAGTCGAGCCTTGTTCCTTGTCACCACCCCGTGCTCGTCTTGTTTGTTGCGGAACACCCACTTGGTTCCCACAACATTTTGCTTGGGACGAGGCACCAGTGTCCAAACTTCATTTCTCTTGAAATTATTGAGCTCCTCTTGCATGGCCAACACCCAGTTCGGATCTAGCAAGGCCTCTTCTACCCTGAAAGGCTCAATAGAAGAGACAAAGGAGTAATGCTCACAAAAGTTAACTAATCTAGAACGAGTAGTTACTCCCTTGCTAATGTCACCCAAAATTTGGTCGACGGGATGATTCCTTTGAATCGTCGCTCGAACTTGAGTTGGAGGGGCCTGAGGTGCTTCTTCCTCTTCAACTTGGACATCCTGTGCTCCCCCTTGATCATATGCCTCCTCTTGATGAACCTGTTCATCATCTTGAGTTGGGGGATGCACTATTGTTGAGGAAGAAGGTTGATCTTGCTCCTTGAGTTCCTGTGGTCGCACATCGCCAATCGCCATGGTGTGTATTGCGGCCGTTGGAACGTCTCCTTCATCTACATCATCAAGATCAACAACTTGCTCTCTTGGAGAGCCATTAGTCTCATCAAATACAACGTCGCTAGAGACTTCAACCAAACCCGATGATTTGTTGAAGACTCTATACGCCTTTGTATTTGAGTCATAACCTAACAAAAACCCTTCTACAGCTTTGGGAGCAAACTTAGAATTTCTACCTTTCTTCGCTAGAATATAGCATTTGCTCCCAAATACACGAAAGTAAGATACATTGGGTTTTTTACCGGTTAGAAGCTCATACGAAGTCTTCTTGAGGAGGCGGTGAAGGTAGACCCGGTTGATGGCGTGGCAAGCCGTGTTCACGGCTTCCGACCAAAACTGCTCGGGGGTCTTGAACTCTCCAAGCATCGTCCTCGCCATGTCTATGAGTGTCCTATTCTTCCTCTATACCACACCATTTTGCTGTGGTGTGTAGGGAGCGGAGAACTCGTGCTTGATCCCTTCCTCCTCAAGGTACTCCTCCACTTGAAGGTTCTTGAACTCGGACCCGTTGTTGCTCCTTATCTTCTTCACCTTGAGCTCAAACTCATTTTGAGCTCTTCTTAGGAAGCGCTTGCGGGTCCCTTGGGTTTCAGATTTATCCTGCAAAAAGAATACCCAAGTGAAGAGGGAAAAATCATCAACTATAACAAGACCATACTTACTTCCTCCTATGCTTAGATAGGCGATGGGTCCGAAGAGGTCCATATGAAGCAACTCCAAAGGTCTTGATGTGGTCATCACATTTTTGGTATGATGAGAGCTTCCCACCTGTTTACCTGCTTAACAAGCTGCACAAGGTCTATCTTTTTCGAAAGTTACATTAGTTAGACCTATCACGTGTTCTCCCTTTAGAAGCTTGTGAAGGTTCTTCATTCCCACATGTGCTAAACGGCGATGCCATAGCCAGCCCATGCTAGTCTTAGCAATTAAGCATGCATCTAGACCGGCCTCCTCTTTTGCAAAATCAACTAAATAAAGTTTGCCGTCTAGTACACCCTTAAAAGCTAATGAACCATCACTTCTTCTAAAGACAGACACATCGACATTTGTGAATAAACAATTATATCCCATATTACAAAGTTGACTTACAGATAACAAATTATATCCAAGCGACTCAACTAAAAACACATTAGAAATGGAGTGCTCGGACGAAATAGCAATCTTTGCCAACCCTTTCACCTTGCCTTGGTTCCCATCACCGAATATGATTGAATCTTGGGAATCCTTGTTCTTGACGTAGGAGGTGAACATCTTCTTCTCCCTTGTCATGTGGTTTGTGCATCCGCTGTCGATAATCCAGCTTGTACCCCCGGATGCATAAACCTGCAAGGCAAATTTAGGCTTGGGATTTAGGTACCCAACTCTTGTTGGGTCCTACAAGGTTAGTCATGATGGTCTTAGGGACCCAAATGCAAGTTTTATCTCCCTTGCATCTTGCCCCTAACTTCCTAGCAATCACCTTCTTATCCTTTCTACAAATAGCAAAGGAAGCATTGCAAGCATGATATATTGTAGAAGGTTCATTATTTACTTTCCTAGGAACATGAACAACATCTCTTCTAGACATAGCATTTTTCCTAGTCAAATTTTTATCATGCTTAATAGAGGAACTAGAAGCAGTCATGGCATGAGAATTAAAAGCATCATAACTTCTATAAACATTCCTAGAATGTCTCCTATCATGATACATGAACGCATGGTTCTTTTGAGCACTACTAGCCATAGGGGCCTTCCCTTTCTCCTTGGCAGAGATGGAAGCCTTATGGCTTGTTAAGTTCTTGACTTCCCTCTTGAAGCCAAGACCATCCTTAATTGAGGGGTGTCTACCAATCGTGTAGGCATCCCTTGCAAATTTTAGTTTGTCAAATTCACTCTTGCTAGTCTTAAGTTGGGCATTAAGACTAGCCACTTCATCATTCAATTTAGAAATTGAAACTAGGTGTTCACTACAAGCATCAACATTAAAATCTTTACACCTATTGCAAACTACAACATGTTCTACACAAGATGTTGATTTATTATCTATTTCTAACTTAGCATTCAAATCATTATTTATGCTCTTAAAGCTAGAGATAGAGTCATGGCATGTAGACAATTCACAAGAAAGCATTTCATTTCTTTTAATTTCTAAAGCAAGGGATTTTTGTGCCTCTACAAACTTATCATGTTCTTCATACAAGAGATCCTCTTGCTTTTCTAATAACCTATTCTTATCATTCAAGGCATCAATTAATTCATTAATCTTATCAACCTTAGTTCTATCTAGGCCCTTGAATAAACATGAATAGTCTATTTCATCATCGCTAGATTCTTCATCACTTGAGGAAGCGTAAGTACTAGTATTATGAGTGCTTACCTTCTTTTCTCGTGCCATGAGGCAGGTGTGATGCTCGTTGGGGAAGAGGGCCGACTTGTTGAAGGCGGTGGCGGCGAGTCCTTCGTTGTCGGAGTCGGACAACGAACAATCCGAGTCCCACTCCTTGCCAAGGTGTGCCTCGCCCTTAGCCTTCTTGTAAGACTTCTTCTTTTCCCTCTTGTTCCCTTGTACCTGGTCACTATCATTATCGGGACAATTAGCGATAAAATGACCAATCTTACCACATTTGAAGCATGAGCGCTTCCCCTTCATCTTGGTCTTGTTGGGATGCTCCTTGCGACCCCTTAGCGCCATCTTGAAACGCTTGATGATGAGGGCCATTTCTTCATCATTAAGCCCAGCCGCCTCAACTTGCGCCACCTTGCTAGGTAGCGCCTCCTTGCTCCTCGTTGCCTTGAGAGCAATAGTTTGAGGCTCTTGGATTGGGCCATTCAATGCATCATCAACGTATCTAGCCTCCTTGATCATCATCCGCCCGCTTACGAACTTTCCAAGTATCTCCTCGAGCGTCATCTTGGTGTACCTAGGATTCTCACAAATATTGTTCACAAGATGTGGATCAAGGACAGTAAAAGACCTTAGCATTAGGCGGACGACGTCGTGGTCCGTCCAACGCGTGCTTCCATAGCTCCTTATTTTGTTGACGAGGGTCTTGAGCCGGTTGTACGTTTGGGTTGGCTCCTCGCCCCTGATCATTGTGAATCTCCCAAGTTCGCCCTCCACCAACTCCATCTTGGTGAGCATGGTGACGTCGTTCCCCTCATGTGAGATCTTGAGGGTGTCCCAAATCTGCTTGGCGTTATCCAAGCCGCTCACCTTATGGTATTCGTCCCTGCACAATGAAGCTAGAAGAACAGCAGTAGCTTGTGCATTTTTGTGAATTTGCTCATTAATGAACATGGGACTATCAGTACTATCAAATTTCATTCCACTCTCTACTATCTCCCATATGCTTGGATGGAGAGAGAACAAGTGACTACGCATTTTGTGACTCCAAAATTCGTAGTCCTCTCCATCAAAGTGAGGAGGTTTACCAAGTGGAATGGAGAGTAAATGAGCATTGGTACTTTGCGGAATACGAGAGTAATCAAAAGAAAAGTTCGAATTGACCGTCTTCTTTTTCTTGTAGTCGTTGTCATCGTCCTTTTGGGAAGAGGAAGATTCGTCGCTGTCATAGTAGACTATCTCCTTGATGCGTCTTGTTTTCTTCTTCTTCCCGTCTTTTCTTTTGTGGCCCAAGCCCGAGTCAGTAGGCTTGTCATCTTTCGGCTCGTTGACGAAGGACTCCTTCTCCTTATCATTGATCACAATCCCTTTGCCCTTAGGATCCATCTCTTCGGGCGATTAGTCCCTCACATGAAGAGAACGGCTCTGATACCAATTGAGAGCACCTAGAGGGGGGGTGAATAGGTGATCCTGGGAAACTTGAAACTTAATGCCATAAAACTTGATTAGGAATTAGCACAATAATGCCAAGTGGCTAGAGAGGAGTCTTAGCAAAACACAATAACCACAAAGAGATCAACACAGAGATGGCACAGTGGTTTATCTCGTGGTTCGGCCAAGTCCAATACTTGCCTACTCCACGTTGTGGCGTCCCAACGGACGAGGGTTGCACTCAACCCCTCTCAAGCGGTCCAAAGACCCACTTGAATACCACGGTGTTTTGCTTTGCTTTACTATATCCCGCTTGCGAGGAATCTCCACACTTTGGAGTCTCTCGCCCTTACAAAGATGTTCACAAAGAATCACGAAAGTAAGGTTGGGATGAGCAACACACACAAGACACAAAATCAGAGCAACAACACGCACACAGGTCGCAACAAGAGCTCTCAACACAACCCGAAGAGTACACTACTCAAATGGAGCTCTAGTTGATATCACAAAGAATCGAATGCGCGAAATTGAAGTCTTGGTGCTTAGGAATGCTTAGAGAATGCTTGGTTTCCTCCTCAATGCGCCTAGGGGTCCCTTTTATAGCCCCAAGGCAGCTAGGAGCCGTTGAGAGCATTCCAGGAAGGCAAATCTTGCCTTCTATCGCCTGGCGCACCGGACAGTCCGGTGCACCACCGGACACTGTCCGGTGCGGATCTCTTTCCTTATTTGGCGAAGCCGACCGTTGCAGATTCAGAGCCGTTGGCACACCGGACACTGTCCGGTGCACACCGGACAGTCCGGTGCCCCCTTCTGACCGTTGGCTTGGCCACGCGTCGCGCGCGGATTACGCGGCCGACCGTTGGCTCACCGGACAGTTCGGTGCACCACCGGACAGTCTGGTGATTTATAGCCGTACGCCGTTAATCGCTTCCCGAGAGCGACGACTTCGCCTGTGAATGGCTCACCGGACAGTCTGGTGCACCACCGGACAGTCCGGTGATTTATAGCCGTACATCGCCGTCGAAGTCCCGAGAGCAGCCATTTCGCTCGAGCCAGCCTGGCGCACCGGACACTGTCCGGTGCACCACCGGACAGTCCGGTGCACCCAGACTGAGCTGACTTTGGCTGAAAGAAGCTATCTCCTTTTCAAAGAGATTTTTCCTGTTTCCAGCACTTAGACACAATACATTAGCTTTCAAAACAATGTACTAAGTTTAGAAACATACCTTTAATCTTGATTTTGCACTTAGTCCATCACTTGACATAGATTAACACTTAAGCACTTGTGTTGGACACTAAATCACCAAAATACTTAGAAATGGCCCAAAGGCACATTTCCCTTTCAGTCTGCCCTAGGTAGAGAGCCCACACATCCTTGGCATGCTCCACTCGATCCTTCCACATTGGGTCGTCCTCCTTTTCAGCGGGGAACAGACCAATGGGGTGAGTGGATAGCTCCAAGGGGTGAAAGCCACAAAAGGTCGTCAGCCCGTGGAGAGCAATGGCCTCGATGGTGTCTTCAGCCCGGTACCCAAAAGACTTGGAGCCCAACGAATGCCAGCCTGGCAGCAAGGGATGAGGCTCCAAGGTCATCCTCACCCTACAGCGGGGTACCCGGTGCTCCTCAAACAACTACACCGCGTACTAGGGAGGCGTCGTATAACCGGCTCCCTCCAGCACCTCCCACAAGATGCAGGGAAAACCCTCTCATGCATGTTTGTCCGTGTGGGAATGTATGTTCCCTCCTTCCGAGGATACATGAGAAGTCATCTGTGTAAGGGTAAGCGTAAGCGAAAAAAGAAAAAGAATTAAGAAAATAAAAAGTGGATTAGGGCTTGGTTTTTCTAGGGTTACGTGGAGATCTGGGAGATACGCTTAATCCTTCATTACCGTGTCTCATAGCTTTTAAACTTTTTGACCACTTACTAATTAATTTAATTAAAATGATGCATGCATGCTCGTCCTAAACGACCTCATTTTAACTTATAGGGGTAGAGAAATCTCCATCCTTTATTAGAGTAGCACGTAGGGCACATTCAAATAGCCACCTAGCTACCCATCTAGTATCCTAAGGCTTCACACTCTATGTCCATCCTTATCGCCTTACCGATCTATCCAACATTTGTTTCTAACAAGTTTTACTTTTGAAAAGGATGGTATTTACGATTTACTGATTCCTCTATGGTGGTACGAGCTCCGATACCAGTTGTGGCGGAACCGTCCGAATTATTCCTACTTAAGCGCCTAAGTCCCACCTTAAAAGCTAGACCACACTTAAATAGGAATAAAACGTCAGTCCCTCGGATCTAGTCCAACGAGGCCACTAACAGGATCAAGTACCATGTACTCACTCGAAGGTGAGGCACAGAGCAAATATAATAAAGCATAAAACCAAGTAATAAGGAGTAATTAATTTATTACAACATCATCGGAGTTTTAACAAAAGCAGTGATCATTATTCGGAATGCAGCGGAATAAAACTAACGATAAACAAACGGAGGGATGGGGGAGCCTGGCCCATCACTCCTCTTGCCCTTCCTCTGCCGAGGTAGGGTCCCACTCGATTGTCCAACCTGGTGGCAAGATGGACGGCCAAGTCACTCCAGCAACCATGTCCTCCAGAGAACCTGTAAAATTATGCCGCAAGCAAGGCTGATGTCGGCGTTCCGAGACCGGGGGGTCCTCGAGCCGACGAGTGAGAGTGCCGCGTGCCCCAGCCCAGATGGGTCGAGCGCGTGGAGCGAGCGCAAAGGGGGGAACGGAGTGAGAGAGAGGTCGGTGGCCGGAGCCGGATCGCGAGGGAGTCGGAGAAATTCCCACGGCCTTCGTGTTCGTCCCGCGCCCAGGTCGGGTGCGCTTGCAGTAGGGGGTTACAAGCGTCCGCACGAGGTGAAGGGAGAGGGCGGCCCCGAGAGAGCGCCTGCCCCTGCCTTTCGTCCCCGTGAGGCCAACCTTCTCTAAGAAGGCCCTGGCCCTTCCTTTTATAGTCGTAAGGAGAGGGTCCAGGTGTACAAGACGGGGGTGTAGCAAGGTGCTACGTGTCTAGCGAGGGAGAGCTAGCGCCCTATGTACATGCCCAGGTGGCAGCCAGAGAGATCGTGGCACCCTGTTGGAGTGGCGTCGTGGCTGTTGGAGGAGTAACGGAGCCGGACGGGGGGACAGCTGTCGAGGTGGCTGGGTCCTTGCTGACGTCCTCCTGCTTTCGTAAGGGAGCTGGGGGCCGCCGTCGTCATGATCTAGTGGGGCGCCATCATGGCTTATCTGGCATAGCTGGCCAGATGGGACGCCGGTCTTGTTCTCTGCGACCCAAGTCGGCTCAGGGCAGGGTGATGATGACGCTTCCTGTTGATGTGGCGGTCTCGTATCCTAGGTCGGGCGTCGTGGAGGCTCCTCCGAGGCTGTGGCCGAGTCCGTCCTGCAAGACAGAGACAGACTCCGAGCCCTGGTCGGGCGAGGCGGAGATTATTCGGCAGAGGCCGAGGCGGAGTCCGAGCCCTGGGTCGGGCGAGGCGGAGGTCGCCGTCTTCCGGGGCCTTGGCCCGAGTCCGAGCCCTGGGTCGGGCGGAGCGGAGTTCGCCGTCTTCCGAGGCCTTAGCCTGAGTCCGAGCCCTGGGTCGGGCGGAGCGGAGTTCGCCGTCTTCCGAGGCCTTAGCCTGAGTCCGAGCCCTGGGTCGGGCGGAGCGGAGTTCGCCGTCTTCCGAGGCCTTAGCCTGAGTCCGAGCCCTGGGTCGGGCGGAGCGGAGTTCGCCGTCTTCCGAGGCCTTAGCCTGAGTCCGAGCCCTGGGTCGGGCGGAGCGGAGTTCGCCGTCTTCCGAGGCCTTAGCCTGAGTCCGAGCCCTGGGTCGGGCGGAGTCTCCTATGGCACCACTGGCGAAGTCTGGCCGCCCGTCGGTCTTACCTTTTGCGTTAAACGCCCTGGTGACTCGGTCGGTTGGTGCGGTGATTTAGTCAGGGTTTTCTCCTTATCGGAGGCGGGGCCTAGGGCGAGCCGGGGATGCGCCTGCCGTGAAAGAGGAGACCTCAGGCGAGACGGAGTCATCTTAGGGTCGGCTGCCCTCGCCCGAGGCTAGGCTCGGGCGTGGCGTGGTCAAGTCACTCGTGTGGACTGATCCCTGACTTAATCAAACCCATCAGGCCTTTGCAGCTTTATGCTGATGGGGGTTACCAGCTGAGAATTAGGCGTCTTGAGGGTACCCCTAATTATGGTCCCCGACAGTAGCCCCCGAGCCTCGAAGGGAGTGTTAACACTCGCTTGGAGGCTTGCATCGCACTTTTTTGCAAGGGGACCAGCCTTTCTCGGAGGTACCTTGTTCCGGTGGGTGCGCGCGAGCGCACCCACCGGGTGTAGCCCCCGAGGCCTCGGAGGAGTGGTTTCACTCCTTCGAGGTCTTAATGCCTTGCGCAATGCTTCGGCGTGACTAGCGGTTCCCTCATGCGAGCAGGGCGTAACCCAGGTGCACTGTCGGGGCCCAAGTTCTCGGGCTGGTATGTTGACGCTGTCAACGGTTCGGCCGGAGCCGGGTTTGCGAGAGCAGCCCCCGAGCCTTCGCACGGAGCGAGAGGACGATCAGGGACAGACTCGACTTTTTATATACGCCCCTACGTCGCCTTTCCGCAAGGAGGAGGGGGGGAGTGCGCCATGTTACCCTCGATGGGCACCGAACATGGTGTCTCCGGTGAGCTGCGATCGGGTAATCCGAGTGGACGTCCGTGCCCCGTTCGTTAGGGGTCGGCTAGGGGCCCGGAGGCACGCCCAAAAGTACCTGCGGGTGATCTGCCGGACCCGGTCCCCTAGCGACGGGGTCCGAGGGCTCGTTGCCTCCCTCCGATGGGATTCCGTTACAGAGTCGTTCCCGCTGGTCTCGGAAATGTCCTAGGGTACCTCGGGAGCGCAGCCCGAGCCTTGGTTATGTATCGAACGTACCCCTGGTCATCCCTCGCTCGGCGTCTGAGGCGGCTGTGAACCCTTCGACAGGCCAGCCTTCGAACCCCTGATCAGTAGGGGGCACGGAGCCCTAGTAGCCTGAGGCGGTCATGGAACCTTTCGGGGGCCGACCTTCGAACCCCTGACCAGTAGTGGGTGTCGGGCCCACGCGATCTGAGGCGGCTGTTGAACCCTTCGGGGGGCCAGCCTTCGAACCCCTGATCAGTAGGGAGGCTCGGGGCCTAGTTCCTTCACGGGGAAGGATCCCTTTGGGGTTATCCCCCTTCTCGGTCCCTGTTGCAAGAGATAGAGAAAGAAGGAAAAGGGAAAAAGGGATTCGAAATTGAACTTCGCGGCGTACCTTTCTCGGCGTGGCCGTTTTTGGCGGAGGCGAAGCGCCGCCAGCTGCCCCTGCCAGAAACGTCACCTATTTCGCCGTGGAGTTAATGCGCTGGGGTGAGTAGTTGGCGAGGTCGCCGTTGCGTGCGCGAGCCGTTCGAGGTACGGGTCACGGACGCGTCGTCTTCACGCCGTGAGAAGGGTTCTCTTGCTGCCCCCGGATGGGACGTGAGCCTGGCCGATGGCGTGACCGCTGCCCTCACACGCCCGCCACCGTCATTACTGCCGGCCCATTTTTGACCGCGTTTGACCGCTGCGCCAGGCTGGCGCCGCTGGATCGCAGGCTGGGCGGCCTCGAGTCGCGGTATCGGTTCCGCAATCGAGGAGGTGCGGTGGTGGAGCGAGAGGCGCAGCGGTTCGCATGCAGCGCCTGGCGCGCCAGTTGAACGACGCGTGGTCTTGAGCCGTCGCGCTGGCCTGTCAGGAGTCGGGGAGGCGCGTCCACTTGGCGTGGTTGCATGCCGCTTGCATGGCCGCTCGCCCCCTTTGCCCGTTGGTCTGGGCAAAAGTGGAGCGTCACTTGTAACCGCTGGGCGGTTACGTGCGTCGTGCGCGGCGGTTTGGCTCCCTCTGCTTGGAGCTGGTCTGCATGACAGGCGGGCCCCAGCCCCCACGCCGCGGGGAAGGGCCTTGGAGGCGTGATGGAGAAGACTCAGCCCGTGACGGTTGAGGGCGCTAGCAGGGGGAGTTGCCTTTAAAAGGAGGGCGACCCTCTTCGTGAGGCGACCATGTCTCCTTTCTCCCTTATGCATTGTGTCTCTCCATCTTCCAGGCCCCCGGATGGGGGGAACCGCCGTCTTTTCGCTCCATCGTTGGAGGAACGCGACCCCGCGGGGGTTGGTACCTTTCAGCCATCGTTCGGCTTCAAGGATTTTCATCAGGCAGCCCGGTTGCCCCCCTCGGCTGGGGGTCACCCGAGACGGTGACCAGCAGCCCCTGGGTGGGGAGGAACAAACCGGGCTGCGATCTTGGTCCCACCCTCAGCTTCAAGGATGTTCATCATCCTCGCTGGGGTGGGTGCCGGACTGAGCCGGCGCTCCTCCTCCCGCACGGGTCCGTGGGTCATCCCCTCCCACGACATTCGAGGGAGAAGGCGCTCCCTGGCCCCGCGGGCGGCGCGGACTTCGACGACGCGGGATGGATCGGCGGCGAACGCCGTCACCTCCGGCGTGTCGGGTCCGCTAGCTCGGCTCCGGCGGGCCCCTTTGTCGGGGGGGGGGGGCTGCCGCGCCGTGTACACGGGGGGTCCACCCTAGACACCGCACGCTGCTAGGGCGGCGCTCGTGTTCTGGGGTGGGCCTGCTTTTGCACCAGGGCGGCGGCTTTGCGCGGGGGCCGGTGCCCCACTCATCGGGGAGGATTTGAGTGGGGATCTGGCGGTAAGCAGGCGGCTCCTGGCGTCGGTGCCGAGGTGGAGGCGGCTCGAGAAGTCCCCGTCAGCGACGGGATCACCGCCACCATCGGCGCTTTGGGCCTTCGGCTCTTCGTACTTGTCCTCGCCCCTCGGGTGGCGTTATGGGCGAGGGCAAGACAGCAGCTGTGCCTCCCCCTGAGGTCTGCGCCGCCGCAGAGGGAGGAACCGGAGTTCCGCCTGTAGTGGCACTTTGAGTGCCGGGTTTTTTGTTCATTTCGGCTTTCGGGGCCTGAACATGTATGTAACTCCGGCACAGAGCCGTGTTTTTTCCTCATTTCTGAGCAATAAGACTTGCCTATCGATTGTCTGACTCGCTTCACCAAGCACGAGTCGCCCCGTGTCCAGGTGACGAGTGAGGTATCCGTATCCCGGAGGCGTAGGAATCCCTCGGCTCGGTCGGACCTGTTGTCCGAGGCTCTTCTAGCTTAGTTAAAAAGACCCCTCGGTCGCTCTTCGACGAGCCGAGGCCAGGGGTAGCGATATCAGCACAAGCAGAGGCGTTGTTGGCTCGGAAATGGAACCTGGTTGGCCGGAGCCCAGCTGGGTCGTCTGCTGGCAGGCTCGGCGCCGGAGTTGATTGGCCGAGGCCTCGGACCGAGCTGGCGCCCTCGGAAGGGGTCGGCCGAGGCCCCGGAGGTGGCCGGCCGAGCCGTCCGCTTGGGCCGGATTCTCGGGGAAGCCTCTGGCGGAGATTGCTCGAGCGCGGTGTCGACGTCGTCCTTTGGAGCAGAGGCCTTCGGACCGCGTGGCCACCCGAGGCCAGGTCGGGTCTTGCCGAAGGTGCTGCTGATGCCGAGGGTGTCGCCACCCTCTTCCAGCGCCAAGGTCCGCGCCTGCAGGGTCAAGTCGTCCTGTAACGTGGGCCTTGTGCGGCCGTTGAGGCCAGAACACACACCCTTGTCGCGTTATAAAGCTGTGTCTCTTTTCCTCTTGCTTCGAGTATCTGGACTTTTTGTCGGTAGCAGGGATGTTAGTGCGAGCAAGAGTTGCTTCTCGCGGGAGGTGATGAGTGAGGTATCCGTATCCCGGAGGCGTGGGAGTCCCTCGGCTCGGTCGGCCTCGCCGCTTACGCGTACTTTTACCCATCCATGAGGCCCTGTCACCGACTCGGTCGAGAAGGCTCGAAGAACCTGCTTCAACAGAAGAGCCTTCGTACGTAAAGACTCATTCGATCCGCGGAGTCACCTTATCCGAACGCGAGTTACTTATCACAGAAGGTGACGAGTGAGGTATCCGTATCCCGGAGGCGTAGGAGTCCCTCGGCTCGGTCGGCCTTGGCTGTTTACGTGCACCCCGTCGTTTCTAGGACCCGCTTTTCGAAGTAGTCAAAAAGCACGAAAGATGTTCTGGTAAAAGAGGTTTTTTGTTCGAGGAAAATTTTGACGCAGAGGGGGTTAACCCCCTTTTAGAGGGGGTTAACCCCCTTTTAGCCCCCGAGGGAGGGTCGGGCTCCGCCGAGGCGAGGCCGACCCTTCCTTGTTGACTAAACTTCGCGTGGGTACGGGGTATAAGAACAACTTGGAAACATTCTTAAGGATAGAAGCGACGTAGCTGTTGGATGTTCCAAGCGTTGCCGTAGACCTCGCCTTGACTGTTGGCCAGCTTGTAAGTTCCGGACTTCAGAACTTTGGCGATGATGAACGGCCCCTCCCAGGGGGGCGTTAGCTTATGCCTCCCTCGGGCGTCCTGCCGCAGCCGAAGCACCAGATCGCCCACCTGGAGATCTCGGGGTCGGACCCCTCGGGCGTGGTAGCGTCGCAGGGACTGCTGATACCGCGCTGAGTGTAGTAGGGCCCTGTCCCGAGCCTCGTCCAGCTGGTCCAGCGAGTCTTCTCGGCTGGCTTGGTTGCTTTCTTCGTCGTAAGCCCTCGTCCTCGGGGAACCGTATTCCAGGTCCGTGGGCAGGATTGCCTCGGCCCCGTAGACCAGGAAGAACGGCGTGAAACCCGTGGCTCGGCTTGGAGTCGTCCTCAGGCTCCAGACCACCGAGGGGAGTTCCTTCATCCATCGCTTGCCGAACTTGTTGAGACTGTTATAAATCCGAGGCTTAAGCCCCCGTAGAATCATGCCATTGGCACGTTCCACTTGCCCATTCGACGTGGGGTGAGCTACGGCGGCCCAGTCCACCCGGATGTTGTGATCGTCACAAAAATCCAAGAATTTTTTGCCGGTGAACTGGGTGCCATTGTCGGTGATGATGGAGTTCGGGACCCCGAAGCGATGGATGATGTTGGTGAAGAATGTCACCGCCTGCTCGGACCTGATGCTGCTTAGGGGTCGGACCTCGATCCACTTGGAGAATTTGTCGATGGCGACCAGCAGGTGCGTGTAGCCCCCGGGTGCCTTCTGCAGTGGGCCGACGAGGTCCAGACCCCACACAGCGAAGGGCCAGGTGATGGGTATCGTCTGCAGAGCCTGAGCGGGCAGGTGGGTCTGCTTCGCATAGAATTGGCACCCTTCGCAGGCGCGGACAATTCTAGTGGCGTCAGCCACCGCCGTTGGCCAGTAGAAGCCTTGGCGGAAAGCATTCCCGACGAGGGTTCGAGGTGCTGCGTGATGACCGCAAGCCCCCGAGTGTATTTCCTGCAGGAGGTCCTGACCCTCGGCGATGGTAATGCATCGCTGGAGGATGCCCGAGGGGCTGCGGTGGTAGAGCTCCTTCTTGTCGCCCAGCAGGACGAACGATTTTGCTCGTCGCGTTACCCGCCGAGCCTCGGTGGTTGATGACTCCGGCATCGCGCGGAGGAGCATTGCTGCAGCGACCAGGTCCTGGCCAGTCCCGCCGGATGCGGGTGGCGGTTTGTCCCTGGCATCGTTGGCGATGCGGTGCTGGAGACCTTGGGGCGAGTGACGTATTCCTCCGGCCGGGGGTTGGCTCGCCCATACCTGCCCGATGTTCTGACGGATTGCCTCGAGCGCTCCTGCTCCTTCATCGAACCCGGCCTGCGCCCCGCGGACTTGCTCGAGCTGTGGGTCGTGACCTCCCGCCGAAACGGGGACCACAGCTAGCTCCCGCGGGATGTCAGCGCGAGGCGCTGGCCTAGGGGGATCACCATCCTCCGGCATGCCGAGACAGCCGCCTCCGGAGGGATCCCCTAGCTCGATGTGGAAACATTCGCGACTCAGGCCGCAGTCCTTGTCGCCAAGGCTGCGGCTGCCGTCGGAACAGTCGGAGAGGCAGTAGTCACATGCGGTCAGGAAGTCCCGCATGGCACTAGGGTTGCCAGATCCGGAGAAATCCCAGCAGATGCTGGGGTCGTCGTCTTCCTCGGACCCAGAGGGTCCGTAGGTCGAGACACCCGTCAATCGGTCCCAAGGCGACCGCACAGGAAACCCCAGAGAGGTTGCACTCGCCTCAATGTGAGCGCCCGCCAAAGCGAGATCGCCAGGCGGGCTGAGGCCGAGTCGAAATAACGAAAGATGGGTAGCAGTCGATACCTTTTTGTCGACGAGGAGCGATGAAGTCGCGTCGGGGGCGGACCGCGTCGTCGTCTTGGGTCCGAGGGCGACGTCCTGCAGGCCTTCCGTGAGCGTGCTGGCGTCGTCCACTTGCTCGGAGTCGACGTGTTGCGGGGGGATGGCGCTCGCGTCTGCCTTGAACGCGAGGGCGACGCTTGGCGTGTCCTCCGTCGAGGCGCCGGGGACGTCGATTTGCCCGACAGCCGTCGGAGCGCGACCTCCCGCTCGGCCCCGGTCGCCCTGCCTCCTCCTCCTTCGACGGCGAGGGAGAGGATGGGGCGAGCTCGAAAGTCGTCCTTCCCCTACGCGGGAAAGACGTCGTCGATTCCGCCGCCAGCGGGCGGGCTGTCCGCCATCAATGTCGCCGTCGCGCGGCGGTGGAAGGAGTATCATGTCGTAGTCGCCGTCGAGCGAGATGAACTCGAGGTTCCCGAAACGAAGCACCGTCCCGGGTTGAAGAGGTTGTTGGAGACTGCCCATCTGGAGCTTGACGGGAAATCGAACGTCAACACGCAGCGTGCCCCTACCTGGCGTGCCAACTGTCGGCGTTCCGAGACCGGGGGGTCCTCGAGCCGACGAGTGAGAGTGCCGCGTGCCCCAGCCCAGATGGGTCGAGCGCGTGGAGCGAGCGCAAAGGGGGGAACGGAGTGAGAGAGAGGTCGGTGGCCGGAGCCGGATCGCGAGGGAGTCGGAGAAATTCCCACGGCCTTCGTGTTCGTCCCGCGCCCAGGTCGGGTGCGCTTGCAGTAGGGGGTTACAAGCGTCCGCACGAGGTGAAGGGAGAGGGCGGCCCCGAGAGAGCGCCTGCCCCTGCCTTTCGTCCCCGTGAGGCCAACCTTCTCTAAGAAGGCCCTGGCCCTTCCTTTTATAGTCGTAAGGAGAGGGTCCAGGTGTACAAGACGGGGGTGTAGCAAGGTGCTACGTGTCTAGCGAGGGAGAGCTAGCGCCCTATGTACATGCCCAGGTGGCAGCCAGAGAGATCGTGGCACCCTGTTGGAGTGGCGTCGTGGCTGTTGGAGGAGTAACGGAGCCGGACGGGGGGACAGCTGTCGAGGTGGCTGGGTCCTTGCTGACGTCCTCCTGCTTTCGTAAGGGAGCTGGGGGCCGCCGTCGTCATGATCTAGTGGGGCGCCATCATGGCTTATCTGGCATAGCTGGCCAGATGGGACGCCGGTCTTGTTCTCTGCGACCCAAGTCGGCTCAGGGCAGGGTGATGATGACGCTTCCTGTTGATGTGGCGGTCTCGTATCCTAGGTCGGGCGTCGTGGAGGCTCCTCCGAGGCTGTGGCCGAGTCCGTCCTGCAAGACAGAGACAGAGTCCGAGCCCTGGTCGGGCGAGGCGGAGATTATTCGGCAGAGGCCGAGGCGGAGTCCGAGCCCTGGGTCGGGCGAGGCGGAGGTCGCCGTCTTCCGGGGCCTTGGCCCGAGTCCGAGCCCTGGGTCGGGCGGAGCGGAGTTCGCCGTCTTCCGAGGCCTTAGCCTGAGTCCGAGCCCTGGGTCGGGCGGAGCGGAGTTCGCCGTCTTCCGAGGCCTTAGCCTGAGTCCGAGCCCTGGGTCGGGCGGAGCGGAGTTCGCCGTCTTCCGAGGCCTTAGCCTGAGTCCGAGCCCTAGGTCGGGCGGAGCGGAGTTCGCCGTCTTCCGAGGCCTTAGCCTGAGTCCGAGCCCTGGGTCGGGCGGAGCGGAGTTCGCCGTCTTCCGAGGCCTTAGCCTGAGTCCGAGCCCTGGGTCGGGCGAAGTCTCCTATGGCACCACTGGCGAAGTCTGGCCGCCCGTCGGTCTTACCTTTTGCGTTAAACGCCCTGGTGACTCGGTCGGTTGGTGCGGTGATTTAGTCAGGGTTTTCTCCTTATCGGAGGCGGGGCCTAGGGCGAGCCGGGGATGCGCCTGCCGTGAAAGAGGAGACCTCAGGCGAGACGGAGTCATCTTAGGGTCGGCTGCCCTCGCCCGAGGCTAGGCTCGGGCGTGGCGTGGTCAAGTCACTCGTGTGGACTGATCCCTGACTTAATCAAACCCATCAGGCCTTTGCAGCTTTATGCTGATGGGGGTTACCAGCTGAGAATTAGGCGTCTTGAGGGTACCCCTAATTATGGTCCCCGACAGCTGAGTATACTAATACTCAACTAGACTTACTCGGTGTGAGGAGTCTACTCCTCTACCTCTAGATATGCAGCTGTTTGGCTGAGGGGTTTGGTTTGCCAAGAAGCACTAGCTGAGTCTAAAATCAAGTTTAGCTTTTCAAGTATTAGTGTGACTCTGTTAAGACTAAAGGTATACCTAGCTAATCATACATGGTAGCAATCAACATCTTTTGCCAAATCAACACATTTCCACTTGTTACTCAATGTAGTAGCATGGATCAAGCTGTCTCATTAGCTGCGAGAAGCAGACGATTCGAATCGAGTTTTTATCCTCGCAAGGTAAACCTAAACACACGACGTGGCGAGGCACTCCATCCTCAGACACATCAACCGTCCCCATCGATTCCCCGTCAACAGAAAGGGGCTCACCGCCTTGGCGTACAATACCTCACTAACCCTGACTGTCGTCGTGCAGTGACCGCACGTGTACCCACCATAACCAGAATGGGAGACCATGTCTCAGGTCACGTGAGGAGGGCAATCTGCGGGCAGGTTCACTCAGGTACTAGGCTTACCGATTTACCATATTTCTCGGCATATGTTTAGTACGTTCAAACGCTTGACACACGGTACCATACCTTAATCCTTATTCCAATTTCCGTCTCGTAGACAACGCATCCCCATGGACCGTTGTCCACAGACCATCATCATTCTAATATAAAAATGGATACAACCAACTCCTGATCTCGCGCGAGTGCTCGAAAAATCACTCGACTTCTACCGAGATCCCTAATTAGTAAAGCAGCTACTCGACCTGGCATACTAGTATTCATCCCAAAGGAATCCTGATGTTCATGCAACTAGGCATAAAACCGGGGCTTGCCTTCCAAAGCTGGGGCAGGCAGATCCTCGATGGCAGACTCTAGTGCTAGCTCTTGGGCTACCTTCTAAGCAACTCTTTGCTCCGGAACGAGGATGTATTCCCCGTCAACAAGATTACAGTCTATCGAATGCAATGGATAAGATATATGCATATTAATGACATGGTAATTTGTAAAAGCTATGCATAGTAAAATGGTACTTAAATTTAGTGGTACTCTTAGGGTCTCCTTTGGTTATCCTTAAAGGGTTTTACATCTTTATTTTTGGGGTTTTGAAATACACTAGAAGTTCAGTCATCCTTTAGAGGTTTATTTTGGCTCTTGGAAGATTTAAGGTTTCACCTCACTTTTCTTTTCCAACTTCTTATATTAATTTCACTAATGCTTCTCAGTGAGTGCTTTTACATTGTCATGGAAAGTTAACATTTTTCAAAAATGTTGTAAAAATTACAGTGGGTAAACATTTACTTCTGTGGGTTATCCTAGAAATTTGAGGTTGAAACTAATTCAGATGCTCCTTGTGCAAAATTAACAAAAGTAAGGGTAACAGGGCACTTTAAACTATAGCTCTAATTTGGGTGAGGTTTCTGGACTAAACTTTATTTTTGCCATGCTCCAAAGGTGATAATATGCTTTTGTGCCAAAAATTACAGAAAAAGACCGAATGGGTATTTAGTTATGATTTTCCAAAGTTTAAAGCCAAAAAGGTACTTATAACTAACTTGTTATTTGGAAAATATCAAACAATAGAACTTATATTTTTCTTAGATTCATAATAACATATTATTAGTTATCCCAAGGTTTGGGGTGGGTTCTCCTTAGGATTATTTTTCTAAGGTATTTCTAAGTTTTCATTGTTTTCATGAAATAAAAGGTACCTCATTTCTTTTGCACTAACAAAGGGTCTAACAAAATTTTACAGTGAACTATACTAAATAGGTGAGCTAGCAAAAATGTGGTTGCTCCCTGCTTCTTATTTTAAGATATATTTTCCATTTTCCCTAACTTTGAGCTAAGAATGAGTTTAAATGGTGAACCCTTCCTTAATTGGTGTACTAAGGGGTTTAATATTTTTAAACAGGCTAGGTAGTGGTTTAGTACCTCTCTGATTTTTCTTAACCCTAGTTTAATAGTGTAGCTATTTTTTCCTCTTTTATTTAGATTTTGACCAGTTCATTATTTAAATCAAAACTTTAAAATCTTCTGCCATACTTAGGGTGTTTTGCATTTTTCCTAAGTAGTTCACATTGTTATGAATTTTACAAGCTCTATTTGTATTTAAATGAATAATGTTTAAAAGGTTTTCTGAAAAGCCAGTTTACACTGAGGACCCTAGGTTTTTCCTAAACCAACTCTTTAACTTATGCCCCTGCGCAACTATTCATCCGAGTCTCTGACCATTCAAAACCCCCCCTAACTTCTTTTCCTTCTTCCCCGAGGTCCCTCCCCCCTTTTAAACAGTACCCGCGGACGTAAACAGGGTGGTGTGGCTTACCGGCGGCGAGGGAGGTCTGGCGAAGGGCGGGGTTAGAACTGGGAAGTCCTTGCGGTCACGTCGAGGTACGACTCGTCATCGGTGATGGCCGGAATCGACCGGTCCACGTGCGCAGGCGGGCGAGCTCGTCGGCGGCGTGCACTCCGGCCTATCCACGGCGATATAGTTCAATCCAAGGGCACAGGAAGCTTCACGGGGTGCTAAGGAGTCTACCCGTGCAAGGAATTGAAGAAAGGCTCACCGTGGAGCTCGGTCTACGCTCGCCGGCGATCGGGTGAAGTCCGGTGACCTTGATCCGGTGTCTCCGGCGAGGCAGAGATCGATTCCTTGCTCTGGGAGCTTCACTGAGGCACGTAGAGTCTCTCTCGAGGGTTGGACGGGGCTGGGAATGGCTCGGTTGGCCGGTCTACGATGGTGGGTTCTCGGGCGGCCGCTGGCACGCCGGGCGCAGGGCAAACGCCGGTGATCTTGCGCTCTGGCGAGGTCGAGATTGAGCGGGGGCGTACGGTCGAGGCCTCGGTTGGCTTTATAGGCGTGGGTGCGGGTGTGGGCACGGGTTGGGCTTGGCGTGGCACGGTGCACGCGGGGTCGGGCGCTGGGGCGTGCTCTAGCGATGCTAGGGCGCGTCGAACACGTGGAGGTTTGTTTCTAGCGTTGTTCAAACGTCTGCAGAGATTGCAAGCGTGCGAATCTTGGCAAAAAATCCTGCGTAGACCTCTTCTTGGCACCTATGGCTGTCTCTTGTATGTGAGTTCCGAGGGAGGATACGCCCTAGATCAGAAGATATGCGGACGCCAAATCGGGGTTGTCACACTGTTCACCCCGAGACAAAAGTGGTGTCAAAACATGTCAAACGATTTTGGCTCGGGTTCAAATTTTTCTAGTTGGTTCCTTAGGTATTTTGGCTCCTTTTTGATATTCAGACCAAGTGGTTTTGGCCCCATTAACTAGGTGAACACTTCTGATCTTTAGATTAGGGTTCATTTTTGACTTAGAGAAAATTGGAGAGCTCTAGTGTGCTCTCTACTTAAAGAATGGATTTGGGGTCTTTAAGGGGCCTTTTTGTAATGTTTCCCCTCTGCATTTTATAGATTTTTATGTGTACTTAAACTTTGGTTAAGGGTTAACTCTTTATTTGTGCATTTGCTTAACCTTTCCCTTAATCCAAGGTTTTGGGAGCTAAGGGCTCAAGAAGGGTTTAGGGTTTAATCTTCTCTTGCCCAAGGTGATAATTGCCCAATTTTCTTGGGGATTGCTTTTGTCATGTACATTTCTTAGTTAACCCATGTTCTCTAAGGTTTTGGTGCTCATTCTCCTTTACTTAAACACATGTGATAACAATTCACAAGTGTATGTTGGGAGTTAGGGCCTCATGTAACACCTGGGGTGTTACAGCTATAATTGTATCGAGTGGGGCGAGAGTCTTGTGAGACTGTGATAACCGAGTTTGTGTCACGGTCGCCACCGTGTACCGAAGGGAACGAGGCCCACGGCTTTTCGGCCGGAAGATCGATAGTGGAGACGACAGGGAGCGTTCGAGAAGAGCCAAAAGCGGAGCACCACTTGCGCGTGGAGAAGGTCCGCGACTCCCTACAAAGTTACTCGACCAAGCGGCTTGGCCCTCGCATGAGCTACCCTTTGCATAGGGCACCAACAAGGATTAGTCGGAATCTTGCATGGTTCCGGATAGCTTGGTAAAAATACCGGCATCATCTACGAGAGTTTGCATCTCTACCTTGCTCTTTACCTTCCGCATTTATATTAAGTATTTAAGTTTCAATCTTGCCTTTCTAGTTAGATTATTTAGGATTGAAACTTAGACTTTACGGTAGAGATAGCAACACTTAGATAAAACCTAATTTGTACATTCTAGATTGTTTATTTGCATAGGTTTTGCTCTAGGGATTTAATTGTGGTCTAGTTTAGAGATAGTTTTAGAAGTCCTAATTCACCCCCTCTTAGACGTCACCATTTCCTACAGCAACAACGGTGGCAACGACGGCGATAGCAGCAGTTGTAGCGCTGGTGGTGGATCGCCATTGGCTTAGGTAGCTTGTTGTAGGGGTATTAGTGGTGACTTGGTTGGGCACGCATGCTTCTCTCTCTATATATATATATATATATATATATATATACTACTTATTAAGACGGTAAGGGGTAGGCTGCCATTCCGTGTTCTGCCATTCTCATTCTGCCCTCCCGCAAAGCCCATTCCCATTCCCGGCTGTCATTCCGTGTTCTGTCTTTCTCATTCCCCCTCCCCGCAAAGCTCATTCTCATTCCCATTTCCGGCTGCCATTCCATGTTGTGTCATTCCCATTCCGCCCTCCTCACAGTGTCTTTCTCATTCCTACTCTCACAAAGCTCATTCCCATTTCCACGTGCATCCCACGCCTAGCTAAAATTAAATTAAAAAAACACAAATGTGGCTTCAATGGGATTTGAACCCGCGACCCCTCAAGCAAATGTGCTCGTAGCTACCACTACACCACATGTGTGTTTATGTCAATATTTGTTACAGTAAAAATATCTACTACATCTCTTCCAAATCCCACCTGCTACCCTTGCACAATGTGTAGTAGTAGATAATTATCAACGAGATTACTGAATTATATTTTTGGACGAAGGCAGTAGTATTTAAAGAAGAGCCTTGCATGCAATTTCTTTTGTTTTTATAATATTTTCAACTTAAATTCCTTTTTTATATGCGTGACATTTATTCTCCATAATATTTTTTCATGGATCTGATTTGTAAGTCATTTTCATAAACCAACGCCAAAGATGAATCCATGTTTCTTACATGGAAACCCCGAACAAACACCACTGGCAGGAGGCGCTCGCGTTGGCGTTGCTCATCGACGACGAGAAGAAGCTTGCACTACACCAAAATAGTAAACTTCCTAGAGCCTAAACCCTAGGAAGTTAGCCCTAAACTCTAGGTAGTTAGCTAAACTCTCGGAAGTTAAGCCATCCCGTCGGAAGTTTGGCTCTCGGAAATTTTTTTGTCGGAAGTTAGCTTAACTTCCTAGAGCCCTCTAGGAAGTTAGCTAACTTCCTACAGCCAAAGAAGTCTCTCGGAAGTTAGTAGGTTCTCGGAAGTTAGTAGCTTCACGCCGTCAGCGTCGTCAGCTGATTAACTTCCTACGACTAACTTCTTACGGCTGACTGTAGCCCCTAGGAAGTTAGCTTCCTACGGCTGACTATAGCCCCTAGGAAGTTAGCTAGCTAACTTCCTACGGCCCAATAAGCCTCTAGGAAGTTAATTTAACCAACATTACAAATGCTGTTTATTTTTATTTTACACCACATTCCACATTATAACAAATATATAGCACAACATATTTTTCACATAAAACATCTCACACACAATCAAATAACAATATTTAAATCCATAGTCTCATCAATTACATTACAAAAGTCTCATCCATAGTCATAATAAGACACATCTCATTCAGTACTAATAAGAGACAATATCTCATACATAGTCATAATAAAAGTCTCAAGTATGAGAACACAATAACATATAGTAGGACACCTGTGCGGATGCTTGCATGAAATAGCTGACGATCCTATGGACGTCGGACACTGTGTGCACTCCTTCATGCATGTAGCTACAATCGATTGAGAATTCATTAGCCCTCTTAATAACGGTGGACATTTTACGACAACCCTCGCGCGCGCTCGATCCACTTAGTATTCAGCACTTTATAGATTTTTCCCGTTCCAATTCAGTAATCTGAACACACACAAAAAAACAGAAAAAGGGTATATTTAGCCATGGAATGAAACCCTTATTATTACTCAAAAGGAAGATTAGCACATCTTTATTATGAGGGATAGTCTAATAGAAGTTGACTGTAAATTAGGGATGGCAGATAAATATCAAAATTCAAAAGTTATCATTATCCCAAGATTAATGCTAGACAAAGCACAGATACAAAGATATGACTCAAGGGATGTTGGCAACCATTTGAACAGTATAAACATAGTATGCAACAAAAGTCACTTGATTGAATTGTAACAAGTATAAAAAGTATCAGGAGAATTAGGAAGATAAGCGCCAAAGTGATGTACCAAAGAATGAGTAGTTGCTTTTGGAGAAAGGCCAACATCCTGGATTATGATTATAGCTTCGCCTAAACCTTTAGCCGCAAGAATCAATTGAGAACATAAGGCTTTTCCTGGATGTGTAACTATTTGCACCACATGTGTGTCATTGGTAGAAGCATCTAGGGAGCATGTTCCACCACTTACAATCAGATTTTCCTGTGGCTCAAATGTATAAGAGCATAAATAGCAAAGGGGGCTTAAATTACTTCAGACCATGAACAGGATATACAAGAAGTGAGCAAAAGTTCACCTGTGCTTCAGGATGGAAAACTAACAAGACATATTCAGGGGTGACTCTTAAGGAAGAAACAATCTGTATAAACATAAGCTGAGTGAGACAAGAACTTAGCGAAATTGATAAAAAGTATTCAAGCGAAGAGAAGATGAATTAGCGAAAAATCTTCCATTTACATGTATACTCGCAGCAGCTAGACGTATATTTCTTCCGTTGGAGATTACAATGGGTGATTCTTGCAATCTATCTGGACCACGGTCAGCTTTCCTAACAGCTTCCAATATATCAAGTTGGTTTTCTGTACAGTCAACAGAAACCATTTAGTAGGCTGGGAACAGTACAAAAACTTTCAACACGGACATGTTGTACTTTTAAGGATTATTAAACTGAATTTTAATGAAAAGAACAAGAAAGTATCATTCATTTGCTATCAATGTTATTTCTGATGGGAAGTCACAAATAACAGTGAACTCTGATTTGGAAATTGCAGGCACAGGATGATCTTTACCAACCATGTTCCCACGTGAAAACATCAATTTCTAAAAAAGTGAATTAAATTAAATATATTTCAGTGAATCAATTCACCAGAATATATTGCAATACGCAGTTCATAAACAAAAATGCAAAGATCCATTTGAAGTACTTACATAGCTCACTTTGCTTAGGCAAGATACTCGATATAGTCCACTAGATAGTTTCTTCACAGCGGTAGAACTAATAATATGAGCTGCTGCTGTAGCACGAACATCAAAATCTTACATAATCAAACCAAAATCGGTAATATAATTAACTTGGTGCTCTAAATCGAACCTGGACTGTCCTATCACATATTCTTTGTGTGGAGAGGAAGTTATGTTTATTTCCTAGAGGTATCAGTTGCCTCTCGGAAGTTATTTATTTTCTACGGTTTGTTATAAAAGCTGTAGGAAGTTAAAAAACCGTAGGAAGTGTATGATTTTGGTGTAGTGTTGGTGACTGCCAGTTCGACCTCTGGAAGCAGTCCTACGTGTCCGCATGCGCCGCTGTGTTCGGCAAGCTCCGGCGCAGCCGCCGCTTGGACGTGGTCTAGAGCGGCTGCACCACGCTGTCCATCTTTAAACAGGGGGACCTTATGGTCGTCCCCAGCTCTGGCGACTCTCGGGTTGTTCTAGGAACCACATCCGACGATGGCGCTGTCACGCCGTCCAGCTCATCATCTATCTGAAGCTCAACCTGCCACGTAAGTCGCTACTGGCCGGCCATGAATTCTTGTGCGCTAGGACGACGGCCGTTGCTGACGTTGTGTGAGTTATGAAACATTTATGTATGACCAGGATTACAAATAAATTATGAAACATTTTCTTATAACAATATAAGACACATTTTGTATATAAGTTATCATGTTATTATTTGTTCCCGTTGCAACGCACGGGCACTTACCTAATATATATATATATATATATATATATATATATATATATATATATATATATATATATATATATATATATATATATATATATATATATATATACTTGTGTTTGAATGCTTGTCCAGTTGCTTTCCCTTTTCACTTGTTTCTACATTCGACCGTTGTTTCTAATGTCATGCTTGGTGGTTTCACTCGTTCAACTAAAAGTCTGAGTCATGGCGATATAACGGGTCCTCAGTCTGGAAGTGAGCGATCAATTGCTAAATCTGTTCTGTATTCTTGTACGCACTGAAATCTATAACATCCAAAATCCTATTTTGTGAGGTATAAAAAGTTCTCCAAAGATTTAAGAATAAAATGACTTCCAATAACAATTTCATTCCTTTATAGAGTATATTTCTCTAAACTAAATACATAATGATAACTAAGAATTGGATATTCAAAACTTAGATCCAAATCTTAAAACTTAAGGTTGGAACAATAAATAAATAAATAAAAGACTTCTAATCTATTCTTTCTCTCCATAAACTATATAAGTTAAAGCACTCCTTAAAAATATTTGAATTAACATAACTCATATAAAATATTATATATTAATAATCATTTTATATAAGTAGCTATTAAGTTGGTCCCATATTCAAATATAATGTTTCCCTAAAAATAATAATGTGTGGGTTTCATAATGAAAAACATTTTAAAAAAAATAAATACACAAATAAATTAAACAATTATGTTTTGCATTCATATTGGTATTTTATGGAATGAGCATTTGAACTTATAATTTGAATTGAATTTGAAAATTTAAATAAGAAAACAAAATATAAATTAAAATAGAAAAAAGAAAACAAAGATGAGAAGTCAGACCTTGTTGTGGGCCTAAACCTTCCTCGACCCAACTTCAGATCGGTGCCAGCCCAACTATGGATTGTGTCGACAGCCTAACCCCACCTCGCGGTCGCACCACTACACTCGCTCGGCGACTGTCTCGGGGGACCCAACCAGCAGGGACACATCCACACGCACTTGGTCAATGACTGTTGGGGCCTAGTAGTCAGCTCCCTCCCCATCTCGGTCGCGAGCTCATAACAGATCGCCAACTTCCGTGCGACGCCGGCTGGAGTTCGTTGTGATCCGTCCACCCCCCCCCCCCCCTGGTTCGAACTTGGTCCCTTCCGGTGTATAAAAGCCTGGGCCCCGCAACCTCCTTCACCATAGATGAAGGGAACCCGTGGCGCCATCGTGCCGCTTGGATTAAGGGAGGTGAAGCTGCTGTCGTTGTTCGTCACCTCCACCTACGCTCGGTGTCTATGGATGGGTCAGGAGAGCCGCTGGTATGCGTGGTTTGTGATTGGGCAAGACCTCGACCACGGACCCATCGATGTCCAGTAAATTGCTCATCGGAGATCCTAATCGCCGCGGTGCCGCTTTCCATCGTGGCCAGCATTCCCTGCCGCACCACCAATGGTAACTTGCCTTCACCAGGGTTCGCAATCGTCTGCTCTCTGTGTAGCATCATTTGAATAGGAATTTTGGGCATTGGGTCGTCGGGGGTCTTTCTGCCATGGTTGGGCGGCGCCATCACCTGGTATGAGCAAGCGAAGAAGATAACGCGCCTGCCTTAGATCTGGCTTTGGACGGTTCAGATTAAAACGTAGATATCTTTTCGCTTCATTAAACCATGGCCATAGATCAGTGGATGTGCGGGCATGTTTTGGCGATGGGATTTTAAAATCACGACCATCGATCCTCGATCAGGCGGTCACCGCTACTTACCTGTTCATTCAGGTTAGGGCTAATCTATAACATTGAATTATATCGGGCGACTAATATTAAATGATACCCTTTCGCTTTGGCATGTTTGCTAAAGCGCCCCTGCAGATTTTGGGAAATCAACCCGTTGTCTGATCAGGTGTAGAATAATTGAGGTTGTGCCCTGGAATTTTAGGAAACAACCCATGTGCTCTTGTATTTTTAGATCCACAGCCCCGGGTTATTAATAGACCGAATAGAGTAGTATAGAAAATAATTTCTAGTGTAGAAATAAATCTAGAATCTTGATTAATTCATAAGTAATTCTTTTTAACTCTAAATTGATCCATTCCAGTTGTATTAAATTCATAACAATATTGTTTATCATCTGGTAACCTTATTTTGTTATGAAACATAGGTAGAAATTATGCACTTAATTTCTTTTGTATCCAACACTTAAACCTTCGGAAAATCATAACTTTATAACCGTAACTCCGAATTTAGGGGTTCTCGAACTTACGATCTCGTTACGATGCGTAGAACATTATTATACAGTTTGTTCTTATGTTTGGTGTGATGTTAATTTTGCCTATACCATATTTATTTGTATTGCTACGAATAGCAGCGAGGTTATGAGTTACTTGAAGACCAACTTGGTTTCTAGGAATCTCGAGTCTAAGGCAAGTTGTGCCCTTAATCACTTTTTTTACCTAATAATGTTACTGTTAATCACTATGACATGCTCAGGTTAATTTGATAGGACCTAATAGGTTTCCCTAGCATTGTTTATCCCCCGCCTTGCAAACAGATGAATTATTGCATAGATTTGCTATTGTTGTACCTGGTTTTGGGAAACTAATGTTTTATTATGATCATGTTCCAATTATGTTGTTGTTTAATTATTGTTCATGATAAGATCATATTGTTAATTGGAACATGGAGAACCACCCGGAAAAACAGTTCTACCACAAGGGTGGAATGAGACACCCTTCACCAAGTAATTAGGAAAGCTAGAGAGAGATTACCTTACCCGGAAGGGGCAAGCGGGGAGGTGTCGCTGCTAGATTATAAGGAGGTCCTCGGGTTGAACTGTGTGTAAAGCTTTTTAGACGAGGGATTCTTGTGCTTCCTTCTTCCTGAATCCGTAGCGGGTTTTCTCGAACTAGTGGAACTTTGGAAAGGCCTCGTAGTGCTACCTGAAAGTCACCTAGATGGGGCTGAATAGGCGAAACCTGAAAGTTATAATCTTTGAACATGCACTATACCTAGGGTTAATGTTAGAAATAATTCGGAGTGTGGAAGATTGTTCCTCTTGCTATGAGTTGCTCAATCAATGTGGATAACTTTGGGAGCAAACTCAAAACAATATGAGCAAGGGAACTTTAGAGAGAGAGGAGAGGGAAGAAACAAGTCAAGTGAAGATCAACACAAATGAACACGGTGATTTGTTTTCTAAGGTTCGGATCCAAAGAACCTAGTCCCCATTGAGGAGGCCACAAAGGCCGGGTCTATTCCAACCCTTTCCCTCTCTCAATCGGTCAATTAGACTGGTCGAGCGCTTCTTCTTAATCTCACAGGTCACTAAGACCCCGCAAGGATCAATACACAATTAGGTTTCTCTTGCTAGCTTTACAAAGCACTTAGAAAGAATTAGAGTGAGAATAAGAGAGAAATCCAAGCAACAAGAGCAACGAAAGAAACACAAATACCCTCTCTCAAGTCAATAAGCACTTGAGTTGATTTCGGAACTTGGAGAGGATTTGATCCTTTGATTGTGTCTTGGAGTGTATGTCTTTGCTCTAATATTGAATGTGAAGGTCTGAAAACTTGGATGGCTTGAATGGTGGTGGTTGGCGGGTATTTGTAGCCCCAACCACTATTCCAACCGTTGCTCTCGATGGGCACACTGGACAGTCCAGTGGTGCATCGGACATGGCACTGTTCACTATCCGGTGCATGCCACATCAGCCGACCGTTGGGGTTTGGAGCGGTTGACCATTGAAGTCATTTATCCTCTTGCGGCATCGAACAGTCTGGTGGCACACCGGACAGTCCGGTGCGTTCTGACTTGGCAGTTCTGACTTCTAACTTCTGCACTATTCACTATCCCTCCGTTAGCACAGTCGACCATTGGCGAAGTTGACTGTTGCTCCGTTGGCTCACCGGACAGTTCGGTGGCACACTGGACAGTCCGATGAATTTTAATGGAGTGGCTCTGAGAAAACCTGAGAGTGGCCAGTTCGCGAGGTGCCTCAGCCTGGGCACCAGATAGAGTCCGGTGCACACAGGACAGTGTCCAGTGCGCCACTGGCTGCACCAATACTTGTTTTTACTCTAAACTTTGTAGAGTTCCCCAACACATTTTCTTTGTTGGTTTATGTTGAACTTTATGCACCTGAGATAAATGACAACTAGGCAAACTAGTTAGTCCACGTGGTTTGTGATGGACGTCAAACTCCAAAATCGATTATAGGAAATGTTGGGGGCCTTCGTCTTCCGAAGGTCCTCAAAAACATGATTAACAATGTTTCTATGTATAATATATGCACAGGAACCTTCGGACATAGAACGAAGCTGTATATTATATGAAAAGCATGGTCAAGACGAAGGTTCAGCTAGCTCCGAAGCTACCCGCAAGGAAGCTTCGGCTCAGCAGCAGGAAAAGGAACCGACTTAAAGAGGAAAAGGCTATTTAGCCCTCGATAGATTGTCCTTATGTCAATAGTGAACATGAAGGGCATGAATATAATTGTACACAGGCTATGTCCTGTGTTTATAAATAGATGAACAGTAACATCGTACTGTTCACGCTGACTTGTATTCGCTTGTGCATCACATTTGGACTTTTGCCTTCTGTCAAGCCAAAGGTATAAATGTAATTCAATATTGTTCACTTTCATTCATAATGATTTAATTAATATATATTAATGATGTCATATGATTATTCGAGTTATCTCTCACGTCTCATATGCTTCTTCTTTCATTAATTTATACTGCGATGATGAAGATATGTCCCTCATGACCTTTGTCTGAAGATCATTATATCCTACGGGAGATAATGTTTCAAAGGACGAAGGGCATTAACCGTTGACATTTTGTGTTGCCTTGTTCTTAACTCATAGCATTTGAGAACAAGTGACCAACATTGGTGCCCACCTCCGGTGAACTCATTTGACCACCTTCGGCAAACCGCGATCTTCGTCATGCCGCCAAAGAAAGCTTCAGGGCTAGGGGCTGCACTGCAGCCACTGGACGTCAACCAGGACACATTGCGTGAAGCTCGAACTCAAAAGAGGAAGGCTACAAGTCCGACACCCAAGGAGGAGGAGCTGAACCAGGAGATAAGGGATCTCTAAGCTATCCATCAGCAGGTTGAAAGGAAGAGAGAGAAGATGCTTCGTCTTACCGATCTATAGAAGATGATCGATGAAGCTGCTGAAGAAATACGTCATCTCACTCAAAATGACCAGGACCGAAGACCTCCACAAAGAGAGCTTCGTCAAGACAATTCTTACAATGATGATGATTGGTATGACAATTTCTATCATGGAAATTTTGCTTATAATGATGCTTCTCCTCTATCAGTAGAACTGCAGGCTACCCCATGGCCCCCATCATACAAGCGACCCCAACTTCCCATGTATGATGGGCACTCAGATCCGAAGCAGTTTCTGATGAGCTACGAAGCAACTATATCTTCGTATGGGGGCAATACCGCAGTCATGGCGAAGTCCTTCGTCATGTCAGTCCAAAGTGTGGCACAGATATGGTACTCTTCTCTCCAGCCAGGGACAATCACGTCATGGCAGAAGCTTAAGGACATGCTGATCACCAGTTTTCAAGGGTTTCAGATGAAGCCAGTCACTGCTCAGGCCTTGTACCAGTGCACTCAAGACCATGAGGAGTACCTTCAGGCATATGTCCGAAGGTTTTTACGCCTGAGAGCACAAGCGCCTACGGTACCCAATGAAATCGTCATTGAGGCCATGATCAAAGGTCTTCGACCAGGGCCTATGGCTCAATACTTCGCCAGGAAGCCCCCCAGACTCTAGAGAAGCTGCTTCAGAAAATGGATGAGTACATCTAGGCTGATAATGACTTCCGCCAACGAAGAGAGGAAGCTTACAGATTTTCTGAGATGACTAGGGGCTTCGGAGGAAGAGTCCACCCTAGGCATGTCAGATCAATCCACAGCTCCAGTCAGAATGATGACAAAGGAGGCCAGTTTCAGAGGCCACAACACAGTTCACAATCTTCAGGACAGCAGCAAAGCTCCTTTAGGCCACCAGCTTCAAGGGGCCGAGGCAGCAGGGGCTTCGGGGGTAGATATGGGGATCAGCCCAAAAAAATCTATTGCTTATTCTGTGGTGAAGACAAGGGCCATACGACAAGGACATGCCAAATCACCATTGTTGGGGCAAATGCGGAGGCACTACCCTTTGCTCCAAGCCTTTGTTAACCTCGCTGCACCAACAGAGGCAAAACGACCGGGCGAGGTCCACCGGCGAGGTCCACCCTTTGTCACCAATACTGCAAGACGAAGGCCTACGACGGAGTTGCCCCTTCCCTCGTCCTCACCCAACCTAGAGGCCCACATGGGATTCGGCCCATTGTAACAGGCCTGCACGGAGAAGTGTGTTACGGGCCTGATTTGTAATGGCTTTTCTATAATGACAGTCTGTAACCCTCCCTTATGGGAATATTCCGGGGATAGACCAGGTGCCTGAGGGCACATGCGTCCTTACATCAAGGCGTTGGGCGCTCAGGCGCCTATAAATACCCCCATACAGTGCCCTTAAGAGGCTGAATTTAAGAGAGCAATCACCATCTCGAGTTAAACCCTTGTTTGCATTCTTTTCACTCCCCCGTTGGATCATCTTGCCGTGTGGAGCAAGTTCCCAACATTTGGCGCCCACCGTGGGGCTCGAACCCACGACCACAAGGTTAAGAGCCTTGCGCTCTACCGATTGAGCTAAACAGGTTTTTGTGGAGAGCAAGTTCCCAACAACCATCCAAAAGCAAAAAGAGATCGCCGAAGCAGAAGCTCGGCAGAATCAGCTGAAGTAGGTCCTACATACTGCTTCGTGCCATTCTCCCTACATACCAGAATATGTGGGCAATCAACCTGCAGCTTCTGTCGCTTCAGCAGGACATTCACAAGCTTCTTGGCCTCAGCTTCCACCGCCACCACCATTGCAACCCACTTATACCCGAAGCCAACAGCCAGAAGGGCACCAGCACCCCCCAACAGCAACGTGACTTTAGGGAGGAGTCTGAAGCTCGTACAGTTAACAGCACTGTACCAGAATCAAAGCACATATACTGAGCAATATCCTATTTCTGAAATACTTTTATTTTCTATGCCATTTTGCTTTCTGTATAAGGAACAAGCAATGAAAACTTTGTTTTAATTTGTTGTAATAATTCTACCTGAACCAGAATGAAATATATCTGCTTCATAGATTTACGAAGCTCAAAAGTCATTCCTAAGAGAATGCAAAGCCAACATAAATGAAGCTACAAAAGTCGTTCCTAAGGGAGCGCAGCGTAAGTCTTTTGTTCAAGAGTCGTTCCTAAGGGAATGCAGAGCTAAGGTCGACGAAGCTACAAAAAGTCGTTCCTGAGGGAGCGCAGTGTAAGTTTTCTGCTCAAAAGTCGTTCCAAAGGGAATGCAGAGCCAAATACCGCCGAAATATAAGGCGAAGAAGTTCAAAAGTCGTTCCTAAGGGGATGCAGAGCTTGTGTATTCCAGTATGGGCGTGTGGGTGTGTGTCTTCGGCATCCTCATCATTTTGCATCATATCATCACATCATTTCGCATAACATTGCCTCATACATCATACTGCATTAACGGCACAAGAATCGGATATGAAGCCAATCTTCGGCAAATACTTTGTCAAAATAAAAATGTGTTAAGGCACGAAGTAAGCTTCGGGAAATACAGTTTTACCAGCCTTATCATAAGAAGGGATCTTTTTCTTTACGAAGCATGAAAAGAAGGGAAGGTGTTTTTTCGCCGAAGGCTTAAAAATGGTATGTGTGTAAATTTCATGCATCGCAAAGAAATAAATTGCAATAATTTACATATTCGATTCAAGGTCGCATACATCAAACGTTACACAATTTCATTACAAAAAGAGGTCTAATCTTCCTTTATTAGTTCTATACATCAAGCTTCTCAAAATGATTATTATAATAAAACCTATTCCTCTCTAAGGACTTTTTCTGCAATTTTGTTCAGTAATTTGTCAACGACTTCGTCGATAATAGATTCAGTCGTGCTTATGATATCCAATGATTCTTTCATCTCTGGATCAGCTAGGGGATCGTACGGTTCCGGTGGCGGGGATAGTTCAGTTGAGATAGGAAAACACATTTAGTTCGAAGCCATAAAGCAAGTACCAAAGATAATAATCAAGAAATAGTACCTATACGCCTTTCGCGTTCTGCAGCTTCTTCAGCTCGCTTTGCTTCTGCCTGGGCGTCGTGGGTATCTTTTTCACTCTTTTTTATAATCTCGTGGGCCAGCTCTCGGCCACCGTTCACCCAGACACTGTTATAAAATTTCCCACCCATTAAAGTTGCTTCGGCTGAAGGATCCTTCGTATCATCTACAGAGAAGGCAGCTTCGGCTTGGGCCATGGCCTTAACATGATCACATCCGGCCTTCTCCAGGATAGCTAAAATTCCTCGTGCACCGGAAAACACGCAAATATCCCCACGATCACTTAAAATTTCCTCGAAGGCTTTAGCTTCTCCACTTATCCATTCAACAACGCCTTCGGGTCGCCTCGTATGACGTTTTCTTCAGCAGAATAGGCGCCCACTTTGGCGAAGCTAGTTTTTAACTTCTTTACGCATTCCAAGGATTTTTCAAAACACCTTTCCTTGGATTCGTGAAGTTCTTCAACATTTTTATCTAGCCTAATTTTCCAATATTCACAGATTTCTTGATTAGCCTATGCAAGCGCGCAGTTCTCTTTAGCTTCGGCCAACTGTCTCTGAAGGTCTTCAATTTTGGTTCTCTAGGCTTCGGCCTGAGCTTTGTAATTAGCCTCGTCTTCCTTTACTTTGTTCACCAGTGAAATTAAAATTTTGACTTTCTCTAGACCTTCGTTTCTCAGTTCAATCACCTCAGACCAAAGGTTGTTAAGAGCCATTGTACAGCTTTCGTCTTCGGCGCTCTTCTGTGCCCTTAAGGCATTACTAAGAATTAGGCCCTGCAAAGAAGAAAAATTTTTTAGTATGACATTAACATATTTTATTTTCTAACTTCAAAGCTAACTTTTATTCCTTTATACTGTTGTATGCGAGGCTATCAACGAGATCATCCTTTGACATAACCGAAAGGCCATCTTCCAGCTTCGAAAATCCCATAGTTTTAGCTATCTCCCGGCAAACGGATATTTCTTTGTTGTCCGGGAGGCCATATAGGAAGTCATCTTCGTTACTGCCATTGAACACTAAGGCCCCCTTCGAATATTTTAGTCTTTGGGCGTAGTGTCTGGCTTCTTCTATTTCTTCTTCGGATAAATTCTTCCCCGAAGCCTGTCGAATGATGTAGTCAACATCTTCGACCGGAGCTTCGGGAGTAGGAGCTTTGGTTTTTTCTGATACAATTTGCCCTGCTGTTTTGTCCTTGGGAGCGGCAGGCTTCATTTCGATGGGCACTGAATGCACAGCTTCAGTCTGAATTTTCGCAGCTTCGACGGTTTTTTTTGGTAGAGGCAGGAGTTAAGGCCTTCGTGGTCTCTATAACAGCGTCTAGTACGCTGGCCATCCTCCTCCTCTTGGGAGTTGTAGCAGGAGTTTTTTGCACCTTCGGCAAATCTGCCTCTACTGGTGGGCTCAGGATTTCTGGCGCTTTTATCACTTTCTCCACCTGTGGCTCTTCGGCCTTATCATCTTTAGCTTCGGCTGGCCTGACTGTAGGCACCTTTGGCACTACAGTCGGCTCTTCTGCGCTCTGCGCAATCGAAGCAGTTTGTCTTGCTTCAGCAGCTGAAAAGGACCCTTCACCAAGTTCAGGCACCATGGCTGGTTCAATGTATCGTGGCGGGTGGGTCAAGACCTTCAACTTTTTGCTGTTCGGCACAGCAGTAGCGGCCGAAGCGATAGTTTTCCTCTTCTTCCCTTGCCTTTGCAGCGGGTAGTGATAGTCAGGGTATACAAAGCCGATGGCATCAAATACTCTATTTAATCTTTTCTTCCCTCGACCCCTGAAGGCTGCGGACAAGGCGTCATCTTCAGCCCTGCTATATACTCCAAGTAGCTCGTCGCTGATAGCCTCAATACTTTTCAGCCAATCATCATTTGGCTCATCAAACCGGTCTTTGAACCTGAAGGTATATTTCAATCGAATCAACCCACCTTCAGTTGACTCGGTAGTAGTATCCTTTGGCATATCCCAATTTTCCACGAGTGGCCATATTCTGTGCGCTATGTGCTCTTGAACTATATCCCTTGTGCCAATGAAGGTACAAACGTTGCTAAAAGCCTTTTGACATGCTTCGTCATTCTGATCCATTGCCACCTTCAGCCTTCAAAGGCCAAAACACGACCAAATAGGGTGTTGGATGATTTCCCTAACGTCTTCTCTTTCAATCAGATCATTCTTGACATAAAACCATTCTTCCATCCAGGCCCTAGGCCATCTTTTTCGGAATGTGGGAACTAGATGGCTTGCATTGGATCGGGCAACGAATCCGTAACAACCGAAGTTGTTCTGATACTGCTCTTTCCTGGTGGCCTTCGTCTCGTACAGAAGTTCATGCATGCTACAAAAACACTTCGTGCTTGGTTCCAACCCTTGACTTCTTACAGCCCAAAGAAACAAACCCATTCTGATTATAGCTTCAGGGGTAAGTTGATGAAGAAAGATTTGAAATGTCTTCAACACTTCAACCAGGAACCTGCTCAATGGAAATCGAAGCCCTGCTTTCAAAAAGCTTCGATAGATAACCACCTCATTTGCTTCAGGAACAGGAGCAGCGCTGTCACCTCCAACCCTCACAATAGTCATATCACGAAAGTATCTTTCTCTCATGGCATCAACGTGACTTTGTTTGATAGTCGATTTTTTCGAAGATGGTATGGCTTGGTCGCCATGGCCGATCTTTAGAATCTTCGTCTCCACTTTCTGCATCATACTCATCACTATCGTCGGAGTCCTCAGACACATCCGCCAGTATTTCTCTTGTAATTTTTTCTGTGTTTGTCTTTGCCATGGATTCTAAAAATCCAGAAATAAAAGGATCTGCAGCTTTCTTCTTTTCATAAAGCTTCTCTTCCTCAGTCATATTCCTTTCCTCAGTCAGCTTCATCTCCCCGGTCGCTTTCTTCTCCTCAGTCATCTTCTTCTCTCCAGTCATCTTCTTTTCAAAATTTGGAGCAAACGTGTCTTTAAACCGAAGTTCTAAAGACTCAAAAATCAAGCAAGAGCTAGTGAGCAAGAGCTAAAAGTTTGAGAAAATAACGCAAACGGCAGAAATGGCGTACCAAATACTGCCGCTATGGTTCATATTTATACGCCCAGTGTTTTGCCACCTGGTGGACCCCGTTTATCATTGACTGTTGCTATTCTAGCAAAGGGAAGGTGTTTTTTCGGACCTTCGGCTTAAGGCCTTCGTTCACGTCGCAGTCTAAATTCGTTGTTATAACAAATTAACACTGCGAGGGGCTACTGTTGGGGGCATTCGTCTTCCAAAGGTCCTCAAAAATATGATTAACAATGTTTCCCAAGTATAATATATGCACTGGAACCTTCGGACATGGAACGAAGTTGTATATGATATGAAAAGCATGGTCAAGACGAAGGTTCAGCTAGCTTCAAAGCTACGCGCAAGGAAGCTTCGGCTCAGTAGCAGGAAAAGGAACCGACTTAAAGAGGAAAAGATTATTTAGCCCTCGATAGATTGTCCTTAAGTCAATAGTGAACATGAAGGGCATGAATGTAATTGTACACAGGCTGCGACCTGTGTCTATAAATAGATGAACAATAACACTGTACTGTTCACGCTGACTTGTATTCGCTTGTGCGTCACATTTGGACTTTTGCCTTCTATCAAGCCGAAGGTATAAATGTAATTCAATATTGTTCACTTTCATTCATGATTATTTAATTAAGATATATTAATGATGTCATATGATTATTCGAGTTATCTCTCACGTCTCATATGCTTCTTCTTTCATTAATTTATACTGCGATGATGAAGATATGTCCCTCATGACCTTCGTCTGAAGATCATTATATCCTACGAGAGATAATGTTTCGAAGGACGAAGGGCATTAACTGTTGGCATTTTGTGTTGCCTTGTTCTTAACTCATAGCATTTGAGAACAAGTGACCAACATTGGCGCCCACCTCCGGTGAACTCATTTGACCACCATCGGCAAACCGCGACCTACGTCATGCCACCAAAGAAAGCTTCAGGGCTAGGGGCTGCACTGCAGCCACTAGACGTCAACCAGGACACATTTCATCCAGGGGCTTGGTAAAGATATCGTCTAATTTGTTGTGGGTGCTAACATAAGCAATTTCGATATCCCCTTTTGTCGGTGATCTCTCAATACCAGATGTCTATGTGCTTAGTGTGGCTGTGTTCGATGGAATTATCCACCATGCAGATTGCACTCTCATTATCACATAGGAGAGGGACTTTGATCAACTTGTAGCCATAGTCCCTAAGTGTTTGCCTCATCCAGAGTAATTGTGCACAACAATGGCCTGCAGCAATATACTCGGCTTCGGTGGATAGAGCTATTGAGTTTTGTTTCTTTGAAGCCCAAGACACCAGAGATCTTCCCAGAAACTGGCAAGTCCCTGATGTGCTCTTCCTATCAACTTTACATCCAGCATAATCGGCATCTAAATACCCAATTAAATCAAAGGTAGATCCCTTGGGGTACCATAGCCCAAACTTAGGAGTGTAAACTAAATATCTCATGATTCTTTTCATGTCCCTAAGGTGAACTTCCTTAGAATTTCCCTGGGACCTTGCACACATGCATATAGAAAGCATAATATCCGGTCGTGAAGCACATAGAGTAAAGAACCTATCATCGACCGGTATACATTTTGATCTACAGATTTACCTCCCGTGTCGAGGTCGAGATGCCTGTTTGTTCCCATGGGTGTCTTGATGGATTTGGCATTCTTCATTCCAAACTTCTTAAGTATGTCTTGAATGTACTTAGTTTGGCAGATAAAGGTGCCCTCTTTGAGTTGCTTGATTTGGAATCCAAGGAAATACTTCAACTCCCCCATCATAGACATCTCAAATTTCTGTATCATAATCCTACTAAACTCTTCATAGGTTGACTTGTTAGTAGACCCAAATATAATATCATCAACATAAATTTAGCATATAAACAAGTCTTTAGCAATAGTTTTGGTGAAGAGAGTAGGGTCAGCTTTACCAAGTTTGAAGCCATTAGTGATAGAAAGTCTCTAAGGCATTCATATCATGCTTGGGGCTTGCTTGAGCCCATAAAGTGCCTTTGAGAGCTTATAAACATATACCTCTTCCTTGATAAGGCCATTAAGGAAGGCACTCTTCACGTCTATTTGATATAACTTGAAGTCATAGTAAGTAGCATAGGCAAGTAATATACGAATTGACACAAGCCTAGCTACCGGTGCATAGGTTTCATCGAAATCCAAACCTTCGACTTGTGAATATCCCTTGGCAACAAGTCGAGCATTGTTCCTAGTCACCACACCATGCTCATCTTGTTTGTTGCGAAAAACCCACTTGGTACCTACCTCATTCCTCGTGAAGTTGTTGAGATCCTCTTGCATTGCCACCACCCAGTCCGGTTCTCTTAGTGCATCATCTATCCTGTATGGCTCAATAGAAGAAACAAAAGAGTAATGTTCCCAAAAATGAGCAACTCGTGGTCAAGTGGTTACCCCCTTGTGGATATCTCCAAGAATGGAGTTGACAAGGTGATCTCTTTGAATTGCTTGGTGGACTCTTGGGTGCGGTGGTCTTTGATCTTGAATCTCTTGATCATCTTCCTTGTCTCGATCATCTTCATGTCCCCCTTGATCAATGTCCTCCTGTTGAGGTGGCTCATCGTCTTGATCTTCATCTTCTTCTTATTGAGCCATTTCCTCATCTTGAGTTGGTGGACATGCTTGTATGGAAGATGATGGTTGATCTTATGCTTGTGAAGGCTCTTCGAATTATTTTGGACATACATCCCCAATGGACATGTTCCTTAGCGCAACGCATGGAGCCTATTCATCATCTAGTTCATCAAGATTAACTTGCTCCACTAGGAAGCTATTAGTCTCATCAAACACAATGTCACAAGAAACTTCAACTAATCCAGTGGACTTGTTGAAGACTCTATATGCCCTTGTGTTTGAGTCATAACCAAGTAAAAAGCCTTCTACTGCTTTAGGAGCAATTTTAGAATTTCTACCTCTCTTAATAAGAATAAAGCATTTGCTCCCAAAAACTCTAAAATAAAAACATTGGGCTCTTTACCAGTGAGGAGTTCATATGATGTTTTCTTAAGGATTCGGTGAAGGTAGAGTCGATTGATGGAGTAGCAAGCAGTGTTAATCGCCTCTGCCCAAAACCGATCTAGTGTCTTGTACTCATCAAGCATGGTCCTTGCCATTCAAAAAGAGTTCTATTTTTCCTCTCCACTACATATTTTTGAGGTGTGTAGGGAGAAGAGAACTCATGCTTGATGCCCTCATCCTCAAGAAATCCTTCAATTTGAGAATTCTTGAGCTCTGTTCCATTGTCGCTTCTAATCTTTTTGATTCTTAATCTGAACTCATTTTGAGCCCGTCTCAAGAATCTTTTTGAGGTCTCTTGGGTTTGAAATTTTTCCTGCAAAAAGAATACCCAAGTGAAGCGAGAATAATACAATTATAAGACAATACTTACTCTTGTCGATGCTTATGTAAGCGATCGGGCCAAATAGATCCATGTGGAGTAGCTCAAGCGGCCTATCGGTCGTCATGATGTTCTTGTGTGGATGATGAGCTCCAACCTGCTTCTCTGCTTGACATGCGCTATAAATTCTGTCTTTCCCAAAATGAACATTTGTTAGTCCTAAAATGTGCTCTCCCTTTAGAAGCTTGTGAAGATTCTTCATTCCAACATGAGCAAGTCGGCGATGCCAGAATCAGCCCATATTAGTCTTAGCAATTAAGCAAGTGTCAAGTTCAGCATTGTTATCATTGAAATCAACTAAATATAGCTAACCATCTAACACTCCCTTAGAAGCTATTGAATCATCACTTCTTCTAAAGACCGTAACACCAACGTTAGTAAAAAGATAGTTGTAACCTATTTTGCATAATTGAGAAACTGAAAGCAAGTTGTAATCTAAAGAATCTACAAGAAAAACATTGGAAATGGAATGGTCAGGGGATATAGCAATTTTACCCAATCCTTTGACCAAACCTTGATTCCCATCCCCGAATGTAATCGTTCTTTGGGGATCTTTATTTTTCTCATATGAGGATAACATTCTTTTCTCCCCTGTCATGTGGTTTTGCACCCGCTATCGATTATCCAACTTGTCCCGCCGGATGCATAAACCTACAAAACAAATTTAGGCCTTGTTCTTAGGTACCCAAACGGTCATGGGTCCTTTCACATTAGAAACAAGCACCTTGGATACCCAAACACAAGTCTTGGGACTCTTGTGTTTGCCCCCAACATATTTGGAAACTATTTTGCCTGATTTGTTAGTAAGCACAAAATATGCATCAAGAGTTTTAAATGAAATGCTATGTTCATTTGATGCATTAACAATTTCATTTTTAGGCATTTTTATATGAGTTGAATGCCTAGAGCTAGAAGCCTCATTAATATACATGTAAGCGTGATGAGAAACAGTATGAGATTTTCTAGCTTGAATTTTCCTAATTTTGTGCTCAAAATGGTTCTCAGGATATTAAATGTAACTCTCTCTATCCTGAACCATGGGACCCTTATCCTTAACAAAAGTAGAGAGTTTGTTCTTAGGGGCATTAAGTTTGATATTGCTTTGGCTCCCTTGTTGGAAGCCAAAGCCATCCTTAATGCTAGGGCGTCTCCCATTATAAAGCATACTTCGAGCAAATTTAAAATTTTTATTCTCAAGCTCATACTCGGCAATTTTAGCATTTAATTTAGCTATGTGATCATTTTGTTCTTTAATTGTGGCAAGGTGATCAATCATAGCATCAATGTTAACATCTCTACATCTAGTGCAAATTGTGACATGCTCAACGGTAGATGTAGAAACATTGCAAGTATTCAATTCTTCAATCTTAGTAATTAAACTAGCATTTTCAGTTCTAAGACAAGAAATTGAATCATTGCAAATGTTAAGCTCTTTAGACAAGTTTTCACATTTTTCTACTTCAAGAGCATAAGCATTTTTCAATTTGACAAATTTTTTATTTTCCTTTACGAGCAAGTCTTCTTGGCATTCCAAGAGATCATCCTTCTCGTTAATGGTTTTTATCAATTCATTTATCTTTTTCTTTTGATCCTTGGTAAGGTTTGCAAAAAGAGAAGTTAAATCATCATTATTATCACTAGAGCTACCCTCATCATCGGATGTAGTATTTTGGGGGTATCTCTAGAATGTACCTTCTTCTTTTTGCTCTCCTTAGCCATGAGGCATTTATGGCCGACATTGGAGAAGAGGAGGCCCTTGTTGACGGCAATGTTGGCAGCGTCCTCGTCGGAGGAGGAGTCGGTGGAGCTCTCGTCGGAGTCCCATTCTCGCCCCATGTGCGCCTCGCCACCCTTCTTGTAGTATCTTTTCTTCTCCATCTTCTTCTTCCCTTTCTTGTCATTGTCCATGTCCCTGTCACTTGTATCTGGATATTTTGCAATAAAGTGACCGGAATTACCACACCTATAGCACACCCTCTTGGAACAGGGTTTGTAGTCCTTCCCCTTCCTTTGTTTGAGGATTTGCTGAAAGCTCTTGATGATAAGAGCTATCTCCTCGTTGTTGAGCTTGGAGACATCGATTGGGAGTCTACTTGGTGTAGACTCTTCCTTCTCTTCCGTTGCTTTGAATGCAACGGGTTGCACCTCGGGTGTGGAGGTGGCGCCATGTTCCAGGTTGACAATGTGTTTGGAGTCTTTGATTATAAGTTCAAAACTCACAAACTTAACAATAACTTCCTCAGGAGACATCTATTTATATCTAGGATCTCGACGGATTAGTTGCACTTGAGTGGGATTACAAAAAATAAGAGATCTAAGAACAACCTTGACCATTTCATGGTCATCCCACTTGGTGCTCTTGAGGTTGCGCACTTGGTTGACCATCGTCTTGAGCCGGTTGTACATTGCTTGTGGCTCCTCTCCTTTGTTGAAGACGAATCGACCGAGTTCTCCCTCGATCATTTCGTGCTTGGTGATTTTGGTCACCTCGTCCCCTTCATGCGCCGTCTTGAGGACGTCCCAAATTTCTTTGGCACTTTTCAACCCTTGCACTTTGTTATACTCCTCTCGACACAAGGAAGCGAAGAGTATAGAGGTTGCTTGGGAATTAAAGTGCCTTATTTGGGTGGCCTCATCGAAGTCGTAGTCCTCGTTGCCCACATGTGGTGCCTGTGCTCCAAACTCTACAATATCCCCATATGCTTTTGTGGAGTGAGGTTAGATGATGCCTCATTATATCACTCCACATACAATAATCTTCACCATCAAAGTATGGTGGTTTGCCTAGGGGTACGGAAAGTAGAGGAGCGTGTTTGGGGACGCGAGGAAAGCGTAGAGGCATCTTACTATACTTCTTACGCTCTTGGCGCTTTGAAGATGTAGACTCGGCGCCGGAGGTGGAAGGTGATGAAGAGTCGGTCTCGTAGTAGACCACCTTCTTCATTTTCTTTTTCTTGTTGTCACCCTTCCTATGTGACTTGATGGAACCGATGGATTCCTCCTTGTGCTTGTCGTCGGCCTCCTTTGAAGAAGTCTGTTCATCGTTCATCCTTCCCGAGGCATCGGGCTTTTCGCCGGTGACCATCTCTCTCTTGGCGTGTTCTCCTGACATTACTTCGAGTTGTTAGACTCTAATGAAGCACTGAGCTTTGATACCAATTGAAAGTCGCCTAGAGGGGGTGAATAGGCAAAACTTGAAAGTTATAAACTTTGAACACACACTATACCCAGGGTTAATGTTAGAAATAATTCAGAGTGCGGAAGATTGTTCCTCTTGCTATGAGTTGCTCAATCAATATGGATAACTTTGGGAGCAAACTCAAAATAATATGAGCAAAGGAACTTTAGAGAGAGAGGAGAGGGAAGAAACAAATCAAGTGAAGATCAACACAAATGAACACGGTGATTTGTTTCCCGAGGTTCAGTTCCAAAGAACCTAGTCCCCGTTGAGGAGGCCTCAAAGGTTGGGTCTATTCCAACCCTTTCCCTCTCTCAATTGGTCACTTAGACCGATCGAGCACTTATTCTTAATCTCACGGGTCACTAAGACCCCATAAGGATCACCACACAATTATGTGTCTCTTGCTAGCTTTACAAAGCACTTAGAAAGAATTAGAGTGAGAAGAAGAGAGCAATCCAAGCAACAAGAGCAACGAAAGAAACACAAATGACCCTCTCTCAAGTCACTAAGCACTTGAGTTGATTTTAGAACTTGGTGAGGATTTGATCCTTTGATTGTGTCTTGGAGTGTATGTCTTTGCTCTAGTATTGAATGTGAAGGTCTGAAAACTTGGATGGCTTGAATGGTGGTGGTTGGGGGTATTTATAGCCCCAAACACTATTCTAGTCGTTGCTGTCGATGGGCACACCAGACAGTCCGGTGGTGCACTGGACATGACACTATTCACTGTCCGGTGCGTGCCACGTCAGTCGACTGTTGGTGTTTGCAGCGGTTGACCGTTGAAGTCCTTTGTCCTCTTGCGGCACCGGACAGTCCGGTGCGTTCTGACTTGGCAGTTCTGACTTCTGACTTCTACACTATTCACAGTTCATACGTCAGCGCAGTCGACCGTTGGCGAAGTTGACCACTGCTCCATTGGCTCACCAGACATTCCAGTGGCGCACAGGACAGTCCGGTCAATTTTAGTGGAGTGGCTCTGAGAAAACCCGAGAGTGGCTAGTTCGCGAGGTGCCTCGGCCTGGGCACCGGACAGTGTCCGATGCGCCACTGGCTGCACCAATACTTGTTTTTGCTCCAAACTTTGTAGAGTTCCCCAACTCATTTTCTTTGTTGGTTTATGTCAAATTTTATGCACCTAAGATAAATGGCCACTAGGCAAACTAGTTAGTCCACGTGGTTTGTGATGGACGTCAAACACCAAAATAGATTATAGGAAATGTTTATGTTTATTTCCCTTTCCCTACCCTACCTCGCTTCTTTGGTAGAGGTGTATGGGGTCCATACAACCCCGTGGCAAATGGGTAACATGACTTGTGGGTAAAGATGTGCAACCTCTGCAGAGTGTAAAACTGGTATATCAGTCGTGCTCACGGTCATGAGCGGCTTGGACACTCACATGATTAAATTATGGAATTAAACTTAACTTGTCATATGCATTGCATTGTGGGTGTTGTTATTAATTTGATCTCTTATTTATTTGGGTCGGTATCTACTTACACTTAGTTACTGCTAATAAAATTTTGAGCAACTTTAAAAGTAATGCTCGGCTTTAACCATCTCTTTTGGTAAGCATTACACTTCACATGAGCTCCCACCTTTGGTGAGTTCATGCACATTATTTCTCACAACTTGTTGAACAATGAACATATGTGAGCTCACCCTTGATGTACTCACATCCCCCCAGGTCAGGGACAGGTACCACTGCATGAGGCGCGCGAAGGATGCTATGGTGAGCTCGTGAGTGGTCTAGGCCGTCGTCCCCTAGTCAACTATGGTTGCTGGGTCCTTGTCTTCGTATGATGTAATTATTTAACTATTTTATGCAGAACTCCATTATATATAAATGATGTGACATTTGTTTCTGTACCATGAGTCGTCATATGTGTGAGACTTGGTCTTATCACACTTGGTGATTATTTTGCGCCTGGGTTTTGGACCCCTAAAATCTGGGTGTGACAAAACCCTAACTCTGCTTTCGCTGCAACTCCCGCCCCAAAATTCGTTCGTCATTCATGGCTTTGTGTTTGATTCCTCACTGGTGAGTACCATGGCACCAAAGAAAAGGAAGCAGGAGGCCTCAACAACAGTCATTCTACGCCTCTCTCATTTCTGAGTCTTATTTGTTGCGCCTTGTTGAGATGGGTGTTCCTCCCCATAGAGCACTGGGTTTGTGGAGGGTTTGGAAGGAGATTTCTGTTCCCACATAAGATACCCATGAATTTGTTATCTTTGTTCATTCCTTAATCCGAGGATTAGGATTATGAGTCTCCTCCTTCTTCCTCGGTCTCCTTGACTACCACTCCCTCAATCTGACCCATAGATCCGTGTTACAAGACCGCGTTACAAGACTGTGTTACAAGACTAGGGCCTTAATCCTCACATTCGGCCTGCACACGCGTCGGCCCGGATACGAAGAAGCTTTTATGCTCGTGACCAATGGCTCATTGCGTCTTGCATCGCTGACATTCCCCCCCTCCATTAATGATCGCTTGTCCCCAAGCGGGCGCCACCGAGAAGCGCTGCCTTAGAGCCACCTCATCTTCCCATGAAGGAAGTTCCTCCTAATGGTCAGACCACTTGATATTGACTTGTTGAACTGAACGACCTCCCTTGTAGATGGTGCGCCTGGCAATAATCTGGTTGGGCACCTGAATGTTAGTATGAGTTGCTGTAGGTAAAGATGAACCCAGCTTCAGCTGTGACATGTGGAAGACTGGATGGATGGTAGCTGATGATGGTAGCTCGAGCTTGTACGCGATGCTGCCCACACGCTGCACCACACGGTAAGGACCCAAATATTTATAAGAAAGTTTGTGATTTGCATGGACTGCAACTGAACTCTGAACATAAGGTTGCAACTTCAAGTAGACCATGTCGCCCATAGCAAACACACACTCCGAGCGACATTTGTCGACGTGATGATTCATGAGCTGCTGAGCACGCAAGAGGTGCTAGCGGACAGACTGTGTCACTAATTCGCATTGTGACATCCAGGTTTGTAGGTCCTGCACAGGTATCACATCTGCAGTAGATAGTCCCAGGGTTCATGGTTGGCACCCATACAACACTTCAAACGGTCTAGTTCCTAGAGACGAATGAAAGGAGGTGTTATACCAGAATTCGCCCAACGGCAACCACTTGATCTATTGACTAGGGTGAGCACTGACAAAGCATCCCAATAAGGTCTCGAGGCACTAATTGACCTGTTCAGTCTGACCATCGGAATGTGGGTGATAGGAGGTGCTTATGTGCAACACAGTACCAGATAGTTTGAACAGCTCTTGCCATAAGGTGCTTGCGAAAATGTGGTCGCTATTCGACAAAAGTGCTTCAGGGAGCCCATGCAGATGATATACAGAATCCTAGAATACCTAAGCCACCTTCAGGGTTGTAAATGGGTGAGAAAGAGCAATAAAGTGGCCAAACTTAGAGAATGTGTCCATGACGACTAATATGCAGTCTAACATGCCTAACCTGGGTAAACGCTCTATAAAAGTCAAGTGAAACTACCTGCCAGGCATGGGAGGGACCTTGGAGTGGTTGTAGGAGGCCCAGGTATCGAGATCGGTCAGGCTTAGCCCAGGAATAGATCTCGCAAGCACTGACGAACTATTGAACAACAGACTTCATAGATGGCCACGCAAACAACTGCTTAACTCTTCGGTATGTGACGGGAAACCCAGAATGGCCACCGACCGCGCTGTCATGAAGAGCTGACAAAACCTTAAGGTGTAGTACAGTATTATTGCCAAGCTAGAGCCTTCCTTTGTATTGAATAAGTCCCCTCTGTAATGTATAACAACTGGAGGTACCAGAACCGATTGATATCTCAATTAATATAGCTGGAGATCCTTAGGGTCCTGTTGATAACCTTCCACGACTTTTGTCAACCAACATGGGGAAACCACAGAAAGGGCCAAACACTCCAGTGAGTTATGAGGACGCCGGGACAGGGCATCTGCAGCACTATTCTTGGAGCCCTTTTTATAGACAACCTGGTACTATAGACCAAGCAACTGTGTAAAGACCTTCAGTTGCCATTGTGTCTTCAACCGTTGTTCGTTCAAGTGTGAGAGACTCCGATGACCAGTGTAAATAAGGAAGGGAGCATGTGGAGGTAGGGCCACCAATGATCCACAACCAATAGTATTGCCAGATACTCGTTCTCGTATGCAGAGAAACACATGTGCTTGTTGCCGAGCGACTTGCTGACGTATGCCAAGGGTGACTGTCTTCTAACAGGATTGCTCCAACACCTGACCCGGAAGCATCAGTCTCGAGGGCGAAAGGTTTATCAAAATTAGGAAGGGTTAAAACCGGAGCCGAGGACAGAACTTGCTGGAGATGAGCAGAGGTTGACGAGTGCTCTGCTATCCAAACGAATACTGCATTTTTCTTCAGTGGGTTGGTCAGTGGTTTGGCTATCACGCCCAAGTTCTTGATGAACTTACGATAATATACGGCCAGGCCAAGAAACCCACACAGTTCTCTACAATTCTATGGTGTAGGCCATGAAAGAACTGCTGCCACTTCAATTGGATCCATGGCCACCCCCTTGACGCTAATGACATGACCCAAATATGAGATAGTTTGTTTGCCCATGAACATTTGGAGAGCTAAATCTGTCACTGGTCTCGAATAATCAACTGCAACACCCACTCCAAGTGTATCAAATGGTTGTCCCAGGTGTCACTATAAACCAATATATCGTCGAAGAAGACAAGCACACATTAGTTTAATAGTGGCTGCAATGTCTTGTTCATGGCACCTTGAAACGTGGCTGGGGCACCAGTCAACCCGAATGCCATCACTCGAAACTCAAATTGATCGTGATGAGTCTAAAATGCAGTTTTGTACTGATCCTAGGGTGCCATATGGATTTGATGGTACCTGGCTCTGAGATTAAGGGTGGAAAACCAAGCCACACCATAGAGCTCATCCGAGAATTCATCCATAATGGGAACAGGGAACTTGGTCTTGGCCGTGATTGCATTGAGGTGACAATAATCCACACAGAAGCGATAAGTGCAATCTTTCTTGCGAACCAGAATCACGAAGGAAGCAAAGTGACTCTTGTTGTGCTGGATAAGACCCGATCCAACATTTCTGACACTTGTTTTTCAATCTCTATCTTAAGCGCATGGCATAGCGATAGGGATGCATCTGAACTGGGTGAGCCTCTGGAATTAGGGGAATGTGGTGATCGTAGTCACGTGTGGGAGGGAGTCCCTTGGGCAAATCAAACATCGAAGAATATTTGTCCAGTAACGCTTGCAACTCAGCTGGAAGATTGTGGACAAGTGTTTGTTCTTTGTCTGATAGGTCACTGATACTGCACAACTGAATAAAAGCACCCTGCCCCTCGGACGCTTTAACTCCATAAAGTTTTACTGATGAAGAACCCACTGGAATGGATAACCATCATTGGGCTGTGTAGAACTAACCAGTCCAGCCAATCACCATGTCGTAATGCTGTAAATCCAGCACCTTGAGAGTACTGACGAACGAATGACCCTGAATGGACCATGTTGTATTCACCAACTCAGATCGACAGACCATCTGAGATCCATTGGCTACTGGAACCACAAGAGGTCGAGCTAAGGGTGACACTTTGGGGCATTGTTGGGTGATGGTTGAACTGAGAAAAAGAAATGGAGCTACCTGAATCCAACAGTATGAGAACTGAGAGTCCCATGAACTCACCCACAAAATGCATGGTCTTCAAGTTTGAAACACCCAATGCAGCTAGCTATGAAAGTTGAAGACAATTGAGTTCCACAACTTCTACAGTTTCACATGGGGTATGTTATGAAGGTTGGGAAAACTGCTGCCAAAGCTCTTCGAGAAGATGAAGTTGGACTGCATCTGGGCACTGGTGTCCACGAGTGTAAGGAGATCCGCACTTGTAGCAAAGCCCTTGAGCTTTGCGGTAGGCATAGACTGATGACAGTCGATCACCCCCCAACGGAGCTGAGGTAGGATGTACCGATCTCTGTTCAGGTGGTCAGGTAACAACAGCAACAACCTGAGGAGGTGGAGGCAGCGGCAGAGGACCTCGAACATAAGGCTTCCCTTGAGATGATGATGCAAATGTCTTGTAGCCCTTCTTCGAGGTCTCGACGATCTCCTCCTGCAATTGTGCGAACATAGGCAGTATCCAAGTTTTGGGGGCGCTGAATCATAACCATAGACTTAATGTAATAGCATAAACCATCCAAAAATTTCATAGTATAGTACAAGGGGTTAGACATGTGTCGGTAGCTATTGAGGTGATCAACTAGCTAGGAAAACTATTCTATGTATTTGATAACCGACCCTTGTTGTTTGATATGTAATAACTGGCGCACTAGAGTGGCATGTTGGTCTTTCCCAAACCTCTCCTTCAACATATGGCTAAACTCATCCCAGGAAAGGCTGGTAAGTTGTGGTTCTACTGACTGTAGCCAACGGGCAACTGCCCTGGAAAAATGCATTGTGGAGACTTTAATCCAGACTGCAGGACTAACAACATACATCGAAAAATAATCTTCACAACGACGTTGCCAGTGTTTAGGATTGTCACCGTCAAAACATGAGAAATTAAGCCTAGGTAATTTGCCGAGATTATAGTGCAATTGGGTATCCTGAATCAAGTTATCGACACTATTGGCAATAGGATCCATATGATGGAATGGTGAAGAGAACCAGCAGTCGGACGTACCATTGGGCAGGATATGGCTTTGAGCAAATACATGCCCAAAGCCAGACTCCCGACAATTGTGATTCGTGCGGTGCCCACGAGGGTCGTCGGCCTTGTAGGCGGTAGCAGATGGGCGCTCCGCGGCCGATGGAGCAGGACCGAGAACCCCGGTGTAGTGGATGAAGGCCGGGTGCAGTGGATGAGGCACTGAAACCACCAATTTGGATAAGTCGCCGCGCAATTTCTCGGCGGAGTACTTGATGTCGTCTACTGCGGCCTCGACGAAAGGACGCCACGATTCGAAGGTTGCCGATCGCCGTCACGGATTCGAGCGTGCCGACCTGTGACGTTGCCTCTGCCTCGACTGCGTCCTTGCGCTCCGAAGTCGTTGCCATCTAGATCTTGTGATCTTGCCTTGGCGCGGATGAGGACACATTGGCCGCCAATGCTTCGAGAGAATGGATCGAGGCGGAGTTCTGTGCCACCACGGACTCTAGCGCACCAGCGCGTATCCTGTTGGATCTTTTATGGGCTTGGCCCATTTATTGAATAAACTCTAAGGTGTGTAATGGTGGAGAATACCAATAGTACCACATTGAAAGTCCAAGGGTCTTTTGGCTTGACTTATATGGTGGAATTTATTCCACTTAACTTGAGAAGTCAAGAAATGGACAAGGGCGTGCCACACGCGCGCGCGCCGCCGCCGCCGCCGGCCGGGCCAGGCGTGGCGAGCGGGCGTGGTGTGGTTGTGTTAATTTTTAGCACTCACTAACCGCGTTAACCTTTCAGTTGCCTGTCTCTTCGTCAGCCGAGTGACCCTGTCTCTTCATCAGCCGAGTGATCCTTCAGCTGGCCGACTCATGGCATGACTCGGCGAAGGCTGACTGACTCTTGGAGTGACTAGCCGAGTGACCCTTCTCCTTCAGCTTCCCTCTGTGAGAGGTTAAATAGAGGAGCACCCCTGTCACTCGGTACACGCGAAAAACCCACTTTCAGAACCACAGTCCAGCCGCCGAGTGAGGGTTTTTCCATCTCGTGACTCTGCGCGCACAGAGAAGCGAGAGAGCAGGTGCCTCCGAAGCCTGTGCCGTTCGAGACCTTGCACGGGGGATCGGCAATTAGGTTTTTGGGGAGCGTCTACGCGACTGCTCAAAACATCTGCGACATGACAAATGAAGTTGGACAAGGATCTGGATCAGAGCGCATGGGAGGGTATGATCAGTTTATTTCCTTACTGTTTTGCGTTCTACAGATTATATATGTTTTATATATTCATCTGTGTTGTTTTATGTATAGCAAAGAGTTTATCTCATCTGTTCTATTACCTTATAATATGTTATATCTGTTTGTTTTAATTTTACAATCATGCTGTTTATATTTCTATCTGTTTAGTTTCAATTGTTCAGTCAGTTTACATGTTTATCGTATTTATATGATCTATATGATTTATATGCTTTGTGTTCTCATAATCCATATTGTTATGGATATGTTTGAGATTACGATTTCTATGGTTAATTATCTTTTATATGTCATCATCATAATATTAATTTATGGAATTAAAATGATACAGAAAATGCCTATAATTCTAACAATCCAAAAACCTAATGTTAGGCATTTTTCTGTCAGAGGTTTTGCTGCTGTGCTAAAGCCTGATCCTTTTGATTGTAAAAACTTCTTGATATGGAAAGCTAAGATGGAATTGTGGCTAACTGCAATGTCTTGTTTTCATGCCGCTGAGGGCAAGCCTGCCAACTTACCTCCTGAGGATAAGGCTAAGTTTAAGGCTGAAGACAACCTCTTTCGAGGAGCAGTAATTAGCGCACTGGATACAAAATTCCAGAAAAGCTATATCATCCTTCCCACAGGGAAAGAGCTGTGGGATGCTCTTGTTGGAAAGTTTAAAGTTACTGACGTTGGTAGCGAGCTGTATCTCATGGAGCAGCTGTATGACTACAAGATGGTTGAGAACCGATCTGTAGTGGAACAGGCTCATGAGTTTCAGGCACTAGCTAAGGAACTCGAACTTTTTCCTTGTCCTTTGCCTGACAAGTTTGTGGCTGGCGGCATAATCGCCAAGTTGCCACCTTCTTGGAAGGACTTTGCTACCTCTCTCAAACATAAGAGACAAGAGTTCAATGTGGAAGAGCTCATTGGTACTCTTGATGTTGAGGAAAGGGCTAGAACAAAGGACAATGGAAAAGGTGTGGAGACCTCTACTGCTAATGTGGTGCAGAAGAGAAACTTCCGCAAGTTTAACAAGAAGAAAAACCAGAACAAACAAGAGAATGCAAATGAACCTATTCATACAGCACAATTTAAAAAGAAGAACAACAATAACAAGGGAAAGGGAGGTTGCTTTGTCTGTGGCAGTGATCAACATTGGGCTAGAGAGTGCCCTGATCGCAAGTTCACTCAAGACAAGAAATCAGCTAATGTTGTTACCACTGAAACTGAAGGTGGAACATCTGGGTATGGTAATTCTTTACCATTTGTTCTCTCAGTTTGTAATTCACCTGAGTGGTGGATGGACAGTGGTGCAAACATTCATGTGTGTGCTGATGCCTCTATGTTCTCCTCCTACCAGGTCGGGAGGTCTGGCGCCTTGTTAATGGGAAATGGGTCGCGTGCTCATGTTCTTGGTGTTGGTACGGTCATTCTGAAGTCTACTTCGGGAAAGACGGTGCCATTGAAGAGCGTGCAGCATGTGCCCTCTATCAAGAAGAATCTCGTTAGCGCGTCTATGCTATGTCAAGATGGATACAAAGTTGTTCTTGAGTCTAATAAATGTGTTGTGTCTAAACATGGTATTTTTGTTGGTAAAGGATATGACTGCGGAGGCTTGTTCCGCTTATCACTGCATGATGTGTGTAATAAACTCGTGAATTCTGTTCATTTTTCTGATGAGTCAGATTTATGGCATTCACGTTTTTGTCATGCAAGCTTTGGCTGTCTTATGCGGTTAGCAAATATAAATTTAATTCCTAAATTTAACTTGGTCAAAAATTCTAAGTGCCATGTGTGTGTTGAATCAAAACAACCCCGCAAGCCTCACAAGGCTGCTGAGGCGAGGAGTTTGGCACCTCTAGAACTTGTTCATTCTGATCTGTGCGAGATGAATGGAATTTTGACCAAAGGTGGTAAAAGATACTTTCTCACTTTTATAGATGACTCCACTAGATTTTGCCATGTGTATCTCTTAAAAACAAAAGATGAAGCGTTCAATTATTTTAAGGCCTATAAAGCTGAAGTTGAGAACCAACTTGAGAGGAAAATAAAACGGTTAAGGTCTGATCGAGGTGGAGAATATTTCTCTAATGTGTTCGATGAGTTCTGCGTGGAACATGGTATTATTCATGAGAGGACACCGCCATTCTCACCACAATCCAATGGGATTGCTGAAAGGAAAAACCGCACTCTAACAGATTTGGTGAATGTCATGTTGAGTACAGCGGGATTATCCAAAGCATGGTGGGGTGAGGCGATTTTGACAGCATGTCATGTCCTGAATAGAGTTCCAACAAAGAACAAAGAGATCATACCATTCGAGGAATGGGAAAAGAGAAGATTAAATCTCTCATATTTGCGCACTTGGGGTTGCTTGGCTAAAGTGAATGTGCCAATCAACAAAAAGCGTAAACTTGGGCCTAAAACTGTTGATTGTATATTCCTTGGGTACTCTTTTCACAGCACTGGGTATAGGTTCTTAATTATAAAATCTGATGTGCCTGATATGTATGTTGATACTATCATGGAATCAAGAGACACAACATTTTTTGAGAATGAGTTTCCCATGAAGAATACACTTAGTGATACAAGTCATGAGACTATAATTTCCCATGAGCACGAACTGTCGATTCCTATAGATCATGCTGAGGATTCTCACGTGCACATCCCTGAGAAGGATGACACTATGGTCACTCGAAAGAGCAAGAGACAGAGGGTTGCAAAATCCTTTGGTAATGACTTTATAGTGTACCTTGTGGAAGACACACCAACGGCCATTAGTGAGGCATATTCCTCTCCTGATGCTGACTTATGGAAGGAAGTAGTAAGGAGTGAGATGGAATCTATTATGTCTAATGGAACTTGGGAGGTCGTTGACCGTCCTTATAGTTGTCAACCTATAGGTTGCAAATGGATCTTCAAGAAAAAGCTTAGGCCTGATGGTACAATTGAGAGGTACAAGGCAAGGCTTGTGGCCAAAGGATATACCCAAAAGGAGGGTGAAGATTTCTTTGATACCTACTCACCAGTGGCTCGATTGACTACGATTTGCACATTAATAGCCGTGGCAGCCTCTTATGGTCTTATCATTCATCAGATGGATGTTAAGACAGCTTTCCTTAATGGAGAGTTGGATGAGGAGATCTACATGGATCAGCCAGAAGGGTTCATTGCGGATGGTCAAGAGAACAAGGTGTGCAGGTTGATAAAATCATTGTATGGCCTAAAACAAGCACCTAAGCAATGGCATGAAAAGTTTGATAATACTCTTACAGCAGCTGGCTTTGTTGTAAATGAATCTGACATGTGTGTATACTATCGGTATGGTGGGGGTGAGTCTGTTATGCTGTGCCTTTATGTTGATGACATCTTGATCTTTGGATCAAATCTCAATGTGATTGAGGAAGTTAAAAATCTTCTATCGAGCAATTTCGAAATGAAAGATTTGGGAGAAGCTGATGTTATTCTAAACATCAAGATTGTTAGAGAAGCTGATGGTGGGGTAACTTTGTTACAATCCCATTATGTGGAAAAGGTATTGAGTCGCTTTGGTTTTAGTGACTGTGATCCTGCTCTAACACCTTATTTCCCCAGTGTGCTATTAAGAAAGAATCGGAGAATAGCAAGGGATCAATTGACATACTCCCAGATCATTGGCTCGCTCATGTACCTTGCAAGTGCAACAAGGCCAGACATCTCTTATGCTGTGAGTAAGCTAAGTCGGTTTGTGTCGAAACCAGGAGATGTTCACTAGCGTGCTCTTGAGAGAGTGTTGCGGTATTTGAAAGATACTATAACATACGGTATTCATTATACCGGAAACCCAAAAGTGCTGGAAGGCTATTGTGATGCCAACTGGATTTCTGATGCTGATGAGCTTTATGCCACAAGCGGATATGTGTTTCTGTTTGGAGGTGGCGCTGTTTCCTAGAAGTCTTGCAAGCAGACTATCTTAACGAAGTCTACAATGGAAGCAGAACTCGCAGCATTAGACACTGCTAGGGCTGAGGCCGAGTGGCTTCGTGATTTCCTATTGGACTTACCGGTAGTTGAAAAAACCGATACCGGCTATTTCCATGAACTGTGACAACCAAACGGTGATTACAAAGGTTAACAGTTCTAGGAATAACATGAAGTCTACAAGGCATGTTAAGAGGAGATTGAAATCTATCAGAAAGTTGAAAAACTCTGGAGTTATAACTGTGGATTATGTCCACACATCGAATAATCTGACAGATCAATTCACTAAGGGTCTGTCATGCAATGTGATAGAAAGTGCATCGAGGGAAATGGGTATGAGACCCATGTGAGATCTACTCTAGTGGTAACCTGCTCTATGTGATCGGAGATCCCGTGAAGTAGAGTGGAGAAACAAGCTAGGAGTAGATTGTGAGGAAAGATCCTTTCTTTAACTCATTTCTGATGCACATCTTTCCTATCTGTAAGGCAGGTTGGTTTTTACCTTAATGTAGTCCAAGAGTCTTTTAAAGGTGAGATGTTGTCCTATAGAACATCTTTTGAGGAATACACCTATATGAGTAAGACTGCTGGTCACAGTCTATGGGACTTTGGTAATCCCTAAATACTCATGAAAGGCACTGAAGTGTGACTTATATGCTTCTAAACAGCGGGAATACCTTTTGCAGCCTAGTATCAGCAAAGGATTTGAGTGAATCTTATTTCGCACAAAACTGTCAATTCAAGGCTTAGTCCATTGTTCAGTTGTGAATGAGTGAAACTCTTATTCTAGATGGATGTTCAACTTAACAGTCTCCATCAAAACACTGGTATATCAAAGGATTGTGGTTTTGATACTTCATCATTACAAACCCTAGAGTTTGGTGGGGATTGTTGGATCTTTTATGGGCTTGGCCCATTTATTGAATAAACTCTAAGGTGTGTAATGGTGGAGAATACCAATAGTACCACATTGGAAGTCCAAGGGTCTTTTGGCTTGACTTATATGGTGTAATTTATTCCACTTAACTTGAGAAGTCAAGAAATGGACAAGGGCGTGCCACACGGGCGCGCGCGCGCCGCCGCCGCCGGCCGGGCCGGGCGTGGCGTGGCGAGGCGAGGCAGGCAGGCAGGCAGGCGAGCGGGCGTGGTGTGGTTGTGTTAATTTTTAGCACTCACTAACCGCGTTAACCTTTCAGTTGCCTGTCTCTTCGTCAGCCGAGTGACCCTGTCTCTTCATCAGCCGAGTGATCCTTCAGCTGGCCGACTCATGGCATGACTCGGCGAAGGCTGACTGACTCTTGGAGTGACTAGCCGAGTGACCCTTCTCCTTCAGCTTCCCTCTGCGAGAGGTTAAATAGAGGAGCACCCCTGTCACTCGGTACACGCGAAAAACCCACTTTCAGAACCACAGTCCAGCCGCCGAGTGAGGGTTTTTCCATCTCGTGACTCTGCGCGCACAGAGAAGCGAGAGGGCAGGTGCCTCCGAAGCCTGTGCCGTTCGAGACCTTGCACGGGGGATCGGCAATTAGGTTTTTGGGGAGCGTCTACGCGACTGCCCAAAACATCTGCGACATGACAAAGGAAGTTGGACAAGGATCTGGATCAGAGCGCATGGGAGGGTATGATCAGTTTATTTCCTTACTGTTTTGCGTTCTACAGATTATATATGTTTTATATATTCATCTGTGTTGTTTTATGTATAGCAAAGAGTTTATCTCATCTGTTCTGTTACCTTATAATATGTTATATCTGTTTGTTTTAATTTTACAATCATGCTGTTTATATTTCTATCTGTTTAGTTTCAATTGTTCAATCAGTTTACATGTTTATCGTATTTGTATGATCTATATGATTTATATGCTTTGTGTTCTCATGATCCATATTGTTATGGATATGTTTGAGATTACGATTTCTATGGTTAATTATCTTTTATATGTCATCATCATAATATTAATTTATGGAATTAAAATGATACGAAAAATGCCTATAATTCTAACATATCCTGTGCCACCAGACGGTCGCAGATGTCATGGAGAAGACGAGATTGCTCCTCAATCGCTGAGTGCAGATTTGGTTCCATGGACCCTCGACTTCTTGGCGCGACGTGTACAATATCCATGCGCCAGCCCCAAGGATCTATGAATCTGATACCAATTTGTCAACAACCCACTTGTATAGATGGAATCAAAGAACCGGAGATAGGAACGGGAAGAAGAAGGTACAGAGGAGGAAGGCAATGGTAGAGTGTTTTTCTTATTCTCCACGCCTTGTTCTCCCTTCAGCCTTGCACATATATCCGTGTTACGAGACTGTGTTACAAGACCGTGGTCTAGTTTTGCCACTCACGACCCATAATCCTCACACTAGGTGGGTGCCCGTGCGTTGCAACGGAAACATATCGTCAGCATAGAAAACGTAGCTCATACCAATCTAATACCAAAGGTCTCGACGATCATAAGCTCTGCCGCTGCCTCTAGGCAGCAGCCGCCGCCAGCATCAGGCGGCCCCCCAGCAACGTCCAGCGCGCTGGTCACAGCCCCTGCTTCGTCGGGAGCCATGATGCTTCGCCGATAATCCTCAAATACCCAGCCTACTTGTCGGGTAGCGTCACTGGGGGCATGACGACCCCGCAGCTAATGGAACGTTGTACGGCGTGGTAGACGAGCTGCTCTCCCAAGAGCGCAGCAGCCTGCTGCCCCACGTAAATGGACAAACAAAAAAGTTATTGCTACAAACTTATGATCAGATAGTCAAACAAAAAAATAATGTAAATGATATATAAAGTTGTTATTATGAGTAAGTTAGAAAGCGCAACAACAATACGACAACCCCATGAGGCCATGATGCACAATAACAGAGATCCACTATGCATAAAACTCCCAAGTGAACAACGCCTGTGATGAATCTGCTACTGACGCTAGAGCTGTCAATGCTCCCCCGTGCACCATTTGCTTGCCATTCTAGAATATGAACATGAGCAGTTAGCATTGTTTACTAACCATGATAACAAATATATTTGAAGCAACCTAAAACCTAATTCAACACAAGTAATTGCGTACTTGAAGAAGAACAAGTAATTTATTCACGATTCCATCCAGGTAAGGCGTTAAAAATTCTGGTGTACAATTCTCACTAAAATTCAAAATCGTCGAAACATCATGTGCCTATAAACAAGAAGAGCAATACAGGTCAAAATAGATTGCTAGGTCCTAAGATTATGACATGAACATGTAATCAGGTATAGTAGAATATAGGCATACAAATTGTATAAACTTAATATCTCAATGCACACAAAAAACTTAAACAACATTCAGTTCAGAGGTCTGGCATACATAAAGTTAGTAGTTGCTTGGTAATCAAATTACTTTTTTTATCGTAGAAACTTGTAAGCTCAAAGATCAAAAGGGATTTGTTTGACATTTAGATGTGCTAGCTGCCCACATATATTTATATTTAAAACATGTAAACCACACACAAACCATATTGGTCTACATCAACCTGTTTATTGATGCAACCTCAATTAAAATTGTGATGTCTTACAATTTTTAATAATAGGCAAATATGTCGACAACCGTACATTAATCTAATCTTTTTTAGCGATACTGATAAGTCGTTGTTGTATGTTTGGAGGGATAGCATAGCGACATGAATTCTCCTCGTAACTTAATAGATCAATTACAAAGTTCCTTCGAAGACTCTTTGCATCCTACACACAAAGACATAAGAGAACAAAACGTCAAATTTATATTATGTAACTGAAATGTATGTTTGAACATGAAACAAACGTACTCCACTCACCCTATCAAATTCCATTCGTCTAGCACTCCCCCACATGACCATAGCTTGTAGAACGAAGTAGCTGGTATTAACCCTACAAAATAATGTTTGGTCAACTATATTATATACAATGGTTATCATAGAAAAAATTTAAACTGTTGAGAACATGGTATTGAGAAAATACCCTTTTAAGTCCATTGGAAGACCAGACCGAATTGTATGTTCCCACTTAAAAATATCATCTGCCCATCCAGAACGTTTCTTATTGTAGGCAACCTTATATTTCTTGGAGGCCATGATAATTGCTTTCGCAAACCTCTTGTATGGCATGTGTTTACACCAATCTTGAGTGGGTGTAAAGTCTATAAAAGTTACGTGCTTTTTACCATGATTGATTACGAAAAGTGCGTAGCATCCATTGAATTTCCATGGCATTAGAACCTACAAAATATCAGTCATTAGGATTGCAACGAAATGCCTTTTATAAATATATTCGAAATGAACACATACTTACATATTTACAACCAGTGATATAATAGTTCAATGAAGGCCAACAGTCGAGTGTTTTAGCTAACTCTTCTGCTCTAGGATCCTGATGGTACTTTGGAAGTTTACCAAAACCAACCATTCTCTGGATAAATATATATACATGTCCACATGAGGATTATATGTATAGATACAATATATTACTACATTATTGATTGGAAACAAACTTACCCAGAAGCGCATGTCCATATAATGTTTTTTATCCTTTATCATTTCATCTTTCGACATATGTGACTCTTTAATGGCCAACAATCGAACAGCCATGTCAAAACATTTTAGAGTCATATCTAGATTTACCCTTAATACGTTTTGCAGGTCTTTGACAGATATTTCTATCTTAAAAGGGTTGAAACTTCGCACCCATGTCATCCTGTAATGCAACATGACAAAAGTCTATATCAAAACTCTACGTAGTTGGTACCTATAAAATAGATAAAACAATGATCACTTACTCTAATGTCGTATCATCTTGGATTGTCATGATGTAATCACATAGAACATCTATTAAATTGGCTTTGGTCACTGGCATGTCCTTTGTGGAAAGGCCACTCAGTAAAAATTCATTAGTGCACTCATCGGTCGGGATTTTTATAGGAGTTCTTTTATCCCAATCATGAACAAACCACCTTTCTAAGTCTGCTTGAGTGATGGGGCCATCATCATCTTTCATCAATACTTCGTTTTCTTCAGATGCACAAAGTAGTTTCCTCTTCTTAGGATTTGTGGGACTATCTAATATCTGAACATCAGAGGAGCTTCCAGCATCGACTTCTTTGTCATACTTGTATAACGGACACCCCTTTCTCTTGTTTATAACTGAAGATAGTAATATAGCAACCAATTTTTGTCCTAAAGTGTGACATGTCATCCTGCAAATAAGAAACAATTTATTTAGCAATTATATGTATCAATTGGTTTGGCATAATAACAGAAGCCAGCAAACAGATATTTATGTTATAGCCACATGTAATTTATTGTTCAAAAAAGAGACCCATCAGAAAGTACAAACTGCTAACAAGAAAATCTGTGAATGTGATAAATATGCAGATTGCAGTTATGTCCACAGTGTATGCAAAGCAAAACGACTGAACCAATCATAAAAAATCGCTGGTCGTACGACAAAAAACAAAGGCGAGCACGACCTGGAACAGTAGGGATGCAAACAAGTCTGCAGCCTGGAACAAAGCTCTACCACAATTCACGGCGTCCATGATGCACACATAATGTCATAGTAGTAATAATATACCTGGGTAAAATTATCAGATAGTTCATCCCCTGTCCAGTATTTGATATAGTTTAGTAGAAAGAGGCCACACGAGGAGCTACATCAACCAGATGATAAAATGTCAAGATTAACAGCAATGAATATTAATAGCAACACAGAAGAATGTATGGTGTACCTATCTGTTTGCTTTGCATATTCCATTTCTATTTCTCTAAGTGGCCAAGAAGCAACTCGGAGGTCTGGCCACCTATGATCTTTTAACTCCTTACGCTGAGATACCATATCAATTTGTCTTTGGAGTCCTTTTATCTTTATATTATTATAAAAACATAGAATTAGAAGTTGAGATTTTAAGTTAATAAGGGATTAGTAATTGTTAAGTTTGTATAAACTCACAGTGTCAATGAGGTCATTGCGACCGGATGATGTACCAAGTGAGTCGAGCACTTGTATCTCCATATTTCTTGCATTGATCACGGCAAGATACCAGTGCATTTCTCAGATATTTATTGGAATAAACACCTACAAGTCAATTATAAATATTGCATAATAATACATGTAAACACCAACCATGTAGATTGCAATCTCGTATTTACCATGTCATGGTCTAGATAAAGTAAAACCCTTCTTTCAGCGCTAGATATTTGTGCCATGTCTTTACTTGGATATAACTCATCTGTTTTAGTTTCAACATCACCATCTCGCTTTAGAAAGTTGAACTGAAAAGCCTTTTCTATGTGTACACGACCTCCAGATCGGCATTTTAGATGCTCTTGAGCTTTTATTAAATTTATGTAACAGTCTATCACCTGCAAGTATGTAAGTTATGGTTTAAAATACTAGGGTGAGTATCTTGGAAGTGTGGTGCTCCTAGCTAGTTGAGTTATCATGAATTACCTCATCACCTAGATATGCGTCCGGTTGAAATAGACATTCCATCCACTTCCTTTCTACAAAGGCATCATCAATAAGCACGACTTCTACCCTTGGTTCAAAAGGGATTTCTTTAATCCAATCGATGAGTGCAAGATCACCCTGCGTGCAAATAGCCAAATATAATCTACGAACAAAACAGTCATGAGATCAAACATAATTCACTTACAATAAAAACAATACAAATTGATCCATAAGGTAGTATGGAAGTTATCGTACCTTTCGGAACTATTGTAGTAGTCACCGATTTTTTTGGCTTGTTATGAGACAAGGACATAAGTAGAGATTCATCTATAGATAATGTATTATCTCTTTGGATGACTGTAAGTGCAACATTTTCCTCTTTAGGTTCCATCCACAGGAGACAAAACCTATAATCATTTTTACTATGTATTATTTGATACACGATTCAAATGTTTCTACTATAACCAGCTAAACAATTTTACATGCATTAGTGATAACATAACAATGAACAATTAATATTGCAAATAAAATGATATAAACATATTGTAGAGGGGAGGCGGCGGCAGTCTACAGTCAATCATTTGAATGCAGATTTACGTAACATTTTTCTCCAGAGACTAACATACTGCACTGGAGTTATTAACTTCAATAAATAAAATATGAGACTGATTGTACAGTTTTTGACCCCAATAAAATATGAAGCTGTATAAAACCTCAAATTGTCCACAACCCGAAACATCCGCATATAGTGTTCACATACAGTGTTGGCCGAGTTTACATACATTATATCGACAGAAACAAATTCACATTCCAGCTACAGCGTAAGGACCTCCTTATAGACGATATTCTTTGTGTATGTTACGCCATTTATTGTTGACTTCTTTTCCACCCCCTTCTTCATTTTATCATCAGTGACTGGAATTACAAGTACCTTCACATTCAATCGAGTTGTGGCCCTTGAGAGAGCAACATATAGCTGGCCATGAGAGAATACTAGTTCGGGCAAGTACACAACAACATTAGGAATCGTCTGTCCCTGAGACTTGTTAACAGTCATGGCGAAACTTAGTCTTACCGGAAACTGCTTCCTTTTAAAATGGAAAGGGAACATCTCGTCATTAGAAGGGCACAGGGGTATACGAGGCAAGAAAACCCGCATTCCAGCATGCTGACCAAGGACAATTTCAGCATCGATACTATTTTTTTGGAAACCACGTACCACTAGCCGTGTAATGTTGCAAAGTCCGTTAGCAGGGTCTAAGCAACATGATTGGGCACCCAATTTTGAGCTTCAGAACGTGAGGGGGTAGTCCATTAGGAGTCAGTGTGTTTAGGAATTCCGATGGATAATAGTTATTAGGATCGTCCACCGCGGTGTCAAAGCTATGGTACATCATCTGCTCCCGTTGGAAACGATCGATCATCCTCATATTTATCATATCCACCCAGTCGTTCCGAGTAGTCAATATTGCTCTTGAAGTGATGTAGCTTGTATTAGACATGTTTTCGTTTAGACTGGGGTAAATGTCATCTATCAATCTATCAAGGTCACGGTCATCACCGGTATATGGCACACATACCTCATCTGGAAGACGAACATCACCATCGCTATTCACTTCCTCAGTTCCACCACCGACACGCAACAAATATTCTGCAAACCATGGGTCGCTCTTTGCTCTCATGTTGCGAACAAGCTTTAGGTGGCACATTGATTCCCATAGGTAAGAACTCCGTAGAGAGGCAGCAACTATCTGAGCCCTTGACCCCTTACGTATGTTGGGGCGAAGGCGAAGACGCCACCCTTCGCTCGATGCCTTCGTCGACCTCGCTGCACCAACGAAGGCAAGACGACGGGCAGAACTACCCTTCGTCCCACACGTCGCCGGACGAAGACTTGTGACGGGGTCGTCTCATCTTGTGACCTCGCTCAACATGGAGGCCCACGTGTGATCCGGCCCATTGTAACAGGCCCTGCGTGGCCGCTGCACATTACGGGCCTAATTTGTAAAGGTCTCCCTGTAATTACGGTCTATAACCCTGCTTTATGGGAATATTCCGGGGATAACCTAGGTACCTGAGGGCACATGCGTCCTTAACACTGGACGCTGGGCACTCAGACACCTATAAATATCCCCGCACAGTGCCCTTGAGGGGCTAGGTTAACAGAGCTATTGCCATCTCGTGTTGTAGCCCCGTTGACACCACTTTTACTCCCCTGTTGGATCAACTCGCTCAGGAGAGCAAGTGCCAACATTTGGCGCCCACCGTTCGTGCTACGAAAACACCACCCGCGATGGCACCCAAGAGAACCTCGTCGAAGGCTGACAAAGCCGCGAAGGCGGCACTGCTGGCCGAGAAAAAGGGCAAGGCCCTCGTCGACAACACTCTCCAAGAGCCCTGTGAAGACGACGCAAACAGCAAGAAGCAGCGCAATGAACAACCCACTACCGAAGGCAGCCTCCGCACCTGCAGCTCCGGAGGACCACAGCAGCCTCCCCCAGGCTTCGCCCCACCAGAGGGCGCGGACGCCACCGAGGACGGCGAAGTCATCGGCGTCTCGGCCGAAGAGCAGCTACAGCTGCGCGCCCTGCGCATCAAGAACTGCAACCTCCAAAAGCAAAAAGAGATCCTCGAGGCTAAGCGCGTGTGTCTGCACAAGCCAAGGTGCGATAGATGATACGCGACAAAGAGCAGAAGGCATAGGAGCTCGATCAAGAGATCGCGCTCATGCAGAGCGAAGGCCAACTCGACCCGCATCACGGCCCACCCCACCAGCAGCGCGCACAAATCGAAGACCTGTTCATCCCTCAGCACGGACACACCATTCCTCGCGCCACAGCTTTTCAAGGCGTCAACTACCTCGACGAGAGAAGTCCCCTGGCACCTCACCTACAAGTGACACCGTGGCCCGCCAACTTCAGGGCAGGGACCTATCCCAAGTACAACAGCAGCACTGATCCAGCGCAGTACATCATGAGCTATCAAGTCGCCGTTGCATCATCCGGAGGGGACGACGCCACGATGGCCAAGTCATTCATCATTGCCCTCGAAGGCCCAGCCCTCACCTGGTACACCAGGTTGCCCCCACTGTCCATCGACTCCTGGAGAAGTCTCCGGGACAAATTCTTGCTCAACTTCCAAGGGTACCGCCCAGACACCGACGCCTTGGGTGAACTCTCACTCTGCAAGCAGCTGGAACGAGAGACTCTGCAGGAATATTACCGCAAGTTCCTGACCCTCAAGTCACAACTGCCTTCGGTCGATGACCAGATCGCCATCCACTACGCCATCAGTGGCCTTTGGGCCGGCGTCCTCTACAGCCACTGCATCAGGGACCCGCCTAGGAACCTCTAGGAGCTGTATCAACTGTTCGAGAAATATGCTAGATCCGAAGAGCTCCACCAGCGCAAAGTCGAGTCTCAGAGGAAGCCCAAAGACCCTCCGCAGTCCAGCCGCACTTGGACGAGGCCCTCGCAGACAGACTCTGGCCGGGACGGCCGCAATCAGCAGCAGGTGCACAACATCGCCAACCAGCCCCCCGCTGGTGAGGCCCCTCGCCGCCAGGAGTATCCCCCCAGGGCCGAGTAAATGGAACTCGCGGTCGAGGACGGGGGCGTGCGCAGCAGCCACGAAGATTTTACTGCCTGTTCCACGGCAAAGACTACGCGCATCCCACAAAGGACTGCCCAGAGACGAAGGCCACCAGAGACAGAATGGCACGGGCACAGCTAGCCGACAACCCTAGAATTGTCGCGCACGCATACCAGCAACCCCCTCAACCATACAACCACGGTCCCGCTCCGCCTCCGCCGCAGCACGCATACCAACACCACCTGGAGGTACAAATCGTACCTCCCCCACCCCCACCCCCACACCATCAACAGCAAAACATCCACCACCCCAACCACCCTCAAGCACCAAAGCAAGAAGACTTCGCCGATCAACCGTATTGCGGAGTCATCCATATGATTACCGGGGGGGTCCAGCGCCGACTTCGACACAAAGCGGCAGAAGATGGACCACTACCGCAGCATCAACCACGTCGCCGTCATCGGCCCGGTCGTGCAGACAAAGTGGTCCCACGTGCCATTGACCTTCGACGCCCGAGACGTCGATCTGCGCAGCGCCCCCCACATCGACGCCATGGTCATCAACTGCAGCGTGGCAGTATGGGACTTGCACAAAGTCTTGGTCGACAATGGCAGCCAGGCGGACATCATCTTCCTCCATGCCTTCGATCGCATGGGCATAAGCCACAGCCTGCTCAAGCCCTCGGACAACCCCCTGTACGGCTTCGGCGGCAAGGGCACCTTTCCCGTCGGCAAAATAGAGTTGCCCCTCTCCTTCGGTGTAGCACCCAATGCCCGAAGTGAGCAGATCACGTTCGACATCGTCGACATGGTGTACCCGTACAACGCCATAATGGGTCGGGGCTCCATCAATAAGTTTGAGGCAGCTATCCACGGACTTTACCTGTGCATGAAGATCCTAGGTCCTGGAGGCGCCATCACAGTTTACGGCAACCAGCAGGTTGCGCGTAACATAGAAAGAGACTTCGTCCCCGGACAAAGAAATGTACACTGTCTCACGGCCCAACGCGAAGTCCCCGAGCCTGCCAATCCAACCGCCAAGGGGCATGAAAAGGCACAACTGAAGAGCAACGACGGGACCAAGACCGTCCCCCTCGACCAGGCAACGCCCCAGCAAATGGTTACCATCAGCGAAGACCTCACTTCGCACGACGAAGAGCGGCTCCTCTGCTGTCTATCCAAGAATAAAGACGTCTTCGCCTGGTCCACCCTCGACCTGGTTGGAGTCAGTCGCTCCATCATCGAGCACGGCTTAGGAATTGACCCTTCGGTGAGGCCGAAGAAACAATGGCTGCGCAAGATGTCTGACGAAAAGACAGAAGCCGCCAAGGCCGAGGTCCATCGCCTGCTCGAAGCCAAGTTCATCGAGCCGATCGCCTACCCCACATGGCTCACCAATGTGGTGATGGTGCAGAAAAAGAGCGGAAAATGGCGGATGTGCATAGACTTCACCAGTCTTAACAAGGCCTGCCCCAAGGACAATTTCTCGCTGCCCCGAATCGACAAAATCGTCGATAGCGCAGCCGGGTGCGAAGTCATGTCACTCCTCGACTGCTTCTCCGGCTACCACCAAATATATATGAAGGAGGAGGACAAGGCAAGCACCAGCTTCATAACACCCTTCGGCACGTATTGTTTCATCAGAATTCCGGAGGGACTCAAGAATGTCGGGTCCACTTTCTCTCGACTCACCAAAACGGTGCTCGAGAGCCAGATCGGCAGAAATATCTTCACATATGTGGACGACATCGTCGTTGCCAGCAGAAGCAAGGCAGACCACCTGGCCGACCTCGCCGAAACGTTCGCAAGCATGCGAGCCGCACGACTTCGCCTCAACCCTGAGAAGTGTGTTTTCGGGGTCCGCCAGGGAATGATCTTGGGCTACCTGGTATCACACCGCGGAATTGAGGCCAACCCAACCAAAATCCAGGCAATCATCAATATGACGCCCTCGCAGTCAGCCAGAGAAGTGCAACGACTGACAGGCAGGTTGGCCGCCCTCAATAGATTTATCTCCAAGTCCGCAGAGCGGAGTCTCCCGTTCCTCAAAATACTCCGCGGCGCAAAAGACTTCGCATGGGGGCCAGAGCAGGCGGCGGCCTTCGCTGCACTAAAATAGTACTTGTCGGAGCTGGCGATTCTTACGAGCCCCGACCCTTCGCTACCCCTATTGCTCTATGTCGCGGCTTCGCCACATGCAGTCAGCGTAGCACTGGTTCAAGAGCAGACCAGAGAGGGCACAACCAAGCAGCGTCCAGTTTATTACGTCTCTGAAGTGCTCACAACATCAAAATGCAACATGACAGAGCTGGAAAAGATCGCCTAAGCAGTCGTGATGGCCTCGCGCAAATTGCGCCATTATTTTGAGGCATTCAAGGTCCGGGTTACCTCAGACAGAGGACTCGGCGAGCTGTTTAGAAACCCGGAGGCGTCAGTACGGATTGCCAAGTGGGCAGCCGAACTCTCCGGCTATCACATCACATTCGAACCCAGGACAGCCATCAAGTCGCAAGTCCTGGCAGACTTCGTCGTAGACTGGACTGGTCCAATAACGCAACCGAAGTCGTCCGAAGAAAAAGTGTGGACAATCCATTGTGACGGCGCATGGTGCCATGCGGGGGCAGGCGCCGCTGCAGTCATTACTTCGCCCACCGGGATCAAGCATAAATACGCAGCGCGCCTCAGCTTTGCGTTGGAGTCTGATAGGTGCACCAATAACATAGCAGAATACGAGGCTGTCATCCTCGGCCTTCGCAAGCTAAGGGCACTCGGTGTCACCACCTGCATCATCAAAACAGACTCCAAGGTAGTCGCTGGCCAGGTCGAGAAAGACTATGCAGCGAAGGACCCCGCACTCATGCAGTACCTCGCGGCCATCCGCAGCCTCGAAAGGCAATTCAAGGGCTTCACGCTGCAGCACGTGGACCGAGCCAAGAATGAGGAGGCTAATGCTCTAGCCAAGGCAGCCGCCCCTCCGACGTGTTCTACCACGTCATCGGCACGCCAGCTGTCTGTAGCCCTGAAGGGCTCCAAATAACCAACGACAGTGAGGGCCACCGCATAGTCAACCTCATCATGACCGAAGACTAGCGGGCACCAATAACCCTGTACCTGCAGGGGTACTATCATCCAACCGACAACAATGAGGCCAAGCGCCTCAAACACCGAAGCTGGGACTTCGCACTGATCGAGGGCCAACTTTACAAGAAGGGGGTCAGTCAATCGATGCTTAAGTGCGTCACCGAGACCGAAGGCGTCCAAATTCTGCGCGAAGGCCACAGCGGGACCTGCGGCTCCCACGCAGGGCCTAGGGCCCTAGCGGCAAAGGTGATTTGCCAAGGTTTCTACTGGCCCGCCATGATCTGCGCCGCAAATCGGGTCGTGAGATCCTGCGAAGCCTGTCAGAAATTTTCCCCACGCTCCGGATGCCCTTTGCAGTTCACGAAGCTGATCGCCCACACGTGGCCCTTTCAGCGCTGGAGCCTGGACATTGTTGGGCCCCTGCCCACGGCTCAAGGGAACCTCAAGTTCACCTTCGTCGCCGCTGAATACTTCACCAAATGGATTGAAGCGAGGGCAGTATCCACTATAACATCGAAGACAGCCCAGAAATTCTTCTGGCAAAATATTGTTTGCCGCTTCGGAGTCCCGTCTGAGCTCACGGTCGACAACGGCAAGCAGTTCGACAACCAAGACTTCAAAGATTTCTGCTTCTCCATCGGCACCAAGCTTGCCTTCGCCTCCGTGTACCACCCCCAATCCAACGGAGTCGTGGAGCGCGCCAATGGCAAAATTTTCACAACCGTCAAGAAAATGCTCCTCGACGACAAAAAAGGCAAGTGGCCCAACCTGTTACCCGAAGTGGTCTGGGCGCTGAACACAACTGAGTGCAGGGCGACTGGGTTCACCCCTTTCCACCTTCTATACGGATCGGAAGCTATGACTCCGCAAGAAATAAAACATGGGTCACCTCGGACAGCCGCGTCAGCCATCCTTGACGTAGACGAGCCGACTTCGAAGGACCTCATCGACGGAGATCGCGTCTTCGCCCTACAGGCTCTGGACAAATACCAAGCCCAGACAAAAGCATGGTGCGACCACACAGTCATCCCGTGGGAGTTCATCGAAGGAGACCTCGTGCTCGTCCGGACAGCTCGGACAGAGTCCCAGGGCAAGTTGGAGCCGAAGTGGGAGGGCCCTTTCATCGTCAAGACGAAGGCGTCCCCCAGCGCGTATAGACTCACAACTCCATCCGGCGAAGACTTAGAACATTCTTGGAACATTGATAATCTTCGTAAATTTTTTGTTTAACTCCTTAGGGCCACTTAGCCCTTGTAATCCGTAGAACAGTTTTTCAGTCGGCCCGCACTCTTTTCCTCCCGGGGGGTGAGGTTTTTAACGAGGCGGAGCCATGTAATATACACACGAAAAATCCCCCGCAAAAACTACGTCGAAAAAGACCCATTAAACGGTCTTCGACATTCGACCAACACAAAAGTCACCGCGATGGGCAGCGATGGCCACCCTCGCGTGCGACAATCCGTGCAAAAGTCGCCTAAGGGTGCACCCGGACTAGCACAACAAGTGCGTAAATTCGAAGTCTTCTCAAAAAGACTATCCGTGCAAAAGTCGCCTAAGGGTGCAGCCAGACTAGAACAACAAGTGCGTAAATTCGAAGTCTTCTCAAAAAGACTATCCGTGCAAAAGTCGCCTAAGGGTGCAGCCGGACCAGCGCAACAAGTGCGAAGAATCGAAGCCTTCCTCAAAAAGACTATTCGTGCAAAAGTCGCCTAAGGGTGCAGCCGAACTAGCGCAACAAGTGCGAAGAATCAAAGTCTTCCTCAAAAGACTACCCGTGCTAAACCCTACACCAAACTGTCCGCGCCAAGACTTACCACAGGCGCGCCAGACCGACATAATAAACATACTAGACCAAGCGCACAACGCCTCTACAAGCATAGCCGGATGCGCGCAGGCGCATAACCTCATCATGCAAACTATAGTTACATATGTACAGCGAGGGCATCACACCTTACATCGGTTCAACCTTCGGAATGATCCCCATCTCCCTATAGTTAAATAGCATTATCCTAAGCTCCTCACCCTCAAAAAGACTTCGCAACTCCCCCTCACCTACACTCGCAATGGCCGGCGAGGACAACAATTCCTGCTTGCCAGCCCTGTCCACATGAAGCCGACCGCCATCCACCTCACTCACTCTATGCTTCGCAACCGCCCTTCGCCGCCTGCGCCCAGCTCTCGGACCAGGCACAACTTCAGTATCCGCAGCACGCGGCGAAGACTCCGCCGCTGCCACATCCAAGGCCGCAAAGTAATCCAAGTCCTCATCCGACGACTCCTCCGTCCACTCAACCGAACACCCAGAGCCACCAAAATCAGGAAACTTAGAAGCAGATTCATCCGATTCATTCCCAGCATCCACGGTCGAAGCCGCCAGAAAATTAGCAGTGGCGATTGCGTGCGCAGGCCCAAAACCTTGAACCTGCGTAGCAACCAAGGTTCAGCAACATATACAAAATTCCCTAACTACCCACACCCACTAAGCCACCTGCGAAGGCCCAGCCGCCGTGGGATCCTCCGCTGCCGGCTCCGTCGCCGTCTTCGGGGGATCCTCAGCCCTCGGCACTGCGGTTGGCGACGAGCCACCACCGGACACAGTAGCCGCAGGGGCCGCGAGGGAGCCTTCAGTGGTTTCCAGGGGCGGTGCCACCGGGCTCGACTCCGCTTCAGGCTGCGCGCTGTTCAAAGCTCCGAAGTCATCCACTTTCTCATCACGCGTCGCCTGCAACACAGCACACCGATTCAGCAAGCCCACGTATAACCCACATCCAACAACACTAAACAAAAGCTAACCATTACCTAATCCCTCGCCCGGTCAGACCGCTCCCTCACCACCTCCCGACCGTGGGGGCCCCACATCCGGTCAAAGAGGGCTCCCGCGGATTCCTTCACCACAGGGTCCTCGACCTTGTAAATTTCACGTTCGAAATCCTCATCAGATCGGTCGAAGACCTCATAGTGGCTGCACCCTTCGCGGGATAGCGCGGTCATCGCCCCTTCGCAGGTGACCAGGGAGGCAAAGGACATAAATCCCTCCACAATGGTCGGGAGCGCCAACAACTCCTCTTGCAGCCACTCGAGGCAGCGAAGGCCTGACTCTCGGTCGGGCACTTCGAAGTCAGCGGTCCGCGCGCCCAGCTCGCGGTATGAGTCCATGAGCTGTTTGCGCGTCCGCTCAACTTCAGAGCGCAATGAGGCCTCGGCTCTCTCCATGCGGGCCTGCAGAGCGTTGAACCACATCTCCCACTCCTCGGCGCGCTGGCTGGCGAGACTACCCTCCACCCGCGCCAGATTGGCCTCCGCCTGCGCCGACTGCGCCTTGGCGAGGGCCTGATTAGCCTCCCTCCTCTCCTTCGCCAGCTGGCGCCGGAGGTCAGTCCTCTCGCCCTCCAGCGCGGCCACCTTCTCCGTCAGCTAGCGGCACTTGCTATCGGCGGCCGACTTTTCCCGGACAGCGTCAGCATGTTGCGCCCGAAGTCTCTCGACTTCGGCAGACACAACTGCCGTAAGGGCCCCTGACGCCACGCGGTCGGTGAAGTCAGCCACCTAAAAGACAAACATAAGTCCACAATCCCAACGAAAGCGGTGAAAACCGAAGTCTAGCCCAACTACTTGACTCAGCCGCTACGACGCCTCCCTCAGCCGGCGGGACACAGCGCCCGCTTTGTCTTTGACGGCGGTGAGCGCCGAAACCTCATCGCCAGCGCTGAGAGCGCTACCCTTCGCCCCAGGCACCGTGGCAGACACCGTGGTCGCCACCGCAGGCAGAACAACTACAAGTTGCCCCTCGCTCGATCCTGCAAAGTATCAACAGTCAAAAAAAATTGGGCCAACGATTTACCAATGAGATAATCTTCCACACTAATATCAGTGCCGAAATCGGCAACGCGCTTCGCCGGCGAAGGCAAGTCTCGGGCCTTCGTGGCTCCGGCCGAGGCAGACTTGGCTACGCCGGCGCCGACTGCCTTCACGACATCCGGCATCTTGCTAGACCCAGGGGCGGCCGACTTCGCCGCCAACGTCGGCTGGCTACCGCCGGAGGTGGTAGCCTTCGCAGTCCCCCGCGCCCTCTTCGGCCTAGCCTCAGGCAGCCTGATGACCGCCCCGCACTTTTGCGCAGCTTCCTGACGATCCTTGTCCATCACTGCCGAAACAACAGCAGCAATATTCCGTCCATAAGGAAACACTTTCAAGTCATGAACCATGCGAGATGTAAAAAAGTCTTCGCCGGCCGCACGGGGGATAGGAACATTCTTAGGCCACCAACCCTCGGTAACCTTCAGCATCCGTGCCAAAGACTCCCAGAGCTCGGGCGAAGACATCCTTCCCCCGGGGGCCACGCATGTCCCCATTAGCTCCACAGCAAAACTATCAGAGACCCCCAGTCCTCCCATCATAGTACCTAGCTTCCTCTTCTTAGTGGATGGGGCGGCCGCCGGCGCGGGGTCGTCTTCAGTCTCTGCCGCCGGTTTCTTCCCGCGGCGATCGACATCGTCTTGCCCGGGATAACCGCCATACGGCAGACGGTTCAACTCGAAGACCCTATTCAAGCGATCGTTGGATCAGCGTATATCCCAACTACGCTGGCCCTCCGTCTTTGGCATGTAGCAACCAATTATCCGCGCCGCCCCATCCTCCGCCTCACGCATGAATGCGGCGGGATCTCGTCCATGCAAATCCAGTGCGAAGGCGGGACTCCGGACCAGCATCCCGCCACAGGAAGGCATCTGGCGAGGGCATACTTTGCCCAGCGCCCAGCCATGCGCCAAGGGCCACACCCCATACGCGACAAACTCCTCAACCAGATCGCGCCCGCTACTCAGGCTGGCCGCGCACCGCAGGGCCCCTTCGTCTGCATCCTCCTCCGCTACTTCAAACCGCGGGTATGCTGAATAATAATGCGAACACATCTCGGCCACAGGGAGCCCCAGATGGTCTTCGACTGTCCCTTCGGCAACATAGAACCAAAATTCCCACCAGTTGCCCCATTTATTGGGGGCACAGGAAACCAACTCAACGACTTCCATCGAAGTCTTGCCCGTCTTCGGCGTAAACGTGCAAGATCCAAATTGGGCAATCTTATTTCCAATTTTCCTTTTCTGCCAGTGCAGACAATAATACTTTGCGAAGACTTCGACCGAGGGCTGCCTGCCGTACGAGGTCGTCGCCCAGACATACTTCACCAGAGCCACCACGGCATTTGGCGTCAGCTGGTGGACCTCGACGTTGAACCTACGCAGGACTTCTCCCACAAATCGATGTGCGGGCAGACGAAGGCCAGCGGTGGAAAAAGCCTCGAACACAACCAACTCGCCTTCTGGCTCGGGGACCTCCTCCGTCCCCGGGACACGTGCCACTCCGCCGCCGAAATAACCAAGCTGTTGCATGTCTTGCACGCGGACCGAGGACATCCGCGACACGCCGAACTCCACTGTATCACCGGCGCGCAACTCCTCCACCGCCACATCGCTTAGCGTCTCCCCGGACGACGCGCCAGCCGACGGCGTAGCGGCAGCAGAAGAGGAAGAGGACGACATCGCTACGTACCGTCGGCGGCGGCGGGCGGTCTGCTTCACACGGGCCAGATCTCCGACGAGCAAGAGCAAGGCGGGCACACGAGCAGCTAGCGGTTTGAGGAGGCGGTTAGGGTTTTCGCGGAGCGCGGAAAGATAAAGTTCAAAACGCGCCGCCCCCCGCCCCCTTTTATACACAGAGCGCGGTGCTTCGGGAAACCCGCAATCCAACAGTACGGTGTCGATCAACGGTCATGTCAAAAACCCCCGTGGAACCACTTCGAGCGAGGGCAGCGTCTCCACCATCTAGCGACGTCTTCGGCACCAGATGACTTAGTCGAACTGGTCCTCGGAGGGCAAATGTTGGGGCGAAGGCGAAGACGCCACCATTCGCTCGATGCCTTCGTCGACCTCGCTGCACCAACGAAGGCAAGACGACGGGCAGACCTACCCTTTGTCCCACACATCGCCGGACGAAGACTTGTGACGGGGTCATCTCATCTGGCGACCTCGCTCAACATGGAGGCCCACGTGTGATCCGGCCCATTGTAACAGGCCCTGCGTGGCCGCTGCACACATTACGGGCCTAATTTGTAAAGGTATCCCTATAATTACGGTCTGTTACCCTGCTTTATGGGAATATTCCGGGGATAACCTAGGTGCCTGAGGGCACATGCATCCTTAACACTGGACGCTGGGCACTCAGACACCTATAAATATCCCTGCACAGTGCCCTTGAGGGGCTAGGTTAACAGAGCTATTGCCATCTCATGTTGTAGCCCCGTTGACACCACTTTTACTCCCCTGTTGGATCAACTCGCTCAGGAGAGCAAGTGCCAACAACGTACAACAGGGAGTACTTGTCTGAAATCTCCCCCAAACACAATAGTCTTCCCACCAAAGGGCAGACCAGGGCGTCCCATGATATCACGCATGCTGTTGTCCAATGCTTCAATTGATTGTCTCTTAGCCATTGATGCCTCGTCCCAAATAATGAGCGACACTTTCTGTAGCAACTTTGATGTCCCACTTTTTTCATGAAGGTACATATAGCACCATCATCAATAGTAAGTGGTATTTTGAAGCGTGAATGGGCAGTTCTCCCACCAGGCATTATGGAAGCTGCAACCCCAGATGTAGCTGTTGCAACTGCAATCTTGTCCTGACTACGTAGCACCGCAAGCAATGCCTTATACAGATAAGTCTTTCTAGTCCCACCAGGCCCATCCACAAAGAACACACCACCATTACTGGTGTCAACAACAGATAAGATCTTTTCATATGTAGACTTCTGCTCCTCATTTAGGGTTTCTTGCAAAGCAACATCTTCTGTCGTCGCCTCGATACTTAACTCCTCGTAAATCTCTCTATCAATACCTTGTGAATCGTCATATCTATCGATGATAGCAGGGAGAGGGAATGTCTTTATGTCTTTACCCATTGACTGCAACATGTTTCTAATGTCAATCAAGACCATCTGCTGCAAATGGGTTTTGCTCTGAGTAATATGATGATAATCCTCGGACATTGTGTCAAGGTGTCTCTGCCACAATTCGGCCACATCATTCGGCTCGCAGTAAACCAGTATCGTTGCAAACAACCTTCGTAGCGCTGATGGCATTTGGTAAAGAGCAGCTTCATTGAGACACTCATCTATTGTGTTGTCTGCTTCAAGTAATCCCCTTCTTTGTGCTGCCTCACGAAACGATGGTAGTGTGTCACCGTCTACTGTCCTTAGATCCACATAGGAGGTAGCACCAGTCACATGGTTTAGGAGGAGCCGAAGATAGAAGTTCTCCCCTTCAGATGGTAGAGCAGAGACGATTCTACCGACTTGTTAACCCGTATTTCGTTTCCTCCTTTGCCACACTTTGCCCTGCTTCCAAGTTTACCACTCAGGGAAGTCACGATACAGGATTCCCCGAGCCTCCTCGTACAGCTTATTCGCCTCAAAATATGCTGTAATCATTGACCTATCAGCACCTGGACGGTTGACGACTCACTCGACCATTTGTCGCTCGTGAAACGTCCCCATGTGCATGTTTGGAAGATGGAGTTGCAGCTGCATCACAGATGGAGAGTTTTGACTAAGCTCAAATCCATATATCCTCCATAAGGCTTCCGGAGGAGTCACCCACCTTGCATCTCTATACTGTTGTATCTCATCTACATCACCATTTTCCTTACTCGCATCTCTCATAACAACAGACGCACGATCATGGCCTTTGTATATGTACTTGAACGGGTACTTAACAGCCTTGATGCTCCCACACGCCTCAACATTGATGTGACAGTTGAAGAGCTGAAGGAGGTAAGGGTTGTAAGGGACAACCCATCTATTGTCCAATTCACATCCTCGAACCTTTTCCTTACGTCCATCGTCACGACGTTTGTAATTAGGATATGAATCCTTCCCTTGCATGGTTGCCTCACGGAAATGCCGGGGGTATTGATTCTTGCACGATGCACGACCCTTAGTGCATGGCCAGTTAGGGTTTAGCGACCCGCACGGGCCATGCATCATATGCTTGATAACCATCTTTCACAGTTCAGGGTACTTGTTGGATGGGATCTCAGCTAAGATCAAAAGGTCATACTGTTCAGGGCACGTGAGCTTGTACTTCCTTTGCATGATGAGTAGAAAATGGGCATGTGGCAAACCTCATTTCTGAAATTCCATGACGTAGACATAGGCTCGGACTTTACCGAGAATATCCTGTTTAGTCAACCTATGCTTTAGCTCCTGTAGTTTCGCATGAAAGACACGCACTACAAGATCTAGACGATCTTGCGGTGTCTGTCCAGGTAGAAGCTCTCTCCTTATCTCATCCCAGTTAGGGTTACATGTCATGGTAAGAAAGATGTCTGGTTTACCAAACTTCCGCACCAGAGCCATAGCATCCATATATCGACGTCTCATGTCACGAGGACCGCCAATAAACGACGGTGACAACACAGTTCGCTTTCCAACCTTCTCTCCTCTAACATCTCCATCTAACATGCTATCCACCAAGCCCTGGTATAGGTCTGCCCTTAACCGATCCTGGTTCTTACGTATGAAATCTAAACGGGAGCTCTCAATCTTAATGTATGTGTCGACCGCGAACTGCTGGAAAAGTCGTTTACCATGAAGTATTGGATTGAATACCCCTGGACGTATCTGAATTTTGTAGCAGTAGTAATCACGCATGGACACACATAGATGGGTAGGAGGTTCTGCATACGCAAGAATTGATTATTTAGTGATGCCGAAAACATATTTAATAATCTGAACAACTTAGAAATTACAAATAAACAACTAACCCGCATCTTCATCATTTGCATTACTTGCCCTATGCGTCACCCGGTATGCATCCACTTCGTCCATGGATACACCAACCTTTGGGATATTTGCATGCCATCCAAGTTCACCTCTAGGGAAGAACAGTGGATATGATAGCGCATCGTAGCATCCATGGTATGAGCGGATGCCGTGGCTTGACCTATCCTTCCCATGTAGCATAACACTCTTGCTGAACTGGCCTCGCCGTTTGCTCCCCTCGATCTAGACAGCGGCCACCTCCGAAGTGAAAGGTGTGTTATATGTCTTCTGGTTCAACGTCTGGTCAAGGTTCAATGCGATGTGATAGTCAGCAAGGTTCTCAACATGACCCATGCTCCTAAGGTGCTCAGAGTACGGATTTCCATGAAGTATGCCAACTATCTGTTTAATAACCTCTTGGTCTTTCTGAATCTGATCTTCACGACACTTACAGAATCGATGCTCGAGACTGGGATCATCATCGTAAAAGTAAAGCTCTAGGTGTTTATGCTCTGCCCCACATTCACTACCGAATGACTTGATATTATGGTACATCATGCCTTGTGCATGGAATGTGTATATACCAGAATCCCTCATATTAGTTGTCATACTGTCGAGGCAACAATACAGGGAAGTGAAAGAAAAATGGCCATTAAAAAACCTGATGTTATCACGAAAGTGCCTAGCATCAGAGTCTGCACTATCCCACAACCTCCTGAGCTGGGGAGGGGTCTCTAGTGGGGCTAGCTCAACCTTCCCACCTCGACAGCAAAACCCAGGCGGCTCATACTCAAACTTCTTCGCAGTGCAATAACCACAGTCGGGAACGTGCTTCAACATATGTGTTTCTTCAGGGATGTTACTGTAGACCTTGTCGTACGGGTCAGGCACATCAGTGACAACAGATTGATCTTGAGTACCATCTATCTCGAAGTCCTCGTTAGTGTCCTCATCTGATATTTTTTTTTGGAAAAGAACGATTAAGACATTTGAATTTAGATACACATTGGTATTGTAATAGAAATTGACATAAGTACATTTACCAGCGAATATATATCCCTCGTTCTCATCATTATCCTCTCCGAATATGACACCCTCATCATCGTCATCAACTGGATCGTGAAAATACAATCCAAGTAAAAGACAAGGCATTCAGGGTTGAGAAAATATATAACCTCAATAAAGATTTTTAACAATTACCATTGGAAATGAACCTTGGGACCGACTGGCTTTGCTCCAACCCACTTCTTTGTTCGACCATGTTTGCACTCCCATTTGTTGCCACGATCGCACTTTGGCGTGTATTCCTATATTGTACTGATGGAAACACACGTTTAGTTGGACTACATTTTATCGTCGTCGTGCAAGATCCATTTAAAACTGGTTAGTATAATTACCAGTGTTGTTGATCTCTATAGTTGAACCGGGTTGTGTCGAATCATCCATTTGTCCGACATCACTGATAGTATCCTCAGTCAAAGTAGCCACGTTACGTGCAATGTTTGCTTCAAATTTCTTGTTTTGACGGGCTAAGATAGCTTGTCTTTCACCACGCAGAACATGATGTTTACGTCTTAGTGGCTCAGTAGACATATCGGGTGAACCGACATCCTCATTTTGTGTTGAAGCTGGCATGAAAGGTGTACTGGTGTATTCAGGGATAACCCAGTCGCATGCGTTATCAGAGGATGAATCAGGTTCTGATACATATGCTATAGGGTGTACAACCTCAGAGGTATAAGTTGGGACCTCCATGGCAATGGACGCCTGATTCAAAGTGCTAGCTTGTAGTGCTCTACGTTTTGTTATGTACTCTAACTTTCCCTCTTTCCGCCTTGGTGTCTGATTATACAACCTAAGCTGTTCATTTTGGTCACCTATAAAATATGAACATAATTACTTTCCAATTGTAGGTTTATGCGCATATTTATTAATTAAAATTGGACGTTTTTCATCACCTCCTGACACATTGGGCATCACATTGTGTCCCTTGTTTCGTTGACGTGCTTCACGACGCTTCCTATTCTTCTCGTTTTTTTGTTCAATGGACATCGCTGCATATCTTTCCCTATCCCTTTTCCTCTTACGCTCCTTAGCATCGACCATTGGTCCGAGCAATTCATTTTGATCACCTATAATGTAAGTTTGTGTATTAGTGTTCCCTACTTATTATGTTTCGACGATGTATGGTCAGTTTGTGTATTGACCTTTACCTCTAATGATATTGCTAGAGATGTCTGTGAATGGTTTGCGACCGACATTATGTCCCATCTGATCTATAACAAGAACAGTACCCGAGAAAACATGAGCATAAAAATAATACTGCAAGAACCAAGGGTGAAATGATATGACTGCAATAAACCAAGCGAATAGAAGATCAAAAAAGATGCCCTTGGTAATAGAGGTTATAGAAACAAGCATCATAACCGAGAGTAAAGAGATAAGACCTAGAGAGAGGTGATAGGAGAACGATTTTGGTGTCCGTATAAGATATTTTATTATATTCCAAGTTTGAACTGCATAGATGGATATGGGTGACGCGCTAAGTAATTGTTTTCATAACTCTGGTGATGTGGAATATCTTCCTAGAGCACGCCTAGCTCCTATAGATGGGCTTCGGTATACCGAATGTACATTAAATTTGTTCCGAATTTGATCTGTATATTTGACGTAATTTCACGAGCAAAGTTACGATTTTAATGTCAAACATGACACAACATTAAACCAATATAGTGTTCTAAATGGAAAACGTATGGGCTAAACGATTTGATGTTCCACTTATTCATTGATATGTCCCAGTAGAACAAAATGTTTTACAAATTTTGACACATGTAAGTTGCATCAATAACAATACATGTATTCCATCATAAAATTCAGATTTGCAAAAGTTACAGACTCTATCTACGCCTTTGGTCGTCAAGATATCTAACGGCAAACTGACGATCATTCCGCGCCACCAAAGCCTTTTGAATTGCTGCAATTAGTGCAACATTTAATCACATGTATACTCAGTTCACAATATAATGAAAACAAGTACATAATTTTGATGTAGGTAATCTTATAAAATACTTACGTTCAAAATAATGGGCGTTGTGATGGAACGGTTTGAAGTGTATTGTTGTATGGTCAGTTGATTCGAGACACTCTAGAATAGCATATTTAAATATTCAATATGAATCATTATAAAAGAAAAATTAGTGAATAATGTGTTTGCAAGGCGTAAACATAAGTTGTACCTTGTTTTCTGAACCGCCGAAACATGGTCCCAATTATGATGCTATAATTCTCATTAGCCAACGCCCAACGGAGTGCATTTTTGTTTAGTAAATCGCCCCAAACTTTAATGGTATGTAAAGACCACTGTAACACCCTGAATTTGGGGGTATAAAATTTCTTTGCTCATATTCACAAATTCAGGTGTTACTCCTCTCTTCACATCTTCCCCAATCTCCTCCTTCTCTTTTCTATAGAAGAAGAGTGGCTATTTTTTTGTGTAATTATAATCTAGTAGGCTAAACTCCAAGGGAGTATGAAATGTGGAATCATGTTAAACCCTAAATTTCGCTTTTTGTTTGATGCATAATACTTGAGGGTGCTAATTTGAATTTGTGACATATTTGGAATTGAATCAAATAGAGTAAATAAAAAGAAAAGGGAAAACAATTGCTAGAATAAAAGAAAAAGACAAAGTGGCCCATACCCCCTGCTCCCCTCGGCCTTTCGGCCCAACCGGCCCATCCCGCGCGCGCGCCTTCCCCCCCTTCCTCTCTCTGTCCTGGCGGGCCCGCCCGTCAGCGCGGCCGCTTTCCCCGCGCGTGCGCCCGCTCCCCCGCTCTCTCTGCCCACGGGCCCCCTCTGTAAGTTCCCTCGTCCCCGCGTAACCACCGCCCGAGCTGCGCTTACCGAGGTCTCCGCGCTCACGTCGCGTGTGAAGCTCGCAACCGCCCTGCCCTCGGCCACTTGAGCCCCAGAGCCTCGCTCACCCTCTCCCTCCCCTCATTTGCGCACTTGCAGAACCCCTTTTCAACCTCCCCCACGCTGCGCGCACGCCAGAGCGCCGCTGCCGTTACCCGCCGCCGTCCCGAGCCCGTTTCTCCGTCGACGTCGGAGCCCCGCCGTGCCCTTTGCCACGGTGAGCTTCGCCTCGACGTCCGCAACTCGGGACACGCCCCAATTTCTCCTCTCCCTCCCTAATTTCCTCTGCCCGCGCTCACCCGCCGTCCTTCGCGCAGCTGTCGTTGTCCGCCACCATCGACCCGAGCCGTCGCCGCACCTTCGCCGCCACAGAGAGGTCCCTGGGGTTCGCCTTGAGGTAAGGAACCTCCCCTGCCCTCTCCCTTCCCCTCCCTTGCTCCCTGCTGCGCTTAATTCCTAGTCGGAGTAGGTTGGCGCCACCGCCGAGCCATTCCGCCGTGGGCCGCCCCCCTCCGGTGCCCCTATCACGACCTAGCCCCCTCCAGTAAGTTCCCCGCGCCTTCCCCATCCTCCCAGACCATCCCGGTCGCCCTAAGACCCGCGGAGCCACCGCGCCCCTCGTCTCCGGCGAGCTCCCCCGCCGCGGGTGCGGCCGCCGCCGCCTCTGCTGGCTGGAGAAGGGGACCGAAGCTGACCGCCCAATCCCCGCCGTCCATCTCAGATCGGACGACCCTTTTTTAAATAGCCTGAGCCTAATCTTGGTCGTCCGCCTGGAATCTGACGGCCCAGAGCCGCCCCCACACCCCGCCTTCCTATCGACCCGGCCCCGCCTGTCAGCAGCCCACGCCCGCTCTGCCTGCCCAGCCCTGCCTGTCAGCAGCCCACGCCCACTCTGCCCGCCCGGCCCCGCCTGTCAGCCGCTCGCGCCTCCACGCGCTCGCACGCCTGCCCGCCTATCTAATCCCGAGCGTCGATCCGAGATCCAACGGCCGTAGGAGCCCGATACCCCTTCGCCGCGCAAACTTCTTAAAGAGACCCTCGGTTTTCTGCAAATTAACCCACCGTCCCTAGAATTTCGCAGTTAGGCCCTCGGACCTTTTATTTAATCCAGAATAAGTATTTAAAGAGTATTTTTAATCCTAATCTTGTAAAATTCATAACTTTGTCATATGAACTCCAAATTAGGTGCTTCAAATTGCAAAATGTTCATAATATTTTTATCTACCTGTTTAAACTATGTTTCCTTGCTGTTTTTATGTCCCAATTAATAGTTGATCTTTGGTGTAAAAGTAATGTTATTGGAACCCTAATTGGAAATAAAGTAAAGATAGTAGACTTTAATAAACGTTGGAGCACTTAAGTTTATGGACTTAACACCATGTAATGATTTAACCCCACCACTGACATAGACCTGGTTAGTGGGTAATGAATCACTTTGTATAGTCATCTACCCTAGACCTAGGGAACACCAGATTGTCAATCCTTTTTCTATTGTGAACCTGTGATCTCTCTGCTGCACATGTTTGGTATATTGCTTTTGTTTGTTATTTCCCAAGTGCATAGAATGAATGATTACTTTGCGTAGACAACGGGCAGTCTGTGTTTCCCAAGGAAGTTGTAGAAGAAGTCCCTGAGCAGCAGTTTGGTGAAGGCAAGTGTCCTCTAACCCATTATGTCCCATTCACTTATAATTCATTGTCCCGCATTACTTAATTGAAACCTAGGGATTGACTAGCTTTCTATTTATCCTATCCTTGTTTACCTTTCGGATTATCATGGTTAGCTCTATGCTGGTGCTTTACCCTAATCAACGAACATGATGAGAATTACTTTATGATACGATGTTTTTATTCTGGATATGATGATATACTTGTGGCATTTAAGGGGACTAGGGCTGTTTCCCGAGTACCTCTCCGTAAGGACCTGTTCGTTGAGAGACCACCCGGGATAACAGTGCAACCATGAGGGTGAAATGGGATGCCCTTAGCTAATTAATTAGAGGAACTAGAGGTGTAGTTGCTTCGCCGTCGTGCCGTCAATGGGGTCCAGGCACAGTGCTTGCTCTGCCGAGGCTGAGTGCCCAGGTTCTTTCATTTTGCTTTTGTTAGTCACTCTCCTGCGGGGAGAGGTACTGTGTTTATCAAACTGGAGAAACCTAACGGGCGGCTATGACCTCTAGGGAATCTTTGTAAAAGCTACGTAGTGATACCCTGCCGGACCACCTAGGAAGTGATCAATGGGGATTAGCTCTCCCCGGGCAGAACGGGAATCACGGCTCATGGGTAAAGTGTGCGACCTCTACAGAGGGTAGTGAAACTGATATATCAGTCGTGCTCACTGTCAAGAGCAGCCTTGGGATCCTCTTTGATTAGAGATACTCCGGATACACCTCAGATGATGACTTTAATGATGATGGTTAATGATGGTGACGTTAATTATGTAATTCTAGTAGTTCTTCTCAGAGGAGGTACTTTTTGGGACTATAACTTGAGTTTGATGATAAAATCTGGCTTCTACTAATAATAAATACCTGACCAACTAAAAGCAACTGCTTGAGCCTAACCCCACATAAAAGCTAGTCCACTTCAGCCAAACGGGGCATTTGCTGAGTACGTTGATGTGTACTCATCCTTGCTTTACCACAAAACACCAGGTTGCCCACATTGTAACCACTGCTTAGGAGAAGATGAAGCCGTGGAAGGAGACTTCCAGGAGTTCCAAGACTACGACGAGTTTTAGGTGTGGGTTGGCGGCAACCCCCAGTCAGCTGCCTGTGAAGGCCTTATCTTTACTGCGTTTCGCTTAGCACTTTGATTTACCCGTTAAGTTGATGACTATGTGGATGTCTCTGACTCTGTGATGTAATAAGTTAATACTCTTTTATGTTATTATTCGAGTATTGTGCAATGATGTTCATTTATGTAATCGCTGTGTACGTGAGTTCTGATCCTGGCACGTACATAGTTCGCATTCGGTTTGCCTTCTGAAACCGGGTGTGACATAAGTGATGTCAAAGCCGTGCTGACTATAGGACCGCTGACCTAGAGTAGCACTGGTCGTACTAAGGACTATTGACCTTCACTCTCACCTTGACCTCTGATGTCACTTCAAAAGTCGGTCACCTCGACCAACCCTATGTTTTACTACATATAGATATATATACTATATTATACCTTGTTAAAATTTTATTTTGTTCTGTCTATGGTTTACTCACTTGTCATATTAGTTCTGTTCTTACTCTTATGCTTACGATGTCTTTTGTAGATGGCTCGTCTTAGACACACTGCTCGTAAATCGGTGATCCCTTTCCTGCCATCTCGCCTTGCGGAGCGTCCTCTGCGCCGCACCGTGTCCGATCAGTCAAGTCACCTGGAGAGGCTGCACCACCGCCTGCGTGAGGAGCAGGAGCGCCAGCGTCAGCACAGGGAGCAGCGGGGCTCTTCTTCCCCACCTGAGCAGGAGGTGGAGTCCGTGAGGCGCCGCTCCTCTGTTCCTCAGCTGGAGGCGCCCCCTGCACCACCGCGGGACGCCCCGGCTGTTGGAGGAGCTATTGGAGGAGGTCCTGGAGGAGACCCCGACGACGACTCAGACCACAGCACGGAGTCCTCTGAGCCGCAGGAGGCGGAGGGATGGGTCGCCCGACCCATCACCCGTGACGCCGCTCGCGGTTGTCACTTCCACGACGCACTCGACACCTTGTTGCGCCAGGCTTTCGACCGGCACACCTGGTCGATTGAGTATCATTGTGTAGTCTACCAGCACAGTCGCGGGAGGTACCCGGACCGCTAGGAGGCTACCTGCCTAGTTCGCCGTCCGTAGGATGACCTCCGGGGTGCAGAGGCCGTTTCGGAGCATTACTCCATCTCCGAGAGGGACACTGCAGAGGCGGCTATGCAGGACGCAGCACGGCGTGCACTCTCCCAGTACTGTTCCTTATTCGGTGGGGTGACTGACGGTCTTAACCTTAGGTACTACCCCCACCGCCCTACTGGTAACACAGAGAGTGTGGTTGTCTCGCCTATCGGTGAGGATAACCCTAGGTTGAGCAGCATAGTCAACCTAGTCGCGATGCTTAACACCGAGCTGGACCACTCTCTGGACAAGCTGAGCAGGGCTCGAATGGAGATTGCTGAGTTGCGTGCTGAGCTGGCAAAGCGCCGCCACTAGGAGGGTGGTTCCCCCGCTCCTGTTGGGACTCAGCACCCTTACCGCTCGCCGCCACGTGGTCACCACACTTATGGTTCCCCTGCCTGTAAGACCAGGATAGATCTGGATCCTTAGATCGTTAGCGTCGGAGTTTGTAATAATTCTTAAGTCAGATGTCTCAGTCTTAGATAGTCAGTTCAGTTTGCTTATCAGTTGCTTCCATTCAGTTTAGTTTGCTTATCAGTTGCTTACATGCTTGTTATGATGAACTTGTGCTGGATTTGAACCTTTGTAATGACTGATGCCAACATGTGGGTTTCCCCTGCAGTTTGGCTTAGCTAGTAATATTAATGAAGTCAGTTATTTAGTTGGGAAACCATTTACTTCTACTTTCCTTTTATCTGAGAAGTTGTATTGGATCATAATGAGGATCAGTGAAGTTCTTTGTTCACTCAGGGTCATGAAGAATTCTGTATACTCTTTTCTTATGCTGAAGGATTGTAAGATCAATGCTGATGTGTGAATGTCTTCCACAGATGTCTGACAACAGGCGCCGATGTAACAGGCGTGTTCAGCAAGAGCAGCATGCCCAGCAGGAGGAACATCAGAGGCAGCCTCCCCCGCCACCCCCGATGACAGTGGAGCAGATGTTCTTGATGCAAACTCAGGCAGTGCAGGCTATTGGGCAGACTCTGGCAGCCATGCAGCAGGCTCAACAACAACCTCAACCCCAGTTACAAGTGCAGATGCCCCAGATGCCACGGGATAAACGTGGCGAGTTCATGAGAGGGCACCCTCCTACCTTCGCGCACTCTGCCAACCCCATGGATGCAGAAGACTGGCTGCGTGCAGTGGAAAGGGAACTGCGCACCGCCCAATGTGACGACAGGGAGAAGGTTCTGTATGGTCCCCGCCAGCTAAGGGGAGCAGCCCAGTCCTGGTGGGAGTCCTACCTCGCCACCCATGCTGACCCCGAAGCCATCACTTGGGAGGAATTCAGCGAGAGTTTCCGCAGGTACCATGTTCCAGAGGGACTAATGATCGTGAAGAAAGAGGAGTTCCTGGCTCTGAGGCAGGGACCCTTGTCTGTTAGTGAATACAGGGACAAGTTTCTGCAGCTATCTCGTTATGCACCTGAAGACGTCAACACTGATGCTAATAGACAGTACAGGTTCATGAGGGGTTTGGTGGATCCCCTGCATTACCAGCTGATGAACCACACCTTCCCCACCTTCTAGCACCTGATCGATAGGGCAATCATGACCGAGAGGAAGCGCAAGGATATGGAAGATCGGAAGCGCAAGATGAGTAGACCACAGTCCAGGAGCATCAGCCGCCCCCGCTTCTCAGGAAGTTCATCTCAGCAAGGCAAGCCTGGTCACCCACAGGGATATCAGCATCAGAGTCAGCGTCCGTATCAGCAGCAGTTTCAGAGGCAGTACCCACAACAGCAGCAGTATGTCAGAACAGCCAGCAAGGAGGTAATCAGTATCAGAAGCAGAACAACCAGGCACCTCGCCTTCCTGCCCCAGCAGCGAATCAGAACAACCAAGCAGCCCCAGCACAAGGAGGAGGCAGAGGATGCTTCCACTGTGGAGAACAAGGCCACTGGGCGATGCATTGCCCAAAGAAGATGGCATAGCAGCAGGCAAACCCCAATGCTCCAGCAAGGCAAGGTGTACCTCAATAGGCAGCAGGTAACCGTGGTCAAGCATACAACCGTGGAAAGGTGAACCACCTGGAGGCCGAAGCGATCCAGGATGCACCAGATGTGGCAGTAGGTATGTTCTCAGTCGAATCTCATCCCGCAAAAATGCTATTTGATACTGGTGCAACTCATTCATTTGTCACTGCAACATGGGTAGAAATGCATAACATCTCAGTAGAGGCAATGATGCTGCCCATGAGGATTAATTTGGTCGGTGGTAAAGTGCAAGCAGATAAAATATGCTCAAATATAAGGGTGGAAATAAGGGGGATAGGGTTCCCCAGCGACCTAATAGTAATAGACACCCCTGGGGTAGATGTCATCCTAGGGATGAATTGGTTAATGAAGTATGAAGCAAATGTTAGCTGTGACAAGAGGACCGTAACATTGAAGTCCCCACTCGGAGAGAAGGTAGTGGCTGAGCTAAGGATGCCTAACACAGCGAAGGGAGATTGTCACCAGATTTCGGTTGATAGCAAGGAGGCCAACCCGCTCGAGGCTATCAAAGTTGTGTTGGACTTTCCGGATGTGTTTCCCGAGGAGCTAACGGGCATGCCACCCGAGAGAATAGTCGAATTTGCCATAGAGCTTATCCCTAGTACTGCCCCCATTTCTAAAAGAGCCTATCGAGTGTCTGGACCAGAATTGGTGGAACTCAAGAAGCAGATAGATGAGCTGTTAGAGAAGGGTTACATCAGACCAAGTACCTCGCCTTGGGCCGCTCCAGTATTGTTTGTAGAGAAGAAAGATGGTACCAAAAGGATGTGCATAGATTACAGAGCCCTGAATGAAGTCACTATTAAGAACAAGTACCCCTGCCAAGAATAGAAGATCTGTTTGACCAGCTCAGAGGTGCCAGCGTATTCTCGAAGATAGATCTGAGATCAGGGTACCATCAACTCAGAATCCGACCCTCAGACATACCAAAGACAACATTCATCACCAAGTATGGGTTATATGAGTATACATTTATGTCCTTTGGTTTGACAAATGCGCCAACCTTCTTTATGTATCTGATGAACAGTGTGTTCATGGACTACCTAGACAAGTTTGTGGTAGTGTTCATCGACCATATTCTCATATATTCTCAAAGTGAGGAAGAACATGTGGAGCATTTGAAGATGGTATTGCAAAGGCTACGAGAGCATCAGTTGTATGCCAAGCTGAGTAAATACGAGTTCTGGATTCATGAAGTCTTGTTTCTGGGTCACATCATAAACCAAGATGGGTTAGCTGTGGATCCAAAGAAAGTAGCAGATATCCTGAACTGGAAAGCCGAGGGATGTTCGTGGAATCAAGAGCTTCATTGGAATAGCCGGATACTATAGGCGTTTCATTGAAGGCTTTTCAAAGATTGCTAGACCAATGACAGCGTTGCTAGCGAAGAAAGTTGAGTTTAAGTGGACCCAAAAGTGCCAAGAGGCATTTGAAGAACTGAAGAATAGATTGACTACAGCACCTCTGTTAGTTCTGCCTGATGTTCACAAGCCATTCTCGGTGTATTGCGATGCTTCCTACACCGGATTGGGATGCGTGCTAATGCAAGAAGGAAGAGTTGTAGCATACTCCTCTCGACAGCTGAAGATCCATGAGAAAAATTATCCCACACACGACCTAGAGTTGGCAGCAGTGGTTCATGCTTTAAAGACATGGAGACATTACCTGTATGGGCAGAAGTGCGACATCTACACAGATCACAAAAGTCTGAAATACATATTCACCCAGACAGAGTTAAACATGAGGCAGCGAAGATGGTTAGAATTGATCAAGGATTACGAGTTGGAGATACATTATCATCCAGGCAAAGCCAATGTTGTTGCAGATGCTCTGAGCAGGAAGAGTCAAGTCAATATGATGGCCACGTACCCGATGTCATATGAGTTGGCCAAGGAGTTCAACAGACTGAGTCTTGGTTTTCTGAACAGTACACAAGGAGTAACAGTGGAATTAGAGCCCACCCTAGAGCGAGAGATCAAAGAAGGGCAGAAGGATGATGAAAACATCAACAAGATCCGGCAGCTGATCTTAGAAGGAAGGGGAAAGACTTTCGAGAGGATGAAGAGAGAGTAATATGGTTCAAGGACCGATTGTGTGTTCCCAACATCAAACCTATTCGGGAGCTGATCCTCAAGGAAGCTCATGAGACAGCTTACTCCATACACCCTGGAAGTGAAAAGATGTATCAGAATTTGAAAAGGAGGTTTTGGTGGTATGGCATGAAAAGAGAAATCGCAGAATATGTCGTCATCTGTGATAGCTGTCAAAGAACTAAAGCAGAGCATCAGAAGCCCGCCGGACTGTTGCAGCCACTGCAAATTCCTCAGTGGAAGTGGGATGAAATCGGGATGGATTTTATAGTTGGCCTGCCTCGTACCCGTGCCGGCTATGATTCCATCTGGGTGGTGGTGGACCGCTTAACAAAGGTGGCTCATTTCATACCCGTGAAGACAACATACACCGGAGCAACATTAGCTGAGTTATACATGTCCCGGATAGTCTGCCTACATGGTGTGCCGAAGAAGATAGTGTCAGATCGAGGAACACAGTTCACCTCTCATTTTTGGCAGCAGCTACAAGAAGCCTTGGGCACGCATCTGAACTTCAGCTCGGCTTATCACCCGCAGATAGACGGTCAGACTGAAAGAACTAATCAGAGTCCTAGAAGATATGCTGAGAGCCTGTGCGTTGCAAGACAAGTCAGGATGGGACAAAAGGTTACCTTATGCAGAATTCTCCTACAACAATAGTTACCGGGCCAGCTTGAAGATGTCACCGTTTCAAGCGCTCTATGGACGGAGTTGTAGGACTCCGCTGCATTGGGACCAGCCTAGAGAGAGACAGGTGTTTGGCCCCGACATCTTGCTTGAAGCCAAAGAGAATATCAAAATGGTTCGGGAGAATCTGAAGATAGCGCAATCAAGGCAGCGAAGCTATGCTGACAGAAGGAGAAGAGAACTGAGTTTTGAAGTGGGAGATTACGTCTATCTGAAGGTGTCACCTATCAGAGGAGTCAGAAGGTTCGGAGTCAAAGGCAAGTTAGCACCTCGGTACGTTGGACCATATCAGATTCAAGCAAAGCGTGGAGAAGTGGCCTACCAGCTCAACCTACCAGAAAGTTTGTCGGCAGTGCACAATGTGTTCCACGTGTCACAATTGAAGAAGTGTCTGCGAGTACCAGAAGAACAGTTGCCAGTGGAGGATTTGGAAGTCCAAGAGGATTTGACATACATAGAGAAGCCAACGTAGATTCTAGAGTTTGCAGACAGAGTCACCCGGAGGAGCACCATCAGAATGTGCAAAGTCAGATGGGGTCACCACTCGGAGGAAGAAGCAACTTGGGAACGAGAAGATGATCTGAAAGCCAAATACCCTGAACTCTTTGCTGACCAACCTTGAATCTCGGGGCGAGATTCTTTTAAGGGGGATAGGTTTGTAACACCCTGAATTTGGGGGTATAAAATTTCTTTGCTCATATTCACAAATTCAGGTGTTACTCCTCTCTTCACATCTTCCCCAATCTCCTCCTTCTCTTTTCTATAGAAGAAGAGTGGCTATTTTTTTGTGTAATTATAATCTAGTAGGCTAAACTCCAAGGGAGTATGAAATGTGGAATCATGTTAAACCCTAAATTTCGCTTTTTGTTTGATGCATAATACTTGAGGGTGCTAATTTGAATTTGTGACATATTTGGAATTGAATCAAATAGAGTAAATAAAAAGAAAAGGGAAAACAATTGCTAGAATAAAAGAAAAAGACAAAGTGGCCCATACCCCCTGCTCCCCTCGGCCTTTCGGCCCAACCGGCCCATCCCCCGCGCGCGCCTTCCCCCCCTTCCTCTCTCTGTCCTAGCGGGCCCGCCCGTCAGCGCGGCCGCTATCCCCGCGCGTGCGCCCGCTCCCCCGCTCTCTCTGCCTGTGGGCCCCCTCCGTCAGTTCCCTCGTCCCCGCGTAACCGCCGCCCGAGCTGCGCGTACCGAGGTCTCCGCACCCACGTCGCGCGTGAAGCTCGCAACCGCCCCGCCCTCGGCCACTTGAGCCCCAGAGCCTCGCTCACCCTCTCCCTCCCCTCATTTGCGCACCTGCAGAACCCCTTTTCAACCTCCCCCACGCTGCGCGTACGCCAGAGCGCCGCCGCCGTCTCGAGCCCGTTTCTCCGTCGACGTCGGAGCCCCGCCGTGCCCTCTGCCACGGTGAGCTTCGCCTCGACGTCCTCAACTCGGGACACGCCCCAATTTCTCCTCTCCCTCCCTAATTTCCTCTGCCCGCGCTCACCCGCCGTCCTCCGCGCAGCCGTCGTTGTCCGCCACCGTCGACCCGAGCCGTCACCGCACCTTCGCCGCCACCGAGAGGTCCCTGGGGTTCGCCTTGAGGTAAGGAACCTCCCCTGTCCTCTCCCTTCCCCTCCCTTGCTCCCTGCTGCGCTTAATTCCTCATCAGAGTCGGTTGGCGCCGCCACCGAGCCATTCCGCCGTGGGTCGCCCCCCTCCGGTGCCCCTATCACGACCTAGCCCCCGCCAGTAAGTTCCCCGCGCCTTCCCCAACCTCCCAGACCATCCCGGTCGCCCTAAGACCCGCGGAGCCCTCGTGCCCCTCGTCTCCGGCGAGCTCCCCCGCCGCGGGTGCGGCCGCCGCCGCCTCTGCTGGCTGGAGAAGGGGACCGAAGCTGGCCGCCCAATCCCCGCCGTCCATCTCAGATCGGACGGTCCTTTTTTAAATAGCCTGAGCCTAATCTTGGCCGTCCGCCTGGAATCTGACGACCCAGAGCCGCCCCCCCCACACCACGCCTTCCTGTCGACCAGGCCCCGCCTGTCAGCAGCCCGCGCCCGCTCTGCCCGCCCGGCCTCGCCTATCTGTGGCAGAACCTCCCAAGTTATTGGGCCCACATGCACCTATCCTTGTCTCAAAGACCTCATACAGCTATGCATGTGCACTAAATAACTTAACAGGATCCGTCCGATTGCCCCAAGGACATCGGATAAACCACTTACAACCAGAACCGCGGGATTAAGTAAACACAAATCACACACATCAACATCATTGCAGCGGAAATCTTATTACCAAATTTTACAAGTTACAAAAATTTTACTTTGTATGATCGGAGTGATTACAAAGGTGATTCAAAGAAATAACTTTAAACTGTTATAAATTATTTATAAGTTTGAAATATATGCTAGCTCAAGTGACCATCCTCAATAAGAAGGTAAAGACGGGGTATACTTATATAAGAAGGCCGAGCCCACCGGCACTTAACACCATCACAGCAGCACAAAACTATAACCTGAAAAACAACAGGGAATAAAACCCTGAGTATGGAATTACTCAGCAAGACTTACCCGACTAAAGAAAAGACTCTCAAGGATATGCTGGATTTGGAAATCAAGGAGAGGCTTTAGCAAGAATCAACTTAGATACTTTTGCAGAAATAGCTTACTAAAGTAAATCCTTACTTTCAATATTTTAACGCCAGATTAAATATTAATAGACTCTATTTGCATCTGGTCTAATTTCACCATCTCATCAATACAACATCATTTTTATTCATGAGGTTCACATCCTGACTTAGGTTGTAGGTCGGAGATCAAGTCTCCACTCTCCGGGGATATAACGGCGATCCGAATCGATTTACTCAGCTGAGGATCTCTAACCACACGACATATGTAGCACTTAACCCTTGCATATGTCAACCGTTCCCACGGATCCTCCACTACATGAACAGGTCCGCGCCACCCGAGAGCACACCACCCCTTTTAGGCGGTCCTTTGCTAGGAGGGTACGTGCCACTCTCGCCATCTCTCCACTCCCAGTGCGCGATTGTCTTTTCATGTATGGAATAGCCGGGTTCAAGCTTACCCTGTCCCATATCCAGGGCATGTGGCTAGTTAAGATAGTCCTTGATCAACAGGCCTACATACGCATCCAATCCTTAATTAACCTGGGCGGAGCATCACCTGTTCCTAGCCCAAGTCCCGATTTAAGTACTTCCATCCTTAGGATTGTTTCATGTTCCTATGGATGAAAAGAGCATTATAGGGAACTTTGCAGTAAGATCCCACCATGCTCCCAAGGAAAATATTCTTGCAGGTAGAAGCCACCCTTCCTCAGGATAACCCTGAGCTAGGCATAAGTGCAAAGGACAAACTCTACCTGCCTATAAGCAGGGCTAAGCATTTTTTGTAAATCATATTTTGATACTTCACTAGAAGTATCTATAAAGGTATGGATATCAAGGAAGGCAATGCATCAAAGGGTTCCAAGCAACTCCTATAAACCTAATGCACATTTCACTAGACTTAAAGTGTGCAAAAATTATTTAAAAACACAAGGAAGGGGTTGCATGCACCGGGGCTTGCCTTTTTGCAGTGAAGAGGTTCTAGATCCCTCTACCGAACCATCAATTAGATAGCTCCATCCTCTTGATGAGAAGACACTTGAGTAGACTCCTCTTTAGCAACCACTTCATCTTGAATCTTCACTCTTTGTTTTGGGAGCTCTACATGAAATGACATGATCATGAATGCTTATGCTTGTGCAACTACAAGGAAGATACTTTAAAGCAGTACAAACTACACCTTACTAAAGGTGCACACAAAACTAACCAAACAATAGGGGAGCTAAACATTCTAATATCATCACTAAGCTCTCGAACCACACCAGGGAACTCAGACTCCATAACCAAGAACTCTATGCTTGCCTTAAGTAAGGACTTATTTCTCTGATTTGAATCCTACAACTTGAACTTCTAGAGGATTAGAACAATCTTCAAACTACGCCAAAAATCCAGATCCCACTAGGCACTCTTGCATCTTTATCCAAAGATCAGGTTTCACTTGTTAAACTTGTTCTTTTTTCCAAATTTCTAATCCACATGCGATTATGTTCTTATTATTCCAATTAGGGACTCTACAAGGATTTTTGAAATGGCTTACAAACAGCCCCAAATTTTTACCAAGAGTTTATCTTTTGGTAACAAGACTCTCCACAAGTTTTCACAATTTTTGGTGCTCACATTTGCTCCCTAAATACTCAATTAATCCTTTTTAGAGCACACTTAAATTACTTAAAATTTGTAAACTGCACTAAAGATCCCAAAAACACATTTACCAGAGAGCTTCAGTGGTCTCACAAACCTATAATGCGCGCGTGAAGTTGCTCGGAAAAACACAGGTTGTTCGATCTACGGTGAAGCTGCCCACAGCTCCGGTACACGGTGGCACGGTCATGTTTCAGTCACCACAAAGTAGTAGAATTAAAAATAACAACACTGTGTGTTTCACAGGTGAATGGAGAGCATAGAACAGGCACAACCCGGACCAATACCTGATTGAGTTGATCTGGCCACGGCGAGGTTGGCAAATCTGGTGCTGCGGTCACCACTGGTAGACCACCACATGCGAACTCTAGGACTAGACAGACCTAGCGGCTGGGGAGAGGAGCTTTGGATTGCAACATAGTCCACAGAGACACCAAAGAAGCAAGCTAGAACTTGAGGACCACAAGGCTTCACTGGATCAGCACTTAAGTAGAGGATAGGGACCAAGATAAAGTTCACTGGACTTGCTCATGTGTGGTGGAGAGGAGCTCTGAGAGTGCCAGCGTAATAGAGACTCAAAAGACGTGGCTCCCATGCACTACTACCTTGCTGGATCGGCACACCACTCACAAATATCACCTTTATCCAGCTTTGTAGGTAGCAGACCAAAGAGATATGTCCTCCACTTAGGGATAGGCTCAAATGGCTTAAAACTGATATTTTCAACAGGGAGCTGGAGACAAGTCTGCTCTTGTGAGTAGATTCTAGTGGATCCAGAATTGATATTTTCAGCGGAGAGTGGGGCCCCTAGAGCCTGAGATATGCACTACCTTTTTATCCCCATCCATACCACCAAGTGCAACCACGTGGAGATTTTTCTTCAGTTATTTAACAAACCCTGAAACCACAACATTAGTCTTGCTGCCCATTCCATAGCTCCCGGTGCAGTCCCTGCTAACTCCCAAATTCACAATGCAACAGACCTAGCTCACTCAACAAAAGTGATTCTGATTCCCTATTTATAGCTCTACCACTTTGGTGTAAAACCTAAAGTTGAAAACATTCAGAACAATATTTAGGAAGCACCAAAGTAGAGCCAGTTTCACTAAAAATCCATTTTCAGTTATCTGCAATAGCACGACAACAAACCTGGCAGCCCAACTTGGGATCCACCTTTTTTTCAAACTCTATACTATACAGTACTAAGACCAACTTTGTGCACAAAACTTATTCACCACTACTTAGTCTCTCACTTTACTATAGAATTCCTAGTCCAAATCCTCATGAACTGGTCACAAAAGGGTCCCAAACTAAGAATCAGCATTTTGACTGAACTTCAGATAATTGCACCAAGTTCAGACCATTCGCAACCTGACAGAGCAGGTTTGGACCCATTTTTCTCCAAATTTGTGTATCACCAAGTCCAGATATTTTTAGGAAAATTGTCCACTATACTATGGTCTATAACTTACTACATAAGGCATGGCTCATAGCTCCATGGATCAAACACTAGAGAGCTCTAAAGTTGGCTGAACAACACCCAGTACAGGTTTCAGTTAACTGAATCAGTCTACAGTCGGTCTGACAGAGGATTTTGTACCACTCATATCTCCATCTTGTATACAGCAGCCCCACTGACTCTTTGCATGAACTTGTTCTCCTATACTTAGTATTTGACTTTGCTATGGGGTTCTCAACCCAACTCTTCTTGGATCAATTTCTACATAGCTCCAAAAATGAGTAAAACACACTGAGTTGCTTTGGAACAGTCAACTGAATTCCCCTCCTCCTAAGCCTGACAGCACAACTTAGAGCCACTTTTACTCCTCTTTTTGTGCAGCACCTAGACTACCTTCCTTAATAAAACTTGTTTTCGGTATTATGGACTCCAACTTTGCTACATAGTTCTTAGTTGAAAACCACAAGTATTGGTTACAATAGAGCTCCAAATTTGGCACTAAACACTGAATTTTCGGTTTCAATTATTTGAAACAGCACACCTTAGAACAACTTTTTCTTCCAGATTTATGTGGAATCAAGTCCACCTCAATATATAAAACTTGTTCACTATACTCTGGTCTTCAACTTTGCTGCAAAAACTTTGGTTCAAAACCTCATGGACTGATCACAAAAGGGATTCAAAGTCAAGCTCACAATGCTGAAAACTGAACCATTGCAACCTGAATAAAATTCAGCTAAGCACACTGACAGTACCCTTTTGAGCAGCATTTACTCCACTTTTTGTGTAGAACCAAACCAAACTTATTCAAAGGAACTTGTTCGCCATCATATGTAATTTAAATCCTCTATATACTCCACAGCCCAAAAACTTATGGGCTGACCACAAAAGGACTCCAAACAAAGCACCAATAAACTGAATTCCAAGTTCAGTTTACTGTTCTTGGTCTGAAAACCAATACACCTGTCAGCCCCACTTTGCATAACTTTTTCTTCTATTTTCATATAGATTTAGGACCATGTTACTGAACCAAATGTGTACTCCTACTGTAGCTTCACAAGTTTACTATAAGGTCCAACAACTAAAAGCCTGTGGATTACAAATTACAGTGCTCCAAAATTTAAACAAAACTCACTAAATTCAGCTGCAAGGATTTGGCTAAGTCTGGAACCCACTAATCTGACATCCCTACTTTGAACCTCCTTTTATCCTAGTAGAATATGGTTTTAGGGACAAGTAGCTTAATAAATCTTATACTCCAATAGTTCATCTACAAGTTTGATATAGTGACCACCAACTAAAATCTCTTGGATTCCAATCAACAATAGTCCAAAGTTTGCATCAAACACAGAAATTCAGAACCTGAATTTACTCCAAGTCTGAATTTGACAATCTCTGACAGCTCTATTTTGGACCAGTTTTACTCCGAATTTCAAATGGCTTTAGTGCTAGGTGACTTAACCAAACTTATACTCCTCATATAGCTCTATAACTTGGTTATAATGACCATCTTCAAACTGTTTATAAACCAAAAGTTATGAAGACCCCAAAACAGCTAGTTGATATATTTTCAGCAAACTTTAAATCTGATTCAAAACTGAATTAAGCTTTTTACTCCAACTTTTCCTCTAAAACTTGGAATTCTCCATACATGAAAGTTGTTCACTTTTCCAAGTTCTACAACTTTGGTATATAGACTTTTAGCTAAATCTTTCTAGATTTAAAACTCTACTTTTGGGCTAGTTGAGGGTTTCAAATGTGGCTCCTTCTCATCTAGTGATTTATCAACTCAATCCATACTCCTAAAAGCCAAGTGACTCCTTAGTCTCAAATCCAACTTTAGTACATGAAACTCATATCCAAAGTGTCCTTGGTTTAGGAGTTGCTTTGTTTATCCACAAATCATAAGGAAGGTTTTCAAATCTCACTTAAGGTTTTTAAGGTTAATTCAGTTCATCAATTAATTCTTCCACTTAACTTACCTCCGGAAGCAAAGTTTCTCTAGGTTCTAAGTCTTGCCTTTAGCACTCTAAGACTTCAAACCAACTTGTCACTTGCTGGAGAGATGATCTACCCCTGTTTAACTTGAGCCAAGTCCTTAAACTAAGTTCTATACTCCACTCATATTATCGCACTTTTGAAAAAAAATTTGACCTAGTGAATGCATTCTAGATATATCAAACAAGATAATGCAAATGCTTATGATGACATGTCAGAGTTTTAGTTAACGTAACACCAGGGGTGTTACAGTCTTCCCCCCTAAAAAGAAATCTCGTCCCGAGATTTAAAAGTCCAAGCTAAGTAATGGAAAAGAAAATGTGTCACCGGTTTCTTTCCCAATTACTCCCAGTGTACAACTGCTGCCACATTTGACGACTGTGCCCTCGAGTAAGCTGTAACTCTAGCACGGCCATCAAAACTCGAGTAGACGCTGATTCAACCGAATCCTGCCCAATGGGAATGTTTTCCATTAATCGAGCCTGGTGATGATACACCACTGGGTCGCATAAGGCAACTGCAGGGAACAACCTCATAGACGTGGCCTGTATTTCTTCCCACTTCTGGTAACATATTGTTGTCAACACCTCTAAGGCAGTTACCTGAGCACCTTCCCAAGGAGTCATTCCTTCAGCATGGAACATCCAATGTGGCCAAGATGGTTTTCTAGCACGTTCTGGAATACGCACTACTACCTCATACCATGGTTGTCCTCTAAGAACAGTGCGTGACCACTGGTACTTAGGTGCTTCGATATATCCAACTTCTTGAAGTAGTCGCCACAGGACCATTGGAATACCAAAATCTCGTAGAAACTCTCCAACTCCTGTAGGAGCTTCTTGTTGATTCATCTATAGAGAAGAGCAACAGATACACTCTATTCACTAAAGATGTATGAACAAGGTAGATGAAACATATACTAAATAGCTACGCAGGGGGTTTAACTTAAAGTTGTATGACATGATGCATGCTCGTCCTATACGTCCTTGCAACTCTTGCCAACATATAGTGGCTATCACGTTCTATGGCGGTGGCAATCCTACTCACTCCGTCATTGAACACTAGTCGAACTTTCCTAAGGTTTAGTTAGTGTACCTGCAGAAAATTACATTATAGTTGTGGGTTAGTGGTTAATATCCTAAACTAAGCCACCTTATAGTCCTTAACTTAGGGCTTAACAGAGGATGTCGCTAGCATTATAGTTTTTCAAAACTGTTTTTCAAAGCCAAACAATGTGTTTAGTTGAAAATAGGTTTTCTAAAACCAAAACTTTTGTTTTGAAAATACGTATGTGAGGTCGTATATACTTAATCCAGCTCCGATACCAGCTGTGGCAGAACCTCCCAAGTTATTGGGCCCACATGCACCTATCCTTGTCTCAAAGACCTCAGACAGCTATGCATGTGCACTAAATAACTTAACAGGATCCGTCCGATTGCCCCAAGGACATCGGATAAACCACTTACAACCAGAACCGCGGGATTAAGTAAACACAAATCACACACATCAACATCATTGCAGCGGAAATCTTATTACCAAATTTTACAAGTTACAAAAATTTTACTTTGTATGATCGGAGTGATTACAAAGGTGATTCAAAGAAATAACTTTAAACTGTTATAAATTATTTATAAGTTTGAAATATATGCTAGCTCAAGTGACCATCCTCAATAAGAAGGTAAAGACGGGGTATACTTATATAAGAAGGCCGAGCCCACCGGCACTTAACACCATCACAGCAGCACAAAACTATAACCTGAAAAACAACAGGGAATAAAACCCTGAGTATGGAATTACTCAGCAAGACTTACCCGACTAAAGAAAAGACTCTCAAGGATATGCTGGATTTGGAAATCAAGGAGAGGCTTTAGCAAGAATCAACTTAGATACTTTTGCAGAAATAGCTTACTAAAGTAAATCCTTACTTTCAATATTTTAACGCCAGATTAAATATTAATAGACTCTATTTGCATCTGGTCTAATTTCACCATCTCATCAATACAACATCATTTTTATTCATGAGGTTCACATCCTGACTTAGGTTGTAGGTCGGAGATCAAGTCTCCACTCTCCGGGGATATAACGGCGATCCGAATCGATTTACTCAGCTGAGGATCTCTAACCACACGACATATGTAGCACTTAACCCTTGCATATGTCAACCGTTCCCACGGATCCTCCACTACATGAACAGGTCCGCGCCACCCGAGAGCACACCACCCCTTTTAGGCGGTCCTTTGCTAGGAGGGTACGTGCCACTCTCGCCATCTCTCCACTCCCAGTGCGCGATTGTCTTTTCATGTATGGAATAGCCGGGTTCAAGCTTACCCTGTCCCATATCCAGGGCATGTGGCTAGTTAAGATAGTCCTTGATCAACAGGCCTACATACGCATCCAATCCTTAATTAACCTGGGCGGAGCATCACCTGTTCCTAGCCCAAGTCTCGATTTAAGTACTTCCATCCTTAGGATTGTTTCGTGTTCCTATGGATGAAAAGAGCATTATAGGGAACTTTGCAGTAAGATCCCACCATGCTCCCAAGGAAAATATTCTTGCAGGTAGAAGCCACCCTTCCTCAGGATAACCCTGAGCTAGGCATAAGTGCAAAGGACAAACTCTACCTGCCTATAAGCAGGGCTAAGCATTTTTTGTAAATCATATTTTGATACTTCACTAGAAGTATCTATAAAGGTATGGATATCAAGGAAGGCAATGCATCAAAGGGTTCCAAGCAACTCCTATAAACCTAATGCACATTTCACTAGACTTAAAGTGTGCAAAAATTATTTAAAAACACAAGGAAGGGGTTGCACTATCAGCAGCCCGCGCCCGCTCTGCCCGCCCGGCCCCGCCTGTCAGCCGCTCGCGCCTCCGCACACTCGCACGCCTGCCCGCCGATCTAATCCCGAGCGTCGATCCGAGATCCAACGGCCGTAGGAGCCCGATACCCCTTCGCCGCGCAAACTTCTTAAAGAGACCCCCCGTTTTCAGCAAATTAACCCGCCGTCCTTGGAATTTCGCAGTTAGACCCTCAGACCTTTTATTTAATCCAGAATAAGTATTTAAAGAGTATTTTTAATCCCTAATCTTGTAAAATTCATAACTTTGTCATATGAACTCCAAATTAGGTGCTTCAAATTGCAAAATGTTCATAATATTTTTATCTACCTGTTTAAACAATGTTTCCCTACTGTTTTAATGTTATTTGGTGTAAAAGTAATGTTATTGGAACCCTAATTGGAAATAAAGTAAAGATAGTAGATTTTAATAAAAGTTGGAGCACTTAAGTTTATGGACTTAACACCATGTAATGATTTAACCCCACCACTGACATAGACCTGGTTAGTGGGTAATGAATCACTTTGTATAGTCATCTACCCTAGACCTAGGGAACACCAAATTGTCAATCCTTTTTCTATTGTGAACCAGTGATCTCTCTGCTGCACATGTTTGGTATATTGCTTTTGTTTGTTATTTCCCAAGTGCATAGAATGAATGATTACTTTGCGTAGACAACGGGCAGTCTGTGTTTCCCGAGGAAGTTGTAGAAGAAGTCCCTGAGCAGCAGTTTGGTGAAGGCAAGTGTCCTCTGACCCATTATGTCCCATTCACTTATAATTCATTGTCCCGCATTACTTAATTGAAACCTAGGGATTGACTAGCTTTCTATTTATCCTATCCTTGTTTACCTTTCGGATTATCATGGTTAGCTCTATGCTGGTGCTTTACCCTAATCAACGAACATGATGAGAATTACTTTATGATACGATGTTTTTATTCTGGATATGATGATATACTTGTGGCATTTAAGGGGACTCGGGCTGTTTCCCGAGTACCTCTCCGTAAGGACCTGTTCGTTGAGAGACCACCCGGGATAACAGTGCAACCATGAGGGTGAAATGGGATGCCCTTAGCTAATTAATTAGAGGAACTAGAGGTGTAGTTGCTTCGCCGTCGTGCCGTCAATGGGGTCCAGGCACAGTGCTTGCTCTGCCGAGGCTGAGTGCCGAGGTTCTTTCGTTTTGCTTTTGTTAGTCACTCTCCTGCGGGGAGAGGTACTGTGTTTATCAAACTGGAGAAACCTAACGGGCGGCTATGACCTCTAGGGAATCTTTGTAAAAGCTACGTAGTGATACCCTGCCGGACCACCTAGGAAGTGATCAATGGGGATTAGCTCTCCCCGGGCAGAACGGGAATCACGGCTCATGGGTAAAGTGTGCGACCTCTACAGAGGGTAGTGAAACTGATATATCAGCCATGCTCACGGTCAAGAGTAGCCTTGGGATCCTCTTTGATTAGAGATACTCCGGATACACCTCAGATGATGACTTTAATGATGATGGTTAATGATGGTGACGTTAATTATGTAATTCTAGTAGTTCTTCTCAGAGGAGGTACTTTTTGGGACTATAACTTGAGTTTGATGATAAAATCTGGCTTCTACTAATAATAAATACCTGACCAACTAAAAGCAACTGCTTGAGCCTAACCCCACATAAAAGCTAGTCCACTTCAGCCAAACGGGGCATTTGCTGAGTACGTTGATGTGTACTCATCCTTGCTTTACCACAAAACACCAGGTTTCCCACATTGTAACCAATGCTCAGGAGAAGATGAAGCCGTGGAAGGAGACTTCCAGGAGTTCCAAGACTACGATGAGTTTTAGGTGTGGGTTGGCGGCAACCCCCAGTCAGCTGCCTGTGAAGGCCTTATCTTTACTGTGTTTCGCTTAGCACTTTGATTTACCCGTTAAGTTGATGACTATGTGGATGTCTCTGACTCTGTGATGTAATAAGTTAATACTCTTTTATGTTATTATTCGAGTATTGTGCGATGATGTTCATTTATGTAATCGCTGTGTACGTGAGTTCTGATCCTGGCACGTACATAGTTCGCATTCGGTTTGCCTTCTGAAATCGGGTGTGACAACCACCTTGTGACATTGATTTTTTGAAGAATAGATTAGTACTAATAGATTTAACATCATATCGGTAATATATTAATGGAATATACGTAGCATCCATTATAACAATCTTCCTAAATGTACCCCACATTGTGCGATGGATTGTATCCAAGTGGACTACAATAGCCATAATGTCTACAAAAAGCACAATTAAATATGGATTAATACTCAATTTTGTGTAAAGGAATTTTTAATAGGGTTAGTAGATCGATATATTCTTACCAACTAAAGTCCTGTTTGGCAGCTCGGCAATATCATCAAGGTTCAAGAATATATGTTTTGGAAATGGCGGCATTTGAACTGGGACAGCGTATGGCTCTACGACAGTTTGTTGGGTGAAATACAACTCCATGGTACCATTTAGATGTCGAAAATTAAATGCACCCGGATTAAGACCAAACCATACGTTGTGCATCTTGTAGACATGCTTTTCATGGAGCAAACTGTTGAAGTATTTGACTATCTCATACCGAGTTGCAATGGCCTCGATCTTGGCTCCCTAATTTGATTTCAGCACAAAATAGATTGTGGTACGAACATTATATGTAGTTATGTAAATGAAACCTAAAGAGGGGTTGTCTTACATTGATGTCAGACAAAATGTAATGTTGCCTGTCACGATAACGTGGTTCAATCAGGAATTTAACTTCAACTCGAGCGACAATACTATACTTCCGTTGTACCCCATAAAAATCTTCATCGCTATAGTCGTCGAACAACCTGAAGCTATATTAAACATGCGACTAAATAACATTCATAAATTTAATAGCGAAATCTTGTGTTAACTATTGTTTATAATATAACTTACACAGGCATCCTGTTTTTCTTGTCCAATGCAACTCTTTCACGGTTCAATACGGCTGGCTCCATCAAAACCTATTATCATTTGAAAATATTTTAAACTAAATTGTAAAATAGTCCAATGCATTGATATAGCACGACATAGGAGCAGTGTGGGTTGGTTGGTTGAGCACTTATTTTGGACTGTAGGTGTGACTGTGATTAAGGATTGTAGTTCACGAGTCTGCAGCTCATGCAGAGGTGGATGGCATGCATGATTGCGTATGACGTATTTGTATTGCCCAGTTGATGCTCTAGTACGGTGTCTGCAGCTCATACTAAATACCTTTGATGACACAATGCCTAAAACCTTACTGGCAGTTGAAAAGAACAGACCTAATATAGTGGTGAGTTTTCAGCCATTCCAAATAAACCAAACAAGGTAGATTAGTAATTTTCTAACTTCATGATGACTTCTGGATCATCAGTCCACTGAACACATATACGTTGTAGGTGAATTTTATTGATGCAGAAATTTGGTAGTTAGATGGTGTTTTCTTGATGAGGATGAAATTATTCAGGAGTGCAAAGCACTGAACTCAATACTCATAAACTTGTAATTTTCTTATTTGTTGTGAGCCACCAAGTATCTGTTTGCTTGACTTATTATAAGATCACAAATGGGATACACTAGTTACAACTTATATTTTGTTTGACTTATTAAATGTCGCAAGACTACTTTCTAATTGCAGACAAATTCCATATTGGGTAGGCGCCTCTCACTTTTTTATCAATTTCAACTTGCTCTGTAGATTACATTAGACACAATTTTTTTGCTGCTCATTTCTCAAACCTGTCTCGTTGTCAAGATCATGCTCAAACTCCTCGGACAGGAAGCCGATTCCTTTGGCAAGAGAGCTGAGATGTACTACCACACCAGGCCAGAGGTGATAACTGATAAGCCATGTGGAGCAAGTCTACAGGGCTTACAGAGCTCTCGTCGAACGCTATGACCACATATCCAAGGAGCTCCATAAGGCCAACCACACCATCACTACTGCTTGTCCAAAAGAGGTGCAGTATGCAATGTTAGAAGAAGAGGACCATGATTTCCCCAAAGCAATCACACCAATCAAGACACACAAGTCCTTGGTCCAAGAGATTCTCAACGCAAAGAGACAAGGTCTGTTAGGGTCAGGACGGAACAAGCCACCCTCCCGTCCACGCATGAGCGCCGAGGAGGCACAAGAAGAGATCGGCAGACTTTAGAAATCTATACTTGTTCTACAAACCGAGAAAGAGTATGTTAAGAGTTCCTATGAGAGTGGTATTGCTCGGTACTGGGAGACCGAGAAGCAGATTGTAGATACACAGAATGAAATCTGCCTTATTCAGGATAGATTTGATGCACATGCAGCCATCGGTGATGATGAAGCACGTGCCTTGATGATAATAACAGCTCTTAGATCCTGTCAGGGAACCATTTCTGAGCTTGTACGTCATTTTGAGGAGTTGATCAAGCTTGCAGCCGTGGAGTTGGAAAAAACTAAGTCTCTATGAGCACAGCTGTATGCTATGATGGATGGCGACACTGACACATGTTCAAGAGAGGCAAGCAGCACAGACACGTCTTATAACTGTATCGACTGCCGTTACCAACTATGGCAGCTTGTGCTGAGCATTGGGAACGGAGTCAATGGCTTCACTCTCGATCGTTCCCTTGGAGAGTTCATTTTGACTCATCCAAATATCAAGGTTAATGATAATAATAATAAAAAAACTCCGCACTTCTTTTCTTTCCTGGCTGATCGATACTCTTGGTTAGCACTATAAAACAAAATGATACTACTTGAGTTTGGGTATCACGTTTTGTGCGTGCTTCGTTCTTTTCTTGTGCAGATACCAAAGAAAGGGAAGATCTATTCAGTCAACGAAGGGAACGCCAAAAACTAGGATGGGCCTACAGCCAAGTACGACGAGGGGGCTCGTTTCTGTCCAAAAACTACTGTGATTTCGTAACAAGCCAAGCTGAATTTTATGCCGTTTAAGATTCATGGAGAAATGCAAGTATCCTGAGGATGGTTCACCGCCTAGATCCTTGAGATATATCGGAAGGTGATTCATTGCTTTCTTCTGCGGTTATGAACTGAATGTGTCTGAAGTTTTCTTAAGAATAGTAGTGCTCAAGCTATTGGTATCTACTCGTTTTTTCTTCTTTTTTGTTTAACTAAAACGCTTGAATCTATGTTGTTGTGGTCCTTATGAATGGTTTGTAGTATGGTTGCTGATGTCCATCGCACCTTACTATACGGGGGCATATTTTTGTACCCAGCAGACCAAAAGAGTCCAAACGGGAAACTATGGTATAACAAAGGCAACAATCTTTTTTTTACTTACTATTACTACTCCCGGGACTGTAGTTTAGCTTCCTGTCCTCACACTGGTTGGTTCTATGTGGAATTCCAGCGTTCTGTATGAAGTCTTCCCGATGTCATTCCTGATGGAACAAGCTGGAGGCCAGGCTTTCACAGGCAAACAACAGGTGTGTTTCAGTTTCCCTTTCTCATACCCCAATTCCTAACTGAAAAAATCTTGATGCTAGAGCTATCACATCTGCCTGAGATATCAGGGGCGAAGTTTCAACTTACAGGTTGAAATTATTGAGAAAAGGGCACTATTTTAACATGCCATGTTTTTTTAACCAGTGGTTGGCATTGCATATAACTGAAAATCCTCCTGCTAAATTTATAATGCAGGCCCTTGAACTTGCTCCCGCTAAACTTCACGACAGATCCCCAGTGTTCCTCGGGAGCTACGATGATAGAGGCACCAACTCTAAGGCATAGTTTGGGCCAAGATAGAGAAGATATCTCGGAAGTGGTTAGTGATAATGGTAATGATGGCATCCATGGCTCGTGGGCCCATGGTAGACGCAGGTTCTCATAAACGTTTTTATTTTCTTTGGCTCCAAAAGCAGGTTTATCGGTAGAGCTGAACCTATTTTCATAAACGTTTGGTAAAACAACTTCTCAGGAAAGATAGCAGAGATAAAGCTAGGAGAAGTTAGTATTTTTCAGATTTACATTGGTTCTTGTACTGTGAGAGGAGCTGAAAACAACTTTTAGGGAGAAGTTTTGAGAGAACCTGTTTGGTAGGAGGAGCAGTAAATGGTGTTTTCTATTTGAGCAGTAAATGGTGTTTATTCTTGTACTTAATGGCAGATCCAAAATAGAAGGAAGAGAAGCATGTGAGAAAGAGAATTGTGAACGGATGCAACTCACCGTACACAAATCATACTATTAGCTAAGCCTTACCACTATCATTAGATAAATAGCATCAACCTCTATATACATGAAGTATGCATATAAACTTTACAATACCCCAATAAATACCCGAAATACACACAAGTTTGGAATATTTATACTATAGAAAAGCCAAAGTAACCAATAATTAGGAACACAGGGAGTAGATAATAACGTAAATAATAGAAATCACCTCCCATGGTGCAGGATAGATACAGTAGTTTTATATGATATAGTAGTAAGAAAAATCTTTTTAAGAAATAAATGGAATCCAAAATAAAATTAACAATAGCATAATATTTTGTGAACTGCGAGCACTTTAATGCTTAACACATGTATAAATTAGTGAATAGTGAACAGATCAATGTATTACGTATTCCTATTAATGAAAGCACTAAAAACTCAATCAGTAAAATTAAACAAAGCCAACCAGCAGACAACTTGATACCTTCACCGCAAGGGGACACGCGAGTGGTGATGTGGAGAACCTTAGTAGGGATCCTGGCAGGTCCCTTAACCCTCAAATGCTTGTCCTTGGCTCCCTTTACCAAATCCGCACAATCTGAAATGTACCAGAAATCGCACAAATTTGTCACTTCAACAATTCATTGAAAATAACTCTGCAACAACAGTCCAATACTATGGTCTAGCATACAACATAGCCAATGAACAAATGCAGAATAATCAGCCTAATGATAGAATGTAGTAAGTATATATACAAAAGCAGATGAGTGCAAATCATAATTCGAATCGCGCATAGAAAATGGGTTCGCACACCCAGCAATTGTAATCCGCGACTAACTGTCTCAGAAAAAAATTTGTACATGTTCTCCAAAACCTGATAGAAATCTGGAAAGAACAAGCTATCGCCAGATCAAGAACAAGCTTGTATTTGGCTCATCGGTGCTCATACTAACATTTAATGACTCATGGTTAGGTTGATATCTTTATGGACGTGGCCTTTGATAGTTTGCATGAAGATGTGAGGGTGTTAAGTATTAGATTATCATCAATGGGCTTTGGTTTCTTTCCTATTGGTTCTTTGGAATCTTGTCTTGCTCACTTCATCTGATCAAAGAAAAAATTGACAACACTTGATGCTAAAGATGTTATGCATAAACTTTTATAAACCAGATATATACATGTGCACAGCATTTTCCGCTGTCAATCAACTGACATCCAAAATAAACAAGAATGCAATCACATTTCCCAATAACCAATGCAGTTATCAGTGTTTATATGCAAAGCTAAACCTACTCTTACATGCATGCATAGTTTTTGGCCACGGTGATATTACAAAGATTCATTTCTATAACCATACAGCAAGTTCTTCTTGCAGTAGTGTCATGACACATCAACACCGCAAGGGACTCTACACCAGGGTGCTAATTGATCAAACCTTCATGGTTTTCCCTAACAGCCATGCATTGTGCTCTATGCATCTATCTGTCTCCACATAAGATGGATCTCAGTGCAAGCATTGAAGTATAGGTTTATTCGCTATGAAACTTCAAAATTGTGTTTAATCCACCAGACCAAACTTAAATTCAGGAACTGGCAAGTATAACATTGAAAGAGGAGATAGAACATTCCATTGCATAAAGGTATACCATCATGATATAATGAACAAAAACATTAAAAATAGATGGGAGATTTGTCACATTTGCTATCACAACAAACCCCATGATAAACACACATATTAAATCATAAACATTAAAGCCAAATTTTCAGCGTGTATTCTCCTAGATATCATGGGGAGGAGAGAAAAACATTGCTAAAGCACAAATGAAAGTGTACGGCAGAGAAATATCTAGGACATGATATGTTTTCCATCACCAGAAATAGAATCAGTTACATATGGTGTGATAGCAAATGTGATTTTGACATATCACATGTGTGTTGTCATAATCATTAAAACTCCGATTAGAGTAGGCTGGTTGTGTAATGATTAACACGCTTCTTCTCTTGGGGACATTATGTAAAACTATTTTTCTGCTTCACATATAAGCATTTTATGTGCCATTTTGAATGAATGGCTGACTGCTTGCTTGGGTGAGGGAGTTAAGGATGGATTAGCCTTTAGCTGCCTGGGTGGGATTAATATAACTCGCAAAATAATGTACCTGATTAGTCAATTAGTGAGTTGTGTCAACAGTCTGTCTTTTTGGGACACCCAGTTAAAAACTCGGGGGAATTCAAATTTGGATGATGATGATGTTTTTGTATGTTTAGTAGGTGTGCTGCTATCAATCAAAATGCATGGAATACATGAGTCTGCTAACAAATTTGATGCTTATTGTAGTGTGAATTGGGCCAACATCTTAATACACGATCAAATTCTTATTTTCAGGACAGAGGAAGACGGAGACCTAGCATGGACAGTCGTCTGAAATTTGACCGTATGTTCTTCTCATAGATGTTTTGGTCTATTATATATGTTGTTTAGGTTCTTGGTGCTGCAACTATGGTGCGCCAGACAGGCAAACATCCAGGGCAACTGAAATGATTGATGTCAAAGAATATTTGGAAATGCTGCCACCTAATTATACTTTTTCATATGAACATCATAAGGAAGAAGTGATGTTTGCATAATGTGTTATGCCCTCGAAAAAGGCCATGGTTCCCAATCTGCTCCCCTAGGGTATTGTATGAGCTTATTGGGACACAGGTGAAACGGACCCGATGATAATATGGAGAGAGGCACAATTCTGATTATGTTTCAGTGGAGTTCGAAAAGCGGCAGCTCACTTGGCAGGATGTTGCTGCCTATAGGGTAATGGTTCTTACTATTGTTTTCACTATATCTTCGCTTTTTGCTCCTATCTTATCTTGTCACATCTCATGCAGCAGCCACCGGATGCTCTTTTTGCTCATCCCAGGCTTTTCCGAGCTTGTGTGCCACCAGGCATGCATTGGTTCAGAGGAAATATTTGGGATTTTGACAGTAGACCCAAGGTCATGACTACCCTAGGATATCCCTTGCCCATGAATGACAGAATTCCAGAAATCACAGAAGCAAGGAATATAGAGCTTGGACTTGGTCTTCGGCTAACTCAACATCCCTAGACCATTTTTTCTCCCCTTTTGTCATTTCTTTCAAAAAAATTATTTAACTATCTGTCTATCTACAAAGTATGTGCTTGGTATTTTACATAGTTAGCCCTTTAAAATTATATTTATTGTGGCAATTAGCCATAATCATCAATCAGAAAAGGGTAGTCCCAGTGCAGGAGACTCCCACATGAGTAGGGTCTGGAAAAGGGATAACCAAGTAAGCAGTCAGCCATTCTTGCTTGGTTAGATCTAGCTGTAATGAGGGAATAAGAATGTAAATTTTAACATCTGCAATATATGTAGTTGTAATGAGGGAATATAGTTTGGAGGATGGACTGCGAAGACTAAACTGCAATGAGTATATTTCCTCTGCCACCTAATTATACTTTTGCATATGAACATCATAAGGAAGAAGTGATGTTTGCATAATGTGTTATGCCCTCGGAAAAGGCCATGGTTCCCAATCATTGCGGTTGTAATAAGCAATATATTGTTCCTATTTATTGCTTCCTAACCAGTTCTATGCTTAAATATGTAGTGGGACTGAGATCCATGGATGTGCGTCTACGCGAGCCAGTTCAAAAGGTTGATCTAACTCATGTAGATGATGAGCCCTTTGAGTTAACAGAGGAAATCGAGGCGCAAATAATAGGAACATACTTCTAGATGATGATGACCTACTATCAGATGTTCTTGATGTTGGGTACACAACCCATGCTAACATGGGTGATGATGTCGATGATGATATATTCTACACTGGAGGCGGGATGGAACTGGAAACTGATGAAAATAAAAAAAATACAGAACCTAATGGAGATAATGATGGTCTTGGGTTGCTAAATGGCACAATGAATGGTGAACATCCATATGGGGAACACCCTTCATGAACACTTTTTGTCCGAAACATTAATAGCATCATTGAGGATTCTATGAATTAAAACTCCTATTTGAAGTATGTTCTGTCTTTCCATTCCGCTCAAACCTATTGTTCTTGTACAGAACGATTGTTTCTGAAAATAATTTACTCTTTACCCACATAATTATGGAGAAATCAGCAACCTTTTGTGGCATTTGGAATGGTGGCGGTGGTGCTGGACAGAGAAATCTTTTTGTGGCATCGTTTTTCTTTGACATGGTTGTTCCTATTTATTGCTTCCTAACCAGTTCTATGCTTAAATATGTAGTGGGACTGAGATCCATGGATGTGCGTCTACGCCAGCCAGTTCAAAAGGTTGATCTAACTCATGTAGATGATGAGCCCTTTGAGTTAACAGAGGAAATCGAGGCGCAAATAATAGGAAACATACTTCTTGATGATGATGACCTACTATCAGATGTTCTTGATGTTGGGTACATAGCCCATGCTAACATGGGTGATGATGTCGATGATGACATATTCTACACTGGAGGCGGGATGGAACTGGAAACTGATGAAAATAAAAAAAATACAGAACCTAATGGAGCTAATGATGGTCTTGGGTTGCTAAATGGCACAATGAATGGTGAACATCCATATGGGGAACAACCTTCAAGAACACTTTTTGTCCGAAACATTAATAGCAGCGTTGAGGATTCTGCGAATTAAAACTCCTATTTGAAGTAAACTAAACCAACATCCATTTGTGCTCGACTCTGCTGATTATCTCTAATTCTCTAATCTCTATGCAAAAAATTATTTAGTTATCCTGTAAGCTAATGTTCATGTGTATTTTATCGTGAACCTAGCATGTTTATGCCAGCTATGCTATAATGGCTGTCATCAAAGATCTTAATATTTCGGCATTGATTGTACAAGAACTACATAGCGTGACCCCTAACTCTGTACAAGTTCAGTAGCAGTCCATTAGTGCCGTCTTAATTCTTTGCCTGTGAGTCGCTTAATTATTTTCCTGATTGAAGTTCATATTAATTAGGCCCATACCCTGGTGACCACTTCATAACAATTTGTACATGCTAATGCTAATGTGCAGGATTTGCTAACCTGACTGTGCAGACTGTTGAGTTTAAAGACATAATTAAAACTAAAATTGGACGTACACATACCCAAGATGCCACCCCATTGACTCTTGGCCAAGAATTCAGTGGTTACACTTCACAGGTAGGAGTTATTATATCATATTTTGTTATCTTATTTATTAAGTATGTAGTTAAGATTAATAGGAATACTTATTAACTATTTAAGATTACAATTACAAAACTAACACTTTTGACCGCCTTTCCAATTTCTCTTAGTTAGGTTATCCTTTGTTAAAATTACCACCCGTAGGAGATAATAAAGGAAAATCTTATTTTTTAGAGAATTTGTTAACTTCCAAATCAATTTATGGGAGAGATGATTGTTTTGATTTATTATGTGAAGATACATAGGACGGACCGTAAACTAACCATTGTTATGTAAGTTCCAAATAAACAAATCACTCTTGTAGTCCTTTTCAGCCAAATCGATGTGAGTGACATTTCTTTTTATCTTTGCTTCCCTGCCAAAAAAATCTAGATCTGTAATAATCTAGTTTTTTAAGAACAACTTTTAGTATTTCAGAAAAGGACATCATAAACATGGGTAGGCTGCTAAACACTAAATTTAGAAGGACTAACCTACTCTTAGAAACTGGGAACATGTCCACGTTCCTAGTTTCGGAAACGTTCATTCCATTCCAAGTATGCGGGAACAATCTCGTTCCCATAGTGTTAAAATATTTTAAGTATGGTACCACGTACCAGGTTGCTAAGGAGGTCGCAAAGGGAAAGTTGGATGATCACTTCCCACGTGTTTGTTTGAAAAGGTAAGCTTCAGTGTCCAAACACATGGTATACTTCACATGTAGGATATATTATATCATATTTTGTTATCTTATTTATTAACTATGTAGTTAAGATTAACAGGTATACTTATTAACTATTTAAGATTATATTTTGCTGAGCAGCTTGCTCAAGGTGGAACTGCATAGGTAAGCTGAGGTGAACACCATGAAAGGTAATAGATTTGAGATAATTTGTACACATTGATATGTTTGGCCAATAAATTTCAAATTTGGGTTTGTTTCTAAATTTTATTGAGTTACCTAGTAGTCAAACACCAATTGCCTCTTGAAGAAAATCCATGTAACCTTGTCATCTAGAGCGCAATGAATAACCAAGGTTAATCTGTTAGTTAGAATTTCATTACTATGTAGTTCCTTTTTCTAGTTTCATCTCCTATGTATACTTCTGGATTAAAAGAAGTGGGATATGGAGACTTGAAAGGGGACACATATAATGACACTAATTTAAAGCAACAGAGTTTATTTATTCAGCTCATGTTGTTCAATCTAAACTAAACCAGTGTGCGGATCAAAGCAATTGGTTATTCAAAAGAAGCAATTGGATCAAAGGAAGCAATTGCCTCGACACCAATTTGTCAGTTGTCAGTGGTTGAGCCTAATGGCTTAACTTGGTCGAGGCCGACGCAGTTGAGCAACCTTCCTCTCCGATGTCGGGGCAAGATCCTTCTCCTTCGACCTTCCTCTCTAGCGGCACACTGGCGTGGGACAGAATGTTAAAGCATATCTACGACGTGGTTTTGCAAGGGCAGTAACATTGAATTACAAAGAAGCACTGACAACTGCCTTGTTAAGCCCTAAACAAATCAGCACTGACAACTGACAAATAAGCATATCAACTTCATTGGAGGGTCGAGCCTAATGGCTTACCTTGGTCGAGGCCTGCGCGGTTGAGCAACCTTCCTCTCTGGTGTCGGGGCATGATCCTTCTCCTTCGACCTTCCTCTCTAGCGGCACAATGGCGTGGGAATGAAGGGGGCGGGGCGGGCAAATGATGGTGGGTGGGATTGATCAGGGGATTGGGTAGGGGCAGTTTTGTTTGGGTTGTACGAAGATCATGCCGCCAAGAGCGCGACGATTGTTTGCGGACTGCTCGGGGCTGCACGCTGGGTATGGAGGTCGTGGCGAATCGCGCGCGGGCGTGCGGGGCGTGCGGGCATTTGCGGCGAAGGTGGATTTCGCAGAGCTGTCGCAGCATGTCTGTTGGAGTGGGGCGGGGATTAAGGCGGTTCGCGGCGGGGATCATGGCGGGGTTTTCGGCTGGCGTATCATGACGGCGGGTGGGGTTCGCGACGGATGGCAGGGTTCGGGGCATACAGGTTGGGCGGATAGCGGCGACCGCGCCTTGTGGTTGGCGTAGGGTTGGCAGTTGGTGTCGCGCCTTGCGGGATGGCGGCTGTCGGGGCGCGCTGGCGTGCGCGGAGTGCTCGCGGCGTTCGCGGCGTTCGCGCCCGGCGGGATGGCGGCTGGGGTTATCGCGAACCGCGCGCGGGCGTGTGGATCGTAGAGGCGGGGTTTTCGGCACGCGAAGGTGGATGGCACTGGCAAGCGCGGCGCGCGCGGGGTTCGCGGTGTTCGCGCCTTGCGGGATGGCGGCGGGACGGCGGATGGGGTTTTCGCGAACCGCGCGCGGGCGTGCGGAGCGTACAGGCGGCGGGCTTTTCAGCATGCGAAGGTAGATGGCGGTCATGCGCGCGGCTGCGAGAATCGCGGCGGGGGAGTGCTGCGCGCCGTGGCGGGAATCGTGGCGGGGGAGTGCAGCGCGCGGGCGCTTCGCTCCAGGCGGCGTGCGGGCGGGCGGATTGCGGCTGGCGGCGCATCGAGAGATCGGGCGGGTGGAGCAGGGATTGCGGCTGGCGGCGCATCCGGAGATCAGGCGGGTCGAGCAGGTGGGCTGGTTTGGCGGCTAGGAACCCGGAGGTCGGGCGGGTGGGGCTGGGGGCGGGGGCGGTCTACAATGAAGCCTTAATAGTTAGTACAGATTCGGCCTGCGCACGCACCGAAACGGATATGAAGAAGCTTCTGCGCTCGTGACCGATGGCTCCTTGCATCTTGTGTCGTTGACATCCGCATCCTTGATTTCTTGTGTCTCTCGTCGCAGCGTCTCTTCTCTTTGTTGTCTCACATATTCCTCGAATGTTGCTGATCGTTAGCCCACATACTCTCAAGAGTCGGCTTCATGATGTTGCTGGGAGAAACATCGGTGCGATCCTTTGAATTGGCCATCTGTGACCGAACTTTAATAGGTCACAAGTCCCTAGTGGAGTCACCAAAAAGTGTGTTTGCTACGATTCGGGGCCAAACGTTTGAGGTTGTACTGCCTGTCAGTGTTCTCTGTAGCGACACGGGCCAGACGGTCCACGACCCTGCTGCAGGAGCGGGTTTCCTCTGTGCACTGGATAGATTGTCCACGCTCTAGGGTGGACATTCCACGCGTGCACAGACGGTCGAAGAACCCTAGAACTCGCCTCCTGGGAGGGACCCGTCAGGGAGGAGATTTTAGGGTGCCTCGGGATCGGCAGGTCACCCGGGACATCCCTAGACGACGTAGAGTTAAAGAGGGACGAAGATTTGAGGTTAGGGAAAAGCTAAACTAGGTCTAAATTATGCCTACTCCTAATGCGATGAAGGAAATACAATAAATAAAGTGATTTAATTGATTGCTTCGGTTGTTGATGCGTGCAATCGGTCATACCCCTTCATATATATAGGGGATGTTTATACCCGTTCCTTGGTGATCCACGTATTTAGTTGGATAAACACGCATGAAAAAGAGGATATCTCTCGTGATTTGATCTAATCACGGACCGTCCAGACTAACTCGTGGATTGTCCGAGGTGCGGACCGTCCGGTCACATGGTTGGATCGTGTGGCCTTTTCAGGTGCTACATATGGTGCTCAACAATAGCCAACAGAGGTAATACATGACAGTGAAACCTTAGAAACTAGCTTTATATAGTACATAACTAGGTATGTACCCGTACGTTGCAACGACACACAAATTGATGAGCCTCCAACAGCTCAGGGCCTTGACAACGAAGGGGTGAGTACAATGGTGACGACAAAATTCATGATTAAACAATACTCGTGTGTTACTACGACCCATAAATTGCACGACAACTATATGAATACAACACAGTTCGGACTATGAACTGCACTTAGTTGTATAGACAAATAGGTAGTTAACAGGTGCAGACAAGGCTAAAATGAACATGAATTCAACACAGTAGTTTATGTAAGTTAACAACTTCCATTCTTTATATTAATTTATATCCCTGCTACTAAGTAGCCTAATAAAATTGGTTTCCATTGGTTCAGTTTATACAAAATCACGTATTTCGGTTAACCTCAACTGAAACTTGTTGTTTAATTCAGACAAAATGAACCACAAATGTTTCACTAAAGAAATAGGAAAATAACACCAGATGTTTGAAAACTGTGTACCTTGATTTGCACAAGTGGCTTCAGGATCTCCTCGACCCGGATCACGATGTACAAGGACCAGATGATAGAGCCTTGCATATGCACGTGAACAGCTAATAAGAAACGACAAGTAATCGACAAAAATTCTTTTTAACGAACACAAGTTATGAAAACTTTTTTCTATTATGTTTACTAACCGAACCTTGTTATCTATTATTTTTTGCACATAATAAATCTAATGAAATGATCATTAGAGGCACTGTACTTATTGCTTATTGCTGGGACATAAATCATCCTGAGTTCCTCACTTATAATCAGAACTACTATTTAGAAACGTAGTGAAAAAAACGACTTATTAATTCTCAAAGTTGGAAATAAATTACAGTTGCTATGAAATTAGATACCAAATGGTGATAGTGGAATGTACTTGTACACAACTTATTTCCATTGGTTCAGTTTATACAAAATCAACGGCAAGTAATCAGCAAAAAATCTTTTCTATTATGTTTACTAACCGAACCTTGTAGTTAAATTCTTCTATAATTTTTGCATATAATAAATCTAATAAAATGATCATTAGAGGCGCTGTACTTATTGCTGGGACATAAATCATTTGAGGCCCTCACTTGTAATTAAAACTACTATCTAGAAACGTAGTGAAAAACAAACAGCCGAGACTAACATTATCCACCTCCATTACCCAATTGAAATAAAGAAAACATCCACCTAGGTTTCAGTATGACCCTGCAGTAAAATTATTGCACAATAACACAGACACTTTGTTTACTGATGGCCTCAACAATGGAACTTACTACATGATTTGCCTACAAGGACAAATTGCAAAAGAAGGGGTTGGTGGAACTTACTACATGATTTTGTTTCAACTTAAAATGTTATGATCAAGCCTGAAGTGTCCTCCAATAGAACTATATTTGTATGTGCCTTCCAATATCTCCGACTGAAAGAAATAGGCAAGGGCATCAGCAACAGAACTACTCTTAGGTAGATCGAGACTGATGTCCATTATCTCTCTGTCTCGTCCTACAGTCACATATTGACAGTTTGACACATATAGATTGCTGGTACACATGCAAACATATAAATCAAAGGAACGAGGTATTTTTTTATAACAACACAATTAGTCGATAAGTCCTGCTTCAAACTTTACTATACTTTGCAGTAGTAAACGTGGATCCGGGCGTACCTGGCAGTAGTAGATTATTTGTGCGCGCCGAGAAGCATCTATGGATTGTAGGGGCGTACACGCTTGACATTTTATAGGCGCATACCCGATGATGTCATCGATGGAAACTACAGATCCGCGCTATCCATGGAACACTACAGGAAGTAAACGCCCCTGTCAATGGCTAGAACTTGTTGCCGCTAAGTATTTGAATGCCATCGATGGAAACTGCAGATCATGGCCAAGGGCACCGTGCCTCATGGAAAGATGATTAGCAACTTCATACTGGACAGAGATGGGTGTGGTGAGTATGTATTACATTTCTCACCTTAACATCTCATCTCCATTGGATCTCTGATTTTGGCATCGATGATGTTCACTATATTTACAATCTGCAAAGATGGATTCACAAAACAGTTAGCAATAGCAGTTTAAAACCTCCTGTCAGATATAGGAATTGTTGATGCAACGCTACTTCAGTATGGTCTTTACAAAGCAGTATACTTGCACTTGAACATTGAGTGTTGGTGTGACAAATGTATGTATCAGATTGCATGGTCTACATATAAAAGACCAAATTTCCAGCAAAAATTGAGATGCCGCTAGAAAAATGAGTGATAGAATTTGGATATTCTATTCTTGTTCTAAGAACACATTGAAGAACACGAGGTAGGAAGGCTGGACTAAACTGGACCAAAAGATTTTATACCATATTGGTTTGAAATCAAAACAATCTATCAAGTTTTATGAATGGTTGTATAGTATAGAGATGTGTTATTAAAACTAAATAGAGCATCAATCATGTTACATTTATTTTCCTTCTTCTCTACCAATAATCAAGTATGCACCAACATCAATTTAAGCCTCACTTTAAATACATCAGCAACTATACTGCCTACAAAAGAACAGAGCTGCTTTTGTTTGGACAGCTAGAGGTAGCAGAAATGGATTGCAATAAGACAATGATTTTAAATAGGACTAAAATAAATCTATCAAACCACACGCTGTTCAAACAGACAACACTACAATTTTATGAGTAGCTGTAATTTTAAACACTTAAACTTGTAGATGTTCCAATTGTATGATTAGTAGTAATTTTGATCAAAGAAGAGATCAGTTCAGCGACTTCAAGTTCCTTTGAAATACCTTTATGTTCATTCATGAGAACAAAAAATAAACATTAGAAGAAAAGATGAAGGTGTCTCTACTCTCTAGAAATGTGTATGATAGATAGAGACAGTGGACTAAAAAATGTTTCATATTTCTTCTAATATAAAGAAAAGCCATACTCATAGTTCATACAACTAAACCACACAAGACTTATGAGAAAGTTTTAATGTACATTTGGACAGAGCCACACTTCCATACACAAATTTAGGATCAATGCAGGATATAGTGTTCTGGCAAATATTACTAATGACATGCTCCTATAGAGAAAAATTCAGTAGCTCCTCATTTCAAAAAATCCTCTTGTTTACTTTGGACTGCATTTCGACTGCATAACGACATGAGCAGAATCCATAAAGTAAAACTTGTGGCGTACTTTTATTTTTTTAGCACTGAATTCACAAAGTTCTAGCCATGAGTTGCAATATCTAAAGACACGAATATCTATTGCATGATAATTTTGTAGATTACATCATAAGTCAGATTAATCCATGTTGAGCGAAAAGTTCATTTTGGAAAACATTTTTGCAAGTTCTGAGCTGAGGTGGCTGAAACGATAACAGAAAATGTGGTTTTTGCACGAGATCATTAAACTAATGACCATAGGTGCTAGAACAAAGTATTGATCAAGAGAGAATCATGTTCTTTATTCATGTCTAAGTTGAACAATGCGGGGATTTCGTCGAGCGGCAAGCATACCTGCGCGAACACAAAGCTGTAGAACGTGGGTGACTGACGGGGAGGCTGCCCCGCCTCCGCATCTATGTAAGCCTCCTCGCTTCCCCACGCTTGCGGTCTCGCTGGCGCGTCGCGATGGAGGCGAGGAGCCACATGATGGTTGTGCCCTGCAGCATGAGCTTCGACGGTGGGGCAGCCGCCACTGGAGCTGACGCTGGGTCTGGCGCTAGAGCCGCTGCCGCGGAGGTGGTGCAGACGGAAGTGAGGCCACCTGTTGGAGGGGAGGGAGTAGGAGATGAGGAGGCGGAGAAGGAGGGGCGACAGAGGGAGGAGATCGGGAGGCGGAGAAGGAGGGGAGGAGGAGACATGAGGCGAAGGGAAAGCAGCAGTGCACCGGCACCGCTTCGCCGGCGTGGGAGGGAGATGGACCTGCAGGTGGGGCTTCTGTGGAGGGTGGAGGTGGGCGCCTCCTCACCTTGCTCGAAGGCGATCCTTGGCACCATGGCATCGGGGGTGGCACAGGCGGACGAGGACAGGAGGAGGAGACGGAGGAGGAGAGCGAAGGTCGCTGCCATTGCGAGGTGTGGAAAGGTCGACGGGGACAAGCCACCAAACACAGATCTGTCTTGACCCAAGAGATGGTGGCACGAGGGGTGTGTGGGGGAGGGTGCGGAGCGGTGTTGCAGGGGGCGGGGGAAGGACGCGGTGGCGAAGATCGCGGGCGAGGCGGGGCGTGTGGGTCTGCCAGGTGGGCTCGCAGATCCTCCCAGGCTCGCCCCCCGCTGGGGAGTTTGGGGGCTACACTTTTTTCCGAGCCCGCGTGAGGGAAGGACCGGAGGGGAGGGAGGCGAGCATGGTGAGCGTTCGATGCGTGCGAGGAGGAGGGCGAGGATGGTAGGGTGCGTGTAGTCAGCGTGGGGGAGCAGGGGCGCAGAGCATCGCGGACGCCAGATAGGAAGGGGATAGCGACGACCGTTGATGGCGGCGACAAAAGCGCGACCACCATTCGGGATCTAAGCGGAGCGAAGGATGTCGTGGGTGGGAGGCAGAACCGTGCACCACACAAGTGTGGACGCCTACGCTCTGCTCTTAAGAAGTAGTAGAGATAATGACGAGAGAACATATTAGGAGTGTTAACTCAATCTTTCAAACACAAGTTGAACTTTTTAAAGGGATAACACAAGTTAAATTGAGGTACCAGTCCAGGAGAGCTTGGCAGACGTTTGTTTAGTTTAACTTTTTAAGACTGTACTAGGTGCATGCCCGTGCGTTGCTACGGAGTCAACATGTAATAGTAAGATACATTGAGATGCAGAAGCACTATGATAAAATACATTGATATGCAAAAACACTAATTGTTATTCTACACTTTTGTTGGCATCACTAAGAGTGGATGTTTACATACACACTAAGAGTGGATGTTTACATACATTAAAAGATATAGTTAGGTATGTAAACATCCACTATTAGTGATGCCAACAGAAGTGCACAATAACAATTAGTGTTTTGTATATAAATATTTTTTATCGTATTGATTTCATAATAATGCACCGGCATATACATATACCTAGTAGATGGAATAATAGATGGAATAAGAATGGAAGAATCAATAAAAACCAATTAGTGTTTTATATATCAATGTATTTTATCATATTGATTTCGTAATAACGCACCGACATATACCTAGTAGATGGAATAAGGATGGAAGAATCAATAAAACATTCAACACAATTCATGAGTACAAACTTAACTCATTCCACACAAGTCATTAAATAGTATGAGCTTTCTTCCGGTTGCCACACTGAATAAATTTATTTCCTGAAACTTACATGACAGAAACATAGAATGACCAGCAGAAGCTATCATATTTGTTGTTGCAACAGTGGATTGAGGTTGCACTGCTCCTGTGGAGACTGCATAGGCTGTTGAAGGTGTAGGAATTGCTGCTTCAGATAACCACCAGACTAGAAGGAAGCTGCGACAGCAACCACTGCTTGATACTGAATTACTGATTGAGAGCAGGATATATCTAGTTTTGCTAACATTGATCATGGTCATTGCTAAGGATGGATGGAGTCTCTGTTGTCCTTAGGATCCTATACTAGGTGGCTAGAAGTTCAAAGAATGAAAGACCCCTTCAATAATAACTCCTCTCAGCCACATCAAACAATTACAATAAATAAAGACATAATAATGAGTAGTGTCCATATAAACAATTCGATTTAGATAGAGTATATTCTCATTCTCGGATGGAGTGGGTAGGAGCAGTGCAGCAGCAGCACAAGTGATATTGAAGGAAGATGCCTTAATAAAAGTTGACTGGATCCGTCCTGATGCCTTAATATCTCGAATTTAGCAACAAGTTACTCAGATAGTGTGAGTTCTATGAAAATAGAAAAAATTAAATGTGAAGCATGCACCTGTCAATTATTATCAGTATAGCTAGTAAGTCTATCAGATATTGTGTCAATGCCATTAAGCTCCAGAATAGTATATTTATGTACTCCATGTTAAATAGGAATGTTGCTTCAGCATATTAATGGATTATGCAGTAAGGTATTCATCATAGTAAGTTCTAAATATTTCAGAAGAAGCATGTATGTTGACAACCCTAAGGTGAACACGACATTATTGCAAGTTAATTTGTTGTCATGGTACACGAATGAACCAGAATCACAAATGCTATTGGGGACAACACAAGAGACTGGTGATGATGCAACAGAGTCTTAGACAAATAATTGGAAAAAAATAATGCAACAAACATGCAAATGGATATTTGAGAGTAGCTTTATTTGTTGAAATGAGTTTTATTTTCCAAATTTATTTGCTCCTTAAAGCTGGGCACAACTTTAGCAGCCAAAGCAAGCAAAAAAGGTAGACCTGGTGCTAGAGGATCCTACACGAATGAGGTCTAGGGAAGTAAAAAAACCAAGGCAAGCCATCCTCCCACACATGCGGAGAGGCTGCTTCGAATACTCAACCTGCACCAGGCATGTCCTTCTCAACTAAAGCAAGCAAGCAAGGAATTTTTTTATGGTGCGACATGCTATCTAGTCACCAACCTCTGATCAAGGTCTAGTTAATGGACATCAGGAGCCATATAAAACTACAGATTGTCTCTAACACAGGATAGAAGCTATGCATGTGAACTTCTCCTAGCATGCAGTTGTATCAGTAACAAAAGGCCTTTCTGGGGTGTAAAAATCATATTAAAGTTGAAAAATACTTAGGTTAAATTTCAATAGAGCATATGCAAAAGTGTTCACATGTACCTTCAGTATGCCCTAGAGAATCCAACTCTCTACTTGCAAACAAATGATAGATACAAGTGATAAAGGAATTCAATAGATAATGTGGGGTCTAAAAAGTAATGATCCCAAGTTGCCCAGACAAGTTTAGCAATTATTTCCACCATGAAACTGGGATTGATAGTGTTTTGAGGCCATGAACCCCTATACTAGAGATCATCGTAATAAGTCCTAACACAAATGGGCATCTATAATACCCAGGCATGCTTGAACTGGATAATTCTATAATCCATATAGGAAACCAACAATATGTCGGTACCTGAAAGATCGTAGCAGCATAGTACAGTTGACCACTAACCTACATATACAAATAAGCCAGGATAAGTTGAAAACCATTAATATTTATTTTAGAGAAAAGAACGACATGTTACTGAAAGCACAAGAACATATTATAATTTAAAGATAGAAGAGATCACCAGGTGAAAGAAGACCAAATCACATCCAATTAACATTGCTTTAAGACATTTTCCTTGAAATATCTCATCGAAGCTAGTTGGCTTCTCTTGATCAATATATAACAACAGCAGACAGATCAAGCCATGTTTTTATGGATAATTCTATCACATATTTCATCTCTATATAGCGAAAGAAGAGCAGAAGACACTCAAGTTAGATTTAATTATCCAAATAATTTGTATGCATGCATATGTAGGGTTTTGTTCAAGCAACAGTTGTAGCTAAACAGAGGTTACACTGCTTAAAAGACTGGACAGGATATCATATGATCTGCAAACAAAAAAATTAGAAAATATCTCAACTCGTGCTCGACCACTGATATCATGCAAAGGTACAGTACATGCACGAAATAGAGAACTCATACGCAGCTGGCACCTAAATCCATCCACTGGTAATCAGTTTTTCAACGCAGGGCCCAAATGATAGCCAAGTTTACAAGTGGCCACTTCAGATGCATAGTTTAGTTTAGTTTCTTCTTCAAAATAGCAAGCAACGACGGTAATCGGATGAATAAAGAATATGGTAGATCGACGAATCACTTCAGAGAATCAGAGTTCTGACTTGGCTTTCTCGAATGAGAAAATGTAGCGCTCAGTATGTTCAGCGTCAATCATCTAGGGAAAGGGTCATCATATTCTCCGAGCTGCGCAACGCAGTTGTGAGAAGCGCAAAAAGAAGCATCAATTTTCGAAAAGGGGCAACAAAAACAACCACTGCATTACGTTCGGAGACACGTTTTCTGCGTAAGTGGAGGATCAGAATTCTGGCTTGGTTCTCTAATAGAGAACTTATTGCGCTCAGTATGTTCACTGTCGATCATCTGGGGAAAGGGTCATCATATCCTCAACTGAACACAGGGGAGACTGAACCAGGAGCGTTCTCTCGGTAGGTTGACCTCTCTCGGTTAAGATTTGCCAAATACACATTTGAATCGTTTGTGCACAAATATAAAAACGTTCTCGAGAAAAGAAATGCGACAGATTAAACATGACACAAGACAGTAGAGATGATCAGATATAGCTAATACAGTTTGAGCCATCATGGCGGCCATTCAAACCAATAGGGAAACAATTTCCTCGTCATTTCATCTCCACACCAACAACACAGCAGCACCAATGGCGTGACTGAACCACACCCTTGTTCAAAGATGAATCCAGATCGAAGAACACGAATCAAGATAGAAAAATAGAAAAGGCAGACATACTGAAATGGGGAAAAGGCAACGACGGGGCAAAAATAAATCAAAACAACTGTAGGGCGCTACAGAGACGGACTTGAGGCAGAGCATTGGGTGCATCAGATCTCCAAGGTGAAAAAGGGTGTGACATCACAAAGATGCCTCAGATGCAAATTACCCATTACAACTTGTGACTCCTCATCTGCACCGACAGATCCAGTTCATGAGTAGATAGCCAAATGATTATGCAGCTGGATAAAATGAAAAGTTATTTATCTATTGCTTGAACTAGCCTTGTTGGAGTATGTAGTCCAGTTCATGAGTAGTTCAAAAATCAAGAAGCCAAGCATGTCAAATAAAGCTCCAGAAACACCAACAGAGATGCACCAAATTGTTGTAATGTGTACGTACCTTCCTTAACAGAACATGTTTTTGCTTGTACCAGCAGAGTAGACTCGAGCACAGGAAGGAGCAGTCCCTGAGCAAGATATTAGTTTGATTATTTCTACACATTTGTTCAGTTAAGTATTTATGCTACCATTAGGTGTCTCATTTTACATTGATGTTCGGTCTAATGTGTGGCGACAGTCAATCATTAGTTAGGTAGCAAGAAGTGTCTGTCTTTTAGGTTTAATAAACCTGCCAATTAATTAACCATATAAAATCTAGGCCATCAATCTAGTTTAAATAGCATGACATTCCTTCTATAAATGTTGAAAGGTATCTCCAAATACTACACCAGTAGTTTAGTACAATATTATTTTTTGCATGACACTCGTTCTACATATTTTAGCCTCCTCTGACTCGTCGCACACACACAACCATTCCCTTGTCCCAACATGAATAACTGCAAAATCCAAATGTGTCCCTCCCTCACGAAATGTACGAAAGCAGTGGAACCCCAAGCAGTGTAGCCCATTCACATGCAAGTGTAGCTGAGCATGTAGTGCACTGAAAATTGGAACATACCGAAACTGAATCTACGGCTCGCACAAGTCTGTCCATAGGGACACCAAGTGTCTGGCACAACGAAAATAGTGGATTACAGTGCTTGGAAGCATGCGCATAGATGTCTAAAATTTCTAAGTGAAGAGGCAAAGTATAGATCCTACTTGGTAGATATAAGACCTCAATCATACGAACTTAAAAAATATTAAAAAAACTGTAAGGAATGAAGTGGAAAACAATAGAGGTTTTGTTACGAACTTACGATGACCAAATAGGAGGGTAGCATGGTATTAGTTTCAACAAATGTGTCAGTTTCAGATTTTAGAGTTAGGTGTTGCATAGTCCTTTAGGCAGCTAGTTACTTCAATAGAGTACGGATTCAAGCCTAAGGATGACTATTTATTTTACATACTGAACTCTAACTTCATCAAAAGAGGGCATGTTGAATGGATACCAGCTTAGTCATCTCGGGTAGCACGAGCCACTGCAAAATAGCGAATAATCTATGTTCTCCTCAAGAAGCGCGCCCGGCGCATGCTCCTAGCACAAACCAAAGCAGCAAGCATGCACATTCCCTTCATAAAAATGCAAAGTGACCAAAACCCAACTTTTAGAAACCTGATTGAATAAGAAAAATAATCACTGCAACAATGCAATGTGAACTAAAAACTTCACCTATCTAGCCTTCTTTGAATCCTAAATGAAGGCCATCACAATGGTGTTTGTGAGAAGCCAAGAATCAAGCATCCAGGATTAAGAAGTTGGTGTATAGTCCCCGGCAAAAGACACATCCAACCCCCACTTTTACTGTGTCATGTTCGTCCCATGTACTGTCCCTGTGTGCATCGAAACTTTGATTATATATGTCCACAGAGAGGCCTCCATTTTGATGAGCGAACAATGGTGTGATTTTGTAATAGAAAACTTAATTTAACCCTGACAAAAATAGAACAACAAATTGTTCTGCAAGTTAAAAATAGTGATTAGTGAATGATGCACTTAAAATTTGATTGTAATTAGAGCCCGTAGTTTTTATCCTATAGTTAATTCTATGTGAGAGCACCTAGAGGGGGGTGAATAGGTGATCCTGTAAAAATCAACAACTAATAGCCACAAAACTTGGTTAAGTGTTAGAATGATAAAACCAAGTGGCTATAGAGCGAGCTCTTGTGAATCACAATAATCACACAGCAAAGCAATCACAAGAGACACGCGAGTTATCCCATGGTTTGGCCAAGTAATACTTGCCTACTTTCACGTTGTGGCGTCCCAATGGATGAGGGTTGCACTCAACCCCTTTCAAGTGATCCAATGATCAACTTGAATACCACGGTGTTCTTCTTTCTTATACTTTCTCCTGTTTGCGAGGAATCTCCACAACTTAGAGCCTCTCGCCCTTACAATTGATGATCACAAAGAAGCACGGAAGTAAGGGAGGGGAGAGCAACGCACACAAGACTCAAAACAAGAGCAACAATCACGCACACAAGTCACAACTTGAGCTCTAAGTTCAACACACAGAGTTCTCAACTCAAGAGGAGCTCAAATTGCTAGCACAGAGAATCAAATGCGTGGGAGTGGAGTCTGGATGCTTAGGAATGATCAAAGAATGCTTAGGTGACTCCTCCATGCGCCTAGGGGTCCCTTTTATATCCCCAAGGCAGCTAGGAGCCGTTGGAGGCAATCTTGGAAGGCTAATCTTGCCTTCTGTCGGGTGGCGCACCGGACAGTCCGGTGCGCCACCGGACAGTCCCTGTAGCTGTCCGGTGCGCGATCTCCTTCCTTTTCTGGCGCATGCGACCGTTGCAGATTTGTGGCAGTTGGCGCACCGGACATTGTCCGGTGCACACCGGACAGTCCAGTGTCCCCTACCGACCGTTGGCGCGCCCACGCGTCGCACACGGATTGCGTGGCCGACCATTGGCGCAGTCGACCGTTGGCTCACCGGACAGTCCGGTGACCCACCGGACAGTCCGGTGAATTATAGCCATACGCCGTTGAACTTTTCCCGAGAGCGACGATTTCGCCGCAGACATCTCACCGGACAGTCCGGTGCACCACCGGACTGTCCGGTGATTTATAGTCGTACGCCGCCGTCGAGTCCCGAGAGTGGCCTGTTCACCGAGACTGGTCTGGCGCACCGGACACTGTCCGGTGCACCACCGGACAGTCCGGTGCACCCAAACCGAGTTGCAGTTGGTTGTACACAGCCAACTCTTTTCCAAACCAATTTCTCCTATTTCTAGCACTTAGACACAATACATTAGTACTCAAAACAATGTACTAAGTCTAGAAACGTACCTTGTAACTTGATTTGCACTTCTGGAATCTTTGGCACAAATTAACACTTAGAGCATTTGTGTTGGGCACTTAATCACCAAAACACTTTAGAAATGGCCCAAGGGCACATTTCCCTTTCAATCTCCCTCTTTTTGGTGATTTATGCCAACACAACAAAAAGCAACCAAAGAAGTGCAACATCAATGCAATTGAGAACAAAAATGGTTTTGGATTCAAATTTGGCATATTTGGATCATTCTTTGCCACCACTAGGTTTGTTTTTGCAAATCAAATTCATTTTCCTATCTCTAAGTCAAACTCACTTGTTTGGTTACAAAGAGAGATATTTCAAGAGTGAAAATGATCAAGATTCAAAAACTCCCCCTTTTCCCATAATCATAGATTCTCCCCACAAGAGACCAAATTTTGCAATAAGAGTGTTTTGAACAAATCAAAAAGTCCTAACTCTACTCTTTTTGAAATTTCACAAGTGGTAGCTGATCCATTTGCTTTGGCCTTAATTTCTCCCCCTTTGGCATTAAGCACCAAAACGGGATCATTCTTGGCCCTTTAACCCCATTGCCTCACCAAAATTGTCAATTAAGAGCAAAAAGGCAATAAGAGCATAGATATGAACTTGGAGTTAATACCGGAGTGCAGTGGAAGCCTTTGCATGGTCCAAGTTCACCTTTCCCTTTCAATTCACTTTTAAGACTAAAACAAGTAAACTCAAACACAAGGTTAATCTCAAGGGTCAAGTTGTAGCATGCCTCCCCCTAAATAAGTGCATCACTTGCAAATGGACTTGTGAGGTCCGAGGATCATGTGTACAACTTGAGCACCACAAATGAACAAAACAAGATTGAAATGCATAAATTTCATGATCAAAGGCATAAAACACATGTATGCTATAGATCAATCCAAGTTACGTGAATCTAAGACATTTAGCTCACTACGCAACCTGCAAAACCTTTTCTCATCTAAAGGTTTGGTGAAGATATCGGCTAGCTGGTTTTCGGTGTTAATATGGTACACCTCAATATCTCCCTTTTGCTGGTGGTCTCTCAAAAAGTGATGCCGGATGTCTATGTGCTTAGTGCGGTTGTGCTCAACAGGATTATCCGCCATGCGGATTGCACTCTCATTGTCACATAGGAGTGGGACTTTGCTCAGATTGTAGCCAAAGTCCCGGAGGGTTTGCCTCATCTAAAGTAGTTGCGCGCAACACTGTCCTGCGGCAACGTACTTGGCCTCAGCGGTGGATAGGGCAACGGAAGTTTGTTTCTTTGAACTCCAAGACACCAGGGACCTTCCTAGGAATTGGCACGTCCCTGATGTACTCTTCCTATCAACCTTGCACCCGGCATAATCGGTGTCTGAATATCCAATCAAGTCAAAGGTAGACCCCTTTGGATACCAGATCCCGAAGCAAGGCGTAGCAACTAAATATCTAAGAATTCGCTTAACGACCACAAGGTGACATTCCCTTGGGTCGGATTGATATCTAGCACACATGCAAACGCTAAGCATAATATCCGGTCTACTTGCACATAAATAAAGCAAGGATCCTGTCATAGACCGGTATGCCTTTTGATTAATGGACTTACCTCCTTTGTTGAGGTCGACATGTTCGTCGGTTCCCATTGGTGTCTTTGCAGGCTTGGCGTCCTTCATCCCGAACCGCTTGAGCAAGTCTTGCGTGTACTTCGTTTGGGAGATGAAGGTGTCATCCTTGAGTTGCTTCACTTGGAACCCAAGGAAGTAGTTCAACTCGCCCGTCATCGACATCTCAAATTTTTGTTCATCACCCTACTAAACTCCTCACAAGACTTTTGGTTAGTAGAACCAAATATTATGTCATCTGTGACACCCCAGGTGTCAATTTCGCATTGTGTCGGGAGATTAATCCTAATCTCAGATGCTCAGTAAAAATTTCTATTTCTCGATCATGCCTATCTCTGTTTATCAGGCTTTCTCTTGGAAGTTCACCGAATTTAGAGTTAATAGATCGCGAGAAACAACCAATTTTGGAGCGTGTTAAAACTTTTAATTCTCGGAACTAATGCAGACTCGAAGATCATTCTCGAATTATAAATCTCATCTGAAGCTCTTTAAAAATCAAACTCTCGACGACTGTTATCTGATCTGAGCCTGAATCTAATTCGAAAACTTCGATCTATGTTCGACTATTTTATCCGGGTCCGAATTCTCCAACGAGATACTCAGGATGTCGCCCTCTAATTAATTCTTATCCGACTCGGCTTAACACCTCTGTGTCCAATCCGATTTCAAAATTCAACATCGGCGACGATTTTAAAATGTCACGATTCGCCTTCTCCGACTAAAAATCCGAAAGTCGGTCGTATCCCGAGGCAATTTATTTTTGAATCAAGTGTAGGGAATTATGTTCGAGCGAAATCCAATTAGACTCTCGGCCGAATTAATCGCTCAATCTTTCGTTCGTCCGAACTCCAGCTCGCTCTGTTTTTACACAGACGACTTCCGCGAGAGCATTTTTATTCAGAAAAATAATTTAGCGCAGCCCGTTTGCGTGTTTGGGCCAGCCCAAACAAGCCCAATTGGGCCCATTTGAAACCCTAACCCTAGAACTCCTCTATAAATAGAAGTGCCTCCCCTTGCAAATTGGAAAAATTGCATCTACCCCCCTAGCCGCCACTTCTTTTTTTTCCCTGTTGCTTTCTTCCTCACGGCTGCGCGCAGGGAGCTTCCTCCCCTCCCATGGCCGCCAGCCTTCCCTGCGGCGAGCTCCTTCCTCCAGGCACCCATGCCGCCGAGCTCTCCTCCACGGCGCGGGCGAGCTCCCTCCCTTCCACGGCCGCCCAGCCCCTGCCCTAGGCGCTCGCCTCCCCATTTCAGACGGCCGGCCTTGGTAGCCGCTGTTGCCATGGGCGCCATTGCCGAGCTCCCTGTTCCCCTGCTCCAAGGGCGCGCACCCCACCTCCTAGCGCCCTTCTTCCCCCTCAGCTCTGGTGGTGGGTGCTCGTGAGGTCTTCCATGGCATTGCCTCCCTGTTCATGGCGCAGAAAAGCTCCCAGCCGATGCTCTCCCCCTGCTGCCCATGGCGTCTCCTCCTCTTCTCCCCCATGGCCGACCCCCTCTATTACAGACCGAGCTCCAGCAGCCATGGCGCCATTCCCTCCTCCCCTTCTTCCTCAAGCAAGCAGCAACCCCTCTAGCTCATGTCCATGGCGCCAGTTCTTGCGCCCTCCTCTACGCAGCGATGCCGGTCCGCAGCAGCGAGCCCCGTCGATCTACACGGCCCTGGCTGCCATCGTTTCCCAGCACGGCGGCATCGAGCTCCGCTAGTCGTCAATCTGTGCAGCGAGCAACAACCTCGGTGAGCTGCTAGCTGTCCCGCACTTTTCATGTTCGATTGAATGGCCGCAACAGCAAATCGTGTAATAAAATGTGCCGTGCTCGCAGCCGTGTCATCGTCACGCCTCGCCCGTCGCTCGTCGGCAAAAAGCCCAGTCTGATGGCATGCATGTGCAACTCCGATCGGATTTCGGCCAGGTTGTTCGCCTTGAACGATTCGTGATTTGTTTTATTTACGTATTTGGTCGATGATGTGCGAGTGTGAATATGTGCGTGAAATTATAATTGTATGAATGAACACGTATATAGAAGAAAATGAAGTAGAACAAGAACTCGGATGTTTTTAAGTTTCGGTAATAATGTGTTTGATGTGTGGTTTGCTGTGAGGATAAAGTTTTAAAATGTGGATTATGTGTTGGGGGGAGTGCATCGATAGGTGTCTACGTGAAAAGTGTATTTGTTTCATGCATATGATTGGCGATTGTGATAGTCGATGCGAATGAGGAGTATGATTAATCCTGTTAGAGTCACTGGTGCGGTTGATGTCTTGTACGTAATATGGGGACACGTATGTGCGGGTGTGCCGTGGTGTATTATATTGGTGGTAGCGTAAGGTATTTGATTGAGGTGTGCGGGTATATGCCGTAATATGGTTATACTCGCAACAAAGAAATATGTATGTCTTGTTAACACAACGTTTAGGTTGCTGTCGTATAACCGTGTGAAGAATGCTCCCGATGGTCGTGTGACTAAAGGGTGATGTAGTGGCAAGCGAGAAGTAAGTTCAATATTTTTTAAACGATTAGTTGATAGCACCTATCGGCATCGTCATGATTTTTGTTGTATGGCGGATCGATGCCTTGTCGTCGTAGTCTCGGGGAATTTTCGGAAATGTCCTGGTGTTTTACGGATGGGGTGAATGTACTTGTGATGTCTTAGAATAACTGCGTGTCGTGCGAGTATCCGAAAATGGTGAAAGTTGGTGTATGTTGGTAATTAGAAAATAGTCACGACGTTAGCCAATAGCCAAGCTTATGTCGAGATTTAAAAATATGGGCAATTCGAGTTAAAATTATGCTTATCTAGGCATGTGGATTAATAAGAATAATTGGAAGAACAGTCGTTCAAATTGGTCATTCCAATTAAGAATAATTTGCGTGTGAGGTGAGGTGGTGACATGCCAAAGTAGTCACTGCTTCCCTATGTTTATAAGTCGAGTCAATACCCATTAGGCGTTCATTAATTTTCACGTCGCACATAGTGTATGGTTGCACTCGTGACAAGGAGGTGTAGGTCTTACTCAATTAGAAGTTTGGTTGGATGTGATAAGTAGATTGGAAGTGTGGGTTTGTTGAGCACTGTGTTGTTGGATGTGTATGTCGAAGTACGCTGTAGTAGTAATTGCGTTAACTTGAACAAGAGTCTCAAGTGCATGCCGTGCTATGGTTGTATCTGAGGTAGTAAATTATAAGAGTTGCACGATATGAGGTTCGATCGATGTAGTTAATATGGATTGGACTGTAGAGAGGTGGTGACATCTCGAAGTAGTCATCGCCTTCTCTCCGATTAAGTCGAGGTCATGTGTGATGACGCTATTTACGTGTTGAATGCGTTTGTTAAATGAATGTGGTAATTTTAGTGCACTAAATGACTTGAATAAAATTTGCAAGTTGACTTGTTGGTTCTAATTGATTGTCTTAACTCAAATAAATAGTAAAGTGTTAGAGTAATCCAAGCCTCTCGAACGCGGCGATTCTTGAATTATATGTGAGCTGAAATTTATTGATTGCTGTTTTGGACTGCACGCACTGTTTTAGTTGTGCTGTATGTTTGATGAACCAAATTGTGTTTTCTGTAGATATGTGCTATAGAAAGGTGGTAGATAACTTTATTATCTTGCTGGTGTTAAAATTTGACAGCCATAGGTCTGACAGTTTAGGAGTTATGCTTTTTACAAATTCAGTGACTGAATCTGTCCAATTTCTGTACAGATTTCAGAAACTGCACTGTTTGCTTAAGTTAATGTTTGAATCAGTCCTTGTAGATTATAAGAAAGTTGTAGATGCTTTTCTTATCTTGCTTGTGTTAAAATTTCATAACTAAAGGCCTGACGGTTTAAGAGTTATGAATTTTACAACTTGGTTGTTGTGTTCTGTCCACCGTCAGAACAGATTTTGAAAACTGCGTTGTTTGATTCAGTTAAGCACAGAATCACTTCTTAGTGATTATAAAAGTTATGTAGTGCAATTGCCAAGATTTCCAAAAAGTCTTGGATCACTATTTTTGGTGGTCTGAAGATTAATTTATGGATGTTTAAAGTCTGAAGACTGAATCTTTCCAGTTCTGGACAGTACAGCCTTCATAGTGTATTTCACCATTGATACATGTTAAACCAGCCAGATATGTTTATAAATAATTTGTAGACAATTTTATTACCTTTCCAGAAAGTCTAGGATCAATTCGTTTGGATGTCTGAATCTTCAGTTATGAATTTTTAAAGTCACAAGTCTGAATCTGTCCAAATCTGGACAGCGCTGTTGTGTTAACACCTTTTGACCTTGCTAAGTGTTTAATCATGCTGTGATGACAATACCAAAGTTGTAAAGCACTTTTCAAGCTTTCTAGAAAGTCCTAGTTTACTATTTTTTCGTAAATATCTTGTGAGTTATGACTGAAACAATTGACTGCTGTATTGCTGTCCAAAAATTCTGCTAGTGCGCTTTTGATTGTTTAGTTCCCCCTTGTCGCTAAAAATGTGTTGTTTGCTCTTAAGTAATGTAGACTTGCCATGACTAAGCTTAATAATGCACGTGTGTCATGTTTTGTATGTTTTTTGCTGTAGTTGATTGTGATATAGGAGTCTATCGACATTGATGCATAGGTCCTCTATTAAACTTGTGTTGGGATGCTTTTGTGTGATTCATATAAGAACTAACGAAAAGTCATAACAATTAAATAAATGCTTGCACTTGTGATGTCGTGTTGCGTTGGTTAATTATAGGTATTAATCGTCGTCCTTCCGGTGGTGTTGATGTTGTACGCTCGATGAAGTGTAGATATCTAATTCTAACACGTGGTTGTTGCGATGTCTTACAATTTAGTGTTGGGTCGCTACCGTGTAATTGTATATCTTGTAATAACTTTTCATTATATTCATACATATGCATTTTGCATCTTATTTAGGACCGAGAGAGGACGATCGTGCAAGTGATGTGGTGCCAACCACAAGATGCAGTCGGTGGACGACCCAAGGAAGGATAGACTTAACCAGTGGATGCTCGCCAAGCGAGTGCCCACCCCAGCAAACACTATTTAAGTGTTAAATTAAAGGCAAGCCCCAGTTTTATGCATAACCTGTTATTTATACTATTTTACTACACTTAATGATTGTAGGATTGTTTGTGCACTTAAGTGTAGGAGTTGTTTGAAACCCTAGTTGCATGATCTCAGGAACCCCATTGTGATGAATACTAGTATGCTAAGTCGAGTAGCTACTTTATTAAGTAGGATCTCGGTAGAAGTCGAGTGATTTTTCTAGCACTCGCGCGAGGTCAGGAATTGGTTGTATCCATTTTTATATCATAATGATGTTGGTCTGTGGACAACAATCCATGGGGATTGGTTGTCTACGAGGTGGGAATTGGAATAAGGATTAAGGTGTGGTACCGTGAGTCAAACGTTTGAACGTACTAAACATATGCCGAGAAATATGGTAAATCGGTAAGCCTAGTACCTGAGTGAACCTGGCAGTGGACATATCCCCTCACGCGACCTGAGACGTGGTCTCCCATTCCGGTTATGGTGGGTACAAGTGCGGTCACTGCACGACGGCAGTCGGGGTCAGTGAGGCATTGTACGCTAAGGCGGTGAGCCCTGATCTGCTGACGGGGAATCGATGGGGACGGTTGATGTGTGTGGGGACGGAGTGCCTCGCCATGTCGTGTTTTTAGGTTTACCTTGCAAGGATAAAAACTCGATTCGAATCGTCTGCTTCTCGCAGCTAATGAGACTGCTTGATCCATGCTGCTACATTGAGTAACAAGTGGAAATGAGATGACTTGGCAAAAGATGTTGATTGGTAAAAATGTTTGATACCATGTATGATTAGCTAGGTACACATCTAGTCTAAAGGATTCTACTAAAACTTGAAAAGCTAAAACTTGTTTTTAGACTCAGCTAGTGCTTTTGGCAAACCAAACCCCTCAGCCAAACAGCTGCATGTCTAGAGGTAGAGGAGTAGACTCCTCACACCGGGTAAGTCTAGCTGAGTATTAGTATACTCAGCCTTGCTTGTGGCATAATTTTTGCAGGTACCTCCTTGTTTTGGTTGATGGTGTGACTTGGCCTTCATCCCTGCCACCGGGATAGATGGTCGAGAGGGTTACTGCTTCCGCAGGAGAGGACCAGGAGGAGTAGCGTGGCCAGGCTTCGCCATGTTACTCGGTTTTCTCCGTTAGTTATTTCCGCTGCACTAAAATTTATGGTTATCATTTCTGAAACTCCGATAATGTAATCACTAATGATACTTATTAAATTTGTGGTATTATGTTTTATTGTATTTCTCTGTGCCTCACCTTCGTGTGAGCTAGTGGTATTCGATCCTGGATAAGTGGCTTTATTGGACTAGATCCGAGGGACTGACGAGTTATTCCTGTTTAAGTGTGTTGCTGCCCTTAAGGGTGCGACTTGGGCACTTAAGCTGGAATAATTCGGGCGGTTCCGCCACGTCATCGACATAAATTTGGCACACAAATAGGTCACCATCACAAGTCTTAGTGAAAAGAGTTGGATCGGCTTTCCCAACCTTGAAAGCATTAGCAATTAGGAAATCTCTAAGGCATTCATACCATGCTCTTGGGGCTTGTTTAAGTCCATAGAGCGCCTTAGAGAGCTTACACACATGGTTGGGGTACCGTTCATCCTCAAAGCCAGGGGGTTGCTCCACGTACACCTCCTCCTTGATTGGCCCGTTGAGGAAAGCGCTCTTCACATCCATTTGGAACAACCTAAAAGAGTGGTGAGCGGCATAGGCTAATAGAATGCGAATAGACTCTAGCCTAGCCACAGGAGCAAAAGTCTCCTCGAAATCCAAACCTGCGACCTGGGCATAACCTTTTTGCCACAAGTCGAGCCTTGTTTTGTGTCACCACCCTGTGCTCGTCTTGCTTGTTGCGGAACACCCACTTGGTTCCCACAACATTTTGCTTGGGATGTGGCACCAGGGTCCAAACTTCATTTCGCTTGAAGTTGTTGAGCTCTTCCTGCATGGCCAACACCCAGTCCAGATCTAGCAAGGCCTCTTCTACCCTGAAAGGCACAATAGAAGAGACAAACGAGTAATGCTCACAAAAGTTAGCTAATCTTGAGCGAGTGGTTACCCCCTTGCTTATATCACCCAAAATCTGGTCGACGGGATGATTCCTGTTGGGGCGAAGGCGAAGAAGCTACCCTTTGCTCCAGGCCTTTGTCAACTCGCTGCACCGACGGAGGCAAGATGACCAGCGCGGCCCACCCTTCATCGTCTTCACTGCAAGGCAAAGGCCTACGACGAAGTCTCTCCATCCCACGTGGCCCACCCTTTGTCCTCTTCGCTGCAAGGCGAAGGCCTACGACAAAGTCTCTCCATCCCGCGTCCTCGGTCCTACCTGGAGGCCCACGTGGGATTCGGCCCATCGTAACAGGCCTCGCACGGACAGGCGTGTTACGGACCCAATTTGTAATAGCTTTTTTGTAATGACAGTTTGTAACCCTCCTTTATGGGAATATTCTGGGGATAATCCAGGTGTCTGAGGGCATAAGCGTCCTTACATCAGGACATTGGGCGCTCGAGCACCTATAAATACCCCCGTACAGTGCCCTTGAGAGGGGAGATTAACAGAGCAATTGCCATCTCAAGTTAAACCGTACTTGCGTCTTTTTCACTCTCCTGTTGGATCAACTTGCTCAGGAGGGCAAGTTCCAACATTTGGTGCCCACCGTGGGGTGCTACGAACAAACAACCCGCGATGGCACTCAAAAGAGCTAGTTCCAAGGCAGCCCCCTCCGTCGACGAAGCAGCGAAGGCAGCACTGCTAGCTGAGAAAAAGGGCAAGGCCCTCGTAGACAACACCCATCAAGAAGCTGGTGAAGACGAAGCACACAGTAAGAGACAGCACAATGATCAACACACTCCCGAAGGCACCCTCCTCACCTGCAGCTCTGGAGGGCAACCACAAGTACCACCCCCAGGCTTCGCTTCGCTAGAGGGCGACGACGCAATAGAGTACGGTGAAGTCATCAGCATCTCAGCAGAAGAGTAGCTACAGCTACGGGCCCTACGCCTCAAGAACCGCAACCTCTAGAAGTAGAAAGAGATCCTCGAGGCCAAGCGCCAACGTGTCTCCGCGCAAGCCAAGGTGCGCCAGATGATACAAGACGAGGAGCAGAGGGCTCAGGAACTCGAACAGGAGATTGCACTCATGCAGCGCGAAGGCCAACACGATCTGTAGCACAAGCTGCCCCTCCAACAGCGTGCGCCGGTCGGAGACTTATTCGTTCCCCAGCGCGGACCTTTCATCCCGCACGCAGCAGCTTTCTAGGGCATCAACTACCTCGATGAGCGAAGCCCTCTGGCACCGCAACTGCAAGTGTCACCATGGCCCGCCAACTTTAGGGCAGGGACCTACCCCAAGTACAACAGCAGCACTGACCCAACACAATACATCATGAGCTATCAAGTCGCCGTCGCATCATCCGGAGGGGACGACGCCACGATGGCCAAGTCTTTCATCATCGCCCTCGAGGGTCCGGCCTCGACCTGGTACACCAGGTTGCCCCCATTGTCCATCGACTCCTAGAGAAGTCTCCAGGACAAGTTTCTGCTAAACTTTCAGGGGTACCGCCCGACACCGATGCCTTGGCCGAGCTGTCACTCTGCAAGCAGCAAGAGAAAGAAACCCTGTGAGAGTACTACCACAAGTTCCTGACTCTCAAGTCACAACTGCCCTCGGTCGACGACCAAATTGCCATACACTACGCCATCAGTGGCCTTCGGGCTGGCGTCCTGTACAGTCACTGCATCAGGGACCCACCTAGAAACCTCCAGGAGCTCTACCAATTGTTTGAAAAGTACACCAGATCCGAAGAGCTCCACCAGCGTAAGGTCGAGTCTCAAAGAAAGCCCAAGGACCCTCCGCAGTCCAGCCGAACATGGACAAGATCTTCGCAGTCAGACTCCGGTCGGGACAGCCGCAGTCAGCAGTAGGTGCATAACATTGTCAATCAGCACCCCGCCGGCGAAGCCCCTCGCCACCAAGATTATCCCGCCCTAGGGCCGCGACAATGGCACGCGTGGTCGGGGCTGGGGACGGGCGCAGCAGCCGCGCAGATATTACTGCCTGTTTCACGGCGAAGACTGCACGCACCCAACCAAGGATTGCCTGGAAACGAAGGCCACCAGGGACAGGATGTCTCGGGCACAACCCGTCGACAACCCAAGAATTGTTGCACACACTTATCAACACCACCACCCACAACCATACAACCATGGCCCCGCCCAGCATCTACCCAACCACGCATATCAACACCACCAGGAGGTACAAGTCCTACCACCCCCGCCCCCGCCTCCGCATCAACCAAACATCCACCACCAAAATCACCCCCAAGCACCAAAACAGGAAGACTTCGCTGATCAGCCGTATCGCGGAGTCATTCACATGATAACCGGAGGGTCCAGCGTCGACTTCGACATGAAGCGACAAAAGAGGGACCACTACCGCAGCATCAACCACGTCGCCATCACTGGTCCAGTCGTGCAAACGAAGTGGTCGCATGTGCCGCTAACCTTCGACGCCAGAGATGTTGATCTGCGCAGCGCACCCCACTGTGACGCCATGGTAATCAACTGCAGTGTGGTAGGCTGGGACCTGCACAAAGTCTTAGTTGACAACGGCAGCCAAGCGGACATCATCTTCTTCCACGCCTTCGATCTCATGGGCATCAGCCACAGCTTGCTCAAGCCTTCGGACAACCCCCTTTACGGCTTCGGCGGCAAGGGCACCTTCCCGGTGGGCAAGATAGAGCTACCCCTATCCTTCGGCGTAGCACCCAATGCGCGAAGCGAACAGGTCACCTTTGACATCGTGGACATGGTCTACCCCTACAACGCCATAATGGGTTGGGGCTCTATCAACAAATTTGAAGCGGCCAGCCACGGATTATACCATGCATGAAAATTCCGGGTCCGCAAGGCGTAATAGCAGTGTACGGGAACCAGCAAGCTGCGCGTAACATTGAGAGAGACTTCGTTCCCGGTCAACAGAACGTACACTGCCTCACGGCGTAGCACGAAGTCCCCGAGGCTACCCGCCCAGCCACCAACGAACATGAAAAGGCACAGCTGCAAAGCAACGACGGAACAAAGACGGTTCCCCTTGACTCAGCAACGCCAAAGCAAACAGTCATCATAAGCGAAGACCTAACTTCGCAAGAGGAGGAGAAACTCATCTCTTGTCTCTCCCGAAATAAGGATGTCTTTGCCTGGTCCGCCCTCGACCTAGTCAGAGTCAGTCGCACCGTCATTGAGCACAGTCTGGGCATCGACCCTTCGGTGCGCCCAAAGAAGCAGCGGTTGCGCAAAATGTCCGATGAAAAAACAGAAGCTGCCAAAGCCAAAGTACACCGCCTGCTGGAGGCCAATTTCATCGAGCCAGTCACCTACCCTACGTGGCTATCCAACATAGTCATGGTGCAGAACAAGAGTGGCAAGTGGCGGATGTGCATCGAATTCACCAGCCTCAACAAGGCCTGCCCCAAGGATAATTTCCCGCTACCACGGATCGACAAGATAGTCGATAGTGCGGCCGGATGCAAAGTCATGTCACTCCTCGACTACTTCTCTAGCTACCACCAAATATATATGAAGGAGGAAGACAAGGCTAGTACCAGTTTCATCACACCCTTCGGCACATACTGCTTCATCAGAATGCCGAAGGGACTCAAGAACGCAGGGTCAACCTTCTCTCGCCTCACCAAGACGGTGCTCGAGAGCCAGGTAGGCCGGAACATTTTCACGTATGTGGACGACATCGTCGTCGCCAGCAAAAATAAGGAGGATCACCTAGCTGACCTCGCGGAGACATTCGTAAACATGAGGAACGCACGACTTCGCCTCAACCCCGAGAAGTGCGTCTTCGGGGTCCGCCAGGGGAAGATATTGGGCTATCTGGTGTCACATCGCGGGATCGAGGCCAACCCGACCAATATCTAGGCAATAATCAACATGACACCCCCGCAGTCAACCAAGGACGTCCAGTGTCTAACAGGCAGATTGGCCGCTCTGAACAGATTCATCTCAAAGTCCGCTGAGCGGAGTCTACCTTTCCTCAAGACACTGCGTGGTGCAAAGTGAAAGGGAAATGTGCCCTTGGGCCATTTCTATGTATTTTGGTGATTGAGTGCCAACACAAGTGCTTAAGTGTTAATCTATGCCAATTGATGGACAAAGTGCAAATCAAGAGTAAAGGTATGTTTCTAAGACTTAGTACATTGTTTTAGAGACTAATGTATTGTGTCTAAGTGCTAGAAACAGGAAAAGACCAATTTAGAAAAGACTTGGCTATGCAGCCAAGACTCTGCGCAGTCTGGTGCACCGGACTGTCCGGTGGTGCACCGGACAATGTCCGGTGCGCCAGGCTGGCGACTGTCAACTGGCTGCTCTCGGGAAGCGATCAACGGCGTACGGCTATAAATCACCGGACTGTCCGGTGGTGCACCGAACTGTCCGGTGAGCCATTCACAGGCAAAGTCGTCGCTCTCGGGAAGCGATTAACGGCGTATGGCTATAAATCACCGGACTGTCCGGTGGTGCACCGGACTATCCGGTGAGCCAACTGTCGGCCGAGCCAACGGTCGGTCGCGTAATCCGCGCTCGACGCGTGGCCGAGCCAACGGTCAGAAGGGGGCACCGGACTGTCCGGTGTGCACCGGACAGTGTCCGGTGCGCCAACGGCTCTGGATCTTCAACGGTCGGCTGCGCCACAGAAGGAAAGAAATCCGCACCGGACAGTGTCCAGTGGTGCACCGGACTGTCCGGTGCACCAGGCAACAGAAGGCAAGAATTGCCTTCCTGGAATGCTCTCAACGGCTCCTAGCTGCCTTGGGGCTATAAAAGGGACCCCTAGGCGCATGGAGGAGCACACCAAGCATTCTCTAAGCATTCCTAAGCACCAAGACTTCAATTCCGCGCATTCGATTCTTTGTGATAGCAACTAGAGCTCCATTTGAGTAGAGAACTCTTTGAGTTGTGTTGAGAGCTCGTGTTGTGACTTGTGTGCGTGTTGTTGCTCTGATTTCGTGTCTTGTGTGCATTGCTCATCCCATCCTTACTTCTGTGCTTCTTTGTGATAATCAAAGTGTAAGGGCGAGAGGCTCCAAGTTGTGGAGATTCCTCGCAAGTGGGATATAGTAAAGTGAAAACAAAACACCATGGTATTCAAGTGGGTCTCTGGACCGCTTGAAAGGGGTTGAGTGCAACCCTCATCCGTTGGGACGCCACAACGTGGAGTAGGCAAGTGTTGGACTTGGCCGAACCACGGGATAAACCATTGTACCATCTCTGTGTTGATCTTCTTGTGGTTATCGTGTTGTGCAAGAACTCTTCTCTAGCCACTTGGCTTCATTTTGCTAACTCAATCAAGTATTGTGGATTAAGTTTCAAGTTTTTACAGGATCACCTATTCACCCCCCCTCTAGGTGCTCTCAATTGGTATCAGAGCCGTTCTCTTCACGTGAGGGACTAATCGCCTGAAGAGATGGATCCTAAGGGCAAGGGGATGGTGGTCAATGATAAGGAGAAGGAATCCTTCGTTAATGATCCAAAGGATGATAAGCCTACTGACTCAGGCGCGAGTCACAAAAGAAAAGACGGGAAGAAGAAGAAAACGAGGCGCATCAAGGAGATCATCTACTACGACGACAACGACGAGTCCTCTTCTTCCCAAAAGGACAACAACAACGACTATGAGAAAAAGAAGACGGTTAATTCAAACTTCTCTTTTGATTATTCTCGTATTCCGCATAGTTCAAATGCACACTTGCTTTCCATTCCTCTTGGCAAACCTCCACACTTTGATGGGGAGGACTACGGATTTTGGAGTCACAAAATGCGTAGTCACTTGTTCTCTCTCCATCCAAGTATATGGGAGATAGTAGAAAATGGAATGCAATTTGATAGCACGGATAGTCCTTTGTTCATCAATGAACAAATCCATAAAAATGCACAAGCTACTACTGTCATTTTAGCATCTCTGTGCAGGGAAGAATACAATAAGGTGAGCGGCTTGGACAATGCCAAGCAGATTTGGGACACCCTCAAGATATCACATGAGGGAAATGACGTCACCATGCTCACCAAGATGGAGTTGGTGGAGGGCGAACTTGGGAGATTCACAATGATCAGGGGAGAGGAGCCAACCCAAACATACAACCGGCTCAAGACCCTCATCAACAAAATAAGGAGCTATGGAAGCACACGATGGACGGACCACGACGTCGTCCGCCTAATGCTAAGGTCATTTACTGTCCTTGATCCACATCTTGTAAACAATATTCGTGAGAATCCCAGGTACACCAAGATGTCGCCCGAAGAAGTACTTGGAAAGTTTGTAAGCGGGCGGATGATGATCAAGGAGGCAAGATACGTCGACGATGCATTGAATGGTCCAATTCATGAGCCTCAAGCCATTGCTCTCAAGGCAACGAGTAGCAAGGAGGCGCTACCTAGCAAGGTGGCACAAGTTGAGGCGGCAGGGCTAAATGAGGAAGAGATGGCCCTCATCATCAAGCGCTTCAAGATGGCGCTAAAAGGCCACAAGGAGCATCCAAAAAAGAACAAAACGAAGGGAAAGCGCTCCTACTTCAAGTGCGGTAAGATTGGTCATTTTATCGCTAATTGTCCCAATAATGATAGTGACCAGGAACAAGATAAGAAGAGGGAAAAGAAGAAGGCTTACAAGAAGGCTAAGGGCGAGGCACACCTTAGCAAGGAGTGGGACTCGGATTGCTCATCATCCGACTCCGACAACGAAGGACTCGCTGCATCAGCCTTCAACAAATCATCCCTCTTCCCCAACGAGCGTCACACATGCCTCATGGCGAAGGAGAAGAAGGTATGTACTTGAAAGTCTACTTATGCTTCTTCTAGTGATGATGAATCTAGCGATGATGAAATAGATTACTCTAGTTTGTTCAAGGGCTTAGATAGATCTAAAATTGATAAGATTAATGAATTGATTGATGCTTTGAATGATAAGAATAGATTGTTAGAAAAGCAAGAGGATCTTTTGTATGAAGAACATGATAAATTTGTAGAGGCACAAAAATCTCTTGCTTTAGAGGTTAAAAGGAATGAAATGCTTTCTTGTGAACTATCTACTTGCCATGAGACAATTTCTAGTTTAAAAAGTGTTAATGATGATTTAAATGCTAAACTAGAAGTAGCAAATAGATCTAACTCTTGTGTAGAACATGTTGTGATTTGCAATAGGTGTAAAGATTTTAATGTTGATGCTTGTAGTGAACACCTAGCTTCTATTGCAAAATTAAGTGATGAAGTGGCTAGTCTTAATGCCCAACTTAAGACTAGCAAGAGTGAATTTGACAAACTAAAATTTGCAAGGGATGCCTACACTATTGGTAGACACCCCTCAATTAAGGATGGACTTGGCTTTAATAAGGAAGCCAAGAACTTAACAAGTCATAAGGCTCCCATCTCCACCAAGGAGAAAGGGAAGGCCCCTATGGCTAATAGTGCTCAAAAGAATCATGCATTTATTTATGATAGTAAATTTTCTAGAAATGTTCATCATGATAGGAGTTGTAATGCTTATGATTCAAAAGCAATGTTTGCTTCAAGTTCTTCCTATGTGCATGGTAGAGATATGCCTAGGAGAAATGTCATTCATCATATGTTTAGGAGAAATGTTGCTCATGTTCCTAGGAAAGTAAACAATGAACCTTCTACAATTTATCATGCTTGCAATGCTTCCTTTGCAATTTGTAGAAAGGATAGAAAGGTGATTGCTAGGAAATTAGGGGCAAAATGCAAGGGAGATAAAACTTGCATTTGGGTCCCTAAGGATATTGTCACTAACCTTGTAGGACCCAACAAGAGTTGGGTACCTAAGACCCAAGCCTAAATTTGCCTTGCAGGTTTATGCATCCAGGGGATCAAGCTGGATTATCGACAGCGGATGCACAAACCACATGCGGGGGAGAAGAAGATGTTCACCTCCTACGTCAAGAACAAAGATTCCCAAGACTCAATCATATTCGGTGACGGGAATCAAGGCAAGGTGAAAGGGTTAGGAAAAATAGCTATTTCATCCGAGCACTCCATTTCCAATGTGTTTTTAGTTGAGTCGCTTAGATATAACTTGTTGTCTGTGAGTCAGCTTTGTAATATGGGATATAACTGCTTATTCACAAATGTAGATGTGTCTGTCTTTAGGAGTGATGGTTCATTAGCTTTTAAGGGTGTATTAGACGGCAAACTCTATTTAGTTGATTTTGCAAAAGAGGAGGCCAGTCTAGATGCATGCTTAATTGCTAAGACTAGCATGGGCTGGCTGTGGCATCGCCGCTTAGCACATGTGGGGATGAAGAACCTTCACAAACTTCTAAAGGGAGAACATGTGATAGGTCTAACAAATGTTACTTTCGAAAAAGATAGACCTTGTGCAGCTTGTCAAGCAGGCAAATAGGTGGGAAGCTCTCATCATACCAAAAATGTGATGACCACATCAAGACCTTTGGAGTTGCTTCATATGGACCTCTTCGGACTCGTCGCCTATCTAAGCATAGGAGGAAGTAAGTATGGTCTTGTTAGAGTTGATGATTTTTCCCACTTCACTTGGGTATTCTTCTTGCAGGATAAATCTGAAACCCAAGAGACCCTCAAGCGCTTCCTAAGGAGAGCTCAAAATGAGTTTGAGCTCAAGGTGAAGAAGATAAGGAGTGACAACGGGTCCGAGTTCAAGAACCTTCAAGTGGAGGAGTACCTTGAGGAGGAAGGGATCAAGCACGAGTTCTCCGCTCCCTACACACCACAGCAAAACGGTGTGGTAGAGAGGAAGAACAGGACGCTCATTGACATGGCGAGGACAATGCTTGGAGAATTCAAGACGCCCGAGCGATTTTGGTCGGAAGCCGTGAACACGGCTTGTCACGCCATAAACCGGGTGTACCTTCATCGCCTCCTCAAGAAGACTTCGTATGAGCTTCTAACCGGTAACAAACCCAATGTGTCTTACTTTCATGTATTTGGGAGCAAATGTTATATTCTATTAAAGAAAGGTAGAAATTCTAAGTTTGCTCCCAAAGCTGTAGAAGGGTTTTTGTTAGGTTATGACTCAAATACAAAGGCGTATAGGGTCTTCAACAAATCATCGGGTTTGGTTGAAGTCTCTAGAGACGTTGTATTTGATGAGACTAATGGCTCTCCAAGAGAGCAAGTTGTTGATCTTGATGATGTAGATGAAGAAGACGCTCCAACGGCCGCAATACGCACCATGGCGATTGGAGAAGTGCGGCCACAGGAACAAAAGGAGCAAGATCAACCCTCTTCCTCAACAATGGTGCATCCCCCAATTCAAGATGATGAACATGTTCATCAAGAGGAGGTGTGTGATCAAGGGGGAGCACAAGATGATCATGTGATGGAGGAAGAAGCACAACCGGCACCTCCAACCCAAGTTCGAGCGACGATTCAAAGGAATCATCCCGTCGACCAAATTTTGGGTGACATTAGCAAGGGAGTAACCACTCGTTCTAGATTAGTTAATTTTTGTGAGCATTACTCCTTTGTCTCTTCTATTGAGCCTTTCAGGGTAGAAGAGGCCTTGCTAGATCCGGACTGGGTGTTGGCCATGCAAGAAGAGCTCAACAGTTTCAAGGGAAATGAAGTTTGGACACTGGTGCCTCGTCCAAAGCAAAATATTGTGGGAACCAAGTGGGTGTTCCACAACAAACAAGATGAGCACGGGGTGGTGACAAGGAACAAGGCTCGACTTGTGGCAAAAGGTTATGCCCAAGTCGCAGGTTTGGACTTTGAGGAGACTTTTGCTCCTGTGGCTAGGCTAGAGTCCATTCGTATTTTGCTAGCATATGCCGCTCACCATTCTTTCAGGTTGTTCCAAATGGATGTGAAGAGCGCTTTCCTCAACGGGCCAATCAAGGAGGAGGTGTACGTGGAGCAACCCCCTGGCTTCGAGGATGAACGGTACCCCGACCACGTATGTAAGCTCTCTAAGGCACTCTATGGACTTAAGCAAGCCCCAAGAGCATGGTATGAATGCCTTAGAGACTTTTTAATTGCTAATGCTTTCAAGGTTGGGAAAGCCGATCCAACGTTATTCACTAAGACTTGTGATGGTGACTTATTTGTGTGCCAAATTTATGTTGATGACATAATATTTGGTTCCACTAACCAAAAGTCTTGTGAAGAGTTTAGCAGGGTGATGACTCAAAAGTTTGAGATGTCGATGACGGGCGAGTTGAACTACTTCCTTGGGTTCCAAGTGAAGCAACTCAAGGACGACACCTTCATCTCCCAAACGAAGTACACGCAAGACTTGCTCAAGCGGTTTGGGATGAAGGACGCCAAGCCCGCAAAGACTCCGATGGGAACTAACAGACACATCGACCTCAACAAAGGAGGTAAGTCCGTTGAAAAAAAGCATACCGGTCCATGATAGGTTCTTTGCTTTATTTATGCGCTAGTAGACCGGATATTATGCTTAGTGTATGCATGTGTGCTAGATTTCAATCTGATCCAAGGGAGTGTCACTTAGTGGCTGTGAAGCGAATTCTTAGATATTTAGTCGCTACGCCTTGCTTCGGGATCTGGTATCCAAAGGGGTCTAGCTTTGACTTAATTGGATATTTAGACTCCGATTATGCTGGATGTAAGGTCGATAGGAAGAGTACATCAGGGACGTGCCAATTCTCAGGAAGGTCCCTGGTGTCATGGAGTTCTAAGAAACAAACTTCTGTTGCCCTATCCACCGCTGAGGCCGAGTATGTTGCCGTAGGACAGTGTTGCGCGCAACTACTTTGGATGAGGCAAACCCTCAGGGACTTTGGCTACAATCTGAGCAAAGTCCCACTCCTATGTGATAATGAGAGTGCTATCCGCATGGCGGATAATCCTGTTGAGCACAGCCGCACAAAGCACATTGACATCCGGCATCACTTTTTGAGAGACCACCAGCAAAAGGGAGATATCAAAGTGTTTTATATTAGCACCGAGAACCAGCTAGCCGATATCTTTACCAAGCCTTTAGATGAGAAGACCTTTTGCAGGCTGCGTAGTGAGCTAAATGTCTTAGATTCGCGGAACTTGGATTGATGTGTAGCATACATGTGTATTATGCTTTGATCATGTTCCCTTATGCATTTTGTTTATGGTGCTCAAGTTGTACAAACTCTCCCCGGACCTCAAAAGTCCATGTGTGAGTGATGCACATATTTAGGGGGAGATGTGCTACAACTTGACCCTTTGAGACTAACCATGTGTATGAGCTTGCTTGATTTAGCCTCAAAGGATGATTGAAAGGGACAAGGTGAACTTGGACCATGCAAGACTTCCACTGCACTCCGATGAGAGGTAACTCACTCCAAGTTCATCTCCATATTCTTATTGCCTTTGTACTCTTATTTGAAGATTTTGGTGAGGCAATGAGGTTTAGGGGCCAAGATTGATCCCGTTTTGGTGCTTGATGCCAAAGGGGGAGAAAATAAGGCCAAAGCAATAAATGGATCAGCTACCACTTGAGAATATTGAAAATAGTAGAATAGAGCTTTTGGTTTTGTCAAAACTCTCTTGTTGTCTCTTTTGTCAAAAGTTGGCTTCTTGTGGGGAGAATAGTTGATTATGGGAAAAAGGGGGAGTTTTTGAAATCTTTGATCAATTTCTCTTGGAACAACTCTCTTTATGTCTCAACAAGTGTGTTTGACTTAGAGATAGGAAATTGAGGTTGATTTGCAAAAACAAAACCAAGTGGTGGCAAAGAATGATCCAAATATGCCAAATTTGAATCAAAACAAATTTGTGTTCTCATTTGCATTGATGTTGCACTTCTTTAGTTGCTTTTTTGTTGTGTTGGCATAAATCACCAAAAAGGGGGAGATTGAAAGGGAAATGTGCCCTTGGGCCATTTCTAAGTATTTTGGTGATTGAGTGCCAACACAAGTGCTTAAGTGTTAATCTATGTCAATTGATGGACAAAGTGCAAATCAAGAGTAAAGGTATGTTTCTAAGACTTAGTACATTGTTTTAGAGACTAATGTATTGTGTCTAAGTGCTAGAAACAAGAAAAGACCAATTTAGAAAAGACTTGGCTATGCAGCCAAGACTCTGCGCAGTCTGGGTGCACCGGACTGTCCGGTGGTGCACCGGACAGTGTCCGGTGCGCCAGGCTGGCGACTGTCAACTGGCTGCTCTCGGGAAGCGATCAACGGCGTACGGCTATAAATCACCGGACTGTTCGGTGGTGCACCGGACTGTCCGGTGAGCCATTCACAGGCGAAGTCGTCGCTCTCGGGAAGCGATTAACGGTGTACGGCTATAAATCACCGGACTGTCCGGTGGTGCACTGGACTGTCCGGTGAGCCAACTGTCGGCCGGGCCAACGGTCAGCCGCTTAATCCACGCTCGACGCGTGGCCGAGCCAACGGTCAGAAGGGGGCATCGAACTGTCCGGTGTGCACCGGACAGTGTCCGGTGCGCCAACGGCTCTGGATCTTCAATGGTCGGTTGCGCCACAGAAGGAAAGAAAACCGCGCCGGACAGTGTCCGGTGGTGCACCGGACTGTCTGGTGCGCCAGGCGACAGAAGGCAAGAATTGCCTTCCTGGAATGCTCTCAACGGCTCCTAGCTACCTTCAGGCTATAAAAGGGACCCCTAGGCGCATGGAGGAGCACACCAAGCATTCTCTAAGCATTCCTAAGCACCAAGACTTCAATTCCGCGCATTCGATTCTTTGTGATAGCAACTAGAGCTCCATTTGAGTAGAGAAATCTTTGAGTTGTGTTGAGAGCTCGTGTTGTGACTTGTGTGCGTGTTGTTGCTCTGATTTCGTGTCTTGTGTGCGTTGCTCATCCCATCCTTACTTCTGTGCTTCTTTGTGATAATCAAAGTGTAAGGGCGAGAGGCTCCAAGTTGTGGAGATTCCTCGCAAGTGGGATATAGTAAAGTGAAAACAAAACACCGTGGTATTCAAGTGGGTCTTTGGACCGCTTGAAAGGGGTTGAGTGCAACCCTCGTCCATTGGGACGCCACAATGTGGAGTAGGCAAGTGTTGGACTTGGTCGAACCACGGGATAAACCACTGTGCCATCTCTGTGTTGATCTTCTTGTGGTTATCGTGTTGTGCAAGAACTCTTCTCTAGCCACTTGGCTTCATTGTGCTAACTCTTAATTAAGTATTGTGGATTAAGTTTCAAGTTTTTACAGGATCACCTATTCACCCCCCCCCCCTCTAGGTGCTCTCACAAAGGACTTCGCGTGGGGACCAGAAGAGGCGGTAGCCTTCGCATCACTCAACAAGCACCTGTTAGACTTGGCCATTCTCACCAGTCCATACCCTTCGCTGTCGCTTCTGCTCTACATTGCCGCCTCGCCATATGCAGTCAGCGCAGCCCTAGTCTAAGAGCAAAATAGGGAGAGCACGACCCGGCAGTGTCTAGTCTACTACGTCTCCGAGGTCCCCACAGCCTCCAAGTGTAACATGACCGAGTTGGAAAAAATCTCCTACGCAGTCGTCATGGCATCACGCAAGCAGCGCCATTACTTCGAAGCATTCAAGGTGTGGGTCACCATAGATAGGGGACTGAGAGAGCTGTTCTGCAACCCGGAGGCGTATGTCCGGATTGCCAAATGGGCAGCCGAGCTCTCCGGCTACCATATCGTCTTTGAACCTAGGACGGCAATCAAGTCGCAGGTTCTGGCAGACTTCATCATTGATTGCGGCGCAGTAGGACGAGCCTGCAGATAAAGTGTGGACCATCCACTACGATGGCGCATGGTGCCGTGCGGGGGCAGGTGCGACGGCAGTCATCACATCACCCACAAGGGTCAAACATAGATATGCAGCACGCCTCAGTTTTGCTTTGGAGTCCGACAGATGCACCAACAACGTAGCAGAATACGAAGCCGTCATCCTGGGCCTTCTCAAGCTAAGAGCACTTGGTGTCACCACCTGCATAGTCAAGACAGATTCCAAAGTGGTTGTCGGTCAGGTCAAAAAAGAATATTCAGCAAAAGACCCCGCACTCATGCAGTATCTCATGGCTGTTCGCAGTCTTGAGAGACAATTCAAGGGTTTCACCTTACAACACGTGGACCGAGCCAAGAACGAGGAGGCCGACGCATTGGCCAAAGCAGCTGCTAGAGGCAAAGTCTTGCCCTCCGACGTGTTCTACCACGTTATCGGTGTGCCAGCCGTCCGTACTCCAAAGGGTCTACAAATAACCAATGACACCGAGGGCCATCGCATAGTCAACCTCATCATGACCGAAGATTGGCGGGCCCCGATAACCCTGTTCCTGCAAGGATATTATCATCCAAGCAACGTCAACGAGGCCGAGCGCCTCAAGCACCGAAGCCGGGACTTCGCAATCATTGAGGGCCAGCTATACAAGAAGGGGGTCAGTCAACCTATGCTTAAATGCGTCACCGAAACTGAGGGCATCCAGATCCTGCACGAAGTCCACAGTGGAACTTATGGCTCTCACTCGAAGCCTAGGGCCCTCGCGGCCAAGGTGATCCATCAAGGGTTCTACTGGCCTGCTATAATCTGTGCCGCAAACCGAGTCACGAGGTCGTGCGAAGCCTGCCAAAAGTTTTCTCCCCGTTCGGGCAACCCTTTGCAATTCACAAAGCTGATTGCCCACACATGGCCACTTCAACGCTGGGGGCTGGATATTGTCGGGCCACTACCCACGGCTCAAGGGAACCTCAAGTTCGCCTTCGTTGCCGTCGAGTACTTCACCAAGTGGATCGAGGCAAGGGCTGTATCCACCGTAACATCAAAGACTGCCCAGAAATTCTTCTGGTAAAACATTGTTTGTCGGTTCGGAGTCCCGTCCGAGCTCACAGTCGATAATGGCAAACAGTTTGACAGCCAGGACTTCAGGGACTTCTGCTTCTCCATCGGCACCAAGCTTGCCTTTGCCTCAGTATATCACCCGTAATCTAACGGCATTGTCGAGCGCGCCAATGGCAAGATTTTCACAGCTATCAAGAAAAGGCTACTCGACGACAGCAAGGGTAAATGGGCCGACCTTCTACCTGAAGCAGTCTGGGCGCTAAACACGACCGAATGTCGGGCGACTGGATTCACCCCTTTTCGTCTACTGTACGGATCAGAGGCCATGACCCCGCAGGAAATAAAGCACGGGTCGCCTCGAACAAGTGCGTTAGTCGTCCCCAACGTAGACGAGCCAACGTCCAAAGACCTCATCAACGGAGATTGTGTCTTCGCCCTGTAGGCCCTCAACAAATACCAAGCTCAAACGAAGTCCTGGCGCGACCACGCAGTCATCCCAAGAGAATTCAGCGAAGGAGACCTTGTACTTGTCCGGACCACCCGGACAGAGTCACGGGGCAAGCTAGAACCAAAGTGGGAGGGTCCGTTCATCGTCAAGTCAAAGGCGTCCCCCAGCGCTTATAGGCTAACAATGCCTTCCGGCGAGGACCTAGACCACTCTTGGAATATTGACAATCTCCACAAATTTTTTGTGTAAATCCTCAGGGCCTACGCGCCCTTGTAATTCACCAAACAGTACTATTCCGGCCTGCACTCTTTTCCTCCCGGGGGGTGAGGTTTTTAACGAGGCGGAGCCATGTAATATACCTACAAAAATCCCCCGCAAAAACTCAAATACAGCATGTCGAAAAAGACCGCATCGACGGTCTTCGGCATTCGACCATTCCGAAGTCACCGCGAGAGGCAGCGCAGACTACCCTCGCGTGCGACACTCTGTGCAAAAGTCAACTAAGGGTGCAGCCGGAATAGCACAATAAGTGCGCACAACCGAAGTCTTTTCCAAAAGACACTCCACGCAAAAGTCGCCTAAGGGTGCAGCCGGAATAGCACAATAAGTGCGCACAATCGAAGTCTTTTCCAAAAGACACTCCACGCAAAATTCGCCTAAGGGTGCAACCGGAATAGCACAATGAGTGCGCACAGTCGAAGTCTTTCCCAAAAGACACTCCACGCAAAAGTCGCCTACGGGTGTAGCCGGAACAGCACAATAAGTGCGCATAATCAAAGTCTTTTCCTAAAAAGACTCTCTGTGCAAAAGTTGCCTAAGGGTGCAGCCGGAATAGCGATAAACGAAGTCTTTTCCAAAAACTCTATGTGCAAAAGTTGCCTGAGGGTGCAGCCGGAACATCACAATAAGTGCGCAAATATTGAAGTCTTTTCCAAAGACTCTCCATATAGAAGTCGCCTACAGGTGCAGCCGGATCAACGAAGGCACGCAACCTCATCATACAAATTATGGTTACATACACGCAGCGAGGGCACCATATACTACATTGGCTCAACTTTCGGGATGATACCCATCTCCCTGTAATTAAACAGCATTATCCTTAGTTCCTCACCCTCAAAAAGATTTCGCAGCTCCCCTTCACCTATGCTCGCCCCAATCGGCAAGGACAACAATTCTTGTCTACTAGTCCGGTCCACGCGAAGACGGCCACGCTCCATCCCAATATGATGACCACTTCGCGAAGATTCACTAACTCTCCGTTTCGCCACCGCCCTCCGCCGCCTATGCCCAATACTCGCACCCGGGAGCCCCCCGGAACCCTCCATGCGCGGCGAAGGCTCTGCTGCAGCCACATCTAACGCCGCAAAATAATCCAAGCCTTCATCCGAAGACTCCTCCATCCATGAAATCGAGCTCCCAGAATCATCAGACTCAAAACACTTAGACACAGAACCACACGAATCACCATCGGCGGATACCACGGTTGAGGCCGCCACAAAAATAGTATTGTCAGTAGCGGTTGCGTGCGCAGGCCCAAACGTCGGAACCTACGCAGCAACCGAGGTTCAGTATCACACAGAAAATTTACACTTAAACTTCCCAACGCCTATTCAGCCACCTGCGAGGGCCTGGCCACGGTCGCGGGGTCTTCGGCAGCCGGTTTGACCACCACCTTCGGGGCGTCCTCTCCCGTTGGCGCGGGGGCTGGCGCAGGGTCTTCGCCATCTCGAGTCGGCGCGGGGGTCGACGAGGGGCCCTTGCCCGCATCAGACGGCAGCACCAGCTCCACCCCCGAGGCCTCCGGCAGCGAGGCCTCGGGCAGCGTGCTGTCCAGTTCACCGAGGTCTTCGACCTCTTCGGCATGTGCCATCTGCAGTAATAGCACATTCAGCAAAACCACCCATACACATATAGCCACGCAAGTGAGCCCTTACCTGATCAATCGCTCGGTCAGACCTCTCCTGGACTACCTCTCGGCCATGCGGACCCCACATCCTATCGAAGAGCGCCCCCGCCAACTGCTTAAGCACCGGGTCTTCGACCTGGAAGATTGCGCGTTCGAAGTTCTCGTCTGATTGGTCGAAGACCTCGAAATGCCCGCACCCCTCGCGGGACAAAGCATTCACGGCCCCCTCGCAGGTGACGAGAGAAGCAAAGGACATGAGGCCTATCGCGATGGTCGGGAGCACCGCCAACTCCTCCTGTAACCACTCCAGGAAGCGGAGGCCCACCTCTTTGGCCGGGCGCGTCGAAGGTGGCGGTCCGCGCACCCAGCTCCCGGTACGCGTCCACAAACTGCGAATGCGTCCGCTCGACCTCCACGCACGTCGAGGCCTCGGCTTTATCCACGCGGTTGCACAGGCTGTCGAGCCTTGCCTCCAAGTCCTCAGCGTGTTGGCAGGCGAGACTTTTTTCTGCCCGCGCAAGCTTGGCATCGGCCTACGCAGCCTGCGCATCAGCAATGGCCTTGTTCGCCTCCCTCCTCTCCTCCACTAGCTGGCGCCGGAGCTCCCCCCTCTCGGCCTCCATCGTGGCCAACTTCTTCGTCAGCCTTCGGTTTTTGCTTTCGGCAGCCGACTTCTCCCAAACAGCATCCGCATGCTGCGCCCGGAGACGCTCGACTTCGGCAGCAAACTCCGTAGTCAGAGCACCCGACGTGACACGGTCGGTGAAGTCGGCCGCCTGACACAAAAACCATGAGACTCGCAACCTCATAAAAACAACGAACTAGCGAGGTCCAACACGACTTACATGTTGTAGCTGCTGCGACGCTCGCCTCACCTGCTGGGACACGGAGCCCGCTACTTCCTTAGCAACGGCGACCGAGGATATCTCGCCGCTTGTGCAGAAAGCGGACCACGGGTCCCGCAGAACACCCTTCGCCCCATCCACCGCCGTCGACGAAGGGGCCGCCACCGGAGTCGGAACAAGAAGTAGTTGCCCCATTTCAGACCCTACACCATGATATTAGTTAAAAAAACCTTACCACCAATATAATCCGACACACTGATGTCTGTGTCGAAGTCGGCAACATGCACCCCCTCCGCGCCAACACGCGTCGCGGAGGGCACTTTTCGGCCCTTGGCGGGCTCGCTGAGGGTGACTTGCCCGCACCAGAAGCAGCAGCCTTTGCACCCGCCAAAGACTTCCTCGGCCCAGGGGCAGCCAGCTTCGCAGCCGGCGCTAGCTTGCTGCTTTCGGGGGCGGCAGACTTCGCACCCCCCCCGTGCCTTCTTCGCTTCGCGGAAAGGATCTCCAATCCTAACGACCGCTCAGCGTTTCTGCGCAGCGTCTTATCAATCCTTCTTCATCACTGCCGATACAACAGCAGCAATATTCCGTCCATAAGGAAAAATCTTCAAGTCACGAGCCATACGAGACGTAAACATGTCTTCGCCAGCCGCGCAGGGGATCGGAACATTCTTTGGCCATCGACCCCCGGTAACCTTCAACATTCGCGTCGAAGACTCCAGGAGCTCGGGCGAAGACATCCTTCCCCCGAGGGCAGCGCAAGTCCCCATCAACTCCACGGCAAAACGTTCAGAGACCCCCACTCCCCCACTGCAGTACCTATTTTTCTCTTCTTAGTGGCTGGGGCAGCCTCCTACGAACGGCCTTCCTCAGTCACGGCCACTGGCTTCTTACCGCGGCGGTCGACGTTCGTGGCAGCGTCATCCCCGGGATAGCCATCGTACGACAAGCAGTTTAATTCGAAGACTCGATTCAATCGAACATTGGACCCGCGGATATCCCAACTCCGCACACCCTCTGTCCTCGGCACATAGAACCCTACAATCCTCGCCGCACCGTCCTCCACTTCAAGCACGAACGCGGCCGGGTTTCGGCCGCGCAGATCCAAGGAGAAGGCTAGACTCCGTACCACCTGCGGAACCAAAGAAGGCATCTTGCAAGGGCATACTTCACCCAGTTCCTAGCCATGCGCCAGGGGCCACACTCCATAACCAACGAACTCTTCAACCAAATCATGCCCACTGCTCATACGGGCAGCGTACCGAAGGGCCCCCTCGTCCTCATCATCCTCCGCCACCTCGAATTGTGGATATGCCACATAATAGTGAGAGCACATCACGACCACAGGAAGCCCTAGGAGGTCTTCGACTTCGCTCTCGGAAACATAAAACCAGAAATCCCACCAGTTGCCCCATTTATTACGAGCGCAGGGAACCAACTCCACGACTTCCATCGAAGTCTTTCCAGTCCTCGGCGTAAACATGCACGATCCAAACTGTGCAATTTTGTCTCCAATCTTTCTTTTCTGCCTATGCAGATAGTAATTCTTGGCGAAGACCTCTACGAAAGGCCGACCGCCATAAGAAGTCGTTGCCCAGACATACTTCGCCAGGGCCACCACGGCGTTAGGTGTCAATTGGTGGACTTGGACCTCAAATCTCTGCAAGACCTCCACCACAAAACGATGTGTAGGTAGGCGAAGGCCAGCGGTGAAAAACGCCTCAAACACAACCATCTCACCCTCTGGCTCAGGAATCTCTTCCGCCCCCAGCACACGTCCAACTCCATTCCCAAAATAACCCAACCGCTACATATCTTGCACATGAACCGAAGAGATCCTCGAAACACTGAACTCCACCATGTGGCTGGGGTGCAGCTCCACCGTCGCTAAATCACTGAAGGTACCCTCGGACGACGATTCGCCCAACAGCGTATTCGCAGCGGATGAAGAAGAAGACGGCATGGCTACGTACCGACGGCGGTGGCGCGCGGTTTGCTTGACGCGGGCTAGTTCTCCGGCGAACAGGAGCAAGGAGAGCAGGCGAGCGGGCAGCCGGTTTCAAAATGCTAGGGTTTTGCAGCGCAAAGAAAGGTAACAGAGCCTGAGCCGTGTCGCCCCCCTTTTTATACACAAGGCACGACGCTTCGAGAAGCCCGCAGTCCAACAGTACCGCGTCCGTCAAAGGTCACATCAAAAACCCCCACGGAACCACTTCGAGCGAGGGCAGTGTCTCCACCATCTAGCGACGTCTTCGGCACCAGATGACTCAGTCGAACTGGTCCCTCGGAGGGCAAATGTTGGGGCGAAGGCGAAGACGCTACCCTTCGCTCCAGGCCTTCGTCAACTCGCTGCACTGACGGAGGCAAGATGACTGGCGCGGCCCACCCTTTGTCCTCTTCGCTGCAAGGTGAAGGCCTACGATGAAGTCTCTCCATCCCGCATGGCCCACCCTTCGTCCTCTTCGCTGCAAGGCGAAGGCCTACGACGAAGTCTCTCCATCCCGCGTCCTCGGTCCTACCTGGAGGCCCACGTGGGATTCGGCCCATCGTAACAGGCCTCGCACGGACAGGCGTGTTACGGACCCGATTTGTAATAGCTTTTCTGTAATGACAGTTTGTAACCCTCCTTTATGAGAATATTCTAGGGATAATCCAGGTGTCTAAGGGAATAAGCGTCCTTACATCGGGACGTTGGGTGCTCGGGCACCTATAAATACCCCCGTACAGTGCCCTTGAGAGGGGAGATTAACAGAGCAATTGTCATCTCAAGTTAAACCGTACTTGCGTCTTTTTCACTCTCCTGTTGGATCAACTTGCTCAGGAGGGCAAGTTCCAACAATTCCTTTGAATCATCGCTCGGACTTGAGTTGGAGGGGCCCGTGGTGCTTCTTCCTCCATAACTTGGTCTTCTTGTGCTCCCCCTTGATCACATGCCTCTTCTTGAGGAACCTGTTCATCATCTTGAGTTGGGGGGTGCACCATTGTTGAGGAAGAAGGTTGATCTTGCTCTTGGTGTTCCTGTGGTCGCACATCTCCAATTGCCATGGTGCGAATTGCGTCCGTTGGAACATCATCTTCATCTACATCATCAAGATCAACTTGCTCTCTTGGAGAGCCATTAGTTTCATCAAATACAACGTCGCTAGAGACTTCAACCAAACCCGATGATTTGTTGAAGACTCTATATGCCTTTGTATTTGAGTCATAACCTAGCAAAAAACCTTCTACATCTTTGGGAGCAAATTTAGAATTTCTACCTTTCTTTACTAGAATATAACACTTACTCCCAAAATACACGAAAGTATGAAACGTTGGGTTTGTTACCGGTTAGAAGTTCATACGAGGTCTTCTTGAGGAGGCGATGAAGGTAGACCCGGTTTATGGCGTGGCAAGCTGTGTTCACAGCTTCCGACCAAAACCGCTCGAGCGTCTTGAATTCTCCAAGCATCGTCCTCGCCATGTCGATAAGTGTCCTGTTCTTCCTCTCTACCACACCGTTTTGCTGTGGTGTGTAGGGAGCGGAGAACTCGTGCTTGATTCCTTCCTCCTCAAGGTACTCCTCCACTTGTAAGTTCTTGAACTCGGACCCGTTGTTGCTTCTTATCTTTTTCACCTTGAGCTCAAATTCGTTTTGAGCTCTCCTTAGAAAGCGCTTTAGGGTCCCTTGGGTTTCTGATTTATCCTGCAAAAAGAATACCGAAGTGAAGCGGGAAAAATCATCAACGATAACAAGACCATACTTACTTCCCCCGATGCTAAGGTAGGCGACGGGTCCGAAGAGGTCCATATGAAGTAGCTCTAGAGGTCTTGATGTGGTCATCACATTCTTGCTGTGATGAGTGCTTCCCACCTGTTTACCTGCTTGACAAGCTGCACAAGGTCTATCTTTTTCGAAAAATACATTAGTTAGACCTAACACATGTTCTCCCTTTAGAAGTTTATGAAGGTTCTTCATCCCAACATGTGCTAGACGGCGATGCCACAGCCAGCCCATGCTAGTCTTAGCAATTAAGCATGCATCTAGATCAGCCTCCTCTTTCGAAAAATCAACTAAGTAGAGTTTGTCGTCTAGTACACCCTTAAAAGCTAATGAACCATCACTCCTTCTAAAGACAGACACATCTACATTGGTAAATAAACAATTATATCCCATATTACATAGTTGATTGACAGATAATAAATTATACCCGAGCGATTCAACTAAAAACACATTAGATATGGAATGCTCAGATGAAATGGCTATCTTTCCTAGTCCTTTAACCTTGCCTTGGTTCCCATCTCCAAAGATGATCGAATCTTGGGAATCTTTGTTCTTGACATAGGAGGTGAACATCTTCTTCTCCCCCGTCATGTGGTTTGTGCATCCGCTGTCGATAATCCAGCTTGAGCCCCCGGATGCATAAACCTGCAAGGCAAATTAGGCTTGGGTTTTAGGTACCCAACTCTTGTTGGGTCCTACAAGGTTAGTTACAATAGTCTTTGGGACCCAAATGCAAGTCTTGTCTCCCTTGCATTTGACCCCCAACTTTCTAGCAACCACTTTTTCATTTTTACATGAGAGTACAAATGTAGTGTTGCAAGCATGAAAGGCAGTGGTAGGTTTATTACACACTTTCCTAGGAGCATGAGACACAAAATTTCTCCTAGGCCTACCATTAAAATTAGAACATGAAGCAATCATGGCATGTGAGTCAAAAGCATTATAACTCCTATTATAATGAGAATTTCTAGAAAATTTTCTATCATGGTACATGAAAGCATGATTCTTTTGACTAATACTATCCATAGGGGCCTTCCCTTTCTCCTTGTTGGAAATGGGAGCCCTTTGACTTGTTAAGTTCTTGGCTTCCTTTCGAAAGCCAAGTCCATCCTTAAGTGAGGGATGTCTACCAACGGTGTAGGCATCCCTAGCAAATTTTAACTTATCAAATTCATTTTTGCAAGTCTTAAGTTGGGCATTAAGACTTGCCACTTCACCAGTTAATTTTGTAATAGAAGTAAGGTGCTCAACACATGTATCAACATCAATATCCTTACGCCTATTACAAATGACAACATGCTCTACACAAGAACTAGATTTATTAACTACTTCTAGCTTAGCATTTAAATCATCATTAATACTCTTTAAGCTAGACACAGTTTCATGACAAGCAGATAATTCAGAAGAAAGCATTTCATTTCTTTTAATCTCTAAAGCAAGAGATTTTTGTACACTAACAAACGTATCATGCTCTTCATACAATATATCCTCTTGCTTTCTAAGAGTCTATTCTTTTCATTTAAAGCATCAATCAATTCATTGATTTTATCAACTTTAGTTCTATCTAAACCTTTGAATAAACTTGTGTAATCTACTTCATCATCACTAGAGTCATCATCACTTGAAGTAGTATACTTAGGGGTATCTCGAGCGCTTACCTTTTTCTCCTTTGCCATGAGGCAGGTGTAGCGCTCGTTGGGGAAGAGAGATGACTTGTTGAAGGCCGAGGCGGTGAGTCCTTCGTCGTCGGAGTCAGACGAAGAGCAATCCGAATCCCATTCTTTGCCAAGGTGCGCCTCGCCCTTCGCCTTCTTGTAGGCCTTCTTCTTCTCCCTCTTCCCGCTCTTTTCTTGTTCCTAGTCATTAGCATTATCGGGATAATTTGCTATGAAATGACCAGTCTTACCATATTTAAAACAGGAGCGCTTTCCCTTTGCTTTACTCTTGTTGGGATGCTCCTTGCGTCCTTTTAGCGCCGTCTTGAAGCGCTTGATGATGAGGGCCATTTCATCTTCATTTAGCCCGGCAGCCTCAACTTGTGCCACCTTGCTAGGTAGCGCCTCCCTGCTGCTTCTTGTTGCCTTGAGTGCAACGGGTTGAGGCTCATAGATGGGCATTAGGCCGTTCAATGCATCATCAACATATCTTTCTTCCTTGACCATCATACACCCGATAACGAACTTTCCGAGTATCTCCTTGGGCATCATCTTTGTGTACCTGGGATTTTCACGTATGAGGTTCACAAGATGAGGGTCAATTACAGTGAAAGACCTGAGCATAAGTCGGACGACGTCATGGTTCGTCCATCTCGTGCTTCCATAGCTCCTGATCTTGTTGACCAGGGTCTTGAGCTTGTTGTATGTTTGCGTTGGCTCCTCCCCCCTGATCATCGCGAACCTTCCCAGCTCACCTTCCACAACTCCATTTTGGTGATCATGGTGGCGTCATTCCCCTCATGCGATATCTTGAGGGTGTCCCATATTTGCTTGGCGTTGTCCAAGCCTCTCACCTTGTTATATTCATCCCTACACAACGATGCTAACAAAACAGTGGTAGCTTGTGTATTCTTATGAATTTGTTTGTTATTGAAGACAGGGTTATCCGTACTATCAAATTGCATTCCATTCTCAACTATCTCCCAAATACTAGGATGGAGAGAGAAGAGGTGACTACGCATTTTATGACTCTAAAAAGCGTAGTCCTCTCCATCAAAGTGTGGAGGTTTACCAAGAGGAATAGAAAGCAAATGGGCATTGGAATTATACGGAATACGAGAATAATCAAATGAAAAATTTGAGTTAACCAGTTTCTTTTTCTCGTCGTAGTTGTCGTCTCTTGGGGAAGAAGAAGACTCGTCGCTGTCGTAGTAGACGATCTTCTTGATGCGTCTCTTCTTCTTCCCGTCCTTATTCTTATGACTCGAGCCAGAGTCGGTGGGCTTGTCGTCCCTTGACTCGTTGAAGATGGACTCCTTCTCCTTATCATTGACCACCATCCCCTTTCCCTTAGGATCCATCTCTTCGGGCGATTAGTCCCTTTCGTGAAGAGAACGGCTCTGATACCATTTGAGAGCACCTAGAGGGGGGGTGAATAGGTGATCCTGTAAAAATCAACAACTAATAGCCACAAAACTTGGTTAAGTGTTAGAATGATAAAACTAAGTGGCTATAGAGCGAGCTCTTGCGAATCACAATAATCACACAACAAAGCAATCACAAGAGACACGCGAGTTATCCCGTGGTTTGGCCAAGTAATACTTGCCTACTTCCACGTTGTGGCGTCCCAATGGACGAGGGTTGCACTCAACCCCTTTCAAGTGATCCAATGATCAACTTGAATACCACAGTGTTCTTCTTTCTTATACTTTCTCCCGTTTGCGAGGAATCTCCACAACTTGGAGCCTCTCGCCCTTACAATTGATGATCACAAAGAAGCACGAAAGTAAGGGAGGGGAGAGCAACGCACACAAGACTCAAAACAAGAGCAACAATCACGCACACAAGTTACAACTTGAGCTCTAAGTTCAACACACAGAGTTCTCAACACAAGAGGAGCTCAAATTGCTAGCACAGAGAATCAAATGCATGGGAGTGGAGTCTGGATGCTTAGGAATGATCAAAGAATGCTTAGGTGACTCCTCCATGCGCCTAGGGGTCCCTTTTATAGCCCCAAGGCAGCTAGGAGCCGTTGGAGGCAATCTTGGAAGGCTAATCTTGCCTTCTGTCGAGTGGCGCTCCGGATAGTCCGGTGCGCCACCGGACAGTCCCTGTAGCTGTCCGGTGCACGATCTCCTTCCTTTTCTAGCGCATCCGACCGTTGCAGATTTGTGGCAGTTGGCACACCGGACACTGTACGGTGCACACCGGACAGTCCGGTGTCCCCTGCCGACCGTTGGCACGCCCACGCGTCGCGCGCAGATTGCGCGGCCGACCGTTGGCGCGCCCACGCATCGCGCGCGGATTGCGCGGCCGACCGTTGGCGCAGTCAACCCTTGGCTCACCGGACAGTCCGGTGACCCACCGGACAGTCCGGTGGATTATAGCCGTACGCCGTTGAACTTTTCCCGAGAGCGACGACTTCGTCGCAGACCACTCACCGGACAGTCCGGTGCACCATCGGACAGTCCGGTGATTTATAGTCGTATGCCGCCGTCGAGTCCCGAGAGTGGCCTGTTCACCGAGACTGGTTTGGCGCATCGGACACTGTCCGATGCACCCAGACCGAGCTGCAGTTGGCTGTACACAGCCAACTCTTTTCCAAACCAATTTCTCCTGTTTCTAGCACTTATACACAATACATTAGTACTCAAAACAATGTACTAAGTCTAGAAACGTACCTTGTAACTTGATTTGCACTTCTTGAATCTTTGGCACAAATTAACACTTAGAGCATTTGTGTTGGGCACTTAATCACTAAAACACTTTAGAAAAGGCCCAAGGGCATATTTCCCTTTCACTATGCTTGGCTTACCACCATTTCATGATATGAACCAAATTATCAAATGCGTTGTCCCCTTAATACTTGCGGAAACCTGAGAAGAAGAAACTGGATGCACTCAGAAACACAGAATAATATGGTTTGTACCTCATGCCTATGTCTAGCTGCTTATTGTAGCTGCTCTAGTTTCTGTTGGCAAAAAGGGCCCACTTTAACCAATTAATTTCGTTTCAACATCTATAAATATGAAAAGCATTATTTGCCTGGTAGTAAATGTTAGTGCCCATAATGTAATAGGAGAAAACTAAAAGCTTTAATTATTACCTTCTCCTTCATGGGAACCAGTGAACACAAAAACTTACTATGTCTGGCTTGATTATGTCATTTCACTCCTTTGTCTTGCTCTTCATCTCCTTGGAATTTGAATCGGCAAGCTGCAGAAACAAATGGAGTAGTTTATATGCATCTGATTTATAGAACAGGTAATGCACGTCTATTGTGTACATCTGTTTGAGCGCATAACACAAATAGACTTTTGTTTTCAGTCAAAGCAATGACGAATACCGTAGGTACAAATGGTACCATTCTTTTTATATTTCGAAGAAGATGATCATTTGCAATATTTAAGGAATAGTCATGCCATGCCAAACGCTGAATCTGGATGCTAATTGAGCCTGTATAACAAGAAATAAATAAGAAATGGATGGATGAAAAGAGAATCCACATTACCAAAAGAGATTGTAAGGCATCTGCAACAATAGCGTAGTGATTTGAATCCCTGTCTGGGCGCCGCGGGTGACCGATCCGAGCAGTGATCGCCGATGTACCAGTGTTGCGCGTATTCATGACAATGAACTGGAAGCAGGACTCAGAGTTCCTGGACCAATCGAGCACATATATGACAGAACCCTATTCACGACGGGGAGCGAGGCGGTGAGGCAAATGGTTCATCAGGTTGCCACTGGTGGTCATCGGAGCCCCCTCGCCTCCCGATAGGATGTCGCGCGCCTGCACACGCGGGGCCGCCGCCAGGAGGGTTCGGGGCTAGGGCGAGGGTGGGGGTGGTTGGGCGAGAGGGAGACACGGGTGTGCCCCGCCGCTTTTAAGGGGGGCGTGTGGGATCGAGCTGGGTTGGCGGATCGCAATGGGAGCGGTGGGATGGCGGAGTTGGTTGAGGAGCTCCCGCGCGTGGACCCATGGCGAGTTCAGAAATTCATGGCGCGACCACGCTGAGAGCTCGGCGTGATGGAGGCATTTGTTGGCAGAGGTGGCGACCACGATCGACACCGGGAAAGCGGAGGCGACGGTGTGGCGATGTCGAGGCCCGCGACGATGGTGTGGCACCGCGATGTCGACGTTGTCGTGGCCCCGCGCGCGATGTTGTGGAAGCGCGATGTAGGGAAGGGAGAGGAGTCGGGAGCCGGGGCGGGGTCTGGGGGCCGCAGGCAGATCGACGCGCCATGGGTCGAGGTCCGAGGGCGCGCGTGGCGAGGAGCCAGAGCAGATCTGAGCGACGCGCCATGGGTCGAGGTCCGAGGGCGCGCGTGGCGAGGAGCCAGAGCAGATCTGAGCGACGCGGGGACGAGAAGAGAGCGGGGAAGGAGCGCGCATGCTGTGTGCGGTGGAGGCGACAGAGGAGCTGTGTGCGGCGGGGTTTGCGGCGTTCCTGGCCTGGTTTGAGGAGGCGGTTGGAAGCGCGGCGGGGTTTCCGGAGGTGAGGCATGCGGGCGGGCGGAACCTAGGGCAGGGGCAGTCTACACTAAACACTTAATAGTTAGTAGAGATTTAACCGATTATGATCATATAAAATATAAAATACTGTTTTAACAACACTATTTATATAGAAAAAATTAAAATAAAAAATGTAATTAATATAAGATATGATAGGCCTCACGCGCACGCGCTCAACCAAGGCGAGACCCGTGGAGCGCAAACGCCTGTGTACAGCGGGCTAAAGTCCAGTACAGCGACCCGGAACAACGGAACAACACTCACCTGGCCCGGCCATGAGCCCAATACGGGCCCAATTTGTACAGCGAAGCGAGCAAACCCCTTCCTCTCGCCTTTCTGTCGCGCTCGCGCATAAGCGGCAAGGGGATCGATCTTGTTCGCGGAGAGGGGTGACGTGCTTGACGGTTTTGACTCGAATCATGGTGTGCATCTCTACCAGATAGAGAGCTGACCTGAGGTGGAGACGCGGATCGTGGCTCCTGGGGTGGAGGTACAAGCGTACAGCTCAATAGGAGATCAAGAGTAAAGAGTGTGGGGAGGGGAAGGACGCGATATCGGGGGAGGATGGTGCTTGTGCTTGCGCTGGGGGATCTGCACATCCCGCACCGGGTGCCCGACCTGCCCGCCAAATTCAAGTCCATGCTCGTGCCCGGCAAGATCCAACACATCATCTGCGCTGGCAACCTCTGCATCAAGGTATCCTTTACCTTCCTCTCTTCGATCGATCTTACAATCCTCATATGTCCAATTTTGTTGCTCTGGCTAGGTCCTATTGCTGTGTGGATAGTTGCATCACGAGAGAAATCATAATGGTTCTTAGGTCGCTGGGATCAGTAGCTTCGCTGTACGATTCTACTGCAGTCGTTTGTTTGGTTCAGTTGCCCAGCGTTTGTGTGGTTATTTTGGGCTCCAGGATAGCAATATCATCGATCTGGTCTCTATAAGACTATAACCGGATTTCATCTTGTGGTTTTTCGTTTTTGTTGTGGCAAAGTGAACTGATGATCGATGGACCCGATGCTCGTGCTTTGTCAAAAAATTCAGTGCTTGTACGATCACTACTTTGCATGATCAGTACACCAATGGCACATCTTACTGCTTATAATCATAGAACTCTTTGCAGTTCTTGTTAAATTGTCAAGGGAAAATTTTCAGCCAGCATCATGCTCGCCATATCTATGTTTACTATGCATTATGCAAGTGTAATAAGTTGTGGAGTAACCTGAATACCATTCATACAGTAGCTTGTAAAGTATATTGGCAAGTTGTTCTTAATCACACAATCTTCACAATCTCCAAGGAAGCAAAAGTATCATTTCCTGATGGCTAAATTGCATGTTGATATGGATAGTTGCATAGAATAGTACTTCATGCGCCATATATTGCTACTTGTTCAATTTTAAGTTCTTGTCATCATATAAGCATGCCAGTTGATATGTTTGTATTTGGCATAGTTTAATCTTCCCTACTAATCTAGTTTATCAGATGTTTGCTCATAAGTCATAAGCCACAAGCCATAGCATAAGTCCCAGATCCTCTGGCTAAGCGCATTTGTGATCTCTAGAGTACAGTGGACATAGGGTTAGGACCAAGAAATTGTCATCTATTTGGCATTGTTTTATCTTCGAATATTATAGAAGGTGAAGTCGAAGCTGGGACAGATAGGCTATTATATCTTGGTTTTGCTTACAAAAAGTTTGTGCACAAAATGACATATACTTCCCCCAGTCAAATAAACATGATGTTTCTGAAAGGACAATTAGCTTGTTTGCTGCTTGTCCTAAACATAGTGCTTTAGATAGTGTTTGGTTCTGGAGTATGGTGGGACGGAGATTGGTTCCATGTAGGACAGAGTGGCTCTAAAAAGAAAAAAATTATGGTTAAATGTTCAACCATCCGGCTCCCCAAAATCTCCTGGACATAGCCGCTCCATCCAACTAACTCCAAAACTAAACACTACCTTAGTGACTACAGGGAGTAATTTGGCCTTTTTATATGTTGTAGGTTAATAGCTTTAGCTTAAATTGAAAATAAACCAACTTCGAAAGCTTTCTATGTTGGAAAGAGTGTTTGCCATGCTTGGCTTATCTTTCTGTGCCATCATTGATTTACTGAATTATCATTTTGGAACTGGAAATATATGAAGAACTTTCCCCCAGTCGCATATACGTGGGAGATATGGTAATGCAGATCCTAGCTTGTTCGCTGCGGCTTTAATCCGGCTACGGCTTCTACAGTATTTTGTCTCTATGGATTGCAGCAGCAGCAGTCCGAACAGCTGCAGCAGCTGCGGCTTACACAGGGTTGTAAACACTGACTGGAAATCGACCTAGTAGAAGTGTTTGTGTCTTAATGAAACCTTCATACTTGGTTAAGTTGTCCTTTTTTTTAAAAGAACAGTTGAAGAAGATGCATGTCACCTTGATGAAGTTGGGTATGGATGTATGCCTAGACCACCGAGGTCAAGTCTTTTCCGAGGCGAATTTGGGTGCTTATTTTCTTCTTAAGAAAATGTCAGTTCCTCCTAGGTTGGTCTAGTTGTGTGTCTGCATTTTATAATCTTGATGAAGTTGGTGCCTTTTTTCTTTTATTGGTATAGTTTGTCTAGGGGGTTGGGGGTGTATCTATGCTCGTTGGAACTTGGAAGATGCTAGAGTATGTTGAAGGGCTCTTAGATTTGGGCCTATGATGCTATTAGTTCTAGCCTTCTAGGTATCAGCGGTACTGTTGCATGGCATACCTACTCCTTGCAATATTAATATCTGCCATCCTTGTCAAGGAGCGTCTATTTTTTCTTTCTATATGTTCATGTACTGATTATTCTTTTGCGGGACTTGCTATTTCACTATTTAACTTATCATAGTTGCAAATGTACTTTAGAACCTGTGTTATGGTATCCCATTTTCTTATCACAGATTGGTGGTTTGTATGAACTGAGTGATTTTGTTCTGATGAAATACAGAATAATAAAAAGGACAGACCTAGTGCTGGTGTCTCCCACCTGAGTGGGTTCTGGGGAAGGGATAATCGATGCAAGCTTTACCCCTGCATTTTTGTAGAGAGGTTGCGTCGGACATAGGACCTTTGGCTCAGTGGGAAAGGCTTCTTACCACTATGCCAGGTCTGTCCTTCTGATGAAATACAGACTAATAATTTTCATAATTTTTGTAGGAAGTTCATGACTACCTGAAAAGCCTTTGCCCTGATCTCCACATTACCGGAGGTGAATATGATGAGTATGCTCGATACCCAGAGACTAAGACACTTACAATTGGTCAGTTTAAGCTTGGGCTGTGCCATGGTCATCAGGTTTGTTTTTGACTCAGCAAATGTCGTTCGTGCCCATGGTAATAATAGTATTCTTACAGGTGCTCCTTGGCGCACAAAAGGAACCTATGCTTGTTTTATGATCCGTATAATTTATTTCACGTACGATCATGTTTCTTATCCTGGTTATTTGAAGTTTTTAAACTGGATTATTCTTTGCTGATGAACTATCACTATACTATCTGCATATGCTTGAAACCAGACTGTACATTGAATCAGATGTGTTAAGTAATCTGATGCTAGCACATAATCCATGAACATTCTTTTGTTCCTCCCTACATTAGCATATTCATACCCCATGTGTAAATTTGATACATCTTTGAAACTACCTCCAACTATTATGACATCATGGACCATTAGTTTGTAATTTATACTTTGGAAAACTTTCTCTCTCGGTTTCCTGAGATCAGGAAAGTAGTTCTCTTAATTTCTACTCCCACCATTTCAAATCATAAGTCATTCTGGATTTTCTAAATACAAAAATTTTATTATATAATTAGGCATAGTGCATATCTAGATGCATATGCGTAATAAAAACAATGCATCTAGAAAAGCGAACGACTTATAATTTCGAATGAGGGAGTAGAATAAAATCCAGGGTCTGCTAAGTGCATAGATGGCTAACCCTTAATTTTTATTGTCTTGAAACTTGATCATAAAAGTTTAATCATTTGCACAATTCTTAATTATTACCCAGGAAAATTAAATTAACAAATCTGGCAATATGTTTCTCAGTTTTTCCAGTGAGGTGACTTCTTAAAAAAAGTTACCAAATTATGTGCTTATAACTACCAAAAATCATAAAAAGCAAACCCTTTGTTGTAGTCTTCAGTATCATTTATCAGGTCAACTGTCTTATTGGCCTTGAAAATGCAGAACTATATAAAGTGGAACCAGATATGTCTCTTGTCCACTGATTCAACTTTTGCAGTGAAGAACACCGTCTGCAGAACTCTATAAAGTGGCCTTTGAAAACTTCTGATGTGGTGTTTCAATATCGGAGCATTCAATGCGTTTTCTAATGGCCTATATTTTTATTGGAAGAACTTGTTTTTTTCTTCTAATGTTGAAACAACGGATAGTCTCCAATAGGAGTCAGAGAGAGAGAGAGAGAGAGTGACCCATTTCCATAGATCATATCCATAAAGTGATTTGGTACTCCCTCCTTGGGGACATCAAGCCTGGCCTCACGACAAAGCCCATGCTTGGTTTCTTGAACTCCACTTCTGGAGCGCCATGCACGATGTCGGTTCATTGTATCTGCCACTGCCAGAGTGCCAGTGCATGCACCATCTTGTGCACGTTCATTCACACAATTTATGAAAATTGCTCTCCATTTATTTTTGTCATTCTGTACTTCATTGGACTGCTCTCCATTTATTTTTGTCATTCTGTACTTCATTGGTAACGACTTCAGTAAACACGATTAATGTGCGATAGCTTATTGTGAGTGCATTGTTTGTGCACTTTGTGGCTCTTGAATTCCAGTAGACTAGCTCTGCCCCATTGTCAAATACCAAATTTGTTCATGCGGTCTTTGAGAGTGACTATCTAACATATATTTTCTGTTGAGCATTTTTCACTAAATCTCTCATCAACCGAACATCAGGTTGTTCCATGGGGCGACCTGGACTCCCTGGCGATGCTCCAGCGGCAGCTAGACGTGGACATACTGGTGACCGGGCACAGCCACCAGTTCAAGGCATACAAGCACGAGGGAGGCGTGGTGATCAACCCTGGCTCTGCCACGGGCGCCTACAGCAGCATCACTTACGACGTGAACCCAAGCTTTGTGCTGATGGACATTGAAGGACTCCGTGTGGTGGTGTACGTCTACGAGCTGATTGACGGCGAGGTGAAGGTGGACAAGATCGACTTCAAGAAAGCAGCGACGATGCAAGCCTAGCACTACTATCCTTCCACGGCGTGATTGGTTTCAAGATACGTCTTCTGTTTTTTTTCTCCTCTTCTTCATTCAGAGCTCCCTCAACACTCTCTTTCTACCAATTGTGCTAACCTGTTCATGTGCAAAGAACTTGTTTAATACACATTAGCTGATCAGATTAGGAGGGCGTGATGTTAAATGTCAAGTAACTTAGTATTTGGTCTTGCTTTAAGCAAGAACGGGCGCTCTTTAATTTTCGTTTATTTTATGTAAAAAATCGTAGATGGAGTAATTGCAAGATAGATTTGCTTGCCGTTAGTTTAATTCTGTCTCCTCTGTAATCTGTTCCGAAAGTCTGAGTACTATAGAAAAAGAAGATCGAAAAAATGAAAAGGTAAAAGAAAAGCGTTGTGGAATAGTGCTTGTCTTGTGTGATTGTCTGATTGGGCGGTTGGGCCTCCAAGCGTTGCATTGGAGTCCACACGGGGCACGGCACTGCATGCATGGGGAGTTGGGGACGTAAGACAGCAAGAATTGCCCGTCGCGCACCAGAGAGCACGCTGGACGGCCCCGAACGTCGGTGAGCCCTGCTAGATTAGGGAAAACAAAGAGAAAGGTCAGGTTTGGAAGCTTACTATTTTCACAGTTTTGAAATAATACTATAGTATTCGATGATACTGTAGTAGTAAAAACTAAAAATTATTTAATTGTACAGACAAAATATTGTCTAACAAAAACTATGATACTTTCGGAGTATTAGAAAGTCCACTTAGTACGTCAGTTTTCTTCTCTCCCTACACATACTTAAGTTTTTCCAATTAAACTGTTGACACATTTTCGGGCGCCAATCACTATAACGAGAACCGGCGACGGTGCCCTCTACATAGGCGCGGACGGTCCGCGGACAGGGGCCGGACGGTCCGTGACCTGACGCAGGGCTCGGGTTCCCTGTTAGACGAGCCGGACGGTCCACGCCTACAGGTCGGACGGTCTGTGCGTACGCAGGAACAGCGAAGGTTGCCGGTGGCACCTGGATCTCACTCCCGGGAGGGATCCCGTCGGAGAGGAGAGATCCTAGGTGTTGTTTAGGCTCGACAGGCCAACCTAGACTCCTCTGATCGACGTAGAGTCGAGAAGAAGCAAAGAATTTGAGGATTGAGATACTAAACTAGAACTAGACTAGAGCTACTCCTAATGTATAAGGTAAAAACGAGAAATAGACTTGATTTGATCGATTGTTGGGGGGGTTTAATCGACCGTAGCCCTTCATCTATATAAAAGGGGAGGTTTGGATCCGCTACAAACTGTTTCCCGAGCTAATCTCGCGGTTTTAGGTAACAAATCGTGCGAGAAACTAGGAACCCTAACTGACTCTATGCACGCGCGGATCGTCCGCGCCACCACCGCGGACCGTCTGGGCCACGGACCATCCGACCTCAGGGCCGGACCGTCCGCACGGCTCTTTTCCGTGCTCAACATATGCCCCTGCCTTTTGGTGGAGGTTGACGAACCAAAAGCATAGGTACTAAACCTGATGTGAGTCACCGGCTTTTCACACCGATAGGGTGATCCTTCAATAGAGCTCTAATGCATATAGACCGTTTCAGATTGTATCTTTCTCGGCCATGACCATTTGATCAATGGATCAAAAGGAATAGAATGAAGGTGCCCACCAGTCTGGATAGACAAAGGGACTGTACATGTATTATGGATTCATCATCGTACCATTCCATATTTGAATAGGACAATATACTGATGATGAATAAATAGGTGGAAAGTACCCTGGTCTCATATGATGAACATGCGATGCTTGTTGCGTCGCCTTTTGGGCCATTTTGTTCGGCCGTTTCGTTTTAGCAGGTGATCGGGTTTCTTTGTTGACCGATCACGTGGAACAATCTTTTTACTAGCATTTTTGGAGAGCAACTGATTAAAAGTAGGGTAAGCTTTGATCAGCTGACCATATGTGCTTTGCCCTTGCGTCTCTTTCCTTGCTTTGTGTAGAGGCTGACGCCTTTGGTCACAAGTGGACTGTCCGGCTGAGTTGGCCAGACCGTCTGTCTGAGCACCGGACCATCTGCACGTAGGTGTCGGACTGTCCACGATGCTCAGGCCAGGCTATCGTGTTCGGCTCATTAATTGTGCCTGCCCCCCGACGCCTCCGGACCTTTTAGCCTTCTTGTCCGGAGTCTTTTGAGTAATCTCCTTTTGTGATATATTCGATATGCGAGGATCACCAATGATGATGCCCTTGCCTTTGCCTTTATCGGCCATTTCGGGTCGAGCCAAGACCTTTTTGCATGTGAGTTCTATTGTATTAACAGGAAATGGTTGTGTATCTACTTGCATCTCCTGAAAAGCTAACCGATCCTCATTTATGGCCGTTTGTATCTATCGACGAAAAACATTACAATCATTGGTGGCATGAGAAAAAGAATTATGCCACTTACAATAAGCACGCCTTTTTAATTCATCAGGAGGAGGAATAGTATGAGTTAATTTAATGTTGCCATTTTTAGTAACTCATCAAATATTTTATCGCATTTGGCAACATTAAAGGTAAATTTAATCTCTTCTTGCCGATTCTTTTGAACCAGCTGTAAGGAAGAACATGCCGAAGATTTGGCCTTTGTTGGCCAAATAAACTCAGCGGTATATACATCTGCGGATTCATCATCTGAACTATCACGCTCTATTAGATGTATAGTACGAGCGACCGATTTTGATGTCTCTTTAAATCGGCTTTCACAGGCTAAAGCCCGCTGATGTAGCTGGGCTATCGAAAAGAACTGAGTCCCATCTAATTTGTCTCTTAAGTAGGATAGCAACCCATTAAAAGCTAGCCCTGCTAGTTCTTTGTCTGCGACATGGATCCGAAAGCATCGGTTTCTAGTATCCCGGAACCTCCGGATATAATCATTAACCGATTCTTCGCGTCCTTGGCAAACTGAAGCTAAGTCAGCTAGCCCTAATTCATATTCCTCGGCAAAGAAATGTTCATGAAATTTACTTTCTAACTCATTCCAGGAATTAATGGAATTAGGAGGTAGGGCGGTGTACCATGCAAAAGCGGTACCAGTAAGGGATAAAGAAAATAACCAAACACGAAATGCTTCTCCATCGGCCAATCCGCCTAGGTGTGCTAGGAACTGGCCTATGTGTTCATGTGTGCTTCTCCCATTCTCACCAGAAAACTTAGAAAATTCCGGTATCCTTGCCCCTTGTGGATATGGGACAGTGTCAAACCGGTGATTATACGACTTTTGGTATGATTGCCCCACTCTGGCTACACTAACTCCAAACTTATCTCGAAATAGTTCAGTCATCTCTTCCCTAATTTTTTTCCATTGCCCCCGGTGATAGACCACTGGATCCTGGGCTATGGGGCTCATTTGGTTGGGCATTAGTATACCGACCTTCTTGCCGTGACCGATTGACAGTGTTAATCGGTCTAATTGTATGGTGCGTTATGGTTTAAATATGCAGTGTAACACCCCTGGTGTTACTGGCACTAAAACTTGAGCATGAAATCATATGCATAGACATTTCATTTTGTTTGTCACACCTAGAATGCATCCACTAGGTAAAATTTCAAAACATGTGTGATATGGTGGCTTGAAGTATTCTTAACCTTAGGGTAGGGTACTTAACCCTAGGATTAGGGCCTATGGGTGAAAGTGAAGCCAAGATGAGTAATACCTCAAAAGTCATTGAAAATATTCATAAGAGATCAAGAGTGATGGATTTGAGTGGCACAAAAACCCTAGAGTGCTCAAAACCCTAAAAGAAACCCTAGAAAACCCTAATTTGTACCCTTGGGGGGGGGGGTGAATTCAAATTCTATACACTTTTGACCAAAGTGCAAATATCAAAGCGATAGGACATAAAAACTAAGTAACTTTTACATTGGAGGATTTTCAAGTAGTGTGGAGAAATTTGGACTTATTTGCAAAAAGTCCCATGAACACCATGTGGCTAACTCTGAATTTCAGTGGAATTAGGTCACCTTTAGAGCTTTGTATTTTTTGATTCATGAAGATTTTGCTCTAAGTCAATACATCAATCTTGTAGAGCTATGATAGGAGTACAACTTTGATTAAGTGACTAAGCTTTAATGTTGTACAAAAATTGGAGATAAATGGACTTGAAGTCTGGCAGTCAATCAACCCATGAACTGAATTTTGACTGACAGTGAAATCATATGAACTTTGAGATTGAATTTGAGTAGGATCTGTGATTATTTGAGTATGGTTGCTATAGCAAAATCAAAGTTGGATTATAGATCAACAACTTTGTTACAGATGGATTAATAAGTTGCCACATAAAAATTTGAGATCAAGGCCTTGCAAGTTGCTCTGTCAGGCGCCTTGAATGGAGCTCCCATGGTACAATACTGAATAAGATCGTAGGTTCAATGCACCTCGCCGCCGGTGATCTCCATGCCTGGATTCGCGTCGGCCGCCACGATTCGTGCCGTTGATGAACGGATTACGATCGGCAGTGAAAAGATCTTCACCGTGGATGAGTTTGGGGCACTATGGCTGCCCTATCGCGGTACCCACTTGCCAGCGACGTGGCTGTGCGGTCGTTGCCGCGGCTGCGGCCGTTCACTCGGTCACGCCACGCCTTAGGATGTTTTACCACGTCGTCGCAAGTCGTGGAGAGTAACCTGTGACCGCCGTAGCTCATTAGCCGGTGAAAGCCACGATAGCTCGCGCCAGTGACCTCCCCCTCTCTCCGGTCGCCCGCGTGTCTTCCCCAAATTGGGCGCCACCGCTGTTGATCTCTATAAATTGAGCGCTCAGCATGCTCCGTTAGGTTGTAATGCGCCCAGTGCATCGCTCCTCGCCTCCAATCGTCCACCGTAGCTCCTCAATTTGTGTTTTCCCCCAAATTGGTTTTTCGCGCCGCCGTGAGCTTCTCACCGTGGCCAGCCATCTACAGGTTGGTTGAAGCTTCTTTGCTTGATGTTCTAGCATCCCTTAAGTCTTCTGTTGCTCATAGACCCGTTTGATTGAACTAGACCGCACTGAATCACCAAGAACACCTCGGTTTTCCCTAGGGTTTCGCTGTCGTCGTGGGCAGAAGGACTCCGGGCCGGATTCATGCAATTGAGGGTCGGATTAGGGTCGCCAGGGGTGGGATTTGGTGTTAGCCATGTTAGGGCACCGGTCATTGCATAGTCCGGCCGGCACAAGTTCGCCAGAGGGCGTGCTCGTCGCCGTTCACCATCGTGGACCGGGTGCGGTAAAGAAATAGAAGTACAAGGGCTTAAGTGTGAATGTTAGAGAGACAGTGAATAGTGACTAGGGATTCTTAACCAGTTATTCGAATAGTCAGGGTCCTCTGTGCAAGATCGCTAGCGCAGGTGCGGGCGCGCGCGTTTCCCCGTTCGTGGGCTGACTTGGGCTGATTTGAGCCCGTCACTATTCATTCCTTTCCTTTTTTTCTGCCAGGCTTTGGAAATTTATAGGAAATTCTAGAAAAATGATAAAATCATGGGACCAATTTTACTAGACTCCTAAATTCCTCTAGTATTTAATAAAAATAGTTCCAAGATTTTTAGTCCCAACCATGAATTATTTAGCATTTAAAGCTGCTTAAAGCCTTAAATCTAGCCTTTTAGATTTTTAGAATTAAGTTGGTAGCTCCAAAAATCATAAAACTTTTTAGGTAAGCTTAATATGATACTTAAAGCTCTTGGGTAAATTTTGGCATGTTTTGGGCATTGTTTGGTCCCAAACCCAAAACCCTAGCTTCCTAAGGTAGAATTTGCTTAATCCTAATAGAGTACTAACTCAGAAAACCCTAGTGTTGGGGACTTGTTCTCAAATGCTATGAATTAAGAACAAGGCAACATAAAAATGTTAAATGTTAATGCCCTTCGTCCGCTGAAGCATTATTTCCCCAAGGATTTAATGAACTTCGGACGAAGGTCGCGGGCAAAATATCACGAAGGTCATACCTTCGTGATTAGATTTACATAATAATGTAAAATGAAGTATAACATGTAAAACATATGTCAAAAATAGATAACATTATTAGTATATTTCATTATATGGATCTGAATATTAAAACATGATATTTGTGTACATTTATACCTTTTCCTTGACGGAAAACAATAATTCCAGTGTGATGCGTCAGCAATTACAGGAATGCATGAACAGTAAAGGAATACTGTTCACTATTTATAGGCACAGGACTCAGCCTGTGAAGAATTACAATCATGCCCCTCATAAAAGTTTACAACAATGACTCAGACCCCTATGAGCTAAAAGGTCATTCCATCTTTAAGTCGATTCGACCCTTCATCTTCGGATATGTTATAATACCGAAGCTTCATGAATGATGCCTTCGGCATCACGTACAAGCGGCTTCAGCCGAAGCTGTTTCTTTCTGCAGGACCTTCGGCGACGAAGCGTGGTCCCAACAATAGCCCCTTCACGGTGCTAGATCATTTTTCGTAACGAGCTTGATCCGTGAAAAAAGTCTCTTAGGCTTCAGGAAGCCGAAGGTCCGAAAAACACCTTCCCTGAGCTCGTTGTCGAGAAACGATACAATTTTCGAGCGCGTAGTGATTCCACCATGCGGGTTCACTATTCTGGTTTTTGCGGTCCACCGTTCAGCGGGTGCAGCAATCGTTTGCTTGGTGTAAAAATCCTGACGATTCACCTTCCTTCCTGCAACACTATATAAACAGACGGGTAGGTGTGAAGTTACCACAGCATTCATTGCTACTGCACTGTTTTGCTGCCAAAATTTTTAACCATAGCCGAAGCTTGACTTTCGCATTCAAACGAAGCTCTAGTTTGGCGTCTGCTTCGTCAGAAGAAGGGCTTCGGGAAAGAGGTTATTAATTTCTGAACAATTTTCAAGATACTCAAAATCAAATGGCTAGAGTGCGCTCTATTGCTAGGGTTGAGCGCGAAGGAGATGAAGCCGAAGCTGCGGAAACTGTCCCTATCTCGGAAGCGATGAGGCGAAGTGGATTGGTGACATCGGAGATCACCCCTGCTGCCGAAGCAGAACAAGCAGATATTGAAGAAACTGATTCTGAAGATGATCACACTATTGCAATACCAAGCAAGCCTAGCCACCTGGACTTCAGAAAGTCAACAATCTCCAAGGCTGATTTCTCGAAGATGGTAAAATCGGGCTACTTTAGCGAAGATGAGAAGAAGCTGATTCGCTTCGGAGGAGAGGAAACTACCCCGAAGCCAGAGAAGGATGAAATAGTGATTTTCAAGAGTTTCCTCAAAGCTGGTTTGAGATTTCCTTTGAATAGGATGATTGCCGACGTGCTAAAAAAGTTTGGTATCTATTTTCATCAATTAACTCCTAATGCTATTGTTAGGCTTAGTGTTTATATTTGGGCTCTCCGAAGCCAGGGGGTGGAGCCATTTGCCGAAGGTTTCTGCCGGGTACACAAGCTACATTATCAAACTAAGGCCAGAAAAAGATGGGTTACATGAAAATTTTGGTTGTTATAATTTTGCCTATCGGAAGACTACGAAGTTTCCTGTAATCAGCTATCGAAGCAAGTGGCCGGCAGGCTGGAAGTCAGAATGGTTCTACGTCAAAGTTGACGATGACAAGGAGAAGCTAGTACAGAGCCCGCTTGAATTGATATTCGGAGAGACCAGACCCCACTGCAATATGACACCAGAAGGTCCAACTCAAATCGCGTTGGCTGAATTCAGGATTATTGCTGAGCACATTGGCACTAGAGATCTTGTGCAGGAATTTCTGTCGTTCAAAATATTTCCAACTATGAAGGAATGGGCTATGCCGAAGCTCAAAAAAGAGAAGAAAGAAGGAGAACTTGTCCGCCTGCCCTACCATTACAAGTTCAAGAAATATTTTAAAGAACCCTGCCAAGAATGGTTCAAAACAATTGAAGTAATGAGTACTGAAATTCTTGGAAATTATTCTAAAAAAGAAGATCAATTGATGACAGCAGCCTTCGGCACCCGGCCGAAATGAAGGCTAAATAGAGTGCTTGATGCTATAGGTTTTGAATACCCTGACTACGAGCGGCTAGACAAGGGTGCCGAAGGGCAAAAAAGAAAATGAGTGGCCAGCGTTTTAACTAAAGACGATGAAGATCAACCAGAAAAGAAGAAAGAAAAACTTGAGTCGAAAGCAATTGCTCCAAGAAAGAGAAAAGCTGCGTCTCCGAAGCCCGCATCACCGAAGCCAGCATCTCTGGAACCAGAGATATTGGCCCGAGATGAAGAAGTGTCTGTGGCACCTTCTGCTGCCGAAGTGGAAGAAATTTTGAAGGTAATGACTGAATCTTTACCTGTCAAGCTAAGTCCGCTGGCACCGGAACTGACAAAGTTTTTTCAGAAGGACAAAGAGACTTCGGCAGTAGAAAGTCCTGCGAAGCCGAAAAAACGAAGAATCATTCAAGTGACAGATGTGATCCACGGGACACCGTCACCGACATCGGTATCAAAAATTGTTGTTGCCAAGACCGCTAAAACCGCCAAAGGTGCCGCATCCGAAGCCACCAGAGTGGAGACCCCCGAAGCTGAAACCGGCGGAGCCGAAACTGCCGGGGCCGAAGCCGGGGCTACAGAAGATCCGAACCTGGAAGAGACACTTGAAGTTATTGATAATATACTCCTGAAAATGGCTGAAGAAGAAGCTGCTGTGGTCGCGGCAAGCGCAGCTACTGAAAAAGAGAAAGAGCAAGTTGAAGACGCTTTGGAAGGAGGTTTTAAATTTCAAGATTTACTTGGACAAGAATTAACAGATGCTAAAAAAGAAGAGCTTAAAAAATATGCCGTATCCTGTGGATATAAGCCTGGGGCTATGCTATTTGGTGGAGTTAACGAAGGGAAACTGAGATGTCTTCGAAACCGCAGCGAGGCTAAAATTATTAGAACCCTCTCGAAAAGCATTGGCATGCCGAAACTAGAAGCGGACCTCTGCCGCTACCAGCGACACCATATCGCTGGAAGCTTGCTTTATGCTAATTTTAAGGTAAAAAATATTATTACCATTTTATTATTATTATTGATTTTTTAGGTCATTTTCTAATGAAGACTGTTTTGACAGAGTATACTACTAAGTAAGGTTCTAAAAATGCAACAAGATCTCGAAGAGGAGAAGAACAAGGTTATCATCAAAGATTTGGAAGAAAACGTTGAAAATTACGAAGGTACTCTGAAAAAGAAGGACTTTGCCATCCAAGATTTTGAAATCATGGCTAAAGAGCACGAAGGTGCATTGGAAAAGAAGGACTTTGTTATTCAGTCTATGGAAGGCTCCTCGGCTGAAGTCCAAGCTGAGAATGATAGCTTAAAGAATGAATTGCTTAAACAATCAGAAAAATTTGAGCAGGAAAAGAAACACCTTGAAACAAGTCTTAAAACTGAGATGGATAAAAATTCAAATCTGCAAACATCCTTGAAAGAACTCCAAGAGAAATGCCTAAGCTTCGGCAGCCGATGCGTGCAGCGGCTGAAGGATGTGTTTCATTCTATCGGAGCCAGCTCTGAAAAATTTACACCTTCGGCTGCAAACCTGCCCAGCACATTAGAATATATTGAAGGCGAGGTTGATGCTCTTGACGAAGTTATTGGTGGGCACGCCGACTTCTGCGTTATGGTAGCTTCTCGGGGCACAGCTGCCGCTTTTCTGAAGGCCGGCTGTACGCATGGAAATATTGTAAATAGACCAAACTTCAGCTTATCAGCGTCAGATCTGATAGATATCCCAAGCCTGGCCTGAAGCATTGGAAATAGATTCATGACCCAGATCTGGGTAAATGGGGGACGAAAAATGGCAGGTGACGAAGCTCGAAGTCATCTTAAGCCGGTAAGAAACTTACATTTGTTACTTTTACCTTCTCCTTGAAATTTTCACCTTACTCTGATCTTTGATATACGCAGGATGACGAAGCTGATGTATGACGAAGCTGAAGTTTTGACGAAATCTAGCCTGAAGCTTGATAGTTGCTTCACCATACTTTTCCTGCAAAAATTCTGGAGAGACTTTTGTAATATAATTGTGGAACAACTCATGTAAAGTTGTACATACCTTGTAATATATTTTGTTTCCGTTATCTTTATCCAATCTGCTTTGCTGTGGACGAAACTCCTCTTTTGAGCCGAAGGCGAAAAACACCTTCCCTTCTTTTCGTCCACAACGAAGCATAAAATTTTTTTCCTTCGAAGTCTTTTCTCATTGCCGAAGCACCTGTCTTTTTCGTGTGATATGATGATGATTCTATATATGTCTAAATGAATGTTTATGAATGCAAATGACATGATGGAATGTATTGTGCAAATGAATATTGAGACACATGTTCAAAAATCATGATCACAGCCCTTTCATCCCGTTAGGAATGATTCGAATCTTTTTGCCGTTTACTTTTCGGCTTCACCGTTTACTTTTCGGTGTATCAGTGTTGACTTTTCGCTGTAAGCCTCCCTTGGGAGCTTCTTCGCCTTTTACTTTTAGTGGAATCAGTGTTGACTTTTCGCTGTAAGCTCTGCATTCCCTTAGGAACGACTTTTGAGCTTTTCCCTGATTTCTTTTCTTTTTCCTTTGCATTTACATTTACATCTTTGGGGGATATCATTCTTATAGAATTGAAATAAGGAAAATTACATGCTGTGGCCCCATTAAAAACCTTTCTCCCCCTTTGGAAAGGAAAAGGGTGCCAGAAAAAAGGAATAGAAAAAATTACATCAAGCTAAACATAATATCGCCGAAGCTCATCCGCGTTCCACGATCTAGGGATGTCGTTGCCGTCCATATCCTTTAATCTGTAGGAACCGGGTCTTGATGAAGATACTACCAAGAAAGAGCCTTCCCACTTCGGCTGCAGTTTGCCTACTGTGTTTTGGTTGGCCACTCTCCGAAGCACCAAATGTCCTGGCTTGATGTTCTTCAACCGAACCTTTCTGTCACGCTATTTTATTGTTTCGGCTTGGTATTTATTGATATTTTCCATAGCCTGAAGCCTGATCCCCTCTATAGCATCCTTTTCCATAGAGCAATCAGCTTCATCTTCGCCTTCTGCCGAAGCTATTGTTCTTATAGATCCTACTTTGACTTCTTCCGGTGTTATTGCTTCGTCGCCGAACAATAGTTTAAATGGCGTAAAGCCTGTTGATCTTGACACTGTTGTGTTATGGCTCCACACCACTTTGATTAATTCTTCTGGCCAGCTTCCCCTGGGCTGATTGAAGATTGACTTCATTATTCCTGTCATTATGATCCCATTGGCTCTTTCGACTAGTCCATTTGATTCTGGATGCCGAACTGACGTAAAATGGATCTTCGTGCCAATTTGGTCACAAAACTCTCTGAAAGCTTCGGAGTCAAACTGCGTTCCATTGTCCACAGTAATGGCCTTCGGCACTCCGAAGCGACAAACAATGTTTTGCAAGAAAAACTTTTGGACGGTGACCGAAGTTATTGTGGCTAAAGGCTTTGCCTCAATCCACTTAGTAAAATATTCCACTGCCACTACAACATATCTTAAATTTCCTTGTGCTGGTGGTAGCGGACCTAACAAATCAAGGCCCCACCTTTGTAACGGCCAAGTGGGTTGTATTAACTGAGTTAGAGACGAAGGTTGTTTTTGATCTCTTGCACATTTCTGACAACCTTCGCACTTTTGCACTAGTTGCGCTGCATCCGAAGCTGCTTTTGGCCAATAAAATCCTTGGCGAAAAACTTTTCCCAACAAAGGCCTAGATCCGATATGAGATCCACACAGGCCTGCATGTATTTCCTTCATCAATTCTATACCTTCGGCTCTGGACAAACACTTGAGCAACGGGGAACAGACCCCACGCTTATATAATTCCCCTTCTATAATAACATATGGTCGAGCTCTTGCTTCTATCCTTCTGTTGTAAGCTTCGTCATCCGAAAGAAAATTACCCTGAAGGAAAGAGATGATTTCAGTTCTCCAATCTTCACTATAGACAGGGGATATGTTGAGGACCGCTCTTTCAAGAAGCTCAACCGAAGGTGCTTTTATTGTTTCAAAAAATACATCCGAAGGTAAAGGTAGCCCCTGTGCCGCTGACTTGGCTAACAGATCAGCATATTCATTTTCTCCGCGAGGAATATTTTTGACAGAGAATCCTTCAAAGGAAGCCTCAATCCTTCGAACTGTATCTAGATATTTTTCAAGCTTCAGATCTCTTGCTTTATAACTCTTGTCAATATGACCAGAAATAACTTGGGAGTCAGTTTTAAGAATAGCCCTTCTGATCCCCATTGCCTTTAATTTCCGAAGACCCAAGAGCAGAGCTTCGTACTCAGCAATATTATTTGTGCAACTGAAATCAAGTCTTACCGCATAACAAGTTCTAACTTTGGAAGGTGAAACCAACACAGCAGCTGCTCCTGCTCCGAAGGTTCCCCAAGACCCATCGCAGAACACTGTCCATGCTTCGGCATCTTTATTCATTTCTTCTTCCTGAGCTCCTGGCGTCCAGTCAGCAATGAAGTCTGCCAACGCTTGGGACTGAATCGAAGATCTATGGACATAATCAATACAAAATTCATTGAGCTCTGCAGCCCATTTTCCAATCCTTCCAGTAGCTTCTCGGTTTCTTATAATATCCTTCAAAGGTTGTGAAGAAGGAACAATTATGTTGTAAGCTTGAAAATAATGCCGAAGCTTCCTAGAGGCCATCAAAACAGCATACAGTACCTTCTCCAATTCTGTATAATTTTTCTTTGATAAACTAAGGACTTCGGACACAAAGTATATTGGGGCCTGCTTTTTGACTTGGCCTTCAAGCTTCTCTTGAACAAGTGCTGCACTTACCGCTGAGTGCGAAGCTGCCACATATAATAACAAAGGAGCCCCTGGCATTGGTGGAGTTAATGTTGTTAGATCTATTAAATATTGCTTCAGCTCTTCGAAGGCTTTCTGCTGGACTGGTCCCCACTGAAAAACTTCAGCTGACTTCAGCACTTCGAAAAATGGCAAATTTCTCTCTGCTGATCTGGATATGAATCTGTTGAGAGATGCCAGTCTTCCTGTCAATCTTTGAGCCCCTTTCTTCGTACTTGGTGGTTCCATTCGAAGGATAGCTTCGATTTTGTTTGGATTAGCCTCAATTCCTTTTGTTGAAACTAGGCAACCAAGAAATTTCCCCTTCTTCACTCCGAAGACACATTTTTATGGGTTTAGCTTTAAACCAGCCTGTCTAAAATCAGCGAAGGTCTCCTACAGATCAGCAATGTGATTATCTTGCTTCGTGCTTTTTACAATGATATCATCAACATAAGTTAGCACATTCCTGCCTATCTGAGAATGGAGAACTTTAGCTGTCATTCTGCTGAAGCTTCCTCCAGCATTCTTAAGCCCCTCAGGCATTCGAAGGTAACAATATGTTCCACTAGGGGTTATGAAGATGGTCTTCGGTTCATCCTTCTTCTTCATCCAGATTTGATGATAGCCTGAATAACAATCCAACAGACTCATAAGCTCTGAAGAAGCTGCTGCATCAACCAAAGAATCTATCCTTGGCAATGGAAACTCGTCCTTCGGACAGGCCTTATTGAGATCAGTAAAATCGATACACATTCTCCATTTACCATTGGCCTTCTTCACCATAACAGTGTTAGCCAACCATTCTAGGTATTTTACCTCTCTAATAACTCCAGCACTGAGGAGTCTTTTCACTTCATTCCGAGCACCTTCGGCCTTGTCATCAGACATCTTCTGAAGTCTCTGCTTTCTGGGTCTGAAAGATGGGTCAACATTGAGCGAGTGCTCAATAACATCCCTGTTAACTCCGCAAAGATCATTAGCTGACCAAGCAAAAACATCTTTATTGTTGAACAAAAACCGTATCAAGGTTTTCTCCTGTTCTTCGGACAATTGAGATCCCAATAGCACCTTCTGCTCTGCTATGTCCTCAAATAAGAGCATGGGTTTCGGCTGATCAGCCGAAGCAGCTTTTTCCCTTCTGAACTTGTACTGCTCACAAGCTTCAGCTCCATCTATGTTATGGATCGCTTTTGAATCTGTCCAATTTCCTTCGGCCCTTCTGGCAGCTTCCTGACTTCCATGAATAGCGATGGGCCCTTGGTCCGAAGGTATCTTCATGCAAAGGTAAGCTGGATGAAGAATTGCTTCGAAGGCATTGAGAGTACCACGACCAATGATAGCATTATAAGGATATTCCATGTCAACAATGTCAAACACAATTTGCTCAGTCCTTGTATTGTTAACAAACCCGAAGGTTACTGGCATGGTGATCTTCCCATGTGCTACAATTTGCCGTCCTCTGAAGCCACAAAGAGGGTGCGTAGCATCATGGATCTTGTCTTCGGGCTCTTGCAATTGTCTGAAAGCTTTAGCAAATATGATATCAGCTGTGCTGCCTGTATCAACCAAAACATTATGGACCAGAAATCCTTTGATCACACAAGAGATAACCATGGCATCATTGTGTGGGTAATCCTTGAGTTGAAGATCCTCTTGGGATAAGGTAATTGGAATATGAGACCATCTTGACTTGATGAAGGGTCCTTGCACCCCGACGTGCTGTACCCTTCTCTGTGCTTCCTTCTTCTGCTTCTTGTTGGCTGGTTCTGAGCATAAACCGCCTGTTATCGGGAGTACCAGCTTCGGGGCCGAAGCAGCTCCAGCTTGATCGTTGAACGAAGCCATCAACTCAAAAAAGTGGAAGTGTGTTGACCGGAGGTGGGCGCCAATGTTGGGGACTTGTTCTCAAATGCTATGAATTAAGAACAAGGCAACATAAAAATGTTAAATGTTAATGCCCTTCGTCCGCTGAAGCATTATTTCCCCAAGGATTTAATGAACTTCGGATGAAGGTTGCGGGCAAAATATCACGAAGGTCATACCTTCGTGATTAGATTTACATAATAATGTAAAATGAAGTATAACATGTAAAACATATGTCAAAAACAGATAACATTATTAGTATATTTCATTATATGGATCTGAATATTAAAACATGATATTTGTGTACGTTTATACCTTTTCCTTGACGGAAAACAATAATTCCAGTGTGATGCATCAGCAATTATAGGAATGCGTGAACAGTAAAGGAATACTGTTCACTATTTATAGGCACAGGACTCAGTCTGTGAAGAATTACAATCATGCCCCTCATAAAAGTTTACAACAATGACTCAGACCCCTATGAGCTAAAAGGTCATTCCATCTTTAAGTCGGTTCGACCCTTCATCTTCGGATATGTTATAATACCGAAGCTTCATGAATGATGCCTTCGGCATCACGTACAAGCGGCTTCAGCCGAACTGTTTCTTTCTGCAAGACCTTCGGCGACGAAGCGTGGTCCCAACAGGTGTACCGTGAAGGAAAGTTATATTCAAGATACAACTTGGTGTGTTCAATTGTATTTGCATATTCATAACATCACATGAGCATTCATGTATATGTATTGTTATGTTCAGAAAACGAAGTAGTAGTTGAAGAGGAATTTGCACCACAAGCTGAAATTCCACCTGTCGGGAACAACTTCTACTTTGATATTTGTGGAATAGATCTCGAGTCTCCTACAACACAAGGCAAGCCCCGGTGCATTTATCCTTTCCTTGTTGTTTTAAAACTCTTTATCACTTGAGATGATGCATTAAGTGATAGGAGTTGAGTGATAAACAATTGCTGCATTTCCTTCCTTGGAACTGTTTACCATTCCTTGATACCTATTTTATACAAAAGTTTTTTGATGCTTAGTATTGCCTTAGAAAACAAAATGCTTTGTTTTAAACAAAGATGATGCTTCATAGGGGATGGGAAGTTTTAAAAGAAAAGACTTGATGGTGAATCCATCAAGGCCATGATGGGTTCAACATCAGAAAAATGTACCTCTGACAGGTGCCAAACTTTGGGTTTTAAATGATAAAGACGAGACCGGGCGAGTGACTTGCACGAGAAGGAAGTCTCGGTGTAGTGTCTCCGTCTGAGTCGCTTAAGGACCGTGTCAATGTGGGCCTGCTGACCGAGGACCCTTTAACTGGCCATATGCCTCGTCATGGGTAAGCTTTGCCTCGGTCGGACCAATACCAGAAAGGCCACCACGCAATGGGAGTGGAGAGATGGCGAGAGTAGCGTGTACCCTCCGTGGCAAGAGACTGGACGGTGGTGTATCTATGCTCTTGGTTGGTGTGAACCCGTTCTGGTCTTGAGAAACGTGGTGGCAAGTTGACATATGCAAGGGTTTAGTGCTACATATGTCGTGTGGTTGGAGATCCTCAGCTGAGTATTAGTCGATTCGGATCGTCGTTACTTCTTGGACATGAAGACTTGGTCATTGACTTACACGTAGCAATCCAGTGAACTGAAGGGATGATAAAAGACGGCTAGTGTAGGCCAAGTGCTTGAACTAGGATAGAAAGAACTTTAGATGCAGGTAACTTTACTTAACCTGATAATAAAACTGGATTTTAAGGATCCACTATTAGTAAGTAATTCTGCAAATAGAGTCTTTGATTCTTGATCAGCTTTACCTTGAATCCCTCCAGTCAGCATATCCTTGAGAGTCTTTTCCTTTGTCGGGTAAGACTTGTGAAAGTACACTCCGTACTCAGGGTTTTCGAACCCATGTTGTTGTAGGTGATGAAACAGCAAAGTTTTGCTGTTTTTGCTCGAAGGTGGTACCAAAGGAGGAGCCCAATCAGTGATCGTGTGTGCGGAAGGATGTTTGCCTCCCAGTTTGAAAACACTAAACTTTTATGCGGAAGGGTGTTTTGCCTCCCTAGTTTGTAATAATACTTTATGCACTCATAACACCCGGTACTGTAATAATACTCTTTCTCTCTATATTTTATGAATGTAAATTAAGTTATTGTAATCCGCTTCCGCTTATTCTTTCCTCTGATGTGATGTAATGTCTGCATGATGGGTGAAACGCTCTTGGGTGTTTTGGTGATGATACAAATGACCGAACTTGTTGAGTGATTATGTGCATCTACAGGGTTGTCCAAGGTCCTTAAGACAAGGACATCTGTAGGTGGGCCTAATACCTTGGGAGGTTCTGTGATAGCTAGTATCGGAGCGAAGCCCGTCTCTTCAGACATTACGTAGTACTTCAAAAAAATTTTCAAACACTTACCTTGAAATATTCTTTAAACCTTACCTTACCACTTTCTGGTAGTCTCTTATCTTGTAAAGTCGGGTAATAGAGTGCAATATATGTAGGAAGTAGGGGATCAACAAAGGTTGATTCCATAATTATTAGGTTATGCATGCATCATGTTTAAAACTATACTAATAAATCTTCCCCTCTTATGGAGATATGGCGCACACTAAGACTACCTAGCGCAAATCGACTGGACCTTAGGGTGTGCCTCGACATCAGCTGGCCTCTAGGCATGAAGGCAGAAGTAGTGGAAGCAACGACCCTATTGGGGAGTTGGAAGTTAGAGTGGATCGCCTTAGATCAAAACTATGCCACGGGTGCAGGGAGCGTGCGCGCGATAGTCGCCGCATTGCTGAACTAACAACCAAAGTTAATCGCCTGCAGTACGAAATTTCGAAACGTGATACTGCCATTGATTGGGCCGTCAACTCGCGCTCTTTCGCTTGGGACTGTGAAGCCAAAGCTCTAGCTCGTGTAGCAGAACTTAGCGCATCCCTCGAAAACCTGCAAGCGTACTGCAACACCTTGCATGAAGAAGTGCATGTATTGTATGATCGACTGCACCCGAATGTGCCATCTGATGTGGCTACAATGAGAGCTAGACCATCTGAAATAGCAAATGAAGGACCTGATGGGGAGTTGGACCCTTTTAGGCCCCCCTCCTTCCATGAACCTTGCTGATGAACGGTCTCCTGCAGCAGGCAGCGGAACAGCGAAGGATGAAGAAGACTAGAGTAGTATAGTCTAAGTATTGTACTTATGTAAAATAAGTAAGAAAAGTTGATTTGTATAATGGAGTCTGTATAATTATTACCGTTCCGCAATGAAATAAAGATGGTGTATGATGGCATGTTATAATTTTTCCAAATGTTTCTTTGCCTCAGATGACATCCTGGACCCGTGCACAGGATGGGGCAGGTACATCTCGCGACGGGGAGGACACTCCCAATCTGCCACTGGTACCGCCTACCTTGGCTGAGGCTATCGCTGCCTTAGTCAACGCCACCGCTGACAATACGCGCTTTTTGCACAACCAATTTCAACGCCACCGCTGACAATACGCGCTTTTTGAAAGAGGCTTAAGCTCTGCAGAAAAGTTATGCGGATAAATGACGCCGACCTTTGGTCTTTCAAGTCAAGGACTATGTGAAAGGGAAATGTGCCTGTTGGGGGCCTTCGTCCTCCGAAGGTCCTCAAAAACATGATTTGACAATGTTTTCCAAGTGGATTATGTGAACAGGTATTTTTGGACTCAGAACTATGAATATGAAGCACGGCCAGGACGAAGCCTGAACTAGACGAAGGACGAGCGCAGCCGAAGCTGTGCGCAGGGAAGCTTCGTCGCGACAGCAGAGGGGGGAACCGACTTAAAGATGAAAAGACTGCGTGGGCCTTGACAAATTTCCATAAGCCATTAACAAATGTAATGGACATGGATGTAATTTTACGTGGGCTGCGTCCCGCGCCTATAAATAGATGAACAGTACTCCCGTACTGTTCACGCTGACTTGGCATTGGCATTTGCGTCACGCTTGTACTTTTTACCTTCTCTCAGGACCGAAGGTACATTTGTAATTTGTAATCATTTCTATTTCTTTGTGTTAATAAAATAGAAATGATTCTATGATCTACATTCCATGTTTTATATGAGTCCTTCGTTATTACTTGTTGAATTTACGAAGGTATGTCTCTTGTGACCTTCGTCCGGAACTCATTATTCCCGAAGGGGAATAATGTTCGATAGGACGAAGGGCCTTAACGTTTAACACTTTTTATGTTGCCTTGTTCTTAATACGAAGCATTTGAGAACAAGTCCCCAACATTGGCGCCCACCTCCGGTGAACCTACTTCCACTTCGAGTTTTGTGAACACCTTCGGAAGCTATAGACCTTCGCTATGGCGCCAAAGAAAGCTTCAGCGGCTGGGGCTGCAGCACTACAACCGCTGGACCACAACCAGGAGACCGTCTCTCTTCGGGAGGCCCGAAGCCAGAAGAGAAAGGCCGTCAGCCCGACACTTCAGGAAGAAGAGCTAGACCAAGAAATCAGGGATATGGAGATGCTACACCAACAAGTACAAAGGAAGAAGGAGAAGATGGCCCGCCTAGCTGAGTTGCAAAGGCAGATAGACGAAGCCTCTGAGGAAGTTCGCCATCTTACTCACGATGAGCAGAACAGAAGGCCTCATCAGAAAGACCTTCATCAGGAGGGCTTCGTCAACGAAGATGACTGGTATGATAATTTCCATCAGGGAAATTTCGTTTTTGATGGTGCTTCTCCTCTGTCTGCTGAGCTGCAGGCTACACCTTGGCCTCCATCCTATAAGCCACCCCAGCTTCCCATGTTTGATGGTCACTCCGACCCGAAGCAATTCTTAATGAGCTACGAAGCAACAGTGTCTTCGTACGGGGGCAATGCTGCAGTCATGGCGAAGTCTTTCGTCATGGCCGTCAGGAGTGTTGCTCAGACCTGGTATTCCTCCCTTCGGCCAGGAACAATAACTTCATGGCAGAAGCTGAAGGATATGTTACTGACCAGCTTTCAAGGATTTCAGACGAAGCCGGTCACAGCTCAAGCCCTGTTCCAGTGTATTCAGGATCACGAAGAGTACCTTCAGGCGTATGTCCGAAGGTTTTTACGATTGAGGGCGCAGGCACCAACGGTGCCCAATGAAATTGTTATCGAAGCCATGATCAAGGGGCTTCGTCCTGGGCCTGCAGCTCAATACTTTGCTAGAAAGCCTCCTCAGACCTTGGAGAAATTGCTCCAAAAGATGGATGAGTACATTCGTGCTGACAATGACTTTCGTCAAAGAAGGGAGGAGGCCTTCAGATTTTCTGAAATGACCAGGGGCTTCGGAGGAAGATACTACCCGAGACATGTCCGTTCCATCCACAACACTCAGAATGATGATAAGGGGAGTCAGAACAGACCGCAATGCTCCTCACAGGCTTCGGGGCAACAACAAGCTTCCTTCCGGCCACCAGCTCCAAGAGGCAGAGGCGCCAGGGGCTTCGGCGGAAGATTCGGAGATCAGCCAAGGAGACTGTTTTGCTTGTTCTGTGGAGAAGGCAAGGGCCATACCACTAGGTCGTGCCATATTACAATCCAGAAGCAAAAGGAAATTGCCGAAGCTGCATCTCAACAAGCTCAGCCGAAGCAGGTCATGCATACTGCTTCGTATCATCCGCCTTATATCCCACAATACATAGACAACCACCCTGCAGCTTCTGTAGCTTCGGCAAGTCAACCTCAAGCTTCCTGGCAACAGCTTCCGCCCCCACCTCCATTGCAGCAAGGTCAACAGCCAGAAGGGAGTCAATACGCTCCACATCAGAGGGACTTCAGAGAGCAGTCCGAAGCTCGCACAGTCAACAGCACTGTGCCAGAGTCGAAGCACATTTATTGACACATATCCTACCTTTGATAGCAGTCTTTCCTATTCAGTTTTATTTTCTGTGAAGCAAAAAACATTGATAGTTTTCATGTAATAATTTCGTTGTTTTCCACGAGGAAGATCTATTTGCTCCACAAGCTTAAGTTGCTGAAGCTTAAAATTTTTTCCGTTACCAAGGAGGACCTTCGAATTAAAAATCCTTCGGAGTAACAGAAAGTCGTTCTAAGGAACGCAGAGTAAGTTTGTGAAGTCACAAAAAGCCGTTCCAAAGGGAGCGCAGTGTAAGTTTTCTGCTCAGAAGTCGTTCCTAAAGGAATGCAGAGCCTACAGCGAAAAGTCAACGCTGATACCGCCTAAGTAAAGGGCGAAGAAGCTCCTAAGGGAGGCTTACAGCGAAAAGTCAACGCTGATACCGCCTAAGTAAAGGGCGAAGAAGCTCCTAAGGGAGGCTTACAGCGAAAAGTCAACGCTGAGATCGTCTAAGTAAAAGATGAAGAAGCTCCAAAGACGTTCCTAAGGGAATGCAGAGCTTACGAATGTGTTTTGTGTGTATCTTCGGAACAGACGTCATTTGCATAACATAACATCATCACATCATTTCGCATAGCATAAGCATCATACATCATGTTGCATACGGCAAAAGAAGGGCACACAGTATTAACCTTCGAAAGAATGATTTGAGAAAGTGCAAATCGTGCAAAGTCACGAGGGAATATAATGATGATCTTCGGAAAATAGCTTCGGAGGCTGTTTTTACGAAGCATGGATGAGCTTCATCAGAACAATATCAAAATTGTTTAGCTTCGGAGAGTGCTTTCACGAAGCATGGATGTGTCTTATCAGAACAGTTTTAACGAAGAATGTTTTCTTCACGAAGCATGAAAAGAAGGGAAGGTGTTTTTTCGCCGAAGGCTCAAAAATGGTATGTATGTACAGTTTCATGCATCGTAAAGAATTGAATAATGGAAAGAAACTTGTATATTACATTCAAATGTACAAATGTTACATAGATCACAATTTAACTGTTTTTCTAAATAGCATCTAGTCTTCTCTTAATACTGCTTCGGCGACATCATTTAAAAGTTGATCAACAACTTTGTCCATGATAGCTTCGGCCATTTGTTTAATTTCATCATCCCCTTTTGTGTGGGGATCGACAGTCGATTCAGCAGCTTCTGAGGCAAAAGAACATTTCTTCATTATTATTACAAACTGTGAGCAGAGTTTGAAACAAAAATTACAACATAATAAGAACGACTAATTAATACCTAATTGCCTTTCGGGCTCCGTACTTTTTTCGGCAGCTTCTGCCACTTTCCTAGCATCGTGGATGCCTCTTTCGCTCCTTTGGATAATTTCTTGTGCCATTCCTCGGCCGCCGTCGTTCCAGATATCAGTAAAAAATTTGCCACCAACCACGCTTGCTTCGGCCGAGGGGTCCTTGATGTCTTCGCAAGATAAGGGAGCTTCGGACTGAGCTAGAAATTTTACATGCTCGCAACCTTTTTTCTCTAAGACAGAAGCAATTCCTCTGGCGCCCGAAAAAGCGCAGATATCACCGCGACTGCTCAGGATCTCCTCGAAGGCTTCTGCTTCGTGACTAATCCATTCCAATGGACCTTCGGGATTGCCTCGAGAGAAATTCTCTTCGCTGGAAAAGGCACCCACGCTGGCGAAGCTGGTCTTAATTTTATTCACGCACTCTATAGATTTAACATAACATTTTCCCTGAGATGCACGAAGCTCTTTAACTCTTAACTCCAATTTGTTGACCATATGATCACTGAGTTCTCGTTTTGTTTCCTCAAGCACGCGCTCCTCTTTAGCTCTAGCCAGCTGTTTCTGAAGATCTTTAATCTCGCGTTTTTGAGCTTCGGCCTGGGCCTTTGAAGCAACTTCGTCTTTCTTCACTTTATCTACCAGTGTAAGCAGAATTTTATCTTTTTCCAAAGCTTCGTTTCTCAGTTTGATAACTTCGGAGCGTAAATTATTAAACGCAATTTCATAGCTTTCATCTTCGGCGCTCTTTTGGGCTCTTAGTGCGTTGCTTAGGATCAGGCCCTATACGAAAAAAGAATCCGTATAAGACAAAAGAAATGAGTTAAAAGGAAAAAAGGGGGTTTTTCAAGCATTTAATTCCCATACCTTCAGGCTGTTGTACGCAAGACTGTCTGCGAGATCTTCTTTCGTCATGGCGCTTAATCCAGATTCAAGCTTCGGGAAACCAATACTCCTGGCCATCTCTCGGCAGACGGATAATTCTTTATTGTCTGGGAGGCAGTACAGGAAATCATCTTCGTTTGTCCCATTGAATATCACTGCCCCCTTCGGATATTTTAGCTCCCTCGCATAATGGTTAGCTTCATGAGTTTCTTCTTCAGATAATTTTTTCCCCGAAGCATGTCGAATGATGTAATCACATATGCTGGCAGGCGCTTCGGGGATGGCAGTGCTAGTTTCTTCAACTAAAATTGGTTCTGGTATTTTTATTGCTTCGGCTTCCAAAGTTTGCTCCTTCAAGGGCTCCGAAGGCCCAGCTTCAGCTTCAGCCTGTTGCGTCGAAGCTTCAGTAGAAGCTTCAGCAACTTCAACACTCTTTTTTGGAGTTGTGCTTGAAGACTTAATTGTCTCCAAGACATCTAGTACGTTTACCATTCTTTTCCTTTTTGGGGTCACCGTTGGACCCTTTTGGATTTTTGCTGTTTCGACATTTGCTACAGGACTCAAAACTTCTGATGCTTTTTCCTTAGTCGGATTTTTTGCTTCTTCCATTTTTTCTGTGGATGGCGCTGCGACCATCTCTGCAATTTCTGGCAGCAAGGTTGGCTGTTCAGCTTCGGCGGCCGAAGAAGTTTCTCCGGTGAACTCAGGCACCGAAGCTGGTTCAATGTGGCGTGGCCGGTGTGTGAGGACCTTCAACCTTTTTCCTTTCGGTTCTGGCTCGCTAGGAGCAGCTGCAGCTTCTTCTTTTGCAGAGGTTGTGTTTTTCCTCTTCTGCCCTCGAATGGGATAACGATAATCGGGGTAAAAGAACCCGATTGCGTCAAACACCCGGTTGAGTCTCTTCTTTTTTCGACCTCCGAAGGCTGCTGATAGCGCAGTATTTTCGGCCTTCGAATATGCCCCAAGTAGTTCATCACTTAAAGTTTCAATGCTCTTCAGCCAGTCATCATCAGGTTCAACAAATTTATCTGCATATTTGAACGTGAATTTCAGTCTAACTAGTCCGCCTTCGTCGGACTCTTTAATAGTTTCCTTCGGCATTTCCCATTTTTCTGTAAGTGGCCATACCCTGAAGGCAATGTGCTCTTGGACCAAGTCCCTTGTCCCAATGAAAGAGCAGACCACACCGAAGGCTCTTTGGCACTCCTCGGCTGCTTCGTCCATTTCAACCTTCGGCCTTCGTAGTCCGAAGCGTTGCCAGATGGGGCACATAATAATACTTTTGACATTATCTTGCGCTGTTAGGTCATTTTTCACATAAAACCATTCAGTCATCCAGGCTCCGGGCCACCTCTTCCGAAAGGTCGGCACAGGGCAGCTTGACCCGGAGCGGGCGCCGAAGCTGTAGCACCCAAAATTGTTGTGATATTGCTCTTTTCCCCAGGGTTTCGTCTCGTACAACAATTCATGAATGTTGCAGAAGCTTTTAGCGTTTGGTTCCAAACCTTGGCTTCTCGCAGCCCAGACAAAAATCCCCATTCTTAGGATAGCTTCGGGAGTAAGTTGATGAAGGTAGACTTGGAATGTTTTCAGTACCTCAACAATAAAGTTGCTCAGGGGGAATCGAAGCCCAGCCTTGAGAAAGCTTCGGAAGACTACAACTTCATCTTCTTCCGGGGTGGGAGAGGTCTTTTCTCCAGCGTCAGCCCTCACAATAGATATATCTCGAAAATATCGCCCCCTCATATTATCAATATGACTCTGCTTGATGGTGGTCTTCCCGAAAACCGTGTGACTTGGCCGCCATGGACGATCTTCGGCCTCTTCCCCACCACTCTCTACATCATAGCTGTCGCTGTCACCAGTGTCTTCGGACAAACCTTCGAGAATCTCTTTGGTGATTTTCTCTGTATTCGTCTCTGCCATCGCTATCAGGAACCCCAGATTCTTCTCCTCCTCGAGACTCAGCTTCGTCTCAGCAGGGATCTTCTTGCCTTCAGACATCTTCGGAAACGCTAAAAAATTGTTCCCGAGGTCGGAGCTCCAAAATCAAAAAGACCAGTAAATCTTAGTGCACAAGAGCTAAAAATTTTAGTGGGCCGAAGCAAAAGGCAAGTGTGCGTACCAAATGAGTTTGTGGTGCGATCTTATTTATACGCCCAGGGCGTTAAAAATTTAAAGGCCCCGCCTGTCAGTGAATGTTGCTATTCTAGCAAAGGGAAGGTGTTTTTTCGGACCTTCGGCTCAAGGCCTTCGTCCATATCGCAATCTGAATTTATTATTAACAAATTAATATTGCGAGGGGCTACTGTTGGGGGCCTTCGTCCTCCGAAGGTCCTCAAAAACATGATTTGACAATGTTTTCCAAGTGGATTATGTGAACAGGTATTTTTGGACTCAGAACTATGAATATGAAGCACGGCCAGGACGAAGCCTGAACTAGACGAAGGACGAGCGCAGCCGAAGCTGTGCGCAGGGAAGCTTCGTCGCGACAGCAGAGGGGGGAACCGACTTAAAGATGAAAAGACTGCGTGGGCCTTGACAAATTTCCATAAGCCATTAACAAATGTAATGTACATGGATGTAATTTTACGTGGGCTGCGTCCCGCGCCTATAAATAGATGAACAGTACTCCCGTACTGTTCACGCTGACTTGGCATTGGCATTTGCGTCACGCTTGTACTTTTTACCTTCTCTCAGGACCGAAGGTACATTTGTAATTTGTAATCATTTCTATTTCTTTGTGTTAATAAAATAGAAATGATTCTATGATCTACATTCCATGTTTTATATGAGTCCTTCGTTATTACTTGTTGAATTTACGAAGGTATGTCTCTTGTGACCTTCGTCCGGAACTCATTATTCCCGAAGGGGAATAATGTTCGATAGGACGAAGGGCCTTAACGTTTAACACTTTTTATGTTGCCTTGTTCTTAATACGAAGCATTTGAGAACAAGTCCCCAACAGTGCCCTTGGGCCATTTCTAAGTATTTTGGTGATTGAGTGCCAACACAAGTGCTTTTATGCTAATCTATGCAAAGTGGTGGACAAATTGAAAATCTTGTCAAAAGGTATGTTTCTAGACTTAGTACATTGTTTTTATGGACTAATGTATTGTGTCTAAGTGCTGGAAACAGGAAAGATTGAATTGGAAATGAGATGGCTTTGTTCAGCCAAAGTCTGCTCAGTCTGGGTTCACCGGACTGTCCGGTGGTGCACCGAACAGTGTCCGGTGGTGCCAGGCTGGCTCTGGCGAATAGGCTGCTCTCGGACGGCGGTGTACGACTAAAATTCACCGGTCGGTCCAGTGGCGCACCAGACTGTCTGGTGAGCCGTTCACAGGCGAACTCGTCGCTCTCGGGAGATGATTAATGGCGTACGGCTAAAATTCACCGGTCTGTCTGGTGGTGCACCGGACTGTCCGGTGAGTCAACGGTCAGTCGGGGCAACGGTCGACCGAGGATTCCGCGCGTGACGCGTGGCCGAGCCAACGGTCACATTGGTGCACCGGACTGTCCGGTGTGCACCGGACAGTGTCCGGTGCGCCAACGGCTCTCAGACTCCAACGGTCGGCTTCGCCAAATAAGGAAGGAGATCTGCACCGGACAGTGTCCGGTGGTGCACCGGACTGTCCGGTGCGCTAGTCAACAGAAGGCAAGATCTGCCTTCCAGGATTGCTCTCAACGGCTCCTAGCTGCCTTGGGGCTATAAAAGGGACCCCTAGGCGCATGGAGGAGCATACCAAGCATTCCTTGAGCAATCTTGATCACTCACACTTCATTCTTGCGCACTTGTTCGACATTCTAGTGATTTGAGCTCTGTTCTAGTGTGCTAGTCTTTTGAGCTTAAGTCTGGGTCTTGTGTGTGCGTGTTCGCTGTGATCTTTGTGTCTTGTGTGAGTTGCTAATCCCTCCCTTGCTCCGTGCTTCTTTGTGAACTTCAAGTGTAAGGGCGAGAGGCTCCAAGTTGTGGAGATTCCTCGCAAACGGGATTAAGAAAAGCAAGCAAAACACCGTGGTATTCAAGTGGGTCTTTGGACCGCTTAAGAGGGGTTGATTGCAACCCTCGTCCGTTGGGACGCCACAACGTGGAGTAGGCAAGCGTTGGTCTTGGCCGAACCACGGGATAACCACCGTGCCATCTCTGCGATTGATATCTTTGTGGTTATTGTGTTTTGTCAAGACTCCTCTCTAGCCACTTGTCAATTATTGTGCTAACACTTAACCAAGTTTTTGTGGCTTAAGTTTCAAGTTTCACAGGATCACCTATTCACCCCCCTCTAGGTGCTCTCAATTGGTATCGGAGCCGTTCTCTTCACAAAGGGACTAATCGCTCGAAGAGATGGATCCTAAGGGGAAGGGAATCGTGATCAACAATAAAGAGAAGGAGCCCTTCGTCAACGAGCCTAAGGATGACAAGCCTACCAACTCGGGCTCGGGCCACAGACGCAAAGATGGAAGGAAGAAGAAGACGAGACGCATCAAGGAGATCGTCTACTACGATGACAGTGATGAGTCCACTTCTTCCCATAAGGACAACGACGACAACGACTACGACAAACGAAAGACGGTCAACTCAAACTTTTCTTTCGATTATTCGCGTATTCCTCAAAGTTCAAGTTCACATTTACTTTCCATTCCTCTCGGCAAGCCTCCACACTTTGATGGGGAGGACTACGGATTTTGGAGCCACAAAATGCGTAGTCATTTGTTCTCTCTCCATCCAAGCATATGGGAGATTGTTGAGAATGGAATGAAGTTTGATAGCTCGGACAGTCCTATTTTTATTAATGAACAGATTCATAGAAATGCACAAGCTACTACTGTGTTGCTAGCCTGCTTGTGCAGGGACGAGTACCATAAGGTGAGCGGCTTGGACAATGCCAAGCAAATCTGGGACACCCTCAAGATCTCTCATGAGGGGAATAACGTCACCTTGCTCACCAAGATGGAATTGGTAGAAGGCGAGCTCGGAAGATTTGCGATGATAAGGGGCGAGGAGCCAACCCAAACATACAACCGGCTCAAGACCCTTATCAACAAAATAAGGAGCTACAGAAGCACGCGATGGACGGACCACGACGTCGTCCGACTAATGCTAAGGTCCTTTACCGTTCTTGATCCACATTTGGTGAATAATATTCGTGAGAATCCCAGGTACACCAAAATGTCGCCCGAAGAAGTCCTTGGAAAATTCGTAAGCGGGCGAATGATGATCAAGGAGGCGAGGTACGTGGACGACGCACTGAATGGTCCAATCAATGACCCTCAACCCGTTGCTCTCAAGGCAACAAGAAGCAAGGAGGCGTTACCTAGCAAGGTGGCGCAAGTTGAGGCGGCAGGGCTCAATGATGAAGAGATGGCCCTCATCATCAAGCGCTTCAAGACGACGCTTAAAGGTCGCAAGGGACAGCCAAACAAGACCAAGACGAAGGGGAAGCGCTCATGCTTCAAATGTGGTAAGCTTGGTCATTTTATTGCTAACTGTCCCGATAATGAAAGTGACCAGGAAAAAGGGAACAAGAGAGAGAAGAAGAAGAATTACAAGAAGGCCAAGGGCGAGGCACATATCGGAAAGGAGTGGGATTCGGATTGCTCCTCCTCCGACTCTGACAATGAAGGACTCGCCGCCACTGCCTTCAACAAGTCATCCCTCTTCCCCAACGAGCATCACACATGCCTCATGGCGAAGGAGAAGAAGGTATGTACTCGGGATACCACTTATGCTCCTTCAAGTGATGATTCTAGTGATGACGATGAGATAGACTATTCTAGTTTATTTAAAGATTTGGATAGAATTAAAATTGGCAAAATTAGTGAGTTAATTGATGCCTTGAATGAAAAGGATAGACTTTTAGAAAAGCAAGAGGATTTGTTGTATGACGAACATGATAAATTTGTAGAGGCACAAAAAGCTCATGCCTTAGAAGTTAAAAGAAATGAAATGCTTTCTTATGAACTATCTACTTGTCATGAAACCATTGCTACTTTAAGAGGTGTTAATGATGATTTAAATGCTAAACTAGAAGTAGCTAGTAAATCTAACTCTTGTGTAGAACATGTCATGATTTGCACTAGGTGTAAAGATTTTGATATTGATGCTTGTAGTGAACACCTAGTCTCAATTTCCAAACTAAATGATGAATTGGCTAGTCTTAATGCCAAACTTAAGACTAGCAAAAGTGAATTTGACAAACTAAAATTTGCAAGGGATGCCTACACAATTGGTAGACACCCCTCAATTAAGGATGGTCTTAGCTTCAAGAGGGAAGTCAAGAACTTAACAAGCCATAAGGCTCCCGTCTCCACCAAGGAGAAAGGGAAGGCCCCTATGGCTAATAGTGTGTAAAAGAACCATGCCTTTATGTACCATGACAGGAGACAATCTAGAAATACTTATAGGAGTTATAATGCATATGATGCTTTCGATTCTCAGGCCATGTTTGCTTCTAGTTCTTCCTATGTGCATGATAGAAATGTTGGTTGGAGAAATGCTTTTCATAATATGCCTAGGAGAAATGTTGTTAATAAGAAAGTTAATGAACCTTCTACAATATATCATGCTTGCAATGCTTCTTTTGCCATTTATAGAAAGAATAAGAAGGTGATTGCTAGGAAATTAGGGGCAAGATGCAAGGGAGATAAAACTTGCATTTGGGTCCCTAAGACAATTGTGACTAACCTTGTAGGACCCAACAAGAGTTGGGTACCTAAGACCCAAGCCTAAATTTGCCTTGCAAGTTTATGCATCTGGGGGTTCAAGCTGGATTATCGACAGCGGATGCACAAACCACATGACAGGGGAAAAGAGGATGTTCTCTTCCTATGTCAAGAACAAGGATTCCCAAGATTCAATAATATTCAGTGATGGGAACCAAGGCAAGGTAAAAGGGTTAGGTAAAATTGCTATTTCATCTGAGCACTCTATTTCTAATGTGTTTTTAGTTGAGTCGCTTGGATATAATTTGTTATCTGTTAGTCAATTATGCAATATGGGATATAATTGTCTATTCACAAATGTAGATGTGTCTGTCTTTAGAAGATGTGATGGTTCACTAGCTTTTAAGGGTGTACTAGACGACAAACTTTATTTGGTTGATTTTGCAAAAGAAGAGGCCGGTCTAGATGCATGCTTAATGGCTAAGACTTGCATGGGCTGGTTGTGGCATCGCCGCTTAGCACATGTGGGGATGAAGAACCTCCACAAGCTTCTAAAGGGAGAACACGTGATAGGTCTAACCAATGTACATTTCGAAAAAGATAGACCTTGTGCAGCTTGTCAAGTAGGGAAACAGGTGGGAGGCTCTCATCACACCAAAAATGTGATGACCACATCAAGACCCTTGGAGATGCTTCATATGGACCTCTTCGGACCCGTCGCCTATCTAAGCATAGGAGGAAGTAAGTATGGTCTTGTTATAGTTGATGATTTTTCCCGCTTCACTTGGGTATTCTTTTTGCAGGATAAATCTAAAACCCAAGGGACCCTCAAGCGCTTCCTCAGGAGAGCTCAAAATGAGTTTGAGCTCAAGGTGAAGAAGATAAGAAGCGACAACGGGTCCGAATTCAAGAATCTTCAAGTGGAGGAGTTCCTTGAGGAGGAGGGAATCAAGCACGAGTTCTCCGCTCCCTACACACCTCAGCAAAATGGTGTGATAGAGAGGAAGAATAGGACGCTCATCGATATGGCGAGGACTATGCTTGGAGAGTTCAAGACCCCCGAGCGCTTTTGGTCGGAAGCCGTGAACACGGCTTGCCACGCCATCAACCGGGTCTACCTTCACCGCCTCCTCAAGAAGACTTCATATGAGCTGCTAACTGGTAACAAACCCAATGTGTCTTATTTTCGTGTATTTGGGAGCAAGTGTTATATTCTTGTGAAGAAAGGTAGAACTTCTAAATTTGCTCCCAAAGCTGTAGAAGGGTTTTTATTAGGTTATGACTCAAATACAAAGGCGTATAGGGTCTTCAACAAATCATCGGGTTTGGTTGAAGTCTCTAGCGACGTTGTATTTGATGAGACTAATGGCTCTCCAAGAGAGCAAGTTGTTGATCTTGATGATGTAGATGAAGAAGATGTTCCAACGGCCGCAATGCGCACCATGGCGATTGGCGATGTGCGACCACAGGAACAATTGGAGCAAGATCAACCATCTTCCTCAACTACGGTGCATCCCCCAACTCAAGACGATGAACAGGTTCATCATGAGGAGGCGCGTGATCAAGGGGGAGCACATGATGTTCAAGTTGAAGAGGAAGAAGCACCTCAGGCACCTCCAACCCAAGTTCGAGCGATGATTCAAAGGGATCATCCCGTCGACCAAATATTGGGTGATATTAGCAAGGGAGTAACTACTCGTTCAAGATTAGTTAATTTTTGTGAGCATTACTCTTTTGTCTCTTCTATTGAGCCTTTCAGGGTAGAAGAGGCCTTGCTAGATCCGGACTGGGTGTTGGCCATGCAGGAGGAACTCAACAATTTCAAGCGCAATGAAGTTTGGACACTGGTGCCTCGTCCCAAGCAAAATGTTGTGGGAACCAAATGGGTGTTTCACAACAAACAGGACGAGCACGGGGTGGTGACAAGGAACAAGGCTCGACTTGTGGCAAAAGGTTATGCCCAAGTCGCAGGTTTGGACTTTGAGGAGACGTTCGCTCATGTGGCTAGGCTAGAATCAATTCGTATTTTGCTAGCATATGCCGCTCACCATTCGTTCAGGTTGTACCAAATGGATGTGAAGAGCGCTTTCCTCAACGGGCCGATCAAGGAGGAGGTGTACGTGGAGCAACCCCCTGGCTTCGAGGATGAACGGTTCCCCGACCACGTGTGTAAGCTCTCTAAGGCGCTCTATGGACTTAAGCAAGCCCCAAGAGCATGGTATGAATGTCTTAGAGACTTTTTAATTGCTAATGACTTCAAGGTTGGGAAAGCCGATCCAACTCTTTTCACTAAGACTTGCGATGGTGATCTTTTTGTGTGCCAAATGTATGTCGATGACATAATATTTGGTTCTACTAACCAAAAGTCTTGTGAAGAGTTTAGCAGGGTGATGACGCAGAAATTCGAGATGTCGATGATGGGCGAGTTGAACTACTTCCTTGGGTTCCAAGTGAAGCAACTCAAGGACGGCACTTTCATCTCCCAAACGAAGTACACGCAAGACTTGCTAAAGCGGTTTGGGATGAAGGACGCCAAGCCCGCAAAGACTCCGATGGGAACCGACGGACACACCGACCTCAACAAAGGAGGTAAGTCTGTTGATCAAAAGGCATACCGGTCTATGATAGGGTCTTTACTTTATTTATGTGCTAGTAGACCGGATATTATGCTTAGCCTATGCATGTGTGCTAGATTTCAATCCGATCCTAAGGAGTGTCACTTAGTGGCTATGAGGCGAATTCTACGATATTTAGTCGCTACGCCTTGCTTCGGGATCTGGTATCCAAAGGGGTCTAACTTTGACTTAATTGGATATTCAGATTCTGACTATGCTGGATGTAATGTCGATAGGAAGAGTACATCGTGGACGTGCCAATTATTAGGAAGATCCCTGGTGTCGTGGAACTCTAAGAAACAAACTTCCGTTGCCCTATCCACCGCTGAGGCCGAGTACGTTGCCGCAGGACAGTGTTGCGCGCAACTACTTTGGATGTGGCAAACCCTCCGGGACTTTGGCTACAATCTGAGCAAAGTCCCACTTCTATGTGACAATGAGAGTGCTATCCGAATAGCGGAAAATCCTGTTGAGCACAGCCGCACAAAGCACATTGACATCCGACATCACTTTTTGAGAGACCACCAGCAAAAGGGAGATATCGAAGTGTTTCATGTTAGCACCGAGAACCAGCTAGCCGATATCTTCACTAAGCCTTTAGATGAAAAGACCTTTTGCAGGCTGCGTAGTGAGCTAAATGTCCGAGATTCGCGGAACTTGGATTGATTTATAGCATACATGTGTTTATGCCTTTGATCATGTTCCTTCTACATTTGTTGCTTATGTATGGTGCTCAAGTTGTACAAACACTCCCTGGACCTCACCAGTCCTTTTTGCAAGTGATGCACATATTTAGGGGGAGCTGTGCTACAACTTGACCCTTTGAGACTAACCGTGTGCTTGAGTCTGCTTATTTTAGTCTCAAAGGAGGATTGAAAGGGAAAAGGTGGACTTGGACCATGAAAGACTTCCACTGCACTCCGATGAGAGGGTAACTTATTCCAAGTTCATCTCACGTACTCTTATTGCCTTTGTATTCTTATTTGAAGATTTTGGTGAGGCAATGGGGTTAAAGGGCCAAGATTGATCCCGTTTTGGTGCTTGATGCCAAAGGGGGAGAAAATAAAGGCCAAAGCAATAAATGGATCAGCTACCACTTGAGAAATTTTGAAAATAGTAGAATAGAGCTTTTGGTTTGTCAAAACTCTTTTATTGTCTCTTTTGTCAAAAGTTGGCCTCTTGTAAGGAGAAGTGTTGATTATTGGAAAAAGGGGGAGTTTTTGAAAACCTTGATCAATTTACTTTGGAATACCTCTCTTTATGTCTCTACAAGTGGATTTGACTTAGAGATAGGAATTTGAGTTTGATTTGCAAAAACAAACCAAGTGGTGGCAAAGAGTGATCCATATATGCCAAAATTGATTCAAAACAACTTTTGGTTTTCATTTGCATTGATATTGCACTTGTTCTAGTCACCTTATGTTGTGTTGGCATAAATCACCAAAAAGGGAGATATTGAAAGGGAAATGTGCCCTTGGGCCATTTCTAAGTATTTTGGTGATTGAGTGCCAACACAAGTGCTTTTATGCTTATCTATGCAAAGTGGTGGACAAAGTGAAAATCTTGTCAAAAGGTATGTTTCTAGACTTAGTACATTGTTTTTATGGACTAATGTATTGTGTCTAAGTGCTGGAAACAGGAAAGATTGAATTGGAAATGAGATGGCTTTGTTCAGCCAAAGTCTGCTCAGTCTGGGTTCACCGGACTGTCCAGTGGTGCACCGGACAGTGTCCGGTGGTGCCAGGCTGGCTCTGGCGAACAGGCTGCTCTCGGGACTTCGACGGCGGTGTACGGCTAAAATTCACCGGTCGGTCCGGTGGCGCACCGGACTGTCCGGCGAGCCGTTCACAGGCGAACTCGTCGCTCTCGGAAGATGATTAACGGCGTACGGCTAAAATTTACCGGTCTGTCCGGTGGTGCACCGGACTGTCCGGTGAGTCAACGGTCAGCCGGGGCAACGGTCGGCCGAGGATTCCGCGCGTGACGCGTGGCCGAGCCAACGGTCACATTGGTGCACCGGACTGTTCGGTGTGCACCGGACAGTGTCCGGTGCGCCAACGGCTCTCAGACTCCAACGGTCGGCTTCGCCAAATAAGGAAGGAGATCTGCACCGGACAGTGTCCGGTGGTGCACTGGACTGTCCGGTGCGCCAGTCGACAGAAGGCAAGATCTGCCTTCCAGGATTGCTCTCAATGGCTCCTAGCTGCCTTGGGGCTATAAAAGGTACCCCTAGGCGCATGGAGGAGCACACCAAGCATTCCTTGAGCAATCTTGATCACTCACACTTCATTCTTGCGCACTTGTTCGACATTCTAGTGATTTGAGCTCTGTTCTAGTGTGCTAGTCTTTTGAGCTTAAGTCTGGGTCTTGTGTGTGCGTGTTCGCTGTGATCTTTGTGTCTTGTGTGAGTTGCTAATCCCTCCCTTGCTTCGTGCTTCTTTGTGAACTTCAAGTGTAAGGGCGAGAGGCTCCAAGTTGTGGAGATTCCTCGCAAACGGGATTAAGAAAAGCAAGCAAAACACCATGGTATTCAAGTGGGTCTTTGGACCGCTTGAGAGGGGTTGATTGCAACCCTCGTCCGTTGGGACGCCACAACGTGGAGTAGGCAAGTGTTGGTCTTGGCCGAACCACGGGATAACCACCGTGCCATCTCTGCGATTGATATCTTTGTGGTTATTGTGTTTTGTCAAGACTCCTCTCTAGCCACTTGACAATTATTGTGCTAACACTTAACCAAGTTTTTGTGGCTTAAGTTTCAAGTTTCATAGGATCACCTATTCACCCCCCTCTAGGTGCTCTCACTTTGTGTACCTGAAAGTTTCACCAATGAAGGGTGTTAACCGGTTCGGGGTAAAAGGAAAATTGGCACCCCGATATATTGGCCTGTTTCCCAATCTGGAGCAATGCGAACCAGTAGCGTACATACTTCAACTGCCTAGAACATTAACTACGGTACATAATGTGTTCCATGTATCCCAACTGAAAAAGTGCCTTCGGATTCCGGATCAAACCATCGATGTGGTGGATGTTGCTTTGGAACCAGATTTGACTTATTCAGAACGTCCCATTCGAGTTTTGGATCAGAAGGACAGGATTACTCGAAAAAGAACCCTCAAATTCTATAAGGTACAATGGAACCAGCATACTGAAGATGAAGCTACCTTGGAGACTCAAGATTTCTTGGAGAAAAATTTTCCTAGGTTTTTAGCTTCATGTAACCTATAAAATTTGTGTATCTGATTGTAAAGTTGGAATAAACCCTATTGGTAACCGGCCTGCCTGGGCAAGTTGATCCAACAAAGGAGTGGAAAGTGTGTTTTCAAAGTTTAGCATGGAATGCAAAAAGCTTTGTTCCTCTCCCATGTGTGGGCACTGTATGGGGGTATTTATAGGTACTCGAGGGGCCGCCTGTCCCTGTTAAAGACGTTTAGACCCTCGAGTACTCGGTTTATTCCGAGAATATTCCCACGAGAGGAGGTTTCAGATAGTCATTAAGGTAAACCTTATTACAGACACGACCCTTATGGCACTCGTCCTCACGGGCCCATCACCATGGGCCGAATCACACATGGGCCTCCTCCAGCGGTGAGGATGCGGGAGGTCCGTGGACATCGGTAGTGCCTTTGTCTTGCAGCACGAGAGTGAAGGGGGTCGCACAGGCCTCCGTCCGGTCGGTGCCCTTGGCTTGTTCTGTTGTGTTGTGGCTGTAGCCTTCGTCTGCACGATGAGAAGATGAAGTCGTAGAGCGATGGGTGGCATGTTCACCTTCGCCCCATCAAACCCCATGCCACCCCCTGCTCTGTAAGACAAATAAGGAAATAAAGATGTGATGTGTTTCCTTTTCCACTACTTACCCTAGGACCTTAAATCTCGGGACGAGATTCTTTTATGGGGGAAAGGATGTAACACCCCTGGTGTTACTGGCACTAAAACTTGAGCATGACATCATAAGCATTGACATTTCATTTTGTTTGTCACACCTAGAATGCATCCACTAGGTAAAATTTCAAAACATGTGTGATATGGTGGCTTGAAGTATTCTTAACCTTAGGGTAGGGTACTTAACCATAGGATTAGGGCCTATGGGTGAAAGTGAAGCCAAGATGAGTAATACCTAAAAAGTCATTGGAAATATTCATAAGAGATCAAGAGTGATGGATTTGAGTGGCACAAAAACCCTAGAGTGCTCAAAACCCTAAAAGAAACCCTAATTTGTACCTTAGGGGGTGAATTCAAATTCTATACACTTTTGGACCAAAGTGCAAATATCAAAGTGATAGAACATCACAAAGTAAGTAACTTTTACATTGGAGGATTTTCATGTAGTGTGGAGAAATTTGGACTTATTTGCAAAAAGTCCCATGAACACCATGTGGCTAACTCTGAATTTCAGTGGAATTAGGTCACCTTTGGAGCTTTGTATTTTTTGACTCATGAAGATTTTTCTCTAAGTCAATACATCAATCTTGTAGAGCTATGATAGGAGTACAACTTTGATTAAGTGACTAAGCTTTGATGCTGTACAAAAATTGGAGATAAATGGACTTGAAGTCTGGCTGTCAGTCAACCCAGGAACTGATTTTTGACTCAGTGAAATCAGATGAACTTTGAGATCAAATTTGAGTAGGATCCAATGATTATTTGAGTATGGTTGCTATAGAAAAATAAAAGCTGGATTATAGATCAACAACTTTGTTATAGATGGATTAATAAGTTGCCACATAAAAATTTGAGATCAAGGCCCTGCAAGTTGCTCTGTGAGGCGCCTTGAATGGAGCACCCATGGTACAATACTGAATAAGATCGCAGGTTCAATGCACCTCGCCGTCGGTGACCTCCGCGCCTGGATTCACGCCGGCCGCCAAGATTTGTGCCCTCTGATGAGCGGATTACGATCGGCAGTGAAAAGATCCTTCACCGTGGATGAGTTTGGGGCACTGTGGCCGCCCTGTCGCCGTACCCACTTGCCAGCGACGTGGCTGTGTGGTCGTTGCCGTGGATGCTGCCGTTCACTCGGTCGCGCCACGCCTTAGGATGTTTTACCACATCGTCGCAAGTCATGGAGAGTAACCTGTGACCGGCTGGTGAAAGCCACGATAGCTCGCGCCAGTGACCTCCCGCTCTCTCCGGCCACCCGCGTGTCTTCCCCAAATTGGGCGCCACCGCTGTTGATTTCTATAAATTGAGCACTCAGCGTGCTCCGTTAGGTTGTTACATGCCCAGTGCATCGCTCCTTGCCTCCAATCGTCCACCGTAGCTCCTCAATTTGTGTTTTCCCCCAAATTGGTTTTCCACGCCGCCGTGAGCTTCTCACCGTGGCCAGCCATCTATAGCTTTGTTCAAGCTTCTCTGCTTGATGTTCTAGCATCCCTTAAGTCTCCTGTTGCTCGTAGACCCGTTTGATTGAACTAGACCGCACTGAATCACCAAGAACACCTCGTTTTCCCACGGGTTTCGCCGTCGTCGTGGGCAGAAGGACTCTGGGCCGGATTCGTGCAATTGAGGGTCGGATTAGGGTCGCCAGTGGTGGGATTTGGTGTTAGCCAAGTTAGGGCACCGATCATTTCGTAGTCCGACCGGTACAAGTTCGCCGGAGGGCATGCTCCTCGCCGTTCGCTGTCGTGGACCGGGTGCGGTAAAGAAATAGAAGTACAAGGGCTTAAGTGTGAATGTCAGAGAGACAGTGAATAGTGACTATGGATTCTTAACCAGTTATTCAAATAGCCGGGGTCCTCTGTGCAAGATCGCTAGTGCGGGCGTGGGCGAGCGCGTTTCCCCGTTCGTGGGCTGACTTGGGCTGATTTGAGGCTGTCACTATTCATTCTTTTCCTTTTTCTTTTTCTGCCAGGCTTTGGAAATTTATTGGAAATTCTAGAAAAATGATAAAATCATGGGACCAATTTTACTAGACTCCTAAATTCCTCTAGTATTTAATAAAAATAGTTCCAACATTTTTAGTCCCAACCATGAATTATTTAGCATTTAAAGATGCCTAAATCTAGCCTTTTAGAATTTTATAATTAAGTTGGTAGCTCCAAAAATCATAAAACTTTTTGGGTAAGCTTAATGTGATAATTAAAGCCCTTGGGTAAAGTTTGGCATGTTTTGGATATTGTTTGATCCCAAGCCCAAAACCCTAGCTTCCTAAGGTAGAATTTGCTTAATCCTAATAGAGTACTAACTCAGGAAACTCTAGTGACTCAGGTGTACCGTGAAGGAAAGTTATATTCAAGATACAACTTGGTGTCTTCTATTGTATTTGCATACTCATAACATCACATGAGCATTCATGTATATGTATTGTTATGTTTAGAAAACGAAGAAGTAGTAGTTGAAGAGGAAGTTGCACCACAAGCTGAAATTCCACCTTTCGGGAACAACTTCTACTTTGATATTTGTGGAACAGATCTCGAGTCTCCTACAACACAAGGCAAGCCCCGGTGCATTTACCCTTTCCTTGTTGTTTTAAAACTCTTTATCACTTGAGATGATGCATTACGTGATAGGAATTGAGTGATAAACAATTGCTGCATTTCCTTCCTTGGAACTGTTTACCATACCTTGATACCTATTTTATACAAAAGTTTTCTGATGCTTAGTCTTGCCTTAGAAAACAAAATGCTTTGTTTTAAACAAAGATGATGCTTCATAGGGGATGGGAAGTTTTCAAAAGAAAAGACTTGATGGTGAATCCATCATGGCCATGATGGGTTCAACATCAGAAAAGATGTACCTCTGACAAGTACCAAACTTTGGGTTTTAAATGATAAATATGAGACCGGGCGGGTGACTTGCACGAGAAGGAAGTCTCGGTGTAGTGTCTCCGTCTTAGTCGCTTAAGGACCGTGTCGATGTGGGCCTGCTGACTAGGACCCTTTAACTGGCCACATGCCTCGTCATGGGTATGCTTTGCCTCGGTTGGACCAATACCAGAAAGGCCACCACACAATGGGAGTGGAGAGATGGAGAGAGTAGCGTGTATCCTTCATGGCAAGAGGCTAGACGGTGGTGTATCTGTGCTCTCGGTTGGCGTGAACCCATTCTGGTCTTGAGAAACCCGTTGGCGAGTTGACATATGCAAGGGTTAAGTGCTACATATGTCGTGTGGTTGGAGATCCTCAGCTGAGTATTAATCGATTTGGATTGCCGTTACTGGACATGAAGACTTGGTCACTGACTTACACGTAGCAATCTAGTGAACTGAAGGGATGATAAAAGACGGCTAGTGTAGGCCAAGTGCTTGAACTAGGATAGAAAGAACTTTAGATGCTGGTAACTTTACTTAACCTAATAATAAAATTGGATTTTAAGGACCCACTGTTAGTAAGCAATTCTGCAAATAGAGTCTTTGATTCTTGATCAGCTTTACCTTGAATCCCTAAAGCTAGAATATCCTTGAGAGTCTTTTCCTTTGTCAGGTAAGACTTGCGAAAGTACACTTTGTACTTAGGGTTTTCAAACCCATGTTGTTGTAGGTGATGAAACAACAGATTTTTGTTGTTTCTGCTCGAAGGTGGTACCAAAGGAGGAGCCCAATCAGTGATCGTGTGTGCGGGAGGATGTTTGCCTCGTAGTTTGAAAACACTAAACTTTTATGTGGGAGGGTGTTTTGCCTCCCTGGTTTGTAATAATACTTTATGCACTCATAACGCTCGGTATTGTAATAATACTCTTTCTCTCTATATTTTATGAATGTAAATTAAGTTATTGTAATCCGCTTCCGCTTATTCTTTCCTCCGATGTGATGTAATGTCTGCGTGATGGGTGAAACTGAAATCTCTCTTGTGAGTTTTGGTGTTTGGATGACAACTCAATTAAAGGGCTAACAAGTGTACTAAGTGTTGAACAGGTGCTTAAGGTAAAGCCTACAGGGTTCAACACAAGTGAACAAATGTGATGGTCCAAGAACTGGATTATGGATATATAATGGACATCACAAGTAAGATGGACATTGCATAAAGTGAGACTCGGGTGTGTAGCTCGGAGACAACTGATCAAGCCAAGGATGGAGGCAAGAAGAGCTTCGAGGTACCAAGTGCACGGGAGAAGGTCAAAGAGGCTGAGGAACCCAAAGCCAAGGGTGAAGAAGAAGGCTTGCAAAGTCAAGGGTGATCGAGTTGAGAACAGCTACGGCACATCAAGGATCACTACATAAGGACGTGACTTACAACCAATGAGGAGATGTCTATAGTTATGTGGTGTAAGTCATAAGGCTCAAGACCAAGCTCTAAGAAGTGCACAAGGTCACTAGAAGAAGAAGAAGCGTCAAAACCAGAACTGGAAGCAGCCCAAAAGAACTAAGTTCACCTTGATCTTTAGTTTGGGTTGTTCCTATGTTTGGATACATTCTATATGACCTTTGCAGGGTGTTGGAACTCCGACATATCAATCTAGATCAAGTCAAGCTGACTTGAGGTTTTGGAGTTCCACATTAATATTAAAACGTGCAAAATGCTAAAATTGGGTAAAGAGCAAATATAGGCACGAGGTATGTTTCCAGACCTAATACATTGTTTTTGTGTACTAACATAGTTTGTCTAAGTGCTGGAAACAGAAAGAAAAGAAGAAGAAAAGAAAAGGAAAAGTGTTGGCTATGAGCAGCAAATTTCAGCTCGGCTTGGCACACCGGACTGTCCGGTGGTGCAACGGACAATGTCCGGTGCGCCAGGCTGAACTCCGGTAAACAGGCCGCTCTCGGGAGAAGTCTGGCGACGTACGGCTATAATTCACCAGACTGTCCAGTGGTGCACCAGACTGTCCGGTGAGCCAACGGTCGGCTGGGCCAACGGTCGGCCGTGCAATCTGCGCGTGACGCGTGGCCAAGCCAACGGTCAGATGGGGGCACTGGACTGTCCGGTGCGCACCGGACAGTGTCCGGTGCGCCAACGGCTCCAAGACTGCAACGGTCGTCTGCGCCACTTTTGGAAGGAAATCGGGCACCGGACAGTGTCCGGTGGTGCACCGGACTGTCCGGTGCGCCACCCGACAGAAAGCAAGAATTGCCTTCCAAATGGGATTCCAACGGCTCCTAGGCCCCTTGGGCCTATAAAAGGGACTCCTAGGCGCCTCCACAAAAGAAGAAGTGCAGCCAACAAGTGTAGACATCACTCGAATCAATTCTCACTCTCCCTCTTGTGTGTATCTCTCTAGTTTGTGTAGAAGGCAAAGCTATAAGCCTTTAGAGAGCGGAGAAGTGCTGCTAAGAGCAAGAGCAAGGTCTTGAGCGTAGTGTTACTCTGCCGGGGTGCTGTCAAGAAGTTTTTAAGCAGCCGCGGTTTCGTTGTAACCAACTCAACATAGTGGAAGGCTCTATCTGTCTGACTGACAGATCTGAGCAAATGGAGGAAGGAGTTGAAATAGACTCCATGCCCTGGTGTGGCTAACTCCAACGAGGACTAGGCAAGCATTTCAGGCTTGGCCAAACCTCGGGATAAAATCCTGTGTCCACGTGCTCTGCTCTGTGTTGTGTGTTGATTCTGTCTTATTCAGTTTTATATCTGCACTTCAACACTTATCTGTGGTACAAGCTTTATTTGAAGTGCAGGACATTTTGAGACAGGATTTTCTATTCCGCTGCAACCTACTCGAAGGGTCGTCTCATTCAACTGTGTTCCAGTCTTCGAGTAGAGTAAGAATTCAAGTTTTAAAGTGATAATTTTTATTCGCCTATTCACCCCCCCTCTAGGCGACATCCAGATCCTGTTCCTGGGCCAAAGGGAACTTTCAATTGGTATCGGAGCTAGGCCTCTCCAGTGTGGGCTTAGCCGTCCGGAGATGACAATGTCGTCACAAGAGGTAACTGTAGAACTTCTTTTAGGCGATGGTTCTAATTACAAGTCTTGGTCTGTCTCTATTTATAATGCTTTCATGAGTGTTGATCCTAAATTGAGACAGGTCTTTAGTAGAAGTATTTTTCCTTCTAATGTTAGTAAAAATCCTTCTAATGAAGAACTAAGATGTCTAACTCTAAATCACCATGCTTGCAACATCTTAGTTGATTCTCTATCTAGAGGTGCCTATTTTGCCATCTTGAGTAGTGATAGTGACTTATTTGTTGATGCTCATGATCTATGGACTAAACTTAAGTTGAAATTCTTTAAGTCCATATGCACTTCCTCTGCTCCCTTTATTTCTGGTGATACTAACTTGTCCAAGGGAGAAGAACAAGAATGATGGCAACCAAACGATGAATCCACCTCGTCGACAGGTTTGTTCTCCACTAGTAATAAATGTTTTATTGCTAACAATGTCGGTGGAGACGAAAGCCATGATGAGGAGGAATATGAGGATGATAGCGAGGATGAATCTTCATCACCACAAGGTGTATTTTCCTGTATTGCTTCCACTAACATTAATGACAGGGAAAATGAGACCGATGATGTGGAAGAAGAGGAGATTCGCTGTTTCTACATCCATCTCAACAAAAAGGACAAAGCGCTCTTGGGTAAGTTGTTGAGAAGGAATAAGGAACAAGGCGAGACACTTCTCAGGCTAAAGGAGACACTCATCAAAACAAACAAAAGCCTGGAGAAGATGACCAAAGAACATGAGGAGCTAAAGTGCTCTCATGATGATTTGGTCCAACGGTATGATTCAATTTTATTTGAGAAAAGAAATAATGATGATGCTTTATCTTGTGTTGCTCAACTTAAAATGGAAAATGCCATGCTTGAGAGGCAAGTAGAATTGCTAAGTCATGATAAACTAGCTCTCACTGAAAAATATGATTCATTATCTTATTCTCATGATAATCTCTTGGATAGACATATCATGCTTAATATTGCTCATGAAGTAGTAATTACTAGTTTTAACTCATGTGAACCCCATTCTTGCACAAGTACGCATTTGGATAATTTATCACCATGTGCTAACCCCTGTTGTTCAAAAGAAAGCCAATGTTTGAATAAGCATCAAGCTGCAGGGTTACAAAAGAAATTGTGTGGGAACAAGAAGCAAAGACAACTAAGGAGAAGACGCATTGCTCAACCTTCTCAAGATATCCACGGGCGCGTGGTGAAGAAGCTTGAGAAGGGAGAAACTGCAGCAAGTGTTAAGCTCCATAAGAAGGATGTTCCTAAAGATGAAGAAATCAACATGAGCTTGGAAAAAGGTAATGACTCAATTAATCATGTTGTTTGCACTAACCATTTCTCTATGTCATCCAAGAACAAAAAGAGAAAAGGGAAAAGGGGGTGCTTTAAATGCAATAAGGCAGGACACCTCATTGCGTCGTGTCCATACGACGACAAGGGAGAAGGGATAAGGAGATGCTTCGGATGCAATGACAAGAGCCACACGATCACTTCTTGTCCGCTAATGATGAACCAAGCATGTGCATTCTCCAAGATGACTCTCACCAAGAAAAATGACAAACAGCAAGCGTCATGTCAGGGTGAGCGACGCTTCTGCTACAAGTGTGGTGAGCAGGGTCATCTATCCAAGGTATGTAAAGGTGAGGTTCCTAAGCAAGTAAATTTGTCTCAATCTTATTCGCTTAGAAAACCCAAATCATACCCATGTGCTGGATCAATCATGAGATCACCTAGGACTAGCACAAATGCTATTTGGGTACCAAAGGCTTTTTTGGATGATCGATATGGACCCATCTCAAGATGGGTACCAAATTATGCTAACTAGACCATGCAGGTTCCTTGAGATGGACTGGAGACCATGGGAGAGCTTAAGACAGTTATCTCAAACTCTATGCTTAAGCTGTTAATTGTTTTGGTGTTTATTCATTGACCCGAGGTTGAATTATTGTGAGACACTAATCCCATGTTCATCTCAAGTGAAGTAAGGTGAATAGGTCCTTAATCATTATTGGTGAATCAAGCGAAGGACCTTGATGAGATTCTGCAACCTGCTCTCCATAGGATGGTACCCCTGTATCTTAAGTACTTTGTTGATAATCAGTACTGCTCTTAAGTCTGATTGTGTGCTACCTGTCCTTAGAGTAGTTATGCTTTTTGATTACCTGAGTTGGGTACCTTTCAATCAATGATTAATGATTTCCAAGATCGTAACCATGCTTGCTTAATCATGATTGTGTGCTTTAAAAGTTATGTCTCTTGGATCATTTAATGGGTAGTTTTTTCATTAGATACATCCACCATGATTAACTCTCGTTGTGTACGTGAATAAACTTGTATCCCTTTGTGAGTTATGCTATATGGTTTAATGATTAACCTATGTGCAAGTATGACATTTTGTTTAGTCTATGTTCAATGATCACTCTAGTCTAGTATTGTGTGAATACCAAATCCATGTTGTGCTCTAATGCACCCTTTTGAGCTAAGGCTCATGAGCAAAAGGAGCCCTCAATTAGTGACAACTGGTGCTCTCATGGCAATTCAGGAAAAGGCAAAGGTATGGAGAATGGAACTATGCAATTTCATTGAATATCTTAAAGTTCCATTGATTGTGATCACAACTATGGTCTTGCCTCTGAATTGGTAGTATCTTGGCTTAGGTGCTACTTACTTTAAAAAGTTGTTTCTTTTGGTGTACCTAAGGAACCTTCTTAATTATGATGTGCTTAGACATTGCGCTTTATAAACATGATAGTGTTGTTTTTCAATTGGTATATGTGGTGCAATGATAGTCAAGTATGAAGCATGTCTAGGTTGCGTGTAAATGTTATACCTCTTGAGGCATGCATTGCTGTATTAAATCAACCCTTAATTTGGTATTCAATTGTTATCTCTTTATAATGAAATTGAGAGTATTCCGTGACCAAGATATATTGTGATCCCCTCTAGTTCTAAGAAAGCTAGAATGTGCAAAGTGCAAGTTATTCAAATACTTGATGCACAAGTGTAGGGGGAGCACACATAACTTGCGTCTTTTGAGACTAATTGTATCTTGAGCGATCTTGTGTAGTCTCAAGGTGGAAAAGAGAAGATGAGCAAGAAATGGAGCAATCAGGACTCGGGTACCTCTATAAGTAAAGGAATTGGTATCTTAAGTCATGAGTGATTGCATATTGTTAGATTGCTCATGCTCTATAAAATTTGGTGATACTAGATGCTTATCCTTAAGTATCATGGAGCTATGATCTTGCAATTGGTATCTTTCAATTGGTAGCCATGATAGTTTGCTTCAATTGACATCCTTTGGTAATCACTAGAATAGAAGCTTCATCTTGTGCCACTATACTATAATGGTAATCACTATACTATAACTTGCTCTAAGCTTGGTGTCTTAGCAACAAGAAAAGGTTAGGATAAAGGAACAGGCACAAGTTTGGAGAAGCTCCCAAGAGACTAATACTTTAAAGAGAGGAAGTACACCACCACATCCGGGCAAAGGTACAAAGGAAGTATTGATCTTTTGCGTACATGTACCTTAACTTTCCTCCAAATGCTTGTGGTGCATTTGTTGAATGAGTAAGGGGGAGTATTGTTAGTGTGTGTTTACCTACTCAATATCCTGCTGTCCCTTAACATCATTCTATGTTCTTGCTTGAATATGGTTTTGGTGTTTGATGTCAAAGGGGGAGAATTTGTGCATTAAAGCTTATCTCAACCTGAGAGGAAAGCTTATCCTAAGGGGTGATGTGTTAGTTTGAGCTTTGCTAGTGTGTTATTCATATGCTTCTTGCAGTATTATATGTGTTGCATCATATGGACTAGTACTTCCGCTGCTATGAATTAAATGGCATCTATTGTGTTCATTCTGAAATAGATAGTCATGTGGATAATGGTGCATGTGGTTAATGGTGCTTTAAGATTGTTTTAAATTAGTATCTTAGTTTAAATTGGTATCTTAATGGTGAATAGTGGTAGGTTGATATTCCTATGATATATCCACTAAATTGAATGGTGTTTAACTCTGATTATGTGCATTTGTGTGTTATAGCATCATGGGTTGATTCTTGACACAAAGTTTAAATTGGTATCTTAATGGTGAATAGTGGTAGGTTGATATTCCTGTGATATATCCACTAAATTGAATGGTGTTTAACTCTGATTATGTGCATTTGTGTGTTACAGCATCATGGTTTGATTCTTGACACAATGCATTCCAAAAAGTGCTAAGGTGTAGAAATGTTTCGAATTGCCTAAGTATGTGCATTTTGGCATTTAAGGCCGAAGCTAAGATTTTAATGTAAGCACATATTTAGGGGGAGCATTCTACAATCTTAGAACTCAAAATTTGTGCTTTAAGTTTCACTCTTATGTAAGCTTTAATTGTGTTGCCATCAATCACCAAAAAGGGGGAGATTGAAAGCTCTCTTGTGAGTTTTGGTGTTTGGATGACAACTCAATTAAAGGACTAACAAGTGTACTAAGTGTTGAACAGGTGCTTAAGGTAAAGCCTACAGGGTTCAACACAAGTGAACAAATGTGATGGTCCAAGAACTGGATTATGGATATATAATGGACATCACAAGTAAGATGGATATTGCATAAAGTGAGACTCGGGTGTGTAGCTCGGAGACAACTGATCAAGCCAAGGATGGAGGCAAGAAGAGCTTCGAGGTACCAAGTGCACGGGAGAAGGTCAAAGAGGCTGAGGAACCCAAAGCCAAGGGTGAAGAAGAAGGCTTGCAAAGTCAAGGGTGATCGAGTTGAGAACAGCTACGGCACATCAAGGATCACTACAAAAGGACGTGACTTACAACCAATGAGGAGATGTCTATAGTTATGTGGTGTAAGTCATAAGGCTCAAGACCAAGCTCTAAGAAGTGCACAAGGTCACTAGAAGAAGAAGAAGCGTCAAAACCAGAACTGGAAGCAACCTAAAAGAACTAAGTTCACCTTGATCTTTAGTTTGGGTTGTTCCTATGTTTGGATACATTCTATATGACCTTTGCAGGGTGTTGGAACTCTGACATATCAATCTAGATCAAGTCAAGCTGACTTGAGGTTTTGGAGTTCCACATTAATATCAAAACGTGCAAAATGCTAAAATTTGGTAAAGAGCAAATATAGGCACGAGGTATGTTTCCAGACCTAATACATTGTTTTTGTGTACTAACATAGTTTGTCTAAGTGCTGGAAACAGAAAGAAAAGAAGAAGAAAAGAAAAGGAAAAGTGTTGGCTATGAGCAGCAAATTTCAGCTCGACTTGGCACACCGGACTGTCCGGTGGTGCACCGGACAGTGTCCGGTGCGCCAGGCTGAACTCTGGTAAACAGGCCGCTCTCGGGAGAAGTCTAGTGACGTACGGCTATAATTCACTGGACTGTCCGGTGGTGCACCGGACTGTCCGGTGAGCCAACGGTCGACTGGGCCAACGGTCGGCCGTGCAATCCGCGCGTGACGCGTGGCCAAGCCAACGGTCAGATGGGACACCGGACTGTCCGGTGCGCACCGGACAGTGTCCGGTGCACCAACGGCTCCAAGACTGCAACGGTCGTCTGCGCCACTTTTGGAAGGAAATCGGGCACCGGACAGTGTCCGGTGGTGCACCGGACTGTCCGGTGCGCCACCCGACAGAAAGCAAGAATGGCCTTCCAAATGGGATTCCAACGGCTCCTAGGCCCCTTGGGCCTATAAAAGGGACTCCTAGGCGCCTCCACAAAAGAAGAAGTGCAGCCAACAAGTGTAGACATCACTCGAATCAATTCTCACTCTCCCTCTTGTGTGTATCTCTCTAGTTTGTGTAGAAGGCAAAGCTATAAGCCTTTAGAGAGAGGAGAAGTGCTGCTAAGAGCAAGAGCAAGGTCTTGAGCATAGTGTTACTCTGTCGGGGTGCTATCAAGAAGTTTGTAAGCAGCCGCAGTTTCATTGTAACCAACTCAACATAGTGGAAGGCTCTATCTGTCTGACTGACAGATCTGAGCAAACGGAGGAAGGAGTTGAAATAGATTCCAAGCCCAGGTGTGGCTAACTCCAACGAGGACTAGGCAAGCATTTCTGGCTTGGCCGAACATCGGGATAAAATCCTGTGTCCACGTGCTCTGCTCTATGTTGTGTGTTGATTCTGTCTTATTCAGTTTTATATCTGCACTTCAACAATTATCTGTGGTACAAGCTTTATTTGAAGTGTAGGACATTTTGAGACAAGATTTTCTATTCCGCTGCAACCTACTCAAAGGGTCATCTCATTCCACTGCGTTCCAGTCTTCGAGTAGAGTAAGAATTCAAGTTTTAAAGTTATAATTTTTATTCGCCTATTCACCCCCCTCTAGGCGACATCCAGATCCTGTTCCCGGGCCAAAGGGAACTTTCAGAAACGCTCTTGGGCGTTTTGGTGATGATACAGATGACTGAACTTGTCGAGTGATTATGTGCATCTACAGGGTTGTCCGAGGTCCTTAAGGACATCTGTAGGTGGGCCTAATACCTTGGGAGGTTCTGTGATTTGTAGAGGGAGAAACATACTGCTGCTGTGGTGTGTAATAATTTGGTGCATGGTGTGCAACTACAGGTTCTGCATATGCGTGCCTGGTTTGTCCGGTGGTAAATCCGAACTGACCGGTTGCGTTCACCATTATCAGGACGCCACGTGGTAGTCCTGGTGTGGCCCTGGACTGTCCGGCATGGAAAGCCGGAAGGTCCGCGTAAGGGTCGGATGGTCCGGGCAGAAGCTCGGACGGTCCGACCACGTCCAGGGTCGCCGATCTGCCAAGCAGGGACGGCGGTGGTTGTATTTGCCCTTTATATGAGTCCATCGGCATACAATATAAAGGCTGGGGCTGCGAATCCCCATTTGTTGCCGATGCACCAGACATAAAATACCCTATTACTAGTTTCATATGATGGAAAACTAGAAGCAACTGACTTTTCCAACGTATGTGTTTGTTTTCTAATTGATTCTTCTAACCCTACAATTTGTTGTTTCATTTGATCCTGCCGCTGATCTACATAATATTTAATAGATTGAATATTGTCGGGTTTACTTATGTTGGGGACTTGAAGCGAAGATAGAATATATGTGATGTTGGTCTCTCCATGTTTGATAACCTTTTGGTGGCGATCCACCGTGTATTGTGACAAGAATTTCTCCTTCTCCTGGTGCATGTAGTCCTCGTATTGCTGTTGCTCATCGGTCGTCAAATTTTCAACAGTCATCTTCAGGATATTATCTGGGGAGATATCGGTGTGATCTTTAGAACTGACCATTCGAGGGCCTGATTTTAGTAGATCTGGACACTAGATTCCCTGGCGGAGTCGCCAAAAAGTGTGTTGACACCTTCTTGGGCGCCAATCACTATAACAAGAACCGGTGGCAGTGCCCTCTGCATAGGCGTGGACGGTCCGCAGCCAGGTGCCAGACGATCCACGACCTGACGCAGTGCTTGGGTTCCCTGCCTGACGAGCTGGACGGTCCGCGCATACATAGGGGCGACGAAGGTGACCGGTGGCACCTGGATCTCACTCCCAGGAGGGACCCCGTCGGGGAGGAGAGATCCTAGGTGTTGTCTAGGCTCGATAGGCTGACCTAGACTCCTCTAATCGACGTAGAGTCGAGGAGAAGCGGAGAATTTGAGGATTGAGAAACTAAACTAGAACTAAACTAGAGCTACTCCTAATGCATAAAGTAAAAACGAGAAATAGACTTGATTTGATCGATTGTTGGGGGGTTTGATCGGTCGTAGCCCTTCATCTATATAAAGGGGGAGGTCTGGATCCGCTACAAACTGTTTCCCGAGCTAATCTCATGGTTTTAGGTAACAAATCGCGTGAGAAACTATGAACCCTAACTGACTCTGCGCACGCGTGGACCGTCTGCGCCACCACCGCAGACTGTCCGGGCCGCGGACCGTCCGCACGGCTCTTTTCCGTGCTCAACAGGAACCATTTAGTTTTCCAATGGAATCAAACAGATCTTCATTTCCAAGCAATATTGTGATTTTACTACGGTAAAGCAACACTAATTCTTTCACTGACGGTGTTGAGAGGGAGGGGCAAACAGTAGCTTCGTTTTCAAAACAGAAGGATAAAATCACAGTTATAATGTCAGTGAATTGTGTAATCACAATTGTCCCCATATATTTACTCTATTTCTTATGTGTTGGAATATGTCAGTGTAAAATTTTAGTCTAGATTTGTCGGGGATAAGATCTCTGGTCCCTAGGGCCCATCGGTCAGCGAGGGCGCTGAGAAGAGGCCTCTGGCAATGAGGGCCCATCGGTCAGCAGGAGGAGAAAGGAAAGGTTTGCCCTAAAAGTACCCGCCCCCGGACGAACCCCGAGGCATTGAGCCTAGGGTTGGTCGTGGCAAAGCTAGACAGGGGGACCGGGCGAACCGAAGGGAAACCACTCGAGTGGACCCCTCGCTCGTCCCGAGATTGACCCGCCGCAAGTAACCGTCTGCATTAACTACGCCTGGCACCAAGCCGTGACAAAGGCACTGATCCATCTCCCACTCATGACCTACGAGCCCCTTGGACTACAATACACTCATGACCTACGAACCCCTCAGACTGCGACACATTTATGGCCCGTGTGTTCCTCGGTCTACGGCGCACTCATGACCTATTAGGGCTAGGCCTAAGTACGCAGGCCGCCTGTAGGGCACAACAAGACAAGTCGCGTCGAGACTCAGGCCACGAAGGCCAGGGGTCGGTGTAGCTTCAATAATGGTGCCTGGGACCCACGCTGTTGCACCATCGGCCATAAAGAATACGAGACGACCAGGCAACCCAGACGCTCACAGACAAACACGACTTCATCGGGATAAAACGCTCGGTTTCACCATCGCTCGATGACTCCTCATGGAAGCCACCGATGGCTGACACCTCCTTAGCCTATAAAAGGAGGAGGTCAGCCACTAGATAGACATATGGACGAAGAGAGCACCATACGAATGGACGGATGAAGAGAGCACCAAACGGATCGATGGACCGATGAAAGGAGCAAGGAAGCATCGACAAAGACTTGGAGACCGGAGCTCTGTCACCAAGCCAAGACTTAGTTAGGACCCTAGTTCTATAGCCCTTAGCTCCACCTCCTCCGTATAATAGACTTGGGAGCCTCTCCTCCCTCTCTCTCACATGCTTGTAACCCCTACTACGAGCATTGATCACCAAAGGTGTCGATACCGCGAGCCGCCGAAGAGGATGTATGGACATTCCACCCGAACCAGTATAGATATTGCGCCCACCGCACACACACCGTATGGAGCCTAGAACACACACAAATTTACTTGTCGGAGCTTGGTTCGAAACACCGAAAGTTGGTGTGCCAGGTAGGGGCATTGTGTGTTCTTAAAGAGTTCTCCAGGCTCTGGATGGTCAGGCGTGATACCAACAGATCCCCTGAAGCGACGATCCATTTCAGGAGCCTTAACTTCTTCGTCCACGACGAAGGTGAAGTGGTCAGGACCCAGGAAGCTCGATCCCTTCCACCAAGGAGCCTTGGCATAACAGCGAAGGCCTACGACAACCCTGCATCGACTACACCCCGAAATAGCCATCTGCTTCGAAAACCATGAATTCATCATCAACTAAGAATGCGATATGGTCAGAGAGACGCCTGCCCGACCTCCTCTACCCAAAAATATCGACGTCGTCTCAGAGGCCCTTGGCGGCCTCGGCCTCACACCACGTGGGCAGCGGGAGGAGCACAGACTAGCCCCACCTTTTGAGGCTAACGAAATAAGACGACAGATTGCGATCCATATGGGGCTGAACCCATAATATGACGATCTGTCGGTTTTGTTCACGTCCTATGTCGAACTTTCCGCATTATATGACGCAGAAATATTGTCATACCATGATGGCTCCAGTAGTGGCCCTAGCGCCTTCCTGCCTCAACTACGCCACGCTCCGGCGGTGATCGTGACCCTCGTGGCTTGCGGCCATCTCCCTGCCTCTGACGACATGGAGTTCACGGGGACCATCAACGGCGGTGGAGACTTCATCTTCGACGTGCTCTGCACAGACTCAGACTCAGACCTACGTCCCCCTGTGAGCAATGAAGAAGAGGCCCTCAATGACAAGGAGTGAAAAGACTGTCTGACTTCCACAGCCCCATTGGTGGTACTAGCAAGGTGGGGCATCACGCGCGGTAGGAGTCGAAGGGACTGTTAGGCATAATGCAGCCGATGGGAGCCCATAGTAATTGTTCGGCCAAAGCAGATCTACGCCCCATTTGTAAATCTCTCGGACAACTATGAATAAAGCATATCTACGACGCTTTTCTTAGAGCTGGGCATGGGACAACAAAAGGAAAAGTTCATTATAACCCAGCAACAGTGGGTGTCCACACACTCAATCGTTGCCAAACATAGCCCGATGGAAAACCATTTTTCAGTCCTAGGTTTGCTTAGAGGAAGGGGCCTCTCGAAGCGCCAGTAGGCACAGGTGCTCACGAAGTTGAGTAAGGTGCCAAAGGAGAGAAAGGCCCCCCTTTCATAACCATTACAAAGGTGCAGGCCATTCTTGACTTCCCCTGGGTGGAGTGTTGCCGAGCAGGGCGACTCCTAGCTTTCGGGCAAAAGGCTCCATAGCCTTCACCATTCCTACAAGAACCGAATCGCTCTAGGCGTCACAGTAGCCTTGGATTAGGGCCTCCAGCTCGACCCCCCTTCAAAGTGAGATGCAGCGATGACAAAGGCATGGCAGAAAGATTCCGCTTCGAGCTCTTGGAACCGGCCCACGATGCTCTCAAGGTGGGAGACCAGCGACTCGGACCCAGACGAAGGAGGTGCTCTAAAGCGCCCGCACATGGCACCCACCACCTCCGACAGGAGGCGCCTCTCTTTCTCTAGCTCCTCCAGGAAATGTTGCACCTCGATGAAGATCCCTTCGGCGGCATCAAATTCCCCTTGTATACCTGACGTGAAAAACATTAGCTGTAAGATGGGGAAAGCGGGCATCAAATGCCTGTCACACCCGGACTTAGGGGGCCAAACCCGGGCGCGATTCACATGTGTGCTAGGATCAAGTATCACACATATGATGACTCAGGGTACAGAAACTAATGTCACATCTTTAATATATAATGGAGTTCTATACAAACTAGTTAAATAATTACATCATACAAAGACAATGATCCATCAACCATAGTTGACTAGGAGACGACGACCTAGACCTCTCACGAATCCCATCACGACATCTTCATGCTCCTCATCTTGTGGTACCTGTCCTTGACCTGGGGGATGTGAGTACAACAAGAGTGAGCTCACATACGTTCATCGCTCAACAAGTTGTGGGGAATACTGTGCATGAGCTCACTTACAGTGGGGCTCATGTGAAGTGTAAGGCTTACCATAGAACGTGGTTAAAAGCTGAGCATTACTTTTAAAGTTGGTCAAAGTTTTATTAGCAGTTACTAAGCATAAGTAGATACCAACCCAATTAAATAAGAGATCAAACTTAATAATAACACCTACAATGCAATGCATATGACAAATTAAGTTTAGTTCCATAAGTTAATCATGCGATAGTCCTAAGTCTCTATTGACCGTGAGCATGGCTGATATACAAGTTTTACACTCTACAGAGGTTGCACCCTTTACCCACAAGTCGTGTATCCCATCTAGCCAGGGTTTGCAAGGCCCTTAGACACTTCTGAGGTGAATGGCTAGGGATCTACTACGAGGCCTTTACAAAGTTCCACTAGCTTCAGAAAACCCACTATGGTTTCTGAGAAGGGCAATATAGGAATCCCTCGTCTGAAAAGCCATCGCAGCATGATCGATGCGAGAACCTCCCTATATGCAGCTCCTTTACTGCCCTTGCCCCTTTCGGGTAAGGTAGTCCTCCACTAGCTTTCCTAATTAGTCAGCCAAGGGCATCCCATTCCACCCTTGTGGTAGCACGGATATCTCAAGTTAAGCTCCATGTTCCAATTAACACAATGATCTTGCCATGAACAATAATTAAAATAAAAGCATAACTGGAACATGATCATAATATAACATTATTTTCCCAAATCCTGGTAGAGCAATAGCAAAACTTCCCAATAGTTTTTTTGTCTGCAAGGTGTTAGATAAACAGTGCTAGGGAAGCCTATTAGGTCCCATCAAATTAACCTGAGCATGTCACAGTGATTAACATGAACATTATTGGGTCAAGAGAAAAGTGATCAAGGGCACAACTTGGCTTAGACTCGAGATTCCCAAGTACCAACTTGGTCTTCAAGTGACTCGTAACCTCGCTGCTACTCGTAGCAATACAACAAACATGGTATAGGCAAAATTAACATCACACCAAGCATAAGAACAAACTGCATAATAATATTCTATACATCGTAACAAGATCATAGTTTCGAGAATCACGAAATTCGAAGTTACGGTTGTAAAGTTATGATTTTCTAAAGGTTTAGGTGCTAGATAATAAAAAATCTAACTGTAAAATTTTATCCTATGTTTCATAACAAAATAAAGTTACTAGATAATAAACAATATTAATGTGAAATTAATGCAACTGGAATGGATCAAAAAGGAGTTAAAATGGATTAATTATGATTTAAACAAGTTTATGGAATTATTTTCCTACTAGAAAACATTTTAAATGTTAATTAATTCCTGGTATCCTATTGACTGTGGACACAAAAACCAGGGAGCTTGGGGTTTAATTCACAAATTCCAGGGCTCGGTTATAACTGTTTTCTAACTCCTGTGGATGGTGGGTCACAAACCCAGGGACTCTTTTGCAAATTAACCACGGCGAAAGGGTATGAATGGTTCTCTGCCGTCAGATTAAAACCTACGGTCACGATTAGATCTATCCGTGCCTGAACCGGTACATGACCCTAGCCCCTAGATCCGAAATCGACGCACGAGATCCAACCACGCTAGTGCCATCCCCCAGCCCTCGGATCACTGATCACCGGCCAAGATTTAATCCCCCAACCATTATTCCGCGAATGAATCCCCACCACACGATCTTGATCCTACGTCTGGGGTGTCATCTCCTTACTCCCGACTAGAACCAGGCGCAGCTCCCCCACGGTGGAGCACGCCGGTGAGTTGAGCCCCAGTGTTCTAGAGCATGAATCACAAATTGTTCCACTTCTACATGATGCGGAGGTAAACACGAATTGGGAGGGCATGTCATTACCAGGAGTTGGACGCTAGTGTGCGCTGCACACAACGAATGGTGGTTCGTCGGCGGAGAGCTTGCTCCGGTGAGAAATTCCACACACCCCCATCGGTAATTCGTTGAATTGGTGGCAACCAAGGCTTGCCCGCGACTTGGTGACTCTCTGGACACCCAGCCAAGGACGGGGAAACGCCGATTCACATGGTCCCCCGCGGCTGCGCTTCCCCACGGTATGGTGGCTCAGTTCTCCTCCCTAGTCAATGGTAGATAAAGGTCTTGAGAGATGAACCAGAGGGGAAGGAAAGGTGCACTGTGCTTGGCTTATAGCCCCAACTAGGCGAGTTCGATTAGCAACGGCGCTGGCGAAAAAAGAGGTCACCGTGGTCCTCGCGGGGTTTGTTGCCACGACGACGCAAGGGATGACAGGTGGGTCCCAGTGCTAGCCACACGAGACGTCAGCCACGCCGGGCGCGAGGATTGTAGCGCGCAGCTGGGCCAGCTGACAGGATGGCCCCACCTGGCAGCCCCTCGTATCGGGTGACTGGGCCACGCGACAGTGAAGTCTAGATGGGCCAAAAACAGGAAACCCGGCCTGGTATGACCCTTTTTATTTTCTCTTTTTCCTTTCTGATTTCTATTTCATGTTTCCATTTTCAAATTAAGTTTCAAATGAATTTTTGGATTTCAAACTCATTTGAAATGTATAGTTTAAACTCCCCAGCATGAATGCAAAAATATACTTTATATATTTGTTTTTATTTTAGTTCCTTTATACATGCTTCAATTCATGTAGTAGTGAATAGTTCACACCCTATTAATTTTAGGGTGATATAATTTCTATTGTAGATTATATCTTAAGAATTAGTTTAATTATAATTTTTCTATATAATCCATCCAAGGGTAATTTAGCTCATCTAGGTATCTTTTATTTGAGTCCTTCATTTAGAAAATACATAAATTTTGGGAACAGTGACTTCGAAGTACGGATATTCTTCAGGTAAGGTGTTTTATTTTAAAATCTTTATGGAATTTTCCTTATTTTCACATGGCTGTACTCTAGGGTGTTACAATGCCTAACTTTGGAAGAGGCCGTCAAAGGTGCTACCTTGCAAAGAGGCCAAGAGCTTCTCCTCCTTCCTGGGTTGACTGCCCAACTCCTCCTCCAAGGTCGCGACTCAGGCCTCGGCCACCTCTTTTCCTCGTTCTAGTATACGGAGGTGGGAGCTCGCCTTCACACTCTCAAGACATGCAAGGGTCACCGATTCTACATCCATCCTTGCCATTTCATCCAGTGCATCGTAGGTGTCTTGGATCAATGTGGCGCGGGCATGGGCTTCGCGGGCCTCGCCCTTTGCCGCCAAAAGATCATCGGCGGAATGCTCCCACACCTCCCTTTGGTCAAGAAGAAAGCGGGATCTACTTGCTAGCATCTGTGGGGGACAGATATCCCCCGGGTCCACTAGAAGGCGAAAGATCCTTGCACGGGCCAATGGGCCAGTTACCCCGCAAGGCCATCTCATCATGGGCCAGGCAAAGACTACGAGTGGAATGGGCCGACCCAAGAAGACAATGGACTCGAGCCCAGATTGTCCATCGGATCGTGCACTACCCCAAGAAACCGTCTGACTTTCCCGCGCCTGGCACCCTCGGATGTCGGAATGGTTCACGGAAGAGTCGATGAGTTTTTCTGAAGATTGGTTAAGTCGGTTCGCTATTAGTTAGGAGATATACTGGAAGAACGTCATCATCGTGTACATAGGTAGTGCCCCACGGTCTTGTATATAAGGCCCAGGGGACCCCATCATTTTCATCTTATTAGCCCTTCTCCATTCAGGAGACACCACTTGTAACACACCACACATATAGACCCATCCCAGGAAGTAGGGTATTACGCATCTCAAAGTGGCCTGAACCTGCATAAAATCGCCTGTCTCTCTCTCTTTCTCGTGCCTCTAGCACGAACCATTGAGCTACAATCAACAACACCGTCCTACCCAAAAGCACTGCAAGGGTATCCCTGGGTGTGCGGTCGGACACTAAACAATGACAGCTGGCGTGTTAGGTAGGGGGGTGTGTCGTTGATCAGAGCTAGCTCAATGGCCATCACCTTCAAGTGCAAGATCACTCTTCGCCCTGGAACTATGTTTTGTTTTGGAACCATCTCATGCATAGCAGATGAAGAGGGGACTCTACACCGCATAGCGGATCCACCTGAGAAAAAGCTTTCCTCAGAGATCTCGAGGGAAGCAAGAGCAAAACAGTGGGCGGCGCCTCTGTCCCCAGCTCGGGGAAGATAATCCCTCATAGACCAAGGATCGAGAACCCTAGGGAGAAGAAAGATCGGCTAGTCGGGGTCTCACTTACCCGAGGTACTCCGTTGTCCACCTCGCCCACAAAGGAGTGGACACGGATCGTTCGAAAAAAGGAAACAAACATCTTGAGTCAGGGGATGAGAACACGCCGAGCCACCTTTCCGATACCTTCGCCCTCAAAGAACGACGGAATGAAAAGCACCATCACACCAGCTCCTTTCTACCCAACGTCCTCTTCATCCAGGGGAGATTGGAGTCCGCACCCGTCTCCGACGATGAGCCTACCATACAAGGGGAAGAGCCTCCCCAGTGCAAAGCACGGTGATGGAGGAACAGACACTGGAATGTGCGATGACATCATGAAGCTGGGGAACAGGATCCAGTGTAGCCCGTATCCCGAGATGAAGCCTCAGAGATAGGAGAAACTCCCGATGAGCGAGTGCACCGAGAAAGACGTAACTCTCGCCACCACGATCGCCGACAAGCTCAGGACCGAGAGGACGCTAGCCGAGTAGGATGCTAGGCTACAGCGAGAGAACCCTCTCTTTGCTCGGAACCTGTACCCCGATTTTGCTCGAGCAATGAACACGCCAAATGAAGTTGGAGGGGTATTGGCTCAGATAGCTGACGGACTCCCGCGAACCCTAGACGCGGAGGGCTACTGATGGCTGCTTACCCATGCAACTAATCACCTTCTGCCCCTCGCTCATCCCGCGAACGACCTGCATCATACCATCAACAGCCGGCGAGACGCATGGAGCTCCATCAACGCTTCACGTGACTGACGGCACGAAAATGAGATAAGGTGCCGGGAGGAGTACGACCGGGATCATGGCGTACTGGCACGGAGTCGCACCACCTGAGTTGAGTCGGCTGCAGCCTCAACTAGTGGGCTATTCCGGGGAGGGTCGAGACAACCTAATACCGACTCCTCTCTCCGAGACCGACGACACGAACACGGGCAGGAGGATATGTGCGGAGTTTCCGCGCTTACTCCATGTCTCTGGGCCATCCAGTGGCCTCCCATCTTCAAGGTCTCCAACATCGACAAGTACGAGCCTAAGCAGGACCTGGGCGACTGGTTGGCTGTCTACACGACTGCCGCCCAGGCCGCTGGGGCAATGGAGGACGTGGTGATAGCGTACTTGCCCATTGTCCTAGGGTAGGACGCGCTGCAATGGCTCCAACATCTACCCCAACACTGCATCGATGATTGGAGCGACTTCAGTCGTCGCTTCATCGCCAATTTCCAGTCCCTCTCCAACAAGCCGGCACAGCCATGGGACCTCAAATCCATCAGGCACCAGAACAATGAGACCCTCCGGTCGTTCCTCAAAAGGTTTCAGACAATGAGGAACCGCATCCCCGAAGTCGCTGAGGCGGCCATAATTGAAGACTTCTACCGGGGGTCCAACGACTTGGCCTTCGTGCGAACCATACTCCAGAAAGCACCAGCCACCTCTGAACAATTGTTTTGGGAGGCAGATATCTACACCACCACGGATGAATGGGCCCAAGACCTCATCGGGGGCACAAAATCCGCGCCACTTGCGCCACCGCGGGATGCAAACCAGCAGCCGGGCAGGTGCTGTGAGAAGAGGCCTCGCGAGGAGGTGCACACCACCGGGCCACCTACCACTCGGGCCCATAGCGCACCCCGCAGAGGGGTACAAACACTGGATGAAATCCTCGACTCCCAGTGTCCGTACCACAAGGACATGCGCCACACTCTGCAGAACTGCAGAGACTTCAAGCACTCCATCAAGCACGACCGACCATTCCAGCCGCTACCGCCTCCCCCACCATGAGGAGAGCCTGGCGAGTCTTGGTAGCCAAAACAGCAGGAAGGGGGAGGGGTGGAGATTTCCCGCGCATTGACAGAGAGGTCAACGTCATCTTCGGAGGTCATGGAGCATAAGAAAATAGGAGGCAGCAAAAGCTCAACGACCGGTAGATCCTGGTGGCCACCACCAGTGCCCCAGCTCCTTACCGGTGGTCAGAGCACGTAATAACCTTCAGCCGAGCTGATCAATGGCTTAACTTTGATCATCCCAGCAAGTACCCGCTCCTCATTGATCCGGTGATCCGAGAGCTTGGTAAAGAAAGTATTGGTGGACAGGGGAAGCAACATCAGCGTCACCTTCCCCCAGACACTCCAGGCCCTGGGGGTCGCAGTCAAAGACCACACTGAGTCAGATAGTCCCTTCTTCAGCATCGTGCCGACTGAAGGGGAGTACCCACTTGGACACATCTACCTGTCCGTCACCTTTGGAACCCTAGAGAACTACAAAACCGAGTTCCTGAGGTTCGAGGTGGCGTGTTTCAACTGCGGGTACAACGCCATCATCGGAAGGCCAGGACTGGTGAAGTTCTGTGATACCCAGTTTTAAAAAAAGAGAAGTTGGAGGTTATTCTTTCTTTGTTTTTCTCTTTTTGGTTCCGTGCTATAGGGGGTTTGGAATTTTAGGAGGTAAACACTAGTAAAGCAGTAGAATTCTTGTTGGACTTGTGTGCTGGGGTCAGGAGCATACGTGAGAGCGAGTTTGGGCCATGGATCTCGATCCGGCGGTGGGGAGCCCACTAATTCCCCCCCTTAACCCTAGCCGCCCCTTTTCCCCTTTGGTTTTGCAGCCGCCCCGTCCTCCCCTTTCCCTTTGTTGGCCGCCGCCCCTCCCTCTCTCTCCCTCTCCTTCTTCCCCAAGAGATTGCAGCCACCACGCCTCAACCCTAGCCGCCCCCATCTCCTCCTCTCCAAGGTGCGCCCTCCCCGCTAGGTTCTACGTCGTGTGGGTGCGAGCCTTCCATTGGAGTTGGAAGGGAGGAAGAATGGAAGGAGGAAAGGAAGAACCCAAGGTGATTTTGTGATCATCTTTTTTGTATTTGTGCTGCAATCCAATTGGTTACATGTTTTCCTATGCGAATCGGTAGAGGTGCTGTCCAGAATTTTTGTGGGTGGGCGAACAGCAGTAGTATTATCAGTTTCAAGGGATTTTTCGTGGGTAATTAGTGGTAATCAGTATGAGAATCATGTAGAGCTTTGTCATACCTTTCCAACAAGTACTTATGCACTCGATTCAGAGTTATATTTTAGGAGATATCGCTGTTTGAACTCGGCTAGGTTGCTGCCCAAAAACAGATTGCAGGGTGTACCTTGTGGATGGTTTTGAGCTATTTAGATGTTGGAATTTAATTATCATTTATATACAAAACTTGTGGAGAATTTTATGTAGATTCTTCTATAGTTTTTGTTTGTTACTACTGCTGCAATAATTTTAAAGATATGAAATTGTCAAGCAGCGCCGCTGCAGTTTGGTGGGTGTTGGGGAGAGTTGTCGCTCGCGACGGGTTTTGAATTGTGCGTAGGTGCGATGTCGTTTATGAGCGTTGTTATGTGAAATTTGTGCACTAAGTTCTGTGTCAAAACAGCTGGTGGACTTCCGGATCGTACTTAGGGCTTTGTCCAAATTTCCCCGGTGAAGGCAAGTAAAATAGTGGTGGTTGATACCGTTGATTGATTTATGTGTCCTATACTTGATTACATCCATGTCAAATGTATTCATTCTCGTAATTCATTTTCAGAATTGTTGCTTGAAGTTATTCATGTTCCATTATTTACTTATGTTGAAGATGTTGTTCGAGCATGTTACACGTGTCGATTATCATTTTGAAGAAGTGGAAGTTTATGTTTAACACATGTTGGTTGGGGGGTCTCATGTTGTCATGTATAGTGCATCCATCATCCTTTGCATGAAAATTTTGTCGCGATCATATGGTCCGACCGTACCGGTACACTCAGCATCATACGTTGCCCGAGGAGGGGTATGATGCAGCTTCATATCCTTAGAGGTATGAAGGCAGAAGTCATTACTGCATCTATAGACATGTGCATTCATGGGTGGAATGTGGAACCTATTATGGTTATGTGGATATTGTGGATCTTAACTTTGTGTTTCGTTTTGGAGCTGAGTAATTGGTATCTTGTTTACTTGCTGCATTTTAATATTCAAGAAGGAAGTTGTGAACTACGTGGTTGTTAAAACACAGTTTGTTTACATTGTCAAATTGTTGTTTGACCATTTTACTTGATGAGATGTATCATCTCACTCTTGCATTGTTTGATGCAGGCACTTGATCCTTTCTTGGGGAAAGGAGGGAAATAGCAGCACAGTCACTATACCCTTAAATAATTGTACAACTGCTTAGTAATGATGTTAAATAGGGGTTCAAGTCTAGGGGATTAATATGTTCTAGCCTTCATGGTAGTCGAATTTGCTTTTGGGTTGGCTGAATTTCATTTTTATTTTATTTTATTTTGGTTATGAATGTTCATTACTACCTTTGCGTTCTGATTATACTCTATGGATTATCTATCTTTCACATTATGTATAAACTTTATGTTCCTCTCGTTATGCTAATTTCAAGGGAGATGCTGCCGGATTTTTATTTACTTTATGTCTCCATTTCTTTTCTTATGTTGTTTAAGTTTTGTGGGAAGAAACTTTGGTAACATTCATTGTGTGGGAGCAATGGGGTGTTACAGTTGGTATCAGAGGAATAGGCTATAGGTCCTAGCAAGTGGAATAATAATAAATTGACACACTGCACATGTAGGATGGGTTTCCTGCTTTACTATTGATATATTATGTTATTGTCAGTGCTGGTTTGACATTATTTGATGAGGTGCTATGCCAATCTTATTGTTGGGGGCCTTTGTCTTCCGAAGGTCCTCAAAAACATGATTTAACAATGTTTCCCTAGTGCAATGTATGTACAGGTACCTTCGAACTCGCAATTAAACTGTACACAATATGGAAAGCTTGGTTGAGACGAAGGTTGATGCTGCTCCGAAGCTACGTGTTGGGGACTTGTTCTCAAATGCTATGAATTAAGAACAAGGCAACATAAAATGTTAAATATCGATGTCCTTCGTCCGCTGAAGCATTATTTCCCCAAGGATTTAATGAACTTCGGACGAAGGTTACAATGATGGAATTACGAAGGTGCTACCTTCGTAATTAAACTCTTAAAAGTAATACGAGATAACGCAGGATATAAAGTATTAAAGATAAGTAAATTGAAAATAAATGACATCATTTATATATTTTGTAAACCTTAGATGTTTAAACATAATATTTAAATACATTTATACCTCTGCCTTGACAAATGACAATTTCCGAGTGAACTGATTGCAATTACAGGAAAACGTGAACAGTAAAGGAATACTGTTCACTATTTATAGGCACAGGACACAGCCTGTGAAGAATTACAATCATGCCCCTCATAAAAGTTTACAACAATGACTCAGACCCCTATGAGCTAAAAGGTCATTCCATCTTTAAGTCGGTACGACCCTTCATCTTCGGATATGTTATAATACAGAAACTTCATGAATGATGCCTTCGGCGTCACGTACAAGCAGCTTCAGCCGAAGCTGTTTCTTTCTGCAGGACCTTCGGCGACGAAGCGTGGTCCCAACAGTAGCCCCTTCACAGTGCTAGATTGTTTTTCGTAACGAGCTTGATCCGTGAAAAAAGTCTCTTAGGCTTCAGGAAGCCGAAGGTCCGAAAAACACCTTCCCTGAGCTCGTTATCGAGAAACGATACAATTTTCGAGCGCGTAGTGATTCCACCATGCGGGTTCACTATTCTGGTTTTTGCGGTCCACCGTTCAGTGGGTGCGAGCGATCGTTTTCTTGGTGTAAAAATCCTGACGATTCACCTTCCTTCCTGCAAGACTATATAAACAGACGGGTAGGTGTGAAGTTACCACAGCATTCATTGCTACTGCACTGTTTTGCTGCCAAAATTTTTAACCATAGCCGAAGCTTGACTTTCGCATTCGAACGAAGCTCTAGTTTGGCGTCTGCTTCGTCAGAAGAAGGGCTTCGGGAAAGAGGTTATTAATTTCTGAGCAATTTTCAAGATACTCAAAATCAAATGGCCAGAGTGCGCTCTACTGCTAGGGCTGAGTGCGAAGGAGACGAAGCCGAAGCTGCGGAAACTGTCCCTATCTCGAAGGCGATGAGGCAAAGTGGATTGGTGACATCGGAGATCACCCCTGCTGCCGAAGCAGAACAAGCAGATATTGAAGAGACTGATTCTGAAGATGATCACACTATTGCAATACCAAGCAAGCCTAGCCACCTGGACTTCGGAAAGTCAACAATCTCCAAGGCTGATTTCCCGAAGATGGTAAAATCGGGCTACTTTAGCGAAGATGAGAAGAAGCTGATTCGCTTCGGAGGAGAGGAAACTACCCCGAAGCTAGAGAAGGATGAAATAGTGATTTTCAAGAGTTTCCTCAAAGCTGGTTTGAGATTTCCTTTGAATAGGATGATTGCCGATGTGCTAAAAAAGTTTGGTATCTATTTTCATCAATTAACTCCTAATGCTATTGTTAGGCTTAGTGTTTATATTTGGGCTCTCCGAAGCCAGGGGTGAAGCCATTTGCCGAAGGTTTCTGCAGGGTACACGAGCTACATTATCAAACTAAGGCCAGAAAAGATGGGTTACATGAAAATTTTGGTTGTTATAGTTTTGCCTATCGGAAGACTACGAAGTTTCCTGTAATCAGCTATCGAAGCAAGTGGCCGGCGGGCTGGAAGTCAGAATGGTTCTACATCAAAGTTGACGATGACAAGGAGAAGCTAGTACAGAGCCCGCTTGAATTGATATTCGGAGAGACCAGACCCCACTGCAATATGACACCAGAAGGTCCAACTCAAATCGCGTTGGTTGAATTCAGGATTATTGCTGAGAACATTGGCACTAGAGATCTTGTGCAGGAATTTCTGTCGTTCAAAATATTTCCAACTATGAAGGAATGGGCTATGTCGAAGCTCAAAAAAGAGAAGAAAGAAGGAGAACTTGTCCGCCTGCCCTACCATTACAAGTTCAAGAAATAGTTTAAAGAACCCTACCAAAAATGGTTCGAAACAATTGAAGTAATGAGTACTGAAATTCTTGGAAATTATTCTAAAAAAAGAAGATCAATTGATGACAGCAGCCTTCGGCGCCCGGCCGAAACGAAGGCTAAATAGAGTGCTTGATGCTATAGGTTTTGAATACCCTGACTATGAGCGGCTAGACAAGGGTGCTGAAGGGCAAAAAAGAAAACGAGTGGCCAGCGTTTTAACTAAAGACGACGAAGATCAACCAGAAAAGAAGAAAGAAAAACTTGAGCCAAAAGCAATTGCTCCAAGAAAGAGAAAAGCTGCGTCTCCGAAGCCTGCATCTCCGAAGCCAGCTTCTCCAGAACCAGAGATATTGGCCCGAGATGAAGAAGTGTCTGTGGCACCTTCTGCTACCGAAGTGGAGGAAATTTTGAAGGTAATGACTGAATCTTTGCCTGTCAAGCTAAGTCCGCTGGCACCAAATCTGACAAAGTTTTTTCAGAAGGACAAATAGACTTCGGCAATAGAAAGTCCTGTGAAGCCGAAAAAACGAAGAATCATTCAAGTGACAGATGTGATCCATGGGACACCGTCACCGACCTTGGTATCAAAAATTGTTGTTGCCAAGACCGCCGAAACCGCCAAAGGTGCCGTAGCCGAAGCCACCAGAGTGGAAACCCCCGAAGCTGAAACCGGCGGAGCCGAAACTGCCGGGGCCGAAGCCGGGGCCACAGAAGATCCGAACCTAGAAGACACACTTGAAGTTATTGATAATATACTCCTAAAAATGGCTGAAGAAGAAGCTGCTGCGGTCGCGGCAAGCGCAGCTACTGAAAAGGAGAAAAAGCAAATTGAAGACGTTTTGGAAGAAGGAGATTTTAAATTTCAAGATTTACTTGGACAAGAATTAACAGATGCTGAAAAAGAAGAGCTTAAAAAATATGCTGTATCCTGTGGATATAAGCCTAGGGCTATGCTATTTGGTGGAGTTAACGAAGGGAAACTGAGATGTCTTCGAAACCGCAGCGAGGCTAAAATTACTAAAACCCTCTCGAAAAGCATTGGCCTGCCGAAGCTAGAAGCGGACCTCTGCCGCTACCAGCGACACCATATCGCTGCAAGCTTGCTTTATGCTAATTTTAAGGTAAAAAATATTATTACCATTTTATTATTATTATTAATTTTTTAGGTTATTTTCTAATGAAGACTGTTTTGACAGAGTATACTATTAAGTAAGGTTCTAAAAATGCAACAAGATCTCGAAGAGGAGAAGAACAAGATTATCATCAAAGATTTGGAAGAAAAAGTTGAAAATTACGAAGCTACTCTGAAAAAGAAGGACTTCGCCATCCAAGATTTTGAAATCATGGCTAAAGAGCACGAATGTGCATTGGAAAAGAAGGACTTTGTTATTCAGTCTATGGAAGGCTCCCTAGCTGAAGTCCAAGCCGAGAATGATAGCTTAAAGAATGAATTGCTTAAACAATCAGAAAAATTTGAGCAGGAAAAGAAACACCTTGAAACAAGCCTTAAAACTGAGATGGACAAAAATTCAAATCTGCAAACATCCTTGAAAGATCTCCAAGAGAAATGCCTAAGCTTTGGCAGCCGATGCGTGCAGCGGCTGAAGGATGTGTTTCATTCTATCGGAGCCAGCTCTGAAAAATTTACACCTTCGGCTGCAAACCTGCCCAGTACATTAGAATATATTGAAGGCGAGGTTGATGCTCTTGACGAAGTTATTGGTGGGCACGCCGACTTCTGCGCCATGGTAGCTTCTCGGGGCACAGCTGTCGCTTTTTTGAAGGCCGGCTGCACGCATGGAAATATTGTAAATAGACCAAACTTCAGCTTATCAGCGTCAAATCTGATAGATATCCCAAGCCTGGCCCGAAGCATTGGAAATAGATTCATGACCCAGATCTGGGTAAATGGGGGGCGAAAAATGGCAGGCGACGAAGCTCGAAGTCATCTTAAGCCGGTAAGAAACTTATATTTGTTACTTTTACCTTCTCCTTGAAATTTGCGCCTTTCTTACTCTGATCTTTGATATACGCAGGATGACGAAGCTGAAGTATGACGAAGCTGAAGTTTTGACGAAATATAGCCTGAAGTTTGATAGTTGCTTCACCATACTTTCCTGCAAAAATTCTGGAGAGACTTTTGTAATATAATTATGGAACAACTCATGTAAATTTGTACATACCTTGTAATATATTTTGTTTCCGTTATCTTTTTCCAATCTGCTTTGCTGTGGACGAAACTCCTCTTTTGAGCCGAAGGCGAAAAACACCTTCCCTTCTTTTCGTACACAACGAAGCATAAATTTTTTTTCCTTCGAAGTCTTTTCTCATTGCCGAAGCACCTGTCTTTTTCGTGTGGTATGATGATGATTCTATAGATGTCTAAATGAATGTTTATGAATGCAAATGACATGATGGGATGTATTGTGCAAATGAATATTGAGACACATGTTCAAAAATCATGATCACAGCCCTTTCATCCCGTTAGGAACGATTCGAATCTTTTTGCCGTTTACTTTTTGGCTTCACCGTTTACTTTTCGGTGTATCAGCGTTGACTTTTCGCTGTAAGCCTCCCTTGGGAGCTTCTTCGCCTTTTACTTTCAGCGGAATTAGCGTTTATTTTTAGCTGTAAGCCTCCCTTAGGAGCTTCTTCGTCTTTTACTTTCGGCGGAATCAGCGTTGACTTTTCGCTGTAAGCTCTGCATTCCCTTAGGAACGACTTTTGAGCTTTTCCCTGTTTTCTTTTCTTTTTCCTTTACATTTACATTTACATTTTTGGGGGATATCATTCTTATAGAATTGAAATAAGGAAAATTACATGTTGTGGCCCCATTAAAAACCTTTCTCCCCCTTTGGAAAGGAAAAGGGTGCCAGAAAAAAGGAATAGAAAAAACTACATCAAGCTAAACATAATATCGCCGAAGCTCATCCGCGTTCCACGATCTAGGGATGTCGTTGCCGTCCATATCCTTTAATCTATAGGAACCGGGTCTTGACGAAGATACTACCAAGAAAGGGCCTTCCCACTTCAGCTGTAGTTTGCCTATTGTGTCTGGGTTGGCCACTCTCCGAAGCACCAAATGTCCTGGCTTAATGTTCTTCAATCGAACCTTTCTGTCACGCCATTTTATTGTTTCGGCTTGGTATTTATTAATGTTTTCCATAGCCTGAAGCCTGATCCCTTCTATAGCATCCTTTTCCACAGAGCAATCAGCTTCATCTTCACCTTCTGCCGAAGCTATTGTTCTTATAGATCCTGCTTTGGCTTCTTCCGGTGTTATTGCTTCGTCACCGAACAATAGTTTAAATGGCGTAAAGCCTGTTGATCTTGACGCTGTTGTGTTATGGCTCCACACCACTTTGATTAATTCTTCTGGCCACTTTCCCCTGGGCTGATTGAAGATTGACTTCATTATTCCTGTCATTATGATCCCATTGGCTCTTTCGACTAGTCCATTTGATTCTGGATGCCGAACTGACGCAAAATGGATCTTTGTGCCAATTTGGTCACAAAACTCTTTGAAAACTTTGGAGTCAAACTACGTTCCATTGTCCACAGTAATAGCCTTCGGCACTCCGAAGCGACAAACAATGTTTTGCCAGAAAAACCTTTGGACGGTGACCGAAGTTATTGCGGCTAAAGGCTTTGCCTCAATCCACTTAGAAAAAGATTCCACTGCCACTACAACATATCTTAAATTTCCTTGTGCTGGTGGTAGCGGACCTAACAAATCAAGGCCCCACCTTTGTAACGGCCAAGTGGGTTGTATTAACTGAGTTAGAGACGAAGGTTGCTTTTGATCTCTTGCACATTTCTGACAACCTTCGCACTTTTGCACTAGTTCCGCTGCATCCGAAGCTGCTTTTATGCCTAGATCCGATATGAGATCCACACAGGCCTGCATGTATTTCCTTCATCAATTCTATACCTTCGGCTCTGGACAAACACTTGAGCAACGGGGAACAGACCCGACGCTTGTATAATTCCCCTTCTATAATAACATATGGTCGAGCTCTTGCTTCTATCCTTCTGTTGTAAGCTTCGTCATCTGAAAGAAAATTACCCTGAAGGAAAGAGATGATTTCAGTTCTCCAATCTTCACTATAGACAGGGGATATGTTGAGGACCGCTCTTTCAAGAAGCTCAACCGAAGGTGCTTTTATTGTTTCAAAAAATACATCCGAAGGTAAAGGCAGGCACTGTGCCGCTGACTTGGCTAATAGATCAGCATATTCATTTTCTCCGCGAGGAATATTTTTGACAGAGAATCCTTCAAAGGAAGCCTCAATCCTTCGGACTGTATCTAGATATTTTTCAAGCTTCGGATCTCTTGCTTTATAGCTCTTGTCAATATGACCAGAAATAACTTGGGAGTCAGTTTTAAGAGTAGCCCTTCTGATTCCCATTGCCTTTAATTTCCGAAGACCCAAGAGCAGAGCTTCGTACTCAGCAATATTATTTGTGCAACTGAAATCAAGTCTTGCCGCATAACAAGTTCTAACTTTGGAAGGTGAAACCAACACAGCAGCTGCTCCTGCTCCGAAGGTTCCCCAAGACCCATCGCAGAACACTGTCCATGCTTCGGCATCTTTATTCATTTCTTCTTCCTGAGCCCCTGGCGTCCAGTCAGCAATGAAGTCTGCCAACGCTTGGGACTGAATCGAAGATCTATGGACATAATCAATACAAAATTCATTGAGCTCTGTAGCCCATTTTCCAATCCTTCCAGTAGCTTCTCGGTTTCTTATAATATCCTTCAAAGGTTGTGAAGAAGGAACAATCATGTTGTAAGCTTGAAAATAATGCCGAAGCTTCCTGGAAGCCATCAAAACAGCATACAATACCTTCTCCAATTCTGTATAATTTTTCTTTGATAAACTAAGAACTTCGGACACAAAGTATATTGGGGCCTGCTTTTTGACTTGGCCTTCAAGCTTCTCCTGAACAAGTGCTGCACTTACCGCTGAGTGCGAAGCTGCCACATATAATAACAAAGGAGCCCCTGGCATTGGTGGAGTTAGTGTTGTTAGATCTATTAAATATTGCTTCAGCTCTTCGAAGGCTTTCTGCTGGACTGGTCCCCATTGAAAAACTTCGGCTGACTTCAGCACTTCGAAAAATGGCAAATTTCTCTCTGCTGATCTGGATATGAATCTGTTGAGAGATGCCAGTCTTCCTGTCAATCTTTGAGCCCCTTTCTTTGTACTTGGTGGTTCCATTCGAAGGATAGCTTTGATTTTGTTTGGATTAGCCTCAATTCCTTTTGTTGAAACTAGGCAACCAAGAAATTTCCCCTTCTTCACTCCGAAGACACATTTTTCTGGATTTAGCTTTAAACCAGCCTGTCTAAAATTAGCGAAGGTCTCCTGTAGATCAGCAATGTGATTATCTTGCTTCGTGCTTTTTACAATGATATCATCAACATAAGTTAGCACATTCCTGCCTATCTGAGAATGGAGAACCTTCGCTGTCATTCTGCTGAAGCTTCCTCCAGCATTCTTAAGCCCCTCAGGCATCCGAAGGTAACAATATGTTCCACTAGGGGTTATGAAGCTGGTCTTCGGTTCATCCTCCTTCTTCATCCAGATTTGATGATAGCCTGAATAACAATCCAGCAGACTCATAAGCTCTGAAGAAGCTGCTGCGTCAACCAAGGAATCTATCCTTGGCAATGGAAACTCGTCCTTCGGACAGGCCTTATTGAGATCAGTAAAATCGATACACATTCTCCATTTACCATTGGCCTTCTTCACCATAACAGTGTTAGCCAACCATTCTGGGTATTTTACCTCTCTAATAACTCCAGCACTGAGGAGTCTTTTCACTTCATTCCGAGCACCTTCGGCCTTGTCATGAGACATCTTCTGAAGTCTCTGCTTTCTGGGTCTGAAAGATGGGTCAACATTGAGCGAATGCTCAATAACATCCCTGTTAACTCCGCAAAGATCATTAGCTGACCAAGCAAAAACATCTTTATTGTTGAACAAAAACCGTATCAAGGTTTTCTCCTGTTCTTCGGACAATTGAGATCCCAATAGCACCTTCTGCTCTGCTATGTCCTCACATAAGAGCATGGGTTTCGGCTGATTAGCCGAAGCAGCTTTTTCCCTTCTGAACTTGTACTGCTCACAAGCTTCAGCTCCATCTATGTTATGGATCGCTTTTGAATCTGTCCAATTTCCTTCGGCCCTTCTGGCAGCTTCCTGACTTCCATGAATAGCGATGGGCCCTTGGTCCGAAGGTATCTTCATGCAAAGGTAAGCTGGATGAAGAATTGCTTCGAAGGCATTGAGAGTACCACGTCCAATGATAGCATTGTAAGGATACTCCATGTCAACAATGTCAAACACAATTTGCTCAGTCCTTGTATTGTTAACAAACCTGAAGGTTATTGGCATGGTGATCTTCCCAAGTGCTACAATTTGTCGTCCTCCGAAGCCACAAAGAGGGTGCGTAGCATCATGGATCTTGTCTTCAGGCTCTTGCATTTGTCTGAAAGCTTTAGCAAATATGATATCAGCTGCGCTGCCTGTATCAACCAAAACATTATGGACCAGAAATCCTTTAATCACACAAGAGATAACCATAGCATCATTGTGTGGGTAATCCTTGAGTTGAAGATCCTATTGGGAGAAGGTAATTGGAATGTGAGACCATCTTGACTTGATGAAGGGTCCTTGCACCCCGACGTGCTGTACCCTCCTCTGTGCTTCCTTCTTCTGCTTCTTGTTGGCTAGCTCTGAGCATGAACCGCCTGTTATCGGGAGTACCAGCTTTGGGGCCGAAGCAGCTCCAGCTTGATCATTGAACGAAACCATCAGCTCAAGAAAGTGGAAGTGTGTTGACCGGAGGTGGCCGTTAATGTTGGGGACTTGTTCTCAAATGCTATGAATTAAGAACAAGGCAACATAAAATGTTAAATATCGATGTCCTTCGTCCGCTGAAGCATTATTTCCCCAAGGATTTAATGAACTTCGGACGAAGGTTACAATGATGGAATTACGAAGGTGCTACCTTCGTAATTAAACTCTTAAAAGTAATACGAGATAACGCAGGATATGAAGTATTAAAGATAAGTAAATTGAAAATAAATGACATCATTTATATATTTTGTAAATCTTAGATGTTTAAACATAATATTTAAATACATTTATACCTCTGCCTTGACAAATGACAATTTTCGAGTGAACTGATTGCAATTACAGAAAAACGTGAACAGTAAAGGAATACTGTTCACTATTTATAGGCACAGGACACAGCCTGTGAAGAATTACAATCATGCCCCTCATAAAAGTTTACAACAATGACTCAGACCCCTATGAGCTAAAAGGTCATTCCATCTTTAAGTCGGTACGACCCTTCATCTTCGGATATGTTATAATACCGAAACTTCATGAATGATGCCTTCGGCGTCACATACAAGCAGCTTCAACCGAAGCTGTTTCTTTCTGCAGGACCTTCGGCGATGAAGCGTGGTCCCAACACTACGCGAAAAGGAGCTTCGGCTCTGCGGCAAGAAAAGGAACCGACTTAAAGGGGAAAAGGCTATCCAGTCCTCATTGGATTGTTCTTAAGTCAATAGTAAACATAAAGGACATGAATGTAATTTTACATAGGCTGCGTCCTGTGCCTATAAATAGATGGACAGTACCCCCGTACTGTTCACGCTGAATTGTATTTGCTCGTGCGTCACGCTTGGACTTTTACCTTCTGTCAAGCCGAAGGTATAAATGTAATTCAATATTGTTTTTGTTTATCCATAATAATATGAAGAAGAGATATTAAATAGTATCATATGATTATCCATGTTATCTCTTATGTTTCATAAGCTTATTCTTTCATTAACATATGTTATGGTGATGAAGGTAAGTCCTTCATGACCTTCATCTGAGGATCATTATACCCTAAGGGAGATAATGCTTCAAAGGATGAAGGGTGTTAACATTTAACATTTTATGTTGCCTTGTTCTTAACTCATAGCATTTGAGAAAAAGTCCCCAACATTGGCGCCCACCTCTGGTGAACTCATTTGACCACCTTCGGCAACCTGTGACCTTCGTCATGCCGCTGAAGAAAGCTTCAGGGCTAGGGGCTGCACTGCAGCCACTAGACGTCAACCAGGATACGCTGCGCGAAGCCTGAACTCAAAAGAGGAAGGCTACAAGTCCAACCCCCCAAGAGGAGGAGCTGGACCAGGAGATAAGGGATCTCGAAGCTATCCATCAGCAGGTCGAAAGGAATAGAGAGAAGATGCTTTGTCTTTCCGATCTTCAGAAGAAGATCGATGAAGCTACTGAAGAAATACGTCATCTTACTCAAGATGACCAGGACCTAAGACCTCCACAGAGAGAGCTTCGTTAGGACAATTCCTACAATGATGATGATTGGTATGATGATTTCCATCATGGATTTTTTTTTGATGATGCTTCTCCTCTATCAGCAGAACTGCAGGCTACGCCATGGCCCTCATCATACAAGCCCCCTCAGCTCCCCATGTATGATGGGCACTCAGATCTGAAGCAGTTCCTGATGAGCTATGAAGCAACTATATCTTTGTATGGGGGCAATACTGTAGTCATGGCGAAGTCCTTCGTCATGGTAGTTCGGAGTGTGGCCCAGACATGGTACTCCTCTCTCCGGCTAGGGACAATCACATCATGGCATAAGCTTAAGGATATGCTGTGTGACGGAACCTCCCAAGTCATTAGGCCCACCTACAGTTGTCCTTGTCCAACGGACCTCAGACAACCCTGTAGATGCCCCTAAATAACTTGACAAGTTCAGTATCTGCTATTCTTACCTTTCCCAAGAGCGTTTTACCCGTCACGCAGACATTACAAGCATCAGAGTTACAAGAATGCGAAAGCGATTACATAAACTTTCCTTTATTTTAAAAGTAAGACAAAGTTTTATATTACAGACCAGGATATAACCTACGAGTGCAAAGTATTAATATTACAGAACCAAGGGAAGCAAAAACCCCTCCCCATAAGTTTTTAAACAAAAATTCTTATGGAGGAACTCTTCCTCCCGCAGCTTTACTCTTGCTTTTCTTCTTTTGGGACCACCTTGGAACAGAAACAACAAAAGTTTGTTGCTTCCTCACCTAAAAACAATAGGGAATAAAACCCTGAGTATGGAATTACTCAGCAAGACTTACCCGACTAAAGAAAAGACTCTCAAGGGTATGCTGGCTTAAGGGAGTCAAGGTAAGGCTATCAATAATCAATGACTCTGTTTGCAGAAATGCTTACTAAAGTGGATCCTTAAAAATCCAATTTTATTTTGTCCGGTGAAGTAAGATTACCTGCAACTAGAGTTCTTTCTACCCTAGTTCAAACACTTGACCTGCACTAGCCAATTTCTTGTCAATCCCTTCATCTTTACTGGAGTTCTACGTATAGGTCAGTGACCAAGTCTTCATAACCGTGAAGGTACGGCGATCCGAATCGATTATACTCAGCTGAGGATCTCCGATCACATGACATATGTAGCACTTAACCCTTGCATATGTCAACCCGCTACCAGGGTTCTTAAGACCAGATCAGGTTCACGTCAACCGAGAGCACAGATACACCACCGTCCAGCCTCTTACCACGGAGGGTACACGCTACTCTCGCCACCGCTCCACGCCCATTGTGTGTTATCTTATTCTGTCCTTAGTCTGCCCGAGGCAAAGCTTACCCATGACGAGGCATGTGACCAGTTAAAGGGTCCTCGGTCATCAAGCTACATCGAGACGGTCCTTAATCGACTCAGATGGAGACACTACACCGAGACTCCTTTCTCGTGCAAGTCACACGCCCGGTCTTAGCTTAATGATTTCAAACCCAAAGTTTGGTACCTGGCAGAGGTACATCTTTTCCGATGTTGAACCCATGATGGATCCACCATCAAGTTTTGTTTTCAAAAACATTCCACCCACTTTTGCCACATCCTCTCTTGTAAAGACAAAACATTTTGTTTTTCTAAAGCAAGGCTAAGCATCAAAAATCTTTTATAAAACGGTGATCAAGGAAGGTAATCAAATTCAAGGAAGGTAATACAGGAATTATTTTAGCAATCAACTCCTATCACCTAATGCATCAAGCAAGTGAAAAAGATCTTTAAATCACAAGGTGGTGGCAAATGCACCGGGGCTTGCCTTCGTTTATAGGTGAGTCAGGCTCGGATCCACAGATGTCAAAGTAAAAACAATTCCCTGCCTGATGTTCCGCAGGTGGTGGTGGTGAAGTCTTCTCCTCTTCTACCTCAACCTCTTCTTCGTTTTCTAGATATAACCATATATATATAAGAATGAATGCCATGTAATGCTCATGAGAGTGCAAAGATAATAAGAATTTATTATCTAAAGTCTTGAATACAATTTTCCTTCACGGAACTCCGAGAACTTAGGGTTTCCGGAGTCAACAGTGAAGTTCAAAGAGCAGGGGGTGGGGGTTTTGGGTTCTAATTATCAAACAAGGTCCAAATCAAATCAAATTCTACCCAAAGCTTCTAAATAATGTTTAGAGTTCAAATAAAAAGTTTGGGCAATTTTGGAATTATTATCTATTTTCTAAAAATCTAGAACCAATGTTTTAAGCTATTTTAAATGCTCCAAAATTCCCTATTTGTCCTAAAAATCATAAAACTATTTTTATTAAATACTATGGAAAATAAGGAATCTAGGAAAATTGGTTTGACATATTTAGGATTTTTCTATAATCTTACAGATTTCCAAAGCTTCATTGAAAAAGAAAATGGAAAAGTTTGAACAGTACTGGGCCAGAAGCAGTCCATGCGGCCCAGCCTGTACAGGAAAACGCGCGCCCGCGCCCGTGCCCGTGTGTTTTGCGAATAAGCCCCCGTGGTTTTGAATATCCCGAACCGAGTCCAAAACACTATTTAAACAGTCGCTGACACTTTACACCGGGGTCCCCCGACTTCTGTTTCTTCACCAGATAAACCCTCGACGTCGAACGATGTTGCGCCGAGCTCCGGCAAGTACGTAGACTGGCTGGATGGGGTAAAGACTGGCGCTCCCAGGAGGCAGACACCGAATCGAACCTTCCCCGAGCATTTCCCCTAACTTAATTTGAAGAATGGCGACCTAATTTGCTCTGGCCACGGCGACCGTAGACCATTCGGACAGAGGAACGTGTTCCCGGTGATGGGTGGCGGTCCAGTTCAATTGAAGGGTTCGAAGAGCTTGAGGAGGGCCTAGGGACGCTAGAACAAGCAACAGAGGGACTTGGACTGACCTGAGTTGAGCTGGCCGTGGCGAGGTCTCTCCTACGGTGTTCTTGCACGGATTTAGGGGAAGCTCAAAATTCACACACCCTGGTGAACGATCGAGGCTAATTCTTAGTGGCTGGATGCTTAACTACCTTACGGAGCTCGCGGCGGGGTCAATTTATACTACGGGAGGGCGGTGGCCGGGAATTTGAGTGGTGACGCGCGACGGTCGGAGGAGGGAAGGTCACTGGCGCGCGTGAATTCATGTTCAACGCCGTGGCAGTCACTCCGGCAATGGACAGAGGACTACAACGGTTCACGACGATCCGGTGGAGGTGCCAGGGTACGTGGCGCCAAGCCGTGCGATGGCTGTCGCCGGCGAGCTTATCTGCCCAGGCCGCAAAGCAAGGGGGTACGACGGTGAGTCACCGGAGTTATCTCTAGGCAAATAGCTATTACCTAGCAGACTTATCGGGTCACCGGTGGTGTAAATCGCAATGGCGGCGGCACGAATCGCGGTGGAGATCGGTCGTCGGCGGCGAGGCTAAAGCTTATCCACCCGGTGCACTGTACCATCGCATTCTTCATCAGTACGCCTGACAGCCAAGGTTTAGGGCTAACTTTCTTTCAAATTTCTATGGCAACTCGTCCAAATCTCTGCAGCAAAATTGTAGATCAATATACCATCTTCATCTTTGTTATAGTATCCCAAGACAAATTCTTACTGGATTAGCCACAATTTGTCTCCAAAGATGATCCAATGCCACTGATCATATAATCTTCAGCTTGTTTTAGTCTGACAGCCCATCTTTGGGCTTACTTATCTCCAATTTCTTCTCAATAACTATGTGTTGGGGACTTGCTCTCAAATACTAAGAGTTAAGAACAAGGCAACATAAAAAGTGTTAAGTGTTAAAGTCCTTCGTCCTTCGAAACATTATTCCCCTTCGGGAAATAATGAGTTTCGGACGAAGGTCACAAGAGACATACCTTCGTAAATATATCAAGTAATGACGAAGGATTCATATAAAGCATGAAATATAATATAAACATCATAGAATCATTTCTATTTTATTAACATGAAGAAATAGAAATGATTTCAAATTACAAATATACCTTCGGCCTTGAGAGAAGGTAAAAGTACAAGCGTGACGCAAAAGCCAATGCCCAGTCAGCGTGAACAGTACGGGAGTACTGTTCATCTATTTATAGACGCGGGACGCAGCCCACGTAAAATTACATCCATGTCCATTACATTCGTTAATGACTTATGGAAATCTGTCAAGGCCCACGTAGTCTTTTCATCTTTAAGTCGGTTCCCCTTTCTGCTATCGCGACGAAGCTTCCCTGCGCACAGCTTCGGCTGTGCATCATCCTTCGTGGAGCTTGGTAATCAGCTCGTCCTTCGTCTGGTCCAGGCTTCGTCCTGACCGTACTTCATGTTCATAATTCTGAGTCCGAAGGTACCTGTTCACATAATCCACTTGGAAAACATTGTCAAATCATGTTTTTGAGGACCTTCGGAGGACGAAGGCCCCCAACAGTAGCCCCTCGCAATATTAATTTGTTAATAATAAATTCAGATTGCGATATGGACGAAGGCCTTGAGCCGAAGGTCCGAAAAAACACCTTCCCTTTGCTAGAATAGCAACATTCACTGACAAGTGGGGTCTTTCAATTTTCAACGCCCTGGGCGTATAAATAAGATCATACCGCAAACTTATTTGGTACACGCTCTTGCCATCTGCTTCGGCCCACTACATTTTTAGCTCTTGTGCACTAAGATTTGCTGATCTTTTTGTTTTTAAAGCTTCGGCCTTGAAAACAGTTTTTTAGCGCTTCCGAAGATGCCTGAAGGTAAGAAGATCGCTGCCGAGACGAAGCTGAGCCTCGACGAAGAGAAGAACTTGGGGTTCCTTATAGTGATGGCGGAAACCAACACAGAGAAAATCACCAAGGAAATTCTTGAAGGTTTGTCCGAAGATACTGATGATAGCGACAGTTTTGATGTAGAAAGTGGTGGGGAAGAATCCGAAGATCGACCATGGCGACCAAGTCACACGGTTTTCGGGAAAACTACTATTAAGCAGAGCCATATTGATAATATGAGGGGGCGGTATTTTCGAGATATATCTATTGTGAGGGCTGACGCTGGAGAAAAGACTTCTCCCACCCCCGAAGAAGATGAAGTTGTAATTTTCCGAAGCTTTCTCAAGGCTGGGCTTCGATTCCCGCTAAGCAACTTTGTTGTTGAGGTACTAAAAACATTTCAAGTCTACCTTCATCAACTTACTCCCGAAGCTATCATAAGAATGGGGATGTTTGTTTGGGCTGCAAGAAGCCAAGGTTTAGAACCAAATGCTAAAAGTTTTTGCAACATTCATGAGTTGTTGTATGAGACGAAGCCCTGGGGAAAAGAACAATATCACAACAATTTTGGGTGTTACAGCTTCGGTGCCCGCTCCGGGTCAAGCCGCCCTGTGCCAACTTTTCGGAAGAGGTGGCCCGGAGCCTGGATGACTGAATGGTTCTATGTAAAGAATGACTTAACAGCGCAAGAAAATGTCAAGAGTATCATTATGCGCCCCATCTGGCAACGCTTCGGACTTCGAAGGCCGAAGGTTGAAATGGATGAAGCGGCCGAGGAATGCCAAAGGGCCTTCGGTGTAATCTGCTCTTTCATTGGGACAAGGGACTTGGTCCAAGAGCACATTGCTTTCAGGGTGTGGCCACTTGCAGAAAAGTGGGAAATGCCGAAGGAGACCATTAAAGATTCCGACGAAGGCGGACTGGTCAGACTGAAATACACATTCAAATATGCAGATAAATTTGTTGAACCTGATGATGACTGGTTGAAAAGCATTGAAACATTAAGTGACGAACTGCTTGGGGCATATTCGAAGGCCGAAAATACTGCGTTATCAGCAGCCTTCGGAGGCCGAAAGAAGAAAAGGCTCAACCGAGTATTCGACGCAGTCGGGTTTGTCTACCCTGACTATCATTATCCGGTACTGGGTCGCAAAAGAAAAATTCCTTCTCCTGCGACAGAAGCTACCACAAGTGCCACTAGTGAGCCAGCGCCGCAAAGGAAAAAGATGAAGGTGCTTACCCACCGAGCGCGCTTTATTGAGCCGGCCATAGTGCCAAAATTTATTGGTGAAGTCTCTTTGGCCTCTGAAGCTACAGAACCAGCTCCAGTGCCGAAGACAGAAGAGAAAACTGAAGCGCTTCTGGTAGAAAAAGCAGAAAAACCGAAGATTGAAGAGCGAAAAATATCGGAAATCTTAAGTCCTTCAGCAACTGTTGAAACAACAAAAAATCAAAAGGGGCCGTCGGTGACCCCGAGAAGAAAAAGAATGGTGAACGTGTTAGATGTTTTGGAGACAATTAAGTCTTCAAGCACAACTCCAAAAGGGACTATTGAAGTTGCTGAAGTGTCTACCGAAGCTGAAGTTGCTGAAGCTTCGAAACAACAACCTGAAGCTGAAGCTGGGCCTTCAGAGCCCACCAAGGAACAATTTTTGGAGACCGAGAAAATATCAGAACCAGCTTTGGTTAAAGAAATTGACACTGCCGCCCCCGAAGCTCCTTCCAGTGCACGCGATTACATCGTGCGACATGCTTCGGGGAAGAAATTATCCGAAGAGGAAACTTACGAAGCTAACTACTATGCTAGAGAGCTAAAGTATCCGAAGGGGGCGATAGTATTCAATGGGACAAATGAAGATGACTTCCTATACTACCTCCCTGATAACAAAGAATTATCCGTCTGCCGGGAGATGGCTAGAAGTATAGGTTTCCCAAAGCTCGAAGCTGGATTGTGCGCTATGACGAAGGAAGATCTCGCAGACAGTCTTGCATACAATAGCTTAAAGGTATGGGAATTAGACGCTTGAAAAAAATTTTATTACGTAATTCTTTCTTTTATTCTTATATAGATTCTTTTTTGTATAGGGTTTAATTCTAAGCAACGCATTAAGAGCACAAAAGAGCGCCGAAGATGAAAGCTACGAAATTGCGTTCAACAATTTACGTTCAGAAGTTATTAAACTGAGAAACGAAGCTCTAGAAAAAGACAAAATTTTGCTTACATTAGTAGACAAAGTAAAAAAGGACGAAGCTGCTGCGCAGATTCAGACCGAAGCTCACAAACGCGAGATTAAAGATCTTCAGAAACAACTGGCCCGGGCGAAAGAAGAGCGCATACTTGAAGAAACAAGACGGGAATGCAGCGACCAATGGGCTGATCATTTGGAGGCAACCGTGGAAGAGCTTTGGTCTTCTAAGAAAAAATGCTACGAAAAATCCATGGAATGCGTGAATAAAATTAAAACCAGCTTCGCCAGCGTGGGCGCCTTTTCCAGCGAAGAGAATTTCTCAAGAGGCAATCCCGAAGGTCCACTGGAATGGATTAGTCACGAAGCAGAGGCCTTCGAGGAGATTCTGAGTAGTCGTGGCGACATCTGCGCTTTTTCGGGCGCCAGGGGAATTGCTTCTGTCTTAGAGAAGAAGGGTTGCGGGCATGTAAAATCTTTAGCTCAGTCCGAAGCTGCCTTATCCTCCGAAGACATCAAAGACCCCTCGGCCGAAGCAAGCGTGGTTGGTGGCAAATTCTTTACTGATATCTGGAACGACGGCGGCCGAGGAATGGCGCAAGAAATCATTCAAAGGAGTGAAAAAGGCATCCATAATGCTAGAAAAGTGACAGAAGCTGCCGAAGGGCAAATAGGTATTAATTAGTCGTTCTTATTGTGTTGTAATTTTTATTTCAAACTTTATTCGCGATTTGTAATAGTAATGAAGAAATGTACTCTTCCCTCAGAACCTGCTGGATCGACTGCCGACCCTCACACAAAAGGAGATGACGAGATTAAACGAATGGCCGAAGCTATCATGGATAAAGTTGTTGATCAACTTCTAAATGAGGCCGCCGAAGCAGTATTAAGAGAAGACTAAATGTTATTAGAAAAAACATTGGAAGTGTGATCTTTGTAATATTTTGTACATTTGAATGTAATATACAAGTCTCTTTTCATTATTCAATTCTTTACGATGCATGAAATTCTACATACATACCATTTTTGAGCCTTCGGCGAAAAAACACCTTCCCTTCTTTTCATGCTTCGTGAAGAAAACATTCTCCGTTAAAACTGTTCTGATAAATCACATCCATGCTTCGTGTAAACATTCTCCGAAGCTATTTTCCGAAGATTATCATTGTATTCCCTCGTGACTTTACACAATTTGCTCTTTCTCAAAGCATCCTTTCGAAGGTCGATACTGTGTCCCCTTCTTTTTGCCATGTGCAGTATGATGTATGATGCTTATGCTATGCAAAATGATGTGATGATGTTATGTTATGCAAATGACATTTGTTCCGAAGATATACACAAAATATATTTGTAAGCTCTGCATTCCCTTAGGAACGTCTTTGGAGCTTCTTCGCCTTTTACTTAGGCGGTATAAGCTCTGCATTCCCTTAGGAACGTCTTTGGAGCTTCTTCGCCTTTTACTTAGGCGGTATAAGCTCTGCATTCCCTTAGGAACGTCTTTGGAGCTTCTTCGCCTTTTACTTAGGCGGTATCAGCGTTGACTTTTCGCTGTATGCTCTGCATTCCCTTAGGAACGTCTTTGGAGCAAAAAACTTACACTACGCTCCCTTTGGAACGGCTTTCTGTAACTTCGGCAACTTACTCTGCGTTCCTTAGAACGACTTTTTGTTGCTTCGAAGGATTTTTAATAATTCGAAGGTCCTCCTTGTTACCACAAATATTTAAGCTTCAGCAACTTAAGCCTGTGGAGAAGATAGATTTTCCTCATAACCAACCTCGAAACTATTATATGAAAACTGAAATGTTCTTTATTACACAGAAAATAGAACTTAAACGGAAAAGACTGTTATCAAAGTAGGATATCTGTCAATAAATGTGCTTCGATTCTGGCACAGTACTATTGACTGTGCGAGCTTCAGATTGCTCTCTGAGATCCCTTTGGTGCGGAACATATTGGCTCCCTTCTGGCTGTTGGCCTTGTTGCAGCGGAGGTGGAGGCGGGGGCTGTTGCCATGAAGCTTGAGGTTGACTCGCCGAAGCTACGGAAACTGCAGGGTGGTTGCCCACATATTCCGGGATGTAAGGCTGATGGTACGAAGCAGTATGCATGACCTGCTTCGGCTGTCCTTGTTGCGCTGCAGCTTCTGCTAGCTCCTTTTGTTTCTGGATGGTGACATGGCACATCCTGGAGGTATGGCCCTTGTTCTCACCGCAGAATAAGCAAAATGTCCTCCTTGGTTGATCTCCAAATCTCCCGCCGAAGCCCCTGGCGCCTCTGCCTCTTGGAGCTGGTGGCCGAAAGAAAGTTTGCTGTTGCCCCGAAGCCTGTGAGGAGCACTGCGGCCTGTTCTGCTGACTCCCCTTATCATCATTTTGAGTGTTGTGGATGGACCTGACATGCCTCGGATAGAATCTTCCCCCGAAGCCCCTCGTCATCTCAGAAAATCTGAAGGCCTCCTCCCTTCTTTGGCGAAAGTCATTATCAGCACGAATGTACTCGTCCATCTTTTGGAGCAGCTTCTCCAGAGTCTGAGGAGGCTTCCTAGCAAAGTATTGGGCTGCAGGTCCAGGACGAAGCCCCTTGATCATGGCTTCGATGACAATTTCATTAGGCACCGTTGGTGCCTGTGCCCTCAAACGCAAGAACCTTCTGACATACGCCTGAAGGTATTCCTCATGATCCTGAGTGCACTGGAACAAGGCTTGAGCAGTAACCGGCTTCGTCTGAAATCCTTGAAAGCTAGTTAACAACATATCCTTCAGCTTCTGCCATGAGGTAATAGTTCCTGGTCGAAGGGAAGAATACCAGGTCTGAGCAACACTCCTGACGGCCATGACGAAGGACTTTGCCATGACTGCAGCATTGCCCCCATACGAAGACACTGTTGCTTCGTAGCTCATCAAGAACTGCTTCGGGTCTGAGTGGCCGTCAAACATAGGAAGCTGGGGTGGCTTATAGGATGAAGGCCAGGGTGTAGCCTGCAGCTCAGCGGACAGAGGAGAGGCATCATCGAAAACAAAATTTCCATGATGGAAATTTTCATACCAGTCATCTTCGTTGAAGAAGCCCTCCTGACGAAGGTCTTTTTGTTGAGGCCTTCGGTCTTGCTCATCGTGGGTAAGATGACGGACTTCTTCAGCAGCTTCGTCTATCTGCCTTTGCAGCTCAGCTAGCCTGGCCATCTTCTCTTTCTTCCTCTGCACCTGTTGATGAAGTATCTCCATATCCCTAATTTCTTGGTCTAGTTCATCCTCCTGAAGCGTCGGGCTGACGGCCTTCCTCTTCTGGGTTCGGGCCTCCCGAAGAGAGACGGTCTCCTGGTTGTGGTCCAGCGGTTGCAATGCTGCAGCCCCAGTCGCTGAAGCTTTCTTCGGCGCCATGGCAAAGGTCTATAGCTTCCGAAGGTGTTCAAAAAGCTCGAAGTGGAAGTGAGTTCACCGGAGGTGGGCGCCAATGTTGGGGACTTGCTCTCAAATACTAAGAGTTAAGAACAAGGCAACATAAAAAGTGTTAAGTGTTAAAGTCCTTCGTCCTTCGAAACATTATTCCCCTTCGGGAAATAATGAGTTTCGGACGAAGGTCACAAGAGACATACCTTCGTAAATATAACAAGTAATGACGAAGGATTCATATAAAGCACGAAATATAATATAAACATCATAGAATCATTTCTATTTTATTAACATGAAGAAATAGAAATGATTTCAAATTACAAATATACCTTCGGCCTTGAGAGAAGGTAAAAGTACAAGCGTGACGCAAAAGCCAATGCCCAGTCAGCGTGAACAGTACGGGAGTACTGTTCATCTATTTATAGACGCGGGACGCAGCCCACGTAAAATTACATCCATGTCCATTACATTCGTTAATGACTTATGGAAATCTGTCAAGGCCCACGTAGTCTTTTCATCTTTAAGTCGGTTCCCCTTTCTGCTATCGCGACGAAGCTTCCCTGCGCACAGCTTCGGCTGTGCATCATCCTTCGTGGAGCTTGGTAATCAGCTCGTCCTTCGTCTGGTCCAGGCTTCGTCCTGACCGTACTTCATGTTCATAATTCTGAGTCCGAAGGTACCTGTTCACATAATCCACTTGGAAAACATTGTCAAATCATGTTTTTGAGGACCTTCGGAGGACGAAGGCCCCCAACACTATGCTTACACTCTTAAGCAAAGTTGTTCTCCTTTGATAGGTCTATAATATTTATGTGGTGACCTAGGGCAAATTCTCACTAATTTGAAAGATACAAGGGCTCAAAGTTGAATCAATTACACTAAAATTCAGACTTCTTCAAAAGGGTCAAGTGTGGCTCTTTTGCACTTAAGTCCAAATCTCAAGTTTTGGATTGCAAACCCTCATGATTGGGAACCATATGACATAAGATACTTTGACATTATGGTTTTTGCACTTTAGTCCAAAAGTGGACTAATTTTTACACTTAACCCCCCTAGGGTTTGGATTTAGGGTTTTCCAGAGTTCCAATTAGGGTTTCTGGTACCTCAGGGTGTAAATGCAACTTAGACCCATCCTTAGTAATATTTTATGATTATTTCACTTAATCTTTGGGGTTTTCTCTATTTGGCTCCTATTTTACCCCTCAGATCCCTATTTAAGGTTAAGCACCCTACACTAGGGTCTTATTTGAAAAATGCCATAACCATACAACTTGCTTGAAATGTTTACCTAGTGAGTGCATTCTAAGTGTGTCAAACATATGCAATGCCAATGCTTATGATGTCATGCTCAAGTTTTAGTAACAGTAACACCAGGGGTGTTACATGCTGGTCACCAGTTTTCAAGGGTTTCAGACGAAGCCAGTCACTGCTCAGGCCTTGTTCCAGTGCACTCAAGACCATGAAGAGTACCTTCAGGCATATGTCTGAAGGTTCCTGCGCCTGAGAGCACAAGTGCCTACAATGCCCGATGAAATCATCATTGAAGCCATGATAAAAGGTCTTCAGCCAGGGCCTATGGCTCAATACTTCGCCAAGAAGCCCCCCCAAACTCTAGAGAAGCTGCTTCAGAAAATGGATGAGTACATCCGGGCTGACAATGACTTCCGCTAAAGAAGGGAGAAAGCTTACAGATTCTCTGAGATGACTAGGGGCTTCGGAGGAAGAATCCACCCTAGGCATGTCAGATCAATCCACAGCTCTGGTCAGAATGATGACAAAGGAAGCCAGCTTTAGAGGCCACAATCTTCGGGACAGCAGCAAAGCTCCTTCAGGCTACCAGCTCCAAGGGGCAGAGGCGGCAGGGGCTTCGGAGGCAGATATGGGGATCAACCTAGAAAAATTTATTGTTTATTCTGTGGTGAGAACAAGGGCCATACTACAAGAACATGCCAAATCACCATTCTGAAGCAAAAGGAGATTGCCAAAGCAGAAGCTTGGTAGAATCAGCCGAAGCAGGTCTTATACACTGCTTCGTGCCACTCTCCTTACATACCAGAATACATGGGCAATCAACCTGCAGCCTCTGTCGCTTCGGCAAGCCATTCACAGTCTTCTTGGCCTCAGCTTCCACCACCACCTCCACTACAACCTACTTATTCCCGAAGTCAGCAGCTAGAAGGGTGCCAACAACAACAACGTGACTTCAGGGAGGAGTCCGAAGCTCGTACAGTCAACAGTACTGTACCAGAATCAAAGCACATATACTAACTAATATCCTGTTTCCTAAATACTTCTATCTTCTAGCTTATTTTTACTTTTTTGAATAAGGAATAAGCAAGGAAAACTTAAAGTTAATTTCTTGTAATGATTTTGTTTCTATCAGAATGAAATATATCTTTCTTCACAGATTTACGAAGCTACAAAAGTCGTTCCCAAGGGAACGCAGAGCCAAAATTGATGAAGCTACAAAAGTCGTTCCTAAGAGAGTGTAGAGTAAGTTTTGTGCTCAAAAGTCGTTCCTAAGGGAATGCAGAGCCAAAATTGCCGAAGCTAAAAAAGTCGTTCCTAAGGGAACGTAGTGTAAGTTTTCTGCTCAAAAGTCATTCCAAAGGGAATGTAGAGCCAAATACCGCCGAAATAGAAGGGGAAGAAGTTCAAAAGACGTTCCTAAGGGGATGCATGACTTATACCGCCGAAATAGAAGGCCAAGAAGTTCAAAAGACATTCCTAAGGGGATGCGGAACTTATATCACTGAAATAGAAGGTGAAGAAGCTCAAAAGACGTTCCTAAGGGGATGCAGAGCTTGTGTGTTCCAGTGTGTGTGTGGCTGTATATCTTCGGCATCCTCATCATTTTGCATCATATCATCACATCATTTCTCATAGCATTACATCATACATCATATTGCATTACCGACACAAGAATTGAATACGAAGCCAATCTTCAGCAAATGCTTCGTCAAATTGAAAATGTGCTAAGGCACGAAGTAAGATTCGAGAAATACAGTTTCAAGAGCCTTGTCATAAGAAGGGATCTTTTTCTTTATGAAGCATGAAAAGAAGGGAAGGTGTTTTTTTCGCCGAAGGCTCAAAAATGGTATGTGCGTAAATTTCATGCATCACAAAGAAATAAATTACAATAATTTACATATTTGTTTCAATACTACATGCTTCAGACATTACATAGTTCTGTTACCAAAGAGATCCAATCTTCCTTCAATTGTTTTACACATCAGGCTTCTCAAAATGATTATTACAATAAAATCTATTCCTCTTTAAGGACTTTTTCGGCAATTTCATTCAGTAATTTGTTGACGACTTCGTCAACGATGGATTCAGTCGTGCTTATAATATCCAATGATTTCTTCATCTCTGGATTAGCTAGGGGATCATATGGCTCCGGTGGCGGGGACAGTTCAGCTGTAATAGGTAAACACATAAGTTCGAAGCCTTAAAGAAAAGTAATGAAGCTAGATAATCAAGATATAATACCTATATGCCTTTCGCATTTTGCAGCTTCTTCAGCTCGCTTTGCTTCTGCCCGGGCGTCGTAGGTGTCTTTTTCACTCTTTTTTATAATTTCGTAGGCCATCTCTCGGCCACCATTCACCCAGATATCATTGTAGAATTTTCCACCCATCAAGGTTGCTTCAGCTAAAGGATCCTTCATATCATCCACGGAAAAGGCGGCTTTGGCACGGGCTATGGATTTAATATGATCATATTCGGCCTTCTCCAAGATGGATGAAATCCCCCGCGATCACTCAAAATTTCTTTGAAGGTTTCCGCTTCTCCACTTAATCATTCAATAACTCCTTTGGGGTCGCCTCACCCGAAGTTTTCTTCGGCAGAGTACGCACCCACTTTGGCAAAGCTAGTCTTTAATTTCTTCACGCAATCCAAGGATTTCTCGAAGCACCTTTCCTTGGATTGGCAAAGTTCTTCAACATTTTTCTTTAGATAATTTTTCCAGTACTCACTGATCTCTCGGTCGGCCTGTGCGAGTGCACAATTTCCTTTAGCTTCGGCCAGCTGTTTGCGAAGATCTTCAATTTCTGCTTTCTGGGCTTCGGCCTGAGCTTTATAGTTAGTTTCGTCCTCCTTTACTTTATTTACCAAAGAAATCAAAATTTTATCCTTTTCTAAACCTTCGTTTTTTAGTTCAATCACTTTTAAACGAAGGTTATTAAGGGCCATTGTATAGCCTTCGTCTTCAATATTTTTCTGTGTCCTAAGGGCATTACTAAGAATTAAGCCCTGCAAGAAGAGTTAAGAATTGAGTATGACAAATAAAATAAAACATTCTCAAATTCAAAGTTTCTAGCTTCGGGAATCCAATGCTTCTACCTATCTCCCGTCAAACGGATATTTCTTTGTTGTCCGGGAGACAGTACAGGAAATCATCTTCATTAGTGCCGTTAAAAACTAAGGCTCCTTTTCGATATTTCAGTTTTTGAGCATAATGCCTTGCTTCCACGATCTCATCTTTGGACAATTTCTTCCCCGAAGCATGTCGAATGATGAAGTCAGTAGTTTCGATTGGGGCTTCGGGAGCAGGAGTTTCAGGTGCAATATTTCTTGCTGTTTTTTTCTCAGGCACGGCAAGCTTCCCTGCGACGAGAGCTGAGGGCCTAGCTTCGGCTTCAGCCTGAGCTTGCAGAGCTTGCGTAGCTTCGGTTTCTGCTTGCCCGATTTCAGCTTCGGCTTGCATTTTGGCACCTTCAGCAATTTTCTTTGTAGGAGCAGGGCTCAAGGCCTTTGTAGTCTCCAGCACAGCATCTAGTATGTTGGCCATTATCCTCCTCTTAGGAGTTGCGGCAGAAGCGTTTTGCACCTTCGGTAGTTCTGCCTCTACTGGTGGGCTCAGGATTTCTAGCTTTTTTACTACTTTCTCCACCTGTGGCTCTTCGGCTTTACCATCTTTTGCTTTGGCTAGCCCGACTATAGGCACCTTCGACATTACAGTCAGCTATTCAATGCTCTGCACAATCGAAGCCAATAGAATCGAATACCCTGTTCTTCTCTTGCCCTCGCGGCGGGTAGCGGTAATCAGGGTATACGAAGCCAATAGAATCGAATACCCTGTTTAATCTTTTCTTACCCCAACCTCCAAAGGCTGCGGACAGAGCATTATCTTTGGCTTTGGAGTATGCTCCAAGAAGATCATCACTGGTAGCTTCTATACACTTCAGCCAGTCATCATTTGGCTCATCAAACTTCTCCCTAAATCTGAAGGTATACTTCAGTCGGACTAGACCACCTTCACTGGAGTCAGCGGTGGTCTCCTTTGGCATATCCCAATTCTCCACAAGTGGCCATACCCTGAAGGCTATATGCTCTTGAATCAAATCCCTTGTGCCAATGAAGGCGCAAACAGTGCTAAAAGCCCTCTGGCATGCTTCAACAGCGTCATCAATTTCCACCTTCGGCCTTCGGAGGCTGAAGCGAGACCAGATGGGGTGCTGAATGATTCCCTTGATGTCTTCCCTTGCCTTTAAATCATTCTTAACGTAAAACCACTCCTCCATCCAGGCTCCGGGCCACCTTTTACGGAATGTTGGCACTAGGTGGCTCGCATTAGGGCGAGCAATAAATCCATAACAATCAAAGTTGTTATGGTATTGTTCCTTACCAGTAGCCTTCGTCTCATATCAGAGCTCGCGCATACTACAGAAGCACTTCGTGCTTGGCTCTAGCCCTTGACTCCTTACAGCTCAGACAAAAATCCCCATCCTTATTATAGCTTCGGGGGTGATCTGATGAAGGAAGATCTGGTATATCTTCAGCACTTCAACCACAAACTTGCTCAAAGGGAACCGAAGACCAGCCTTAAAAAAGCTTCGGTAGATAACAACTTCATTTTCCTCAGGGGCAGGGGCAGTGTTGTCTTCGCCAGCTCTCACGATAGACATATCACGAAAGTACCTCCCTCTCATGTTGTCAAGATGACTCTGTTTAATAGTTGATTTTCCAAAGATAGTATGGCTTGGTCGCCAGGGCCGGTCTTCAGAATCTTTGTCTCCACTCTCCACATCATAACTATCACTATCATCAATATCTTCAGACAAACCTTCTAGAATCTCTTTAGTAATCTTCTCTGTGTTTGTTTTTGACATTGACTCAACAAACCCGGTGATAAAAGGATCCATGGTCTTCTTTTCTTCAAACAACTTCGTTTCCTTAGTTACCTTCGTTTCTGCAGTCATTTTCTTTTCCTCAGTCATCTTCTCCCCAGACATGGTGAAAGCACGTTCTTAAACCGAAGCTCGAAAACGCTTGAATATTAGGCCAGAGCTAATGAGCAAGAGCTAAAAAGTTTGAGACAATGATGCAAATGGTGGGAACGGCGTATCAAGTGCCGCCGCTGTCGTTTATATTTATACGCCCATTGCGTTGCAATTTGGTGGGCCCCATCTGTCATTGGCTGTTGCTATTCTAGCAAAGGGAAGGTGTTTTTTTGGACCTTCGGCTTAAGGCCTTCGTTCATGTCGCATTCTGAATTCATTGTTATAACAAATTAATACTGTGAGGGGCTACTGTTGGGGGCCTTCGTCTTCCGAAGGTCATCAAAAACATGATTTAACAATGTTTCCCAAGTGCAATGTATGTACAGGTACCTTCGGACTCGGAATGAAACTATACACAATATGGAAGGCTTGGTTGAGACGAAGGTTGATGCTGCTTCGAAGCTACATGAAAAGGAGCTTCGGCTCTGCGGCAAGAAAAAGGAACCAACTTAAAGGGGAAAAGGCTATCCAATTCTCGTTGGATTGTCCTTAAGTCAATAGTAAACATAAAGAACATGAATGTAATTTTACACAGGCTGCGTCCTGTGCCTATAAATAGATGAATAGTACCCCCGTACTGTTCACGCTGACTTGTATTTGCTCCTGCGTCACGCTTGGACTTTTACCTTCTTTCAAGCCGAAGGTATAAATATAATTCAATATTGTTTTTGTTTATCCATAATAATATGAAGAAGAGATAGTAAATAGTATGATATGATTATCCATGTTATCTCTTATGTTTCATAAGCTTATTCTTTCATTAACATATGTTATGGTGATGAAGGTAAGTCCTTCATGACCTTCATCTGAGGATCATTATACCCTGAGGGAGATAATGCTTCGAAGGACGAAGGGTGTTAACATTTAACATTTTATGTTGCCTTGTTCTTAACTCATAGCATTTGAGAACAAGTCCCCAACACTTATTTACTTATTTACTTACTCCTATGGCTGTAGCTATGCCGCCTTGTAGGGCTCGTGGCAGCCCGCAAGTTCTTAGTGGGGATTCTATGAGTCCGGCGGCAATGTTAGCCGCGATGCAGGCCATGAAACAGGAGTTGGCCATTCTGAGGCAAAATATTCTGGTTGCCCCTACGAGTGCTGCTCAGGGTGCTGGAGGTGGAGGAGTGCCCGGGGGCGCTGTCCCTGCAGGTGCTGCTCCAGGTGGTGGGGCTGAGGTGCCCCTTCCCGTCAGTAGTCTTTCTCTGATGCAGTGGATGGGCATGAAGTTGACAATTTTGATGGCAGTGGTACTCCGGTCGAGACGACGGATTGGCTAACTTATGTGGAGGATAAGATGAACGTCTTTGAGATTGTGTATGGTGATCGTGTTCGCTTTGGCACACAGCTGTTGAAGGGAGAGGCTCAAATTTGGTGGAGAGGCGTGTAGGAAGCTCACTCCTCTTCACCAGGAGTCCTGTCCTAGGATGTTTTCATCAGGCAGTTTGAGAGGTGGTTCTACCCGGTCACCTTCCTGGAGAAAATGAAGATTGATTTGCAGTCCTACAAGCAAGAGAAGAAGTCCGTCACAGAGTATGAAGTGGGCTTTAACAAGATGGTCCGCTTTGTTCCTCATGTGGCTTACAATGAGATGGAGAAGGCGAGCCAGTTCCGTTAGGGCCTAAAACCCTCTATCAGGCATGCTCTGGGAGCCTTTCCGTTGGTGGATTTCCGTACTACAGTCGAGTAGGTATTGGGTGTGGAGATGCAACACTAGTACACCATGGAGTCACAGAAGTCTTCAGGTGTTGATCAGCCTCGTGGCCAGGACACGAGGAGGAGCAACACTGGGGGTCCATCCCACAAGAGGGGCAAGTCTTAGCACCAGCGCCACCACCCCTACCGTGGCAAATCCTCTGAATCGGGTACTTCGGGAGGAAGTACTCAGAGGTATCGGGCTGTTCCTAATCCTGGGTTGGGGCTGGTGTGTTTCTGTTATGGTGATGTGCATCACCGTGCCGAGTGTCAGTGGAGTGGCAGGTGCTCTATCTGTAGCCAAGACCACAAGGATGTGGTGTGTAGGAGGAATCCCAATGGGAAGCTCAGATGGGAGCCAGTGACTTCCTCCTCTTCTCAGGGCACTGTCAACATGATGTCAAGCGCTGAGCAGCAATTTTTAGTACCACTTCCTCCACAGCAGTTCTATGTGCCTAGGACTCCTCAGTTCGTGCCTATGCAGGGTTATCCTCAGTATTTGGCCACACATACTCCTACACCGACTACTCCTATACCACCTCAGTTTGGAGCTCCGCGTCTGCCTCATCCATTGACTTAGTGGGGTTCTTCTGTTAACTTCACTCTAGGAGCTTCCTCTTCTGCGGGTATTTCCGGAGCATATGCGCTACCCTCTGCGGATGGCAGAGAGCAGGGAGACGTGGTACGATTTCAGTTGATTCGTTTGTGGCCCATGCTCTTTTTGACTCTGGCGCTAGTTATTCGTTTGTTTTGGAGAATTTTGTGTCGCGGGCTGGTCTTTCAGTGCAGAGGTTGGGTCACCCAATTATGGTTAGTTCTGCTAATGGCTCCATTAGTAGTTGTTCAGTTTGTCAGGGTTGTACCATCATTCTTGCCGATGAGGTCTTTTAAGCTAATCTTGTTGTGATTTCCCTGGGGGGCATTTGATGTTATCTTGGGTATGGATTGGTTATCTCAGTATCGCGCAGTTATATCCTGTTTTTGGAAGACAGTGTTATTGCAGGCGCCGTCGGGTAGGGATGTGGTATTCTTGGGAAGTTCTCCAAAGTTCACATTATCCTTGTTGTCGCAATTGCTTCCGGATCGTCAGTCAAGGAAGTCGGGAATCTTTTTCTCCATGGTGGTGGAGAGTGAGGCTGCCTTGTGGGTGCAAGACATCTGTGTGGTGTGTGACTTTGCCGACGTATTTCCAGCAGAGCTTCCAAGCATTCCACCGGAGTGCGATGCAGCTTTTGAAATCAAACTGATTTCGGGTATGCAGCCTATTCATAAGGCCCCGTATCGGATGGCTCCAAAAAAGCAGGTTGAATTGAAGCAACAATTGGATGATCTGCTCGCTAAGGGTTTCATTAGGCCTAGCAGGTCGCCATGGGCTTCCCCAGTATTGTTTGTTGAGAAGAAGGATAAAAGCAAGAGGTTATGTGTGGATTATCGTGCTTTGAATCAAGTGACAATCAAGAATAAATATCTGCTACCCCGTATTGAGGTTCTCTTTGAACAGTTGAGGGGTGCCCAGGTGTTCTCCAAAATTGATTTGAACTCTGGTTATCATCAATTGAGGATTCGTGAGGAGGATATTGAGAAGACATCCTTTTGCACCAGGTATGGGCATTATGAGTTCATAGTCATGTCTTTTGGCTTAACTAATGACCCTGCTGCTTTTATGGAAGCAATGATTAGGATGTTACATGATTTCTTGGATGACTTTGTGGTCGTGTTCCTAGATGATATTTTGATTTATTCAAAGACCGAGGAAGAGCATGAGCGACATCTCCATCTCGTTCTGAGTGCTCTTAGGAAGAATCATGTTTTATGGCAAATTGAAGAAGTGCGCCTTTTGGCTATCCGAAGTGGCTTTCCTAGGTCATGTGATTAATCAGCAGGGCATTGCGGTTGATCCCAAGAATGTCGTGGCTGTGGTGGAGTGGAAGAGACCCTCTAGTGTCTCTGAAATCCGAAGTTTCTTGGGGCTTGCCGGATATTATCGATGCTTCATACCAAATTTTTTTCAGCATTGCTAAGCCTTTGACTAGACTCTTGGAGAAGGGTGTTCTTTTCGTCTGGTCCAGCGATTGTGAGGTCAGTTATCAGACATTGAAGAACAAGTTGGTGAACGACCCTATCCTAGCTTTGCTTGAGAGTGGTAAGCGTTTCACAATTTATATGGATGCTTCTCGAATTGGTCTTGGCTGTGTGTTGATGCAGGAAGGCAGAGTGATTGCTTATGGCTCAAGGCAGTTGAGGAAGCATGAGGGGAATTATCCAACTCATGATCTCGAATTGGCCGAGATGGTCTTTGCTCTGAAATCATGGAGGCATTATCTTTATGGCGAGACTTGCGACATCTACACCGATCATAAAAGTCTCAAGTATATTTTCACTCAGAAGGAGCTGAATTTGAGGCAGCGTCGGTGGCTCGAATTGATTAAAGATTATGATTTGTCCATTCATTATCACCTGGGGAAGGCAAATGTGGTGGCTGATGCCCTTAGTAGGTCCGAGGTTCCAAAAGTGGCCTTGCCTTTGATAGCAGATCTAGACCGTATGGGGGTCGCTTTGTGCTATGTCGGCACCGCTAGAGAGGAGACGTGGATGCTTATTCAATCCTCCTTCCTGGAGAGAGTTCGTGCGGCTCAGCAGTAGGATCGTTTATTGCAGGAAGCTCGAAAGAGGGTTGGCAATGGTAAACCTCGGGAGTTCACCATTGATGAGAATGATTTGGTTCGTTTCAGGGGCTGCCTTTGTGTGCCTCAGAAATTAGAGGTGAAGATGGATATCTTGAGAGAAGCTCATAAAATGCCTTACACCCTTCACCCTGGTGAAACTAAAATGTAAAGAGATTTGAAGCAAAACTTCAGGTGGAAGCGGATGAAGGTTGACGTTTCTAAGTATGTGGTCGCCTATGAAGTATGCCAGTGCGTGAAGGCTGAGCATAAGAGGCCTGCAGGTTTGTTGTAGCCATTGGAAATTCCAGAGTGGAAGTGGGAGCATATCACCATGGATTTTGTGGTGGGCTTACCTCGTTCTCCTCGGGGCAGGGATGCTATATGGGTGGTAGTGGATCGCTTGACTAAGTCTGCACACTTTATTCCCATGAAGACCACAAATTCGGCTTTAGAATTGGTTCCCTTGTATATGAAGGAAGTAGTCAGGCTTCATGGAGTGCCTAAGTCCATTGTTTTTGATCGAGACTCCAAATTTGTATCAAAATTCTAGGAGAGTCTTCACAGTGCATTAGGTACCAAGCTCTCGCTTAGTGTCGCTTTTCACCCTCAAACTGATGGTCAGTCAGAGCGAACTATCCAAACCTTGGAAGACATGTTGCGTTCTTGTGTTCTGTCTTGGAAGGGTAGCTGGGAGGATCATCCCGCGTTGGCCGAGTTTGCTTATAACAATAGTGTCGGGTACCATAATTAGGGGTACCCCAACTCTCCTAATCACGGCTGGTAAACACCCTCTAACCAACTGACGTGCGCGGTTCAAGTCAAGGCTTCGTCTACCCAAGGGACGCGACCTCGCCCAAACCCAGCCTTGGGCTGGAGCAGTAGTACCAGACGAGTTCACGCCTCGCCCGAGGGCCTCCTTAGGCAGCGGGCACCTCCTCGGCTCTCCCGAAGCCCGGCTCGGGCAGGCTTCGTTGTGAAGCAACCTTGGCCAGACCGCCTCACCAACCGACCGCTTCGCAGGCGCATTCAATGCAGGGGACGCCTGACGCCGTATCCTGACACATGCGCCTCAGTCGGCCAGGTCGAAGTGACCGCAGTCACTTAGCCCCTCTCTTTTACTGTCCGATATGATGGGAAAACAGCGCCACCCGCCCTGCTCCGACTGTCGTGCCAACCACCCAGGCGAAGCTGACAACAAGTCACAATCAACCATCGAGTTCGGTCTCGGGCGCAACAGGAAGCTCCGCCTCGCCCGACCTCAGACTCCGGCCTCGGGAGGAGGTCTCCGCCTCGCCCGACCCCCGGACTCGGCCTTGACCTCGGTCTCGGGAGGAATCGCGTCCTCGCCCGACCCCGGCCTCGGCCTCAAGAGAAGTCTCCGCCTCACCCGACCTTGGGCTCGGACCGACCGCGCCAATAGGGGATACATCATTACCCTATCCCTAGCCAGCTCAGGCTACAAGGAACAAGACCGACGTCCCATCTGGCTTACCCCGGCGACGGGTAATGATGGTGCCCCGCGTGCGACCATGACGCCGGTGGCTCTTAGCCCCTTACGGCAGCAAAGAGACGTCAGCAGGATCCTTGCCGCACTGCCAGCTGTGCTCCTACAGGGCTCAGGCGCTTCTCCGACGGCCACGCTATCACGTGTACAGGGCTCAGGCTCTCCCCCGACAGCCACGTTGGCATGTACACAGGGCTTAGGCATTTCTCTGCCGGACACGTTAGCGCATAGCTACACCCCCCATTGTACGACTGGACCCTCTCCTTGCATCTATAAAAGGGAGGTCCAGGACCATCCTGGAGGGGGGTTCACGCCGGGGAAGGAGCGAACGAACAGGCTCCCTCTCTCTCTTTCCCTCCCTCTCGCGACGTGCTTGTAACCCCTACTATGAGCGGCACCCCTTGTGCAAGATAAAACAAGGCTTGCCCCACCTCTTGTGTTCCATCCCGCGCCAACCCATCTAGGCAGGGGCACGCAGCGACAATCTGACTCGTCGGTCAAGGGACCCCCTCGGGTCTGAAACACCGACAGTTGGCGTGCCAGGTAGGGGCCTGCTGCGTGTTAACGAACGCCTTCCCGTTGAGTTCCAGATGGGAAGTCTTTAGCAACCTCTTCAGCCCGGGACGGTGCTCCGCTTCGGGAGTCTTGAGTTCATGTCCCTTGACGGCAGCTACGACATGGTACTCCTCCCCTCGCGGCGCGACGACAACGACGGTCTTCGACTCGCCCGGCGGCGGCGAGCTCGGTGACAGCATCTCCCCGCAGCAGAAGAGGAGCACTTCGGTCGTCCCCGCCACCCTCCTCGCCGGAGTAGGCGGAGACGGGGCAATCATGGCCACGCAGGAGGCGGCACCTTGTCGGTTGTCGCACCAGAGCGAGTCGACGACGCTGGCACTCCCATGGGGGACATGTCGGGCAATGTCCTCGCATTTGAGACGACGGCGGGTGTCCCTTCCCCGCAACGTGTCAACCCCAAGCGGACTGATGACGCCAGCACCCTCGCAAAGGATCTGCTGGGCGTTACCACTCGTACCTGAGATGACGGTGTGCTCCGCCCCCGACGTGACTTCACCACCGTCCATCGACCAAGAGGTACCGTCCGTTTTCCATCCCATACCCTTTCGATTCAGCTTCGATCCACCTAGCGACCCCGCTACGGTGAGCGCCTTCGTAATGGCGTATCCAAACCTTCCGGGGTACCATATGTGGTCGACCTGGGACCGACTGATAGCCGTCTCAACCTTTGGACCGGCGGGTTCCGAGGAAGAGGATGGCCCTGACTCCGGTTGGGATTTCTCCGGCCTCGGTGACCTCGGTGCCATGCGAGGCTTTATGTCCGCATGTGACCACTGTTTCTCCAGTTGTTCTGACGATGGCCACGACCTTGACAACGAGGGTTACGTTCCAAGTCGTGAATGTTTCCACATCGATCAGGGAGATCACAACGAAGGCAACCACCTCGGTATGCCGGAGGTTGACGATCCCCCTGGGCCCGCATCTCGTGTTGACATCCTGCGGGAGCTAGCTGTGGTCCTAGTGCCTGCGGGGGGTCGAGACATACAGCTCGAGCAAATCCGTGAGATGCAGGCCCGGGTCGACGGGGAAGCAGACCGGCTTGTGCAGCTCCGACAGAACATCGAGCAGGAGTGGGCAGCCCGAACACTCGCTGGAGGAGCCTATCATCGGGCCTAAGACGTCCAGCGCCGCATCATCGACAATGCCAGGGCAGCGCTGCCCCCGGCCGTCAGCGGGTCCGGCCAGGAGCTAGCTGCAGCGGCGATGCTACTTCGAGTCATGCCAGAGCCATCCACCACCGAGGGACGGCATATCCAGGGCGAACTCAAGGATCTCCTGGAAGGCGCCGCGGTTCGACGAGCCGAGAGCTCTGCCTCCCGGAGGCGAGCCAACCCCTCGGATCATCGCGCGGTGTCCTCCCGATGCATGCGGGAAGCCTTGGTCCATCCCGAGCGCACGTGGGACGAGGCGCCTGCCGCCCGGGATCGCCTTGGCAACGAGCACCACCATCTCGACCGTCGAGCCCGCCTCGACGAGAAGGTGCGCCGAGGCTACCATCCCAGGCGTGGGGGACGCTGTGACAGCGAGGAGGATCGGAGTCCTTCGCCCGAACCACCCGGTCCGCGAGTCTTCAGCTGGGCCATACGACGGGCGCCGTTCCCTGCCTGTTTCCGAGCCCCGACTACCATCACCAAGTACTCGGGGGAGACGAGGCCGGAGATGTGGCTCGCGGACTACCGACTGACATGCTAGTTGGGAGGGGCGGATGATGACAACCTCATCTTCCGTAATCTACCCCTTTTCCTCTCTGACGCCGCCCGAGACTGGCTAGAGCATCTGCCTCCTGTGCATATCTCCGATTGGGACGATCTGGTTAAGGATTTCGCAGGAAACTTCCAAGTCACGTACGTGCGCCCTGGGAACTCGTGGGATCTCCGAAGCTGCCGCCAGCAGCCAGGGGAGTCCCTCTGAGAGTACATCCGGCGGTTTTCGAAGCAGCGCACCGAGCTGCCCAACGTTACCGACTCGGATGTCATTGGGGCTTTCCTTGCCGGCACCACTTGCCGAGATCTTGTGAGCAAACTTGGGCGCAAGACTCCCACCAGTGCGAGCGAACTGATGGATGTCGCCACCAAGTTCGCCTCGGGTCAGGAGGCGGTCGAAGCCACCTTCCGAAAGGACAAGCAGCCTCAGGGAGAGCCGAAGAAAGACGCCCCCGTGGCGTCCGCCCAGCGGGGCATGAAGAAGAAGGCCAAGAACAAGTCGCAAGAGAAGCGCGACGCCGCAGACGCGAATCTCGTCACTGCGGCAGAGCACAGGAACCCTCGGAAACCTCCTAGAGGGGCCGGCGCGTTCGACAAGATGCTCAAAGAGCCGTGCCCCTATTACCAGGGTCCCGTCAAGCACACCCTCAAAGAATGTGTCATGCTCCGGCGCTACTTCCATAAGACCTGGCCTCCGGCGGAAGATGGCAAGGGCCATGACAATGACAGGAAGGAGGGCGATAAGGAAGAAGAGTTCCCAGAGGTCCACAACTGCTTCATGATCTATGGCGGGCAGGCGGCGAACGCCTCGGCTCGGCACCGCAAGCAGGAGCACCGGGAGGTCTGCTTGGTGAAGGTGGCAGCGCTAGTCTACCTAGACTGGTCCGACAGCCTATCACCTTCGACCGAGGCGACCACCCCGACTTCGTGCCAAGCCCAAGAAGGTACCCGCTCATCGTCGATCCGATCATCGACAACGTTAGGCTCTCCAAAGTCCTCATGGATGGAGGCAGCAACCTTAACATCATCTACGCCGAGACCCTAGAACTCATGGGCCGAGGTCCGAGGTCCGAGGTCCGGGCCGGTGCGGCACCCTTCCACGGGATCGCGCCCGGAAAGCGAATCCCTCCAACTTCCGAAAGGAAGCTCTTACCTTCGAGGTCGTCGGGTTCCGAGGAACCTACCATGCGGTGTTGGGAAGGCCATGCTACACCAAGTTCATGGCCGTCCCCAACTACACCTACCTCAAGCTCAAGATGCCGGGCCCGAACGGGATCATCACCGTCGGATCCACGTACCGCCACGTGTACGAATGCGATGTGGAGTGCGTGGAGTACGCTGAGGCCCTTGCCGAGTCCAAGGCCCTCATCGCCGACCTGGAACGCCTCTCCAAGGAGGCGCCCGACGTGAAGCGGCACGCCGGCAACTTCGAACCAGTTGAGGCGGTCAAGTCCATCTCTCTCGACCCCAGCAACGACGCCAGCAAGAAAGTCCGTATCGGCTCCGAGCTTGACCCCAAATAGGAAGCAGTGCTCATCGACTTTCTCCGCGCAAACGCCGAAGTCTTTGCGTGGAGTCCCTCGGACATGCCCGGCATACCGAGGGATGTCACCGAGCACTCACTGGACATCAGAGCTAGAGCCCGACCCGTGAAGCAAACCCTACGCCGTTTTGACGAAGAAAAGCGCAGGGCCATAGGCGAGGAGATCCACAAGCTACTCGCGGCAGGGTTCATCAAAGAGGTATTCCATCCCGAATGGTTAGCTAACCCTGTTCTTGTAAGGAAGAAGGATGGGAAATGGAGGATGTGCATAGACTACACCAGTTTAAACAAAGCATGTCTGAAGGTTCCCTACCCTCTACCTCGCATCAATCAAATTGTGGACTCCACTGCTAGGTGCGAAACCCTGTCATTCCTCGATGCCTACTCAGGCTATCACCAAATCAAGACGAAAGAGTCCGACCAGCTCGCGACTTCTTTTATCACACCTTTTGGCATGTACTGTTACACTACAATGCCGTTTGGTTTGAGGAATGCAGGCGACACCTACCAGAGGTGCATGAACCACGTGTTCGGACAACACATCGGCAGAACGGTCGAGGCTTACGTTGATGACATCGTTGTCAAGACGAAGAAAGCCTCCGACCTCCTCCCTAACCTTGAAACGACATTCAATTGTCTGAGAGCGAATGGCGTGAAACTCAATCCTGAGAAGTGTGTCTTTGGAGTCCCCCGAGGCATGCTCCTAGGGTTCATCGTCTCCGAGCGGGGCATCGAGGCCAATCCGGAGAAAACTGTGGCCATCACCAACATGGGACCGATCAAAGATTTGAAAGGAGTACAGAGGGTCATGGGATGCCTTGTGGCTCTGAGCCGCTTCATCTCATGCCTTGGCGAGAAAGACTTGCCTCTGTACCACCTCTTAAGGAAGACCGAGCGCTTCACTTGGACCCTCGAGGCCGAGGAAGCCCTCGAAAACCTTAAGGCGCTCCTTACAAATGCGCCCATCCTGGTGCTCCCCGCAGCAGGAGAAGCCCTCTTGATCTACGTAGCCGCAACCACTCAGGTGGTCAGCGCCGCGATTGTAGTCGAGAGACGAGAAGAAGGGCATGCACTGCTCGTCCAGAGGCTAGTCTACTTCATCAGCGAAGTGCTATCCAAGACCAAGATCCGCTACCCACAGATCCAGAAGCTGCTCTACGCAGTCTCATCCGGTGACTGTGGTGTCATCCTTCCCCCTAGGGGAGATCATCCAGTGCCGTGAGGCCTCGGCTAGGATAGCAAAGTGGGCAGTGGAGCTCATGGGCGAAACGCTATCATTCGCCCCTCGGAAGGCCATAAAATCCCAGGCCTTGGCAGACTTCCTGGCTGAGTGGACTGACACCCAGTTACCAACAACTCCAATCCAACCCAAGCTTTGGACCATGTACTTCGATGGGTCACTCATGAAAACAAGAGCAGGCGCTGGCTTGCCCTTTGTTTCACCCCTCGGAAAACATCTTCGCTACGTCATACGCCTCCATTTTCCAGCATCAAACAACGTGGCCGAGTAGGAGGCTTTGGTTAACAGGCTGCGCATCGCCGTCGAGCTAGGGGTCTGGCGCCTCGACACTCGTGGCGACTCGCAGCTTGTCATCGACCAAGTCATGAAGAACTCCCACTGTCGCGACTAGAGGATGGAAGCCTACTACGACGAGGTACGGCGCCAGGAAGACAAGTTCTACGGGCTGGAGCTCAACCACATCGCCCGACGGTACAACGAGACTGCGGATGAGCTGGCGAAGATAGCCTCGGGGCGGATGATGGTTCCCCCGGACGTCTTCTCCAGAGACCTACATCAACCATCCGTCAAGGTCGACGACACGCCCGAGCCCGAGGAAGCCTCGGCCGAGCCCGAGGAGGCCTCGGCCGAGCCCGAGGTACCCTCGGCCGTCGAGGAGGAGGCCTTGCCCGTTGAGGGGAACAGAATGGGGTCACGCTAGATCCGAACTGGCAGATCCCATACCTGGAATATCTCCTCCGAGGAGAGCTTCCCCTCGACGAGACCAAAGCTCGACGACTGGCTCAGCGTGCCAAGTTGTTTCGTCTTGCTGGGTGATGAAAAGGAGCTCTATCACCGCAGCCCCTCGGGCATCCTCCAACGATGCATATCCATCGCCCAAGGACAAGAGCTATTGCAAGAAATACACTCGAGGGCTTGCGGCCACCATGCAGCACCACGAGCCCTCGTGGGGAATGCCTTCCGACAAGGTTTCTACTGGCCAACCGTGGTGGCCGACGCCACTAGGATTGTTCGCTCCTACCGGGGGTGTCAATTCTACGCAAAGCAGACACGCCTGCCCGCTCAGGCCCTGCAGACGATACCCATCACCTGGCCGTTTGCTGTGTGGGGTCTAGACCTCGTGGGTCCCTTGCAGAAGGCACCCGGGGGCTTCTCGCACCTGCTGGTCGCCATCGACAAATTCTCCAAGTGGATCGAGGTCCGACCCTTGACCAGCATCAGGTCCGAGCAGGCGGTGGCGTTCTTCACCAACATCATCCATCGATTCAGGGTCCCAAACTCCATCATCACCGACAATGGCACGCAGTTCACCAGAAAAAAGTTCCTGGATTTCTGCGACGACCACCACATCCGTGTGGACTGGGCCGCCGTAGCTCACCCCATGACGAATGGGCAGGTGGAGCGTGCCAACAATATGATTTTGCAGGGACTCAAACCGAGGATCTACAACGACCTCAACAAGTTCGGCAAGCAGTGGATGAAAGAGCTACCCTCAATGGTCTCGAGTCTGAGGACGACACCGAGCCGTGCCACGGGTTTCTCGCCGTTTTTTCTAGTCTATGGGGCCGAGGCCGTCCTCCCCACGGACTTAGAATACGACTCCCCGAGGACCAGGGCGTACGACGACCGAAGCAACCAGACCAGCTGAGAGGACTCGCTGGGCCAGCTCGAAGAGGCTCGAGACGTTGCCCTACTAAATTTGGCACGGTACCAGCAGTCACTGCGACGCTACCACGCCCGAAGCGTTCGGCCCCGAGGCTTCCAAGTGGGAGACTTGGTGCTTCGTCTGTGACAGGACGCCCGAGGGCGCCACAAGCTCACTCCTCTCTGGGAAGGGCCCTTCATCATCGCTAAGATTTTGAAGCCCGGAACATACAAGCTAGGTCTACAGCAACGCTTGGAACATCCAACAGCTACGTCGCTTCTAACCTTAAGATGTTTTAAGTCGTTCATGTACATCGTTTTCTTTACATACATGAAGTCTAACCGTCAAGGAAGGGTCAGCCTTGCCTCAGCAAAGCCTGACCCTCCCTCGGGGGCTAGGAGGGGGGAACCCCCTCTGCGTCAAAATTTTCCTCGGGAAAAATTTTTCTACCAAAACGACCTTTCGTGCTTTCGACTTCTGTATCGATAGCGGGATCCTAAAAACGACGAGAGTACACGTAAGCGGCAAGGCCGACCGAGCCGAGGGACTCCTACGCCTCCGGGATACGGATACCCCACTCGTCACCTTCCGCGAAAAGTAACTCTCGCCCGGACATGTGGTTCTGCTACCAACGAACAAGTCATGGCGCACGAAACAAGAGGAAAGAAAACACAGCTTTATGATACGACGATGAAAGTGTTTAGGTCTCGACGGCCGCAAAGAACACACGCATGCTACAAATAAACTGCTCCAGCAGGATCAGGCATCGGCAGGGGAAGCTGCTGCGCCCTCGGCGCCGTTTCCGCCTTCGGCGAGGTCTGGCCCAGCCTCAGACGACGACGTGGGCGGAAGGATCTCCACCTCAAAGGAGCAGGCCAGCACCGCGCTTGGGCCCTCGGCGGCTGCGTCAAGCCTCTGAACCTCGGCTAAGGCAGCCTCATCTTCGTCGGGTTGACAGTACCCCTCGCTGACCCGCTCCAAGTCCACGTCTTATTGGGAAGCGAGCACGGCGAAGGCCCGCCTAACGCCGTGGTGCAGCGCCCCGCGGAGTCTGCTGCGCACATGGCCGCCCAAGGCCCGCAGATGACTCTAGGGGGAGCTACCCGAGGGGACGTCGTCAAGGTCAAAGGCTCGACAAAAGCCCAAGATAGCCTCGGACATAGCCACACGGTCGGCCTCATTCTGCTCAGCCGCCCGGGCGTGCGCCTTGACGAACTCATTAAGAGTCGTCTCGAGCTCTGCAGATAGCTGATCAAAATTCTTCAGACACGAGTTGAAGAATGAAGCTGAATTGAAGTCGCAAAACAGGCGAAACATACCTTCAGCCCGGGCATGCTCCTGCGAGGCCACGACATGGGTAGACTGGGCAGATCTGACGGCCACAACTAGGTCCACCACAAGGGCTGCGGCCCGAGCAGACACCTCGGCCAGCTAACCCTCAAGGGCCTCAGCCCAGCCCACGGCCTCGGCAGCCTGGCTCCGAGATTAGTCCCGCTCATCGATGGCCTGGCCAAGCTCCAGCTGCCGCTGCTGTGCCTCCGTCCGTGCCAACGCGGCCTCTGCCCACGCCGCCGCTGCCTCCGCCTTCAGATCATCACAGAGCAGCCGAAGGTCTGCCAGCTCGGTGTTCAGTTGGGCAAGGCGTTCATTAGCCTTGGCAAGCGCGGCCCTCTGGGACCGCAGCGAACCCCAGATGCCGCTCTCGTGGCGGATGAACAGCGACTTGGCGGCGCTTACATCCACCAGTTCCTGAGCAAGGAAGACAAGGTATTACAAAGAATGCCCTGGCCACACAAGGTATGCGCCTGAAATCCTTACCTGGAGGACCCTGGGAACGTCCCTGGAGAGGATCTCCATGGTCGACCGAAGCGACCCCATCGCCGCCTCGGCATACTCGTGGAGCTCATCCAGAGACTGCTCCTCCTGCTCATCGTTGAGGACGAGGAGGGGTTTCGAGGCGCCGCGGCTCCAGAACAGGAACGCCTGCCCACACCACTCATTGGGGTTGCGCTGCGCGGGGATGAGGACGTCGCCCCCCGAGATGGGCCGCGGTGTTGTGCGCTCCTCCGCCAAGGCGTTGGGTTCCCCTGCAGTCAACACGTCGGGCACCATCGCCATCGATGCACTGGGCTTCCCCTCGGCTAAGGTGGTGGGTTTCCGGTCGTCGACCTCGGCAACAGCGTTAGCCCCCTCCTCAGGGCCAGGAATGGGGAGGTCGGGGACGACCGCGAGTGGCGACGCCCCAACCATGCCGACGTCGGGAGCGGTGAATGGCTCCACGGGTGAATCAGTAACGACCACGGCAGGAGTAGACGCCGGCACCGACGACACGTCAGGCGGGCTCGGGGCCACGACCGCGTCAGCTGCCTCCCCCGGCACGACGACCGCCCCGACGAAGGGGTCGGCCTGGGAGGCTTGCCCCATGGCAGCTCGTGCCGCCTGGGCCCCCCACTCGGGAGCATCCTATGCGGAGGCCAGCCAACCGGCATGACGCGCTGCGACACCGGCTGCAGAAGCCGAAACCGTCTTAAGGGCCTTTGTGGGGGCCAGGCCGGTTAGGCCCTGCCTCCGCTTGCTGAAAGGAAGAGAGAAAGCAAGTTCAAGACACGCGACGAAAGAAGCCAAAACAGAGGCGCTCTCAGGCACTTACCCGCTCCAGACCAAGGCCAATCGTGCCTGCGGGGAGGCCCCTCGGGCCTCAGTCCCCGCAAGCGCTGCCAAGGGTTGCCTCGCTACCGACTTCGGCGCTGCTCCCACCTCGGGCGCCCGAGGCGCCGAAGGAGCGGCCTGCCCAGGCGTCGTCGCAGCGGCCGGAGGATCAACCTCCTGCACAGCCGGCACGGGCGTTTGATCTTGGGGGACAGAGGGGTTAGCCCCCTCGCCCTGCCTCCGCACTTCGGGCTGGGACCCCGATGTCCCGGCCCCGGGCACTGATGATACCGGCCCACTTGGAGGCTGGCACGGCAACCCCTGGCCCGTCCCCGGGTCCGGGCTGAGGCCAAGACGGGCCACCATGTCGTCGTCCTCGTCATCATCATCATCATCATCGTCGTCGGGCGTCTCCGGCGACGGCTCCCTCGGGAGCCCATCCCTCTCTTGCCTCCGACGGCGCCTCTCTAAGGCGTCCCGAGCTTGCATCCGCTCGCGAGCCTGAGCCTTCTCTGCGTCTTTCTTTTCCTTCTTCTTCTCCACGGCAACCCTCCACGTGGCTCAGTCCACCGCGTCCCCCGGGACCGACGGCAGGGCGGGTTTATAAAAACTTAACTCCTGGGGAAGAGCAAAGATCCCAACAGTGGGAATCGAAGGCAACTCGGTGCAATACAGGAGAAGGATCAGATACTTACCAGGGAAACGTACCCATGGTAGGGACGCATCGTAGGCTGGGTAAGGGCGCCGGCATCCAGCCTCCCTACCGTACCCGCTACCCGCTTGCGAAGGTCGTCATCGGGGAGGGAGGCCGAGGACATCTGCGAGCCCTCCAGATCGACCCCCGGTCTCATCTCCGAGAGCTGCAACCGCCGCTCCACCAAAGGGAGCACCCTCCGGCGATGGATGGCGGCAACAACCCCCGCAGCGGTAAGGCCCCCATCTTGTAACCTCTGCAAAGCTTGCAGAATAGGCTGCAGCTTCTCCTGTCTCTCGCGCGTGGCGCCCCAGCGCCAGTTGCTGCCGGCGGCGATCACCACTCATTGAGAAAACGACGGAAGCCTCCCGTCGTCGTTCCGGAGATAAAACCATCGGCGCTGCCACCCCCTTGTGCGAAGACACAAGGGTGGCAGGGATGTACTGCTGCGCGCCCCCCTGCCTCAGCTGGAGGGTGCAGCCACCGGCCCGCACCTCCATACGGACCTTCTTCGCATCCATCGTCAAGGCAAAGAGCTCCATGGAGAAGAGGTGGGTCCACAGATCCCAGTGAACTTCGATCCCCAGAAAACCCTCACAAACCACCGCGAAGATGGCCGCTTGCGCAATGGAGTTGGGTTGACGTTATGCAGCTCCACCACGTAGTGGTGCAGGAGCACCCGCATAAAGCGGCTCGCTGGCACTCCAAACCCCCGCTCATGGAAGGGGATGAAGCTAACCACATACCCCGGTGGCGGGGAAGGGACGACCTCGCTCGGGGCCATCCACTCCGGCTGCGCCCCACCAGAGAGGGGACGGAGCAGACCATCGGCACTGAGGGCCTCTAGATCCTTCGCGACGACTGTGGAGGAGGGCCACGGGTCGCGCGGCGGGACAACGGTCACCCTGTCAGCCATCACCGAACGGAGGTGGTGGAGGCGGAGGGGATGAGGTGCGCGGTTTCCTTTTCCCTGGCTATTCTCTTAGGTTGCGAAAACCAGAGCAGAAGGCAGGCGCAAATGGCAGAGTGACGAACCACTGCCAGCCCACCTTTCGAGTATATAAAGGCCCGGGCAAGAACCGTTAAAACTTTGCCCGAACTCGCCGCAAAATTCGAAACTCGAAGGTAAAACGATCTTTTCGTTCCTCAAACGGCTCGCACGCGCAATGGGCGCCACGTGAATCGCCCGTCCTGTCGCATTAACTCCCCGACAGAGCAAACGACACCTCTGGCAGGCGAGGCGGGCATCGTTTCGCCTCCGCCATGACGACCGCGTCGAAAAAGGTGCGCTACCTTATTTAAATTTGTGTCCTTCCCCTCCTCCTCTCTCTCTCTCTCTCTTGCTACAGGGACCAGGAAAGGGGATGTTGTGGAAAGGATCCTTCTCGGCGAAGGAAGCAGGCCCCGAGCCCTCCTACTGATCAGGGGTTTGAAGGCTGGCCCCTCGGAAGGGTTTCGCCAACCGCCTCAGAGCACTCGGGCTTCAAGCCCATTACTGATCAGGGGTTCGAAGGCTGGCCCCTCAGAAGGGTTTGACAGCCGCCCCAGAGCGCTTGGGCTCCGCGCCCATTACTGATCAGGGGTTCGAAGGCTGGCCCCTCGGAAGGGTTCGACAGTCGCCCCAGAGCACGCAGAGTGAGGGATGACTCTGGGTACGTCCGATACATGGTCGAGGCTCGGGCTATGCTCCCGAGGTACCCTAGGACATTTCCGAGACCGGCGGGAACAATTTGTAACGGAATCCCATCGGAGGGAGGCATCGAGCCCTCGGACCCTGTCGAAGGGGTCCGGGTCCGGCGAATCACCCGCAGGTACTTTTGGAGCGGGCCTCTGGGCCACCAGCCGACCCCTAACGAACGGGGCACGAGCATCCACTCGGATCACCCGTTAGCAGCTCACTAGAAACACCATGTTCGGCGCCCTCCGAGGGCAACATGGCGCTTCCCCCCCTCCTCCTTGCGGAAAGGCAACGTAGGGGCGTATGATAATGTGGCGGAACCGCCCGAATTATTCCAGCTTAAGTGCCTAAGTTGCACCCTTAAGGGCAGCAACACACTTAAATCGGAATAACCCGTCAGTCCCTCGGATCTAGTCCGATAAAAGCCACTTATCCAGGATCGAATACCACTAGCTCACACGAAGGTGAGGCACAGAGAAATACAATAAAACATAATACCACAAATTTATTAAGTATCATTAGTGATTACATTATCGGAGTTTCAGAAATAATAACCATAAATTTTAATGCAGCGGAAATAATTAACGGAGAAAACCGAGTAACATGGCGAAGCCTAGCCACGCTACTCCCCCTGGTCCTCTCCTGCGGAAGCAATAACCCACTCGACCGTCTATCCCGGTGGCAGGGTGAAGGCCAAGTCACACCAGCAACTAAAACAAGGAGGTACCTGCAAAAAATTGTGCCACAAGCAAGGCTGAGTATACTAATACTCAGCTAGACTTACCAGGTGTGAGGAGTCTACTCCTCTACCTCTAGACATGCAGCTGTTTGGCTGAGGGGTTTGGTTTGCCAAAAGCACTAGCTGAGTCTAAAATCAAGTTTTAGCTTTTCAAGTTTTAGTATGATCCATTTTAACTAGATGTGTACCTAGCTAGTCATACATGGTATCAATCATTTTATCAATCAACATATTTTGCCAGTCACCTCATTTCCACTTATTACTCAATGCAGTACAATGGATCAAGCAGTCTCATTAGCTGCGAGAAGCAGACGATTCGAATCGAGTTTTTATCCTTGCAAGGTAAACCTAAACACACGACATGGCGAGGCACTCTGTCCCCACACATATCAACCATCCCCATCGATTCCCCATCAGCAGATCAGGGCTCACCGCCTTGGCGTACAATGCCTCACTGACCCCGACTGCCGTCATGCAGTGACCGCACTTGTACCCACCATAACCGGAATGGGAGACCATGTCTCAGGTCGCGTGAGGGGATATGTCCACTGCCAAGTTCACTCAGGTACTAGGCTTACCGATTTACCATATTTCTCGGCATGTGCTTAGTACGTTCAAACGCTTGACACAGGTATCCGCACGTTAATCCTTATTCCAATTTCATCTCGTAGACCACGCATCCCCATGGATCCGTGTCCACAGACCAACATCAGTATGATATGAAGGTGGATACAACCAATTTCCTGAGCTCGCGCGAGTGCTAGAAAAATCACTCGACTTCTACCGAGATCCCTAATTAGCAAAGCAGCTACTCGACCTATCATACTAGTATCCATCTCAAAGGAAATCCTGAGGTAATGCAACTAGGGTTTCAGGCAACTCTTACACTTAAGTGCACAATACAAGCCTACAATCATTAAGTGCAGTAAAATAATATATAGAACTGGTTATGCATAAACCGGGGCTTGCCTTTAATTTAACACTAAGATAGTGTTTGCTGGGGGAGGTACTTGCTTGGCGAGCATCCACTGGTTATATCCATCCTTCTTTGGGGTCGTCCACCAATTGCATCGTGTGGTTGGCACCACGTCAGTTGCTCGATCGGCATCTCTCGGTCCTAAATGAGATGCAAGATGCATATGGATGAATATGGTGAAAAATATCACAAGATATACAATACATGGTAGCGAACTAAACACCAATTAGTAAGACACTGCAACGACTATACGCAAGCGCTAACTATTCGTACGTTATCAACGTTCATCATTAACACCATTAACAAGATGACCACATTTTATATATTTACACAACACAACTACGACATCACAAGTACACGCATTTATTTAATTTGCTATGGCTTTTCCTTAGTTCTTCTATTTATCACACAAAAGCATCACCGACCACACAAGTCCAACCAAGACAACGTAAGTTTGAATACGACATAGACATTAATAACTACGGAGCTCTTATCCACCCTCAACTACAGCAAGCAAGTACATTAATCATGGAACACATGTCAACCTAAGTTTAGCCATTATAATTCTATATCCGTTAAGTGCTAACTAAGCATTTTTAGTCAAAGGGGTGAACTAACAATTAATTGAGCACATGCAGATTTTTAGGACAGCAGCACAACAGTTACTAGTTTTAATCATATCTCTTCAAATATTAATCCAAAAATAGCAAACTAGGATTTTTTGGAAAGCTTAAGAAGTGCTCTACAACTTTGGTATTGTCATTACAACATGATGCAGCACTTAGCAAGGTCAAAACGTGCTAATACAACAGCGCTGTCCAGATTTGGACAGATTCAGGCTTGCAACTTTAAAAATTCACAACTGAAGATTCAGACATCCAAACAAGGTGATCTTAGACTTTCTGGAAAGATAATTAAATGTTCTACAAATTATTTATAAATATCTCAAGGTGATTCAATATTTAACTAAGGATAAAAGATACTAGAAGACCTTGCTGTCCAGAATTGGACAGATTCAGTCTTCAGACTTTAAACATTCATAACTAAATCTTCAGAACACCAAAAAGAGTGATCCAAGACTTTTTGGAAAGCTCAGCAAAAGCACTACATAACTTTTATAATCACCAAGAAATGATTCCAGGTTTAATCAAACCAAACATTACAGTTTTCAAAATCTGTTCTGACAGTGGACAGAACACAACAATCAGTTTGTAAAATTCATAACTCTTAAACTGTCAGGCCTATGGTTACGAAATTCTAACACAAGCAAGATCAGAAAAGCATCTACAACTTTCTTGTAACGACCATGAACAAATTGCAACATTAAATTAAGCAAACAATGCAGTTTCTGAAATCTGTACAGAATTTGGACAGATTCAGTTACTGAATTTGTAAAAAGTATATCTCCTAAACGATCAGACTTATGCCTATCAAATTTTAACACAAGTAAGATAATAAAGTTATCTACCACTTTTATATAGCACATATCTTCAAAAAACACAATTTAGTTCATCAAACATACAACACACCGAAAACAGTACGTGCAGCCTAAAACAGCAATCAATACATTTCAGCTCCTATACAATTCAAGAATTTCCGCGTTCTAGAGACTTGAATTATTCTAACGCTTTACCATTTGTTAGAGTTAAATTAATCAAATTAGGACCAACAAGTAGACTTACTAATTTTTATACAAGTTATTTCGCGCGCTGGAACTACCATACACCATTAATCAAGGCATTCATCACAATCATCAAATCTGGCATATATGTATATCAAAACACTTTTCACCCACTAGTTCGCATTTTAGCTTAGACACCACATGAGCACTACTAATTTTTACCCACGACCATAACCATGTGCATCTAGACTATAACAAGCAAATCATCGTGACTATGATCTTAACCAAAGCCATCTAGCAAGTTGGTTAACCAAGCAACAACCTAGGCCGCTATACGTCATACTTGTCGACTAGCCTATTATTATCGAAATCTGAGACACAACATATATATAACAATCACTCAACGAAATCGACTCCTACTTAACATGAGTTGGCTAATCACAAAATAAGACTTAGCAAACTATTTTAGACATCGCAACTCAAAACATGGTTTGGAGCAGATAAATCAGCGTTTCTTACCCATGGCTCAACTTAATTTAGTTAACACACCAGTCACCTAAAACAGCACATTGTTGGGGTCTAACCTAGAGGCATTTACATATGGCGCAAACTCCATAAGACTTACATTGGCTACTGAAGAACCTAAAGCACTTATGTGCATATGTTATCGGATTGTTCTTCAATTTTAACAAGGACTGACTCATAAACGCTACTCGCCTCCAATAATTATTGGGCTGCGATAACGCTCATATCAGACCTCTAATCGATCAACAAGACATTTATTTATCCAAAGGGAATGGAATGCAATAACTGACCAAGCAAGGCATCGATTCGCCATACAATAGAAAGCATGACGACACCGATAGATGCTATCAACTAATCGTTTTAAAAATATTAACTTACTTCTCTCTTTGCCACTACTCCACTCTTTAGTCACATGACCATCATGTGCATCCTTTTTTCGATTATACGACAGCAACATAAACGTTGTGTTATACAATACATACATCTTTCCTCGTCGCGAGTATAACCACATTATGGCATATACCCGCACACCTCAATCAAATACCTTACGCCACCACCACTATAATACACCACGGCACACACGCACATACGTGTCCCCAAAATACGCACAAGACATCAACTACACCGGTGACTCCAACAGGATTTATCATATTCCCCATTCGCCTTGACTATCACAATCGCCGATCATAAGCATAAAACAAATATACTTTTCACGTAGACACCTATCGATGAATTCCCCAACACATAATCCACATTTTGTAACCTAGTCTTCACATCAAACAACACATCGCATATATTCCTATCGAATATAAAAAATATCCGAGTTCTTCTCTACTTCTTTTTCTTTCACCACAACTTCAATCCATACCAATAAAAATTTTACACCTATACACACATGCACAACATCGACCAAAACATAATTAGACAACTACAAATCACATACATCACACAACCTTTTGTTCTCCAATCGCAAACGTGATCCTACCAATGCGCATAACCGAAACATTTTACACACATACATTCAAATCAATTAAACGAGTCGATCGAGAGCGACATGCATCGGCTCACCATAAACAAACCCAATCGGTGTTGGTAGCGATTCCGATTTGTGCATCGCTACGAACATCGACGAGCGTCGAGCGGCTTGCCTTCTTCTCCACGCAAAACACGGGGTTCTCTCCTCCACAAAAATAAAACAAAGCAGCACACATACATAATTAATCATAGGAAAATAATGGCGATGCGGAATCGAACAAGGAGCGGCGCGGTCTCACCGGGGTGAACGACGACGACGACGACGACGGACTGCACAAAAACAGCAAACACCCAGCGGGCACCATGATGAACAGCGAGGAAGGGGGCTCACTATTGGTTTTCCATGGAAGAGAATGGGGCGCGCTGGATAGAGAGAGCTGGGCGCAGGGAACAACAAGGGACATCCATGGAGGGGGCAGATCCGGCCATGGCGTGCTCTTGGCAGGGGCGAGAGAAGCTCACCGCACAGGGAGCAGAGGGAAAAAAATGGAGCAGGGGCGCTGCAGGGAGGGCACAGCTGCTGCTTGGCGCCATGGTCAGTAGAGAGAGGAAGTGCGCCATGGTGATTTGTTGTTGCTCGCCTGGAGCAGGAAGATGAACGTCGCTATCTGTTTGGGAAGGAGAGGGGGTCGGACACTGTGCAGGGCGCCGGCCATCGGTGGAAGCAAGGGGCGTGGGCTGCTTGCTGGCCGAAGTTGTTGCTCGCCTGCAGGGGAAGTGGAGCTCGCGCCCATGGGAGGAGAAGGGCAGGGGACGCCATGGCTGGCCGAGGGGAGGAGCAGGCCTGGGCGCCATGGAGAGGAGCACGTCTCCCTGCTGCTGCGCCAGGAACAGAGAAGGAAGAAAGTTGTGCGTGAGAGAAAAAGAAAGGGGAGAAGATAGAGTGGCGGCTAGGGAAAATAGAGGGGTGGGAGTGGAAAATTTCCAAGTGAGCACCCCAATTTATAGAAGCAGCCCTAGGGTTAGGGTTTTCCTAGTGGGCCAAATGGGCCGGGCTGGAATGGGCTTGGCTAAAACACGAAATCGGGTCGCGCTAATTTATTTTCCCGAATAAAAATGCTCCCGCAGAATTCGTTTCTACAGAGAACAGAGCGAATTAGAGTTTTGGTGAACGGACGATTGAGCGATTAATTCGACTGAGAGTTTGATTTGAATTTGCTCGAAAATAATTACCTACGCGTGATTCGAAAATAAATCGTCCTGAGATTTGATCGGTTTTGGATTTTTTTTGGAGAAGGTGAATCGTGGCATTTTAAAATCGTTGTCGATACGGGGTTTTGAATTCGGTTCGGACATGAGATATTTGGCCGAGTCGGATAATTTTGATTAGAGGACGACATATCGAGTATTCCGTCTGAGAGTATGCACTCGGATTAAAATAGTTGGACATCGATCGAGGTTCGAGGAATTAGACTCGGGCTCAGATCAAACAACAGCCATCGAGAGTTTGATTTAATGAGCTTCAGGTGAGATTTATAATTCGAGAATGATCTTCGAGTTTGCATTCGTTCTGAGAAATAAAAGTTTTAACAGGCTCCAAATTCGGCCTTCTGTGAGATTGAATAATTCCGAATTCGGTGAAATGTGAATGAATAATTTGGATAGTCAGAGACATACGCGAGCGAGAAATAGAAATTTTCACTGAGCATCCGAGATTAGGATAATTCTTTCGACATAACCCGAAATAGACACCTGGGGTGTCACAGATAAAAGTCGGGAAAGTCTTTGATCGTCCTCTCACTCCGTGCAGAGGCTCGGGGGCTGCTCTGTAACACCCACTTTGTGATTGCTAGAAATAATGCCAATAGAGAAAACAATTTCTCCTTATGTGAGTTTAACCTTTGTGCATCATCACATGTGTACACCCTAGGTATAAACAAATAATTAATACCATAAAAGCCACCAAAAATATGCATCATGCTGGATTTTCTTTTGTGTGCACCTTATGACGAAATAGAATAATAAATGTGACAAGAAATATATTAAAGTCCAAAATGGAATCTAAAACCCTACATAAATATGGAGAAAAGGAATAAAGGATATGAAAATATAAATAACATATATATAATTATATTTCAAAAATTGGTACTTTTTATTTCACAAATATAATTTGAAGATAATATGGCACAAGATTTGAATTTAAATCTGAATTTAAAATGGAATTTGGAAATAAGGAATAGAGAAAAGAAAAGAATAAAGAGAAAAAGGAGAAAAGCTCATCTGGGCCGCCAGCCTGAATTCGGCCCATCCAACCTTACTCCCCTCGCGTCGGCCCACTTAAGCCTACCCACTCGGCCAACGGTAGTTCATCGCGCAGCCCGGACCGCGCTGACAAGCCGGACCCACGCGTCAGCCTGGGCGCCTCGCTCTTCTTTTTTTTTCCTTCTTCCGCGTGGCTTACATGTGGAGCCCGCCTGTCACCAGCCTCCGTGCGGCCGCGGCAACTGAGCTTGCGAAATCCGCGGCGGTGCTCGCCGGTGACCTCAGACTCCGTTACCGGGACCTGCGCACCATCTCGCCGTATAAAAGGGCCCTAGCCGCAACCCGTTTCTCCCCTTTGCTCTCGCAGTTCATACTAGACACCGCCATCGCCTACTGTCGTGCGCGCCGTGTGTGAGGGAGTTTCGCCGCCGCCGTGATTACGCGCCCGAGTCAACGCTCTAGCCTCGGACGGAGGTCGGGGACTTCGTTGGGGGCATCTCGGAGTTTCTGGTGCCCTCATCGGACGCGATTCGGGGACTGCGAGCAAGGAATTTCTCGCCGTCGCACCAACTCCACGGCGGACCCGCACGATGCCGTGGCCGGAGCTCTCTGTGCCACTACCCACGGTAAGAATCCCTCTCCTGGGTTCGCTTTTCACTCGGCAACGCGTATGTGCTCTCGGTTTGTGAGATCGGGGCGTGTGCGCGTGGATTGGTCACCCCCCCGGCGAGGGCGCGCCGCGGGCGGGGCGGCGCTGCCGCGTAAGGGTGCGGTTTGGAGACGATGGGTTGTGGGCCATTGATCTCCCAGGGAACGGCCCCGATTAGATCGCGATACCGGTTTGGGAGAATAAATCTGAGCTGTTAATATCCGATCGGATGGATCGGGTGGCTCTGGGTGAAATTAAATCTGCGCCGTAGGATCGCAATCCACTGGAGGGCATTGCGTACCGCTTCATTGGTACTGCGATTTAATCTGGAGCGTTGGTGGCCGATCGGGTGGCCCACATCATCAGATACCCCTTCGGCTTGCATATTTTGCTAAAGAGTCCTCAGGAAACTAAGAAAATCAACCCGCAGTCCCTCGGGCACTATACCCTGTGTCTTAGGAAACTTACACCGAGAACCCTGCTGTTTTCTGTAAATGAGGCCCAGTCCATAGCTCTGTAAATTCAGTTATTTAATTTTAGAAATTACTTTTTACACAAAAATAAGTGCTAGAACTTCAATAATTCCTAGAAAATTCATACTAACTCCAAATCACTCCATTCCAGTTTCTAAAATTTTGTAATTTTATTCCCTATCACTTAGAGTCTCTGTTTTGTCATGAAAATAGTAAGAAAAATTATTCCTCATTTAATTCCATTTCAAACACATAAAACCTTGGAAATTTATATCTTAAAATCTATAACTCCAAAAATTATGATTCCTGTTCCTAGAATTTTATTTTAATGTGTAGATTATTACTGTGTATTTTGTATATATGTTTGGTGTAATGTTAATTTATCTATATGCACTGTGCTTGTTTGTATTGTGGCGATTAGAAGAGCCCGTGACCGAGGATCCTGGTGTGCAGCAGGTTGAAGTAGCTGAGCAGGAGCTCATTGAAGGCAAGTTGTGCCCTTGACTACTTTTTACCCAATAATGTTCTTTAATATCACTTATCCATGCATAGGTTAATTTTGATGGGACCCAATAGGTCACCCTAGATTGTTTATCTCATTACCTTGTTTACCCCTGAATCACTTGGGTAGTTTGCTATTGCTTTACATGGTTTTGGGATAATCATTTATTACCTCTATGTTCCAATTCTTTTTGTTATTCTATTTATGTTCATGTTGAGATCATTAATGTTAATCGGAACATAGAGCTTAACTTGAGTAACACGTGCCACCACAAGGGTTTAATGGGACGCCCTTGGCTGACTAATTAGGAAAGCTAGTGGAAGAGTACCTTACCCGAAAGGGGCAAGGGCAGTAGGGGAGTGGTCAGTGTAGGGAGGTCCTTGGTTGATTTTGCTGCGATGGCGGTCAGCCAAGAACCCTGCATTGGAACTTCCTATAAACTGTAGCGGGTTTTCGGAAGCTAGTGGAACTTTGTAAAGGCCTCGTAGTGTTGCCCTGCCGCGCTTCCTAGGTAGAGGTGTATGGGATTCGCGACCCCTTGGCAGATGGGTAACATGACTTGTGGGTAAAGGGTACAACCTCTGCAGAGTGTAAAACTGGTATACTAGCCGTGCTCGCGGTCATGAGCAGCTCAGGACTCTCTGATGTTTAAATTATGGAACTTAAATTCAATTTTGTCATTTGCATTGCATGGGTTTATTATTCATTTTGTTCTATTACTTTACTTATGGTTTGGTATTTACTTACACCTAGTAACTGCTAATAAAATTTTGACCAACTACTTAAAAGCAATGCTCAGCTTTAACCCCTATCATTGATTAGCCTTACACATCCCATGAACTCACACCTTTGTGAGTTTATGTCCACTGGTTCCCCACAACTTGTTGAGCTATGATCATGTGTGAGCTCACCCTTGCTGTCTCACACCTCCCCACAGGAGAAGAGCAGGTGGTTCAGGAGGAGCCACAAGGCGAGGAGTATGATCTGATCTAGGTGGCGTTTCTCAGTTGACATTGGCGCCGACGATCCTTAGTTCGTTTTACATTTATCTTTATTTTGTAATAAGTCTTCCGCTATGTAATAAATACTCTGATGTTTTATGACATTTATCTCTATACACTCTGTTATTATATATGTTGTCTTCTTGGCGCATGTATGAGATGCACCTGGCTTTGTTCCTTAAAGCCGGGTGTGACAGAAGTGGTATCAGAGGAAATGTTGACTGTAGGACGAAACCTAGATAGAAATGGACAAACCCTCTCCTACTTACCTTACTCTGACTCATTCTATACTTACCTTATCTTGATCCTGTCTCACCTTTTGCTATTCTTCTCTGATCATTCTTACCTTTTCTACTCTAATACAAGATGGATCTCACACCTTGGAATCCTACCACTATGATCTTTTTAAGATATAGGGAACCTAAGACAAAATTTAAAACTATTTTCCTTAAAAATGTTGTTTGATTGTGCTGATGATAAATGCCTGATTTGCTTCTTTGATTGATTGATACATTATATATGGACATCTTAGTATGTACCACCATAAGGTAATGAATTAGCTATGGTAGGTAAAATATTAATCTGCTTAGCTAATAAAATTCCCCAAAGTAATCTGCTTTGTAAATACCTGCCTTGTCTACTATTTTCTTACCATATGTATCTAACTCAGATGGTCAATACCAGGCGGGGTGGTGGAATTGATTTGCCTCCTAATCGACACACTCGGAGAATATACAGACAACCCCAGCCACAGCCTGCAGAGATGAATCCTCCTAATCCTCCACCAGGCGGAGTTGACCCACTGGTTGCTGCTCAGATGGCGGTGATGCAGCAAATGGCAGACACTATGGCTGATATGCGTGCCCAGATGCAGCAAGAACGCCAGGAGATGCGTCAGGAAAGAGAAGATATACGCCAGGAGTTGCGCCAGGAGCGAGATGAGATACGCCAGGAAAGGAGGGCACAATAACAGCAGCTGCAACAACAAATGCAACAGCAACAACAGCAGCAACAAGTGCCACTGCCTCCACCACCACCACCAGTTCCACCCCGAGACAAGCATAGAGAGTTCATGAGTCATAAGCCACCTACATTTGCAAGCTCACCTGATCCACTGGACGCGGATGATTGGCTGAAGTCCGTTGAAAAGATGTTGAATATTGCACAGTGCACGGACCGGGAGAAGGTTTTATATGCTTCTGGACGTCTGATAGGTCCTGCTGCTGACTGGTGGGATTCTTATACTGCTGCCCATGATGCTGCGGATACTATTACTTGGGCAGAGTTCAGTACACAGTTCAGAAACTACCATATTCCAGCTGGTATGATAAAGATCAAGAAGAAGGAATTTCTGTCGCTGAAGCAAGGAAGTATGTCAGTCAGCGAGTACCGCGACAAGTTTATTCAGTTATCCAGATATGCCCCTGAAGAAGTTGCTGAAGACGAGAGGAAGCAGGAGCATTTTATTGAAGGACTTAATGGACCACTGCAGTATGCTCTAGTGGCACACACATTTCCATCATTTCAGAGGCTGCTTGATAAGGCCCTGGCTATTGAACACAAGCGTGTTCAGCTGGGAGATTTGAAGAGAAAGGCTATATCTCAAGGACAAGGAAGCAGCAGTGTTCGTCCTCGCTACAGTTCACCACAGGGTACACCGACTCGACCAGGAGGACCGCGCCCAGTTCAGCAATCACCACTGAGGACTCCACCTCCTCGGCAGGCTACCCCTACTGGCACCCCGACAAAGTTTTCAGGACAGAGTCCCGGCACTACTTGTTTCAAGTGTGGGAAGACTGGTCACTACGCAAATGTCTGCCCACAGAGGATTGCTACTACTCCAGTTCAGAACAGGCAGCAAACTCCAGGATCTGGCAAGGGATATTCTATTGCCAAGGTTAATCAAGTCAGCATTGATGCTACTCCGGATGGTGGGGACCTCGTAATTGGTATGTTTTATGTTAATGCAATTCCTGCAACCATATTATTTGATTCTGGTGCCACACATTCATTCATGTCTGCTAGATATGCCAACACAAATGAAATACCACTGCTAAATATGAGAAACCCCATGATAGTAATTACACCTAAAGGGCCTGTTGAGGCGAATCAAATGACACGTAGATTGACATTGACCATTATGGGTAGAGAATTTGGAGCTACTGCTATAATATTAGAGTCAAGCAGTATAGATTTGATCCTTGGTATGTCATGGCTAAGAAAGGCAAAGGCCATTATAGCATGTGGTAGAGGTACTGTAGAACTCACTACCACTAAAGGAGAAAGGTTTCAAGTTAATATTGCAGTAACCTCCTCACCCATGCGTGCAATGTTCTTTATACCTGAGGAGTTTGTTGGTGACAACATCCGGGTGGTCAGAGATTTTCCGGATGTCTTTCCAGAGGAGTTACCAGGGATGCCACCTGATAGAGAAGTTGAGTTTGTTATTGATCTCTTACCTGGAACCGCCCCTATTTCTAAACGACCATATAGGATGTCCGTAGAGGAGTTGAAGGAACTTAAGAAGCAGTTAACTGAGTTACAAGAGGCTGGGTACATTCGTCCGAGTTCCTCACCTTGGGGAGCATCGGTCTTGTTTGTACAGAAGAAGGATGGATCGCAGCGGATGTGTGTGGATTATAGATCTCTTAATGATGTTACAGTGAAGAACAAGTATCCGTTGCCCCGTATTGAGGATTTATTTGATCAGATGAGAGGTGCAAGATTATTTTCGAAGATTGATCTCCGATCGGGATACCATCAGATGAGGATTAGACCATCGGATATTCCCAAGACGGCTTTCTCGACTCGATATGGATTATATGAGTTTACTGTTATGTCGTTTGGATTAACCAATGCACCAGCTTATTTTATGAACTTAATGAACAAGGTGTTTATGGAGTATTTGGACAGATTCGTCGTGGTGTTCATCGACGATATTCTCATTTATTCTCAGAGTGATAACGATCATGAGGAACATCTGAGGTTGGTGCTACAGAAGCTTCGAGATAACCAGCTATATGCCAAGTTCAGCAAGTGCGAGTTTTGGATTGACAAGGTACCATTCCTTGGACATATTATTTCTAATGGAGGAATAGTGGTGGATCCTGCTAAGGTTAAGGAGATAATGGAGTGGAGAGCACCCACTACAGTTACTGAGATTCGGAGTTTCTTGGGATTAGCAGGCTACTATCGGAGATTTATTGAAGGATTTTCTAAGATTGCCAAACCTATGACTTCGCTTTTGGAGAAAGGAAAAGAATTTAAGTGGGACGAGAAGTGCCAAGACAGCTTTGATCAATTGAAAAAGAGGTTGATGTCGCCACCAGTATTGGTTATGCCAGACCTACAGAAAGGATTTGATATCTATTGTGATGCATGTGGCCAAGGCTTAGGATGTGTGCTCATGCAAGAAGGACATGTGATTGCCTATGCTTCTCGTCAGTTGCGGAAACATGAATTGAACTACCCCACTCATGACTTGGAATTGGCAGCCGTTGTGCATGCACTTAAGATTTGGAGACATTATATCATGGGGACCAAGTGCCAAGTATATACGGATCATAAGAGTTTGAAGTATATATTCACTCAGAAGGATCTCAACCTTAGGCAACGCCGTTGGTTGGAGCTTATAAAGGATTATGATCTGGAGATTCACTATCACCCGGGCAAGGCGAATTTGGTTGCAGATGCCTTGAGCCGAAAGGAGCATGTTCATTCAGCTATTGTTGCCCAGCTACCCGACGAGATTGTTGAGGATTTCAGGAGACTTAACCTGGGGATAGTTGCTCATACTGAAGGAGTTACTATTGATGTGGAACCTACTTTGGAGCAAGAGATCCGCAAAGGACAAATTGGTGATGCTAAGATCAAAGAGATCAAGGATCTAATTACTGAAGGTCGAGTTCCGGAATTTACGGAAGATGAGCAGGGCACCGTATGGTTCAAGGATAGGATGTGTGTTCCTGATATTAAAAGCCTTCGAGAGACTATTTTAAAGGAGGCCCATGATTCGGATTATTCTATTCATCTTGGTAGTACCAAGATGTATCAGGATTTGAAGCGGAAGTATTGGTGGTATGGATTGAAGAGAGATGTAGCTGCACATGTGGCTATGTGCGATGTATGTCAAAGAGTTAAGGCTGAACACCAGAGGCCAGCTGGACTATTGCACCCACTGAAGATACCCGAGTGGAAATGGGAAGAGATTGGTATGGATTTTATTACTGGATTGCCTCGCACCCAGAAAGGATATGATGCTATATGGGTGATTGTGGATAGATTGACTAAAGTGGCTCACTTTATTCCTGTAAAGACTACCTATAAGGGTTCTCAGCTAGCAGAGTTATATATGGCTCGGATTGTGTGTTTGCATGGAGTACCAAAGAAGATCGTGTCTGATCGAGGTTCACAGTTTACCTCAAGATTTTGGAGAAGCTTTCATGAGAACATGAGCACGAAGTTGAATTTTAGTACAGCTTATCACCCTCAGACTGATGGACAGACTGAAAGGACTAATCAAGTATTGGAAGATATGTTGAGAGCATGTGCCCTTCAGCATGGAGGAAGTTGGGATAAGAGTCTACCATACGCAAAGTTCTCATACAACAATAGTTATCAGGCCAGTCTGAAGATGTCACCTTTTGAAGCTTTATATGGGAGGAAGTGCAGGACTCCTCTATATTGGGATCAGACTAGAGAAAGACAGTTCTTTGGGCCTGAATTGATTCAAGAAGCAGAAGAACAAGTCCGTATAATTCGAGAGAATTTGAGAGTGGCTCAAACCAGGCAAAAGAGCTATGCTGATAATAGAAGGAGGCCACTGGAATTTGAAGAAGGAGATTATGTGTATCTCAAGGTGTCACCACTTCGTGGAATGAGGAGATTCAAAGTTAAGGGCAAATTGTCCCCTCGCTATATTGGACCATTCTTGATCTTTAGGAGAGTTGGAGAGATGGCATACCAACTAGAGTTACCGGATAGTCTATCGGATGTGCATAATGTGTTCCACGTATCTCAACTAAAGAAGTGTCTCCGTGTCCCTGAGGAACAGTTACCCATGGAAGAGCTCAGTGTTCAAGGTGATTTGACTTACACGGAGTACCCGATCAAGATTTTGGATACTTTGACTCGAGTTACAAGAAATAAGGTGATAAAGATGTGCAAAGTTCAATGGAGTTACCATGGTGAAGATGAAGCAACATGGGAGAGAGAAGAAGAGCTTCGTGTGACGGAACCTCCCAAGTAATTAGGCCCACCTACAGTTGTCCTTGTCCCACGGACTTCAGACAATCCTGTAGGTGCTCCTGAACTACTTGACAAGTTCGGTATCTTTCCTTACTTTACCAGGAACGATTCACCCGTCTTCCAGACATTACAGAACATCGGAGATAAAGAATTGCGGAAGCGATTACATAATTCACATTTATTTAAAAGCAAGCTCAAGTTGTTTTATTACAGACCAGAACTAAGAGCGAGTGCTAAGTAGTATTATAATACAAACCAAGGGAGGCAAAAACTCCTCCAGATAAGTTTTAAGCAAAAGATCTATATGGAGGACCAAGTCCTCCCTCACTTCAGTCTTGTTTTTCTTCCTTGGGAACCACCTTGGCACAGAAGCAGCAGAAATCTGCTACTTCCTCACCTAAAAACAACGAAGGGATAAACCCTGAGTATGGAATTACTCAGCAAGACTTACCCGACTAAAGAAAAGACTTTCAAGGGTATGCTGGCTTTTAGGGAGTCAAGGTAAGGCTTCTCAATACTCAAAGACTGTTTTGCAGAAATGCTTACTAAAGTGGATCCTTAAAAATCCAATTTTATTTGTCAAGTTAAGTTCAATTACCTGCAACTAGAGTTCTTTCTACCCTAGTTCAAACACTGGTCCTGCACTAGCCAATTTCTTAACAAATACCCATCATCTTTAGTGGAATGCTACGTGTAGGGTAGTGACCAAGTCTTCATAACCGCGAAGGTACGGCGATCCGAATCGATTATACTCAGCTGAGGATCTCCAATCACACGACATATGTAGCACTTAACCCTTGCATATGTCAACCCGCCACCGAGGTTCTTAAGACCGGATCAGGTTCACGCAAACCGAGAGCACATATACACCACCGTCTAGCCTCTTACCACGGAGGGTACACGCTACTCTCGCCACCGCTCCGCGCCCATTTCGTGTTATCTTATTCTGGCCTTAGTCTGCCCGAGGCAAGGCTTACCCATGACGAGGCATGTGACCAGCTAAAGGGTCCTCGATCAACAAGCCTACATCGAGACGGTCCTTAATCGACTCAGACGGAGACACTACACCGAGACTCCTTTCTCGTGCAAGTCACCTGCCCGGTCTCAGCTTAATCTTTTCAAACCCAAAGTTTGGTACCTGGCAGAGGTACATCTTTTCCAGATGTTGAATCCATCAAGGCCCTGATGGATCCACCATCAAATTTTATTTTCAAAAACATCCCACCCACTTTTGCCACATCATCTTTTGTAAAAACAAAACATTTTGTTTTTCTAAAGCAAGGCTAAGCATCAAAATCTTTTATAAAATGGGTGATCAAGGAAGGTAATCAAATTCAAGGAAGGTAATGCAGGAATTGTTTTAGCAATCAACTCCTATCACCTAATGCATCAATCAAGTGAGAAAGATTTTTAAAAACATCAAGGAAGGTGGCAAATGCACCGGGGCTTGCCTTTGTTAACAGGTGAGTCCTGCTCAGATCCACAAATATCGAAATAAAAGCAGTTGCCTTCTTGAGGATCTGAGGTTGGTGGAGTCCCCTCTTCAGTGACTTCTTCTTCTTCTTCGTGTTCTAACATAACCATATATATGCATAAGAATGGATGCCATGGGATGCTCATGAGGATGCAAAGACAATATAGACTTATTATCTAAGTCTTGAGTACAACTTTCCTTCACAGTACTCCGAGAACCTAGGGTTTCCGGAGTCGGTAAAGGAGTTCACATGGCAGGGGGTGGGTTTGGGTTCTAGTTATCAAACATGGTCCAAATCAACTCAAATTCTACCCAAGGCTTCAAAATATTTCATTAAGTTCCCATAAAAAGTTTGGGCATTTTTGGACTTACCAATTATTTTCTAAAAATCTATAACTATTACCTTTAACCACTTTAAATACCCTAAAATTTCTTATTTCCACTAAAAATCACAAAACTATTTTTATTAAATTCTAGAGAAAATAAGGAGCCTAGGAAAATTGGTTTCACAATTTTAGGATTTTTCTACCATTTTTAACAGATTTCTAAAGCTGGCTAAAAATAGAAAAAGGAAAATAATGAACAGACTTGGGCTGAAATCAGTCCAAGTCGGCCCAACAACAGCAGAAGCATGCCCACACGCGCGAGCCTGAGGTAGTTTTGCACAGAGGCCCTTGGTTTAATAGCTAACTCGAATCAGGTTTGTTTACTGTTTCACTAGGCCACTGACGGTTTACAGAAGACCCCTCCGACTCCTATTTCTTCGCATGGCTAGGTCCCCGACGCCGTTCACGCGCGGCCGTGCTCCGGCGAGCACCTGTGCCGGCCGAACGGGGCAACGGCTGGGTTCTCTGAGTGGTAGACATGAAATCGGGGCTACCCTGACCATTTCCCCCAACCTAATTGCAACTAAGACCAACTACGTAGCTCTGGCCACGGTGGCCGTGATCATGGCGGCTATACGGTTGTGTTCCCGGCGATTGGTGGCGATATAATTCAATTAAGTGGGGCAGTGAGCATTGTGGACATACAAGAATGTACGAACAACACAAACAACGACAGGATTGGACCTGATTTGCGTTGGCCGCGGCGGGTTGTTCTTCGCGGTGGCGGAGAACGAAATTGGGGGAAATTGGAAATTCAAGCTCGCTGGTAGATGATTGTGGCTGATTAGCGGTGGCTAGTTAGCTGACGACCTCACGGAGCTAGTCACGGGCTCAATTTATAGGGGGAGTGAGCGGTGGCTGCGAATTTTGGACGAGCACGCGGCGGCCGGAGGTGAGGAAGAATACTGGGCGCGGTGAATACGTGTCCAGAGGCGTGGCGGGTGTTCCGGTGATCGACAGGGAGTTAGAGTAAGTCGTGGCAGTGCGGTGGAAAGTGAGAGCCACACGGCGCACGGCGGGAGGCGGCGGTTCACCGGCGAGCCTATCGCTCCGCCGCAAAGCAGAGGGGGAGGCACGGGAGGGGTCACCGGAGTGGAGCCCAGCTCACGGCGGTGAAGATTTTTACTGGGTGATGCTTATCTGATGTCCACGGCGCACGAATCACGGCGAGCGGTAATCGACGGCGACGATCACCGGCGATGGGCAGGAGGGGTGAATCGTGATCTTCTTCAGTTGAGCTCTACTGTACCATGGCGAGTTTGGTTCAGACAGTCTGACAGAGCGATTTGCAGGGGGTTTTCCTTCCAATTTCATGTGGCAACAAGTCTAAGCCTCTGCATCAAAGTTGTAGTGCTATGTACCAGCTACAAATCGACTATAGAGATTGAACTCATTAGGGCACTGGATCATGTCTGGAATTGGGTTTGAAGTTGGTGATAATTCACTGCTAGTCTGAAAATTCAGACCAAATCAGTCTGACAGCCTGACTTCAGGCTTAAATATCTCTGGATTTTTCTCAACAAGTGAGCTTGCAACCTTAAGCAAAGTTGTTCTCTTTTGATAGATCTTCAAATTTGGTGTGGTGACCTAGGGCAAAATCTCCTTTGTTTAGAAGTTACAAGGTCACAAAGATGAGTACAATACACTGGAATTAGACTTAGTCAAAAGAGTTCAAATGTGACTTTTTTTTGCAAATAAGTCCAAAATCAAATATTTGGCTTTCAAGTCCACACATTTGGGAACCAAGGGACTTAAGAACCTTATTTGACTTGGTTTTTGCACTTTAGTCCAAAAGTGGACCAATTTTGCACATAGACCCCTACGGTTTAGTTTTAGGGTTTTCCAGGGTTTTATTTAGGGTTTCTAATATCCCAGGGGTATAAATGAGATTCAACTTTGTTTTTGGGGATATTTTATAGCTATTTCACTAAAGCCTTTAGGTTTTCTCAATTTGGGTTAAGTTTTAGCCCCTTTAATCCTTGTTTAGGGTAAAGCTTCCTATCCAGGGTCCTATTTGCAAAACCTTAAAACAATACAACTTGTTTGAAATTTTTGCCTAGTGAATGCACTCTAGGTGTATCAAACATATGCAATGTCAATGCTTATGATGCCATGCTCAAGTTTTAGTCATAGTAACACCAGGAGTGTTACATCCTTCCCCCCATAAAAGAATCTCGTCCCGAGATTTAAAGTCCTAGGGTGAGTAATGGAAAAGGAAATGTGTCACATTTTTATTTCCTTATTTCTGGTACAAGGCAGGGTGGTGTGGGGTTCATTCCTTTATTGCCATAACTATATACATTTTACAAATTACATGAGGCTAGAAAGCCTGGGAAATTATTATTCAAGAAGTCTTGAGTTTCCCACGTAGCCTCTTCCTCAGAATGCTGGTTCCATTGTACCTTGTAGAACTTGAGAGTCTTTCTCCGGGTAACCCTGTCCTTTTGATCCAGAACTCGAATAGGATGTTCTGAGTACGTTAAGTCTGGTTCCAGGACAACATCTGTCACTTCAATGGTTCGATCGGGAACCCGAAGACACTTCTTCAATTGCGATACATGGAACACATTATGTATCGCAGACAATGTTTCGGGAAGTTGAAGTTGATACGCCACTGGCCCATATCTTTGAAGAATAGGAAATGGACCAATGTACCTGGGGGCAAGCTTTCCCTTTACCCTGAAACGCGATACTCCCTTCATTGGTGAAACCTTTAAGTAGACGTAGTCTCCTTCCTGGAAGTATAAGGGCATTCGCCGTTTGTCTGCATAACTCTTCTGACGAGCTTGTGCTTGCTTCAGATTACGAATAATTTTCTGAACTTTATCCTCGGCTTCTTTCACCAGATCAGGTCTAAAGAAGCACCTCTCACCAGGTTCAGACCAATTTAGCGGAGTCCGACACCGTCATCCATATAAAGCTTCAAAATGTGCCATCCTAATACTTTCTTGATAACTATTATTGTATGAAAACTCCGCCAAAGGTAAACATTCATCCCATTTTGGTGAGAAATCCAGGACACATGCCCGCAGCATATCTTCAAGTATTTGGTTCACTCTCTCAGTTTGTCCACTGGTTTGAGGATGATAGGCCGAACTGTGGAGTAACTTAGTACCCAGGGATTTATGAAGTTCTTCCCAAAATTTGGATACAAATTGTGGTCCACGATCCGACACTATAGTCTTTGGAACCCCATGCAAACTGAGAATACGGGCGATGTACAACTCCGCATAGGTAATGACGTGATATTTTACCTTGACAGGGAGGAAGTGGGCGATCTTGGTAAATCGATCAATGATAACCCAAATAGAGTCATACCCTTTTGTGGTCCTGGGCAATCCCACAATGAAGTCCATGCTTATGTCTTCCCATTTCCATGTTGGTATTGGTAATGACTGCAATGGACCGGCAGTCCTCATGTGTATGGCTTTGACACGTCTGCAAGTGTCACACTTAGCCACATAGCGTGCAATTTCAATTTTCATCTTCGTCCACCAGTAGTGCTGTTTTAGATCGTGATACATCTTAGTGCTTCCTGGATGAATAGAATAGCGACTAAGATGCGCTTCATCTAAGATTTGCTGGCGGAGTTCTTCATTCTTTGGCACTACTATGCGGTTGTTAAACCATAACACACCTTGATTGTCTTCCTTGAAACATTTGGCTGTTCCAGCCCTTATCTTCTCTCGTATGTGCTTCATACCCAGATTATCCTTTTGAGCATCAATTATCTTTTGCAGAATGATTGACTCAAGCTTTAGCTGATTTAGAGTCCCTTGTTGGATTATTCCCAGGTTTAACTTTTCCATCTCTTGACATAAAGTATTGTCAGAGGTTTTTACCATAAGGCAGTGGCAGGAAGCCTTACGGCTTAATGCGTCTGCCACCACATTGGCCTTGCCTGGGTGATAATGGATCTCCAGCTCATAGTCCTTAATAAGCTCAAGCCATCGTCTTTGCCTCATATTTAACTCTGACTGGGTGAAGATGTACTTTAAACTTTTATGATCTGTATATATGTGACAGATATTTCCCAGCAGATAGTGACGCCATATTTTCAGGGCATGAACAACAGCAGCTAGCTCCAGATCATGACTTGGATAATGCTCCTCATGTCGGCGCAACTGCCTTGAAGCATACGCAATTACTCGGCCTTCTTGCATCAGTACACAGCCGAGCCCACTGCCAGATGCATCACAATATACATCAAAAGGCTTAGTGATGTCCGGTTGAGCCAATACCGGAGCAGTGGTTAATAATGTCTTCAATTGCTCAAAGGCTTCATTACACTTAGAAGACCAATTGAACTTAATATCATTCTTCAATAAACTTGTGATTGGCTTCACAAGCTTAGAAAAATCGGGTATGAAACTGCGATAATATCCAGCTAGTCCAAGAAAACTCCGGACTTGGTGAACAGTGGTTGGGGGTTTCCACTCCAGAATATCTTTGACCTTGCTAGGATCTACCGCAATTCCTTTAGCTGATAACACGTGCCCCAAAAATTGAATTTCCTCCAGCCAGAACGCGCACTTGCTGAACTTGGCATACAGCTGATGTTCCCTCAGGCGCGTCAATACAATCCGTAGATGCTGAGCATGCTCCTCTTCATTTTTAGAGTATATCAAAATATCGTCGATGAAGACCACCACGAACTTGTCCAACTCGGGCATGAACACCGAGTTCATCAAATAGGTGAAGTGGGCAGGAGCATTTGTGAGCCCGAAAGACATTACCAAGTATTCAAACAATCCATACCGCGTAGTAAATGCGGTCTTCGGTATATCCTCGGGCCGAATACGGATTTGGTGATAGCCCGACCTGAGATCAATTTTGGAAAATACCCTCGCCCCAGTCAGTTGATCAAACAAGATGTCGATCCTTGGAAGAGGGTACTTATTCTTGATGGTGACCTCATTCAGGGGTCGATAATCCACGCACATCCGCAAGGTTTGATCCTTCTTCTTAACAAAAATGGCGGGGCAACCCCATGGGGACGAGCTTGGCCGGATGAATCCCTTATTCAGTAGATCTTGTAATTGAATCTTCAATTCCGCCAACTCATTAGGGGGCATACGGTACGATCTTCGGGAGATAGGAGCCGTACCGGGCTTTAGCTCAATTACGAATTCTACATCTCTTTCAGGGGGCAGTCCAGGCAAATCTTCCGGAAATACATCTGGAAACTCACATACTACCGGAATGTTCTTGATCTCCGGTACAATGGCTTCAAATATTCTACCAGAAGCTTTGGCTGGATTGGTTACGGGGAGAGACAAAAGAATTTCTTCTTGATTATAGCTCAACCTGACGGTTCTGAGTTCAGTGTTGAGGATTGCCTTGTGTTAGGTTAACCAATTCATACCCAAAATTACATCTATATCCTGGCCTTTCAGAACAATCATGTTAGCAGGAAAGTTTCGTCCGGCCATTGTTACTGGCACTTCATAGGCCACTTCTCTAGTAAAAATGTGTCCCCCAGGTGAATGAATTTTAAATCCCTCTTTTGATTCATAACATGCAATGTGATGTTGCTCCACAAATTTCTTGCTAATGAAGGTATGCGAAGCACCAGAATCAAAAAGAATAATTGCAGGGTGACTGGCCACGGGAAACGTACCCATCATCACCGGCTCTCCTTCCGGTGTAGTGGCCACCTGGGTGTAGTATACACGCCCCGTTTTCTTGGTATTTCTCCCCACAGCATTTCCCTTGGGCGGAGTGGACTTCCCAGTTCCTTGCTGAGCATTGGATTGATTTTGCTTGGGGTATGGGCAGTCTTTGATAAAATGTCCTGACTTGCCGCAGTTGAAACACCCGGTTGAAGAGCTGGGCAAGACAGGGAATCGAGTGCTTGGGGCACCCGGCTGATTTGGGGAAGTGGAGGTATTGTTGGGGCGGATAATAATGGGCTGTTTGAAAGGGAATGCTGGTGGACGGGAAAAAGTGCGGTTTTGGCTAGAAGGCCGGATGACGAACCGTTGCCTCTTTGCCTGGCCCTGATTAGGCCTCTCACCACCGAATCCCTTATTCTTCCCAGAACTTGCATATTTTGCTTCCACAGATAAGGCTGTACTGACAGCCTTTCCATATGTGAGATCAATACATGTGGCCATCTTTCGCTGCAACCGGTCATTTAGACCTCTCATAAAACAGTTCTTTTTCTTCAAATCAGTATTCACCTGGTCGATGGCATACTGCGACAGGTGATTAAACTTGTTAAGATACTGATTGATGGTGTCTCCTCCTTGTTTCAGCTTCATGAATTCCTCTTGTTTCATATGCAGCACCCCTTCAGGTATGTAGTGCTCACGGAAGGCAGCTTTAAATTCTTCCCAAGTGATTTGATGGTTGTCAGGTTGGATAGCCACAAAATTTTCCCACCAAGTACTGGCAGGGCCACGTAGTTGCTGTGCCGCGAACAATGGCTTCTGCGTTTCAGAACAACGAAGAAGACCAAACTTTTGTTCAATAACTCGTATCCACTCGTCGGCTTCTAGCGGGTCTTCTGCCTTGGTGAATAGAGGTGGACGAGTTTCGGAGAAGTCCAGATAGGTGGTTTCACGGGGACCTTGCTGAAAACCTCTTCCTGCCTGCTGCTGGAACTGCTGCTGACCCGCCATTTCCCTAAGGAAGCGGGTATTGTCTACGGTGGCATTCACCAAGGCGGCAATTGCCTCGGCTAGCGTGGGTGGAACCGGAGGTGGATTTGGGGTGACATCCCGACCCCCAGAAGTTCCGGCTACGTCCTGGCCGCGAGTCCTGGTCGGCATCTGAGGCAAAAACATTTGAAATAAACATAATATGCCAAAGAGACCTTCCATTTTACATTACTATAAAAAGTAATGATACAGACTCGATATTACATAACAGGATACATTACCCATTATACAAAAGTTCAACCTATTATACAACAGTGCATTCTACAATACACTACTCTACTTCTATTACACCATTAGTCCTGCTTTCCGTTACTTTTGGCGGCCTCATCGTCAGGTGTGGGAGTCCAGACGTCAACCAACCTCAAAGAAGGAGGGGGTTCAAAAAGGTCTAACTCCCCACCCAACGCGTGTCCCGCAACGTGAGAGGGTCCGGCTTCCGCCTCGGCAGAGTGTGCAGGCACACTAGGGTGTAATTGTGAGTATAGTATATGGACTTCCTCATGCAACGTATTGCAGTAGACCTGCAGGTCGTCGACAGTTGAGCTAAGGTCTTTAATTCAGGCCTGAGCCCTTGCTTCCTTAGCACATGCCAGCAAATGAGACTGTACTGCCCAGTCAAGTGCTAAGTCTCGATCAGCAAGCTGATCCTGCAGGTGACGGATGTCCCTTCTTAGTTCATTGATTCTATCTCCGTCTGCGACCCAAGCATCGGTCCTGTGTTGCAGCTCTGCTTGAAGTCGACTCACTCGGGCTTCAAGGTCTCCTATGGGGTCATTACTTCCGCTGCTGCTGCTTTCGTATCGAGGGGCTAGTTGATGCCGGGGTACTCCAATTGGTCCCGTTGACTTACGTGCCGTTAGCCTTGTGCGTGGCGGCATCTTTCTAAGGGGGAAAATTTATTAGCATAATTCTTAGCATGATGCATGAATAAGTACAGAATCAACCTTAGTCGATTCAACCTTCTATACATTGCACTCTTCCTATCTGGTCTTTAAGATAGACTCTTCAGAATACTTAGGTAAGAAGAGAAAAGAATTTTTTTAGGTAAGACTTTCGAAAATCCTTTTGAAGATGCCTCATAATGTCTGCAAAGAAGGGCTACGCTCCGATACCAGCTGTGACGGAACCTCCCAAGTAATTAGGCCCACCTACAGTTGTCCTTGTCCCACGGACTTCAGACAATCCTGTAGGTGCTCCTGAACTACTTGACAAGTTCGGTATCTTTCCTTACTTTATCAGGAACGATTCACCGGTCTTCCAGACATTACAGAACATCGGAGATAAAGAATTGCGGAAGGGATTACATAATTCACATTTATTTAAAAGCAAGCTCAAGTTGTTTTATTACAGACCAGAACTAAGAGCGAGTGCTGAGTAGTATTATAATACAAACCAAGGGAGGCAAAAACTCCTCCAGATAAGTTTTAAGCAAAAGATCTATACGGAGGACCAAGTCCTCCCGCACTTCAGTCTTGTTTTTCTTCCTTGGGAACCACCTTGGCACAGAAGCAGCAGAAATCTGCTACTTCCTCACCTAAAACAACGAAGGGATAAACCCTGAGTATGGAATTACTCAGCAAGACTTACCCGACTAAAGAAAAGACTTTCAAGGGTATGCTGGCTTTTAGGGAGTCAAGGTAAGGCTTCTCAATACTCAAAGACTCTGTTTTGCAGAAATGCTTACTAAAGTGGATCCTTAAAAATCCAATTTTATTTGTCAAGTTAAGTTCAATTACCTGCAACTAGAGTTCTTTCTACCCTAGTTCAAACACTGGTCCTGCACTAGCTAATTTCTTAACAAATACCCATCATCTTTAGTGGAATGCTACGTGTAGGGTAGTGACCAAGTCTTCATAACCGCGAAGGTACGGCGATCCGAATCGATTATACTCAGCTGAGGATCTCCAATCACACGACATATGTAGCACTTAACCCTTGCATATGTCAACCCGCCACCGAGGTTCTTAAGACCGGATCAGGTTCACGCAAACCGAGAGCACAGATACACCACCGTCCAGTCTCTTGTCACGGAGGGTACACGCTACTCTCGCCACCGCTCCACGCCCATTTCGTGTTATCTTATTCCGGCCTTAGTCTGCCCGAGGCAAGGCTTACCCATGACGAGGCATGTGACCAGCTAAAGGGTCCTCGATCAACAAGCCTACATCGAGACGGTCCTTAATCGACTCAGACGGAGACACTACACCGAGACTCCTTTCTCGTGCAAGTCACACGCCCGGTCTTAGCTTAATCTTTTCAAACCCAAAGTTTGGTACCTGGCAGAGGTACATCTTTTCTAGATGTTGAATCCATCAAGGCCCTGATGGATCCACCATCAAATTTTATTTTCAAAAACATCCCACACACTTTTGCCACATCGTCTTTTGTAAAAACAAAACATTTTGTTTTTCTAAAGCAAGGCTAAGCATCAAAATCTTTTATAAAACGGGTGATCAAGGAAGGTAATCAAATTCAAGGAAGGTAATGCAGGAATTGTTTTAGCAATCAACTCCTATCACCTAATGCATCAATCAAGTGAGAAAGATTTTTAAAAACATCAAGGAAGGTGGCAAATGCATCGGGGCTTGCCTTTGTTAACAGGTGAGTCCTGCTCGGATCCACAAATATCGAAATAAAAGCAGTTGCCTGCTTGAGGATCTGAGGTTGGTGGAGTCCCCTCTTCAGTGACTTCTTCTTCTTCGTGTTCTAACATAACCATATATATGCATAAGAATGGATGTCATGGGATGCTCATGAGGATGCAAAGATAATATAGACTTACTATCTAAGTCTTGAGTACAACTTTCCTTCACGGTACTCCGAGAACCTAGGGTTTCCGGAGTCGGTAAAGGAGTTCACAGGGCAGGGGGGTGGGTTTGGGTTCTAGTTATCAAACATGGTCCAAATCAACTCAAATTCTACCCAAGGCTTCTAAATATTTCATTAAGTTCCCATAAAAAGTTTGGGCATTTTTGGACTTACCAATTATTTTCTAAAAATCTATAACTATTACCTTTAACCACTTTAAATACCCTAAAATTTCTTATTTCCACAAAAAATCACAAGACTATTTTTATTAAATTCTAGAGAAAATAAAGAGCCTAGGAAAATTGATTTCACAATTTTAGGATTTTTCTACCATTTTTAACAGATTTCTAAAGCTGGCTAAAAATAGGAAAAGGAAAATAATGAACAGACTTGGGCTGAAATCAGTCCAAGTCGGCCCAACAACAGCAGAAACATGCCCACACGCGCGAGCCTGAGGTAGTTTTGCACAGAGGCCCTTGGTTTAATAGCTAACTCGAATCAGGTTTGTTTACTGTTTCACTGGGCCACTGACGGTTAACAAAAGACCCCTCCGACTCCTATTTCTTCGCATGGCTAGGTCCCCGACGCCGTTCACGCGCGGCCGTGCTCCGGCGAGCACCTGTGCCGGCCGAACGGGGCAACGGCTGGGTTCTTTGAGCGGCAGACATGAAATCGGGGCTACCCTGACCATTTCCCCCAACCTAATTGCAACTAAGACCAACTACGTAGCTCTGGCCACGGTGGCCGTGATCATGGCGGCTATACGGTTGTGTTCCCGGCGATTGGTGGCGATATAATTCAATTAAGTGGGGCAGTGAGCATTGTGGACATACAAGAATGTACGAACAACACAAACAACGACAGGATTGGACCTGATTTGCGTTGGCCGCGGCGGGTTGTTCTTCGCAGTGGCGGAGAACGAAATTGGGGGAAATTGGAAATTCAAGCTCGCTGGTAGATGATTGTGGCTGATTAGCGGTGGCTAGTTAGCTGACGACCTCACGGAGCTAGTCACGGGCTCAATTTATAGGGGGAGTAAGCGGTGGCTGCGAATTTTGGACGTGCACGCGGCGGCCGGAGGTGAGGAAGAATACTGGGCGCGGTGAATACGTGTCCAGAGGCGAGGCGGGTGTTCCGGTGATCGACAGGGAGTTAGAGTAAGTCGTGGCGGTGTGGTGGAAAGTGAGAGCCACACGGCCGGGAGGCGGCGGTTCACCGGCGAGCCTATCGCTCCGCCGCAAAGCAGAGGGGGAGGCACGGGAGGGGTCACCGGAGTGGAGCCCAGCTCACGGCGGTGAAGATTTTTACTGGGTGATGCTTATCTGATGTCCACGGCGCACGAATCACGGCGAGCGATAATCGACGGCGACGGTCACCTGCGATGGGCAGGAGGGGTGAATCGTGATCTTCTTCAGTTGAGCTCTACTGTACCATGGTGAGTTTGGTTCAGACAGTCTGACAGAGCGATTTGCAGGGGGTTTTCCTTCCAATTTCATGTGGCAACAAGTCTAAGCCTCTGCATCAAAGTTGTAGTGCTATGTACCAGCTACAAATCGACTATAGAGATTGAACTCATTAGGGCACTGGATCATGTCTGGAATTGGGTTTGAAGTTGGTGATAATTCACTGCTAGTCTGAAAATTCAGACCAAATCAGTCTGACAGCCTGACTTCAGGCTTAAATATCTCTGGATTTTTCTCAACAAGTGAGCTTGCAACCTTAAGCAAAGTTGTTCTCTTTTGATAGATCTTCAAATTTGGTGTGGTGACCTAGGGCAAAATCTCCTTTGTTTAGAAGTTACAAGGTCACAAAGATGAGTACAATACACTGGAATTAGACTTAGTCAAAAGAGTTCAAATGTGACTTTTTTTGCAAATAAGTCCAAAATCAAATATTTGGCTTTCAAGTCCACACATTTGGGAACCAAGGGACTTAAGAACCTTATTTGACTTGGTTTTTGCACTTTAGTCCAAAAGTGGACCAATTTTGCACATAGACCCCTAGGGTTTAGTTTTAGTGTTTTCAAGGGTTTCATTTAGGGTTTCTAATATCTCAGGGGTATAAATGAGATTCAACTTTGTTTTTGGGGATATTTTACAGCTATTTCACTAAAGCCTTTAGGTTTTCTCAATTTGGGTTAAGTTTTAGCCCCTTTAATCCTTGTTTAGGGTAAAGCTTCCTATCCAGGGTCCTATTTGCAAAACCTTAAAACAATACAACTTGTTTGAAATTTTTGCCTAGTGAATGCACTCTAGGTGTATCAAACATATGCAATGTCAATGCTTATGATGCCATGCTCAAGTTTTAGTCATAGTAACACCAGGAGTGTTACACTTCGCATAGATTTTCCCCACCTTTTCCCTAGATCTTCTTAAATCTCGAGGACGAGATTATTTTTAAGGGGGGTAGGATTTGTAACACCCACTTTGTGATTGCTAGAAATAATGCCAATAGAGAAAACAATTTCTCCTTATGTGAGTTTAACCTTTGTGCATCATCACATGTGTACACCCTAGGTATAAACAAATAATTAATACCATAAAAGCCACCAAAAATATGCATCATGCTGGATTTTCTTTTGTGTGCACCTTATGACGAAATAGAATAATAAATGTGACAAGAAATATATTAAAGTCCAAAATGGAATCTAAAACCCTACATAAATATGGAGAAAAGGAATAAAGGATATGAAAATATAAATAACATATATATAATTATATTTCAAAAATTGGTACTTTTTATTTCACAAATATAATTTGAAGATAATATGGCACAAGATTTGAATTTAAATCTGAATTTAAAATGGAATTTGGAAATAAGGAATAGAGAAAAGAAAAGAATAAAGAGAAAAAGGAGAAAAGCTCATCTCGGCCGCCAGCCTGAATTCGGCCCATCCAACCTTACTCCCCTCGCGTCGGCCCACTTAAGCCTACCCACTCGGCCAACGGTAGTTCATCGTGCAGCCCGGACCGCGCTGACAAGCCGGACCCACGCGTCAGCCTGGGCGCCTCGATCTTCTTTTTTTTCCCTTCTTCCGCGTGGCTTACATGTGGAGCCCGCCTGTCACCAGCCTCCGTGCGGCCGCGGCAACTGAGCTCGCGAAATCCGCGGCGGTGCTCGCCGGTGACCTCGGACTCCGTTACCGGGACCTGCGCACCATCTCGCCGTATAAAAGGGCCCTAGCCGCAACCCGTTTCTCCCCTTTGCTCTCGCAGTTCATACTAGACACCGCCATCGCCTACCGTCGTGCACGCCGTGTGTGAGGGAGTTTCGCCGCCGCCGTGATTACGCGCCCGAGTCAACGCTCTAGCCTCGGACGGAGGTCGGGGACTTCGTTGGGGGCATCTCGGAGTTTCTGGTGCCTTCATCGGACGCGATTCGGGGACTACGAGCAAGGAATTTCTCGCCGTCGCACCAACTCCACGGCGGACCCGCACGACGCCGTGGCCGGAGCTCTCTGTGCCGCTACCCACGGTAAGAATCCCTCTCCTGGGTTCGCTTTTCACTCGGCAATGCGTATGTGCTCTCGGTTTGTGAGATCGGGGCGTGTGCGCGCGGATTGGTCACCCCCCGGCGAGGGCGCGCCGCGGGCGGGGCGGCGCCGCCTCGTAAGGGTGCGGTTTGGAGACGATGGGTTGTGGGCCATTGATCTCCCAGGGAACGGCCCCGATTAGATCGCGATACCGGTTCGGGAGAATAAATCTGAGCCGTTAATATCCGATCGGATGGATCGGGTGGCTCTGGGTGAAATTAAATCTGCGCCGTAGGATCGCAATCCACTGGAGGGCATTGCGTACCGCTTCATTAGTACTGTGATTTAATCTGGAGCGTTGGTGGCCGATCGGGTGGCCCACATCATCGGATACCCCTTCGGCTTGCATATTTTGCTAAAGAGTCCTCGGGAAACTAAGAAAATCATCCCGCAGTCCCTCGGGCACTATACCCTGTGTCTTAGGAAACTTACACCGAGAACCCTGCTGTTTTCTGTAAATGAGGCCCAGTCCATAGCTCTGTAAATTCAGTTATTTAATTTTAGAAATTACTTTTTACACAAAAATAAGTGCTAGAACTTCAATAATTCCTAGAAAATTCATACTAACTCCAAATCACTCCATTCCAGTTTCTAAAATTTTGTAATTTTATTCCCTATCACTTAGAGTCTCTGTTTTGTCATGAAAATAGTAAGAAAAATTATTCCTCATTTAATTCCATTTCAAACACATAAAACCTTGGAAATTCATATCTTAAAATCTATAACCCCAAAAATTATGATTCCTGTTCCTAGAATTTTATTTTAATGTGTAGATTATTACTGTGTATTTTGTATATATGTTTGGTGTAATGTTAATTTCTCTATATGCACTGTACTTGTTTGTATTGTGGCGAGTAGAAGAGCCCGTGACCGAGGATCCTGGTGTGCAGCAGGTTGAAGTAGCTGAGCAGGAGCTCATTGAAGGCAAGTTGTGCCCTTGACCACTTTTTACCCAATAATGTTCTTTAATATCACTTATCCATGCATAGGTTAATTTTGATGGGACCCAATAGGTCACCCTAGATTGTTTATCTCATTACCTTGTTTACCCTGAATCACTTGGGTAGTTTGCTATTGCTTTACATGGTTTTGGGATAATCATTTATTACCTCTATGTTCCAATTCTTTTTATTATTCTATTTATGTTCATGTTGAGATCATTAATGTTAATCGGAACATAGAGCTTAACTTGAGTAACACGTGCCACCACAAGGGTTTAATGGGACGCCCTTGGCTGACTAATTAGGAAAGCTAGTGGAAGACTACCTTACCCGAAAGGGGCAAGGGCAGTAGGGGAGTGGTCAGTGTAGGGAGGTCCTTGGTTGATTTTGCTGCGATGGCGGTCAGCCAAGAACCCTGCATTGGAACTTCCTATAAACTGTAGCGGGTTTTCGGAAGCTAGTGGAACTTTGTAAAGGCCTCGTAGTGTTGCCCTGCCGCGCTTCCTAGGTAGAGGTGTATGGGATTCGCGACCCCTTGGCAGATGGGTAACATGACTTGTGGGTAAAGGGTACAACCTCTGCAGAGTGTAAAACTGGTATACTAGCCGTGCTCGCGGTCATGAGCAGCTCAGGACTCTCTGATGTTTAAATTATGGAACTTAAATTCAATTTTGTCATTTGCATTGCATGGGTTTATTATTAATTTTGTTCTATTACTTTACTTATGGTTTGGTATTTACTTACACCTAGTAACTGCTAATAAAATTTTGACCAACTACTTAAAAGCAATGCTCAGCTTTAACCCCTATCATTGATTAGCCTTACACATCCCATGAACTCACACCTTTGTGAGTTTATGTCCACTAGTTCCCCACAACTTGTTGAGCTATGATCATGTGTGAGCTCACCCTTGCTGTCTCACACCTCCCCACAGGAGAAGAGCAGGTGGTTCAGGAGGAGCCACAAGGCGAGGAGTATGATCTGATCTAGGTGGCGTTTCTCAGTTGACATTGGCGCCGACGATCCTTAGTTCGTTTTATATTTATCTTTATTTTGTAATAAGTCTTCCGCTATGTAATAGATACTCTGATGTTTTATGACATTTATCTCTATACACTCTGTTATTATATATGTTGTCTTCTTGGCGCATGTATGAGATGCACCTGGCTTTGTTCCTTAAAGCCGGGTGTGACATGCTCTCGCACCCGGCTACGTCCAAACTGTTGACAGCGTCAACCTACCAGCGTGATAACTCGGAACCTAATCATGCACCCGGGCTACGGCCAGGCCGCATGAGGGAACGATCAGACCGGCTAAGGCACCACGAAAAGCATTCAGACCTCGGAGGAGTCAAACCACTCCTCCGAGGCCTCGGGGGCTAAACCCGGCGGGTGCGCTCACGCGCACCCACTAGAACAAAGCAAAACCGAGAAAGGCCGGTCCCCTCACCGAAACTGCGGCAAAAGCCTCCAAGCGAGTACCAACACTCCCTTCGAGGCTCGGGGGCTACTATCGGGTACCATAATTAGGGGTACCCCCAACTCTCCTAATCACGGCTGGTAAACACCCTCTGACCAACTGACGGGCGCGGTTCAAGTCAAGGCTTCGTCTACCCAAGGGACGCGACCTCGCCCGAACCCAGCCTCGGGCTAGAGCAATAGTCCCAGACAAGTTCATGCCTCGCCCGAGGGCCTCCTTAGGTAGCGGGCACCTCCTCGACTCTCCCGAAGCCCGGCTCGGGCAGGCTTCGTTGTGAAGCAACCTTGGCCGGACTGCCTCACCAACTGACCGCTTCGCAGGCGCATTCAATGCAGGGGACGCCTGACGTCGTATCCTGACACACACGCCTCAGTCGGCCAGGCCGAAGTGACCGCAGTCACTTCGCCCCTCTCTTTTACTATCCGATATGACAGGAAAACAGCGCCACCCGCCCCGCTCTGACTGTCGTGCCAACCACCCAGGCGAAGCTAACAACAAGTCACAATCAACCACTGAGTTCGGTCTCGGGCGCAACAGGAAGCTCCGCCTCGCCCGATCTCAGGCTCCGGCCTCGGGAGGAGGTCTCCCCCTCGCCCGACCCCTGGACTCGGCCTCGACCTCGGTCTCAGGAGGAACCGCGTCCTCGCCTGACCCTGGCCTCGGCCTCAAGAGAAGTCTCTGCCTCGCCAGACCTTGGGCTCGGACCGACCGCGCCAACAGGGGATACATCATTACCCTATCCCTAGCCAGCTCAGGCTACAAGGAACAAGACCGGCGTCCCATCTGGCTTACCCCGGCGACGGGTAATGATGGTGCCCCGCGTGCGACCATGACGCCAGTGGCTCTCAGCCCCTTAAGGCAGCAAAGAGACGTCAGCAGGATCCTTGCCGCACTGCCAGCTGTGCTACTACAGGGCTCAGGCGCATCTCCGACGGCCACGCTATCACGTGTACAGGGCTCAGGCTCTCCTCCGACAGCCACGTTGGCATGTACACAGGGCGTAGGCATTTCTCTGCCGGACACGTTAGCGCATAGCTACACCCCCCATTGTACGACTGGACCCTCTCCTTGCGTCTATAAAAGGGAGGTCCAGGACCATCCTGGAGGGGGGTTCGTGCAGGGGAAGGAGCGAACGAACAGGCTCCCTCTCTCTCTTTCTCTCCCTCTCGCGACGTGCTTGTAACCCCTACTACGAGCGGCACCCCTGGTGCAGGATAATACAAGGCTTGCCCCACCTCTTGTGTTCCATCCCGCGCCAACCCATCTGGGGGCACGCAGCGACAATCTCACTCGTCGGTCAAGGGACCCCCTAGGTCCGAAACACCGACAAATAGCTACCAGGCTAGCATCAAGATGGCACCATTTGAGGCCTTATATGGTAGGCGGTGTATCTCCCCTTTGTGCTGGAAGACTTTGGGAGAGAGATCTCTGGTTGGTCCTGATTGGGTTCAGCAGACATCTGAGAAGGTTCGGGAAATTCGTCAGAATATTTTGGCTGCTCAGAGCCGTCAGAAGAGTTATGCTGATGTGAGGAGGCGGGACTTGGAATTTGCAGTGGGTGACCAAGCCCTTCTCAGGGTATCACCTACTAAAAGAGTTGTTCGATTCGGTGTCTCCGGAAAGCTTAGCCCGAGATACATTGGACCATTCACTATCTTGGCCCAGGTGGGTAGCTTGGCTTATCGCTTGCAATTATCGGATTCCATAGCAGGGGTACACCTGGTATTTCATGTCTCTATGTTGAGGAAGTTCTTGCGAGATCCAGACCATCAGATCGAAATGGAACCAATTGCTGTGCAGCAGGATCTAACTCTGGAGTGTCGTCCGGTGCATATCTTGGAGTCCTCGAAGCGTGTTATGAGGAAGAGATCAATTAAGTATGTTAAGGTCTTATGGACTAATCAGTCTGAGCGCGAGGCTACTTGGGAACTTGAGGAGCTGATGTGGCAGAAATATCCCAAACTTTTCGTTTTGGGTTAGTCTTGTTGATTCATTAATCTTTCTTTTATTGTTCTGATAGAAGCGTCGAAATTCGAGGTTGAATTCTTTTTATGGGGGTAGAGTGTGATACCCAGTTTAAAAAAAAGAGAAGTTGGAGGTTATTCTTTCTTTGTTTTTCTCTTTCGGGTCCCGTGCTATGGGGGGTTTGGAATTTTAGGAGGTAAACAATAGTAAAGCAGTAGAATTCTTGTTGGACTTGTGCGCTGGGGTCGGGAGCAGACGTGAGAGCAAGTTTGGGCCGTGGATCTCGATCCGGCGGTGGGGAGCCCACTATTTCCCCCACGTAACCCTAGCCGCCCCCCTTTTCCCCTTTGGTTTTGTAGCCGCCCCCTCCTCCCCTCTCCCTTTATTGGCTGCCGCCCCCTCTCTCTCCCTTACCTTCTTCCCCAAGAGATTGCAGCCACTACCCCTCAACCCTAGCCGCTCCCCATCTCCTCCTCTCCAAGGTGCAGCCCTCCCCGCTTGGTTCTACGTCATGTGGGTGCGAGCCTTCCATTGGAGTTGGAAGGGAGGAAGAAAGGAAGGAGGAAAGGAAGAACCCAAGGTGATTTTGTGATCATCTTTTTTGTATTTGTGCTGCAATCCAATTGGTTACATGTTTACCTATGCGAATCGGTAGAGGTGCTGTCCAGAATTTTTGTGGGTGGGCGAACAGCAGTAGTATTATCAGTTTCTGGGTATTTTTCGTAAGTAATTAGTGGTAATCAGTATGATAATCATGTAGAGCTTTGTCATACCTTTCCAACGAGTAGTTATGCGCTCGATTCGGATTTATATTTTAGGAGATATCGCTGTTTGAACCCGGCTAAGTTGCTGCCCAAAAACAGATTGCAGGGTGTACCTTGTGGATGGTTTTGGGCTATTTAGATGTTGGAATTTAATTATCATTTGTATACAAAACTTGTGGGGAATTTTATCTAGATGCTTCTGGAGTTTTTGTTTGTTACCACTACTGTCATAATTTTAAAGATATGAAATTGTCAGGCAGCGCCACTGCAGTTTGGTGGGTGTTGGGGAGAGTTGTCGCTCGCGACGGGTTTTGAATTGTGCGTAGGTGCGGTGTCGTTTATGAGCATTGCTATGTGAAATTTGTGCACTAAGTTGTGTGTCAAAACAGGTGATGGACTTCCGGATCGTACTTAGGGCTTTGTCCAAATTTCCCCGGTGAAGGCAAGTAAAATAGTGGTGGTTTATACCGTTGATTGATTTATGTGTCCTATACTTGATTGCATCCATGTCAAATGTATTCATTCTCGTAATCCATTTTGAGAATTGTTGTTTGAAGTTATTCATGTTCTATTATTTACTTATGTTGAATATGTTGTTCGAGCATGTTACACGTGTCGATTATCATTTTGAAGAAGTGGAAGTTTATGTTTAACACATGTTGGTTGGGGGGTCTCATGTTGTTGTCATGCATAGTGCATCCATCATCCTTTGCATGGAAGTTTTATCGCGATCATATGGTTCGACCCTACTGGTACACTTAGCATCATACGTTGTCCAAGGAGGGGTATGATGCAGCTTCATATCCTTAGAGGTATGAAGGCAGAAGTCATTACTGCATCTGTAGCCATGTGCATTCATGGGTGGAATGTGGAACCTGTTATGTTTATGTTGATATTGTGGATCTTCAGTTTGTGTTTTGTTTTGGAACTCAGTAATTGGTATATTGTTTACTTGCTGCATTTTAATATTCAAGAAGGAAGTTGTGAACTACGTGGTTGTTAAAACATGGTTTGTTTACATTGTCAAATTGCTGTTTGATCATTTTACTTGCTGAGATGTGTCATCTCACTCTTGCATTGTTTGATGCAGGCACTTGATCCTTGCTTGGGGAAAGGAGGGAAGTAGAAGCACAGTCACTATACCCTTAAATAATTGTACCACTGCTTAGTAATGATGTTAAACAGGGGTTCAAGTCTAGGGGATTAATATGTTGTAGCCTTCATGGTAGTCGAATTTGCTTTTGGGTTGGCTGAATTTCATTTTTATTTTATTTTATTTTGGTTATGAATGTTCATTTCTACCTTTGCATTCTGATTATACTCTATGGATTATCTATCTTTTACATTATGTGTAAACTTTATGTTCCTCTCGTTATGCTACTTTCAAGGGAGGTGCTGTCGGATTTTTCTTTACTTTCTATCTCCATTTCTTTTCTTATGTTGTTTAAGTTTTGTGGGAAGCAACTTTGGTAACATTCATTATGTGGGAGCAATGGGGTGTTACAAGTTCATGGCTATTCCACATTACCCGTACATGATACTGAAGATGTTGGGACCTCAGGGCATCATCACCGTGCATGCTAATTTCCAAGGACCCGCAGAGTGCTTCAGGGGAGCCATTCAAACAGCTCTCACTACCGGGCCCCTGGTAGCTCTTCCCACATAGGCGAACAGCAGGCTGGAGGAGGGAAATCTCATGATACCCTCAAAGGAAGCTCAGGCTGTGACCTCTATATGACCGACTAAAGAAACTAAGAGGATTAATCTGGGATGCTCTGATGAACGCAAGACTACCATCATCAGCTCTAGCCTCGATGACAAATAGGAAAGCACGCTCGTCCGGTTCCTACAAGATAACCGAGATGTATTCGCATGGGAACCTGCGGATATGCCAGGAGTCCCGAGAGAAATGGCCGAGCACAAACTTAAAGTGTATCCTCAAGCAAGACCGATTCATCAGAAGCTGCGTCATTTCACGCCTAATAAAAGGGAAGCTATTCGTGCAGAGTTAGCTCGCTTAGTGTCAGCAGGATTCATTAGAGAAGTATTGCACCCAGAGTGGCTAGCAAACCATGTTCTTGTACTAAAAAGAATAAAGTTGATTGGCGCATGTGCGTCGACTATACTGATCTCAACAAACATTGCCCGAAGGATCCATTCGGGCTCCCTAGGATAGATCAGGTAGTTGACTCGACTGCTGGCTGCTCTATGCTTTCCTTCCTAGACTGCTACTCTAGGTATCATTAGATCAGCTTGGCAAAAGAAGACGAGGAGATGACTACCTTCATCACACCATTTGGAGCTTTCTGCTATACCTCCATGTCGTTCGGCCTCAAGAACGCTGGAGCGACTTACTAGAGAGCCATCCAAACGTGCTTAGCCAATCACTAGGGCAAGCGGGTGGAAGCATGGATGATGTGGTTATCAAGACAGAAAACTCGGTAAACTTCATCGAGGATTTGTAACTAGTCTTCAACAATCTGAGGCGCTACCGGTGGAAGCTAAACCCGAAAAAGTGTGTATTCGGAGTACCAGCCGGAAAGCTGCTTGTATTCATTATCAGTCATCAATGAATAGAAGCAAATCTAAAGAAGATTGAGGCCATCATGAGAATGGAAGCGCCACAATCACAGAAAAAGGTGCAAAGGCTCACTGGGTGCATGGCAGCGCTAAGCAGGTTTATATCAAGGCTAGGCGAGAAATGAATTCCATTTTATAAATTGCTCAAGAAGGTGGACAAATTTCAGTGGACCGCAGAAGCACAGGAGGCTCTAGAGGCACTGAAGAAATTCTTGACCACTCCGCCAGTACTCAAGCCACCACACCGAGCCATGCCCGGTCAGTCAGCAGAAGATCTGCTCCTGTATATTTCCTGCACGACTCACATGGTAAGCACCATGTTAGTAGTCGAGCGGGCGGAAGAGGGATACGCGTACTCAGTACAGCATCCAGTTTACTTCATCAGCGAAGTCCTTGGGCCCTCAAAGATAAGATATCCTCAAGTTCAAAAGCTGTTGTACACGGTACTTCTAACCGCTCGCAAGCTTCGGCACTACTTTGATGACCACAAAGTCATAGTAGTCATATGATTTCCGATAGGTGATATTCTTCATAACAAAGAAGCTATTACAAGAATAGCCAAGTGGGCATGCAAGCTTGGAGCTCATGACATAGAGTTCTGACCCCGCACGGTGATAAAAACTTAGGCACTGGTTGACTTCATATCAGAATGGACTGAGCACTAGGTCCCGAAAAGCCTAGAGGTCGCTGAAATATGGAGAATGTACTTTGATGGCTCGCTAAGACTGCAAGGAGCAGGGGCAGGGATTCTCTTTATCGCCCCCGGAGGTGAGCAACTCAAGTATGCGCTCCAGCTTTTGTTTCCGGCATCAAACAATGTAGCAGAATACGAAGCACTGATCCATGGGCTAAGCATCGCGGTTTCACGTGGCATCAAGAAGTTAATGGTGTACGACGACTCACTGGTAGTCATAAGTCAAATAAACAAAGATTGGGACTGCTCGGCTGACTCAATGGGCAAATATTGTGTAGCTGTGTGGAAGTTGGAAGACAAATTCGAAGGATTAGAATTCCACCACGTGGAAAGGGATCGCAATGTAGCGGTTGATGCATTGCTGAACTGGGATCCAGTCGGGCCCAAGTTCCACCTGGGGTCTTCGTCCAAGAAATACAGCAACCGAGTATTGTCATAGATCAGATGGAGGAATGCAACGCTCTGAGTCAGCCAGAGGTAGATCCCAATGACTGGAGAGAGCTGATCATTAGATACATAAAGAACAAAGAAGAACCGGATGACAAGGCCGCAGCAGAGTGCGTCGCAATACAGTTGGCCCACTATACCATCATAGGGGGCCTGCTGTATAGAAGAGGCGCATGAGGAGTCCTCATGAAGTGCATCCACTCGGCTACTGGGAGGCAGCTATTAGATGAGATTCATGCTGGGCAGTGTGGCGTGCATGCGGCATCAAGGACTCTGGTGGGAAAGGCTTTCAGATCCGGGTTTTACTGGCTCACTGCGAAGAGTGATGCTGCCGAGCTAGTCCAGAAGTGCGAGGCGTGCCAGTTCCTATTAAAGCACAGCAGCTGCAAACTATTCTTGTGACCTGGCCGTTTGCATGCTGGGGGCTAGACATGAGCGGGCCCTTCAAGAAAGCTCAAGGAGGATATACCCACATACTGGTCGCCATCGATAAATTTACAAAGTGGATAGAATACAAACCAATCGTTTCCTTGACCTCAGCAAAGGCAATGGAGTTCATTGAGGACATAATGTTCAGGTTTGGAATACCTAACAGCATCATCACCGACCTAGGGTCTAACTTCACCAGCTCGGAGTTCTTCAACTTCTGCGAGTAGAGGAGCATTTAGATCAAGTATGCATCAGTGGCACACCCAAGAGCTAATGGGCAGGTGGAAAGAGCCAACGGGATGATACTGGATGCACTCAGAAAGAAGGTGTTCGATAAAAGCGAGAAGCTTGCAGGGAAGTGGATCAGGGAACTACCATATGTTGTCTGGAGCCTGCGAACCCAGCCAAGCCAAGCTCTGCATGGAAACACCCCATTCTTCATGGTGTATGGGTCAGAGGCAGTGCTACCATCCGATCTGATCTTTGGGGCTCCTAAATCAACCTTTGAAAGCATAGCCGAAGCAGAAGCAACCAGGCTAGAGGATATCGATGTGCTGGAGGAGGAACGGCTAAATGTGGTAATTTAGTCGGCCAGATACCAGCATACCTTGAGGCGCTACCATGACAAAGCTATGCGGCATCAATCCTTCGCAGTGGGAGACGGTCCTCCGCCAAGTACTAATGGGGGAGGGACGGCACAAACTGTCACCACCGTGGGAAGGACTGTTCATCGTTCCAGAGGTCACATGACCGGGATCCTACTGGCTCACTCAGATGGACGACACCGAAGTGGGGAATTCATGGAATATCGAGCACCTCAGGAAATTCTACCCCTAGCAATACCTCAAAACTCTTGAGGACGAGTTGTACTTTGTAAGCAAAAAGGTTTCATCATCAATAATGCTTCCATCTTCCAAGGCATTCAAGTTCATGATTGACAACTGACTTAGATTGGGTTCAACTCAAAATCAGCACAACATAACTCAGGGTGATCAATATACCCTACTAACGGAGCAATCGACTTAAGTTGGAAACGCCTTAAGTCAGTGCGACAGGCTCACGCTTACATGACTTAGGGTGATCACTATACCCTACTAACTGAGCAATCGGCTTAAGTCAGAAACGCCTTAAGTCGGTGTGACATGCTCACGCTTACATGACTTAGGGTGATCACTATACCCTACTAACGGAGCAATCGGCTTAAGTCGGAAAGGCCTTAAGTCGGTGCGACAGGCTCACGCTTACATGACTTAGGGTGATCATTATACCCTACTAACAGAGCAATCGACTTATGTTGGAAACGCCTTAAGTCAGTGCGACATGCTCACGCTTACATGACTTAGGGTGATCACTATACCCTACTAATGGAGCAATCGGCTTAAGTCGGAAACACCTTAAGTCGGTGCGACATGCTCACGCTTACATGACTTAGGGTGATCACTATACCCTACTAACGAAGCAATCGACTTAAGTCGGAAACGCCTAAAGTCGGTGCGAAATCTTCATGCTTACATGACTTAGGGTGATCACTATACCCTACTAATAGAGCAATCGGCTTAAGTCGAAAACACATTAAGCTGGTGCGACATGCTCACGCTTACATGACTTAGGGTGATCACTATACCCTACTAACAGAGCAATCGGCTTAAATCAAAAACGCCTTAAGTCGGTGCGACATGCTCATACGTACACAAGATAGGGTGATCACTATACCCTAGTAACAAAATAGCCAACTCGAATCAGGAGCACTTCGAAAAAAAATAAGTCGCTCGCATTGTCAAGGATGTTTTCAGCACCCTGCTGACGGAACAATTAGTTCAAACATAGCAATTACATACACACAGAATTCCCACTACACCTTTTCTCTAAAAAGTGCTAACTCGATGAAAAAATGTTTTTAGTTCAAGCAAATCACTGCGCTGGAGCATTTTTGCAGAAAACCTCAGCAGCAGGAGTAGCAGAAGAGGATGTCTGGCTTGCAACAGCAGGCGCGGCAAGAACATCAGCGACAATGTCTTCAGGCATCACGATGCCAGGCCTCCTCATTAGGATCTGCCCGGCATGAAAAACCTTATCCATGGACCTGTCGCACATCGCCTTCATAACGACGTGGTCATCCTCCAAGGCCTTGATGTTGAGGCGAGCAGCCTCCAGCTCCTGAGTAATAAATTTTTTGGAAGCGTGCAGCTCCTTGATGACAGCATCTTTGGTAGACAACAACTTACCAAGTTGGGACACTTTAGCCTAGGATGCCCTCAGTTCATCACGGTGATGGTCCAAGTCCGACATGGTGAAGCGGTGACTCCTCTCTAGAATGGTCAAGGAAGTGCTGGCATCACAATATAGTCTATTGAGATTGTCACAAGAAGCAATGAGCACTCGCTTTTCCTCCTACAGGCAAGAACAACACTGAGCATCGAAGCAAGGAAAGAAAAATAAAAGCAGCCAAGAGAGTTTACCTCATAGGCCATCTTCTCGGAATCAAGCTGAGCATTCAGAGAAGAGTTTAAGGCACGGGCACTGTCCAAGAAAGCACAGGTTTAGCTCAAGTCAGCCTGGCTCTGGGTATACTTCTCTTCAGTATCAGAGCATCGCCGAGCCAAATCTGACAAAGTAGCAGAAAAATCACAGGATATAAGATAAGTAGGGCAATGAAAACGAAAAAGGAAACTATGAACTCACTAACCAAGGTTTGAGGCCTTCAGATCTTCTATCTGTTTTTGAAGCAGTAAACGGTTCCACTGCAACAAGGATGAAACTTGGTTAGAAACAGGAGCACCATAGGATTTCAGTATGGCAGATACAGAATCAAGAACATCCTACGATTACGAAAAAAATCAGCAAGAAAGCCAGTTTGCTAGCATGAACGGTAAGAAGCGAAAGTTGACTCACCTGAAGATTGGAGAGAAATAAAGGAAGACCCAAAGCTGAAAGAATTGGTGCATTGCTTGATGAGGGGATGTCTATAGGAACGATATTGAAGGCACGACTCGAAGAGACTCCAGCCTCGTCAGCAGGCGGTAGACTCCTAACGTCCGGGTCACTGGCCTCTAAAGTGACCAGACCGGCGAGAGCAGCAGATAAGTGTGTCACCACGAGTTCCTCGGATTGGACCAGCGGTGATCCAACATGAACGTCCATAGAAACAGTCGAAGAGGAGCCCGCCCCAACACCCTCAGGGGCTGGGTCGCCCCCAGCACCACCCTCGGGGGCTAGGACCTCCTTAGCGGTCACTTCCAAAGCTGAAGCTCCCTCAGTCATGCCTAGAGGAGCCGAATGACTCGGATCAGCGGCGTTGAAGGCCAGTGCGTCCTCGCGAGCTAGACCACCCTCCAAGGTTGATGAAGCACGAGAGACTGTCTGGGTTGCCTCTTGCCCGACAGGATTGCACGGCAGAGGAGCATCATCTGGGACTTCTGAATGGATGATGGGATTGCAACCTCAGGAGGCTCGGATAAGAGGTTCTCAGGGAAGATCTCTTCCAATGCATGGTCCAAATCAGATATCGACAACCCCTGAAGGCTAACAAGTGCTGATAATGCCTGCGTCGGAATGTCACTACTCCTGCTGCGATGACTGTTCTTGCGGATTAAGGGAACTTCTTCTTCCTCCCCCTCATCCTCATTAAGCACATCGCTGACAACTTGTACATCGTCACAAACTCTGACATCGTCTTCGAGGATGGTGCTCACCGAGCCATCGCCGAGGAGTAATGTGGAGGGGCCAGCATCTTGCTCCAAGCTTGATAACCGCCGGAGTCGTCTCTTCTTCTCTCTCCTTGTCAGGCACAACTGGATGGTTCGCTCGGCGTGATCGCTTGCCACAAGCACCTTTAGGTTTCTGAATTTCTTCGTCTTCACCAAGGTTCTACCCAATCTCAACTGCCATTGGCTCAGTGCGAGCAGAGTCAGATGATTCCCCAGCCAGCAAGCTAAGAACATCGTTTATCTCAGCATCGTCAGTACTAGTCGGCATCTCAAAGTGTGTCTGCCTCTCATCCTCAGTAAGATTCTGGAAGGGAGCAATGAAAGCTTCAATGTCCTCTGAGGAGGGACGCACTCTGTGGCCCGGACTGCCATCTCGAACCGGAGGATTGGAAATGAAACCAGAAAAAGGACTCTGCGAGGGCAGATTCCAAGCAGAATAAGACAAGGGGGCACCAGCATTTGAAACCCTGCCCCTTAACGTCAAGTCAATTCAGGTAGGGTCATTGACCTCAGTGTATAGATAAGCTAGGTAAACTCTATCTTTCAGGGGCTGGATGTTCTTGAAAACAAAGTCAGCGACCACAACTTCAGTAGTCAGGCCTCTATCTTTTAGCGAGCATATCTCAGCAAGTAGCACCTTGGACTCGGTTAGCTCTGAACCGGTAGGGGACTCTGTCTAGCTGGGCGTGCGGACGTCGGGCTGCCTCCTTGATCAAGGAGGGAGGGACTTGTTGTGGTTCTCCATGGTAAACCACTCAAGGCGCCATCCTTTAATGCTGTCCTTAATGGGGATGTCAAGGTACTCTATTTTCCTGCCCAGACGAAGCTCCAAACTGGCACCACCAACAAGTTGATGCTGTCCTCTGGCCATACCGGGCCGACAGTGGTAAAGATATCTCCAAAGCCCAAAGTGGGGAAGAATTCCAAGGAACGCCTCGCAAAGGTGCACAAAAATGGCAATTTGAAGAATAGAGTTGGGGTTTAGATGTGTGAGATTCAGATCATAAAAATCAAGGAGGCCGCAGAAAAATGGAGAAGCTGGCAGGGCAAGCCCTCGGATGAGGAAAGGCATGAAGACGACAGCTTCGTGAGTGTCCTCTGTTGGAACAGTCACCCCACGCCAGGTTCGCCAAGAACACAGCTCCTTCGGCGGCAAAACCCCAGTTTCCACAAGATGCAAGAGATCGGACTCAGAAATGACGGACATATGGTTACGGGCAAACGGAAGCTGGCTATTGGGATCGTGCTGGGTTACGGGCATATGGTTACGGGCAAACGGAAGCTGACGGACATAGTGTAATGTAACAGCCACTTGACATATGTGCGGAATGATTGGAGCAACAGCACTCTATCTTTTCCTCTTGGGGGCCATCGCAATCTCTCGAGCGAAGTGGGCAGGCTCAAGAACTTAAAAAATAGAGAAGCGGCGGAGGAGAAAAGCAAGATTTAGGGTTCAAAACTCAAGAAGACACGTCAGCATAAATATGAGTTGGCTGAATAAGTCGGGTGCAAAGAGTGCCATATCATAACTCGGAAAACCAAGGCTCACAATCATCACTCGGGCATTACCTCTAAAATGCCAGCGAGCCTTCAAATGCACAAACAAAAAAGCATGCAATAGTGGATAAGCAAAAGAACTGCATTCTTTATTCATAAAGGGGAGTTCATCACAAACATGAAGTGACTCATTATGAGTCGGCCTCTTCCACCCTTGGTCATTACATTACATTACACTACTCTACCGCTTACACTACGCTATATTAATACTACTCTAATCCACTACTACTTACTACTGCTTATTGCTACTACTACTGCTATCTATACTAATATATAAACCAGCAGCATTATGCCACTGGCCTTGCCGCCATCGCCTTTGCCCTTGCCACCGTCGTCGTTGCCGTCACCCTTGCTGTCGTCGCCATCGCCCTTGCTATCATCGCCGTCGCCCTTGCTGCCGTCGCTGTCGCCCTTGCTACCGTCACCGTCGCCCCTGCCATCACTGTCGCCCTCACCGTCACTATTATCGTCGCCCTTGCTGTCTCTGTTGCCATCGCTCTCGCCGTCGCCGCCGCCACCACCCTCGTCGCCGCCGCCGCCACCACCCTCGTCGTCGTCGTCACCGCTGCTGCCGTTGTCCTCGCCACCAACACCTTCACCACCGCTCCACTCCTCGGAAGAGTCAGAGGAGTCCACCTCTTCCGAAGAGACCTCCTCCGAGTCATCCTATCCACTAAGCCTAGCACGCTCGTTGGAGCGCCAGTATGCTTGGGCCACGGTGGACCGCCCCATGGAGTCATCCGAGTCTTTAGACGACGCCACCGGGGAGGCGGGAGCGGGTGATCGATCATACTCGGAGGAGGCTTCCTCTGAGTACTCTGAGTCACCAAAATCCTCCGAAGGAGGACTAAGGCCACGCTTGCGCTTGCCATCGGCACGGCGAGGCAAACCCCTGCCCCTCTTACCCCTACCCATGGTTGTGTGGAGAGTGGAGCGGTGAAGAAGAAGAGAAAGAAGAAAGCAAACGATCAAGAGCAAGTGAAGTGAAGAACCATGGCAAGCGGACTATTTAAAGGGGCTAAAGGGTGACCGTCCACTTCCTATCTTGCTCACCGAACAGTTGCAAGAATTCAATAAGCAATTCAAGCCGCCTGAAAAGAAGTCAGGCAACTGGCGCTGTTTCACGTAACATGGCACCGGTTGGACCTGAGTCAACTGCCCCGGCAAATGATTACACCTCTCCATCACATCAAGTTACTACTTCAAGACAACACGATAAACACTCTGCGTACCAAGGCACCCATTGGGCACACCTATTGGGTGTGTCATCCAGAATTTTCAAGACTTCATGAAGGAACAATATCTACAAAATATACGCAATGAATGTACCACGACAAAAGGAGGAGGTCAGTTGAGATGGGAGGAAGTCCAAATGTGGTTACTGAAGCGCAAGTCCAATCAACAGAAGCATTGAAGCATAGAGCAGGGTGATGTCCAGCTGAAGGCCATCTGTCTCAACTAGCCAGATGTCCAACCTGTCACCGATCAAATTGATTTTAGACCTAACAAGGCATGGACAAATGGCGTCACTTGGTTATTTAGAAAATGCTGATTTCAAAAGCATAAAATGAAGACCTTTGAATGGATTATTTCTAAAATCCACTCAAAGCTCGGGGGCTACACCCATTAGGTGCACCTTCTATGCACCCAATAGAACTACAGTACTCTGAAGTCGAAATGCTGATCTCAAAAGCATGAAAATGAAGACCTTAAATGGATTATTCCTAAAAATCTACTCAAAGCTCGGGGGCTACACCTAATGGGCGCACCTTCGGTGCAACCAACAACAGAATAGAAATCAGGCCACACAACAAACCCATAGGTCGGACCAAGAATCTTTGGGCCAATTATTTCAAAATCAACTCAAAGATTGGAGGCTTGTGGGGGATAGATATCCCCCAAATCCACTAGAAGGCGAAAGATTCTTGCACGGGGCAACGGGCCAATTATCCCGCAAGGCCATCTTGTCGTGGGCCGGGCAAAGACTATGAGTGGAATGGGCCAACCCGAGAAGACAATGGACTCAAGCCCAGATTATCCGTTGGATCGTGCACTACCCTAAGAAATCGTCCAACTTTCTTGCGCCTGGCACCCTCGGATGTCAGGATGGTTCAGGGAAGAGTCGGCGAGTTTTTCTGAAGATTGGTTAAGTCGGTTTGCTATTAGTTAGGAGATATACTGGAAGAACATCATCACCGTGTACGTAGGGAGTGCCCCACGGTCGTGTATATAAGGCCCGAGGGGGACCCCATCATTTTCAACTCATTAGCCCTTCTCCATTCAGGAGACACCACTTGTAACACACCACACATATAGACCCATCCTAGGAAGTAGGGTATTACGCCTCTCAAAGCGGCCCGAACCTACAGAAAATCGCATGTCTCTCTCTCTTTCTTGTGCCCCTAGCACGAACCATTGAGCTACAATCAACAACACCGTCCTACCCAAAAGCACTGTAAGGGTATCCCTGGGTGTGCAGTCGAACACTAAACACCGACAGCATCCCTGCGAGCGACTAAGAACATGAAGAATAGAAAACGAATCGTTAGTAAGGGGATCATTTTCCTCATTAAGCCATCCACGCACAGCTTACCGCCAGCTTCTAGTGTGTGGCCGAGAGCTGATCGAGGTTGACCCACAATACCTTCTCAGTCGTATTTCTTTCCTCATTCATCTCCCTACACAGGAACTAAGGGTCATCACCTTCGGCAGATTTGTCTGGAGCGGACTGAATGCTTGATTGGCCGCTGAGGCACGATACACAAGTTGGGGCTCCACTTAGGTAGGGATGAACACTGCCCCCTTCGATGCTACGATCTCCATAAAAACGGTACCCATGCCCCCATCGATAGGGGTGTGGGGGGAAAAATTGCATCCATTCTCGATGAGAGGGGTAGCTAGGGAAAGGTGGCCCCCACACCGACGACGGTAGCATCAAGCCCACTATAAAGAAAAAAGGGGAGGAGAAAGGGGTGAACCTCAGTTGCTCCCGCTGGGCTCGCACCAGGACCACTATGGAACATCAGGAGAGATGAACTTGAGAGATTGACCCCAATAGCGCCTGGTGGAGGTGTCGGCCAAGAGGACTTGATGGTGCGACTGTCCCACTTTCCTCGCCGATGGCAGACATTACTCTTCTCCTCTTGGAGAACACTTTCCTCGCGGCCACACCTCAATGAACCTGTGTGCTCCAGATAGCGCCTTGCCCCCGTGGCACCAAGGCAGAGCGCTAGTCCCGTCACCCACTCTAGAGGCAAGCACGAGCGTCCCCAGAGAAGTGTCAGCCGGGATCTCTGATGAGCCCAGGATGGAGGAGCTCTCCACACAAGCTACCCTCATGACCGGCTAGACAAAGGCTTGACGGGTGGAGGGCCGAGCGGCCCGAGCGCCATCGGGGCCATCGACCCGGCAAAAAGTGTGGGGAGCTCTAGGAAGTCGACCTCCTCTATGATGGGAAAAGTATTCATCGTCTCGCTTGGAAAGGCCAGTGCGGAGTTAGCCATTGACACATCAAGGGAGCCATCAGGAATGGCCCAAAGCCCACACTCGCATCATCATCATCCCCATCCTCATCAGTTGAGTTGGTCTCGGCGCCACAGTACCTACACATCTAGTGCTCAGCCCTTCGCCACCTCTTCTCCACCCTAGTTTTCTTGTCCCTCCGTTGTTGTTTGGCTCAAGCGCGAGCCACCTCCTTATCCGCCATGCTTCTTGGCAAAGGAATGGGGTCGTCCTACAGCACCGGAGAGGAAGGCTAGAATGAGAGGAGAAAGATCAGAGGGCATGAAACCAGCCCAAAAAAGAGAAAAAGGCAAAGGAGGGGAATCGAACGAACTCACAAACTCCACGAAGCCTGCCTCGAGACACATCGGGGGGCAACCAGGGATCGGGAAAACATATGGGATGATGGCCCCGTCTGCACCTTTGTGAACCTCCACGGCTTTTGTGAGCTAGCGAGCTATGTCCACATCACTAGGCGTAGGGGCGCCCAGCCATGTACCCTCCGATGGGGCATGGGCGGTCATCCTGTACCGCAACAACTACCTGGCCATGACGGGAGCCACCCCTGGTGGAGGTAATTCCTGATCACACCCGCCAGCGTGACCCCCCGATCGTGAAGACCCAACACAGCTATGATGGACCTAGCCATCCTCTTCTCCCATCCTTTGAGATGCCCCATACCTACCTCTGAGGGGCGTCTTGGGGTGCCCTAGGAATGAAAGAAGGGAGGCCATAACTGGAGGTAGGTGAGGCCCATGGTTTCACGAATAGAACCACTTGACATGCCAACCTTTGTTAGAGGAACATAGTCACAGCGGGATGTACCCCTTGGATCGTGCCCCTCGAAGATGGATGGTGTTGGGGGTCTTCTTCTCCGCTGAAGGTCCTCTAGGCAAAAACACCTTCGGCAAGACAGTACAAAGGCAGGTGCGACATGAAGATATAAGCCAAAGATGATGCGGACAAAACCGAAGCTACGATTGAGAGAGCTTCGGCTTGGTATTATGATAAAGGCGAAGGATGATACCGACTTAAAGAGGAAAAGACTATGTAGTCCTTGATAGTTCGCATTATGATTATAATTAGTTATCAGGGACATGGATTTAATTTTGTCCGAGCTACATCTCGTGTCTATAAATAGATGAACAGTACCCCCGTGCTGTAGAGACTGCACGGTAATAGCTCTCGCGTCACTCTCACGTTCACGCCTTCTGACAAGCCGAAGGTATCAATAAAATATGAATATTATGAATATTTATTCGTGTTTATGAAATGATAATGTAAATAATTTATCGATATATCATCATTATTTACATTATTTTGTGTTTCATGTGCCTTCATTTATATTTATTTATTGAGATGATGAAGGTATGTCCTTCATGACCTTTGTCTGAAGATCATTATACTAGAAGGGAGATAATGTTCTAAAGGACGAAGGTATCTAATCATTAACAATTGTGTTGCTTTGTTCTTGATGTATAGTATCCAAGAACAAAGACCAACATTGGCGCCCACCTCCAGTGAACTCACTTCCATAGTTGTGACGATGGCTTCGCACAACAACCAAGCTATAGCACCTTCAGTCACGAAGCTGGTGCTCCCAATCACAGGCGGCTCAAGTTCTAAATCAGCCAACAATAAGCAGAAGAAGGAAGCACAAAGAAGGGTACAACATGTTGGGGTGCAAGGACCCTTCATCAAATCCAAGTGGTCTCACATTCCAATTACCTTCTCTCAGGAAGACCTTCAGCTCAAGGATTATCCTCACAACGACGCAATGGTCATATCTTGTGTCATCAAGGGATTTCTGGTCCACAATGTCCTGGTAGACACATGCAATGCAGCGGATATCATCTTTGCAAAGGCATTTAGGCAAATGCAGGAGCCAAAGGACAAGATACACGATGCAACACACCCTATTTGTGGCTTTGGAGGAAGACAGATTGTGGCACTTGGCAAGATAACAATGCCAGTTACCTTCGGCTATGTTCATAACACAAGAACAGAATAGGTTGTCTTTGACATTGTTGATATGGAGTATCCATATAATTCAATTATTGGTCGAGGGACGCTTAATGCCTTCAAAGCAATACTTCATCCAGCATATCTATGCATGAAGATACCTTCGGAACAAGGGCCCATTGCGGTACACGGGAGTCAAGAGGCTACCAGGAGAGCTGAAGGAAGTTGGACGGATTGGAAGGCTATTCATAACATAGATGAAGCCGAAGCTTATCAGCAGTATAAGCATAAAAGACAGAAGGCTGCTTCAGCAGATCAACCGAAGCCTATGCTTTTGTGTGAAGACATAGTAGACCAAAAAGTGTTGCTGGGATCCTAGCTGTCTGATGAACAGGAAAAAACTTTGTTAAGATTCTTGTTTAACAATGAAGATGTTTTTGCTTGGATAGCCAATGATCTCTGTGGTGTCAATAGAGACGTTATTGAGCACTCGCTCAATGTGGACCCGTCCTTCAGACCAAGAAAGCAGAGGCTTCGGAAAATGTCTGATGATAAAGCCGAAAGTGTATGAAATGAAGTAAAGAGACTTCTCAGTGCTGGCGTTATTAGAGAAGTAACATATCCAGAGTGGCTGGCTAACACTGTCATGGTGAAAAAAGCTAATGGAAAATGGAGAATGTGCATTGATTTCACATATCTCAACAATGCATGTCCGAAGGATGAATTCCCTCTACCAAGAATAGATTCCCTTGTAGATGAAGTAGCTTCTTCAGAACTCATGAGTCTATTGGACTACCACTCGGGTTATCATCAAATTTGGATGAAAAAGGAGGATGAGCCAAAGACAAGCTTCATAACTTCTAGCGGTACCTATTGCTACCTTTGGATGCCTGAGGGGCTCAAGAATGCTGGAGGAAGCTTCAACAGAATGGCTGTCAAGGTTCTTAACACTCAAATTGGCAGGAATGTGCTGACTTATGTCGATGACATCATAGTGAAGAGCACAAAGCAAGAAAATCATGTTGCCGATTTGCAAGAAACGTTTGCCAATTTCAGGCAAGCTAGTCTCAAGTTAAATCCAGAAAAATGTGTTTTCGGAGTGAAGAAGGGCAAGTTTATTGGTTGCATGGTATCAACAAAAGGCATCGAAGCTAATCCAAGCAAAATCGAAGCTATTTATTGGGGGCCTTCATATTCCGAAGGTCCTCAAAAACACGACTAACAATGTTTCCCAAGTATAATATATGTACAGGAACCTTTGGACTCAGAATGAAGCTGTACACAATATGAAAAGCATGGGCGAGACGAAGGTTGAATCAGTCCCGAAGCTACGCACAGGGAAGCTTCGGCTCGGCAGAGGAAAACGGAACCGACTTAAAGAGGAAAAGCCTATCTAGTCCTCAATAAATTGTCCTTAAGTCCATAAACATAAAGGACATGAATGTAATGTTACACAGGCTGCGTCCTGTGCCTATAAATAGATGAATAGTACCCCCGTACTGTTCACGCTGACTTGTATTCACTCGTCACACTTGGACTTTTGCCTTCTGTCAAGCGAAGGTACAAATGTAATTCAATATTGTTCATATTCATTCATAAGGATATAGAAAAGATATATTAATGATGTCATATAATTATTTATGTCATTTCTCATGTTTCATATGCTTCTTCTTTCATTAATATATAATGCTATGATGAAGGTACGTCCTTCATGACCTTCATCTGAAGTTCATTATATCCCAAGGAAAATAATGCTTCGAAGGACGAAGGACTTTAACCATTAACATTTTGTGTTGCCTTGTTCTTAACACATAGCATTTGAGAACAAGTCCCCAACATTGGCGCCCACCTTCGGTGAACTCAATTGACCACCTTCGGCAAGTCGTGACCTTCGTCATGCCACCGAAGAAAACTTCTTCAGGGCTAGGGGCTACACTGCAGCCATTGGACGTCAACCAGGACACACTGCGCGAAGCTCGAACTCAAAAGTGGAAGGCTACAAGTCCAACACCCTAGGAGGAGGAGCTGAACCAGGAGATAAGGGATCTCGAAGCTATCCATCAACAGGTCGAAAGGAAGAGAGAGAAGATGCTTCATCTTTCCGATCTGCAAAAGAAGATCGATGAAGCTGCTGAAGAAATACGTCATCTTACTCAAGATGACCAGGACCGAAGACCTCCACAAAGAGAGCTTCGTTAAGACAATTCCTACAATGATGATGATTGGTATGATGATTTCCATCATGGAAATTTTGCTTTTGATGATGCTTCTCCTCTATCAGCAGAACTGCAGGCTACCCCATGGCCCCCATTATACAAGCCACCTCAACTGCCCATGTATGATGGACACTCAGATCCGAAGCAGTTCCTGATGAGCTACGAAGCAACTATATCTTCGTACAGGGGCAATACCGCAGTCATGGCAAAATCCTTCGTCATGGCAGTCTGAAGTGTGGCCCAGACATGGTACTCTTCTCTCCGGCCAGGGACGATCACATCATGGCAGAGGCTTAAGGACATGCTGGTCACCAGTTTTCAAGGGTTTCAGATGAAGCCAGTCACTTCTAAGGCCTTGTTCTAGTGCACACAAGACCATGAGGAGTACCTTCAGGCGTATGTCCGAAGGTTCTTACGTCTGAGAGCACAAGTGCCTATAGTGCCCAATGAAACCGTCATTGAGGCTATGATCAAAGGTCTTCGGCCAGGGCCTATGGCTCAATACTTCGCCAGGAAACCCCCCCAGACTCTAGAGAAGCTGCTTCAGAAAACGGATGAGTACATCCGGGCTGACAATGACTTCCGCCAAAGAAGGGAGGAAGCTTATAGATTTTCTGAGATGACTAGGGGCTTCAGAGGAGGAATCCACCCTAGGCATGTCAGATCAATCCATAGCTCCAGTCAGAACGATGACAAAGGAGTTCAGTTTAGAGGCCATAGCACAGTTCACAATCTTCAGGACAACATCAAAGTTTCTTCAGGCCACCAGCTTCAAGGGGCCGAGGTGGTAGGGGCTTTGGAGGAAGATATGGGGATCAGCCCAGGAAAATCTATTGCTTATTCTATGGTGAAGACAAGGGCCACACTACAAGAACGTGTCAAATCACCATTCAGAAGCAAAAAGAGATTGTCGAAGCAGAAGCCCGGCAGAATCAGCCGAAGTAGGTCTTACATACTACTTCGTGCCACTCTCCCTACATACCAGAATATGTGGGCAACCAACCTGCAGCCTCTGTTGCTTCAGCAAGCCATTCACAAGCTTCCTAGCCTCAGCTCCCACTGCCACCTCCATTACAACCTACTTATACCCGAAGCCAGTAGCCAGAAGGGCGCCAACACCCACAACAGCAACATGACTTCAGAGAGGAGTCCGAAGCTCGTACGGTCAACAGCACCGTACCAGAATCAAAGCACATCTACTGAGCAATATCCTTCTTCTAAAATACTTTTACTTTCTACGCCATTTTGCTTTCTGTATAAGGAACAAGCAACGAAAACTTAGTTTTAATTTCTTTTAATGATTCTGTCTGTACAGAATGGAATATATCTTTTTCACAAATTTACGAAGCTCAAAAGTTATTCCTAAGAGAATGCAGAGCCAACATAAACGAAGCTACAAAAGTCGTTCCTAAGGGAGCGCAGCGTAAGTTTTTTGCCCAAAAGTCGTTCCTAAGGGAATGCAGAGCTAAAGTTGACGAAGCTACCAAAAGTCGTTCCTAAGGGAGCGCAATGTAAGTTTTCTGCTTAAAAGTCGTTCCAAAGGGAATGCAGAGCCAAATACCACCGAAATATAAGGCGAAGAAGTTCAAAAGTCGTTCCTAAGGGGATGCAGAACTTATACCACCAAAATAGAAGGCGAAGAAGTTCAAAAGACGTTCCTAAGGGGATGCAGAACTTATATCACCGAAATAGAAGGTGAAGAAGCTCAAAAGTCGTTCCTAAGGGGATGCAGAGCTTGTGTATTCCAGTGTGGGCGTGTGGATGTGTGTCTTCGACATCCTCATCATTTTGCATCATATCATCACATCATTTTGCATAACATGACATCATACATCATATTGCATTAACGACACAAGAATCGAATACAAAGCCAATCTTCGGCAAATGCTTCATCAAAATAAAAATGTGCTAAGGCACGAAATAAGCTTCGGGGAATACAATTTTATCAGGCTTGTCATGAGAAGGGATCTCTTTCTTTACGAAGCATGAAAAGAAGGGAAGGTGTTTATTCGTCCAAGGCTCAAAAACGGCATGTTTGTAAATTTCATGCATCGCAAAGAAATAAATTACAGTAATTTACATATTCGATTCAATGTTACATACATCAAATGTTACATAGATTCATTACAAAAGAGGTCTAATCTTCCTTCATTAGTTTTAAACAATCAAGCTTTTCAAAATGATTATTACAATAAAACTTATTCCTCTCTAAGGACTTTCTCTGCAACTTCGTTCAGTAATTTGTTGACGACTTCGTCGATAATGGATTCAGCCATGTTTATGATGCCCAATGATTCCTTCATCTCTGGATCAACTAGGGGATCGTACGGCTCTGGTGGTGGGGATAGTTCAGCTAAAATAGGTAAACAGATTAGTTCAAAGCCATAAAGCAAGTACCGAAGCTAAATAATCAAGAAACGGTACCTATATGCCTTTCGCGTTCTGCAGCTTCTTCAGCTCGCTTTACTTCTGCCCGGGTGTCGTGGGTGTCTTTTTCACTCTTTTTTATAATCTCGTGGGCCAGCTCTTGGCCACCACTCACCCAGACATCATTATAAAATTTCCCGCCCATTAAAGTTGCTTCGGCTGAAGGATCCTTCGTATCATCTACGGAGAAGGCAGCTTCGGCCTAGGCTACGGCCTTAACGTGATCACATCCGGCCTTCTCTAGAATAGCTGAGATTCCCCGCGCATCGGAAAACGCGCAAATATCCCTGCGATCACTCAAAATTTTTTCGAAGGCTTCGGCTTCTCCACTTATCCACTCAACAACGCCTTTAGGGTCGCCTCGTATGAAGTTTTCTTCAGCAGAGTAGGTGCCCACTTTGGCGAAGCTAGTTTTTATTTCTTCACGCAATCCAAGGATTTCTCAAAGCACCTTTCCTTGGATTTACGAAGTTCTTCAACATTTTTCTCTAGCTTATTTTTCCATTATTCACTAAACTCTTGATTAGCCTGCGCGAGCGTGCAGTTCTCTTTAGCTTCGGCTAGTTGTTTCCGAAGGTCTTCAATTTCGGTTTTCTGGACTTCGGCCTGAGTTTTGTAATTAGCTTCGTCTTCCTTTGCTTTGTTCACTAATGAAATCAAAATTTTTTTCTTTCTCCAGACCTTCGTTTCTCAGTTCAATCACCTCAGAACTAAGGTTGTTAAGAGCCATTGCGCAGCCTTCGTCTTCGGCGCTCTTCTGAGCCCTCAAGGCATTACTAAGAATTAAGCCTTGCAAAAAAAGAAGAGTTGAGTATGGCAACAAAATACTTCATTTTCTAGCTTCTAAGTTAACCTCCATACCTTTATACTGTCGTACGTGAGGCTGTCAACAAGATCATCCTTCGATAAGACCGAAAGGCATTCTTCAAGCTTAGGAAATCCCATACTCTTAGCTATCTCCCGGTAAACGGATATTTCTTTGTTATCCTGGAGATAGTACAGGAAATCATCTTTGTTACTACCATTGAACACTAAGGCCCCCTTCGGATATTTCAGTCCTCGGGCATAGTGTTTGGCCTCCAAGATTTCTTCTTCAGATAATTTCTTCCCCGATGCATGTCAAACAATGTAATCAGTATCCTCAGCTAAGGCTTCGGGGACAGGAGATTTTGCTCTTTCTGTGACGACTTGCTCTATCGTCTTGCCGGTATCTAAACTTTGCTGACCCACCTTATCTTGCACGGCGGCCTTCATCTAAGTAGGCGCTGAAGGCCCAACTTCGGCTTCGACTTGATTTTTGGCAGCTTCGGCAATTTTCTTGGTAGAAGCAGGAGTTAAGGCCTTCGTGGTCTCTATGACAGCGTCTAGTACGCTAGCCATCCTCCTCCTTTTGGGAGTTGGGGCAGCAGATTTTTGTACCTTTGGCAATTCTGCTCTTGCTGATGGGCTCAGAATTTCTGGCATTTTCATTGTTACCTCCACCTTTGGCTCTTCGGCCTTATTGTAACACCCCAGGTGTTTACCTCCTATTAAGCAGTGACTATGGATTTAAGCACGTAAAATCAATGGATAAAACGGATGCTAAATTTTAATCATCTTCGCCTATCGCGATTTTAATATCGCATTTGTTCCGTCTGTCGCGAATTCGACATCATTTTTATCTATCCGGGCTCGTCCTAAATTTTCATGATGTTCGGAACATAGTCGTTCCGAAAATCGGTGCGTCCGGTGATTATTTAAAATTCATCGCTCACGTGAATATGAATTCGGAAGCCCGACCCACTAGGATGATTTTTATCCTAGGCAAATTCATTTGAACTCGACGACTAAAATGTTCGGGACGGAATAATCTGAATCGCGCGAAATCTGGCATGAGGTTAAGATCCAATTTATTCTTCAGCATCCTCTACAAGACATTAAAATCAACTATGTTTGGATGGCGGATAAATTTTTATCCGAGATCGACTAAACCAGTGTTGTCTTAAAATAATGTATCGGATATCCTGTCCATTTACGTGTTGCCCAAAATAGTCACGAAACCTATCTAAACGAAATTTAGTCAGAATCATAAACCTCGGATTTTCTATTTCGTGATTCTGAAAATAAAGTGTGTCGACCCCTGGTTTATCGCTAAAAATCTTAATTCTCAAAATATCTGGATAAAAAAAGAAAAAAAAGAAAAAAATCAAAAAAAAAATCTCATGTACCTATCCCCTCGGCCGCCTATGGGCTTGAAATTTTTTCAGGCACCGCCCATCTCCCTGGCCGATCTCTGTATCCTTGTCTTCCCTTTCTCTCTCTCCAAGACGTGTTCATCTCCCACCTCGGCGCTGTCTCCCTCAGCAGCGACGAACACCATCCCCTGGCTCTCCAGCGCCGGCGCCCCTGCCTTTTCCCCATCTCCTTCCCTCGGCGTGCTCGCCCAGGTCGCACGCGTCCCTGCTCGCCTTGGTCGTCGGTCAGTCCCTGTAGCGCTCTAGCTTGCCGGTCGTATGCTCGCCCAGCTCACCATGGCCACTGAGCTCGGCCCTGCCCAGCTCCCTCTACCCGACCGCCCATCTCCCTGCCGGCCCTGTCCGTCTGCGCTCCACATCGCCCCAAGCTGCAACCGGCCGCCCACCTCCCATGGTGTGTCAACATGGAGCTCGGGCCACGTCCTTGGTCGCCTGTTTCTCTGCTGTCGTGGCCCTGTCATTTGCCAGCGCCCCTCTCTACTCAGCCTCCATGGCGTTGCCGTAGAGCTTTCCTGTGTGCGCGTTCCGTTCCTCCTGTGCGTGCTGTCGCGAGCTCCTCTGCCCGGCCGCCGTTGTGCTCCCTGCGCTCGTTTGGCCACGCTCCGCCTCGCCACAAGCGCTCGTCTCCTCCCTCTTTTCAAGCACGCCGCGCTTGGCTCGCCCCCTGTGCAGCGTGCCGCTTCACCAGCTCGCCCCTACCCATGCGTCCTTCCGCGCCCGCGCCGTCCATGCTCATCGCCGCGCGCGCCTGCTTCCTGTGCACGCAACCACTCCCTTCCTAGCCGCGAAGCTCCCTGTTCAGTTCTCCTCAGCGCACGCGCAGCTTCCTCAAGTCGCCGCGTGCCTAGCTCGCTCCAGCTCACTAGTCGAGTTTCTCCCTCGCGCTCGGGTCCGACCGTTAACGCCCAGCCATGTGTTCTTTTTTTCCCCAGCTCGTGGATGTGGTCGTTCCGGGTGCTTGGTCTTCAGAGTTCGTCGGCCATCATGACATCCCCCGTCTATCGCGCCATGCTTCAGTTGTCGATCTGCACAGCTCATGTTCGACAATCGGTTCCATCTCTGTCGAACTCCTATTCGCCATCACACCGAGCTCCTTCAACACCGCCCCACCCTGTTGTCGTTATTCTGTCGCCTCGCTTCGATGCCGGTCCCTACGTGATCCCTCCGAGTTGTGATTGCGCTGACAAAAGAATCCCCCAAGAGAAGATGTCCAAAGGTTGGATGGTGGTGTGCGTGAAGTTCAGATAGTACCTGCCAAGTGCTCGACAAAAAGGTTCGAATGAGTCGTACTGCCATCGTCTTTGTCAAATGGAAATCATTGCGCTGGCACGTCGATGTCATCGATCGCCATCCTCGTCTACGCTAAGATCCGAGAAGATTAAGCGCAGAAGAAAATAAATCAGTACGCGGCCGGAGAATTCTCGATGTGGATGAAGATGAAGCGCGATTCGACACAGCACTCACCCTATTTTCGGTGAAATGCTGAGCTGAAAGGCGTCGTCGATTTCGTGGTTTCAAGTCGGATTTAATTGATGGTAAGTTAATTCGTTATTCCAGTAAACTAGGTATATAAATAGATTAAATAGAATTGTTGGTCGCAATAATTGTTATTAATTTAGCATACATATATTGTGATGTTCGATTTAGATAAATCGGTAAATCAGGTTAATTAAGATACACGGTTAAAAGAGTTAATTAGATTGTTTCTATAACTATTTTAAGTCATTGGCATTTAATAATAGAGAGTCTAGGTTTTACTAGACCTCTGAAATATATTTTACTAAAAATGATAGTGTGTGTTTATAATTTATTCTTGCTTGATAATAAAATTAGATGTGATTGAACAATAAAAAAGTGTGTGCTGTAATTAGTATGTATAGTTTATTATTTTGTGAGTATTGCGCGTAGTTGTATATCGAAAACAAGAGTTTCCGTATGAAATAGTACAACGCCTCGCCGCTGGGTGTTTAATTCGTGGACATGTAGTAATATTTAGTCTCGCACTATTCTTGTTTATATGCATTCATATGCATTATGCAAATCATTTAGGTACGTTTATTGACTACGTGATGCGGATAACCGAAGCCAAGTTGTCCCCAAGATGATGTAACGGGTGGACTACTCTGCATAGTGAAGCTGATGGACGAACCTAAGGAAGGGCAGACTGAACAAGTGCCAACACAAAAAGGCTGATCGCCAAGTGGTCGCCACCTAACAAACACTAACGTAGTGTTTATTCTAGGCAAGCCCCGGTGCATTTGCCACCTCCTTGTGTTTTAAAATCTTTATCACCTTGTTTGATGCATTAGGTGATAGGAGCTGTGTGCTAAACCGTTGATGCATTTCCTTCTTTAAAAAAATGATTACCCTTCCTTGACACCCTTTTATAAAAAGGATTTTTATGATGCTTAACCTTTCTCTAGAAAAACAAAATGTTTTGTTTTAAAACAAAAGTGATGCTTCACAGTGGATGGGAATTTTTACAAAGAAAAACGGATGATGGTGGATCCATTACGGCCGTAATGGGTTCAATATCGGAAAAGATGTATGTCGGCGTTTCGAGACCGGGGGGTCCCCGAGCCGACGAGTGAGTGTGCCGCGTGCCCCAGCCCAGATGGGTCGAGCGCGTGGGCGAGCGCGAAGGGGGGAAAGAGCGAGGTGGCCGGAGCCGGGTCGTGAGGGAGTTGGAGATCCCGCGGCCTTCGTGTTCGTCCCGCGCCCAGGTCGGGTGCGCTTGCAATAGGGGGTTACAAGCGTCCGCGCGGGTGAGGGGAGCGAGCGGCCCCAAGAGAGCGCCTGCCCCTGCCCTCGTTCCCGCGAGGCCAACCTTCTCTAAGAAGGCCCTGGTCCTTCCTTTTATAGGTGTAAGGAGAGGATCCAGGTGTACAAATGGGGGTGTAGCAAGGTGCTACGTGTCTAGCGGGGGAGAGCTAGTGCCCTAAGTACATGCCAAGGTGGCAGCCGGAGAGATCTTGGCACCCAGCTGGTGTGGCGTCGTGGCCGTCGGAGAAGCAATGGAGCCTGGCGGGGGGACAGCTGTCGGAGTGGTTGGGCCCTTGCTGACGTCCCCCTGCTTCCGTAAGGGAGCTGAGAACCGCCGTCGTCATGGGTCCAGCGGGGCGCCATCATTGCCTATCTGGCGGAGCTAGCCAGATGGGACGTCGGTCCTGTTTTCTGCGGCCCGAGTCGGCTCGGGGTAGGGTGATGATGGCGCTTCCAGTCGACGTGGCGGACTCGTGCCCTAGGTCGGGCGACGTGGAGGCTCCTCCGAAGCCGAGGTCGAGTCTGTCCTGCATGGCCGAGGCTGAGCCCGAGCTCCTGGGTCGGGCGAGGCGGAGGTCGTTCGGCAGAGGCCAGGGCGGAGTCCGAGCCCTGGGTCGGGCGAAGCGGAGTTCGTCGTCTTCCGGGGCCTTAGCCCGAGTCCGAGCCCTGGGTCGGGCGGAGCGGAGTTCGCCGTCTTCCGGGGCCTTAGCCCGAGTCCGAGCGCTGGGTCGGGCGGAGCGGAGTTCGCCGTCTTCCGGGGCCTTAGCCCGAGTCCGAGCCCTGGGTCGGGCGGAGCGGAGTTCGCCGTCTTCCGGGGCCTTAGCCCGAGTCCGAGCCCTGGGTCGGGCGGAGCTTCCTATGGCGCTTTTGGCCGAGCCTGGCCGCCCGTCAGTCTCACTCTTTGCGTTAAATGCCCCAGTGACTTGGTCGGTCGGCGCGGTGATTTAGTCAGGGTTGCTTCTTAACGAAGGCAAGGCCTCGGGCGAGCCGGAGATGCGTCTGCCGTAAAAAAGGGGGCCTCGGGCGAGACGGAAACACCTCAGGGTCGGCTGCCCTTGCCCGAGGCTTGGCTCGGGCGTGGCGTGATCGAGTCGCTCGTATGGACTGATCCCTGACTTAATCAAACCCATCAGGCCTCTACAGCTTTATGCTGATGGGGGTTACCAGCTGAGAATTAGGCGTCTTGAGGGTACCCCTAATTATGGTCCCCGACAGTAGCCCCCGAGCCTCGAAGGGAGTGTTAGCACTCGCTTGGAGGCTTTCGTCGCACTTTTTTGCAAGGGGACCAGCCTTTCTCGGTTGCACTTTGTTCCGGTGGGTGCGCGCGAGCGCACCCGCCGGGTGTAGCCCCCGAGGCCTCGGAGGAGTGGTTTTACTCCTTCGAGGTCTTAATGCCTTGCGTAATGCTTAGGCCGGTCTGGCGGTTCCCTCATGCGAACAGGCCGTAGCCCGGGTGCACTGTCGGGGCCCAAGTTCTCGGGCTGGTATGTTGACGCTGTCAACGGTTCGGCCGGAGCCGGGTTTGCGAGAGCAGCCCCCGAGCCTCCGCACAGGGCGAGAGGACGATCAGGGACAGACTCGGCTTTTTTACATACGCCCCTACGTCGCCTTTCCGCAAGGAGGAGGGGGGGAGAGCGCCATGTTACCCTCGATGGGCATCGAACATGGTGTCTCCGGTGAGCTGCAATCGGGTAATCCGAGTGGACGTCCGTGCCCCGTTCGTTGGGGGTCGGCTAGGGGCCCGGAGGCACGCCCAAAAGTACCTGCGGGTGACCTGCCGGACCCGGTCCCCTGGCGACGGGGTCCGAGGGCTCGATGCCTCCCTCCGATGGGATTCCGTTACAGGTTCGTTCCCGCTGGTCTCGGAAATGTCCTAGGGTACCTCGGGAGCGCAGCCCGAGCCTTGGTTATGTATCGAACGTACCCCTGGTCATCCCTCGCTCGGTGTCTGAGGCGACTGTGAACCCTTCGGGGGGCCAGCCTTCGAACCCCTGATCAGTAATGGGCGCGGAGCCCGAGTAGCCTGAGGCGGTCGTGGAACCTTTCGGGGGGCCGACCTTCGAACCTCTGACCAGTAGTGGGTGTCGGGCCCACGCGATCTGAGGCGGCTGTTGAACCCTTCGGGGGGCCAGCCTTCGAACCCCTGATCAGTAAGGAGGCTCGGAGCCTAGTTCCTTCACGGGGAAGGACCCCTTTGGGGGTATTCCCTTTCCCGGTCCCTGCTGCAAGAGATAGAGAAAGAGAAAAAAGGGAAAAAGGACACGAAATTGAACGACGTGGCGTACCTTTTTTGGTGTGGTCGTGAAGGTGAAACGTCGCCAGCTGCTCCTGCCAGAAGCGCTGCCCGTCGAGCCGCGGAGTTAATGTACCGGGGTGAGTAGTTAGCGAGGCTGCCGTTGCGCGTGCGCGAGCCGTTCGAGGAACGGGTCGCGGGCGTGTCGTCTTCACACCGTGAGAGGGGGTTCTCTCGCTGCCTCCGGATGGGACGTGAGCTTGGCTGATGGCGTGACCGCTGCTCTCGCGCGCCTGCCACCATCATTACTGCCGGCCCACTTTTGACCGCGTTTGACCGCTGCGCCAGGCTGGCGCTGCTGGGTCGCGCGCTAGGTCGCCTCGGGTCGCGGTATCGGTTCCGCAATCGAGGAGGTGCGGCGGTGGCGCAAGTGGTACAGTGGCTTACATGCAGCGTCCGGCGCGCCGGTTGCACGACGCGTGGGCTTGAGCCTCCGTGCTGGCCTGTCAGGAGTCGGAGAGGCGCGTCCACTTGGCGCGGTTGCATGCCGCCTGCATGGCTACCCGCCCCTTTCGCCCGTTGGTCTGGGCAAAAGTGGAGGGTCACTTGGAGAATTTGTCGACGGCGACCAGCAGGTGCGTGTAGCCCCCGGGCGCCTTCTGCAGAGGGCCGACGAGGTCCAGACCCCACACAGCGAAGGGCCAGGTGATGGGTATCGTCTGTAGAGCCTGAGCGGGCAGGTGGGTCTGCTTCGCATAGAATTGGCACCCTTCGCAGGCGCGGACAATTCTAGTGGCGTCAGCCACCGCCGTCGGCCAGTAGAAGCCTTGGCGGAAAGCGTTCCCGACGAGGGTTCGAGGTGCTGCATGATGGCCGCAAGCCCCGAGTGTATTTCCTGCAGGAGTTCCTGACCTTCGGCGATGGAGATGCATCGCTGGAGGATGCCCGAGGGGCTACGGTGGTAGAGCTCCTTCTCATCGCCCAGCAAGACGAACGACTTGGCGCGTCGCGCTACCCGCCGAGCCTCGACTCGGTCGAGGGGCAGTTCTCCTCGGCGGAGATATTGCAGGTACGGGGTCTGCCAGTCTTGATCTGGCGTGACCCCGCTCCGCTCCTCCTCGATGCGCAGTGCTTCGCCCTCGGGGGCCGAGGGTTCCTCGGGCTGAACCGAGGATGGCTCGGGCTGGGCCGAGATCACCTCGGACGGGGCCGAGGGCGCCTCGGGCTCGGGCGTGTCGCCGATCTTGACGGAGGGTTGGTGCAGATCCCGGGAGAAGACGTCCGGGGGAACCGTCGTTCGCCCCGAGGCTATCTTTGCCAGCTCGTCCGCAGTCTCGTTGTAGCGCCGGGCGATGTGGTTAAGCTCGAGCCCGTAGAACTTGTCTTCTAGGCGTCGAACCTCATCACAATAGGCCTCCATCTTCGGGTCGCGGCAGTGGGAGTTCTTCATGACTTGGTCGATGACGAGCTGTGAGTCGCCGCGTGCATCGAGGCGTCGGACCCCTAGCTCGATGGCGATTCGCAATCCGTTGACCAGAGCCTCGTACTCAGCCACATTGTTGGACGCCGGGAAATGGAGGCGGAGCACGTAGCGCAGGTGTTTCCCGAGGGGCGAGACGAAGAGCAGGCCCGCGCCGGCTCCCGTCTTCATCAGCGACCCGTCGAAAAACATGGTCCAGAGCTCCGGTTGGATCGGAGCCGTCGGCAACTGGGTGTCGACCCATTCGGCTACGAAGTCCGCCAGTACCTGGGACTTGATGGCCTTCCGAGGGGCGAACGAGATTGTCTCGCCCATGATTTCCACCGCCCACTTTGTGATCCGTCCCGAGGCTTCTCGGCACTGGATGATCTCCCCCAGGGGGAAGGATGACACCACAGTCACCGGATGAGACTCGAAGTAATGTCGCAGCTTTCGCCTCGTCAGGATCACTGCATACAGCAGCTTCTGGACTTGTGGGTAGCGGATCTTGGTCTCGGACAGCACCTCGCTGACGAAGTAAACTGGCCTCTGAATGGGCAAAGCATGCCCCTCTTCCTGCCTTTCGACCACGATCGCGGCGCTGACCACCTGAGTGGTAGCGGCGACGTAAACCAAGAGGGCTTCTCCATCAGCTGGGGGTACCAAGACGGGCGCCTGGGTGAGGAGCGCCTTCAGGTTCCCGAGAGCTTCCTCGGCCTCGGGAGTCCAAGTGAAGCACTCGGCCTTCCTTAAGAGACGGTACAGGGGTAGGCCTCTTTCGCCGAGGCGCGAGATGAAACGGCTCAAGGCCGCGAGACATCCCATGACCCTCTGTACGCCTTTTAAGTCCTTGATGGGCCCCATGCTTGTGATGGCTGCGATCTTCTCCGGGTTGGCTTCGATGCCCCGCTCGGAGACGATGAATCCCAAGAGCATGCCTCGGGGCACCCAGAAGACGCACTTCTCAGGATTGAGCTTGACGCCCTTCGCCTTGAGACACCGGAATGTCACTTCAAGGTCGGAGAGAAGGTCGGAGGCTTTCCTCGTCTTGACTACGATGTCATCGACGTAGGCCTCAACCGTGCGACCGATGTGTTCGCCGAACACATGGTTCATGCACCACTGGTACGTTGCACCCGCGTTCCTCAAACCGAACGGCATGGTGACATAACAGTACATGCCGAAGGGCGTGATGAAAGAAGTCGCGAGCTGGTCGGACTCTTTCATCTTGATTTGATGATACCCTGAGTAGGCATCGAGGAAAGACAGGGTTTCGCACCCTGCAGTGGAGTCCACGATTTGATCGATGCGAGGTAGAGGGTAGGGGACCTTCGGACATGCTTTGTTGAGACCCATGTAGTCTACACACATCCGCCATTTCCCCCCTTTCTTCCTCACAAGTACAGGGTTGGCGAGCCATTCGGGATGGAATACCTCTTTGATGAACCCTGCTGCCATCAGCTTGTGGATCTCCTCGCCTATCACCCTGCGCCTTTCCTCGTCGAATCGGCGCAGAGGCTGTCTGACCGGTCGGGCTCCGGCCCGAATATCCAGCGAGTGCTCGGCGACATCCCTCGGTATGCCGGGCATGTCCGAGGGACTCCACGCAAAGACGTCGGTGTTTGCGCGGAGGAAGTCGACGAGCACTGCTTCCTATTTGGGGTCGAGCCCGGAACCGATCCGGATCTGCTTGGAGGTGTCGCCACTGGGGTCGAGAGGGACGGCCTTAACCGTCTCCGCTGGCTCGAAGTTGCCGGCGTGTCGCTTCACGTCCGGCACCTCTCGGGAGAGGCTTTCCAGGTCGGCGATGAGGGCCTCGGACTCGACGAGGGCCTCGGCGTACTCCACGCACTCCACATCGCATTCGAATGCGTGTTTGTACGTGGGGCCGACGGTGATGACCCCGTTGGGGCCCGGCATCTTGAGCTTCAGGTAGGTGTAGTTGGGGATGGCCATGAACTTCGCATAGCATGGCCTTCCCAACACTGCGTGGTAGGTTCCTCGGAACCCGACCACCTCGAACGTCAAAGTCTCCCTTCGGAAGTTGGAGGGTGTTCCGAAGCAGACAGGAAGGTCGAGCTGTCCGAGGGGCTGGACGCGCTTCCCAGGAATGATCCCGTGGAAGGGCGCAGCGCCTGCTCGGATGGATGACAGATCGACGCGCAGGAGCCTGAGGGTCTCGGCGTAGATGATATTGAGGCAGCTGCCCCCATCCATCAGGACCTTGGTGAGCCTGACGTCGCCGATGACGGGATCGACGACGAGCGGGTACTTCCCCGGGCTCGGCACGTGGTCGGGGTGGTCATCCTGGTCGAAGGTTATGGGCTTGTCGGACCAGTCTAGGTAGACTGGCGCCGCCACCTTCACCGAGCAGACCTCCCGACGCTCTTGCTTACGATGCCGAGCCGAGGCATTCGCCGCATGCCCTCCGTAGATCATGAAGCAGTCGCGGACCTCGGGGAACTCTCCTGCTTGGTGATCTTCCTTTTTGTCGTCGTCTCGGGCCCTGCCACCCTCTGCGGGTGGCCCGGCCCGGTGGAAGTGGCGCCGAAGCATGACGCACTCCTCGAGGGTGTGCTTGACGGGCCCCTGATGGTAGGGGCACATCTCCTTGAGTGCCTTGTCGAAGAGGTTGGCGCCTCCGGGGGGCTTCCGGGGGTTCTTGTATTCGGCGGCGGCGACAAGGTCCGTGCTGGCGGCGTCGCGTTTCGCTTGCGACTTCCTCCTGCCTTTCTTCTTGGCGCCGAACGGAGTAGACGCCTCGGGAGCATCTTCCGACGGGCGGCCCTAGGGCTGCTTGTCCTTTCGGAAGATGGCCTCGACCGCCTCCTGACCAGAGGCGAACTTGGTGGCGATGTCCATCAGCTCGCTCGCCCTGGTGGGGGTCTTGCGACCCAACTTGCTCACCAGGTCACGGCAGGTGGTGCCGGCAAGGAACGCACCGATGACATCGGAGTCGGTGATGTTGGGCAGCTCGGTGCGCTGCTTCGAGAATCGCCGGATGTAGTCCCGAAGAGACTCTCCCGGCTGTTGCCGGCAGCTTCGGAGGTCCCAGGAATTCCCGGGGCGCACGTACGTGCCCTGGAAGTTGCCGGCGAAAGCTCGGACCAGATCCTCCCAGTTGGAAATCTGCCCCGGAGGCAGGTGCTCCAACCAAGCGCGAGCAGTGTCGGAGAGGAACAGGGGGAGGTTGCGGATGATGAGGTTGTCGTCGTCCGTCCCACCCAGTTGACAGGCCAGGCGGTAGTCCGCGAGCCACAATTCCGGTCTCGTTTCCCCCGAGTACTTTGTGATAGTAGTCGGGGGTCGGAATCGGGGCGGAAACGGGGCCCGCCGAATGGCCCGGCTGAAGACCTGCGGACCGGGTGGTTCGGGCGAGGGACTCCGATCCTCCCCGCTGTCGTAGCGTCCCCCACGCCTGGGGTGATAACCTCGGCGCACCCTTTCGTCGAGGCGAGCCCGACGGTCGCGATGAGGGTGCTCGTCGCCGAGGTGGCCCGGGGCCGCAGGCGCGGTGTTGCGCGTGCGCCCGGTGTAGACCGAGGCTTCCCGCATGGGTCGGGAAGTCGCGGCACGAGGCTCCGAGGGGTACCCCTGCCTTCGGGAGGCAGAGCTCTCGGCCCGCCGGGCCGCAGCGCCTTCCAGGAGATGCTTGAGCTCTCCCTGGATTCGCCGACCCTCGGTGGTTGATGACTCCGGCATCGCGCGGAGGAGCATCGCTGCGGCTGCCAGGTCCTGACCGGTTCCGCCGGATGCGGGTGGCGGTCTGTCCCTGGCATCGTTGGCGATGCGGTGCTGGAGACCCTGGGGCAGGTGACGTATTTCTCCGGCCGGGGGCTGGCCCGCCCATACCTGCCCGACGTCCCGGCGGATTGCCTCGAGCGCTCCTGCTCCCTCATCGAGCCCGGCCCGCACCCCGCGGACTTGCTCGAGCTGTGGGTCGTGACCCCCCGCCGGAACGGGGACCACAGCTAGCTCCCGCGGGATGTCGGCGCGAGGCGCTGGCCTAGGGGGATCACCATCCTCCGGCATGCCGAGACAGCTGCCTCCGGAGGGACCCCTAGCTCAACGTGGAAACATTCGCGGCTCGGGCCGCAGTCCTTGTCGTCAAGGCTGCGGCTGCCGTCGGAACAGTCGGAGAGGCAGTAGTTGCATGAGGTCATGAAGTCCCGCATGGCACTGGGGTTGCCAGATCCAGAGAAATCCCAGCAGATGCTGGGATCGTCATCTTCCTCGGACCCAGAGGGCCCGTAGGTCGAGACGTCCGTCAATTGGTCCCAAGGTGACCGCACACGAAACCCCAGAGGGGTTGCACTCGCCTCAACGTGAGCGCTCGCCAAAGCGAGGTCGCTAGGCGGGTTGAGGCCGAGTCGAAATGACGTAAGATGGGAATCAGCCGGTACCTTTTGGTCGACGAGGAGCGACGAAGTCACATCGGGGGCTGATCGCGCTGTCGTCCTGGGTGCGAGGGCGACGTCCTGCAGGCCCTCCGTGAGCGCGCTGGCGTCGTCCACTTGCTCGGGGTCGGCGTGTCGCGGGGGGACGGCGCTCGCCTTCGCCTCAAACGCGAGGGTGATGCCCGACGCGTCCTCCGTTGGGGCGCTGGGGATGTCGATTTGCTCGACAGCCGACTGAGCGCAGCCTCCCGCTCGGCCCTGGTTGCCCCGCCTCCTCCTCCGATGGCGAGGGAGAGGATGGGGCGAGCTCGAAAGTTGTCCTTCCCCCACGCGGGAAAGACGTCGTCGATTCCGCCGCCGGCGGGCGGGCTGTCCGCCACCATTGTCGCTGTCGCGCGGCGGTGGAAGGAGTATCATGTCGTAGCTGCTGCCGAAAGACATGAACTCGAGGCTCCCGAAACGGAGCACCGTCCCGGGTTGAAGAGGTCGTTGGAGACTGCCCATCTGGAGCTTGACGGGAAACTGCTCGTGAACACGCAGCAGGCCCCTACCTGGCGCGCCAACTGTCGGCGTTTCGAGACCGGGGGGTCCCCGAGCCGACGAGTGAGTGTGCCGCGTGCCCCAGCCCAGATGGGTCGAGCGCGTGGGCGAGCGCGAAGGGGGGAAAGAGCGAGGTGGCCGGAGCCGGGTCGTGAGGGAGTTGGAGATCCCGCGGCCTTCGTGTTCGTCCCGCGCCCAGGTCGGGTGCGCTTGCAGTGGGGGGTTACAAGCGTCCGCGCGGGTGAGGGGAGCGAGCGGCCCCAAGAGAGCGCCTGCCCCTGCCCTCGTTCCCGCGAGGCCAACCTTCTCTAAGAAGGCCCTGGTCCTTCCTTTTATAGGCGTAAGGAGAGGATCCAGGTGTACAAATGGGGGTGTAGCAAGGTGCTACGTGTCTAGCGGGGGAGAGCTAGTGCCCTAAGTACATGCCAAGGTGGCAGCCGGAGAGATCTTGGCACCCAGCTGGTGTGGCGTCGTGGCCGTCGGAGAAGCAATGGAGCCTGGCGGGGGGACAGCTGTCGGAGTGGTTGGGCCCTTGCTGACGTTCCCCTGCTTCCGTAAGGGAGCTGAGAACCGCCGTCGTCATGGGTCCAGCGGGGCGCCATCATTGCCTATCTGGCGGAGCTAGCCAGATGGGACGTCGGTCCTGTTTTCTGCGGCCCGAGTCGGCTCGGGGTAGGGTGATGATGGCGCTTCCAGTCGACGTGGCGGACTCGTGCCCTAGGTCGGGCGACGTGGAGGCTCCTCCGAAGCCGAGGTCGAGTCTGTCCTGCATGGCCGAGGCTGAGCCCGAGCTCCTGGGTCGGGCGAGGCGGAGGTCGTTCGGCAGAGGCCAGGGCGGAGTCCGAGCCCTGGGTCGGGCGGAGCGGAGTTCGCCGTCTTCCGGGGCCTTAGCCCGAGTCCGAGCCCTGGGTCGGGCGGAGCGGAGTTCGCCGTCTTCCGGGGCCTTAGCCCGAGTCCGAGCCCTGGGTCAGGCGGAGCGGAGTTCGCCGTCTTCCGGGGCCTTAGCCCGAGTCCGAGCCCTGGGTCGGGCGGAGCGGAGTTCGCCGTCTTCCGGGGCCTTAGCCCGAGTCCGAGCCCTAGGTCGGGCGGAGCTTCCTATGGCGCTTTTGGCCGAGCCTGGCCGCCCGTCAGTCTCACTCTTTGCGTTAAATGCCCTAGTGACTTGGTCGGTCGGCGCGGTGATTTAGTCAGGGTTGCTTCTTAACGAAGGCAAGGCCTCGGGCGAGCCGGAGATGCGTCTGCCGTAAAAAAGGGGGCCTCGGGCGAGACGGAAACACCTCAGGGTCGGCTGCCCTTGCCCGAGGCTTGGCTCGGGCGTGGCGTGATCGAGTCGCTCGTATGGACTGATCCCTGACTTAATCAAACCCATCAGGCCTCTGCAGCTTTATGCTGATGGGGGTTACCAGCTGAGAATTAGGCGTCTTGAGGGTACCCCTAATTATGGTCCCCGACAATGTACCTCTGCCAGGTACCAAACTTTGGGTTGAAAATAATAAAGCTGAGACCAGGCGGGTGACTTGCACGAGAAGAGAGTCTCGGTGTAGTGTCTCCATCTGAGTCAATTAAGGACCATCTCGAAGTAGGCTTGATGATTGAGGACCTTTTAACTGGTCACATGCCTCATCATGGGTAAGCTTTGTCTCGGGCAGACTAATACCAGAATAAGATAATACGCAATGGGAGTGGAGAGATGGCGAGAGTAGCGTGTACCCTCCGTGGCAAGAGGCTGGACGGTGGTGTATCTGTGCTCTCGGTTGGCGTGAACCTGATCTGGTCTTAAGAACCCTGGTGGCGAGTTGACATATGCAAGGGTTAAGTGCTACATATGTTGTGTGATTGGAGATCCCCAGCTGGGTATTGATCGATTCAGATCGTCGTTACTTCTCAGATATGAAGACTTGGTCACTGACCTACACGTAGCAATCCAGTGAACTGAAGGGATCATAAAAAGACGGCTAGTATAGGCCAAGTGCTTGAACTAGGATAGAAAGAACTGTAGATGCAGGTAACTTTACTTAACTTGACAAGTAAAAATGGATTTTAAGGATCCACTCATAGTAAGCTTTTCTGCAAAATGGAGTCCTTGATTCTTGATAAGCCTTTCCTTGAATCCTTTTAAAACCAGCATACCCTTGAGAGCCTTTTCTTTAGTCAGATAAGTCTTGCTGAGTAATTTCGTACTCAGGGTTTTATTCCCTGTTGTTTTTCAGGTTCTAACCTTGTGCTGTTGTTGATGGTGTTAAGTGCCGGTGGGCTCGGCCTTCTTATAAGTCTAAGTAACTCTTCTATACTTCTTAATGAGGATGGTCATTTGAGCTAGCATATATTTCAAACTTATACTTTTGTAATCACTCCGATGAATATAATGTAAAATTTTTGTAACTTGTAAAATTTGGTAATAAGATTTCCGCTGCAAAAATGTTGGTGTGTGTGATTTGTGTTACTTAATCGCACGATCTTGGTTATAAGTGGTTTATCCGGTGTCCTTGGGGCACTCAGACGGATCCTGTTAAGTTATCTGGTGCACATGCATAGCAGTCTGAGGTCTTTGAGACAAGGACAGGTGCATGTTGGCCTAATAACTTGGGAGGTTCTGCCACACTTATCATCTTTAGCTTTGGTTGGCCCGACTGTAGGCACCTTCGGCACTACAATTGGCTCTTCAGCGCTCTGCACAATCGAAGCAGTTTGTTTTGCTTCAGTAGCTGAAGAGGTCCCTTCGCTGAATTCAGGTACTCCAGCCGGTTCAATATAACGCGGCTGGTGGGTCAGAACCTTCACCTTTTTTGCTCTTCGGCTCAGCTGGGGTGGCCGAAACGGTAGTCTTTCTCTTTTTCCCTTGCCCTCATAGAGGGTAGTGGTAATTAGAGTATACGAAGCCAATCGCATCAAATACCCTATCCAATCTTTTCTTATCCCGACCCTTGAAAGCTGCGGACAAAGCATTATCTTCGGCCTTGGAGTATGCCTCGAGTAACTCATCGCTGGTAGCTTCAATACACTTCAGCCAGTTATCGTCTGGCTCATCAAACTTCTCCCTAAATCTGAAGGTATACTTCAATCGGACCAGACCACCCTCACTGGAATTGGCGGTGGTCTCCTTCGGCATATCCCAGCTCACCACAAGTGGCCATACCCTGAAGGCTATATGCTCTTGAATCAAATCCCTCGTGCCAATGAAAGCACATACAGTGCTAAAGGCCTTCTGACATGTTTCAACATTGCCGTCAATTTCCACCTTCGGCCTTCGGAGGCCGAAGCAAGACCAGATGGGGCGCTGAATGATTTCTTTGATGTCTTCCCTTGTCTTTAAATCATTTTTAACGTAAAACCACTCCTCCATCCATGCCCCGGGCCATCTTTTCCGGAATGTTGGCACTAGGTGGCTTGCATTGGGGCAAGCAATAAATCCATAACAACCAAAGCTGTTGTGGTACTATTCTTTGCCAGTAGCCTTTGTCTCATATAAAAGCTCGTGCATACTGCAGAAGCACTTCGCGCTTGGCTCTAGCCCCTGACTCCTTACAGCCCAGACAAAAATCCCCATCCTAATTATAGCTTTGGGGGTAATCTAATGAAGGAAGATCTGGTATATCTTCAGCACTTCAACCACAAACTTGCTCAGCGGGCACCGAAGACCTGCCTTTAAGAAGCTTCGGTATATAACAACTTCGTTTTCCTCTAGAGCAGGGGCAGTACTGTCTCCTCCAACTTTGACAATAGACATATCGCGAAAATATCTCCCCCTCATGGCATCAATATGATTTTGCTTGATAGTCGATCTTCTGAAGATAGTATGGCTTGGGCGCCACAGCCAATCCTCAGAGTCTTCATCCCCACTTTCCATGTCATAACTATCACTGTCATCAGAATCTTCAGATAAACCCTCCATGATCTCCTTAGTAATTTTCTCTGTATTTGTTTTTGCCATGGACTCAATAAGTCCAGCAATGAAAGGATCCGCAACTTTTTTCTCTTCATACAGCTTCGTCTCCCCGGTCGTTTTCTTCTCTTCAGTCATCTTCTTCTCTCCACTCGTCTTCTTCTTTTCAAATTTGGAGCAATCGTGTCTTTAAACTGAAGCTCTAAAAACTCGAAAATCAGGTGAGAGATGGTGAACAAGACCTAGAAATTTGAGAAAATAATGCAAACGGCAGAAATAGCATATCAAATGCTGCCGCTGTGGTTCATATTTATACGCCCACTGTGTCGCAACTTGGTGGGCCCCGACTGTCATTGACTGTGGCTATTCTAGCAAAGGGAAGGTGTTTTTTCGGACCTTCGGCTTAAGGCCTTCGTTCACGTCGCAGTCTGAATTCGTTGTTATAACAAATTAATACTGCGAGGAGCTAATGTTGGGGGCCTTCGTCTTCCGAAGGTCCTCAAAAACACGACTAACAATGTTTCCCAAGTATAATATATGTACAGGAACCTTCGGACTCGGAATGAAGTTGTACACAATATGAAAAGCATGGGTGGGACGCAGGCTAAATCAGTCCCGAAGCTACGCACAGGGAAGCTTCGGCTCGGTAGAGGAAAACAGAACCGACTTAAAGAGGAAAAGCCTATCTAGTCCTCAATAGATTGTCCTTAAGTCCATAGTAAACATAAAGGGCATGAATTTACATTTTACACAGGTTGTGTCCTGTGCCTATAAATAGATGAATAGTACCCTCATACTGTTCACGCTGACTTGTATTCACTCGTGCGTCACACTTGGACTTTTGCCTTCTGTCAAGCCGAAGGTACAAATGTAATTCCATATTGTTCATATTCATTCATAAGGATATAGAAAAGATATATTAATGATGTCATATAATTATTTATGTCATTTCTCATGTTTCATATGCTTCTTCTTTCATTAATATATACTGCTATGATGAAGGTATGTCCTTCATGACCTTCGTCTGAAGTTCATTATATCCCAAGGGAAATAATGCTTCGAAGGACGAAGGACTTTAACCATTAACATTTTGTGTTGCCTTGTTCATAACTCATAGCATTTGAGAACAAGTCCCCAACACTATCCTTCAAATGGAGCCACCAAATTCAAAGAAGGGGGCTCAACGGTTGGCAGGAAGGCTGGCACCGTTGAATAGATTTATATCAAGATCAGCAGAGAGAAATCTACCATTCTTTGAAATACTGAAGTCAGCCGAAGTCTTCCAGTGGGGTCCAGCTCAACATAAAGCCTTCGAAGAGCTGAAGCAGTATTTGATAGATTTGACAACTCTAATCCCACCTTCATCAGGAACTCCGCTACTTCTGTATGTGGCTGCTTCCCATGCTGCGGTTAGTGCGGCACTTGTACAGGAGAAACATGATTGACAAATAAAAAAGCAAGCGCCGGTATACTTCGTCTCCAAAGTACTCAGCCCATCAAAGAAAAATTACATAGAATTGGAGAAGGTACTGTATGCTGTATTGATGGCCTCCAGGAAGCTTCGGCACTACTTCCAAGCATATCATATAATAGTACCTTCATCGCAACCCCTGAAAGAAATAATGAGGAACAGAGAAGCTACAGGAAGGATCAGAAATGGGTCGTGGAACTTAACAAATTCACCATTGATTATGTGCACAGATCCTCAATTCAATCTCAGGCGTTAGCAGACTTTATTGCTGATTGGACGCCAGGGGCTTAGGGTGAAGAAGTAACAAAAGATGCTGAAGCTTGGATGGTATTTTGCGATGGATCATGGGGGACCTTTGGCGCAGGAGCAGCTGCTGTCCTAGTCGCACCCTCTAAAGTTAGAACATGTTATACAATAAAGTTAGACTTCAGCTGTACAAATAACATTGCCGAGTACGAAACTCTTCGTTTGGGGCTTTGGAAGCTAAAGGCAATGGGAATAAAAAGGGCAATCCTTAAAACTGATTTACAAGTTATTTCGGGCCATGTGGATAAGAGTAGCAAGGCAAGAGACCCGAAGCTTGAAAAGTATTTGGATGCAGTCTGAAGATTGGAAGCTTCCTTTGAGGGATTTTCTGTAAAAAATATCCCAAGGGGAGAGAATGAGCATGTAGATTTATTAGCTAAGTCAGCGGCACAGGGGCTCCCTTTTCCTTCGAAAGTATTTTTTGAAACAATAAAAGCACCCTCAATCGAGATCATAGAAAGAGCAGTGCTCACAATCTCACATGTACATAGTGAAGACTGGAGGACTGAAATAATACCCTTCCTCAATGGCAACTGCCTCTCAGACGAAAAAGCTTATAACAAGAGAATGGAAGCAAGAATAAGACATTATGTAATAATTGAAGGGGAGTTATACAAGCACGGAGTTTGTTCCCCATTACTTAAATGCCTATCCAGAAATGAAGGGTAGGAATTAATGAAGGAAATACATGCAGGACTGTGTGGAGCCCACATCGGATCCAGGCCTCTACTGGGAAAGGTTTTTAGACAAGGTTTTTATTGGCCGAAGGCAGCTTTGGATGCAGCGAACTTGGTTCAGAAATGCGAAAACTGTCAGAAGTGCGCTAGAGACCAGAAACAACCTTCATCTTTAACACAATTGATTCAACCTACTTGGCCATTGCAGAGATGGGGCCTAGATTTGTTAGGACCGCCTCCACCAGCACAAGGAAACTTAAAATATGTTGTAGTAGTAGTGGAATATTTTTCAAAGTGGATCGAAGCTAAGCCTCTAGCTACAATAACTTCGGCCACAGTCCAGAAGTTATTTTGGCAAAATATTGTTTGTCGCTTCGGTGTGCCAAAGGCTATTACTATCAACAATGGAACTCAATTTGATGCTGAAACGTTCAAGATTTTTTGTGACCAGATTGGTACAAAAGTACATTTTGCGTCAATAAGGCATCCAGAATCAAATGGATTAGTAGAGAGCAAATGGAATTATAATGACAGGAATAATGAAGTTAATCTTTAATCAGCCCAGAGGAAAGTGGCCAGACAAATTAATAAGAACCACAACACTGCTGTCTCGAGGTCAACAGGTTTCACTCCATTCAAGCTCTTGTTCAGTGATGAAGCAATAACACCGAAAGAAGCAAGAACAGGATCAATAAGAACCAAAGCTTCGATGGAGGATGAAGCTGATTATCAAATAACAAAAGATACCATAGAAGGGACTAGACTTCAAGCCATAGAGCACATCAATAAGTACCAGGCCAAAACAATAAAATGGCGTGATAGAAAAGTTCGATTGAAAAATATCAAACCAGGTCATTTGGTGCTCCGAAGGATAGCCAACCCAGATATAGTGGGGAAGTTATAGCTGAAGTGGGAAGGTCCTTTTCTGGTAGTATCTTCGTCAAAACCCGGTTTCTATAGACTGAAGGATATGGACAGAAACAACATACCCAGGTCTTGGAAAGCGGATGAGCTTTGACGATAGTATGTGTAATTGATGTAATCTTTTTATCATTTCCTATGGCACCCTGTAAGGAAAATGGACCCCAGGCCTTTTTGGCTAATTGAGTTTTGGTGTTTGATGAACAACACAATCAGTGAACTAATAAGTCTTCTAGTGTTTGTGTTTGTAGTTCACAGGATGCGAAGAGAATTGGACCAAGGCAATGAGGATGCAACACCTCAAAAGAAGACATAAAAAGATGCGTAGGAGTCCAATACTCAAGAACAAAGAAGCCCAAAGAAATCAGCGAAGAATTCCAAGGAAAAGGGCTGTCAGCCAGCGCCTGGTGGCGCACCGGACATGCTACAGCGCAGTGTCCGGTGTGCACCGGACTGTCCGGTGAAGTCCCGGACAGTCTGCGCAGAGAGGTCGCAGGCAGGCGCTCTCTGGCTGTAGCACCGGACTGTCCGGTGTGCACCGGACTGTCCGGTGTGCCAACGGGCAGACGGCAACGGTCGAATCCAACGGTCGGATCCAACGGTCGACTGCTACAGGCGCCAACGGTCGGCTGACGTGGCGGCACCGGACATGCTACAGTGCAGTGTCCGGTGTGCACCGGACTGTCCGGTGCACCCGACGACAGAAAGCTGCTGCTTTCTGTCCAACGGCTAGTTTGGGGTGTGGAGGCTATAAATACCACCCCAACCGACCATTCTCAAGTGTGAGAGCCCAAGCAACATACCAAGACACATAGTGCATATTTCCAAGAGCTCAAACACCCAAGTGCTTAATAGAATCACTCGGTGATTAGCGTAGGTGCTTTGCGAAGTGCTTAGGTTAGTTAGACCGCTTTAGCGCTTGCTCTAGGTGAATCCTAGTTAGTTGAGTGAGTTTTGTAAAACCACACAACCCCTCGGCTCTTGCGTGAGTCGTTGTAATTGTACCGAGTGGGGCGAGAGTCTTGCGAGACCGTGACAACTGCGTTTGTGTCACGGCCGCCACCGTGTACCGGAGGGAACGAGGCCCGCGGCGTTTTCGGCCGGAAGCTCGATAGTGGAGACGGCGGGGAGCGTCCGAGAGGAGCCGGAAGCGGAGCACCACTTGCGCGTGGAGAAGGCCCGCGGCTCTCTATGGAGTTACTCGACCGTGGTGCTTGGCCCTCGCGTGGGCTTCCCTTTGCGTAGGGGCACCAACGAGGATTAGTCGGGACCTTGCGTGGTTCCGGATACCTCGGTAAAAATACCGGCGTCATCCACGAGAGTTTGCTTCTCTACTTAGCTCTTTACATTCCGCATTTATATTAAGCATTTAAGTTTCAATCTTGTAGTCATACATATTTAGTATAGATTGAAACTTAGCCTTTTGCGGTAGAGATAGCAACACTTAGACAAAACCTAGTTTGCACATTCTAGTTTTGATTATTTGCATAGGTTTTGCTCTAGGGATTTAATTGTGGCCTAGTTTAGTAAAAGTTTTAGAAGTCCTAATTCACCCCCCCCCCTCTTAGGCGTCAACCGTTTCCTACAATTGGTATCGGAGCCCGGTTTGGCTCATTTGAAACGCTTTAGCTTCACCGCTAAAAGAGCCGACGCTTTCTAGAGGAAGGGATGGATACCCATAGGCCACCACACTTCGACGGCACTAACTTCCCATATTATAGTGCTAGAATGGCTTGTTACCTAGAGGCCGTTGATCTAGGTGTTTGGAGAGTCACTCGTGACGGGATGAAACCCCTCAAGAATCCCGAGAAACCCACCACGAGTGAGGAAAAAGAAATTCATTTAAATGCTAGAGCCAAAAATTGCTTGTATGAATCTCTTAGCATGGATATTTTTAATCAAGTATTTACCTTGAAAACTGCTAATGAGATTTGGCTAAAATTGCATGAGCTCCATGACGGCACATCCAATGTCCGTGAGCAAAAACATTGCCTAGTCTTAAATGAGTATAATTCTTTTGCCATGAAAGATGATGAGCTTGTTAGAGACATGTATTCTCGTTTGAATCTAATTATCAATGAGCTCAATTCTATCGGCATTAATAAGCTAGGTGATGCGGACATTGTGAGGAAGATTATCTCCCTGCTACCACAACAAAGATATGGGAGCATCATCACCATTCTTCACAACATGGAGGATTTGAGCAACATGACCCCGACCATTGTGATTGGGAAAATCGCGGCATTTGAGATGTCGCGAAAAATGAGCCGGGGAGAGGAGCCAACTTCCTCAAGACCATATGCTTTTGCATGTGATGAAAGGAAGGGCAAAAAGAAGGCTCCCACTCCAAGTTCCTCAAGTGAAGAAGAGGAAGAAGAAGAAAGTGATGATGATGAAGATAATCAACCATGCACATCATCCTCCGAGGACGAAGAAACAATCCGACGCGTCGGAAAGGTAATGAGGATGATCCGCAAGATTAATCTAATGGGTGTGCCCCTGCAGGTCGAGGATCTTCTCTTTAACATTGACAGGAAAAAGCAAAGGAAGAGAGGATGCTTCGCATGTGGGGAGAAGGGCCACTTCAGGGACAACAGTCCAAATATGGCCAAACCCAAAAAGGAGAGGAGCAAAGGCAAGGCGCTCACAAGTGTTAGAACTTGGGATGATTCTTCAAGTGAAGATGAACCTCCAAGGACGCGCAGCCACCGGTCCTCGTCACGATCATCACGGTCATCACACAAATGCCTTATGGCAAGAGGTAACAAAAGCATTCCATCCTCTAGTGATGAAAGTAGTAGTGATGATGAAGGCGAGGGAAAGGCCTCTCTAGAAGAGCTTGCGGAAGCCGTTAATTTTTTTCAGGATGTTTGCACTAAGCAAAAAGCTCAACTTAAAACCTTGAAAAACAAGTTGGTTAGCTCTCAAAATGATTACAAAGGTTTGCTAGAAAAATTTGAAACTTTTGCAAACTTAAATAGTGAGCTGTCAACTAAAATTGAGCTATTAGAATCTAGTGCTCCATCCACTGCTACCGATAATAGCCTTATTAAAAAGAATGAAAAACTTAAGGCTAAGTTAGCTAGCTCCCAAGAAGCTATTGAAAATTTGCTAGAGAAAATGGAAATTCTTAGCATACACAATAATGAGCTAACTACTAAGCTAGAAAACATTGGTAGCACCCCAGCAGCATCTTTAGTTGAAAAACCTGAAATAATTAAGAAAGATGCTTCTACTTCCTGCTTTAATTTAGATGATGATTCTAACCCCTGCAACCAAGTCGTTGTTGAGAATATTGTTGTAGAGACATGTACGGATGAGGTTGCAAAGGAAAATGAACAATTAAAGCAAGAAGTGGCTCGCCTTGGCAAGGCTTTGTATGACAAGAAAGGCAAAGCCAAACAAATCCGACCTCCACAGGATAACACCACTGCGGGAGTGAACAAGCCTGTAGAGGGAGAAACTGTGATTTGTAGGCTATGCCACAAGGAAGGCCACAAGTCTTTCCAATGCAAGGCGATGACCGGGGATAAACAAAGGCAAAAGCTCAAGCAAAAGCCATCAAGCAAAATCTCCAACACCTACATCAAAAAGGTGAACAAAAAGGATGCTACACCATATTTGATCAAGAAGAAAAAGAACGGGAAGGTGATAGCAATCAAGGCCAACAAGCAAGCCAACAAAGGAAAGGAGACCAAACGCATCTGGGTGCCAAAGGAAATAATTTCAACCATGAAAAGCACCAAGAAGGTTTGGATCCCGAAAGGGAAGTGAGTGGACCGAAGGTCATCGGGAAATTTGGAGACTTGGCAAAATTGGGATGTATATCATGGGGTACATCATATTGGATCGAGTTTATTGCCAAGTGGGTTACTGAAAATCTTGGACCCAAATTTCCCACCCATGACTAAGGTAACTAGTTTTATTGTATTTCTCGTTTTTAGATATGCGTATCTATTTACCTTGTATCTAGTTTACCTTTCTTGCCTAGTATTACATGTGTTATGTACTTTTGTTTAAAATCATGCATACTAGGTAAATCACATGGTAGGATTGCTCGCTTTCAATTCATATACTTAAGCAAACCTACATGGCTTAAAAATGCTTATTTAAGCACGGCACATAGCTTCTATACCACTCCATAGTAAATGATGCATCAATTGACAATTTGGATTTCTACAAGTTGTATCATTTAACTTATATGTGCCAAAGTTTGGATTATGGATAATTTGCCCCTCTTGATATCAAATCAAAGTGCATGTCTCCTACAAGTATTCAAAACTTGTATGCACACCTTTAGGGGGAGGTTACTCTATAATCTAACACTTTGAGACTAACACCTTTTCAAGTCTATTTCATGTGATAGTCTCATTGTAAGGAAAATGAAGTCCCCGGAGAAAGACAACAATCTTCCACTGCAAAATCTCCAAGAACTCTTATGTCTCTCAAGCTCACCATTGACTTTCAATTGGTATCTTTTGAGACTACATTCAGTATCATTTACATGTCTTCTCCAATATTTGATTAGACTATATTTCATATCATATGCTTCCATGTTGCAAAAATGCATAAGTAGTTTAACTCATATTCTGTTACCTATGCATAAGGGAAGTTAGTCTTTTCAAATCATGCCTTGCACCTCTATTTTTCATGCTTTTTCCTAAGTAGAGGATCTCTGTCAGGGGGAGTTTTTCTTCATCTCTAAAGGGGGAGAAAAACTCTTTCTAAAGGAGAGTACTCATTTGGGGGAGTAATCTTTTGAGGACTCCTTCAAGTGGTATCATTCACATAGTTTAATTTAATATCCTTCTAGTGATATCATTTGATACAATTCTTGTTGAGGGCAAGCTTTTATTTACTTCCTACATGCTTTTAATGTCTTCCTTTTCGGTGGTTGATGCCAAAGGGGGAGAAGTTTAGGGACCAAAGCAATGAAAACCATATCAAACACCAAACACCACACATTTCAAATTTTATATCTTCAAATAAGTTCTACAAGTGGTTTTGGTTATTTGGTCCAAAAAAAAAATAGGAAGTAAGTGAATTATGGAGTTAGGGGGAGGCTTAAGTCCATAATATCACATTGTGGGGACAATCATGCATCTTAGCAAGTAGAATGCATATTTTCATTCAAATACTTGTATTATTTGCTTGCTTTGGTTGTGTTGTCATCAATCACCAAAAAGGGGGAGATTGTAAGGAAAATGGACCCCAGGCCTTTTTGGCTAATTGAGTTTTGGTGTTTGATGAACAACACAATCAGTGAACTAATAAGTCTTCTAGTGTTTGTGTTTGTAGTTCACAGGATGCGAAGAGAATTGGACCAAGGCAATGAGGATGCAACACCTCAAAAGAAGACATAAAAAGATGCGTAGGAGTCCAATACTCAAGAACAAAGAAGCCCAAAGAAATCAGCGAAGAATTCCAAGGAAAAGGGCTGTCAGCCAGCGCCTGGTGGCGCACCGGACATGCTACAGCGCAGTGTCCGGTGTGCACCGGACTGTCCGGTGAAGTCCCGGACAGTCTGCGCAGAGAGGTCGCAGGCAGGCGCTCTCTGGCTGTAGCACCGGACTGTCCGGTGTGCACCGGACTGTCCGGTGTGCCAACGGGCAGACGGCAACGGTCGAATCCAACGGTCGGATCCAACGGTCGACTGCTACAGGCGCCAACGGTCGGCTGATGTGGCGGCACCGGACATGCTACAGTGCAGTGTCCGGTGTGCACCGGACTGTCCGGTGCACCCGACGACAGAAAGCTGCTGCTTTCTGTCCAACGGCTAGTTTGGGGTGTGGAGGCTATAAATACCACCCCAACCGGCCATTCTCAAGTGTGAGAGCCCAAGCAACATACCAAGACACATAGTGCATATTTCCAAGAGCTCAAACACCCAAGTGCTTAATAGAATCACTCGGTGATTAGCGTAGGTGCTTTGCGAAGTGCTTAGGTTAGTTAGACCGCTTTAGCGCTTGCTCTAGGTGAATCCTAGTTAGTTGAGTGAGTTTTGTAAAACCACACAACCCCTCGGCTCTTGCGTGAGTCGTTGTAATTGTACCGAGTGGGGCGAGAGTCTTGCGAGACCGTGACAACTGCGTTTGTGTCACGGCCGCCACCGTGTACCGGAGGGAACGAGGCCCGCGGCGTTTTCGGCCGGAAGCTCGATAGTGGAGACGGCGGGGAGCGTCCGAGAGGAGCCGGAAGCGGAGCACCACTTGCGCGTGGAGAAGGCCCGCGGCTCTCTACGGAGTTACTCGACCGTGGTGCTTGGCCCTCGCGTGGGCTTCCCTTTGCGTAGGGGCACCAACGAGGATTAGTCGGGACCTTGCGTGGTTCCGGATACCTCGGTAAAAATACCGGCGTCATCCACGAGAGTTTGCTTCTCTACTTAGCTCTTTACATTCCGCATTTATATTAAGCATTTAAGTTTCAATCTTGTAGTCATACATATTTAGTATAGATTGAAACTTAGCCTTTTGCGGTAGAGATAGCAACACTTAGACAAAACCTAGTTTGCACATTCTAGTTTTGATTATTTGCATAGGTTTTGCTCTAGGGATTTAATTGTGGCCTAGTTTAGTAAAAGTTTTAGAAGTCCTAATTCACCCCCCCCCTCTTAGGCGTCAACCGTTTCCTACACACCCTTTTCCTTTCAGGAGGGGAGAAAGGTTTTTAATCGAAAAGATTACAAACTATGGCCCCATTAAAATCCTTTCTCCCCTCCTCAAAAGAAAGGGTGCCATAGGAAAAATAGAAAAGATTACATCAATTACACACAATATCGCCGAAGCTCATCCGCATTCCAAGATCTGGGTATGTCGTTGCCATCCATATCCTTCAATCTGTAAGAACCGGGTCTTGACCTTCCCATTTTAGCTATAGCTTGTCCACTATATCTGGTTTAGCTACTCTCCGAAGCACCAGATGACCTGGCTTGATATTTTTCAATCAAACTTTCCGATCACACCATTTTATTGTTTTGGCCTGATACTTATTGATGTTCTCTATGGCCTGAAGTCGGGTCCCTTCTATGGTGTCTTTTGTTATTTGAGAATCAGCTTCGTCCTCCACTGAAGATGTGGTTCTTATTGATCCTGTCTTTGCTTCTTCTGGTGTTATTGCTTCATCACCAAACAGGAGCTTGAAAGGTGTAAAACCTATTGACCTTGAGACAGTTGTGTTATGGCTCCACACCACTTTGATCAACTCATCTGGCCACTTTCCTCTAGGCTGATTGAAGATTAACTTCATTATTTCTATCATTATAATTCCATTTGCTCTCTTTACTAACCCATTTGATTCTGGATGCCTTACTGATGCAAAATAAATTTTTGTACCAATTCGGTCACAAAAATCTTTGAACGTTTCAGCAACAAATTGAGTTCCATGGTCAACGGTTATCGCCTTCGGCACACCGAAGCGACAAAACAATATTTTGCCAAAAGAATTTCTGTACTATAGCCGAAGTTATTGTGGCTAAGGGCTTTGCTTCGATCCAATTAGACAAATATTCCACCGCTACGACGACATATTTCAAATTTCCTTGTGCTGGTGGAAGTGGACCTAACAAATCTAGACCCCACCTTTGCAGTGGCCAAGTTGGCTGTATTAGCTAGGATAAAGATGAAGGTTGTCTCTGGTCTCTTGCGCATCTTTGGCAATTTTCACATTTTTGAACCAAGTCTACTGCATCTGAAGCTGCCTTCGGCCAGTAAAATCCTTGTCTAAAAAGCTTCCCCAGCAAAGGCCTAGACCCAATCTGAGACCCACATAATCCTGCATGTATTTCCTTCGTCAATTCTTGACCTTTGGCTCTAGACAAGCACTTGAGTAATAGAGAGCAGACTCCATATTTATATAACTCCCCTTCTATGATTACATATGGTCTTGTTCTTGCTTCCATTCTTTTATTGTAAACTTCGTCAACCGAAAGACAGTTGCCTTGGAGGAAAGATATAATCTCATTCCTCCAATCTTCACTATGTACATGTGATATTGTAAGTACTGCTCCCTCCATAAGTTCGACTGAAGGTGCTTTTATTGTTTCAAAGAATACTTCTGAAGGCAAAGGGAGCCCCTGTGCCACTGACTTAGCTAGCAAATCTGCATGCTCATTTTTCCCCCCTTGGGATATTTTTTACAGAAAATCCCTCAAAAGAAGCTTCCAATCTTCGGACTGCATCCAAATATTTTTCAAGCTTCGGATCCCTTGCCTTGCAACTTTTGTCCACGTGACCAGAAATAACTTGGGAATCAGTTTTGAGGATTGCCCTTCTTATTCCCATTGCCTTTAGCTTCCGAAGCCCTAAAAGAAGAGCTTCATACTCGACAATGTTATTTGTGCAACTAAAGTCTAATTTTACTGCATAACATGTCCTGACTTTAGAGGGCGCTACTAGAACAGCAGTTGCCCCTGCACCGAAGGTTCCCCAAGGGCCGTCACAGAATACCGTCCAAGCTTCGGCATCTTTTGTTGCTTCTTCTCCCTGAGCCCCTGGCGTCCAATCAGCAATGAAATCTGCTAACACCTAAGATTGGATTGAGGATCTATGTACATAATCAATGGTGAATTCATTAAGTTCCGCAGCCCATTTTCCAATCCTTACTGTAGCTTCTCTGTTTCTCGTTATGTCTTTCAAAGATTGTGATGAAGGCACTATTATATGATATGCTTGAAAATAATGTCGAAGCTTCCTGGAGGCCATCAACACAGCATACTATACCTTCTCCAATTCTGTGTAATTTTTCTTTGATAAACTGAGTACTTCAGAGACAAAGTATATCGGTGCTTGTCTTTTCACTTGGCCATCTTGCTTCTCCTGTACAAGTGCGACACTAACCGCAGAATGGGAGGCAGCTACATACAGAAGTAGCGGAGCTCCTGATGAAGGTGGAGTTAGAGTTGTCAAATCTATCAGATATTGTTTTAACTCTTCGAAGGCTTTCTGTTGAGTCGGACCCCACTAAAAGACTTTGACTGACTTCAGTATTTCAAAGAATTGTAAATTTCTCTCTGCTGATCTTGATATGAATATATTCAACGATGCTAGCCTTCCTACCAACCGTTGAGCACCCTTCTTTGAATTTGGCGGTTCCATCCAAAGGATAGCTTCAATCTTTCTTGGATTAGCTTCGATACCCTTTGTTGATACCAGATAGCCAAGGAACTTGCCCTTCACTCCAAAAACACACTTTTCTGGATTCAACTTGAGACTAGCTTGCCTGAAATTGGAAAATGCCTCTTGCAAATCAGCAACATGATTTTCTTGTTTTGTGATTTTCACTATAATGTCATCAACATAAGTTAGCACATTCCTGCCAGTTTGAGAGTGAAGGACCTTGGCAGTCATCCTGCTGAAGCTTCCTCCAGCATTCTTAAGCCCCTCGGGCATCCGAAGGTAGCAATAAGTGCCACTGGGAGTTATGAAGCTTGTCTTTGGCTCATCCTCTTTCTTCATACAGATTTCATGATAGCCCGAGTAACAGCCCAATAAGCTCATGAGCTCTGAAGAAGCTGCTGCATCTACAAGGGAGTCTATTCTTGGTAAGGGGAACTCATCCTTCGGACATGCTTTGTTGAGGTCTATGAAGTCAATGCACATTATCCACTTCCCATTAGCCTTCTTCACCATAACAGTGTTAGCCAGCCACTCTGGATATGTTAATTCTCTGATAACATCGGCACTGAGAAGTCTCTTTACTTCATTCTATGCAACTTTGGCTTTATCTTCAGACATTTTCTAAAGCCTCTGCTTTCTTGGTCTAAAAGATGGCTCCACGTTGACTGAATGCTCAATGACGTCTCTATTGACACCACAAAGATCATTAGTTGTCCAAGCGAAGACATCTTTGTTGTTGAACAAGAATCTTATCAGAGTCTTTTCCTGTTTACCAGATAGTTGAGATCCCAGCAATACTTTTTGGTCTGCTATGTCTTCACATAAAAGCATAGACTTCGGCTGATCCGCTGAAGCAGCCTTCTCTCTTTTGTGCTTATACTGTTGATAAGCTTCGGCTTCATCTATGTTATGGATAGCCTTTGAATCCGTCTAGCTCCCTTCGGCCTTCCTGGCAGCTTCTTGACTCCCGTGAACAGCAATAGGCCCTTGTTCCAAAGGTATCTTCATGCATAAATATGCTGGATGAAGAATGGCTTCGAAGGCACTGAGCGTCCCTCGACCAATGATTGCATTGTATGGATACTCCATATCAATAATGTCAAAGACAACCTGTTCAGTTCTTGTGTTATGGACGTAGCCGAAGGTTACTGACATAGTTATCTTGCCAAGTGCCACAATGTGTCTCCCTCCAAAGCCACAAAGAGGGTGTGTTGCATCATGTATCTTGTCTTCTGGCTCTTGCATTTGCCTAAAAGCCTTTACAAAGATGATGTCCGTTGCACTGCCTGTGTCGACCAGAACATTGTGGACCAGAAATCCCTTGATGACACAAGATATAACCATGGCATCATTGTGAGGATAATCTTTGAGCTGAAGATCTTCCTGGGAGAAGGTAATTGGAATGTGAGACCACTTGGATCTGATGAAGGGACCCTGTACCCCAACATGCTGCACTCTTCTTTGTGCTTCCTTCTACTGCTTCTTGTTGGTTGGCTCTGAGCTTGAACCACCTGTGATTGGGAGCACTAGCTTCATGGTCGAAGGTGCTACAGCTTGGTTGTTGTACGAAGCCATCGTCACAACAATGGAAGTGAGTTCACCGGAGGTGGGCGCCAATGTTGGTCCTTGTTCCCGGATGCTATACACCAAGAACAAAACAACACAATTGTTAACAATTAGAGACATTCGTCCTTCGAAGCATTATTCTTCTTGGGATATAATGATCTTTAGACGAAGGTCAAGAAGGGCATACCTTCATCATTTTATTGAGTAAAGATATGAATATAGACATTTAAACATGAAAAGAATATAAACAATCATTCCAAATCATTAGATTATTTATATTCTTATTCTATAAACATGAATAAACATCAGTAGTATTTATAATACTTTTGTATCTTCGGCTTAACAGAAGGTGAGAAAGCGGGAGTGACGCAAAGGTGATTACTATTCAGCGTGAACAGTACGGGGATACTGTTCACCTATTTATAGGCACGAGACGCAGCCCGGACAAAATTACATTCGTGTCCCTAATAACTAATTATGATCATAATACAAATTATCAGGGACTATGTAGTCTTTTCCTTTTTAAGTCGGTGCCATCCTTCGTCTTAGGCATGTCACCATGCCGAAGCCCCTTCAATTACAGCTTCGGCATATATCTTCATGGCTTGCCTGCTTGCATATCATCCTGCCGAAGGTGTTTTCGCTTAGAGGACCTTCGACGAAGAAGAAGGCCCCAACAGTTTCCCCACCTCTTCCTTAGTCCTTCCTAATCTCGTGGACGAGATTCTTTTAAGGGGGGTAGGATTTGTAAAACCCAATTAGTAAAGAGCATAAGAAATGAAATTATTTCCTTTATATGTGTTGCCTTTACTTATTAACACCTGTGAACATCACATTTAAAAGTAAATAATTAACAATTGACACATCACTAATTTGTGCATCATGTTGGCTTTTATTTGTATGTGCATCTAATAATAATAGTAGTCACATTAATGGGAATAAACTAATATCCAAATTGGGGATTTAATACCTAACTTAAATATTTAGAAATGGGAATTTATAAGGAAAAGAAGAGAAAGGAAATACTATATACAGAAAATAAATATATAAATAAATATATTATTCCTACACTAAGATTTGAATTTGTACACTTAGCTCAAAGGAGAAACTCATAACAAAATTTGAACTCAAATTTGAAATCAAGAAAATAAAGAGGAAAAGAAATCAGAAATTGTAAAAGAAAAAAAGGGAAAACCATGTTGGGCCCAAACAACCTGGCGTGGCCCATTACTCCATTCCACGCGGCCCGATTCCGGGGAATCGGCGCCGACACGTTGGGCCCACCAGTCAGTCGCATGTTCGCGCTCGCTCCTCACCCTTGCTCTGGTGTGCGGGCCCCACATGGCAGCTGCGTACTAGTACTCGACCATGGCGGCGGAGCGCGCGAGTTGTTAGGATTCCCCACGATCCTTGCATGCGCGTGGTGCGACCTGGCCGGGAGTAGTGGATGACCCCTTCTCCAGCTATATAGGTTACTGGCGTCCTCTCGGTGCCGAAACCACACCCCTGACGGCCATTACCGAGAGAGAGGCAGATCGCGTTGGTGGCCAGAGAGAAGAAAGGTGTGCAGCACGGTCGTCAAATCCATGAGCGAAGGCGCCGTCGACCTTGGTGATTGGGGCCGTGGGTTCTTCCCGAAGACGCTCGTGACCTCCCCAACCCCATAATTGAATCGAGCATCGCCTAATTGCTCGTCGGAGTTAGCCATTGCCATTGTGCCACTTGCTCTCGCGGTCAAGGCTTGCCTCCGATTGATTCACCGATAATCCACCACTGTCCCTCTCGTCTTTATGCTGTCACCCTGCGCTTTCTAGGATTCATGCGCGCAGTCCAGGGGACAAAAAAAATGAATAAATGATTATACAAATTGATTTTTAGTATATGAATAATTCCAGAAACTCATTTAAATCATAGAAAATTCATTTTAATTCCTTTTCGCTCTATTCCAATTGCAATAATTTGATATTAATATTGTTTGACACTTAGTAACTCTATTTGAACATGAAACATAGATTAAAATTGTTTACTTAATTTATTCCGTACCAAGCACATAAATACTTCGGAAAATCATAACTTAAAATCTGTAACTCCGAATTTAGTGATTCTTTTTCCTACGATCTCATTACGACACGTAGATTATTATTTTGTATTCTGTATTAATGTTTGGTGTGATGTTAATTTATCCCTTGTACCATGTCTGTTTGTATTGCTTCGAGTAGACGAGCCAGTGGCTGAGGATCCGAGTGTTCAGTAGGTAGAAGTTGCTGAGCAGGAGCTCATTGAAGGCAAGTTATGCCCTTGACCACTTTTATTTATCTAATAATGTTCTCTATAATCATTTTATTATGCATAGGCTTAATTTTGATGGGACCCAATAGGTCACCCTAGTCTAGTTATCTTTTCACCTTATTTACTCCTGAATTTTTGGGTAGTCTTTTGGGTGTCAAGATAACTATTACACTTGATCATTCTTTATTATTGTTCTATTTCTGTTCATGATAAGACAACTATGTTAATTAGAACATCGAGCTTAACTTGAGAAACACGTGCCACCACAAGGGTGGAATGGGACGCCCTTGGCTGACTAACTAGGAAAGCTAGTGGAGGACTACCTTACCTGAAAGGGGCAAGGGCAGTAGGGGAGTAGGCGTGTAGGGAGGTTCTCGGGTTTATTTTGCTGCGATGGCGGTGAGACGGGGGATTCCTGCATTGCTCTTCCTAGAAACTGTAGCGGGTTTTCTAAAACTTGTGGAACTTTGAAAAGGCGTCGTAGTGGATCCGTAGACATTCACCTTGGTAGTGTCTAAGGGTCTAGCTAACCCTGGCGACATGAGATACATGACTTGTGGGTATAGGGTACAACCTCTACAGAGTGTAAAACTGGTATACTAGCCGTGCTCGCAGTCATGAGCAGCTCAAGACTCTTGCATGATTAATTTATAGAATTAAATTCAATTTGCCATTTGCATCACATTAGGATTTATTATTAATTTTGATCTATTATTATTCTGGTTTGGTATCTACTTACATTTAGTAACTGCTAATAAAACTTGACCAACTTATTAAAAGCAATGCTCAGCTTTAACCCCCTATTGTTGATCAGCCTTACACTTCACATGAACTCCCACCTCTGGTGAGTTCATGCACATTATTCCCCACAAATTGTTGAGCTATGATCTTTTGTGAGCTCACCCTTACGATATATAACCCCCCCCCCACCACAAGAGAAGAACAAAGTGGTCCAGGAGGAGCCATACAATGAGGAGTACGAGTTGATCTAGGTGGCGTATCCTTGTTAGCTTTGTGGCGCCAAGGAATAATACTTAGTTCGCTTTATTATTATCATTTATTTTTATAAGACTTCCGCTATGTAATAATGACATTAATGATATTTCTAACATTTATATCTATACACTTTGTCATTATATGTAATGTTCTTCTTTGGCGCACATATGAGACACACCCCGCTTTATCCCCTAAATCCGGGTGTGACAAAGAAATGTGCCATCAACGGAAAATACAGGACGACAATGCCTGAAGGAGTCGACACACTGAGGAAAGCACAAGAAAGCGTGAAAGAATATTTGCCTCCCATTAATCCATGTATTTAGTTCAGGGATGTACTCATAATGCATGCCTAGATTTGCCATCTTCATTGCATTGAGAAGAACAGGCAGCTGCTCGTACCCAGACTCCTAGTCCCCATATATCATCTTCCAAGCACACTGCTTAGCCCTCCACGCTTTGCCATATGTAATCTTGTATCCATCATACACATTCTCCACAATTCTCATGATTGTCCTCACCTCCATATTTGGTTCTGACTGCAATATTCCCATAAGTCGCTTCCCAAAATGGGTAGAAGTCAACTGACGATGCTTCATCGTTAGCTCATGTTCAGCATAGTTGTGCGGGCCCACAACTTTTGTTATCTTCCACTTTCTGGTGATCTTCTGTACCCTTGCACAGACCTTCCATGGACATTGGTCCTTGTCGCATACAACAGTGTAACACTGCTTCTCGTATGAATGAAGAACCCTATACGGCCTCTTACGTAAGACGACATAATGCTATAACCACCTCTTCAAGGCATTTAGGTCCTTGAAAACTTGACCCTTTTTAATCACCATGCTAGGACCTGCCTTAGGAGCATCTAGCAACTCATCATCCCTCCCTTCTGTAAAGGCGTCATGAGATAGACTCAGTTCGCTGAACTCATGCACTCTTGGATCCCGGTGCTCTAGAATAACACGCTTTGACATCTCAATATCACTATCTGTAAGCTCACCAACCGGATGGTCATCATCTGAATCAGCGGCCATATCAAAGGCATAAGGCTCCTCTTTATTCCTAAACTCATTACTATTGGATGCAATAATTCCATCTCCATAATGGAGATGTGTTCTGATCATAGGATCAACCAGAACATCAGGATTGTCTCCTGCAACAAGGACTGAAAAAAGAATAAAATGGTAGCAATGAAAAGAACAAAGTAGGCATGCTTGAAAATTATGACCGGCTGCAAAAAGACTTACTGCAGGGGGTCCTTGCCAAAGGGATACCCTCAGTAGAATCTAGATGGAGGTCATGGGTGCCACAATCATTTGTAGGATCACTTAATGGGATCATATTGGGGGCAGATTGAGCATCAGGCAGGGTTGGCACGACCTCGACACCACGATCATAGTTTTCATCTCCAGGGCGAGAGGCAACTAACAAACGGCGTACCACTACCTCCATGACTTGCTTTTGTGTCTTCATAGCTGATTTAACATAATTATCCCACTCTCGCTGACACTTAATTGCGATGATAAGTCTTTGCACGTTGAGTGGAGGATGAAGGACCTACGTTCAGCACCCCATCAACGACAATGTCCTCAACACCATGCCAACCAATTTTCTCCTTAGCCGTATGTTGGTCCTTGTTCTCGGATGCTATACATCAAGAACAAAGCAACACAATTGTTAACGATTAGAGACCTTCGTCCTTCAAAGCATTATCTCCGCTGGGATATAATGATCTTCAGACGAAGGTCATGAAGGTATACCTTCATCATTTCAGTGAACAAAATGTAAATAAAGATATATGAAACACAAAAGAATATAAACAATTATCACAAATCATTAGATTATTTATATTCTCCTTTTATAAACGTGAATAAACATCAATGATATTTATATTACATTTATACCTTCATCTTGATAGAAGGTGGAAAAGCGAAAGTGACGCGTGAGTGATTACAATTCAGCGTGAACAGTATGGTGTTGCTGTTCAACTATTTATAGGCACAGGACGTAGCCTGGACAAAATTATATTCATGTCCCTGACATTTACTAATGATCATAAGACAAGCTATCGAGGACTAAGCAGTCTTTTCTCCTTTAGGTCGGTTTCATCTTTCACCATCGTCCTCATGCTAAACCGAAGCTCCTTTCGGAGCTAGTTTGTCCTTCCTTTAGACCGCACCTTCATACCATGCACACCTTCATCTCAAAGCCGAAGCCTCCAGTAACAGCCTATGTTATACTAAAAAACCATGTTAGTTAAGTTTTTGAGGACCTTCGGAAGAGGAAGGCCCCCAACAGTAGCCCCTCGCAGTATTAATTTGTTTTTTGCATTTAACAAATTCAGACTGCGACGTGAACGAAGGCCTTTAGCCAAAGATTCGAAAAAACACCTTCCCTTTGCTAGAATAGCAAAAGTCTATGACTGTAGGGCCCGCCAAGCTGTGGGGCGCGATGTATATAAATATGATCTCGGTTTGAAGGCATTTTCTGTGCCATTTCATTTGCTCACACTTTGCTTGCCATTCCAAGCTTTCTTGCTTTGTTGAATTTTGATTGAATTTTTAGCTTCATCATTTCAACAAGATTTGATGGCTGGTGAGAAGAAGGTTGCTGATCCAGCCCTGTCCGAATTTTACGAAGCTGTGGAGAGAACCAACGCAGAAAAGATTGCACATGAAACATTGGTTGGGATATCTGAGAGCTCCAGTGATGATGAAAGCTTTGATGCAGAGAGTGAGGACGAAGATGCCGGAAACCGCCCATGGCGGCCAAGCCACACTGTCTTCAGGAAATCAACCATTAAACAAAGTCAGATTGATGCAATGAAAGGAAGATATATCCGCGATATTTCCATTGTGAGGGCTAGAGGTGATAGCACTGCCCCTGCACCTAAAGCTGATGAAGTGGTTGTGTACAGGAGCTTCATGAAGGTGGGGCTTCGGTTTCCCTTGAATAAGTTTTTAGTTAAGGTTCAGAAAACTTTTGAAATTTATCTTCACCAGATTACCCCCGAAGCTATCATCAGGATGGGGGTTTTATTTGGGCTGTGAGAAGCCAAGGACTGGAGCCGAGTGCAAAATGTTTCTGCAATATGCATGAGTTGTCTTACGAAACAAAAGCTACTAGGAAGGGCAATATCATAACAATTTTGGTTGTAACGGCTTCGTGCCTCGCTTTGATGTGAGCTATCCAGTTCTGACATTTCGGAAGAGGTGGTCAGGGGCCTGGATTGAGGAATGGTTTTATGTGAAAAACAATTTGATTGAAAGAGAAGATATAAAGGGGATCATTCAACGCCCTATCTGGTCTCGCTTCGGCATAAGGAGGCCAGCTTCTGCCCTTGGAAACGAAATTGAAGCATGCTAGAGGGCTTTTAACTCTGTATGCACCTTTATTGGCACAAAAGACTTAGTCCAAGAGCATATTGCTTATAGAGTATGGCCTCTTGTTAATGACTGGGAAATGCCGAAGGAAGCTACTACTGGATCCAGTTAAGGCAGCTTAGTCTATCTGAAATACACCTTCAGATACAGAGATCAGTTCGATGAGCCAAACGATGACTGACTGGATTGTATTGAGGCAACTAGCAATGAATTGCTTGGGGCCTACACAAGGGCCAAAGATGATGCCATGGCCTTGGCCTTCGGAGGGCGAGGCAAAAAGAGATTGAACAGGGTTTTTGACGTGATTGGCTTTATGTACCCAGACTATTGCTATCCCTTGTGAAAGCAAGGAAAGAAAAGAAAAGTTGTCGCTTCGGCCATATCTGCTGCGCCGAAGGGTAAGAAGATCAAGGTTTTGACACATAGGCCTAGATACATTGAAACGGCCGAGGTGTCGAAGCGTGCTGAGGAGACGACTTCCACCGCTAAGCCAGGATACCCTGCTCCTACTGAGTCCAAGGGAGAATCGACCGAAGTGCCGAAGCTGAAGGTAATAATGGCCGAAGTGCCGAAGCAATCTGGTAAAACTGAGGAATCAGCCGAAGGACCAGGACCAAAGAGGTCGGCCGAGCGGCCGAAGATTCTGAGCTCGTCGCGAGAGACGGGGCTGCCGAAGATGATGAAAATTCCTGTAGCAACTCCAAAAAGGAGGAGAATGGCCAGCGTTTTAGACGCGGTCATGGAATTGATGAAGATACAAACTCCTACATCTATAGAAGCACCTAGCAAGGAATCTGACGTTGCTACCACAACCCGGGTTGAGGCTAAAACTAGGCCCTCAGCCCCTACTAAAACAAGACCTGCGGGCCTTGTTGAGAAGAATATTGAACAAGGACCTTTGGGCGCAGCTCCGATCCTAGAAAAAGAGAGCACTTCCAAAAAGGCCAAATCTTCTGCCCTCGAAGCATCTGCTGAAAAGCTAGATTTTATTATATGTCATGCTTTGGGGAAACAGCTGTCGGGAGATGAGATTGCCGAAGCTGTGCAATATGCTAAAGATCTAAAATATCCCCCGAGATCTCTTGTGTTTAATGGTACTGACGAAGATGATTTTTTGTACTGCCTCCCAGACATCAAGGAAATATCTGTCTGCCGAGAGACGGCAAAAATATAGGATTCTCGAAGCTGGAACTAGGCCTGTCTGCAATGACGAAGGATGACCTTGCAGATAGTCTTGCCTACAATAGTTTAAAGGTACAGAAGTTATGGACTTATAAGTAGATTATTTTTTGTGTCTCTTATTCTTGTGCTGATGCTTTGTCTCCCCCCTTTTTTGTAGGGCTTAATTATGAGCAACGCTTTGAGAGCACAGAAGAATGCTGAGGATGAAAGCTGCTAGATAGCCCTTGGTAACCTTCAGTCAGAGGTTATCAAACTGAGGAATGAAGCTGCAGAGAAGGATAAAATTCTGCTTTCCTTAGTAGACAGAGTGAAGGCTAGTGAAGTCAATCTTGCCACGCAGTCCGAAGCTCATTGTAATACGCCAAAATTTTATTTTTAGGATTCAGGAAAATTCTCTAAAGATTTATAATTTAAAGAGTCTTTATAATAAAATTTTAAATTAAAACTATTTTCCTAAAAGTTAAATGTAAAAAAATGGATATGTGTTTCCATTATTTTCTTGAATAATTATTATGGTAAAACATCTTACATGATTTTTTTTCCTATTAGGTTATATGTATTGTTTGAACCATTTGTGTAAATAAATGAGATAATAAATAACTAACTAACATAAAACTATTTTTTTCACGATGGAGTTTTGTTTGCTTGTGCTTTTAATATGGAAATTTGAACTCATTTGAAATTGGAATTGAAAAATAAAAACAAGAAATATAGAAATAATAAAAACAAAAAAAACAAGAAATAAAAAAACGCTTTATAGCCTCACCTCGACATGCATGATCCATTGATTCCATGACCGATCATGCTCAGCCAATCCGACTCTCTGAAGCCAAGCCCACGTCTCTTTCCCATGTTTGTTTTTTTTATTTTTTTTATATTATAGCTAGTTGCTGCAAGGATGACATCATCCATGGAGCTCCATGTCTCACCGATATATGGGCTCAAAATGCCAATCTGCCGTTGCCGAATCTCACGTGAAGCCCCACATCTTACATCGGTTTCTTCTCCCCATAGCTCAGCTCACGCATGCTCCTCATATCTGGTAGATGGATCCGAGCAAAATAGATTCATCGAGAAGCTCGGAATCGCCTTGATCTGAACAGGCCGCCAAGTTCGACGGAGATTCTATCCTTTCATAACCACCTTCCACGGCCTCAACGACGGAGTCTAGCCATATATATGCATGCCGTGATTATCTTGGACCTCCAACCATAGGGCAATGCCATGGTAGACTCGTAGCTAGGCCACCAATGTCGAGAGCGGAGAGAGAGACTTGGGCGCCGAAATGGTTCCTAGTTCCTACGCTTCACCAACGTCCGGAGTCCGGTGAGCGCTTGTAGAGATTTACAACTCATAGAGTACTCGTGATGCCTAGGAGTGCGAGAACATAGACTCCACCAATCGGGATTTTCTCCGGTCTGTGTTCACCACCATGGAATCGTGCTGGTCACCAAGAGAGTGATGATCGCCAGCCTATGTCGTTGCTCGTCATGGCATCGTCGGGCGGAGAGGGTCCTTCGAGTACTGCGAGCACTCAACCATCGAGGATGAGAAAAAGGAGAAAGGAAGGTAGAAGATGACCACACCTAGATTCCATATATTATGTTTATTTACCTCGTAATACTTTAAGTGACCTCGATCTAACCAATCAGATCGTGTTAGGTCACCTATTTCTGTGTATCTTTACTAATTTATTAAAAATACGATATCTTTTGGGTCAAATTATTAGTTTTAATTTGTTCAAGTTGTGTTAGGTTTATATTAATTTTTGCATACGTAGTAATAACATTATTTTAATTATGCCACATGGTTTAATTAATTATTAATTAATTAATTACTTGTTTAATTAATGTTAATTAGCTAGATAATCTAATTAATCTAATTTATAGTTCTAACCTATTGCATTTTATAAATAATTGTTAATGATTAATACCCATTCAAGTGGCGTTGGCTTCATAAAAATATTCTCTATGCAATAACAACATTAATTATACCATAACACATACTTTTATAGTTAGATATTTATTTATCATTTGTCTACTTGATTAACTCTACTAATCTAGGTTAATCTCTCTATAAATATAATCTAGGTAAAAGGCAATCCCTAATCAAGTTATAATTAAAGTTGGATTAGTAATTCAGAATATATTTTCTCATATACTATATAATAATCAATTTATAATATAATTTAATATTCAACCACATAGATCTTCCATAAATCATAACTCGGTAACTGTAACTCCGATTTTAGCGATTCTCGAACCCACGATCTCATTACGCGCGTAGAATATTATTATGTGGTTTGTTCTTATGTTTGATGTAATGTTAATTTTGCATATACCATGTTTATTTGTAATGCTACGACTAGCGTGAGGACATGTGTCATCTGAAGAGCAAGTTGGTACCTGGAATGTCAAGTCCCAGTCAAGTTGTGCCCTTGATCACTTCTTTTTACCCACTCATGTTCTAATTAATCATAATGATCTACATAAGTTAATTTTGATGGGACCCAATAGGTTACCCTAGTTTGTCTATCTTTATACCTTGTTTACCACTGAACTTTTTGGGTAGTACTTGGGTATGAAGATACATTATTCATGGTCATATTTTTATTTTCTGTTTATTATTACTGTTCATGATAAGATCATTATGTTAATTGGAACATGGAGCGACCACCCGGGAAAACAGTGCTACCACAAGGGTTTAATGGGACGCCCTTCGCTGATTAATTAGGAAAGCTAGTGGAAGACTACCTTACCCGAAAGGGGCAAGGGCAGTAGGGGAGTGGTCAGTGTAGGGAGGTCCTTGGGATGATTTTGCTGCGATGGCGGTCATACGAGGGGTCCCTGCATTGGAGCTTCCTATAAACTGTAGCGGGTTTTTTGAAGCTAGTGGAACTTTGTAAAGGCCTCGTAGTGTTACCCTGCCTCGCCTCCTCGGTAGAGGTGTATGGGAAGTCGCGATCCCTTGGCAGATGGGTAACATGACTTGGGGGTAAAGATGTGCAACCTCTACAGAGTGTAAAACTGGTATATCAGCCGTGCTCACGGTCAAGAGCAGCTCGGACCCTCACATCATTAATTTATGGAACTAAATTCAATATGTCATATGCATTGCGTCGCAGGTGTTGTTATTACTTTTGTTCTACTACTTAATTGGGTTAGTATTTACTTATACTTAGTAATTGCTAATAAAATTTTGACCAACATTAAAAGCAATGCTCAGCTTCAACCATCCTCTTTGGTAAGCCTTACACTTCACGTGAGCTCCCACCTTTGGCGAGTTCATGCACATTATTCCTCACAACTTGTTGAGCTATGAACGTATGTGAGCTCACTCTTGCTGTCTCACACTCCCTCCCCCCCACAGGTCAAGAACAGGTACCACAGGATGAGGCGTATGGAGGATGCTGTGATGAGTTCGTGAGAGGTCTAGGCCGTCGTCTCCCAGTCAACTTTAGGTTGCTGGACCGTTGTCTCCTTATAATGTAATTATTTATTTATTTTGTGCAGAACTCATATTACATAGTAAACATGTGACATTCGATCCTGTGCCATGATTCATCATATGTGTGAGACTTGGTCCGAGCACACCTGGTGATTATGTTCGCGCCCGGGTCTTGGTGTCCCGAAACCCGGGTGTGACAGAAGTGGTATCAGAGGAATGTTGACTGTAGGACGAAACCTAGATAGAACTGGACAACTATTGTCTACTTACCTTTGCTACTCTGATTCTTTTCTAACTTATCTTAATCTTTTCTCATCTATTTCCGCTTTACTTTGATTATTCTTACCTTTTCTTTCTAAAGACAAAAGTTGATTTCACAATTTGAAATCCTGTGCCTAAAGTGACTTTTAGGAATAGGAGACCTACTCTTAAGAACAAAAAAAACAAAACTATTTTTTATAGGTATCTATATGCTTAAGTGCTTGTTCTTATGATACTTGTTTGATTTGGATCTTCGATTGAGTGTGACGAGTCGTGGAGTATGTCCACAATTACATATGCATATACATATAGAAAAAAATGCTTATAAAAATAACTAGACAAACTAGATTATCCCCCATTAAAGTATCTAGCCCAACAATATCCATCTCATCTTGAAAGATTCTACCCTACACTCATAGATCCATCTTATCTTAAAAGATACTCATCTTATCTTGAAAAGATCTTATGTCACCCTAATAGATCTAACTGACCTCAAAGGATTCTACCTTATCCTTATGGATTCATCTGGCCCTAATAAGCATATTTATTCCACTCTAGAATAACAACCTTGAGCTAATCCAAAATTTATTTAGATCTTATCTAGTCTAAAATGGTCATATCAATTTATTCTAGATTTGATCCAATCTAATAGGTTAATCTAACCTAACGAAGTCTAACCTTAAGTTGAGCTAACCTAAGGACAGTAACTTAACAAGTTAACACTGGTGAAATAAACTGGATCCTACTCCTATAAACCTTGTCTTCCCCTCATGCATTTAAACCTAAATTAGTGCATTAGACCAACTCAACCGTGAGCATAAGAGCTAACCCAACCAATATTGTCATGATGGATTGCGTAATCTGTCTATTCCCGCCTAACATCAAACAAGATTTTGACCTACATCATGTAGTCCAACTCACCCATAAATACTTTGACCATATTCCCCAACTCTACTGATATACACTGACCTCGAATCAATGAGACCAAGACCAGAAAGGAAAAGATCAACATCGACAAGGAAAGATATAATAGTCAAAGCGAATCTCGAGAAGAATCAAGACTTAAACATTTCAGATAAACTCTTTTCCTTGCCATAATATTTCTTTACCTCAACCTGTCCAGCTTATAACTTACATAATATGTAGCTAGATACCTATGCTCTTCCAATCACCCACTATTGACTTAAAAAAAGTGAGACTCTGAATTTTTGAACCAATTATAGACTAAAAGCTGAATTACAATTCAATCCTTCTATATCCCTTTTCTTACAAATCTCGAGGATGAGATTATTCTTAAGGGGGGTAGAATTTGTAATATGCCAAAATTTTATTTTTAGGATTCAGGAAAATTCTCTAAAGATTTATAATTTAAAGAGTCTTTATAATAAAATTTTAAATTAAAACTATTTTCCTAAAAGTTAAATGTAAAAAAATGGATATGTGTTTCCATTATTTTCTTGAATAATTATTATGGTAAAACATTTTTACATGATTTTTTTCCTATTAGGTTATATGTATTGTTTGAACCATTTGTGTAAATAAATGAGATAATAAACAACTAACTAACATAAAATTATTTTTTGCATGATGGAGTTGATTTTGCTTGTGCTTTTAATATGGAAATTTGAACTCATTTGAAATTGGAATTGAAAAATAAAAACAAGAAATATAGAAATAATAAAAACAAAAAAACACGAAATAAAAAAACGCTTTATAGCCTCACCTCGACATGCATGATCCATTGATTCCATGACCGATCATGCTCAGCCAATCCGACTCTCTGAAGCCAAGCCCACGTCTCTTTCCCATGTTTGTTTTTTTTATTTTTTTATATTATAGCTAGTTGCTGCAAGGATGACATCATCCATGGAGCTCCATGTCTCACCGATATATGGGCTCAAAATGCCAATCTGCCGTTGCCGAATCTCACGTGAAGCCCCACATCTTACATCGGTTTCTTCTCCCCATAGCTCAGCTCACGCATGCTCCTCATATCTGGTAGATGGGTCCGAGCAAAACAGATTCATCGAGAAGCTCGGAATCGCCTCGATCTGAACAGGCCGCCAAGTTCGACGGAGATTCTATCCTTTCATAACCACCTTCCACGGCCTCAACGACGGAGTCTGGCCATATATATGCATGCCGTGATTATCTTGGACCTCCAAACATAGGGCAATGCCATGGTAGACTCGTAGCTAGGCCACCAATGTCGAGAGCGGAGAGAGAGACTTGGGCGCCGAAATGGTTCCTAGTTCCTACGCTTCACCAACGTCCAGAGTCCGGTGAGCGCTTGTGGAGATTTACAACTCATAGAGTACTCGTGATGCCTAGGAGTGCGAGAACATAGACTCCACCAATCGGGATTTTCTCCGGTCTGTGTTCACCGCCATGGAATCGTGCTGGTCACCAAGAGAGTGATGATCGCCAGCCTATGTCGTTGCTCGTCGTGGCATCGTCGGGCGGAGAGGGTCCTTCGAGTACTGCGAGCACTCAACCATCGAGGATGAGAAAAAGGAGAAAGGAAGGTAGAAGATGACCACACCTAGATTCCATATATTATGTTTATTTACCTCGTAATACTTTATGTGATCTCGATTTAACCAATCAGATCGTGTTAGGTCACCTATTTCTGTGTATCTTTACTAATTCATTAAAAATACGATATCTTTTGGGTCAAATTATTAGTTTTAATTTGTTCAAGTTGTGTTAGGTTTATATTAATTTTTGCATACGTAGAAATAACATTAGTTTAATTAAGCCACATGGTTTAATTAATTATTAATTAATTAATTACTTGTTTAATTAATGTTAATTAGCTAGATAATCTAATTAATCTAATTTATAGTTCTAACCTATTGCATTTTATAAATAATTGTTAATGATTAATACCCATTCCAGTGGCGTTGGCTTCATAAAAATATTCTCTATGCAATAACAACATTAATTATACCATAACACATACTTTTATAGTTAGATATTTATTTATCATTTGTCTACTTGATTAACTCTACTAATCTAGGTTAATCTCTCTATAAATATAATCTAGGTAAAAGGCAATCCCTAATCAAGTTATAATTAAAGTTGGATTAGTAATTCAGAATATATTTTCTCATATACTATATAATAATCAATTTATAATATAATTTAATATTCAACCACATAGATCTTCCGTAAATCATAACTCGGTAACTGTAACTCCGATTTTAGCGATTCTCGAACCCACGATCTCATTACGACGCGTAGAATATTATTATGCGGTTTGTTCTTATGTTTGATGTAATGTTAATTTTGCCTATACCATGTTTATTTATAATGCTACGACTAGCGTGAGGACACGTGTCATCTGAAGAGCAAGTTGGTACCTGGAATGTCAAGTCCCAGGCAAGTTGTGCCCTTGATCACTTCTTTTTACCCACTCATGTTCTAATTAATCATAATGATCTGCATAGGTTAATTTTGATGGGACCCAATAGGTTACCCTAGTTTGTCTATCTTTATACCTTGTTTACCACTGAACTTTTTGGGTAGTACTTGGGTATGAAGATACATTATTCATGATCATATTTTTATTATCTGTTTATTATTACTGTTCATGATAAGATCATTATGTTAATTGGAACATGGAGCGACCACCCGGGAAAACAGTGCTACCACAAGGGTTTAATGGGACGCCCTTGGCTGATTAATTAGGAAAGCTAGTGGAAGACTACCTTACCCGAAAGGGGCAAGGGCAGTAGGGGAGTGGTCAGTGTAGGGAGGTCCTTGGGATGATTTTGCTACGATGGCGGTCATGCGAGGAGTCCCTGCATTGGAGCTTTCTATAAACTGTAGCGGGTTTTCTGAAGCTAGTGGAACTTTGTAAAGGCCTCGTAGTGTTACCCTGCCTCGCCTCCTCGGTAGAGGTGTATGGGAAGTCGCGATCCCTTGGCAGATGGGTAACATAACTTGTGGGTAAAGATGTGCAACCTCTGCAGAGTGTAAAACTGGTATATCAGCCGTGCTCACGGTCAAGAGCAGCTCAGACCCTCACATGATTAGTTTATGGAACTAAATTCAATATGTCATATGCATTGCATCGCAGGTGTTGTTATTACTTTTGTTCTACTACTTAATTGGGTTGGTATTTACTTATACTTAGTAATTGCTAATAAAATTTTGACTAACATTCAAAGCAATGCTCAGCTTCAACCATCCTTTTTGGTAAGCCTTACACTTCACGTGAGCTCCCACCTTTGGCGAGTTCATGCACATTATTCCCCACAACTTGTTGATCTATGAACGTATGTGAGCTCACTCTTGCTGTCTCACACTCCCCCCCACAGGTCAAGAACAGGTACCACAGGATGAGGCGTATGGAGGATGTTGTGATGAGTTCATGAGAGGTCTAGGCCGTCGTCTCCCAGTCAACTTTAGGTTGCTGGACCGTTGTCTCCTTATAATGTAATTATTTATTTATTTTGTGCAGAACTCATATTACATAGTAAACATGTGACATTCGATCCTGTGCCATGATTCATCATATGTGTGAGACTTGGTCCGAGCACACCTGGTGATTATGTTCGCGCCCGGGTCTTGGTGCCCCGAAACCCGGGTGTGACACTCATAGAGCCAAAATTGAAAACTTAAAGAAAAAGCTTGCCGAGAAGAATGAAGATTTTGAAGTGGCTAAAGCAAAATAGGAAATAAGCGAGTGGATTAGTGCAAGATTGCAAAAGAATGTAGATGAGCTTCGGGAATCGAAGGAAAGATATTACGAAAAATCCTTAGATTGTGCCAAGAAGCTGAAAGATAGTTTTGCAAAGGTGGGTGCTTACTCATCCGAGCAAAAATTTATTAGAGGCAATCCCGAAGGAATCATCGAATGGATCGGTGAAGAAGCTTAAGCTTTTGAAGAGATCCTTAGTGACTGTGGTGATTTCTGCGCCTTTGCTGGTGCTAGAGGGGTTGCAGCAATTTTGGAAAAATCTGGCTGTGAACACGTTAAAACTACAACCCAGACGGAGGCTGTTTTCTCTATAGACAACACGAAGGATCCTTTGGCTGAGGCTACTATGATGGGCGGGAAATTCTATTCCAACGTTTGGGTGAAAGGCGGCCGAGAATTAGCCGACGAAGCTATAAAGAAGAACAAGAAAGAATTCCATGAAGCCTGAGAGGAAGCCAAGCGAGCCAAAGAGGCTGCTGAGCGGACAAGGCGCATAGGTATTTTAATTGTTTCATAGCTTCGGTATTTTTCCTGGTTTCGGATTAACAACTTATTACTTTTATTGTAGCTGAACTTTCACCACCACCCGAGCCCTATGATCCCGAAGCTGACCCAGCCATGAAGGCGGCACTAGAAACCATAAGAATTGCCGAAGAAGCTGTTGACGAAGCTGTCAACAAACTTCTGAACGAAGCTGCCGAGAAAATTCTAAAGGAAGACTAGATTCTTGTTGTAACATTTGGGCAATGTAATATTCATACATAAGTTAAACATTGTATGTCTGTATGTGTATTAATGTAATATATTTCTATGCGATGCATGAAATTCGCATACATTCCATTTTTGAGCCTTCGGCGAAAAAAACATCTTCCCTTCTTTTCATGCTTCGTAAAGAAAAATCACCCCTTCTTATGTCGTCTGCTACATAATATTGTTGTCGACGAAGATTCTCTTGGTATGTAAAATTATAACTGCCGAAGGATCATTCATCAAATATTTCGGAAGAAACATCTTTCCTTCGCTGGAATTTCTGTTGCTGATGCAGTATGATGTATGATGTGATGCTATGCGAAATGATGAGATGATATGATGCAGCATGATGTTTATGCCGAAGCCACGTATCCACTCGAAAACACACCCAGACTCTACATCCCCTTAGGAACGACTTTTGAGTCTCTTCACCTTCTATTTCGGTGGTATTTAAGCTCTGCATCCCCTTAGGAACGACTTTGGAGCTTCTTCACCTTCTATTTCAGTGGTATTTAAGCTCTCATCCCCTAAGGAACGACTTTGGAGCTTCTTCACCTTCTATTTCGGTGGTATTTTAGCTCTGCATTCCCTTAGGAACGACTTTTGAGCTTCAGAACTTACTCTGCGCTCCCTTCAGAACGACTTTTGCAGCTTCGGGACTTACTCTGCGCTCCCTTAGAAATGACTTTTGTAGCTTCGGAACTTACTGCGCTCCCTTCGGAACGACTTTTGCAGCTTCGGGACTTACTCTGCGCTCCCTTAGGAATGACTTTTGTAGCTTCGGAACTTACTCCGCTCCATTAGGAACGACTTTTATAGCTTTGGAATCTTGATAAGGGGATGAATCCTACTCGATGTTGTGACTACAATATTATTACATCAAATTGGAATTTAATCCTTCATGAATTGTTTTTCATGCAAGAAAATAAAATGGCAGAAAAACAAAGATGCGCCAGGGTAGAATATTCTTTAGTAAATGTGCTTTGACTCTGGCACAGTGCTGTTGACTATGCGAGTCTCGGACTCCTCCCAAAAGTCACGCTGTTGTTGAGCGTGGTGATGTGCTTCTGGCTGTTGGCTATGAGCAAGAGTAGGTGGTAGCAGTGGCGGTGGTGGCAACTGAGTCCAGGAAGCTTGGGAATGGCTTGCTGAAGCGACGGAGGCCGTAGGCTTTTGATTGCCTACATATTCTGGGGCGTAGGGAGAGTAACATGAAGCAGTGTGGAGGACATGCTTCGGCTGACTCTGCCGTGCTTCAGCTTCAGCAATTTCCTTTTGCTTTTGAATGGTAACATGACACGACCGTGTTGTATGGTCCTTATCCTCACCACAAAAAAGGCAGTACAACTTTCAGGGTTGATTGCCAAACGTTCCACCATTAAAACTTCTTCCTCCTCTACCTCTCGAAGCTGGTGGTCTGAAGGTCTGTTGCATGCCTGAAGCCTGAGAGCTAGGATGGCTATGCTGAGCATTGCTGGCTCTGTCATCATTGGTGTTGGAGTTGTGGATTGATCGGACATGTCGGGGGTGAAGTCTTCCTCCGAAGCCCCTGGTCATCTTAGAAAACCTGTAGGCCTCCTCCCTTCTTTGGCAAAAATTGTTGTCAGCCTGGATGTATTCATCCATCTTCTGGAGAAGCTTCTCTAGGGTTTGTGGAGGCTTCCTGGCAAAATACTGAGTTGTAGGTCTAGGCCGAAGCCCCTTGATCATGGCCTCAATGACAATTTCATTGGGCACTATGGGCGCGTGTGCTCTTAACCGCAAGAACCTTTGAATATACGTCTGAAGGTATTCCTCATGGTCCTGTGTACACTGAAACAAAGCTTGAGCTGTGACTGGCTTCATCTGAAAACTCTGAAAGCTAGTGATCAGCATGTCCTTGAGCTTTTGCCATGACGTAATTGTCCCTGGCCGGAGAGAAGAGTACCAGGTTTGAGCTATGCTTTTGACTGCCATGACGAAGAATTTCGCCATGACTGTAGTATTGCCCCAATATGAAGATATGGTTGCTTCGTAGCTCATTAGGAATTGCTTCGGGTCTGAGTGCCCATCATACATAGGAAGCTGAGGTGGCTTGTATGATGACGGCCACGGGGTAGCCTGCAATTCCGCTGCCAAGGGAGAAGGATCATCAAAAGCAAAATTGTCATGATGAAAATCACCGTACCATTCATCATCATTGTATAGATTTTCTTGGCGAAGCTCCCTGTGCTGGGGTCTTTGGTCTTGATCATCCTGAGTGAGGTGATGCATTTCTTCGGCGGCTTCATCGATCTTCCTCTGAAGATCGGCGAGCCGAAGCATCTTTTCTCTCTTCTTTTGCACATGTCGATGGATGGCTTCCAGATCCCTGATCTCTTGATCAAGTTCCTCCTCCTGAGGTGTTGGGCTGGTAGCCTTCCTCTTCTGGCTCCTAGGTTCGCGTAGCGTCTTCTGATTAGTATCCAGTGGCTGCAGTGCGGCCCCTGGCGCTGTTGTCTTCTTCGGCGACATGACGAAGGTCGATGCTTGACGAAGGTGGTCGAATGAGTTCACCGGAGGTGGCCACCAATGTTGGTCCTTGTTCTCGGATGCTATACATCAAGAACAAAGCAACACAATTATTAACGATTAGAGACCTTCGTCCTTCAAAGCATTATCTCCGCTGGGATATAATGATCTTCAGACGAAGGTCATGAAGGGTATACCTTCATCATTTCAGTGAACGAAATGTAAATAAAGATATATGAAACACAAAAGAATATAAATAATTATCATAAATCATTAGATTATTTATATTCTCCTTTTATAAACATGAATAAACATTAATGATATTTATATTACATTTATACCTTCGGTTTGATAGAAGGTGGAAAAGCGAAAGTGACGCGTGAGTGATTACAATTCAGCGTGAACAGTACAGTGTTACTGTTCATCTATTTATAGGCACAGGACGCAACCTGGACAAAATTACATTCATGTCTGACATTTACTGATGATCATAAGGCAAGCTGTCGAGGACTAAGCAGTCTTTTCTCCTTTAGGTCGGTTTCATTTTTCGCCATCGTCCTCGTGCTAAACCGAAGCTCCTTCCACCACAACTTTGGAGCTAGTTTGTCCTTCCTTCATATCGCACCTTCATACCATGCACACTTTCATCTCGAAGCCGAAGCCTCCTGTAACAGTCTATGTTATACTGAAAACCATGTTAGTTAAGTTTTTGAGGACCTTCGGAAGAGGAAGGCCCCCCCAACACCGTAGCAACCACCTCACTAAAGGAAGGTCTATCATCGAATATCACAGCCACACGTTGCATGTCAACGAACTCAGCATTTCCATAACGATCTTGTTCCATGATGCCTCCATGGTATACGCCCAAAAAATTGTCCATCTATTTAAAAAAACGAATTCAATGTTAAATAACTAATTGTGATGGTTAGTGCATGACCCCATCCACTATGGCTAATTAATACCTAACTCTAAACTACCTAGTACCTAATAAATAATTGTAAACTAATACAAGATAATAACTAACTAATACCTAACTACAAACTACCACCACACGGTGGAGTTATAATACTACCAATAATAACAAACTACTAACGACTAACGATTTACCAACTATTAACGATTTACCAATAATAACTACAAATCAATAAGTGCACGGAGAGCGGGTTACCGGGCGGTGGAGAGCGTGGCCGACCGAAGACCACACGGCGAGCGACGGCTGTGGGCATCGAACAGCGACGGCGGAAGGCGGGCGTGGGCGGCCGGCTTGGGGGCGGCAGACGACCGGCGCGTGGGCGGGGGGCGGGCGGCCTGCGCGGGGGCGGGGGGCGGGGGGTGGGCAGCCTGCGCGGGGGTGGGGGCGTCTGGCTCGACGGGCGGCTGGCGCGGGTGTCGTGGCCACCGGCGGGTGGCGCGCGGGACCGGGCGGCCGGGAGGCGCCGACCGGTGGCGTTGTGGGCGGTCGGTGGGCTGCACACGGGAGAGCGACCGATGGGCGGCGGTCGGCGCGCAGGATGGTGGGCGGGCGGCGCGGGATGGTGGTCTGGATGGTGCTGCTCGCGGTGAGTGAAAGTGGACCGGTATTTGATAGGTCAGCGCCAAGATCCACGGCGCCGAGCTATCGCCACGTCAGCGCACCATGTTAGTTACACGTGGCGCCAATTAAATCGGCGCCGACACGTTCGACCTCGGTGCCAATAATAATAGCGCCGAGCTATAGGTCAATTTTTGAAATAAAACTGAAAACAACGTATTTGTGAAAATAAAACTTAAAAGGTGCTAAATTGTAAAAAAAAAGACGGTTTGCCATTTTCACTGGTCACTGGTGAGGATTTGGGGACAGAGGAATAGAGCAGGTTTAAAAAAAGACGCTTGCATTATTGTATCAAAAGCACATGTCCCGATGGGGGCGCCTGTCCAACCTTCTCGCCAACCGAGCCGAGTACACAAGTACAGGTCCCGCGAGCGAAGTAGAGCTGCTCATGGAATCGATCGAATCGAAATCGAAGGTCAGGATCATCAAGTGGTGTCTGGCTGGTATTGGCAGTGGCAGTGGATCAATAGCAATCATCCTGTGAAGTCGAAGTCGTGGCTGGCATCGCACTTTTGGAACCAAGAATCTATCTACTGCTTACTGCTGCTGGTAATCGAGCCCAGCTATGCACGGTGCACCTTTTAATTATTTGCTGACCGACCTCACGTAAAAGAGCAAATGGACGCCTGCTGTTGAGCGGGCGAGATTGCGACAATTAAGCGGCGGTTGTGTTACTGTCACTCTGTCAGTGGCCCCAACAACTTCAAATATGTGCGTGGTGGTGCGAGATAGAAGAGAGAGAAAGCTACATTTTAACCATGACTCCAAGAGGTATTATTATGTTACCTCAGTTCTCTAATATTTATCGCCCGCTAATTTATTTTTAAACTAAAATACAATAAAAACAGCGTGTAACTGCATTTTGCTGCAGTAAGAGGCAGTTACACGTCGGTCAGCCATCGCTGTCGTCCCTTCGTCCCCTTCCTCCCCGTTGGCCACATCTGCTCCACTCCTAAGTTGTTCGCTTGACTTTAATCTGTACCGGCTTCTACTGTTTCTGTAGTGTTTTTGACTTTATAGATTGCAGCTGCAGCAGTCCAAACAATCGGTTTTAATTCGAAGTGAACAACCCCGCAAGTGCCAATGGCCATTACCATCCTGATCGTTTTGTCTTTGAGACACGTAGTTTTAAGGACCATTTGTTTCCATTAGTCTCTCCACTAAAGTTTAGGGCACGTTTGAGTGTTTTAGTGCTTGTTTGTTAATGATTGTAATCTGTCCAGATTATACAAACAACCAGATTGTATGTCCATATTATATGATCTAGAGCCCATATTATGATAATACTATAATCTTTTCGAGAGGTACTTATCTGAGATTATTTTTTGGCAAAAGTTCCACTATCTACGGTTATATTGTTAAAATAATAGGGCCACTCATTCTTCTTTCCCTCTCCAATTTGCACACAGCCAATTTCTCCCCCCCCCCCCCCACCACGCACAACACCACCTCTCCCCATCGCTTCTTCCTCTCCAACCCTAGCCACTATCAGATGTTCTCCATGGGCAGGCTTGACCCCGAAGACAATCTAGGCGAGGCATTATGTGTATAGGAACTCATTGATACACAAATTAAACTTTAACTCATCGATGGAAGAAGATAGCAGTGTGCGACTGGGTCATTTTGCATACTGGATGACACGACGGCTACAGGATTTGCCACAAATGTGATGAGCCTGCCGCCGCTGTTAAAGGTTGTGACGCGAGCAGAGGTGGCCTCGACTTCGCCAGTGTGAGGCACAACATCGATAGCAACTCTGCAGGACAAATCCACAATGGTGGAGCGAGTTGTAGCCTCAACAACGGTAGCTCCGGTGGCTTAGGGAATTGTGGCCTAGAGAACGACAACGGTGGAGTGAGTGTGGGGCATGAGGTGAGGAATGGCGGCGTCACCTTTGGGTGTGCGACTCTGCGACCGAACGTAGCTCCAGTGGCCTCACCGCGAGCAGGCGATGCTCCATGGACTAAACGTAACTCCGACGACCAAACACCATGAACTTTCGACACTCTGTTGATGTCGCAACAAGGACAGTTCGCCATAGGAACTAGCTCCATCGATGCTGCCCACCATGGTTTAGGTGTGCTCCACATGCTCGATGAAATGCTCATAGGACTACTGTTGTATACACTAGGCGCTCCAATTGCTGTCTCTGCTCCATCAAAATATTGTGCTGATGTTTACAACCGACTTTTGTAGGTGTTGTTTATGATGGAATGGCATAGTTCGGGAAAGGATCTGGATGTGGAAAGCGTGCAACACAAGGTTCGCAAGGGTCTTTTCGTTTAGTTCGTGGTCGTGGATGTGGGAGTGCCTACAAGCCTCCCTAATGTACTTCAATTGATGTAGACGACTCGCAACCCATATGACAAGCATGTTGAAACACTCCTTGGCAACAATATAAATTCCTACCCATTGTTTTCTATTAACAATTATGTATTGCTTCTACATATTGTTTAGTTATCCTAAACTTGACTTTCATACATGTTTTAAATTTGAGTAGAATGAAGATTATGACAATGCAGCTTGGATATTTGAGAAGACTAAAGATTACCGGATTTGCCAAGCTATCCAATGTTGTAGCAGTAAAAAATAATGTATGCATGTATGGCTCTATATAATTTCATTTGGGATAGTAAAATGGCTGATGAAGTGTTTGATCGACGTGATCTAGATGCGAACTACATGCCTATTGCTTCACACATCAAGCTAATACAAGCCAAATGGGAGATAATGAGGGAGATGGAGACATGAATAACATTCAAGATCAAATTGCCAATGCATTGTTTGCTAGCAAAATGTAATTTTAATTTTAGAGTACATTCTCGTGGACAAATAAGATGTACAAAATGGCATAATTTTAATTTTATATTTTGCAAATAGTTGTATGAATTGACATAATGTCATAACCGTAAAAAAGAAGGCGACTACAAACAAGGGCATTGTTGCCTTTGTGTCTTAGAGAACAATAATCTGCATTCGTATAATCTGGACAACCAAATAGCTACATACAGATTATAATCTCGACATATTACAATCTAGATTATGTAATCTGGATTATATAACCTATAAGATGAAAAAACAGGGACTTAGTCTAGGGACTAATGTTGAGTCCTTGGCTTGTTTGGTTACAGAGATCAAAAGTGTTCATAATTCATTAAACTACTTTTAAGAAGGCCACAATGTTCTTTACCATTCTCCCACAGCAATGGAAATAAATAAGGGACAACCGATGAAATTAATATGGTTTAGTTTCTTTTAGTCCCTATTCAGGTACTAGGGACTAAAGCAGTTAGTCTCCCCTTTAATCCCCACTACTTGGCAATTTAGGGACTAAAGGAGACTAAGATGGAGGGACTGATATTTAATCGTTGGAACCAATCGCGCCCTTAATTTAGAGACTAAATTTCTAGGGATTAAAAAAACTAAAAGTACTTAAAGCAGACAAACAAAGACTAAAATCCTCTAGTCAAGCTACACTTCTCATGAGTTGTTGCTGAGCAAGTATAACATACAGAAACAATATTCAAAACATTCAAATAATTGTTCATACATTTCAAAATTTGTTTATACATTTGAAATAATGTGCATGCATTACAAACTATCACATCTACAACCTACTAAACAAACTATAAACTATCCAATCACGAAACTAGTTCACGCTTTGATCTTCATCTCCTTGACACATATTAGCTATATTTTATAAGAAGACAATTCTTCAGAAAATGGAACCTAGTATTCATCATGATCACATAAATCTTAATATTCTAAAACGCGTGGGTTTACCTGCAAAACAGGCAGGCCACATCACCCAGGATGTCTCCGCCATTGGATTGAGTTCCAAAGCAATATGAGACGTCTATCTATATTTTTCATCTAGACCCTTGGTGAAACTCCTTTTGTATCGTGGTCCTTCCACCTCCCTTTGCTCCAGAGTCTTCTAGCTCTTCTATACGAATGAGATGTGCATTATCTCTTGATGTCTTTTTTCCTTCTAAAAAAAGTACCTTTTACTGCTGAGAAGATGTTTTTGTTTTTCTTTGCCACTACTACACTATAATGTATTAGCCAAATTATATTAGCCATAGGCGTGTCGTTACTAGCTTGAATCCAATGTGTTATTGGTGAAAAAAAATATCGCCAAACACACATAAATATAATAATAAGAATATAGTCTATAAAAATTTCCTTTTCACGATAGGTAATATGATACTATATACAATTTTTTATTATGCTATTTGTATTTTTAGTGTTTTTGTCAAAAGGGGATTTGGGCCCTAAAAACACACACACAATGATTTCAACATATGTAACAAATTTACGTATTCTGTTTTTATCTATTGAGATACTTCGAGCCAAAGAGAATACATCAAAAGCTTTAAAATTCTTCTCTTTGCCTAGCTCCAGTTCCAAAAATACAGAAAAACAAAAAATCGAATCCTTTCACTTGCCCATCAGCCACTAAAACAAAATAAATTCTTTCAAGTAATCAAGATCAAAGCATTAGCTCAATCGGTTCCACAAAAGTTATATCAAGATAAATACACTCTGTCTAGCTATACTTTTTAATGAACATGCGATTCTTTTCTCTATTTTTTCATTGCTAGAACTGATATGATTTCACTGCATTGAAATTATTAGAAATGGGTAGACCATTAAAAACATAAATTATCAAATATTAATATAAATAAAGGACAGACTTTGGAAAATAGATGTAAAAGAAGAAACCTCTGTTACTGATAATTTCAGTTATTGAAGTTTCTTCTTTTATCTCTATTCTCTAGCGAGCGACCTTTGTTAACCTCGGCCTAAAATTCACTCTCACCGGAATTCTAACTCATAACGTGAGGAGTGCTACTTAGACCACCTAACCAACTCATTTAGAGGCCCTTTCGTGGGTCAACACACTCAACTATGATGCTAAAACTCATTAGTAATGTATGTAGCCGCTTGCTATATGTTTAACCAACCATCAATGCATAAAAAGTATATCCTACAAGTGTTGTTAATTAGCATGCTCATTTGAATGCTATGTTAACATTATTATACCTTGATGAAAATATATTATATTCTCCATTTCAGAAACATATAAGTCTATGATTTTGTAATCACTCAAAATTTTACAAAATAGTGCTAACCGCAATTATAGACTATACCAAAAGAAAGATACAATAGAAATAAAATGGTGTGCACGACAACGTCGTGTGAAAGTTCTAGTCAAAGTTCTGATCCGCTAAATAACTTTCTTGAATGAAATTACGTAGTGCCATGCATGTCATAATTATTTGCCTTTGCTTTGGCATCGAATAACTTGATGGATCCAATGAAATCCTCCACGATTCAAGTTCTTCTTGGGCCTACATACTCTTGAGGTAAAGAAAGTATCCCACAAGCTGGTTTAGATATTTTCAAGTGGAATCTTTGGTGATTCAAATCATTGATAAGACAATGGCAGCTTTGGTGGAGGGAGATGGGAGAATACAAAACTGGTTGAATGCCTCGAGCTTACAACTACACAAGATGTCTGAATGATGACATCGACATTAGTCGTATCTCCAAAAACAATAGGATGAATTCGAATAACAAACAATGAGGCCATGTTTGTTTGATCCCAAAACCATAGGGATTGAGGAGGATTGGAGAGGATTTTGACTTGTAGGGGATTTGATCCCCTCAATCCCTATGGATCAGCACAAAACGAACAGGGACTGAATGGGTCTGCCCCCTGGAATAAGGATCCCATAATGCCCTCTCTGTTTGATCGTTTGAATTTCCTACCAGGTCTCCTCTTTCAAGATGCTGTTTGGCGCAAGATTGGTCTACCTATTAATCGTCAGTCAGGTGAGACTCATCGTGCTTTTCTTCTTGGTGATTTCTTTTGGTCGATGCTAGTTTAGGCTTTCAAATGAATCAGTTGGCTATTTCCTTCAAGCTACCACAGAGCAAATCAGACTGATAATATCCCTATACTTAACAACGCCTTCCCTCTTGCTCTTTTGGGTAAGGCTAACCCATAACTAGCTTCCCTAATTAATCAACTAAGACCAAAGCCATAATAGTCCTTGTAGTTGCACTGTTTTCTCGGGTGGTTCTCCATATTCCAATTAAATAAAGTGACCTTATCATGCATAATAAGTAAACCAACAATGATAAATCATGATCGATATTTCATATTTAGCATTATCCCAAAAACCAAGTAGAGATTAGCATGTCTACCCAATAATAAGTAACCTAAGTGTAAACAAGGTATAAGGAAAACAAATCTAGGTGTAACCTATTAGGTCCCATCAAATTAAGCTAACTATACAATGCATAGGTGGGAACATAATAGTAAATATTATATAGGTCAAACAACAAGATCAAGGACACACTTTCCTTTTAAGGCAAACTCATGTTTCTTAGATGTTGCTCAGAGTCTTCATTGGTTTGGTCTCCCGATCTCTCTGCCGAGGATTTTCCCATAGTGAATTTATGGGGTAGGTCAGATTTAGGATGGTTTGGGCTCTTGTTGTGAGATAATACCCTACGCCCATTGTTTGGTGGCTATAGATCTATTATGTTTTGGTCTGCTCTCTCGAGGCTCCCTCACCTCTCCTTATGTAGTCTAAGGAGGTGGGCGGTTACAGGGATGAATACAAGTAGGTCACATGATAATCTAATCTCGTAACCTAGGCCTATGAGAATCAACTCTATAATTACAAGCTTGCCTTCCTTATCTGTGAGAATAATGTCATATCTGCTTAGGACTCTATATTGTATGTTTGGCTATTGTCCTATTTATTTAGGCCTCTAACTTGTCTCTCCTATTCCAATAATACATTTGTCATATTTGTACTTATAGAGTCCTGCTCATATTAGATCTTCCAAAAACCATGATGACTGAGTCTAGGGACTCTGGTAGGATATGACTCCGACGAGTGCGCCCTACACATCTGTTGCTGTGACTAAGAGTCCACACGCACGGCTTGGCAAAATTTTAACACTATGCAAAAATTGTTGCATTATTTTTTTCTTCTTATTCACATCTCGAAATTTGGGAATTTCAGGGTGTGACACCCCTACGGTGTGTCTACTCTCAAACTTTCTTTTCCTCTTCTCAAGTTAGCTCCAAGGGGATATTTATACATGCATCAAGCATGGGGGTATATATAGGGTCCCAAGATCGGTTTGGAAGGTAAGTCTGCTGGGCAACGACATGTGGAGGGATGAGTGTCCTTTCCTTAGTCGAGTCACAAAGTAATGAGGCTGCCCTGCCTCTATCCTCACTCCATCCTTCATCCAATGCTTCAAATGCACTCTTGTGGTTGGTTTGACAGTTATGCATGTGTTTCTTCGGAAGTCATTCGACGAAAGTTGTGCTTCTTCCTTAGCCATCGGATCAAGGTGCCATGGACTACTGACTTCACCAATCCAAGGTGTGTATTAATGTTATGGCGATCATCTGAATCTTTGGCGTGTCATCCACATGGCTACACCTTCATGTTGTGTGGATTTCATCTTGACAAACAATCGAGACTGAGTTGGAGAGCATCTTGTTAAGTTAGGCGACCGAGTGACTAATATGGTGGCTAGGCGGCCAAGATGATGGTCGACCGACCTATAGGGTGGTCAGGCGGCCAAGAGTATGGCCGACTGGCCTTGCAAATTGGTTGGCCACCACCTATTTCTTCAAAACTCAGCCATTTTCACTCGTTTTGCTTTTTTCATAACCTGCTTTAAATATTCCAACACAATTTGTGGAATTCAATTAGTAGCAAGGTTAGTCACTTTGTTCATGAAATCTCTCTCATCCTTTGGATAGTTGATGGCCAAACTTGTTTAACAACAATCATCAACAAGTATTTAGAGATGATGTAAACCATGTCTGAGAGGCAAAGTACTCATCAGACATGCCTGGTGTGCCATCGGATAGGGTACTTATAGAGGCCTACAACTACAAATTTGCGGTTGCACTCACTAAACGTGTCCATTGTGGGTCGTTGTGAGTACTAGTTACTAGTACTATAACGGGTAGTTTTGGAAACTAGCCATTGGGAAAGCACCAATTGTATCCAGTGCATGGAGTTAGTGTGCACCAAACATGTTCAGTGCTTGAGTCTATTTATACCCCCAAATTGGCCAAATGACGACTCTTGCTCATTTCAATTTCTAAAGGAACCATTTGTTAGTGACGTAGAACTTTTGCCTAGTGAGGGACTTGAGCGTTGATAATCATATGATCAGTGTTATCCTAAACAATTTTATATGGTCGTTTAGACGGGTCTAAAGGGTGAACGGAGGAACACCATGCAGTTTAGGGCCTAGGTGGTCCTTTAAATGGTTGACCCGTTTAAATGGTCAACGCTTTAAACTTTGGAGATCGGCATCACCTAGAAGTCTTGGTGGTGATTTAAACTTTGGTGATCATCCAAATAGCTTGTAGGTGACCCAACTCAAGCTTTTGCATGGTTTTGAGTGGCTCACCGTGCTAGAGAGGCAAGAAACTACCTCATAGAGAGCACTTGATTCTTGTGCGTCCTAAGGCGGAGCGACACCATTACGTGGGTGCTCCAACAAGGACTAGCAGAGAGTGTCGACTTTCCGATACCTCTATAAAACATTGAGTTTCTAATCCCACTTTACACATTTGTATTTGATCATTGTTTGAAGCATTTTTATTACTAGAATTTCTATGCTAGTATATGATTGAAACTTAGGGTTCAAAACTCTTTATCTCACCATTAGATATAAGGAATGAAGTTGGTTTAATTATAGGTTTTTAATCTGTGCAACAAAATTTATAAGAGTTCAATTCGCCCCTCTCTCTTGGGCATATTGATGGTTTCATCACAGAGGAAGACTTGGCGAAGCACATGTAGTCGATGTATTCGACACCATGAATTAGGTCTACGACTTGACATAGTGCACAAATCAGCAACAATTCTATAGTGGTCCACGTGTTTGGGGCAAGAACACTGCACATAGATATACTAGCATCTCACTTATAGCCACAATCTAAGAGCGAGTCAGAGGAGGAACTACATGTAAGGTATTATAGCATAGAACTAGTCATATAAATAGTAACTGAGGCACATACACCACACATAGATATACTAGCATTTCACTTACAACCACAATCTAGGAGCGAGTAAGAGGAGGGACTACATGTAAGGTATTATGCCATAGAACTAGTCATTTAAATAGTAACTAAGGCACTTAAATAGTAACTAAGGCACGAACATCGCACATAGATATACTAGCATTTCACTTACAGCTACGATCTAGGAGCAAGTTAGAGGAGGGACTACATATAAGGTATTATAGCATATAACTAGTCAAATAAATAGTGACTACGAGTACTATAACCATGACTAGGTTATTTTTAACTCTCCTCTCTAAATGTTCCCTCTTTTGTTATAAAGATTTGTTATTGTTATTGTTGGTCACTTGTTTTTGATTGCTGTGAACCAAGAACAAGGCAACACAGTTGTTAAACGTTAAAGACCTTCGTCCTTTGAAGCATTATCTCCCTTTGGGTATAATAAGTCTCGAACGAAGGCCATGAAGAGTAGGTTTTCATCATTCACAAATATAAAAACATAGTTGCGAATGTAACATTATGTCATTCATTCATCGCATATCGAATGTTTAAACAATATTAAGATACATCTCATATATTAACAAACTGATACACAATTCACACTACATACCTTCGGCTTGCTCGAAGGTAAACGCGTGAATGTGATTCCGATCCTGCGTGAACAATACGAGAGTACTGTTCATCTATTTATAGGCAATCGTACAACTTCATACGATATTACATTCATGCCCTAATAGATTACACACAAAGTTTACAATTATCTCAAGGATAATATCGTCATTTGCACTTAGCAGCTTGAACAACACCTTCTCCTTATATCGACTTCCTGCGTCAACGTAATGAAGCTTGCTTCATCGCACTTCCATTGATCTATGCCGAAGCTTTTTTGGTAACGAAGCTCTTGTAACACTTAGAAACACGTTGATAACAAATGGTTAGCCGTGTTTTTGAGGACCTTCAAAAGACGAAGGCCCCCAATAGTAGCCCCTCGTAGTATTAGTTTGTTTTTTGTAACAAATTCAGACTGTGAAACGAACGAAGGCCATTAGCCGAAGGTCCGAAAAAACTCCTTCCCTTCGCTAGAATAGCGAAACCTTTTGTATCATGGGGCCCACCATGCAGTGGTGTATTGCATATATATATATGAGGGTTGGACGAAAAATATTTTTTGTGCTATCAAGCTTGCGTTGGCTTTGTTGTTTAGTTTGGTGACTCTATAATCACGATTGCTTTCATGCTTTGGTTTTTTGCCTCGACCAAAGCTGAGATGGCCGGAGGTAAAGGGAGTGAGGACCCCACACTCGCTGGGTTTTATGAAGCTATGGAGAGGATAAATGTTGAAAAAATAACTGATGAAATTTTAGCTGGGCTGTCTAAAGATTCTAATGACAGTGAAGATTTTGATATTGAAAGTGATAATGATGATGCCGAAGATCGGTCGTGGAGGTCGAGTCATGTGGTATTTGGGAAATCAACCGTGAAGAAAGGACATGTTGAGGCTATGAAAGGCAAATACTTTCATGATGTGTCTATAGTGAGCATCGGCGGTGAAAATACTGTTCCACTTCTTGAAAAAGATGAGGTAGTGGTTTTTCGAAGCTTCATGAAGGCTGGGCTACGGTTCCCCTTACACAAGATTCTAGTCGAAGTTTTGAAGAAATTTGAAATTTTCCTTCATTAGCTCACCCCTGACGCATTAATTAAGGTTGGGATTTTCCTTTGGGAAATAAGGAGCCAGGTATTGGGACCAGATGTTGATTGCTTTGGCAATATTCATGAGTTGTCTTATTAGACGAAGGCCACTGGGAAAGAGCAGTATCATAACAACTTCAGATGTTATACCCACGTGTACCGGCCTGATACAAGGCATCCTATGCCAACTTTTTGGAAAAAATGGTCGGGTTCATGGATGAAGCAGTGGTTTTATGTGAAGAATGACCTGAGTCAAATAAGCGATATTAAGGTTGTGATCCAGTGGCCTATCCGATCCAGCTTTGGACTGAGAAGGTGTACTATTATGAATACGGAGAAATCACAAGGTTGCCTGGTGGCATTCAATGTTGTATGCAGCTACATTAGCTCTAGAGACTTAGTGCAGGAACACATAGCCTTCAAGGTATGGCCCCTGGCTGTCGAATGGGAAATGCTTAAGGCTGCTGAAGCTGGTACAGAAGCCAGAAAGAGCAGTCTGATTCACCTGAAATACACTTATCAATTCAGGAATCAATTTGGTGAGCCAAATGATGATTGGTTAGATGTCATTGAAGCAACAAGTGATGAATTGCTAGGGGGCTATACGAAGGCTGAGGACAAAGCTATGTGTACTGCCTTCGGTGCTCGAGGGAAACGAAGACTGAACAGTGTCTTTGATGCTATCGTATTTGTTTATCCTGGTTACCATTTCCCTGCTCGAAAAAGGGGGTTAAAAAGGAAGAGTGTGCCGGGGGCCTCATCTGTTGCACCGAAGCAAAAGAGGGTGAAGGTTTAACCCACCGACCAAGGTCGTACTTCTTGGAGAGGGCAGCACAACTACCTGACACAGGGACCTCAGAAATAGAGACTGCCAAAAAGGTCAAAGGAATCCTTCTGGCAACTGTAGTGAATGCCCCAGAACCTATTCATTTGGAACTGTCAGATCACCCGAAGTTTCAAGAGTTGCCGAAGGCGCTAGCGAAACCATAAATTACAACCGCTCCAGCGAGAACGCCCAAGAGAGGAAGGAGAATGCCTAACGTGTTTGAAGCTATTTTGAGACCTTCAAAAGTGGTAACACCTTCTGCTACAAAGATTTCCAAAAATAAATATGAAGAATTGAAAAAGGCTAGTGAAAGTACTGTTCTTGACTGTGTCGAAGCCAGACCTTCAGAAAGTAGGCCAACAGAGTAGGTGAGTGAAAACCTATCAGAGAAAGTATCATCGTCAATACCTGAAAGGGGTATCGCCCGAGGATTTTGAATTCATCATTCGCCATGCTTCAGGAAAACAACTGACAAAGAAGCAAATTGCCGAAGCTCAGCATTATGCTAAAGATCTGAAGTATCCTCGAGGATCCCTAGTGTACGAAGGCGATGAAGAAAATGATTTCCTATACTTCCTGATAACAAGGAAATTCATGTCTGCTGAGAAATGATGGATAACATGGGTTACCCAAAGCTTGAGCTTGGGCTATCCTTAATGACGAAAGACCATCTGGCAGACTGCTTGGCATACAATTGTTTGAAGGTTTGTGCTTACCTTTTTCTTCGGGATCTTGCCAATTATTTTGATTAAAGTATTTACTTGTTCTCTTTTTGTCATTATTAGGGACTTATTTTAAGCAAAGCTTTGAAGGCGCAAAAAGAATGTGAGGATGAGAGCACTAAAATAGCCTTCGGAAATCTGTGCTCAGAAGTTATAATGCTTCGGAATGAGGCCCTTGAGAAAGACAAGATTCTTCTTTCTTTAGTCGAAAGGCTAAAGACGAATGAAGCTAATTTAGCTAAATTCTCTGAAGCAGATCAGAAGATTTCGAAGCTTGAAAAAGAAAAAGAAGCGGACGCGAAACGTATAGCTGATCTTGAATATGCTTTATCTGCCCAAGTGAAACTACATAAATCTAAAGTGGCAAGGCTGGAGAAGAAACTTGATGAAGTTACTGAAAATTTTAACGTTGAGCAAGTGAAGCGTGTAATATCCGATACTAAATGATCTAGGGTATAGAAGAATGTTGAAGAGATTCGTCAAGCAAAGGAAGAATACTACTCTGTTGCTATGCAATGCTCTGATAAGCTAAGAAATGCTTTTACTAATGTTGGCGCATTCTCGGCTGAGCAAATTATATCAGTGGAGATCCCGAGGGTGTGATCAAATAGATTGAGGGTGAAACCGAAGCATTTGACGAAGTTTTAACTAGCAAGGGGGACTTTTGCGCCTACGTAGGCACTCGAGGGGCTGTGTCGCTACTTGAAAAAGCTGGTTGTGAACATGCGAAGACTGTAGTTCAGCCAGAATTCTCAGTTTAAGCAAATGGCATAAAAGAACCTTCAGCCGAAGCTACCACCCTTGGTGGGAAATTTTATTCCAATGTTTGGATGAACGGTGGCAGAGAGATAGCAGACGAAGCTATCAGGCAAAGCGAAGAAGAATCTCAACTTGCTTCAAAGAAAGTAAGAAAAGCTGAAGAAGCCGCAGAGCACGAAAGGTGTATAGGTGCGTTTGTCATATTTTAGCTTCGTAAGTACTTTAGCTTCGTATGTGACAAAACTTATACTTTTGTGCAGCTGAACTCTCTCCCCCTCTGAAACCATATGATCCTGACACCGATCCAGCCTTAAAGGGCACTTTTGACGAATTCAAAATAGTGAACGCAACAATAGATGAAGCTATTGAAAAACTTATAAATGAAGCTGCAGAAAAAGTCCTGAAAGTGGATGACTAATCTATGTTGTGAAAAAATTGTAAAACTTGTATGATGTTTTTATGCGAGAAACAATTGTAAATTATGTAATTCATGATGTAATATATTTCTTTATGTAGCGTGAAATTATCGTACGTACCGTTTTTTGAGCTGAAGGCGAAAAAACACCTTCCCTTCTTTTCACGCTTCATGAAGAAAATCCCCTTTTTGCCGAAGGTCTTGCATAAGAAATACCGTTGCCGAAGTGATAGTATTGGACTGAAGGTCTTGCATAAGGAATACCATATCGTTTAAGAGCAACCGCTAGAGATACAATATCTTTTCTTTTTTCCTTGCTCTGTTTCATAATTCCTTAACAAAAACACACTTAGCTTCTAGGTCAATAACATTTGCGGATGAAGGCGGAATTTCCCTTCTTCTCCCTTTTTGAATGATGCGAAATGATGCATGATGCGATGATATGATGCAGAATGATGCGAAAAATGATGATAAAAACACTTCATAATAATAAGACTATGCATCCCCTTAGGAACGACTTTGGAGTCTCTTTACATTTTACTTAGGTGGCATTTAAGCTCTACATCCCCATAGGAACGACTTTGGAGCTTCTTCACCTTTTACTTAGGTGGTATTTTAGCTCTACATCCCCATAGGAACGACTTTGGAGCTAAGCTCTACATCCCCTTAGGAACAACTTTGTAGCTTCTTCACCTTTTACTTAGGTGGCATTCTAACTCTGCATCCCCTTAGGAATGACTTTGGAGCTTCTTTACCTTTGTTGTTACACTCGATGGTGTAACCACAGATTTATTAAAACATGTCGAAGGTTGCACCTTCTCAAATTGTTTCTGAGGCAAGAACATAAAGCAAAAAAATGAAAATTACAATAGATGTATATCAAGTTCTTAGTCTAGCTTCTCTATAGCTTCAGTAAATGTGCCTGTACTCTGGAATAGTGTTGTTGACTGTTCGAGCTTCAGACTCCTCCCTTGCATCGCGTTGCTGCTAGACTTGGCGCTGCCCTTCGGGCTGCTTTGTTGTGGGACGAAGTTGGAGCAAGTGCAGGTGGTTGTGGTAAGGCCTACGCAGCTAGAGAGTGACTTGCCGAAGCCACTAAAATTGTAGGTTGTGAAAATGGCTGTTGGTTGCCCACATACTCTGAAATGTATAAGGAATAACACGAAGCAGTATGCAGGACTTGCTTCGGTTGATTCTATCATGCTTCAGCCTCAGCTATTTCCTTCTGCTTCTGTATTGTAACTTGGCATGTTCTTATTGTGTGCCCCTTATCCTCTCCACAGAATAAGCAAAATAGTCTTCTTGGTTAAGAGTTGAATCTTCCTCTGAAGCATCGTCCCCCTCTACCTCTTGGGACTGGTGGTCTAAAAGAGCTCTGTTGTACCCCTGTTGACTGAGAACTGTGCTGGTGCCCTTGGTTATGATTGTTCCTGTCCTCACTTTGACTGAGATTGTTTATTGTTCTAACATGCTTTGGGTGGAGCCTTCCTCCGAAGCCCCTGGTCATCTCAGAATATCTGTAAGCTTCCTCCCTTCTTTGATAGAAATCATAGTCGGCTCTGATGTACTCATCCATCTTCTAGAGAAGCTTCTCTAGGGTTTGGGGGGCTTTATGGTGAAATATTGTGCTGTTGGGCCTGGACGAAGTCCCTTGATCATGGCTTCAATAACAATCCCATTTGGCATCGTTGGCGCCTAAGCTCTGAGACACAGAAACCTTCGGACATATGCCTGTAGATACTCCTCGTGGTCCTATATGCACTAGAATAAGCCTTGAGCGGTCACTGGCTTCGTCTAAAACCCCTGAAAGCTAGTGACCAACATATCCTTCAACTTCTGCCATGATGTAATTGTTCCTGGCCTAAGAGAAGAATACCAAGTTTGAGCAACACTTTTGACTGTCATGACGAAGGATTTTGCCATGATAGCGGTGTTGCCACCATATGATAATATGGTTGCTTCGTAGCTCATAAGAAACTACTTCAGGTCCGACTGACCGTCATACATGGGAAGCTGGGGTGGCTTCTATGAAGGTGGTGAAAGGGAAATAGGGTTAACCATTTCACATAATTAATTTTGGTGGTTGATCGTCAACACAAACTCATGGGACTAACTAGTTTGCTCTAGAATTCATGTATTACAGGTGCATAAGGTTCAACACAAACTAATGAATATTCAAGTTAGGGACCCAATTCAAAAGGAGCAAAAAGAATTTGAGTTTGCTATTGTCTGGCGCACCGGACTATCCAGTGTGCCACCGGACAGTGTCCGGTGCACCAAGGTCGTACAAGAGCTAAGCAGCCACTCTCGGGAAAATGCAGGCGCACTCCGCTATAATTCACCGGACTGTCCGGTGAGTCAGCGGGCAATGGCTATCCAGCGCGCAACGGTCGACTCTGTAAAGTGTACAGTGCAGCTACAGTGAACAGCAGAAGTCAGAGCAGCGAAGTCAGAGGGCACCGAACTGTCCGGTGCCACAAGAGGACAAAGCTCCAACGCTCGACCAAACTCCGAACCCTAACGGTTGGGTGACGTGGCAGCGCACCGGACAAGGAACAATACCTGTCTGGTGGCGCACCGGACTGTCCAGTGCGCCCATCGACAGCAGCCTCCCCAACGGCTACCTTGGTGGTTGAGGGCTATAAATACCCCCCAACCACCACAACTCCAAGCATCCAAGTTTTCTGAAGTTCACATTCAATTCAAGAGCTCTAGCATTCACTCCAAGACACAATACAAAAGATCAAATCCTCTCGAAGTCCCAAATTCACTCCAAACACTTAGTGGCTTATGAGAGAGAGATTTTTTGTGTTCTTTTGAGTTCTTATCGCTTGGATTGCCTTTCTTCTTTCTCTTTCTTATTCTCAAGTGACTTGTAATCAAAGCAAGAGACACCTAAGTGTGTGGTGGTCCTTGCGGGGTCTAAGTGACCCGTTTGATTAAGGAGAAGGCTCACTCGGTCTAAGTGACCATATGAGAGAGGGAAAGGGTTGAAATAGACCCGGTCTTTGTGACCTCCTCAACAGGGACTAGGTTCTTTGGAACCGAACCTCGGTAAAACAAATCACCGTGTTCACTTGCCTTAATTCTTGTTGATTTGTTTCCCCCCTCTCTTTCGGATTTGAATTTAATTCTAATGCTAACCCCGGCTTATAGTGTGTTTAAAGTTATAAATTTCAGATTATGCCTATTCACCCCCCCTTCTAGGAGACTTTCAATTGGTATCAAAGCCTGGTGCTTCATTAGAGTCTAACAACTCAAAGTGATGTCGGGAGATCACGCCAAGAGGGAGATCGTGACCGGCGACAAGCCGCGAGCTCAGGGAGGACTCTCTCAAGGGAGTCCGGCAACAAGCACAAGGAGGAATCCTCTTCCTCCATCAAGTCCCATCAGAAAGGTGACAAGAAGAAGAAGAAGATGAAAAAGGTCGTCTACTACGAGACCGACTCTTCGTCACCCTCCACATCAAGCTCTGATTCATCCGTCGCTTCTAAGCGCCATGAGCGCAAGAAGTATGGTAAGATGCCTCTTCGCTATCCTCGTATTTCTAAGCGCGCTCCATTACTTTCCGTTCCCCTAGGCAAACCACCATATTTTGATGGTGAAGATTATTGTATGTGGAGTGATAAAATGAGGCATCACCTAACCTCACTCCATGAAAGCATATGGGACATAGTTGAATTTGGAGCGCAGGTACCACAGGTGGGGGACCAAGACTATGACTCGGATGAGGCCGCCCAAATATGGCACTTTAACTCCCAAGCAACTTCTATACTCCTCGCCTCTCTATGTCGAGAGGAGTATAAGAAGGTGCAAGGGTTAAAAACCGCCAAGGAAATTTGGGACATCCTCAAAACGGCGCACAAAGGGGACGAGGTGACCAAGATCACAAGCGGGAGACAATCGAGGGGGAGCTCGTTTGATTCGTCCTCAACAAAGGAGAAGAGCCGCAAGCGATGTATAATCGGCTCAAGACAATGGTGAACCAAGTGCGCAACCTCGGAAGCACCAAATGGGATGACCATGAAATGGTCAAGGTTATTCTAAGATCCCTTGTTTTTCGCAATCCTACTCAAGTACAATTAATTCGTGGGGATCCTAGATATAAACTAATGTCTCCTGAGAAAGTGATTGGCAAGTTTGTGAGCTTTGAGCTAATGATCAAAGACTCCAAACACATCATCAACTTGGAGCAAGGCGCCACCTCCACACCCAAGGTGCAACCTGTCGCATTCAAGGCGACGGAAGAAGAGAAGAGGGAGTCTACACCAAGTAGGCTTCCAATCGATGCATCCAAGCTCGATAACGAGGAGATGGCGCTCATCATCAAGAGCTTCCGCCAAATCCTCAAGCAAAGGAGGGGGAAGGACTATAAACCCCGCTCCAAAAGGGTGTGCTACAAATGTGGTAAGCCTAGTCATTTTATTGCTAAATGTCCAATGTCAAGTGAAAGTGACAGGGACGACGACAAGAAGGGGAAGGAGAAGATGAGGTACTATAAGAAGAAGGGCGACGATGCCCACGTGTGTCGGGAATGGGACTCTGATGAGAGCTCCATCGACTCTTCCTCCGATGAGGACGCCGCAAACATCGCCGTCAACAAGGGCCTCCTCTTCCCCAACGTCGGCCACAAATGTTTCATGGCTAAGGACGGCAAGAAAAAGAAGGTACACTCTAGAGCCAACCCCAAGTATACTACATCTAGTGATGATAGTAGCTCTAGTGATAGTGAAGATGATTTAATGTCTATTTTTGCCAACCTTAACATGGAACAAAAGAAAAAAAATAAATGAACTAATTGAAACCATTAATGAGAAGGATGATCTCTTGGAAAGCCAAGAGGACTTCCTTATTAAAGAAAACAAAAAACATGTTAAGGTGAAGAATGCTTATGCTCAGGAAGTAGAAAAATGTGAAAACTTGACTAAGGAGCTTAGCAATTGCCATGATTCAATTATCTGTCTTAGAAATGAAAATGCTAGTCTAAATGCTAAGATTGGTGAATTGAATAATACAATTTCTAGTCTTAGAACTGAAAATGATAGTTTAGTTTCTAAGATTAAAGAATTGAATGTTTGCAATGATTCTATTTCCTGTCTTAGAGATGAGAATGTTAAATTAAATGTTAAGATAGAAGAATTAAATGCTTGCAAACCCTCTACATCTACTATTGATCATGTTTCCATTTGCACTAGATGTAGAGATGTTAATGTTGAAGCTATTGATGATCACATTGCCATGATTAAGAAACAAAATGATCATATAGCTATATTAGATGCTAAAATTGCCGAGCATGAGCTCAAAAATGAAAAATTTAAATTTGCTTGTAGTATGCTTTATAATGGGACATGCCCCCCGGCATTAAGGATGACATTGGTTTCCAACAGGGAGGCAATGTCAAGCTTAGTGCCCCTAAAAGATTGTCCAATTTTGTTAAGGGCAAGGCACCCATGGTTCAGGATAATGAAGGCTACATTTTATATCCTGCTAATTATCCTGAGCACAAAATTAGGAAGATTCATGCTAGAAAACCTCATACTATTTCTCACCATGCATACATGTATAAAAATGAGGCATCTAGCTCTAGGCATACCACTCATATTATCTAGCTCTAGGCATACCACTCATATTAAATTGCCTAGAAAGAAAATTCCTGCTGCATCAAATGAGCAAAACATTTCATTTAAGACTTTTGATGCATCCTATGTGCTTACTAACAAATCAGGCAAAGTACTTGCCAAATATGTTGGGGGCAAACACAAGAGCCCAAAGACTTGTGTTTGGGTACCCAAGGTGCTTGTTTCTAATGCGAAAGGACCCAAGACCGTTTGGGTACCTAAGAACAAGACCTGAATTTGTTTTGTAGGTTTATGCATCCGGTGGTTCAAGTTGGATGATCGATAGCAGATGCACAAACCACATGACTGGGGAGAAAAGAATGTTCTCCTCCTATGAGAAAAACGAGGATCCCCAACGAGCTATCACATTCAGGGATGGAAATCAAGGTTTGGTCAAAGGTTTGGGTAAAATTCCTATATCACCTGACCATTTTCTTGTAGATTCTTTATATTACAATTTGTTTTCTGTTTCTCAATTATGCAAAATGGGTTACAACTGTCTTTTTACTGATATAGGTGTTACTATCTTTAGAAGAAGTGATGATTCAATAGCATTTAAGGGAGTGTTAGAGGGTCAGCTATATTTAGTTGATTTTAATGATAACAAAGTTGAACTTGATACTTGCTTAATTGCTAAGACTAATATGGGTTGGCTCTGGCATCGCCGACTTGCCCATGTTGGAATGAAGAATCTTTACAAGCTTCTAAAGAGAGAGCACATTTTAGGACTAACCAATGTTCATTTTGAGAAAGACAGGGTTTGTAGCGCATCCCAAGCAAGAAAGCAAGTTGGTGTTCATCATCCACACAAGAACATCATGACAACGGACAGGCCGCTTGAGCTACTCCACATGGATTTATTCGTCCTGATCACTTATATAAGCATCGGCCGGAGTAAGTATTGTCTAGTAAGTGTGGATGATTACTCTCGCTTCACTTGGGTATTCTTCTTGTAGGAAAAATCTCAGACCCAAGATACATTAAAAGATTCTTGAGAAGGGCTCAAAATGAGTTCAGCTTGAGAATCAAAAATATAAGAAGCGACAACGGGACGGAGTTCAAGAATTCTCAAATAGAAGGATTTCTTGAGGATGAGGGCATCAAGCATGAGTTTTCTTCTCCCTACACACCTCAACAAAATGGTGTAGTGGAGACGAAAAATAGAACTCTACTGGACATGGCAAGAACCATGCTTGATGAGTATAAGACTCCGGACCAGTTTTGGGCTGAAGCAATCAACACTGCTTGCTACTCCATCAACCGGCTCTACCTTCACCGAATCCTCAAGAAAACATCATATGAACTCCTCACTGGTAAAAAGCCTAATGTTTCATATTTTAGAGTCTTTGGGAGGAAATGCTTTATTCTTATTAAAAGAGGTAGAAAATCTAAATTTGCTCCTAAGGCTGTAGAAGGATTTTTACTTGGTTATGACTCAAACACAAGGGCATATAGAGTCTCACATTTTTTGTGAACATTACTCTTTTGTTTCCTCTATTGAGCCATACAGGGTGGAGGATGCACTAAGAGATCCAGATTGGGTGGTGGCAATGCAATAGGAGCTGAACAACTTCACGAGGAATGAGGTATGGCATTTAGTTCCACGTCCTAATCAAAATGTTGTAGGTACCAAATGGGAATTCCGCAACAAGCAAGATGAGCATGGTGTGGTGATAAGAAACAAAGCCCGACTTGTGGCCAAGGGTTATTCACAAGTCGAAGGTTTGGATTTCGATGAAACTTATGCACCCGTAGCTAGGCTCGAGTCAATTTGCATATTACTTGCCTATGTTACTTACCATGGCTTTAAGCTTTACCAAATGGACGTGAAAAGTGCCTTCCTCAATGGACCTATTAAGGAAGAGGTCTATGTTGAGCAACCTCCCGGCTTTGAAGACAGTGAGTATCCAAACCATGTATATAGACTCTCAAAGGCGCTTTATGGGCTCAAGCAAGCCCCAAGAGCATGGTATGAATGCCTGCGAGATTTCCTTACCACTAATGGCTTCAAAGTCGGTAAAGCTGATCCTACACTCTTTACTAAAACTATTGAAAAAGACTTGTTCATATGCCAAATCTATGTTGATGATATTATATTTGGGTCTACTAACAAGTCTACTTGTGAAGAGTTTAGTAGGATCATGATTCAAAAATTCGAGATGTCAATGATGGGGGAGTTGAGATATTTCCAAGGATTTCAAATCAAGTAAGTCCAAGAGGGCACCTTCATCTCTCAAACTAAGTACATTCAAAACTTACTCAAGAAGTTTGGAATGAAAGATGACAAACCCATCAATACACCCATAGGAACCAATGGGCATCTCGACCTTGACACGGGAGGTAAATCCGTAGATCAAAAGGTATACCGGTCGATGATAGGATCTTTACTCTACTTATGTGCATGTCAACGGATATTATGCTTTCTGTATGCATGTGTGCAAGATTTTAGGCCGATCCTAAGAAAGTTCACCTTAGGGCCGTAAAGAGAATCATGAGATACTTAGTCTACACTCCTAAGTTTAGGCTTTGGTACCCCAGGGGATCCACTTTTGATTTGATAGGATATTCAGATGCTGATTGGGCAGGGTGTAAAATTGATAGGAAGAGCACATCAGGGACTTGTCAGTTTCTTGGGAGATCCCTGGTGTCTTGGGCTTCAAAGAAACAAAACTTCGTAGCTCTTTCTACCGCCAAAGCCGAGTATATTACTGCAGGCCATTGTTGTGCGCAATTACTTTGGATGAGGCAAACCCTCTGGGACTATGGCTACAAATAGAGCAAAGTCCCTCTCCTATGTGATAATGAGAGTGCAATCCGCATGGCGGATAATCCCGTTGAACACAGCCGCACTAAGCACACAGACATTCGGTATCACTTTCTGAGAGATCGCCAACAAAGGGGGATATTGAAATAGCTTACGTTAACACCAAAGATCAATTAGCCGATATCTTTACCAAGCCACTAGATGAGAAAACCTTTAGCAAACTTAGGAATGAGCTAAATATTCTTGATTCTCAGAATTTTGATTGAAAAATTGCATACATAACTCATTTTATATACCTTTGATCATATCTCTTTCATTTGGTACATATACATATTTCTTATTCTTCTTGTGCTAAAGCTAAGACTAATATGTTTTCATGAGTATCTCTTGTATTAGTCTTAGATTAAAAGAGAAATGGAGTACTCAGCAAAGACAACGCTTTCACTCAACTCCAATGGTATTATTTACCCTTTGCCGGTATTCCGACATCTCTCCAATTGGTATAATCTTTCATTCAAATTTCTTTTATCAATGGGGGAGAAAAATACAAGTAGGGCTCCAATGTTCTCTATTTTTGGCGATTAATGCCAAAGGGGGAGAAAATATTAAGCCCAAAGCAAAGGGACCAGACCACCACCATTTCAAAATTTTCGAAATGAGTTTGTCAAATAATATATTTTCAAATTGGTATCAATTGGTATGAAAAGAAGATTTCAAAATTGATATCCATTTAAAAACTCTCTTAAAAGCTAAGAGGAGAATTTCATTCAGGGGGAGTTTCTATTTAGTCAAAGGAAAAGCGTTTGAAACAGGGGAAGAAATTTCAAATCTTGAAAATGCTTCTTGCAATCTTATTCATATGCCTTTGACTATTTGCAAAAAGACTTTGAAAAGATTTTCAAAAAGGATTTGCAAAAACAAAACAAGTGGTGCAAAAGTGGTCCAAAATGTTAAACAAAAGAAAGCAATCCATTCACTCTTATTCTTAGTAAGACTTTCATATTGGTTTAAATCCAAGTAACCTATGCAAGTTCCAATTGCAAACTAGTTTCATTTCTGCACTTATTATTTGCTTTGGTTTGTGTTGGCATCAATCACCAAAAAGGGGGAGATTGAAAGGGAAATAGGGTTAACCATTTCCCATAATTAATTTTGGTGGTTGATCGTCAACACAAACTCATGGACTAACTAGTTTGCTCTAGAATTCATGTATTACAGGTGCATAAGGTTTAACACAAACCAATAAGTATTCAAGTTAGGGACCCAATTCAAAAGGAGCAAAAAGAACTTGAGTGCGCTGTGGTCTGGCGCACCGGACTGTCTGGTGTGCCACCGGACATTGTTCGGTGCACCAAGGCCATACAAGAGCCAAGCAGCCACTCTCGGGAAAATGTAGGCGCGCTCTGCTATAATTCACCAGATTGTCCGGTGTGCCATCAGACTGTCCAGTGAGTCAGCGGGCAACGGCTATCTAGCGCGCAACGGTCGACTCTGCAAAGTGTACAGTGCAGCTACAGTGAACAGAAGAAGTCAGAGCAGCGAAGTCAGAGGGCACCGGACTGTTCGGTAACACAAGAGGACAAAGCTCCAACGATCGACCGAACTCCAAACCCTAATGGTTGCGTGACGTGGCAGCGTACCGGACAAGGAACAGTACCTGTCCCGTGGCGCACCGGACTGTCCAGTATGCCCATCGACAGCAGCCTCCCCAATGGCTATCTTGGTGGTTGAGGGCTATAAATACCCCCCAACCACCACAACTCCAAGCATCCAAGTTTTCTGAAGTTCACATTCAATACAAGAGCTCTAGCGATCACTCCAAGACACAATACAAAAGACCAAATCCTCTCCAAGTCCCAAATTCACTCTAAACACTTAGTGGCTTGTGAGAGATTTTTGTGTTCATTTGAGTTCTTGTCGCTTGGATTGCCTTTCTTCTTTCTCTTTCTTATTCTCAAGTGACTTGTAATCAAAGCAAGAGACAGCTAAGTGTGTGGTGGTCCTTGCGGGGTCTAAGTGACCCATTTGATTAAGGAGAAGGCTCACTTGGTCTAAGTGACCGTTTGCGAGAGGGAAAGGGTTGAAATAGACCCGGTCTTTGTGACCTCCTCAACGGGGACTAGGTTCTTTGGAACCGAACCTCGGTAAAATAAATCACCGTGTTCACTCGCCTTAGTTCTTGTAGATTTGTTTTTCCCCTCTCTTTCGGACTTGAATTTAATTCTAACGCTAACCCCGGCTTGTAGTGTGTGTTTAAAGTTGTAAATTTAAGATTACGCCTATTCACCCCCCTCTCTAGGCGACTTTTAGGTGGCCATGGGGTAGCCTGCAACTCTATAGCTAGGGGGAAGCCTCATCAAAAGCAATGTTATCATGATGAAAATCGTCATACCATATGTCATCATGGCTAGGGTTTTCTTGATGAGGTCTCTCTGTTGTGGCTTATGCCCTTGTTCATTGTCTTATGTGATGTGTCGCATTTCTTCGGCTGCTTCGTCAATCTTTTTCTGGAGCTCAGCCAGCCGAAGCATCTTCTCCCTTCTTCTCTCCACTTGTTGATTAATAGCTTCTAGATCCCTGATCTCTTGATCCAACTCTTCATCCTATGGTGTTGGGCTAATTGTTTTCCTCTTCTGGCTTCGGGCCTCCCTTAGAAGGAGCTCATCTTGATTGGTGTCTAGAGAAGCAAGGGCAGCCCCTGACGCCACTCTCTTCTTCGGTGGCATGACGAAGGTGGTTGTTTGAGTTCTCTTGACGAAGGTGGTCGTTTGAGTTCACCTGCGTTAAAGACCTTCGTCCTTCGAAGCATTATCTCTCTTTGGGTATAATACGTCTCGGACGAAGGTCATGAAGAGCAGGTTTTCATCATTCACAAATATAAAACATAATTGCGAATGTAACATTGTGTTATTCATTCATCGCATATCGAATGTTCAAATAATATTAAGATGCATCTCATATATTAACAAACTGATACACAATTCAGACTACATTGATATCTTCGGCTTGCTCTAAGGTAAAGGCGTGAATGCGATTCCGATCCAGCGTGAACAGTACGAGGTACTGTTCATCTATTTATAGGCGACCTTACAGCTTTGTACGATATTACATTCATGCCCTCATAGGTTACACACAAAGTTTACAATTATCTCAAGGTCAATATTGTCATTGTACTTAGCAGCTTGAACAACACCTTCTCCTTATATCACTTTCCTGTGTCAACGTAACGAAGCTTATTTCGTCGTACTTCCATTGATTTATGCCGAAGCTTTTCTGGTAACGAAGCTCCTGTAACACTTAGAAACACGCTGATAACAAATGGTTAACCGTGTTTTGAGGATTTTGGAAGACAAAGGCTCCAACAGTTATTATTTATATATATTAAAACACATGTACGACACATGGCCATTGCGGTCATAATGGCTTAGGGAATCCCCACCGAAAATTACTTGATTTTTTACGACCAACAACATCGGTTAAAAGTTAGCATATATAGGTGAGGCCGGTAGACATACACTTGTGCCGTTCGACGACCTTAGCATAAGGTTATCTCTAATGGTCTTAGATATATCCTTCTATTTCAACCTTCACTGTATAAACAGTACAACAACAGTGGAAAACGGTATTTTGCTTAATCATTAAGCCGACAAAAAATTAGTTGAAATAATTGATCAGAGCATCAGATTTTGTTGACAACCAAAGTAACAAATGCTCCCACAGCATCAGCTTGTTGAATATAGAAGCGGCGGGCTATCCCATATGATCACCTCTTATAGAATAAGATGGAGACGTGCTAGTGAAATCAATGAAAATATTTTTTCAGCAATCTTCTCAGTACTAATTAAGTTCATATGTCACCTATAATCTGATGCGGGTAAAGCAAATGAAATATAGTGGGAAAAAAACAGGTAACCATACATGTTTCTTTTAGAGGTAGACATAATTGAAAGGACGTAAAGGTCTGGGAGGACATAATCACAGAATATAGTGAAAAAAATAGGTAAATAAATAGATGTGAAATGAATATAGTCCATGAGCATCAAGTTATTTACTACATCTTACGTCAACAACTAGAAACTTTTACCAAGTGGTACGATAAACTTAACATGCTGAGTGCATACATTTTAACTTCTACTACCTCTTTCTAAAGAAATTCCGGCTGCAAATTTTCACTGCAGCTGCAGCTAGCAGCAGCTGTCGCTGCGAAACCGAGCAGCTGCCGAACGCAACGTGGCCAGATGTGACACGCGCGGGCGCGGCAGGCGTCCACCACTCCACCGCCCGGAAGCATTCTTTTTTTACTGCCCTTAGCTAACGAACAACGCGGCGATGGGTCACTCACTTTATTCAGAGTAAGTGGCAGCTGACTGTATTAGTGGCAGTAGTCTATGATTATTACCGCGAAAAGCGGTAGCAAAGCTTCCGTCTCTCTCTCACTCTCGGCTGTCACGCACGCACGGGAGCAGAGCAGCAGCCAGCAGCAGGGGACAGGATTCATACTACTGATGATGGGATGTGCCCGCCCCCACCCCAACACCACATGTCCGTAGGGGTGGATATCGAGTCAGCTCGGCTCGTTATGGCTCGGCTCGTTATAGCTCGTTACTATAACGAGCCAGCTCGGCTCGGCTCGGCTCGTTAGGAAGCTCGAGCCAGCTCGTTAGGCTCGCGAGCCACGCAACTAAATACAAAAATCTATATATATAAATATATATATAACCGAAAATCATATTTTAAATGTTTAACACTACAAACCCAAAACCATTATAGTATTATTATCATATCATCGTCCTAGCGCTTCTAACTTTTAATATTAAATTAAATAGCCAAATATGTATTAACTTACATATTTATAAACCCTATTATAATAAGATAGCAACAAGCATCATTATAAAGCAATTCATCATCCATTCCATAAACATGTAGCATTTCATTGCACAACACTAACATCATATGCTGCTAGAAACAAAGTTTACAAAACCATAACCAATAATCAAATATTAAATATGCAATGTAGGTATGTAGCCATACAGTAATGCAAATATTTAAGCACATGACACATCCACACATGTCCATATCACAGATCATAACTACGAGAAAACAAGACTATGAGAGATGAGACGACATCAACGACTAGACAAACTTGTGTTGTGACTTAGCTCGTTTGGCTCGCGAGCTAGCTCACGAGCTAACCCGAGCTGGCTCATTAGAGAACCGAGCTAGAATATTAGCTTGGCTCGCTACAAAATTAAAACGAGCCGAGTCGAGCCGAGCTACTAACGAGCCGAGTCAAGCGAGTTATCGAGCCACGAGTATTTCGTCTAGTTCTACATGTCCGAACCCAAAACCGTGTTGACCTTTGGAGCATGGGCCAGCTCCACTGTCCGCGGCGAGTAGAAATGAGTGACGACTAGGCGTACGCAGCCAAATCGCCTACTGTACGTACGCTGCTGATCTGAATCTGATCCAAGCATGGCCGCATGCTAGCCGGCCGGGCAAGCTTTTCTCTTCTGGAATAGTGGATGTCGGCTCGTCAGGAATTTCGAATGTCTTCCTTATTTCTCCCGTATTCCCTCGGTTAAATTAAATGGTGTGTTTTCGAACAGATTAGCTAAGGAGTCAACAAAAATCTTGCTTTACAAGGATCTCATCGAGACGAAGATGTTGACAGCCACTAGTACAGAGAAGCTCTACAGTGGCGGTTGTAAACCTATTTACAGTGGTGTTTTTCGTAACCGCCAGTGCTAGGGGCCAGTAGAAATCATCATTTTTACAGGCGGGTAACTGAGGACCGTCAGTGAAAATCGATTTTTACTGGCGGTCGGCGTAATAAAACCGCCAGTGCAAATAGTTTCCAGGAAACATAAAACAGATTTTAAAAATAGCAAAAAAATACTTTTATTAGGGGAGGCCTCGGCCCACCCATCCCACATGTCCGTCTCCATCGAAGTCGCAAGTCGCGGCATTTTTCGTGCACTACGTGGTTGCTAGAAATCGAACATCTGACCTCACCTTCACGCGTACCCTCCTCTATCATTCCGCCTATGGCATGCTTTGTGTCTAGTTTGTAGTTTTGTTGCCCACATATTACAACCAAATAAGTGTAAATTGCTTGTTTGAGACCGTAAAGAATTTAAATAAAAATGTTGTCAACTACAAAGTTGAATAATTTTTTAAGTTCTACAACTTTCATTTTGACACTTTTTCATCCGAGGTCGTTTGCAAAATTTGAATTTTAAATTTGACAAATTTAGATATAATTTTTGAGAGCCGAAATGATTTCAAATAAAAAAGTTGTCAACTACAAAGTTTTATAACTTTCAGAGATCTACAATTTTTATTTTGGTGGTTTCATCATACGAGGTTGTTTGAAAAACTCGAAAAATTAAGGATAAAAATGATTTCTAGTGGCGGTTCCTTAAGAAAACCGCCACTAGAAATCGATTTTTACAGGCGGTTCCTTAAGAAAACCACCACTAGAAATCATGGATTTCTACTGGCGGTTTTCATAAGGAACCGCCTCTAGAAATACGATTTCTAGTGGTGGTTTTCTTAAGAAACCGCCACTAAAAATAGCACGGGCGGTTGATAACCGAATCCGCTTGTAAAAATGTATCGCACCGCAGGCTTTGAGCCTTTTTCTACTAGTGAGCTTATATATAGATCTAAGTCAGCCAACAAACCTATCACGTCATCTTTGGTTGTCTGATACGCTCTTGGTTGTTGTTTTTGCTCCTCGGCGTCTGAAAGTCGCCTAGAGGGGGGGTGAATAGAGCGAAACTAAAATTTACAAAGATAATCACAACTACAAGCCGGGTTAGCATTAGAAATATAAACGAGTCCGAGAGAGGGCGTAAAAACAAATCGCAAGCGAATAAAGAAGTGAGACACAAGGATTTGTTTTACCGAGGTTCGGTTCTCTCAAACCTACTCCCCGTTGAGGTGGTCACAAAGACCGGGTCTCTTTCAACCCTTTCCCTCTCTCAAATGGTCCCTTTGACCGAGTGAGCTTCTCTTCTCAATCAAACGGGAACTAAACTTCCCCGCAAGGACCACCACACAATTGGTGTCTCTTGCCTTGATTACAATTGAGATGATCGCAAGAAAGAATGAGAAAAAGAAGCAATCCAAGCGCAAGAGCACAAATGAACACAACAATCACTCTCTCTAATCACTAAAGCTTTGTGTGGAGTTGGGAGAGGATTTGATCTCTTTGGTGTGTCTTGTATTGAATGCTAGAGCTCTTGTAAGTAGTTGGAAGGTAGAAAACTTGGATGACTTGAATGTGGGGTGGTTGGGGGTATTTATAACCCCAACCACCAAAAGTGGCCGTTGGAAGACTGTCTGTCGCATGGCGCACCGGACAGTCCGGTGCGCCACCGGACACTGTCCGGTGCGCCAGCCACGTCACCTAGCCGAAGGGTTCCGACCGTTGGAGCTCTGTCTTATGGGCCCGCCTGGCTGTCCGGTGGCGCACCGGACAGGCCCTGTAGGCTGTCCGGTGTGCCACCCGCGCGTGCTCTGCTCCTCTGTGCGCGCTGGCGCGCATTTAATGCGTTGCAGTCGACCGTTGTACGCGAAGTAGCCGTTGCTCCGCTGGCACACCGGACAGTCCGGTGTGTCACCGGACGGTCCGGTGAATTATAGCGGAGCGGATTCCCGAAGCTGGCGAGTTCAGAGTCGCTCTCCCCTAGGGCACCGGACATTGTCCGGTGGCACACTAGACAGTCCGGTGAATTATAGTGGAGCGCCTCTGGAAATTCCCGAAGGTGAAGAGTTCAGCTTGGAGTCCCCTGGTGCACCAGACAGTCCGGTACGCCAGACCAGAGCACACTTCGGTTATCCCTTGCTCTCTTTGTCCGAACCCATCCTTGGTCTTTTTATTGACTTATTGTGAACCTTTGGCACCTGTAGAACTTATAGACTAGAGCAAACTAGTTAGTTCAATTGTTTGTGTTGGGCAATTCAACCACCAAAATCAATTAGGAAATAGGTGAAAGCCTAATTCCCTTTCAATCTCCCCCTTTTTGGTGATTGATGCCAACACAAACCAAAGCAAGTATAGAAGTGCATAATTGAACTAGTTTGCATAATTGTAAGTACAAAGGTTACTTAGAATTGAGCCAATAGAAATTCATAAGATATGCATGGATTGTTTCTTTATAATTTTAATATTTTGGACCACGCTTGCACCACATGTTTTGTTTTTGCAAACTCTTTTGTAAAATCTTTTCAAAGACATTTTGCAACTAGTCAAAGGTAAATGAATAAGATTTTTGAGAAGCATTTATAAGATTTGAAAATTTCTCCCCCTGTTTCAAATGCTTTTCCTTTGACTAAACAAAACTCCCCCTCAATAAAAACTTCCTCTTAGTGTTCAAGAGGGTTTTAAGATATCAATTTTGAAAAAATATTACTTTCTTCCCCTTTTGAACACAATGAGATACCAATTTGAAAATCATGAGTTTAAAATTAGGTGGTGGTGCGGTCCTTTTGCTTTGGGCTAATACTTTCTCCCCCTTTGGCATGAATCGCCGAAAACGGATACTTTGAGTGAAATATAAGCCCTTGCATGAACTACTTTCTCCCCCTTTGGCAAACAAATAATATGAGTGAAGATTATACCAAAAGACGGAGAGATGCTCGGAGCGAAGGCGAAGGATGAGTGATGAAGCGGAGTGGAAGCCTTGTCTTCGCCGAAGACTCCTTTTCCCTTTCAATCTATGACTTAGCATGAAATGGACTTGAAAGAACGCATTAGTCATAGCACATGAAAGAGATGATCAAAGGTATATATATGAGCTATGTATGCAAGACATCAATAAAAATTCCTAGAATCAAGAATATTTAGCTCATGCCTAAGTTTGGTAAAAGTTTGTTCATCTAGTGGCTTGGTAAAGATATCGGCTAATTGATCTTTAGTGTTAATATATGCAATCTAGATATCTCCCTTTTGTTGGTGTTCCCTTAGAAAATGATACCGAATGGCTATGTGTTTAGTGCGGCTAAGCTCAACGGGATTATCCGCCATGCGGATTGCACTCTCATTATCACATAGAAGAGGAACTTTGGTTAATTTGTAACCATAGTCCCTAAGGGTTTGCCTCATCCAAAGTAATTGCGCGCAACAATGGCCTGTGGCAATGTACTCGGCTTCGGCGGTAGAAAGAGCTACGGAATTTTGCTTCTTTGAAGCCCAAGACACCAAGGATCTTCCCAAGAACTGGCAAGTCCTCGATGTGCTCTTTCTATTAATTTTACACCCTGCCCAATCGGCATCCGAATAACCAATTAAATCAAATATGGATCCCCGAGGGTACCAAAGCCCAAACTTAGTAGTATAAGCCAAATATCTCAAGATTCATTTTACGGCCGTAAGGTGAGCTTCCTTAGGGTCGGCTTGGAATCTTGCACACATGCATACGGAAAGCATAATGTCCGGTCGAGATGCACATAAATAGAGTAATGAACCTATCATCGACCGGTATACCTTTTGATCTACGGACTTACCTTCCGTGTTGATGTCGAGATGCCCATTGGTTCCCATGGGTGTCTTGATGGGCTTGGCATCCTTCATCCCAAACTTGTTTAGAATGTCTTGAGTATACTTTGTTTGGCTAATGAAGGTGCCCTCTTGGAGTTGCTTCACTTGAAATCCCAAGAAATACTTCAACTCCCACATCATTGACATCTCGAATTTCTGTGTCATGATCCTACTAAATTCTTCACATGTAGATTCGTTAGTAGACCCAAATATAATATCATCAACATAAATTTGGCATACAAACAAATCATTGTCAAGAGTTTTAGTGAATAGAGTAGGATCGGCCTTTCCGACTTTGAAGCCATTAGCAATAAGGAAATCTCTTAGGCATTCATACCATGCTCTTGGGGCTTGCTTGAGCCCATAAAGCGCCTTAGAGAGCTTATAGACATGGTTAGGGTACTCACTGTCTTCAAAGCCGGGAGGTTGCTCAACATAGACCTCTTCCTTGATTGGTCCGTTGAGGAAGGCACTTTTCACGTCCATTTGATAAAGCTTGAAGCAATGGTAAGTAGCATAGGCTAATAATATTCGAATTGACTCAAGCCTAGCTACGGGTGCATAGGTTTCACCAAAATCTAAACCTTCGACTTGGGAGTATCCCTTGGCCACAAGTCGAGCTTTGTTCCTTGTTACCACACCATGCTCATCTTGCATGTTGCGGAAGACCCATTTGGTTCCTACAACATTTTGATTGGGACGTGGAACTAAATGCCATACCTCGTTCCTAGTGAAATTGTTGAGCTCCTCTTGCATCGCTATCACCCAATCCGAATCTTGAAGTGCTTCCTCTACCCTGTGTGGCTCAATAGAGGAAACAAAAGAGTAATGCTCACAAAAATGTGCAACACGAGATCTAGTGGTTACCCCCTTATGAATGTCGCCGAGGATGGTGTCGACAGGGTGATCTCGTTGGATTGCTTGGTGGACTCTTGGGTGTGGCGGTCTTGCAACTTGCTCTTCCTCCTTGTCTTGATCATTTGCATCTCCCCCTTGATCATTGCCGTCATCTTGAGGTGGCTCATCTCTTTGATCTTCTCCTTCATCAACTTGAGCCTCATCCTCATTTGGAGTTGTTGGAGATGCTTGCGTGGAGGATGGTTGATCTTGTGCATTTGGTGGCTCTTCGGATTCTTTAGGACACACATCCCCAATAGACATGTTCCTTAGCGCGATGCACGGAGCCTCTTCATCACTTATCTCATCAAGATCAACTTGCTCTACTTGAGAGCCGTTAGTTTCATCAAACACAATGTCACAAGAAACTTCAACTAGTCCTGAGGACTTGTTAAAGACTCTATATGCCCTTGTGTTTGAATCATATCCTAGTAAAAAGCCTTCTACAGTCTTAGGAGCAAATTTAGATTTTCTACCTCTTTTAACAAGAATAAAGCATTTGCTACCAAAGACTCTAAAATATGAAATATTGGGCTTTTTACCGGTTAGGAGTTCATATGATGTCTTCTTGAGGATTCGGTGTAGATACAGCCGGTTGATGGCGTAGCAGGCGGTGTTGACCACCTCGGCCCAAAACCGATCCGAAGTTTTGTACTCATCAAGCATGGTCCTTGCCATGTCCAATAGAGTTCGATTCTTCCTCTCCACTACACCATTTTGTTGTGGCGTGTAGGGAGAAGAGAACTCATGCTTGATGCCCTTCTCCTCAAGAAAGCCTTCGATTTGTGAGTTCTTGAACTCCGTCCCATTGTCGCTTCTAATTTTCTTGATCCTTAAGCCGAACTCATTTTGAGCCCGTCTCAAGAATCCTTTTAAAGTTTCTTGGGTTTGTGATTTTTCCTGCAAAAAGAACACCCAAGTGAAGCGAGAATAATCATCCACAATAACTAGACAATACTTACTCCCGCCGATACTTATATAAGCTATTAGGCCGAATAGATCCATGTGTAGGAGCTCCAGTGGCCTGTCAGTCGTCATGATGTTCTTATGCGGATGATGAGCACCAACTTGCTTCCCTGCTTGGCATGCGCTACAGATCCTGTCTTTCTCGAAATGAACATTTGTTAATCCTAAAATGTGTTCTCCCTTTAGAAGCTTATGAAGATTCTTCATTCCAACATGGGCTAGTCAGCGGTGCCAGAGCCAACCCATGTTAGTCTTAGCAATTAATCAAGTGTCGAGTTCAGCTCTATCAAAATCTACCAAGTATAGCTGACCCTCTAACACTCCCTTAAATGCTATTGAATCATCACACTTTCTAAAGACAGTGACACCTACATCAGTAAATAGACAGTTGTAGCCCATTTGACATAATTGGGAAACGGAAAGCAAGTTATAATCTAAGGAATCTACAAGAAAAACATTGGAAATGGAATGGTCAGGTGAAATAGTAATTTTACCCAAACCTTTGACCAAACCTTGATTTCCATCCCCGAATGTGATAGCTCGTTGGGGATCTTGATTTTTCTCATAGGAGGAGAACATCTTCTTCTCCCCTGTCATGTGGTTTGTGCACCCGCTATCGATGATCCAACTTGAGCCCCCGGATGCATAAACCTACAAAACAAATTTAGTTCTTGACTTTAGGTACCCAAACGGTTTTGGGTCCTTTGGCATTAGACACAAGAACTTTGGGTACCCAAACACAAGTCTTTGATCCCTTGTGTTTGCCCCCAACAAACTTGGCAACTACCTTGCCGGATTTGTTAGTTAAAACATATGATGCATCAAAAGTTTTAAATGAAATACTATGATCTTTTGATGTAGTAGGAGTTTTCTTCTTAGGCAACTTAGCACGGGTTGGTTGCCTAGAGCTAAACTTCCTAGAATGAATTCTCCTAATTTTATGCTCGGGATAGCCGGCAGGGTACAAAATGTAACCCTCGTTATCCTGAGGCATGGGAGCCTTGCCCTTAACAAAGTTAGACAATTTCTTAGGGGGAGCATTAAGTTTGACATTTTCTCCCTTTTGGAAGCCAATGCCAGCCTTGACGCCAGGGCGTCTCCCACTATAAAGCATGCTACGAGCAAATTTAAATTTTTCATTTTCAAGTTCATGCTCAGCAATTTTAGCATCTAATTTTGCTATATGATCATTTTGTTGTTTAATTAAAGCCATGTGATCATGAATAGCATTAATGTCAACATCTCTACATCTAGTGCAAATAGAAACATGCTCAACGGTAGATGTAGAGGGTTTGCAAGATTTTAATTCTACAACCTTAGCATGCAATATATCATTTTCACTTCTAAGGTTAGAAATAGTAACATTGCAAACATCAAAATCTTTAGCCTTAGCGATTAATTTTTCATTTTCATTTCTAAGGCTAGCAAGAGAATCATTCAATTTTTCAATCTTAGCAAGCAAATTAGCATTATCTTCTCTAAGATTGGAAATTGAATCATCACAAACATTAGAATCAATCTTAGCAATTAATCTAGCATTTTCATTTCTAAGGTTGGCAATACTATCATGGCAAGTGCTTTGCTCACTAGATAATTTTTCACATTTTTCAACTTCTAGAGCATAAGCATTTTTAACCTTAGCATGCTTTTTGTTTTCCTTGATTAGGAAGTCCTCTTGGGAGTCCAAGAGTTCATCCTTTTCATGGATGGCACTAATTAATTCATTTAATTTTTCTTTTTGTTGCATGTTTAGGTTGGCAAAAAGAGTACGCAAATTTTCCTCCTCATCACTAGAGGACTCATATTTAGTGGAGGATTTGGATTTAACCTTCTTCTTTTTGCCGTCCTTTGCCATGAGGCACTTGTGGCCGACGTTTGGGAAGAGAAGTCCTTTGGTGGCGGCGATGTTGGCGGCATCCTCGTCGGAGGAGGAGTCGGAGGAGCTCTCCTCGGAGTCCCACTCGCGGCACACATGGGCATCGCCGCCCCTCTTCTTGTGGTACCTCTTCTTTTCTCTTCTCTAGCCCTTCTTGTCGTCGCCCCTGTCACTGTCACTAGATAGTGGACATTTTGCTATAAAATGACCAGGCTTACCACATTTGTAGCACACTTTCTTGGAGCGGGGCTTGTAGTCCTTCCCCCTCCTTTGCTTGAGGATTTGGCAGAAGCTCTTGATGATGAGCGCCATCTCCTCATTGTCGAGCTTAGAGGCGTCGATTGGTTGTCTACTTGATGTAGACTCTTCCTTCTTCTCTTCTGTCGCCTTGAACGCAACCGGTTGTGCTTCGGGCACGGAGGGCCATCTAGCTCGATGATCTTCTTTGAGCCTTTGATCATCAACTCAAAGCTCACAAAATTACCTATTACTTCCTCGGGGGTCATTTGTGTATATCTAGGATTACCTTGAATTAATTGAAATTGCGTAGGATTAAGAAATACGAGGGATCTTAGAATAACCTTAACCATCTCATGGTCATCCCATTTTGTGCTCCCGAGGTTGCGCACTTGGTTCACCAAGGTCTTCAAGCGGTTGTACATGGCTTGAGGGTCCTCGCCTTGGTTGAGTCGGAACCAACCGAGCTCCCCCTCGATCGTCTCCCGCTTGGTGATTTTGGTCACCTCATCTCCTTCGTGCGCGGTCTTGAGTACGTCCCAAATTTCCTTCGCACTCTTTAACCCTTGCACCTTATTATACTCCTCTCGACTTAGAGAGGCGAGGAGTATAGTGGTGGCTTGGGAGTTAAAGTGGTGGATTTGGGCCACTTCGTCCGAGTCGTAGTCTTCATCCCCTATGGATGGTACCTGTACACCAAACTCAACAACATTCCAAATGCTTGTGCGGAGTGAGGTTAGATGATGCCTCATTTTATCACTCCACATATTATAATCTTCACTGTCAAAAACCGGTGGTTTGCCTAATGGAACGGAGAGCAAAGGAGTACGCTTTGAAATACGGGGGTAGCGTAGGGGAATCTTACTATACTTCTTGCGCTCATGGCGCTTAGAAGTAACAGACGGCGTGTCGGAGCCGGAGGTCGATGGTGATGAAGTGTCGGTCTCGTAATAGACCACCTTCCTCATCTTCTTCTTTTTGTCACCACTCCGATGCGACTTGTGGGAAGAGGATTTCTTCTCCTTCCCCTTCCCTTTGTTGCGGGACTCTTCCGATGAAGACTTCCCGTGGCTTGTAGTGGGCTTGTCGCTGGTCTCCATCTCCCTCTTGGCGTGATCTCCCGACATCACTTCGAGCGGTTAGGCTCTAATGAAGCACCAGGCTCTGATACCAATTGAAAGTCGCCTAGAGGGGGGGTGAATAGGGCAAAACTGAAATTTGCAAAGATAATCACAACTACAAGTCGGGTTAGCGTTAGAAATATAAACGAGTCCGAGAGAGGGCGTAAAAACAAATCGCAAGCGAATAAAGAAGTGAGACACAAGGATTTGTTTTACCGAGGTTCGGTTCTCTCAAACCTACTCCCCGTTGAGGTGGTCACAAAGACCGGGTCTCTTTCAACCCTTTCCCTCTCTCAAACGGTCCCTTCGACCCAGTGAGCTTCTCTTCTCAATCAAACGGGAACTAAACTTGCCCGCAAGGACCACCACACAATTGGTGTCTCTTGCCTTGATTACAATTGAGATGATCGCAAGAAAGAATGAGAAAAAGAAGCAATCCAAGCGCAAGAGCTCAAATGAACACAACAATCACTCTCTCTAATCACTAAAGCTTTGTGTGGAGTTGGGAGAGGATTTGATCTCTTTGGTGTGTCTTGTATTGAATGCTAGAGCTCTTGTAAGTAGTTGGAAGGTAGAAAACTTGGATGACTTGAATGTGGGGTGGTTGGGGGTATTTATAACCCCAACCACCAAAAGTGGTCGTTGGAAGACTGTCTGTCGCATGGTGCACCGGACAGTCCGGTGCGCCACCGGACACTGTCCGGTGCGCCAGCCACGTCACCTGGCCGAAGGGTTCCGACCGTTGGAGCTTTGTCTTGTGGGCCCGCCTGGCTATCCGGTGGCGCACCGGACAGGCCCTGTAGGCTGTCCGGTGTGCCACCCGCGCGTGCTCTGCTCCTCTGCGCGCGCTGGCGCGCATTTAATGCGTTGCAGTCGACCGTTGTGCGCGAAGTAGTCGTTGCTTCGCTGGCACACCGGACAGTCCGGTGTGTCACCGGACACTGTCCGGTGCTTCACCGGACGGTCCGGTGAATTATAGCGGAGCGGATTCCCGAAGCTGGCGAGTTCAGAGTCGCTCTCCCCCTGGGGCACCGGACACTGTCCGGTGGCACACCGGACAGTCCAGTGAATTATAGTGGAGCGCCTCTGGAAATTCCCGAAGGTGAAGAGTTCAGCTTGGAGTCCCCTGGTGCACCGGACACTGTCCGGTGGTGCACCGGACACTGTCCGGTGGCACACCGAACAGTCCGGTGCGCCAGACGAGGGCACACTTCGGTTATCCCTTGCTCTCTTTGTTCGAACCCATCCTTGGTCTTTTTATTGACTTATTGTGAACCTTTGGCACCTGTAGTACTTATAGACTAGAGCAAACTAGTTAGTTCAATTGTTTGTGTTGGGCAATTCAACCACCAAAATCAATTAGGAAATAGGTGAAAGCCTAATTCCCTTTCAGCGTCCGATATACGGATAGAGGTGCGGCCTTACAACGTGAAGTCGGAGCTGCTATGTCAGAGGATATGGCTCGACAAAGATGACGAGTGGCGAGTCCCCCTTCTTCGTGGGCTGGTTTACTTTGGAGGCTAATCTTTTGCCGGGCGGGGAGGAGGATCAAGTTTGGAAGTATCGTTGGTGAAGAATCGGAGCAAACTTACGTGGGGTGTCTTGAGGCCTGGCGACAACGGCGTACCACGGTCTTCCTCATTTCGTGCCAGTGTTTGGGTGTGTACGTGGGTTTTTCTCCTTTGGCATGGTGTCACTCGTCTTGAAGAGTCCAAGTTGCTCGTCATTTTTGTTGAGCTCAAAAACAATGACTCCTGATGGTGTTTATGTGTGGGGCTGCCGTTGTTTGGGTTGCTTGTGCACCCTGTTTAGGTTTCGGGGCCGGTTTTCCTTAAAACTGGATCGATTCATTTCTTCTTCTTAATTGAGAGGCAGAGCTCCTGCTATTAAGTTCAAAAAAACTTAGGCTGCTAATTTATTCAAATATTTTAAATCAATATATGGTCCATACTACATCACATCAACTGAATCATAAAATAAAAAACATATTTCACGGATTCGGCCCATTGAATCTTGAAGTATCGTCTAGCCCAAAAAGAAAACTTCATATTTAGCTTAATCATAATTATAGAAGTTGTAGGACTGATAAGTCGACCAGACGGGGTGAATGGGAGCCAATCAGATTTTGCTTCCAAACACTGAAATTGAACACTTCACTTTAATTGATATGAAGCAAGTGCTCAAACCATGAACACATCAGCGAACAAGTCATCTCATGATTACAAAACATTCCTAATACTCACATGAGACCATCAAAACAAACGGATCGCAAATCGAACACCAAAAAGTCCAAAACGGTCCAATACAGTATCGTCAACAAGTGTTGTTTTCAGCAGTACGAACTTCTGTCCTTGAATTCAAAATTTGAGAAGACCATGAAACCAACGAAGTACCCAAAAGCTGACAAGTCCTAGAAGTAGACTTGCGCTCCAAAAGGCAACCCGCAAAATCAACATCAGAATAACCACACAAAGACAGAACGGACGATGAGGAGTACCACAAACCAAACTCAGGAGTGAAACGTAGGTACCTCATAACCCATTTCACAACTTTTTCTGTGAGATGTGCGTGGGGAAGCCTAGAAACGAGCGCACAAACACACTGCAAAGTGTATGTTCGGCTCATCACAGTCAAATACAGGAGAGAGTCAATCATGCTCTTGTACTCCTTCTGGTCCACAGGTTCGCCATCCTCATCAGTGTCAAGTGTCGTCGAGGTGGACATAGGTGTCATTATTATGCTTTAGGAGAAAAAGAGTTTTGTCCACAGAGCCCATTTTCAAACCCTTAGAAAGAAGAAAAGATTTCAAATGCTCATACCAGGCTCTAGGGGCTTGTTTTAAACCATACAAAACGTTTTGGAGTTTAAAAACGTGGTTTGGAAACTTGGAACTCTCAAAACCAGGGGCCTGCCTAACATATACCTCTTCCTCTATAATACACATTCAAAAAGGAACTTTTGACATCCATTTGAAAAAGCTTAAAACCCTTTGAAGCAGCAAAGGCTAAAAGGATCCTAATGGCCTCTAAATGCACAATAGGGGCAAAGTTCTCCTCATAATCAATTCCCTCTTTTGGCAATACCCTTGGCAACCAACTATAGGAAACGGGTGACGCCTAAGAGGGGGGGTGAATTAGGACTTCTAAAACTTTTACTAAATTAGGCCACAAAGAAATCCCTAGAGCAAAACCTATGCACATAATCAAACTAGAAAGTGCAATCTAGGTTTTGTCTAAGTGTTGCTATCTCTACCGCAAAGGCTAAGTTTCAATCTACACTAAATAAGTATGAATACAAGATTGAAACTTAAATGCTTAATATAAATGCGGAAACTTAAAGAGCAAAGTAGAGAAGCAAACTCTCATGGATGACACCGGTATTTTTACCGAGGCATCCGGAACCACGCAAGGTCCCGACTAATCCTCGTTGGTGCCCCTACGCAAAGGGAAGCCCACGCGAGGGCCAAGCACCACAGTCGAGTAACTCTGTAGAGAGCCGCGGGCCTTCTCCACGCGCAAGTGGTGCTCCACTTCTGGCTCCTCTCGGACGCTCCCCGCCGTCTCCACTATCGAGCTTCCGGCCGAAACGCCGCGGGCCTCGTTCCCTCCAGTACACAGTGGCGGTCGTGACACAAACGCGGTTGTCATAGTCTCGCAAGACTCTCGCCCCACTCGGTACAATTACAACGGCTCACACAAGAGCCGAGGGGTTGTGTGGTTTGTCTAAACTCACTCAACTAACTAGGGTTCACCTAGAGCAAGCGCTAAAGCGGTCTAACTAACCTAAGCGCTTCGCAAAGCACCTACGCTAATCACCGAGTGATTCTATTAAGCACTTGGGTGTTTGAGCTCTTGGAAATGTGCACTATATGCCTTGGTATGTTGCTTGGGCTCCCACACCTTCAAATGGCCGGTTGGGTGAAGTATATATAGGCCCCAACTCCAAAATAGCCGTTGGAGAAAAGCTGCAGTTCTCTGCGGCACACCGGACAGTCCGCTGGTACACCGGACAGCGCACTGTAGCCTGTCCGGTGCGCCTAGCCGTTGCCCTGTCAGAGCAGGTGACCGTTGGTGCCATAGGCTTTTCCACACCGGACAGTTTGGTGCTCACACCGGACAGTCCGGTGGTCTTCTCTCCAAGTGCCACCTGGAACTAGCCGTTGGGCTGGAGTTCCCTGGTGCACCGGACAGTCCGGCTTGTGGGCACCGGACAGTCCGGTGTGCCACCGGACAGTCCGGTGCGCCTCGCACAGACAGTCCGCAGCAGCACACTTGGACTTTTCATGGATCTTCTTAATGTCTTCTTTTGAGGTGTTGCTTTCCTCAATTCCTTAGTCCAAGTAAATCTTGCATTCTGTGAACTACAAACATAAACACTAGAAAACTTATTAGTTCACGGATTGTGTTGTTCATCAAACACCAAAACTCAATTAGCCAAATGGCCCGGGGTCCATTTTCCTTACACCAACCTCGCCTTGTTTCTCACTACCAAACCATCCTCACTTTGTTTGTTTTTGAAAACCCATTTTGTACCGATGGGATGGCAGTTAGGAGGTGGCACCAAAACCCAAACCTAATTTCTTTCAAAATTTTCAAGCTCCTCATGCATTGCATTAACCGAGTTAGGATCAGATAAAGCATGTCCAACATCTCAGGGCTCAAAAGTAGCAGCAAAAGCTGAGTGAGCAAAATGAGAAATCTGATGTGACCTAGAGCGAGTGACTCGTAAAGCTCCCCGATCATCTGCTGAGGTGGCTGACGGCACTGAATATGTTGTGGAGCCTCCCTTAAGGAAGTGGCCTCCCCCTCAACAATAGCTTCAATTCCTCCAGTCTCAGCTGGAGCTGGCTCGAGCGGACCCCAAGTGGTGGCCGGTGGAGTTTGCTCGAGAGCAACCCAATCGGCGCCGTCATGCTTCTCCTCCACAAAGATGGTCTGTGCCATCTGATCTAGACCTGCAGGCTTAAAGACAGGGGATGGACAAGGTGCAGTCTCATCGAATGTAACCTTACAAGTCTCCATAATGTGGTTAGTCTCTAGGTTAAGAACACGATAAGCATGAGAATGTAATGCATAACCTAGAAAAACCACATCAGAAGACCGGGACTCAAATTTGTCCGGATTACCCTATTTCAGCACAAAGCATCTACAACCAAACGACCTGAAATGGCTGACCTTGGGTGGTCGTCCAAATCGTAGCTCATTAGAAGTTTTGTTCTGAGAAGCCCGAAGAAAGATGTGATTGGACACATGGCAAGCAGTGTTGATCGCTTCGGCCCAAAAACACCTAGGAGTCATATGCTCATCAAGCATCGTTCTGGCCATCTCAACAAGGGTCCGATTTTTGCGTTCAACAATACCATTCTGCTGGGGCACATACGGAGAGGAAAACTGATGCTTGAGTCCCAAAGAAGCACAAAAGGTTGCAAATTGAGTATTTCTGAACTCTGTGCCAATGTCACTGCGTATAGCTCTCATGGCATTTTTAGGAAACTCATTTTGCAACCGAAGAATCGAATCTCAAGCATGAGTAAAAGCCTCATCCTTTGCTGCCATAAATAACACCCAAGAGTAGTGAGAGAAGTCGTCAACAACCACAAGCACATACCACTTCCCTCTAAAAGAGCAAACCCTGGCTGGACCAACAGTGTCCATATGAAGCAATTCTTTAGGATGCGAGGTCATCACCTTGGTGACCAGGGAATGGGAAGCGGCAATCATTTTGCCATGACGACAAGGGTGACATACAAGATCTTTCTAAAATTTTAATTTGGGCAATCCTTGGATGAGATCAAGTGAGCTCAAACGACACAAAAGATCAAAGCTCAAGTGACCTAGCCTCCTATGCCACTTCCAAAGAGAAGAGGAAGACCCTACTAGCAAACATCGAGAAGGACCAGAAGAATGTGAAAAATCGGCACTGAAAACTCAACCAAAAGGGGAAATCTGGTAAATAAGTTCCCCACGGGCATCCAAAACCTGAGACAAGCCCTTTCTAAAGTGCATTTCATAGTCATCCTCAAGGAGTTGCGAAACTGAAAGCAGATTGAAATGCAGATTTGAAACCAAAGCAACATCCTTGAGAATAAAGGTCTTGTTCACTCGAATGGTGCCACGAGAAACAACCTTACCTCTTGACTTATCCCCGAATGTGATGTATTCCTTACCAATCATGGGGTCGAGGTTGGAGAACCATTTGGAGCTTCTGGTCATGTGGCATGAACAGTCGAAATCCATGAGCCACGTGTTCTCCAGGCCTCTATCCTACATCAATAGTAAGACATGGGGTGAGCAAATGGCACAACACTGGGGTAAGTAAACTGTGAAGAATACCAGTGCTGCGGTATTTGCCCCTAAAAAGTATTAGGGAAAACACCAAACATCCCCGGTTCCGAAGGGAAGCGATCACCACAAGAAGGAAATTGTGGTCCACTGGGGAAGTATGAACCAAAGCCTCTATCACGTGGTCCTTGGCCATATGACACACGACCAGTATCCCATCTAGCACGACCACCACGTGGTCTCACTGCTTGAGGTCTAGCGACAAGAGGCAAAACACATCTAGGCCTCATAGGACATCTCTGAACAGGCTGAGCATGAACACCATGAGAGGGGTGGTTCATGTCCTTCCTGCTCGACTCAGAAACCCGCTGCTCATCTCTCTTCCTCCTAAAGCAAAAAGAAGCTAGATGCCCATCCCTCTCACAATACTCACAGTGGTACCTCACCTCTCTCTTGGGTGGATTTTGTTTGTGGGAGGGGGCTTTCTTTTTGGATCGCTAGAGACGTCGGGAAAGGTGTCAAGTGTGTTCCTGAGATGGTTAGATTTTGGAAGACACACTTGTTTCTGAGGAGGAGCTCCCACAGGTTCATCAATCACACCATCTCTCACAAGGGGTGATAGGCTTAGCAGGGGTGGTTTTGATAAGCTTGGGAGTGGGTGAAGGTTTCTCTAAAGGTGTCAAACCATTGCACTCACCAACCTTCCCAAAGCGAGCGACACTCCCATCCTTAGAAGCAAAGCCTAACCCCGGTCCGCCAGTTCCCCTCTTGAACTGACTGACCATCACGCCCAACTGGGGCTCACTACACGACACCCAACTCAAGACAGATCAAAGGTATGTGTTTTCTTCCTCGATTCTTGTCTTGTCGTGTTTGTAGGACTCAATGGTAGACTGCAAACCCTCACAATGTGCACACTACGCAGGTGCAGGGGCACTCACTGAGCTAGCCTTCTCAAGCATCACTATCCTAGCGTCTCTCTTTGCTAGCTCAGACTACAAGCCAGGACAAACGGTACATGCAGTCAACAGGATAGACCTAGATCTCAACTCATCACGCTCATCTAGCAAGGTGGAGTACTTGGTATGCATAGTGGTGATGTTCGACATCTGTAGAGTGCACTCATCACATTTAGTCTCGTCTGACACCACAACTGAAGCTCTAGCAGACTCAAGTTCCCTAAGCATGCTCTCGTACTTGGATCTAAACTCTCTCCTCTCATGAGCAGCCTGCCTAAGCAACTTATCCTGACTAGCCAAAATAGCATTCAGCTCTTCTATCACAGCGGCGAGATCATTGGTGGAAGGTAGTACCTTAGAAGTAGTGTCGTCGCCGATGTCTTTGTCGTCGTCGGTGCCGACCGTGTCCTCACCAAGTGCCATGGTGCAGAAGCCTCCTGCGGTGTTGGCCATGGAGCACAACCTGTTCAGCTTGTCCTGGACCCACCTCTCAGTCTCCTCGTCGCACGAGGAAGATACAACATCATCGTAGTCGTGGTCGAGGTCACTGAGGGAGGCGAGGAAGGCACACTCCTTGATCTTTGCTTTCTGAAGGTACTTCTTCTTGAGCGCCTCCTTGTCGAATCCTCCCTTGGACTTGTACTTGCCGGAGGAGCACTTGCCCTTGCGCTAACCAGAGTGATGGTCGTGTGGGCCAGACTCTGATTTGTCCTTCTTGGGGTAGCTGGCAACGAAATGGTCAGGATCGCTATAGTTGTAGCATCCGTCCTTGGACCGACCACGCGCGCCGGCTCATATGGTTGTTGTGGAACTACGTGAACCGGCTGGCCACAAGTGCTAGCTCCTCATCCCCAAGGCTCTCCACCTGCTCCTCTGTAATAGACAACAAAGAAGATAGAGCAAACATAGAGGTGAGGAGTTAGAAGCAGAACCACCTCTACAGACCAGGGCCATGGTGGGTGTACCAGGGTTCTCAATCTTGGCCCGAGTCTGGTGGTCGATCTCTATGGACTTGAGCTTGCTGAAGAGCTCGTCCATAGTGAGAGTCTCATAGTTGGGCGACTCGATGATCGTCAAGACCTTCACCTCCCAAACCCTCCGATCACTATAGGGTAGCTATGCCTTGTTGGAACCTAGAGAACATATAACCAATGGTCTCTCTAGCCAACTGTGTGAAGTTCTCGTACTCTCGCATGTACATCTCAAACAGTCTGGTCTTCACATGATCGTTGCCCTCATGGAATCTATCGAGGTAGACCAGATCTGATGAGCCGTAGTCAGATGTCCAACTCGCTCAAACTCACCAAGCGAGAGACACGAGAACAAAGTGTTTTGAGTTTTGTTGTTCGAATCATGGAACTCCATTTGAATTGTAGTGATCCAGTCACTTGTAGCATCGAAATTTGCATCGAGGCAAATTTCCCAAAATTGGTAACTGATGCTCTGAAGATACACAGACATGCGAATCTTCCAGTACGGGTAATTGGTCCCATCGAAGAACGGAGGTTTGCCAACACCTCGTTCCATATCGCCTACGTGGATTTCAAACCGATTAGGGAAGGGAAATCCTTAACCGGCTCTGATACCAATTGTAGGACCGTTAAGGCGACAAAGAGGGGGTGAATGGGAGCCAATCAGATTTTGCTTCCAAACACTAAAAATAAACACTTCACTTCAATTGAGATGAAGCAAGTGCTCAAATCATTAACACATCAGCGAATGAGTGATCTCATATTAAAAAATGTTCCTAATACTCACATGAGACCAGCAAAACAAACAGATCGTAAATCGGACACCAAAAAGTCCAAAACGGTCCAATACAGTCAGAAACTGGGGTTTTGTTGTGGTTTTCTAGAATGAACTTCTATTCTTGAATTCAAAACTGAACCAAATGAACTCCAATTGAGATGAAATTTTACACACTCCTGAGAAAATATGTTTCCAAGATCTCCCCAAATTTTAAGTTCAATTGGACTTGTGAATCACCAACAGATTTAAAAATACAGCCAGAAACTGGGGCTTTGTTGTGGTTTTCTAGAATGAGTTCAAACTGAGTTTTTCTCAAATCGCGACCAAAATATGCAACAACTAGGTGTATGTAGTGGGCCGAAGAGTGCAACTCACTACCAATCAATCCCCAAACTAAATCCTCTCAAAGGAATCAAAGGTTTTTTACCAACAACACAAGATAGGGGAAAAGGAGAAACCAAGACTATAAAACTTCAAAAATTCCAGCAAGGGTACAAACTGAGATTTGAAGCCAAAGAGCCCTGTGGGTCGGACCGGCGACCCTTCCTCTGATTAAACTTGAAAATCAAGAACACAGTCGAAGTAAAAAATCATTGTGGAACCCTCGGCTCAACTGGTGTCTACCTAGAGAGAAAACCAGAAGCTCTAGAATGAGTGCTCTAAAGAAATAGCAGCCAAGAGATACTGAACTAACCATCCCTCCCCTCTATCTATAGAGGGTTATTCTCACTTCCTAAACTACCCGTATTTACATAGAGCATATCCACTCCACCGGGGGCAAAATGGACCAACTCCTAGGTTTTTGATCCGACGGCCACGTCCTTCACACGGAGTTGCTTCGCCTTGACGCACCCTCCGCGATCACGCCGTGTGCCACCACCGGTTCCCTCCGGAACCACCACCACTGAGTTTTGAGGCCTAAACTCAGCAAAACCTGTCATCCATAGCGCTAGGTGGTTTTGAGGCCCAAACCACCAAATCTATCGTGAGCACCTGAAAGGGAAATAGGGCTAACCTTTTCCCAATACTAATTTTGGTGGTTGAATGCCCAACACAAATATTGGACTAACTAGTGTGCTCTAGAGTATATGATCTACAGGTGCATAAAGGTTCAACACAAACCAATAAAAGATTGAAGATAGGGTTCAAATACAAAGGAGCAAAGAAACCGAGAGTGCCCTGGTCTGGCGCACCGGACTATCCAGTGTGCCACCGGACAGTGTTCGGTGCACCAGGACCGTACAATCCTAAACCAGCCACTCTCAGGTTTTCGCCAGCGCGCTCCGCTATAATTCACTGGACTGTCCGGTGTGCCACCGGACTGTCCAGTGCACCAGCAAGTAACGGCTATCCAGCACAACGGTCGACTGCAACGGCGCCTGACATCGCTATAGTGAAGAATAGTGCGCACAGAGTCAGAGCGCAGAAGTCAGAGGCGCACCGGATAGTGAACAGTGTCTGTCCGATGCGGCACCGAACTTTCCGGTGCCACTAGAAGACAAAGCCTCCAACGGTCAAAAGCTCCAGAACCCTAACGGTTGGGTGACGTGGCTGGCGCACTAGACAATGTCCGGTGGCGCACCGGACTGTCCGGTGCACCCATCGACAGCAGCCACCCCCAACGGTTGTTTGGTGGTTGAGGGCTATAAATACCCCCAACCACTACCACTCCAAGCATCCAATAATTTTGAGTATCACATTCAATACAAGGGCTCTAGCATTCACTCCTAGACATAATCAAAAGATCAATGACTCTCCAAGTCCCAAATTCAACTCAAGCACCTAGTGACTTGTGAGAGAGATTTTGTGTTCTTTTGAGCTCTTGACTCTTGGATTGCCTTCTTCTTTTCTCATTTTCTTCCTCAAGTGATTTGTAATCGAAGCAAGAGACACCTAAGTGTGTGGTGGTCCTTACGGGGTCTAAGTGACCCGGGAGATTAAGGAAAAGGCTCACTCGGTCTAAGTGACCGTTTGAGAGAGGGAAAGGGTTGAAAGAGACCCGGTCTTTGTGACCACCTCAACAGGGACTAGGTTCTTTAGAACCGAACCTCAGTAAAACAAATCACCGTGTTCATCCGCTTTATTTCTTGGTTGATTTGTTTTCCCCTCTCTTTCGGACTCAGATTCATTTCTAACGCTAACCCCGGCTTGTAGTTTGTGCTTAAGTTTATACATTTCAGATTCCGCCTATTCACCCCCTCTAGGCAACTTTCAATTGGTATCAGAGCCTGGTGCTTCATTAGAGTCTAATAACTCGAAGTGATGTCGGGAGGATCCGCCAAGAGGGAGATGGAAACCGGCGAGAAGGCCACAAGCCACGGGAAGGCTCCATCAAGGGAGTCCAGCACCAAAGCCAAGGAGGGATCCCCTCCCCTCGTCAAGTCGCATTGGAGTGGCGACAAGAAGAAGAAGATGAAGAAAGTGGTCTACTACGAGACCAACTCTTCGTCGCCCTCCACATCTAGCTCCGACGCGGCGTCTGTCACTTCTAAGCGCCATGAGCGCAAGAAGTATAGTAAGATGCCACTGCGTTATCCCCATATTTCTAAGCGCGCTCCTTTACATTCCATTCCATTAGGCAAACCACCATATTTTGATGGTGAGGATTATTGTATGTGGAGTGATAAAATGAGGCATCACCTAACCTCACTCCATGCGAGTATTTGGGACATTGTTGAGTTTGGAGCGTGTGGCGGAACTGCCCGAATTATTCCAACTTAAGTGCCTAAGTCCCGCCTTAGAGGCTAGACCACACTTAAATGGGAATAACCCGTCAATCCCTTGGATCTAGTCCGACGAGGCCACTGACAGGATCAAGTACCACAATCTCACTCGATGGTGAGTCACAGAGCAAATACAATAAAACGTAAAACCATACATTAAGGAGTATTAAATTATTACATCATCATCGGCGTTTTTGGCAAAAGTAGTCCTCATTGTTCGAAGTGCAGTGGAATAAAGCTAACGATAGATAAATGGAGGGATGGGGAAGCCTGTCCCATCACTCCTCATGCTCCTTCTCAGCCGAGGCGGGGTCCCACTTGACAGTCCAACCCGATGGCAAGATGGACGGCCAAGTCACTCTAGCAACCATGTCCTCCAGAGAACCTATAAAATTGTGCCACAAGCAAGGCTGAGTATACTAATACTCAGCTAGACTTACCCGGTGTGAGGAGTCTACTCCTCTAGCTCTAGACATGCAGCTGTTTGGCTGTGGGGTTTGGTTGCCAAAAGCACTAGCTGAGTTTAAAAATCAAGTTTTAGCTTTGCCAAGTTTAAGTGTGACTCTCTTAAGGCTAAAAGTGTACTATCTACTCATACATGGTATTAAACATATTTAGCAATCAACATCTTGTGTCAACTCATCACATTTCCACTTGTTACTCAATGTAGCAGCATGGATCAAGCAGTCTCATTAGCTGCGAAAAGCAGACGATTTGAATCGAGTTTTTATCCTTGCAAGGTAAACCTAAACACATGACGTGGCGAGGCAATCCGTCCCCACACACATCAACCGTCCCAATCGATTACCTGGCAACAGAAAGGGGCTCACCGCCTTGGCGTACAATGCCCCACTGACCCCGACTGCCGTCGTGCAGTGACCGCACTTGTACCCACCATAACCGGAATGGGAGACCACTTCTCAGGTCGCGTGAGGAGGGCAATCTGTGGGCAGGTTCACTCAGGTACTAGGCTTACCGATTTACCATATTTCTCGGTATGTGTTTAGTACGTTCAAACGCTTGACACACGGTACCACACCTTAATCCTTATTCAAATTTCCATCCCGTGGACAACCAATCCCCATGGATTGTTGTCCACAACCCAGTATCATTATGATAAGAAAGTGGATACAACCAATTTCTTGACCTCGCGCAAGTGCTAGAAAAATCACTCGAGTTCTACCGAGATCCTAATTAATAAAGCAGCTACTCGACCTAGCATACTAGTATCCATCTCAAAAGGAATCCTGAGTTCATGCAACTAGGGTTTCAAACAACTCTTATACTTAAGTGCACAATACAAGCCTACAAACATTAAGTGTAGTAAAATAGCATATAGAACAGGTTATGCATAAAACCAGGGCTTGCCTTCCAAAGCTGTGGCAGGTAGATCCTCTGGTGCAGGCTCTGGTGCTGGATCCGGGGCTACCTCCTGAGCAGCTCCTTGCTCCGGCACGAGGACGTACTCTCCGTCAGCGAGGTTGCAATCTATCGAATGCATGAATATGTATGTCATGATTATGCAGGATTTAACAACTTTATGCTAAAGGAAGGAAAACTAAGTTAGTTCGTAACTTAGGGTTTCTTGGTCATACGCGGCTTTTAATAGTTTATGCTTATCATTCTAAGTTTAGGTTTTGTTAAGGATAAGCATAGTGGATTTGTATTTCCCTTATATATTTCAGTGGACAATTTACAAAGGGTTTGAGGGTCACACTAATTTCCATCATTCCTTTTTCCCCTTCTTTATTTTCTATTTATGGATTTTAGTGTGGGTTTGAACTACAACAGTGATTTCAAAATTTTCAAAAATCTTGTAAAAATTACAGTGGCTTGCCATTGGTCAATATAGTCTGTTCTAGGAGTTTGAGGTTCAAAATAAAAAGGCTATGTCTTAGACAAAAATAACAAAAGTTGTGTAAATGGGCCACTTAACACTACAACTCTTAACTAGGGGTGGGTTCTGTCCTAAGGGTTATTTTTGTTGGTATCTAACAGTAATAATAAGCTTATGTGCCAAAAATCACAGACAGCTAAGGGACGGTTATTTAGTTGTGATTTTCTAAAGTTTTATGCCAAAAAGGTGCTTATAACTAACTTGTTATTTGAAAAATATCAAACAACGGACTTCATATTTTTCTTATGTTTATAATAACAACCCATTAGTTATCCCAAGGTTTGGGGTGTTTTCACCTTGGGGTTATTTTTGTAGGGTTTTTCTAAATTTTCCTTGTTTTCTTAAAATAAAGGTATCCTATTTATTTTATACTAAACCAGGGTATAATCAATTTTTCTGGTAAACTACACTGAATAAGTATACTAACAAAAATATGGGGGCTCCTTGGTTCTTTATTTAAATCACCTTTCCTATTTTCTTTAACCTTAAGCATAATGTAAAATAAGTGGCAATCTCTACCTTAATGGGGTGTACAGAGGGGTTTATCATTTTTAAATAGGTTAATAGGTGGTCATGTACTTCTCCAATTTTTCTTAACCTCAGTTAAATAGTGCAACCATTTTTCTTCCTATTATTTAGCTTTTGGCCAAATCAGTATTTAATTCAGAACCCTAAAGTTTTCTGTAGCACATAGGGGTTTTATATTTTTCTTCAGTAGTTTATATTTTTTAAGATCTGACAAAATTGGTTTGACTCAATTTGGATGAATAAAACAGAAGATATGAATTATTCAAGTGTTGTTTCAATTTTAATTCAGATTTAATTAAAGGTTTCCTGGAAAACCACTTTGCACTGAAGTCCTCGGGTTATTTCCAAACTAACTCTCTCAGTTATACCCTCACGCTACTATTCATCTGAGTCACTGACATTGCGCAAAACCCCCTGAACCTAACCGAAATCTAACCCGCGCTCCTTGGCTGGTTTAAACAGTACCCGCGGCATAGATTATGGCAGCGAGGCTTACCGGCGGCAGTAGAGCTCCGGTGGAGTGGTCAGTGACGTCGGGGAGGTCACGACGGTCACGTCGGTATGCTGGTCGGCGTCGGAGGTGGTCGGAGCTACCCTGGCTACGAGCACAGGCGGCGGGGGTCGTCGGTGGCTCCTGTTCCGGCCAAACCACGACGGTATAGTTCAATTAAAGTGCACGAGGAGCTCCATGGGGTGATGTAGAGGCCCTGCGCGCAACGAATTTGGAAATGGTGCAGAGGCTTACCCGGTCCACGTGCGCCGGCGGGATTTTGAACTCCGGCGAGCACGATTGCGCTGTTCCGGTGGCGTGGGTCCTCGGTTCAAGTTCGTGCAAGCTTCACGGCCTCCCAGGGAAGCTATCCGAGGGCTCGGATCGAACGGAGGAGGGCGGAAAAGGGGTTGGCCACGGTGGTTGCCCTCAGGCGGCTCTTGCGGGTCGCGGGGAGGTCGCCGGAGCTATGGGCGGGCTCGGGGAAGCTAGGCGTGGTACGGAGGAAACAACGGGGAAGGCAACCGGGCTCTGAGACGGGTTTTATAGCCGTGGCGCGGGCGTGGTCACGGGCGGCCGCGGGCGCGCGGGGGTTCACGTGCGGGCGTGCTCTGAGCGCGCCCCCGAGTGTCAGCCCACGCCGAACACGTGGGAGCTTGCTTCTGCCATGGTTCAACGACGGATTTGAGCACCATAGCGTGCGTATCTTGGCAAAAGCACTGTGTACGGTCTCTTCTCTGCTCCAAATCTTATCTTTTTGCTGTGAGTTCCAAGCCAAGATACGGTCGGGGTAGGGAGATAGAGGGGTGAGAAGTTGCCTATGTCATATCTGTCCAACCCGGGACAAAAGCCATGCCAAGTCGTGTCAAACGACTTAGGGTAGGTGTCAACTTTTTCTAGGGCATTCTAGGGTTAATTTGGCGCCACTTTGTCAATTGGGTCGAAGTGTTTTGAAGTTTGAATGAGGGTGAACATGTGTGATCTTTGGCCAAGGGTTAGTTTTTGGACTTAGGCAATTTCTGATTTTTCTTTTGTGTTCAAACCTTTGGTGACCCTTTTGGGGCTTTTCTGAAATCTTTTTGGGGTTACTTTCTTACTATCATTTGTAGGTTATTAAGTGTACTACAACTTTTATATTTGGCCCAAGCCATGATCATAAGGTTTTCATGACCTTTTGGTTATACTTACATCTAGGGTTCCCATTGTCCAAAGGGGTTTGCTTTAGGGTTTTGGGCAATTCTCTCCTTTAGATGCAGGATGGGTTAAGGTATGACATCTAAGATGGGTTGCACTTTTCTTAGGATTTGAATTCTAAGTTTGAGGTACTTTGCTCCAGCTAACCCACATGTGATAGTAGGTTTAAATGGTGTAGCCCTGGGTGGATACCCTGAGTAACACCTGGGGTGTTACAGCCCTCCCCCTTAAAGGAATCTCGTCCCGAGATTTTAGGTAGAGTCCTCAGGAGGGTGCCATGAAGGTGTGCTGGTGTGTGGTTTCTGCTTTTCTTTAAGTTTCTCTAGTTAACTGTTCTTCGAATGTCATCCTCTTTGCAACTTCAGAAGGAAGTCCTTTTTGAGTTAAATCCACAACTTAGACTACTCTTGCTACCTAAGTTTTTCTTATAATTGTATTCAAAGGGCAGGTGGGGGTGGGTTTTTGGGGTTACGTACCGACTCCTTTGGGCAGAAAGTCGGGGAAACGAGAGCGTAGAAAATCCTCAGTCTCCCATGTAGCTTCTTCTACTGAATGGTGACTCCACTGAACCTTATACATTCTGATCAACCTCGCCCGTGTTGATCTCTCTTTCTGATCCAATACCTTGACGGGGTACTCTTGATAGGATAGGTCTGGTTCTATCTCAATGTCTAGTTCAGGTAGTACTTCAGTGGGTAGGCGGACACATTTCCGCAGCTGAGATACATGGAACACATCATGAATAGCTGACATGCTGGGTGGCAACTTCAATTGATAGGCTACAGGTCCACAAGCCTCCTTGATCTCGTAGGGTCCAATGTAGCGAGGAGCTAACTTGCCCTTGATCCCGAATCTCTGGACACCCTTGGTGGGTGACACCCTAAGATAAACGTGCTCTCCCACTTCAAATTGTAGAGGCTTCCGCCTCTTATCATGATAGCTCTTTTGTCTGGCCTGAGCAGCTTCTAAGTTCTTCTTGATGACTCTGACCTTTGCCTCTGCTTCAAGTACCAAATCTGGCCCAAATATTTCCCTCTCTCCCGCTTGAGACCAATTCAGCGGGGTCCTACACCTTCTCCCATATAAGGCTTCAAAAGGTGCCATCTTTAGACTGGACTGGTAGCTGTTATTATAAGAAAACTCTGCCAAGGAAAGACACTTGTCCCAATCTTTTCCGTAGTGTAGCACACATGCCCTCAACATGTCTTCCAAAATCTGATTTACCCTTTCGGTCTGGCCATCTGTTTGAGGATGGTATGCTGAGCTTCGTATTACATGGGTTCCAAGTGATTCCTGCAATTGCTCCCAAAATCGAGCCACAAACGGCGCTCCTCTATCTGATACTATAGTCCTTGGTATTCCATGCAAATGAACTATCTGATCAATGTAGATTTCCCAATACTTCTCCGTCCTATGGGTGGTATGCACTGGCAAGAAATGAGCTGACTTGGTCAATCTGTCCACAATAACCCAAATGGAATCATGGTGCCTGGAGGTATTGGGCAATCCCACGATAAAGTCCATGCAAATGTCCTCCCATTTCCAAGATGGTATGGGAAGGGGTTGCAAAGGGCCTGCTGCCTTCAAATGACTGGCTTTGATCCTCTGGCAGGTGTCACACTCGGATATGTACTTGGCAATTTCCCTCTTCATTCTGGTCCACCAGTATAAGGATCTGAGATCATGATACATCTTGTTGCTGCCCGGGTGCATGGAGAATTTTGAAAGGTGAGCTTCGTCCAGTATCTTCTTTCTGAGCTCAGGGTCCTTGGGAACAACCAATCGATCTCTAAACCATAAAATTCCCTTGCTGTCCTGACGGAAGCACTTGTATTTCTCTGCCTTCTGCTTGATCATTTCTTTGATAACCTGAACACCCTTATCTTCAATTTGTGCCTAGACTATTTGCTCTTGCAGTGTGGGCTCCACCGAGATATAGGTTAAATCACCTGAAGAAACAACTTCCAGGTTCAGCTTGCACAATTCATCACACAGGGTGGTAACTCTTGCATCCATGCTCATACAATTGCACTGGGCCTTTCTGCTCAAGGCATCTGCCACAACATTGGCCTTGCCGGGATGGTAATGCACCTCCAAATCATAGTCCTTGATTAATTCTAACCATCTCCTCTGCCTCATGTTCAGATCTGCCTGAGTGAAAATGTATTTGAGGCTCTTGTGATCAGTGTAAATGTTACAGTGAGCTCCCATCAAGTAGTGTCTCCATATCTTGAGAGCATGAACCACGGCTGCCAACTCCAGATCATGTGTAGGGTAGTTCTGCTCATGGGGTCTGAGTGCTCGGGAGGCATAAGCAATTACTCTGTTATCTTGCATTAATACACATCCCAATCCCGTACCAGAAGCATGACAATAAACTTCGAAGGGCTTGGTGTTATCAGGTTGAGCCAGCACTGGGGCTGTTGTCAAATGCTGCCTCAGTGTATGAAAGGAATCTTCGCACTTCTGGCTCCAATTATACTTGACTCCCTTCTTCAATAACTCAGTCATTGGCTTGGCAATTCTAGAGAAATCCGGAATAAATCGTCAATAATACCCTGCCAATCCCAGAAAACTCCGAATCTGCCGCACTGTAGTAGGAGGTTTCCAATCCATTACTTCTTGTACCTTCTTAGGATCAACTGATATCCCATCCTAAAAAATTGTGTGACCCAAGAATTTAATTTCCTTTAGCCAGAACTCACATTTAGACAACTTAGCATACAACTAATGGTCACACAGCCTCTGAAGTACAGTATGCAAATGTTTGGTGTGCTCGGCTTCATTCTTGGAATATACCAAAATATCGTCAATGAAAACGACCACGAATTTGTCCAGCTCTGACATGAATACTGAGTTTATCAGGTACATAAAATAAGCCGGGGCATTGGTCAACCCAAAAGACATTACCAAAAACTCATAAAGCCCATATCTGGTAGAGAAAGCAGTCTTTGGAATATCACTGGCACGGATCTTGATTTGATGGTAGCCCGAGCGAAGGTCTATCTTGGAGAATACCTTGGCTCCCACCAACTGATCAAACAAAACATCAATACGGGGTAGTGGGTATTTGTTCTTGATGGTCACCGCATTGAGAGGGCGGTAGTCAACACACATTCTCAGGCTTTCATCCTTCTTCTTTACAAACAAGGCTAGGCATCCCCATGGTGAAGTACTTGGGCGAATGAACCCCTTGTCCAACAACTCTTGCAGTTGCTTCTTCAGTTCTGCCAGTTCCGCGGGAGGCATCCTATAGGGTCTCTTGGAGATAGGAGCAGTCCCGGGTTGCAATTCAATTGCAAACTCAATGTCTCTGTCAGGTGGCATTCCTGGCAATTCATCCGGAAAAACATCTGGGTAGTCACAAACCACTGGGATCCTTTCCACTGGGGATTCTATCATAACGAAGGCACAAGAACAGGTACAACCCTGATCGGGCAAATATAATGTGGTCTCACCACAGGTCGGTGAGTGCACTTCAATGGCCCTAGCTGCAATATCCAGTACTGCCTGATGCCTGGTCAACCAGTCAGTTCCCAATATAATATCCACGCTATCCAATCCTAAGATGAGAAGGGTGGTTCTAATCACAAGACTACCAAATTTTATAGGCACTTGCCTGCTGATTTGATTGGTGGCAATCCTGCCTCCTGGTGTTGAAATTGTAATACCCCCATTGGTGTGGTGAAAAGGTAACTGACACTTGGCACTAAATTTGGCACTGATAAAACTATGCGATGCACCAGAATCAAAAAGAATAATAGCAGGATAATTCAAAACGGTAAAGATACCAGTCATGACGGGTGCTCCCTCTGGAATATCAGCCATGGTGGTGAAGTTCAGCCTGCCCTGCCTTACTTGCACCTTCTGTCTCTTGCCTTGATTCTGATTAACATTCTGCCCCTGCCTCTGCTGGTTCCTGGGGCAATTCTTGGCATAATGTCCGGTGTTGCCGCATGTGAAACACCTGTTGTCATTTGCCTGGCGATACTGCTGCTGCTGTTGATTGTTCCTCTGAGCTGGAAACTGGTACGGTTTGGTGCCTGCTGCTGCTGCTGTGGTCGGATCACCCATCGCCCTTGCTGCTGCTGAGGCCCCCTGTTCTGAGTGTCAGACACAATCCTGAAACGCTGTGGCTAAGCGGAAGGTCCTGCCACAGGGGTCTTCCTCTTCTTTTCTGCCTGGCGAGCTGTGATACAGTCCTCCTGGGAGATGGCCATGTTGACCAACTCATTGTAGCTGTTGGCCCTGACGGTGTTGAGGCGGTCACGGAGCTTAGTGCTGAGCCCCCTCCTGAATCTGTCTCTCTTCTTTTCGTCAGTGTCTGCGTGGTACCCGGCATACTGGCACAGGTCATTAAAGGCCTGAGCATACTGTAGCACTGTCCGGTTCCCTTGAGTGAGTGTCAGAAACTCATTGAGCTTACGGTCCATAATGCCAGTTGGAATATGGTGTCCCCTGAAAGCTGCCTTGAACTCTCTCCAATCCACTTCATGGTCAACTGGTTGCATAGCAAGATAGTGGTCCCACCATGTCCGCGCGGGTCCGCGAAGCTGCTGGGTGGCGAACCTGACCTTAGTCACTTCGAACGAATTCCATTGAGTAGTGGGAATTTAGATTCCACTACCCTCAGCCATACATCAGCATCAAGTGGGTCCTCGGCCCTGGTGAACAACGGTGGCTGAGTACTGAGGAACTCCTGGTAAGTGGCTGCTGCGGGGTGACGCTGATGATCTCCACCACCATAGTGCTGAGGTGGTGGCCGGCGCTGAGCTAGCTGCCTCAAGATCTCATTCTGTTGAGCCATTAGCTCCTGCAGAGTGGGAGGCGGTGGCGGTGGTGGAGGAATGCGCTCATTCTGTCCACGACGCGCTCTCCCGGCCATCTGAAAAATCACATATATACTCAATAACACAGCTTCAAAGTTCAAGGTTTAATCGCGACGGAAGAGTCGAAAGGCGAAACTGATAGATTCTTGTATAAACATAACGGATTTCACAAGGCACAAACTTTTCTTCTCAAATTAAGATTAACATCATCCATCAATCATGCTTCCAAAAGAGTTTATCATGATTACATCAATAGCCCAAAAGTCTCAACTCTATCTAGCCTAGTACCCAAGGGCCGCAAAAGCTAAGCTAGCCTCGAGGAGTCCTACCATTACCGATTTCTAGCTCTACCCCTGATACCTAGTGAGCGAACGAGGCAACACTCGACTCAGGGGAAGGTGGTCTCCCTGAGCCAGCAGTGTCCACGCTGGAGGCAGGCTCCTCTCCTCCCTCAATGTCGACGTCCTCGTTAGCCTCCACATCCTGGATCTCCTGGTGATGCATATCCAGGTGCTCATTAGCCTTGGCAAGCTGCTGCTGGGTGTTGATAAGCTGATCCTCGAGAACCTCGATGGTGTTCTCCCTTGTCCCCACTAATTCCTCCAGCTCTTGGATCTCATCTGACAACTGCTCCACTTGTAAGTCCTTTTCCACCATCTCAGTGGACAAGTCAACTACAAGCTCCTCTCTGTTATCCAAGGTGATCTTAGTTTCCTCCAACAATGCCATCAAATGAGACATTGCCTCACCACGCATCACTTGCAGACGATACAGGGCATTCATGCACCGCACCGTCAAGTGAGCAGTCTGCCCCGGGTAGATAGCCCAGATGTCCTTGGCATGCTCCACCCGATCCTTCCACATTGGGTCGTCTTCCCTCTCTGCGGGGAACAAGCCAATGGGGTGGGTGGACAACTCCAAGGGATGGAATCCGCAGAAAGTGGTCAACCCGTGCAGAGCAATCGCCTCAATCGTGTATGTTGGCGACTTGTTCTCAAATGCTAAGAATCAAGAATAAGGCAACATAAAAAGTGTTAAATGTTAAAGTCCTTCGTCCTTCAAGACGTTATATCCCTTCGGATATAATGAATTTCAGACGAAGGTTATGAGGGAAAAGACCTTCGTAAGTCCAACATATGATGAAGGAGAATACATACATGGAATACGAACAATAACACAAATATTATCATCAATTTATTTCTATTTTGTATTATCAGAGTCATAATAACAAATTATAAATGTACCTTTGGATTGTCGAAAAGTAAAGATACAGGCGTGATGCGAAAAGCAGATGCTACATCAGCGTGAACAGTATGAGAATACTGTTCATCTATTTATAGGCACAGGGCGCAGCCCGTGGAGAATTACATTAATGCCCTTTACATTTATCAATAATTCTATAGTGATTCTTCGAGGTCCAATTTGTCTTTTCACCATATAAGTCGGTTCCCCTTTTCTGCTGTCATGCCGAAGCTTTTTCTGCGCATAGCTTCGTGATCATCTTATCCTTCGTTATGATCGTCTTCCGTCCTATTCAAGCTTAGTCTTGACCATATTCCTATATACTCGTGGCCCAATTCCGAAGATACCTGTTCACATATTTCACTTGGAAAACATTGTCAAATCATATTTTTGAGGACCTTCGGAAGCCGAAGGCCCCAAACAGTAGCCCCTCGCAATATTAATTTACTGGAATGATAAATTCATATTGCGATATAGACGAAGGCTTTAAGCCGAAGGTCCGAAAAAACACCTTCCCTTTGCTAGAATAGCAACAGTCTTTGACAAGCGGGACCCTCCAGTTTTCAACGCACTAGGTGTATAAATAAGAGCTCACTGCCAGGTTATTTGGCATGCTCCCTTGCCAGCTGCTTTTACTCACCCAACTTTTAGACTGCGCTCAACAGCACTTGCTTGGTTTTAAATTTTTAAGCTTCGGTTTCGAGTGCGCTTTGTCAGCATTTGCGAAGATGTCTAAAGATAAGAAAGTTGTTGGTGCTTCAAAGCTAAGCCTTTCTGAGGAAATGCATCTGGGTTTTCTTGAATCAATGTCAAAGACTAATACAGAGAAGATTACCAGGGAGATTTTGGAGGGTTTATCTGAAGATACTGGCGACAGTGAAAGTTACGATGTGGATAGTGGTGGTGAAGATTCCGAAGATCGACCCTGGCGACCAAGCCATGCAGTTTTTGGTAAATCCAGTATTAAGGAAAATCATCTTATCAATATGAGAGGCAGATATTTTTGGGACTTGTCTGTTGTGAGGGCTGACGAAGGAGAGAAGACTTGTCCGACTCCCGAGGAAAATGAGGTCGTGATATTCCGAAGCTTCTTAAAAGCTGGATTACGATTTCCCTTGAGCAGTTTTGTCGTGGAAGTACTGAAGATATTTGAAATCTACCTTCACCAACTTACCCCCGAAGCAATCATAAGGATGAACATCTTTGTGTGGGCCATGAGGAGCCAAGGTTTGGAACCTAACGCAAAAAGCTTCTGTAACGTACATGAGCTATTGTATGAGACAAAACCCTGGGGCAAAGAGCAGTATCACAACAACTTTGGCTGCTACAGCTTCGGCGCTCGGTCTGGGTCAAGCTGCCCTGTGCCAACCTTTCGAAAGAGGTGGCCCGGCGACTGGATGACGGAATGGTTTTATGTGAAAAATGACTTGAAATCACGTGAAGATATCAAGGGTATCATTATGCGCCCTATCTGGCAACGCTTCGGCCTCCGGAAGCCGAAGGTGGAAATGAATGAAGCAGCCGAAGAATGCCAGAGAGCCTTCGGCGTTGTTTGCTCTTTTATTGGAACAAGGGATTTGGTCCAAGAACACATTGCTTTCAGAGTATGGCCACTTGTGGAAAAGTGGGAAATACCGGAGGAAACCATTAAAGAGACTGACGAAGGTGGACTAGTTAGGCTAAAATACACATTCAAATACGGAGATAAGTTTGTTGAGCCAGATGATGACTGGTTAAAAAGTATTGAGGCCATAAGTGACGAATTGCTTGGGGTATACTCGAAGGCCGAAGATACTGCATTATCAGCGGCCTTCGGAGGCCGAAAGAAGAAGAGACTTAACCGAGTATTTGATGCAATTGGGTTTGTCTACCCCGACTACCATTACCCAGCGCGGGGTCAAAAAAGAAAGAATACTTCTTATGCAAAGGAAATTGCCTCAGCTGCTCCTAGCGAGCCAGCGCCGAAGAGAAAAAAGGTAAAGGTTCTCACACACCGACCACGTTATATTGAATCGGCCACAGTGCCTGAATTTATTGGTGTGACCTCTTCGGCCACCGAAGCTAAAGAACCACCTCCAGTGCCAAAAATCGAAGAAATGGCCGAAGCACCATCAACAGAAAAAACAGAAAAACCGAGGACTGAAGAAACAAAACCATCAGAAATTTTAAGTCCTTCAGCAAAAATTGAGGCAGCAAAAAACCAAAAGGGTCCAGCGGTGACCCCGAAAAGAAAAAGGATGGTTAATGTGCTAGATGTTTTGGAGACAATTAAGTCTTCAAGCACAACCCCGAAGAAAATTGTTGAAACTTCCGAAGTGCGTACTGAAGTCTTTGTTGCCGAAGCTCCAAAGCAACAATCTGAGACTGAAGCTAGGCCTTCAGAGCCCACCAAGGTAAAATCCTTGGAAGCCGAAGAAACAAAAATGATAGAGCCGATTTTAGTTGAAGAAACTGGCACTGCTGCCCCCAAAGCATCCTCCACAACCCTCGATTATATTGTTCGACATGCTTCGGGAAAAAGATTATCTGAAGAAGAGATTTTTGAAGCTAATCACTATGCCCAAGAACTGAGGTATCCAAAAGGGGCCTTAGTATTCAATGGCACAGACGAAGACGACTTCTTATACTGCCTCCCAGATAACAAGGAATTATCCGTCTGCCGGGAAATGGCTAGAAGTATGGGGTTCCTGAAGCTCGAAGCTGGCCTCTGCGCTATGACGAAGGACGATCTTGCAGATAGCCTTGCACACAATAGTCTGAAGGTAAATTTTTTTTAATCCATTCATTCCTTTGTATAGGGATTAATACTCAGCAATGCCTTAAGGGCACAAAAGAATGCTGAAGACGAAAGCTACACTATTGCTCTCAATAACCTTCGAACAGAGGTTATCAAGCTAAGAAACGAAGCCTTGGAAAAAGACAAAATTCTGCTTACATTGGTGGATAAGATAAAGGAAGACGAAGCTACTTCTAAAGCTCAAACTGAAGCTCAAAAGCAGGAAATCGAGGGTCTTTGGAGACAGTTGACCCGAGCTAAAGAAGAACGCATACTTGAAGAAACGAAACAAGAACTTAGCGACCAGTGGGCAAATCATTTAGAAGGAAACGTTGAAGAGCTTCGTGCATCCAAGAAAAGGTGCTATGACAAATCTATAGAATGCGTTAAGAAAATAGAAACTAGCTTCACCAGCGTTGGCGCATTCTCGAGCGAGGAAAACTTCACAAGGGGGAACCCCGAGGGCCCGATTGAATGGATCAATCATGAAGCCGAGGCTTTTGAGGAAATTTTGAATAGCCGCGGAGACATATGTGCTTTTTCGGGTGCCAGGGGGATTGCTACTATTTTGGAGAGGAAAGGCTGCGAGCATGTGAAAACTTTAGCACAATCCAAAGCTGCCTTATCCTCCAAAGACATAAAAGACCCCTCGGCCGAAGCTAGCATGGTTGGTGGAAAATTTTTCACCGACATCTGGGATAATGGTGGCCGGGAAATGGCCCAAGAGATTATTCAAAAAAGCGAAAAAGGCATCCATGATGCTAGAAAAGTAGCAGAGGCTGCTGAGAAAAGCGCAGAGCCCGAAGGGCGAATAGGTATTAACTAGTGGTTTTTGTCTCTTTGTTGTAATTTTTTGACTTCGAACTTGTTCAGGGTTTGTAATAGTAATAAATCCGTATCTACTCTTCCCTCAGAACCTGCTGAGTCATCTGCGGGCCCCCACACGAAGGGTGATGACGAAATTAGACAAATGGCCGAAGCCATCATGGATAGAGTTGTTGATCAGCTTTTAAACGAAGCTGCAAAAGTAGTCTTAAGGGAAGATTAGATGCTGTTGCAAAAACATTCAGAATGTAATGTTTGTTGAGAATCATGTGTAATATTGTGTAACTTAGGGAGTAATTTATTAGCTATTTGTAGTTCTATTCTTTGCGATGCATGAAACATTATACACATACCGTTTTTGAGCCTTCGGCGAAAAAACACCTTCCCTTCTTTTCATGCTTCGTAAATAATATCCGTGCTCTCATAAAATCAGTAACCAATCCTGGTAAAATCAATGATCAATAGATCTTTCCATCTCAGAGTTTGACGAAGATATAACCCTTCCATGGCCATTGTTTGTGCCGTGCCACTATTTCTTCAAAACGATCTTCGAATATCAATATTGAAGCACCCCTTCTTGCGTTGTTGATGCATTATGATGTATGATGTTATGCTATGCAAATGATGTAATGATGTGATGTTATGCAAAATGATATTTGCCGAAGGTCGACATTTATTTTTCACTGTAAGCCTCCCTTAGGAGCTTCTTCGCCTTTTACTTCAGCGGAATCAGCGTTTATTTTTCGCTGTAAGCCTCCCTTAGGAGCTTCTTCGCCTTTTACTTTCAGCGGAATCAGCATTTATTTTTCGCTATAAGCCTCCCTTAGGAGCTTCTTCACCTTTTACTTTCAGCGGAATCAGCGTTTATTTTTCGCTGTAAGCTCTGCATTCCCTTCGGAACGACTTTTAAGCAGAAAACTTACACTGCGCTCCCTTAGGAACAACTTTTGAGCGAAAAACTTACACTGCGCTCCCTTAGGAACGACTTTTGCTGCTTCGAAGAAATTGCACTGTATTCTTTGGAACAAATTTTTGATAATTTGAAGGTCCTTCTTGCCCCCATAAATTCTTATGTTTCGGCAACTTAAGCCTATGGAGGAGACATTTTTTTAATATGGCAAAGAACGAAACTGTTACAAGAGATTAAAATACGATAAAAAGCACTTAAACTTCCCATAATTGTTCCTTATTAAAAAGAAAGTAAGACTGAAATGCGAAAATGCGAAAATCTGCTGACGAGGTAGGATATTTGTCAGTAAATATGCTTCGACTCCGGCACAGTGCTATTGACTGTGCGAGCTTCGGACTCCTCTCTGAAGTCCCGCTGAAGGTGATTGTGCTGACTCCCTTCTGGCTGCTGACCTCGTTGCATTGGTGGTGGCGGTGGAGGTTGTTGCCAAGATGCTTGGGATTGACTTGCCGAAGCAACAGAAGCTGCAGGGTGATTGCCTACATATTCTGGAATGTAAGGCGAATGGTACGAAGCAGTATGCATGACCTGCTTCGGCTGGCTCTGTTGCGCTGCAGCTTCTGCTAGCTCCTTTTGCTTCTGGATGGTAACATGGCACATCCTGGTGGTATGGCCCTTGCCTTCACCACAGAATAGGCAGTAAATTTTTCTTGGTTGATCTCCAAATCTTCCCCCGAAGCCCCTGGCGCCTCTGCCCCTTGGCGCTGGCGGCCGGAAAGAGCTTTGCTGTTGCCCCGAAGCTTGCGAGGAGCACTGTGGCCTTTGCTGTTGACTCCCTTTGTCATCACTTTGAGTAGAATTGTGAATTGACCTAACGTGCCTCGGATGGAATCTTCCTCCGAAGCCCCTGGTCATTTCAGAGAACCTGAATGCTTCCTCCCTTCTTTGGTGAAAATCATTGTCAGCTCGAATATACTCGTCCTTCTTCTGGAGTAGCTTCTCCAAAGTTTGAGGAGGCTTTCTGGCAAAGTACTGAGCTGAAGGTCCTGGCCGAAGCCCCTTGATCATGGCCTCAATGATAATTTCATTGGGCACTGTTGGTGCCTGTGCCCTCAGACGCAGGAACCTTCGGACATACGCCTAAAGATATTCTTCGTGGTCCTGGGTGCACTGGAATAAAGCTTGGGCAGTAACTGGCTTCGTTTGAAACCCTTGGAAGCTGGTTATCAACATGTCCTTTAGCTTTTGCTAGGAAGTGATTGTCCCTGGCCGAAGAGAGGAGTACCAGGTTTGTGCAACACTCCTGATAGCCATGACGAAAGACTTTGCCATGACCGCCGTGTTGCCACCATACGAAGATATGGTTTCTTCATAGCTCATCAAGAATTGCTTCGGGTCTGAATGACCGTCGCACATGGGGAACTGAGGTGGCTTGTAAGACTGTGGCCAAGGTGTAGCCTACAGTTTTGTTGACAGGGGAGAAGTATCATCAAAAGCAAAATTTCCATGATGGAAATCTTCATACCAGTCGCCCTCGTTGTAGAAGCCCTCTTGATGAAGCTCTCTACGCGGGGGCCTTTGATTCTGGTCATCTTGAGCAACATGTCAAAGCTCTTCAGAGGCTTCGTCTATCTGCCTTTGTAGATCAGCTAGACGAGCCATCTTTTCCTTCTTCCGTTGGACCTGTTGATGGAGCATCTCCAAATTTTGGATTTCTTGATCCAAGTCGTCCTCCGGAGGCGTTGGACTGGTGGCCTTCCTCTTCTGGCTTCGGGCCTCCCTGAGAGAAAGGACATCCTGATTGGGATCCAGCGGCTGCAGAGTAGCAGCCCCTGCGGCTGAAGCTTTCCTCGGCGGCATGACGAAGGTGATGCTTGCCGAAGATGTTCAAAACTAAAAAAATGGACGTGAGTTCACCGGAGGTGGGCGCCAATGTTGGTGACTTGTTCTCAAATGCTAAGAGTCAAGAATAAGGCAACATAAAAAGTGTTAAATGTTAAAGTCTTTCGTCCTTCAAGACGTTATATCCCTTCGGATATAATCAATTTCAGACGAAGGTTATGAGGGAAAAGACCTTCGTAAGTCCAACATATGATGAAGGAGAATACATACATGGAATACGAACAATAACACAAATATTATCATCAATTTATTTCTATTTTGTATTATCAGAGTCATAATAACAAATTATAAATGTACCTTTGGATTGTCGAAAAGTAAAGATACAGGCGTGATGCGAAAAGCAGATGCCAGATCAGCGTGAACAGTACGGGAATACTGTTCATCTATTTATAGGCACAGGGCGCAGCCCGTGGAGAATTACATTAATGCCCTTTACATTTATCAATAATTCTATAGTGATTCTTCGAGGTCCAATTTGTCTTTTCACCATATAAGTCGGTTCCCCTTTTCTGCTGTCATGCCGAAGCTTTTTCTGCGCATAGCTTCGTGATCATCTTATCCTTCGTTATGATCGCCTTCCATCCTATTCAAGCTTCGTCTTGACCATATTCCTGTATACTCGTGGCCCAATTCCGAAGATACCTGTTCACATATTTCACTTGGAAAACATTGTCAAATCATATTTTTGAGGACCTTCGGAAGCCGAAGGCCCCCAACAGTGTCCTCAGCCCGGTATCCAAAGGACTCAGAGTCCAGCGAACGCCAGCCTGGCTGCAGGGGATGAGGCTCCAAGGTCATCCTCACTCTACAGCGGGGCACTCGGTGCTTCTCGAACTGTTGCACCGCGTACTGAGGAGGTGTCATGTACCCGGCCCCCTGTAGTACCTCCCACAAAATACGGGGAAAGCCCTCTCGTGCAAGCCCATCAGTGTGGGACAGTGCATTCCCGCCATCTGAGGATCCGTGGGAAGTCACCTGTGTACGGTTAAGCGTAAGTAGAAGAAAAAGAAATATAAAAAGAAAGGGAAACACAACTCAGCCTCTCTCTATAACAATGGTACTGGGGTACTTAGTTGGTCATTTTTTTGCATTAAGGTCTTTACCCACTTATCCATTTGTTTCAATTTAAGAATGCATGCATGCTCGTCCTGAACGACCTCACATCAATGTAAAGGAATTCGGGAAGAACTCCCATCCCTTATAGTAGCCTGTAGGGCTTAATCACTTAGCCACCTAACTACCCTTTTATTACCCTAAGGCTTCACGTCCTAGGTCTATCCTGATCGTCCTGCGATCTATCCAACATTTGTTTCTATCAAGTTTTACTTCGGAAAAGGATGGTATTTATATTTTATTGATTCCTCTGTGGTGGTACAAGCTCCGATACCTGCTGTGGCGGAACTGCCCGAATTATTCCGACTTAAGTGCCTAAGTCCCGCCTTAGAGGCTAGACCACACTTAAATGGGAATAACCCGTCAATCCCTCGGATCTAGCCCGACGAGGCCACTGACAGGATCAAGTACCACAATCTCACTCGATGGTGAGTCACAGAGCAAATACAATAAAACGTAAAACCATACATTAAGGAGTATTAAATTATTACATCATCATCGGAGTTTTTGGCAAAAGTAGTCCTCATTGTTCGAAGTGCAGCGAAATAAAGCTAACGATAGATAAATGGAGGGATGGGGAAGCCTGTCCCATCACTCCTCATGCTCCTCCTCAGCCGAGGCGGGGTCCCACTCGACAGTCCAACCCGGTGGCAAGATGGACGGCCAAGTCAGTCCAGCAACCATGTCCTCTAGAGAACCTATAAAATTGTGCCACAAGCAAGGCTGAGTATACTAATACTCAGCTAGACTTACCCGGTGTGAGGAGTCTACTCCTCTACCTCTAGACATGCAGTTGTTTGGCTGTGGGGTTTGGTTGCCAAAAGCACTAGCTGAGTTTAAAAATCAAGTTTTAGCTTTGCCAAGTTTAAGTGTGACTCTCTTAAGGCTAAAAGTGTACTATCTACTCATACATGGTATCAAACATATTTAGCAATCAACATCTTGTGTCAACTCATCACATTTCCACTTGTTACTCAATGTAGCAGCATGGATCAAGCAGTCTCATTAGCTGCGAGAAGCAGACGATTCGAATCGAGTTTTTATCCTTGCAAGGTAAACCTAAACACACGACGTGGCGAGGCACTCCGTCCCCACACACATCAACCGTCCCCATCGATTCCCTGGCAACAGAAAGGGGCTCACCGCCTTGGCGTACAATGCCCCACTGACCCCGACTGCCGTCGTGCAGTGACCGCACTTGTACCCACCATAACCGGAATGGGAGACCACTTCTCAGGTCGCGTGAGGAGGGCAATCTGCGGGCAGGTTCACTCAGGTACTAGGCTTACCGATTTACCATATTTCTCGGTATGTGTTTAGTACGTTCAAATGCTTGACACACGGTACCACACCTTAATCCTTATTCAAATTTCCATCCCGTGGACAACCAATCCCCATGGATTGTTGTCCACAACCCAGTATCATTATGATAAGAAAGTGGATACAACCAATTTCCTGACCTCGCGCGAGTGCTAGAAAAATCACTCGACTTCTACCGAGATCCTAATTAATAAAGCAGCTACTCGACCTAGCATACTAGTATCCATCTCAAAAGCAATCCTGAGTTCATGCAACTAGGGTTTCAAACAACTCTTATACTTAAGTGCACAATACAAGCCTACAAACATTAAGTGTAGTAAAATAGCATATAGAACAGGTTATGCATAAAACCGGGGCTTGCCTTCCAAATCTGTGGCAGGTAGATCCTCTGGTGCAGGCTCTGGTGCTGGATCCGGGGCTACCTCCTGAGCAGCTCCTTGCTCCGGCACGAGGACGTACTCTCCGTCAGCGAGGTTGCAATCTATCGAATGCATGAATATGTATGTCATGATTATGCAGGATTTAACAACTTTATGCTAAAGGAAGGAAAACTAAGTTAGTTCGTAACTTAGGGTTTCTTGGTCATACGTGGCTTTTAATAGTTTATGCTTATCATTCTAAGTTTAGGTTTTGTTAAGGATAAGCATAGTGGATTTGTATTTCCCTTATATATTTCAGTGGACAATTTACAAAGGGTTTGAGGGTCACACTAATTTCCATCATTCCTTTTTCCCCTTCTTTATTTTCTATTTATGGATTTTAGTGTGGGTTTGAACTACAACAGTGATTTCAAAATTTTCAAAAATCTTGTAAAAATTACAGTGGCTTGCCATTGGTCAATATAGTCTGTTCTAGGAGTTTGAGGTTCAAAATAAAAAGGCTATGTTTTAGACAAAAATAACAAAAGTTGTGTAAATGAGCCACTTAACACTACAATTCTTAACTAGGGGTGGGTTCTGTCCTAAGGGTTATTTTTGTTGGTATCTAACAGTAATAATAAGCTTATGTGCCAAAAATCACAGACAGCTAAGGGATGGTTATTTAGTTGTGATTTTCTAAAGTTTTATGCCAAAAAGGTGCTTATAACTAACTTGTTATTTGAAAAATATCAAACAACAGACTTCATATTTTTCTTATGTTCATAATAACAACCCATTAGTTATCCCAAGGTTTGGGGTGTTTTCACCTTGGGGTTATTTTTGTAGGGTTTTTCTAAATTTTCCTTGTTTTCTTAAAATAAAGGTATCCTATTTATTTTATACTAAACCAGGGTATAATCAATTTTTCTAGTAAACTACACTGAATAAGTATACTAACAAAAATATGGGGGCTCCCTGGTTCTTTATTTAAATCACCTTTCCTATTTTCTTTAACCTTAAGCATAATGTAAAATAAATGGCAATCTCTACCTTAATGGGGTATACAGAGGGGTTTATCATTTTTAAAAAAGTTAATAGGTGGTCATGTACTTCTCCAATTTTTCTTAACCTCAGTTAAATAGTGCAACCATTTTTCTTCCTATTATTTAGCTTTTGGCCAAATCAGTATTTAATTCAGAACCCTAAAGTTTTCTGTAGCACATAGGGGTTTTATATTTTTCTTCAGTAGTTTATATTTTTTAAGATCTGACAAAATTGATTTGACTCAATTTGGATGAATAAAACAGAAGATATGAATTATTCAAGTGCTGTTTCAATTTTAATTCAGATTTAATTAAAGGTGTAGCTTATTATACTTTATAATGCTTACATGTATACCAACATGTTTAGGCATGCCCACAAGAATGGTAGCACACATCGCATAGTGGTTGCAGGTACACCTTTTTCCTTTATCGATGCAACAACACATCTCCTTGATTGCAATGTTGACCATAGCATTTAATATGATTGATGAAAGCCTTATCTTGACAACATTGTACCACATGGCCGTCTTGAGAAGCGACACACATGGCACTGAGGTCTGTTCTACCCAAGGGCTTCTACTTCTAGGGTAGTTTCACCCTGGGGGCATATTGATAGATGCCATTAAGGCCTAGTTATAGGCCTTAGATTGTAGAGACACCAACCTAGGTTGAGATGTGAAATTAGCTCTCAACCTGGACAACCCTAAAGATCTAAATGGCCTCGAGAGGCTAAGAGATCCCTAGAGATCTAAAGGGCCTAGGAGGCCAGGAGAGCCCTAGAGGTCCTAAGTGCCTTAGGGTCTAGTCCCTTAAAGTGAAGAGCCATAGATTTAGTAGGGGATAGGCATGGACCTTCAAGGTGTGAGGTCGTAGGGACTCGCATCTAGCATTAGCCATGCCCTCTTTGAGTTCCCTCCTATTGATGGGATCTTCAAAAGGCATGTTACTGGTATCTTAGGGCATGGCCTTCCCTGAGCACTGACCGCTAGCTAAGACTAGACTATAAGTTGATGATAAATAGGTTAGACTTAAATATAATTTGATGATAATAACTAGTTAAGACCTAACTATTATTCGATGACAAGTAGCTAAGACTTAACTATTATTTGATGATAACTAGGTAAAGTTAACTATAATTTGATGATGACTTGGTATGACTTAACTATAGTTTCATGATAGCTTGATGGTGTTATTCTTCTGACTTTAATCTTTTGGCCTATGATGATACATTCAGATAAATGTGGTGGCACTAGTTATTCTATTCTTCCCATCGCATATTGAGCCTCCTATCCCCAAAAACTTGTTACAACTTAACTATAATTTGATGATAACTTACTAAGTATAACTCCTTAGCATTTTTTATTACGACATTTATGACTAGTGCCACTTATGATTCCTTTATCAATTTGTCCATCATTTATCTGATGCCACAAAAAATTGGTTCATTGTCCTCCTTCAGTTTGATTCATGTATCTTAGGAGCCACCTACTATTTTCTATATAGTTGCATTAGTTGTGCCTACTGTTTAATTAATGTATCTTAGGAGTTGTCTATTTTTTGCTAAACTAAATTTAACTTTATAATAACTTCTTATAAATTAACTTAAACTTTATGATAACTTATTGTAAATTAACTAAAAATTGTTATTTAACTTGTTATGACATGATAACTAAACTAAAATTTTATGAAGGTACTTGTTGACAATGACGATGAGGAAACCAAGGAAGATGAGGCTACTAAAGAAATGGAGTCCAAAGAGGAGGTTTCTGAAGAGTAGGACATTGATGATAGCTTGCGCAACATCTGCTAGAGGCTAATGCTAGTGAGGAACGATATTGATGACCTCTTCGACAAGAACTACAAGGAGATGAAGTGTTGAGCATAGAGGAGGATGAACAAATTATACAACAAGATTATTGATGACTAAGAGGCAGACATAAAGTTGTGTAAGGACAAGAAGGCTCTTTGAAAGAAATGAAGAATGTGGTCTAGCTAGTGTTGGTTCTTTTGGATGTAATGCTTGTTGGTATGTGCATGATGTCGTGGTGGTTGCATGCATGATGTAGTAGTGTTGGCATATTGTGATATCCTAGCCTGGTGGAATGTGTGATATCCTGGTCCAAGACTTAATAGGATTGCTAGAATACTCATACCAACAAGATGCATCTTATTTTAAGGAAGTCTACCTCAAAGAACATCTGGGTTTAGGGTTTAGGAAGTTTTCTCGGTGCACATGAGTGTGGACAAAGTGCGCATAAAAGGCTCGTGTTGGTCTGTGGGGATGGTCTATGATCTTAGACGACCACCAGGAGTAAGTACTACCGGTCCTGTAAGGAAAATGGACCCCGGGCCATTTGGCAAATTGAGTTTTGGTGTTTGATGAACAACACAATCCGTGAACTAATAAGTTTTCTAGTGTTTGTGTTTGTAGTTCACAGGATGCGAAGAGAATTGGACCAAGGCAATGAGGATGCAACACCTCAAAAGAAGACATAAAAAGATGCATAGGAGTCCAATACTCAAGAACAAAGAAGCCCGAAGAAATCAGCAAAGAAATCCAAGATAAGGGCTGTCAGCCAGCGCCTGGTGGCGCACCGGACATTGGTGTCCGGTGTGCACCGGACTGTCCGGTGTGCACCGGACTGTCCGGTGTGCCAACGGGCAGAAGGCAACGGTCGGATCCAACGGTCGACTGCTACAGGCGCCAACGGTCGGCTGACGTGGCATGCACCGGACACTGAACAGTAGATGTCCGGTGTGCACCGGACTGTCCGGTGCACCCGACGACAGAAAGCTGCTGCTTTCTGTCCAACGGCTAGTTTGGGGTGTGGAGGCTATAAATACCACCCCAACCGGCCATTCTCAAGTGTGAGAGCCCAAGCAACATACCAAGACACATAGTGCATATTTCCAAGAGCTCAAACACCCAAGTGCTTAATAGAATCACTCGGTGATTAGCATAGGTGCTTTGCGAAGTGCTTAGGTTAGTTAGACCGCTTTAGCGCTTGCTCTAGGTGAACCCTAGTTAGTTGAGTGAGTTTTGTAAAACCACACAACCCCTCGGCTCTTGCGCGAGCCGTTGTAATTGTACCGAGTGGGGCGAGAGTCTTGCGAGACCGTGACAACCGCGTTTGTGTCACGGCCGCCACCGTGTACTGGAGGGAACAAGGCCCGCGGCGTTTCGGCCGGAAGCTCGATAGTGGAGACGGCGGGGAGCGTCCGAGAGGAGCCGGAAGCGGAGCACCACTTGCGCGTGGAGAAGGCCCGCGGCTCTCTACGGAGTTACTCGACCGTGGTGCTTGGCCCTCGCGTGGGCTTCCCTTTGCGTAGGGGCACCAACGAGGATTAGTCGGGACCTTGCGTGGTTCCGGATACCTCGGTAAAAATACCGGCGTCATCCACGAGAGTTTGCTTCTCTACTTAGCTCTTTACATTCCGCATTTATATTAAGCATTTAAGTTTCAATCTTGTGGTCATACTTATTTAGTATAGATTGAAACTTAGCCTTTGCGGTAGAGATAGCAACACTTAGACAAAACCTAGTTTGCACATTCTAGTTTTGATTATTTGCATTGGTTTTGCTCTAGGGATTTAATTGTGGCCTAGTTTAGTAATAGTTTTAGAAGTCCTAATTCACCCCCCCCCTCTTAGGCGTCACCCGTTTCCTACAGGTCCGAAAGTGGACGGGGTGTTACAAATGGTATCAAAGCCGACCGTTGCAGTTTCACGAGCGTGTGTGGGCTAGGAGTTCGGGTCTATGGTGCATGTCACATGTGGGCCCAGAGTGGTCACATGGTATGGCATATGATGACACTAGACACAGACGTGGCCAAGAGGGGAGGTTCCTGGCTTGGGGTTTATCAACAAGGACGTCGGTCTTCTAAGGGGTGGATTGTCATATCCTAGTCTAGTGGATTGTGCGATATCCCGGTCCAAGGCTTAATAGGATTGATAGAATACTCATACCAACAAGGTGCATCTTCTTTTAAGGAAGTCTACCTCGAAAGAACCTCTAGGTTAAGCGTGCTTGGCCCAGAGCAATCCTGGGATGGGTGACCGACTGGAAAGTTTTCTTGGGTGCGCATGAGTGAGGACAAAGTGCGCATAAAAGACTCATGTTGGTCTGTGAAGATGGTCTATGATTCTAGAGGGCTACCAGGAGTAAGTACTACCGGTCTGGGAGTGGACGAGGTGTTACAGATATTATGTAGTAATTTCTAAAACTTGGCACTTGATGTGGATGCATGCATGAGGAAGAGGATGCATTCTTGAAACATCTAGACTTGTATAGTTGACAGCTATGTATATCATACCTTCTATTATTAAATATTAATATGGAACTTCTAGATATTTATCATGCCATGTATTAACTAGTTATATATTTCTTGAATTGAACCTTTTGGTTGTGTGTATGTTTTGGAATAGATCAAGTTTCTAGAATGAGAAAGAGCCTATTAGCGGTATGCCAAAACTTATTTGTAGTTGCACTATGGATTCCAATCACTTCTATGAATGGATTTGTAGAGGCGGATGGGAACAACCTATATAAATCATCGATTTGCAAAGGCGAAAAAGTAAAGGCGATAAAGAGAACCACAAGTGATTCTCATTTTTAGCAAGAATTGGCAGTTACATTATTTAAGTGAAAGAACCAACAACAGGGTAGCAATGGGTTCCACAAGGACCATAGTCATAACATGGTGATGAACAAAGTGTTGGGTGTGGTAGGGGCTTTTGTTAGACATATGATGGTGGCGACACTAACGATGCTATGTCTATAGGCAATGTTGTAGTAGAGCATGTGAGGTATGAGGGCTATGCGGAAAGGGGCAAAGGGCTATGAGGAAGATGCAATGAGGGTCATGGATGCATGGGAGAGCTTGGTTAGCGGGGATGGAAGAAAGACACTATCAGATTTGGAATCTGGAAAGAGGAGCAGGGCTAAGGAAGGAAAGGACGTAGACAACTAGGAAAGGGAGGGTGCACTATTTCTTGGAAGGCTTTGATTATTCTTCCATGGCAAGGTTGATTGCATTTGTTCAAGGTCATGCTAAAGAAGGGGAGGGGATTTGGGAAGGTGTAGTTGGGTGTGGGGGTAGGGAGCTCACAAGTGGTGTGCTCATGTTAAAAAAATTGAGGGAGAGAGGTGTGCTAGGGGTAGATGTCCTACAGATGTAGCACTTTTTATGAGTGGGGTCGTAGTGTTAGTGAGTGGGAGGGGATGGCAAGCTGCGACCGCACGTGGCTGACAAACCGATAGGTTGGCTTGGCCCAAAGCTAGTGAATCGAGTGAATGGCTAGGTTAGGCACGCAAAAGAATGACGAGTGAGTCAAGGGTGAGCTATTGATGTGCTGGCGGCTAGTAGACCAAAAGACAAAAGGACAAAAGATGAGGCTATGAAAAGTAAAAAGAAAATAAGAAAGGTTGTGAGTTGCACTTTTCAAAAGATTAGGGTTTCTAAGAATATTTAAAGTTTCACTTTTGCTTTTGTTTGATTCATTTAAAAGGTTTTTATTTTTTTTTAAAAAATGTGAGACTTTATATTACAATATATTTTTGAACAAAAGAAAATATGACAACATTATTGCTGCTTGTTAAATTTGATTTTCTAAAGTTGAACCTTCTTTGGATTTTGTAACTTTTTTGAAAAACATTTTTAAGCAATTTAAAATTAGCTAAAAATGGTTTGAGTTGTATTGAGATTTTGTAGTCGGTTTTTCACCGAATAAATTAATGTGGAAGGCATAAATGTAAGAAAAAATATTAAGTTAAATTAAGTTACAGTTTTTTTTATAAAATCATTTTTAATGTTCAAATTATTAATAACATAATTAAACTTCGAAGAAATATTTAATAATTGTTTTTTTGTTATTTTTACTTATTCACATTCTAAAATTGAAATTTGGAGATATAGCATATTCTAAAAGATCCTCCCGCTAATTTTCTCTACCAAGTATTTTCTTAAACAAGAAGCAATGTTACACTTTTTTAAAAAATGATTCTTAACACTGATAAGAAAGAGCTCAAATAATATAATAGAAATCTTAGTAACTATAATTTTGTAGTGACCAAGACGTGTGTTGAGCACATTTATGGTATATAGTACAAAACAATTAAAACCTAAGTTGATTAGCAAGCAAACTTAAATAGTGGGAGCAAATGGCAGAATTAATTAAGTGATTAAACATTTCTTTTCAAAAACACAAATTATAGATCAAAGATTCAAAAATACTGCTGATCCGAGCACATTAAGGCTCGTTCGGTCTGGCCCGAAACGTCCTGGAACACGGCTCAATCCATATGGAATTATTTGGTCCAGATTAAAACTGGACCAACCTGAAACTTGTGAACAAAACTAGGCCATTCTAGCTCTTTTCACCCCTCTTCAGCTCAGAGTGGAGCCACATCTACAAGCACCTGGAATCGAAAACCAGGTTTTAGTAAACCGCCAGAATCCACTCCATCTTGGCGTGGAACTGGTCCTGACCTGGAACTAGTCCTAGGGTTTGGGATGCCGAATAGCCTCTAAAGCCTTGTTCGGTTGCATAGGGATTAGAGGGGATTAGGAGATTAAGAGAGTGTTTGAGATGACTCCAGGTTCTAGTTTTAGTGTGGAGTTGTAGTTTATAATATCAATTTAATTAGTTTTAAAAATATTTTAATCTAAATAATAAACAAATTACTTATCTAAATGTCTTTTAAAGGCTTACAACTCCAACTCTGACGATTTTCTAAAGCGTCTAATGACCTACTCCACCAATTCCACCAAATTTCTTGGAGCTGGAGCTATCCCAAACAGGGTCTAAATCTCCTTCTATTTCGGTTATAAATAGGAAAGAATTTAATTCCCTCCAATCACTCTCAATTCACCACTACAGAACAAGTTCTAAATATAGGAGTGGTAATGGGCTCTAGATTTTACACCATAAAATTTAAGGATCAAATCGGATTACAATCGATCTCTATTCCTATTTATTTTGAACTAAAATTAATTAAAAAGTCTAACTTAATATAAAAAAATATTTGGATTATCATCCATTACCACTCTGTGTTTCACACAGGCTGCAAACGATTTTAAAGTCATCTCCGTTCCCATTGTCAATCATTATAAGATTCTAGAGTGTAGGTTGTGGTAGTGTGTGACACTGTATGGAGTAGGTTTTCATGTGGCCTGTTGGTGGTCCTAAACAATCCCTCTCCAACTTTTCCTTGACCTCCCTCCAAAGCCTCCCATGGAATCCATGGGAACACAGCACCCCCTCTGTCCTCCCCTCAAAAAAGTCAGAGGAGATACAAACAAAACCAAGAGAAAAATAACGCTAAACCCCTTGACCTTTTCCGGTCCTCCATTCCTGCTGCAGCAAGCAGCCAAAGCACCGAGCAGGCGAGCACCATCCACACACACCACACCGCAAACGAACAGATCCATCCAACAACACAGCGGCATGGAACCATCATCTCTTCAAGCCTACACAAGAAGCTACATGCAGGAAGAGAAGTTGTTGAGCAGGGAAAGGAAGAAGCAAGAAGAGCCACCCAAGCACACCATCCACTAATCTTCTTTAACTGTTTTTTCACTCCTTTTGTTGGTTCATCATCTACCACTTTCTATACACAAATGCAAAAAAACAGGCACCTAACAAAGAGATACAAAGTCACAACCATACCTAAAAAAAGAGCAGAAAAAGAACAAAATGCAAAGATGTTGTTCTGAGCGGTGAGGAAGGAAGAACTGCTTTGAGGGTTGATGGATCAAGCTCTGTACTCGTCAGGACTGACTACCGATGCTAGGACTAATACTAGTATCATGATGTCGATGCTACTGATGGATGCATTACAATGGCAGATCAGATGATTTCTTCTACTCTCTTCGCTTCCCTTGATTTTGTTTCATCTACAAAGACGGACGGACCGCACATCATTGTCTCTATCTGTTGGAGAAGTCAGCTCCTGGCGCCGGCTGCCCCTGTGGCTGGCTCGCCGGCGCTGCTGGTGGCCGTCAGCCAAGGGGAGTTTAGGAAGGGCTCGTCGACGACGTCGAAGAGCGAGGGCATGGGCTCCAGTGGTGCGGCCCCGGCGTCAGCTTCGGCGTCGGCGTCGATGTTGAGGAACAAGAGCTCGTCCTCGCCGACCATCTCCATGTCCTCCACCAGCAGCTCGTCGTCGTCGTCGTCCATCTCCTCCTCCTCCATCGACGGCGTGCGCAGCGGCGTCGTGGGCGAGAGCCCCGCGGTCGACGTGGACGCCGGGCTCGGGCTCGGCTGCTGATGCTGCGCGTCGCCGGCGCCGGCGCCGGCGCCGCCCACCACCACGGACGGCGGAGGCGGCGGAGGCGCCGCCGAGGAGGGGAACTTGTTTCGGGTGGTGCCGGCGAGCGAGTTGCGGTGGGTCGGCGCCGCGTGGTTGTGCTCGCCGGTGTAGGTGAGGATGAAGGTGTTGGGGTCCGCGCGGCTGCGCTCGACCTGCTTCCGCGCCGCACACCCCTTGGAGCTGCTGCACCGGTAGTATCCCCTGTTCAAGAAATTGAGCAGCAGGCGGTGAGATCGGTTTGCCCCGACGCGACGCCGGCAAGAAGCTGTGAGAGAAACAAGGGATTGTTCTGGCTGACCGACCTTGGGTAGGGGGAGCCCTTGATGGGCTTCTGGCCGTACTTGCGCCACGCCCACATGTCCGACGACGAGCCGTCCGCCGGAACGTGGCAGACCACCTTCTTCACCTGGTTCTTCCTGGAGTGCGCGGCGGAAACAGCGTTAGCAACTTGCAAATACCCGAGCTTTCAGCCTCCTCGAGAAACAGTTCAAAGAACCGCTGGCGTGTGGAGAAACAGTTCAAAGTACCTTCTCTTGGATCTTGGCACGGCACCGGGCACCTGCCGCCCGCTCGGCTGCGCTCTGGCGGCCGGAGGGGGGCGCACCTGGGGTAGCGGCACGTCCACGGCTGTAACAGTCGACTGTCGATGCTCTCCTGCTGCCGGGGGAAGCGTTGGCGTTGGCGTTGTCGTTGTCGTTGTCGTTGGCAGAGGCTGAGGCAGGGAAGGCTGGACTGCTAACATGGCCCTCATGAGCTCGTCGCCGTCTTGCCCGCCGCCAGCACCGAGGTTAGGAAAGCGCCACCCGGCGTATGGCTCTGGCTCTGGTCCTTTAGCCAGCGCTGGCACCACGGGCTTCTCCTTCTGCGGCGGCGACGGCGACGGCAGGGACGGAGGGAGAAGCGAAGCAAACGGGTCGGGCTGCCGTGGCGGGGAGAGGCGGCGGCGGCAGCCCAGGCGGACGACGGCGTCCAGATCCCAGTTGTTGAAGCAGCGCTCCTCCTCCATTGCGCAGCGGCAGCAAACGACGACGACGTGGAGTGGTTGGGTTCTTGGAAATGGAGGAAAGTGGCGGAGGAGATAAGGGGGAGGCGCTGACTTTTGCTAGTTTATTGATTGTTTGGGAAGAGTGAGAAGACTATGAGAAGAGTAAAAGGAGAGAGAGAGAGAGAGAGAGAGTGGTGGGCAAAGGCATTGGATCCTGTCCTAAAAAGGGGTGAGGGCTACTGGTCTATGCTGTGGGTTTTTTCTTTTCTTTCTGGTTTCTTTTTCTTTTCTTGGGCCTTGGAGTTTTATAGAGGCGCAGCCGCGCAGGCAGAGTCGGGCAGGCAGCCCCACTTGACTTTCTGAGATGTCAAAGGGGTGAGAAAATTCAAAGAGGATGAGAGAGAGAGAAAAAAAGAGGCTGATAAATGAAATCTACTAAGCAGAGGTTCTGAGGAGATTTTTCTTGATCGAAATCTCTGAACATACTGATGTATAATCGGTTCTAACAAGATAATACACATATTTTTTCAATCTTTTAGCTATGATTTGTATCATGAGGATAGATTGTATTGAAATTTTGATTAATTATTAGCATCTAAATGGATTGTATCGATACTATCTTGATTCTGATTACATATTGTACAAAATCTCACTTTGTGTGTTGACGCGTCACGTGTGATAGGATATATGATATACGTGCGTATCTTTCTGAACATGGTTGGTAAATCAGCATGGAATTTATTCAAATTTCTATTACTGCTTCAAACCAAATATGAGTTACTTAATGAGATCCACACTTATAATTGTCTCTAGCAAGGTATATACACTCCCGGTTTGCAATTTTTTAGCTGTAAATTTAATGGTCAAAGGATGCCATGTATTGAAACTTCCATTATTGGTTGACGTTCGAATATAATATGCAACGTTTTAGCTATGACTTTTATACATGAGGATGTTGTGTCTTGAAATTTTCATTAATTATTGACGTATTTGGTCACTGGTTTATGAAATCCAATACACTATATAGTCATTTATGTTCCATGGATAGGATATATGGACGTATCCTTCTAGATATGATCGATAAATTCTTCTATAATTTATTTAACTTTTATTAGCATTTACTACCAAAATATATTGGATTCGGTAAGACTCATATTTATAACGAGCTCTGACATGATATCAGTATTTCAATTTGCAATAATCTAGCTATTATTTTAATAGCAAAAGGATGGCATGTATTGAAATTTTCGTTGTTGGTTTTTGACTTCAAATAGATACAATATGCAATCTTTTAGCTATAATTCGCACAAGAGGACGCCATCTCTTGATTTTTTTTGGTACTTATTGATGTTTGAGATATCTTATCTACAATATACATTCCTGGTTTTACAAAATACAATGTATTGTATAAAAACTATTTGCCTATGGATGCATGGATCAGATATACATACAAATATTTCTAGTAATAATCGGATATACCATGGTGGAATACATTTTAATTCGTGGTACTATTTAATGTCAAAACATGTCTTATTTCACGACATCTTGAGACGGTTTCAAGCATGGTTTCCACCATTGTTGTGTTCCTCCACGTTTAAATGGTAACAAAACTAAAATTATGTATAATTAAGATTTCGAACCATGTTTGTTGGCTCCATACTCACAACTACACCCAACTTACTAACAAAACACACATGTCTTTATGTTTTATACTCCATACTTGTAAATAGAAACCACCTACGTATGAGCACTTTTCTAGTACTTTGTATTTTACATTCTCTTAAGAGGACCAATTAATGCAGGAGGGGAAAAGACCAAAGTACCCTTCAAAATAGAGATAAAAATATATTAAAAAGAAAAGGTATATTGAGATAAGAAAAATGTGTATTATAAAGTAAGAATGACAGTTATTTTTGGATAAAATTTAATTCCTGTAAAATTAATTATTTTGGAATTGAAGGAGTAGACCTGTATAAATAGAGCGTAGTACTATTTCGAATAAGAAGTAAACTTCGCTTCAATGATGATAGTAATTTACTAATAGCATGCGATGCTTTTTAACGACCATGATCATTTTTTATATAGAGTAACTACAGTTTAAATAGATTTGCGTCGATAGTTTTCCTGTTTTTTTGCAAAGTCAAACCATAGTGCATCATGCAGCGGCTGGTGCGTCTCGTTTTCCCCTCTTAGCTTAGCTTTTTTTTGTGCAAGTCAAACCACATTTGTATCCAGCAGTCGAGTAGCTCTCTCTCATCGGCATGTATGAACCAGATCAACTGAACACACAACCGAGACGAATTCCAAAGTCAAAATCAAAATCAAAATCAAAATCAAAACATATACTTATCCAGCAGTTCAGTGCATGTCTTTAGACCAACTCGTGGCTCGCCACGACCACGAGCAAGCCCATCGCATCGCAGCCGACTGGCTGCACGAATCTTGACGATTGATGACGGGTCAGGATTCAGGAGACCCCCCCTCCGGCTGCAGTAAATGTGGCTCCGTACTTGCGGGCGGGCCTTTGACTTTTAAACATGAACACGTGGTCTCCGTACAATGGGGCCCGGTTTTCAGCGACTCGGTGACGACCTGGACGTGGGGGGCGACGACCGCGGGCGCTGGAGGCCGGAGGGCGTTGCAGAAGTCACACCCTTTGACTGGTTCCTCTGGCTCCGTGGCCCCGCGGGCCGCGCTGCGCACTTGGGCCTTGGCGACCGTCGCGTGCACGCGTCGAAGAGGAGGGAAGGACCACGGCTTTTCACGCGGCGCGTAGCGCTCTCACGCGGCGCGCACTGACAGCTGGGGCCTCCATGTCGGCTCGGCTGGCGTCAGCCTGACGCCACGCGGGGATCGTGAGACGGCCCGGTACGGTACGAAAACTTGCTGGCTCCATTGGATTATTTTTTTGGTCACGTTTAGCCGCGTGCCCGATAGCGGCTCGGTTTTAGGCTTGTTAAATTCGTTTCACGATAGTGCGATATATTTTCGAAATTCTAAATGTCCAACTGTGCTATATATCCACGTTTGTTTTATGTGCAAGTTAGGTATTTATTAACAAATATACATGTGCGTTGCAACCAAATTTACATCTTACGTCGTCGTCTATTTCTTAATCAGACTTCGTATTATTGTTGGACTAGATGTAAGTACACCAGATCCAGCCTTGTTCGGCTGTGGATCAATCCAGCTGGTTTCAATCCGGTTTCTCTTTAAAAAAAAACGGTTCAGTTAGCCCACTTCTTCAAACACTAAGTGAGTGCTCGTACGTTGCAACGGAAACAAATAATAACATGATAACTTATATACAAAATGTGTCTTATATTGTTATAAGAAAATGTTTCATAATTCATTTGTAATCCTGGTTATACATAAATTTTGTTATTTTAATTTAGTTGTTTCACTACTACATTGCAACCATCAGTATCATACAGACTTCGATATATGTCACGATTTGCATGGTCTCATCATTGAAGACCACATGCCACACCTGCCGGTACAAGTTCCCTCGTACATTGTCAGTCATCAAGTACGTACCACCATACACGCTTGCTTAAACAAAAAAGGCAAGTGTATGTGTCTGCGAAGAGAATTAAAGGCAGGCCGGCACAAAAGCTACCCTGACGATGGCAAGTGGCCATTTCTGTCGGTCCTCCTCTGCGTCACCTCTAGCGCCAAGATGACACCACATACCTTGATATAGTAGTCGTCGAACGTGCACGACATGGCGAGTACCGATGACTCTTGGCTGGGCTGCCAAACGAATTGCACCCCAGGCTCATCAGCAAGGTAGTACACCTAGTCATTGCACCACCGGATGTGCTACTCCACTACGTACATCTTGTTCGAGGACACTCACACAACGTCAGCAACAGCCGTCGTCCCAGCGCACAAGAATTCATGTTCGACCAGTAGCGACTTACGTGGCAGGTTGAGCTTCAGATGGATGATGAGCTGGACGGCGTGACAGCGCTGTCGTCGGATGTGGTGCCTAGAACAACCCGAGAGTCGCTAGGGGACGACCATGAGGTCCCCCTGTTTGAAGATGGACAGCGTGGTGCAGCCGCTCTGGACCACGTCCAAGCGGCGGCTGTGTCGGAGCTTGCCGAACACATTGGCGCATGCGGACACGTAGGCTGCTTCCAGAGGTCGAACTGGCAGTCACCAACACTACACCAAAATCATACACTTCCTACGGTTTTTTAACTTTCTACAGCTTTTATAACAAACCGTAGGAAATAAATAACTTCCGAGAGGCAACTGATACCTCTAGAAAATAAACATAACTTCCTCTCCACACAAAGAATATGTGATAGGACAGTCCAGGTTCGATTTAGAGCACCAAGTTAATTATATTACCGATTTTGGTTTGATTATGTAAGATTTTGATGTTCGTGCTACAGCAGCAGCTCATATTATTAGTTCTACCGCTGTGAAGAAACTATCTAGTGGACTATATCGAGTATCTTGCCTAAGCAAAGTGAGCTATGTAAGTACTTCAAATGGATCTTTGCATTTTTGTTTATGAACTACATATTGCAATATATTCTGGTGAATTGATTCACTGAAATATATTTAATTTAATTCACTTTTTTTTAGAAATTGTTGTTTTCACGTGGGAACATGGTTGGTAAAGATCATCCTGTGCCTGCAATTTCCAAATCAGAGTTCAATGTTATTTGTGACTTCCCATCAGAAATAACATTGATAGCAAATGAAAATGGTACTTTCTTGTTCTTTTCAGTAAAATTCAGTTTAATAATCCTTAAAAGTACAACATGTCCGTGTTGAAAGTTTTTATACTATTCCCAGCCTACTAAATGGTTTCCGTTGACTGTACAGAAAACCGACTCGATATATTAATTGGAAGCTGCTAGGAAAGCTGACCGTGGTCCAGATAGATTGCAAGCATCACCCATTGTAATCTCCAACGGAAGAAATATACGTCTAGCTGCTGTGAGTATACATGTAAATGGAAGATTTTTCGCTAATTCATCTTCTCTTCGCTTGAATACTTTTTATCAATTTTGCTAAAGTTTTTGTCTCACTCAGCTTATGTTTATACAGATTGTTTCTTCCTTAAGAGTCACCCCTGAATATGTCTTGTTAGTTTTCCATCCTGAAGCACAGGTGAACTTTTGCTCACTTCTTGTATATCCTGTTCATGGTCTGAAGTAATTTAAGCCCCCTTTACTATTTATGCTCTTATAAATTTGAGCCACAGGAAAATCTGATTGTAAGTGGTGGAACATGCTCCCTAGATGCTTCTACCAATGACACACATGTGGTGCAAATAGTTACACATCTAGGAAAAGCCTTATGTTCTCAATTGATTCTTGCGGCTAAAGGTTTAGGCGAAGCTATAATCATAATCCAGGATGTTGGCCTTTCTCCAAGAGCAACTACTCATTCTTTGGTACATCACTTTGGCACTTATCTTCCTAATTCTCCTGATACTTTTTATACTTGTTACAATTCAATCAAGTGACTTCTGTTGCATACTATGTTTATACTGTTCAAATGGTTGCCAACATCCCTTGAGTCATATCTTTGTATTTGTGTTTTGTCTAGCGTTAATCTTGGGATAATGATAACTTTTGAATTTTGATATATATCTGCCATCCCTAATTTATAGTCAACTTCTATAAGACTATCCCTCATAATAAAGGTGTGCTAATCTTTCTTTTGAGTAATAATAAGGGTTTCATTCCATGGCTAAATATACTGTCGGCGTTTCGACCCCGGGGGGTCCCTGGACCGACGAGTAAATTGTCGTTGCGTGTCCCAGCCCAGATGGGTCGGCGCGAGATGGGACACAAAGGGGGGAGAACAGTGAGGGGAAACCGCGGCCTTCGTGTTGTCCTGCGCCCAGGGCGGATGGATGCACTTGCAGTAGGGGGTTACAAGCGTTCGTGTGGGAGAGAGAGAGAGAGAGAGAGAGAGAGAGCCTTATGCGTTGGCCCGTTCTCCCGCGCGGTCGTACGAGAGCCCTGGACCTTCCTTTTATAGGCGTAAGGAGAGGGTCCAGGTGTACAATGGGGGGTGTAGCAGTGTGCTAACGTGTCTAGCAGAGAGGAGCTAGAGCCCTAAGTACATGCCATCGTGGTAGTCGGAGAGGTTTTGGCACCCTGTTCATGTGATGTCGTGGCCGTCGGAGGAGCGCTGGAGCCCTGTGGAAGTACAGCTGTCGGGGCTGTCGGATCCTTGCTGACGTCTCCTAGCTGTCGTAAGGGGCTGGGAGCTGCCGTCGTCATAGAGCGTGTGGGGTGTCATCATTACTTGTTTGCTGGGCGAGCCAGATGGGACGCCGGTCTTGTCCCCGTAGCCTGAGCTAGCTAGGGGCAGGGTAATGATGACCCCCTGGCGACGTGGCCGATCCGGACCCAAGTTTGTGCGAGGTGGCGATTCCTCCGAGGTCGAGGTTGAGTCCGAGCCCTGGGGTCGGGTGAGGCGGAGTCCATCGTCTTCGGGAGCTGAGGCCGAGTCCGAGCCCTGGGGTCGGGTGAGGCGGAGTTCGTCGTCTTCCGGAGCCGAGGCTGAGTCCGAGCCCTAGGGTCGGGCGAGGCGGAGTTCGTCGTCTTTCGGAGCCGAGGCCAAGTCCGAGCCCTAGGGTCGGGTGAGGCGGAGTTCGTCGTCCTCTGGATCCGAGGCTGAGTCCGAGCCGTGGGGTCGGGCGAGGCAGAGTTCGTCCTCTTCCGGAGCCGAGGCTGAGTCCGAGCCCTGAGGTTGGGCGAGGTGGAGTTCGTCGTCTTCTAAGTCGTGGTTGAGTCCGAGCCCTAGGGTCGGGCGAGGCGAAGTCCTTCTTCCGAGGCTGAGACGGGGGCCGAACCCTGGGGTCGGGCGAGGGGGAGCTTCCTATGTCGCCCGAGGCCGGACTTAGCCACTGTCAACCTCACTGTGGCGAGTGGCACGGCAGTCGGAGCGGGGCAGGCGGCGCTGTTTTCTTGTCAGGTCGGTCAGTGGAGCGGCGAAGTGACTGCGGTCACTTCGGCTCTGTCGACTGAAGAGCGCGCGTCAGGATAAGGTGTCAAGCGATCCTTGCATTAAATGCTCCTGCGATATGGTCGGTTGGCGTGGCGATCTGGCCAGGGTTGCTTCTCTGCGAAGACTGGGCCTCGGGCGAGTCGAAGGTGTGCCCATTGCTTGAGGGGACCCTCGGGCGAGACGTGAATCCTCCGGGGTCGGCTGCCTTTGCCCGAGGCTGGGCTCGGGCGAGGTGAGATCGTGTCCCTTGAGTGGACTGAGCCTTGACCTTAATCGCGCCCATCAGGCCTTTGCAGCTTTGTGCTGATTGGGGTTACCAGCTGAGATTAGGAGTATTGGGGGTACCCCTAATTATGGTCCCCGACAGTAGCCTCCGAGCCTCAAAGGGAGTGTTGGCACTCGCTTGGAGGCTTTTGTCGCACTTTTTTGCAAGGGGACCGGCCTTTCTCAGTTGCGTTTTGTTCTGGTGGGTGCGCGCGAGCGCACCCGCCGGGTGTAGCCCCCGAGGCCTCGGAGGAGTGTTTTGACTCCTTCGAGGTCTTAGTGCCTTTCGTGATGGCTCGGCCGGTTTGGTTGTTCCCTCAAGCGAATTGGTCGTTGCCCGGGTGCTTAGTCAGGTCCCAAGTTCTCGGGCTGGTATGTTGACGCTGTCAACGGTTTGGCCGGAGCCAGGTTTGCGAGAGCAGCCCCCGAGCCTCCGCACAGAGCGAGAGGACAGTCAAGGACAGACTCGGCTTTTTTCATACGCCCCTGCGTCGCCTTGCCGCAAGGAGGAGGGGGGAAAGCGCCATGTTGCCCTCGGAGGGCGCAGAACATGGTGTCTCCAGTGAGTTGCTAATGGGTAATCCGAGTGGACGCCCGTGCCCCATTCGTTAGGGGTCGGCTAGTGGCCCGGAGGCGCGCTCCAAAAGTACCTGCGGGTGATTTGCCGGACCCGGTCCCCTTTTGATGGGGTCCGAGGGCTCTATGCTCCCTCTGATGGGATTCCGTTACAAAATCGCTCCCGCTGGCCTCGGAAATGTCCTAGGGTACCTCGGGAGCGTAGCTCGAGCCTTGGTTATGTATCGAACATACCCAGGGTCATCCCTCGCTCTGCGTGCTCTAAGGCGGCTGTCGAACCCTTCGGGGGCCAGCCTACGAACCCCTGATCAGTAGTGGGCGCGGAGCCCGAGTGGCCTGAGGCGGCCGTTGAACCCTTCCGAGGGGCCAGCCTTCGAACCTCTGACTAGTAGTGGACACGGAGCCCGAGTGCTCTGAGGCGGCTGTTGAACCCTTTCGAGGGGCCAGCCTTCGAACCTCTAATCAGTAGGGGGCTCGGGGCCCGCTTCCTTCGCGGAGAAGGACCCCCTTCGGCGTATCCCCTTTCCCGGTCCCTGTAGCAAGAGAGAGAAAGGGGAAGAGGAAAAGGATACGAAATTGAACGACGTGGCGCACCTTTTTTGACGCGGTCATTATGGCGGAGGTGAAGCGTCGCCTGCTTCGCCTGCCAAAGGTGCCGCCTGCCCTGCCGCAGAGTTAATGCGACGGGACGAGTGGTTCACGGGGCAGCCGTTGTGCGTGCGCGGGCCGTTCGAGGAACGGAACACGGGCGCGTCGTCTTCACGCCATGGGAGAGGGCTCTCTCGCTGTCCCAGGAGGGGACGTGAGCTTGCAGATGACTTGACTGCTGCTTCCGCCCGCCTGCCGCCACCATTACTGCCGGTCCACTTTTGGCCATATCGATCGTCGCGCCTTGTCCCGTGGCTGACTGACCCGTGACCGATGTGCTCGGTTGGCACTGTTGGGCCATGCGTAGGGTCACCTCGAGTCGTGGCACCGGTTCTTCAGCCGAGAAGGCGCGACACTGACACGAGTGGCGGTGCAGTTTCTCGCACGTAGTAACCGGTGCGCCGGTTACATGACGTGTGGGCCTAGGCCTCCATGCTGGACGCGTCGAAGTCGAATAGGTGCGCCCCCTTGGTGCAGTCGCATGCCGCTTGCATGGCGGTCCGCCCTTTCACCCGCTGGTTTGGGCGAAGACGGAGGAATGCTTGTAACCGTCGGGCGGTTACACGCTCCGCGCGCGGCGGTTTGGCTTCTTCTGTCCTGGGCCAGCTTGCATGACGCGTGGGACCCAGCCCCCGTGTCATAGGGGGAGGTCCTTGGAGCGTGTTGGAGAAGACTCAGTTCGCGCCGGCTGAGGATGCAAGTGGGGAGAGTTGCCTGGAGTTCGTCGTCCTGCAGGCTCTCTAATGTGGAGGTTGTTCGCACCCGCGGGAACGGAACCGGAGTTCCGTTTGTAATGGCGCCTTGAGTGCTGGCGTATGTTCATTGTGGCTGTCGGGGCCTGAACATTTATGTATTTTGGCGTGAAGCCATTTCGAGCACTAGGACTCGCCTGTCGGCTAACTGAACCGCTTAACCAAGTGTGAGTTGCCTCGTGCGGAAGGTGACGAGTGAGGTATCCGTATCCCGGAGGCGTAGGAGTCCCTCAGCTCAATCGGCCTTGCCGCCCGAGGCTTCTCTTGCTTAGCTAGAGGAACCCTCGGCCGCTCTGCGATGAGCCGGAGCCGGAGGCAGCGGTGCCAGCACGGACAGAGGCAGAGTCGGCTCGAAAAAGGAAGCTTCATCGGCCGGGGCTTGGCCGAGTCGTCCCCTAGCGGGACCAACGCCGGAGTCGAGTTGCCGAGGCCACGAGCCGGGCTGGTGTCCTCGGGGGACAGCTGGCTGAGGCTTCGGGGCGGCCGGCCGAGCTGTCTGCTCGGGCCGGGTTCCTGGAGGAGACCCTAGCGGCGATGGCCCGAGCGTGGTGTTGACATCGTCCTTCGGAGCGGGGATCCTCCGACTGTGTTGCCGTCCGAGGCTCGGTCGGACTTCGCCGATGGTGGAGTTGACGTCGAGGGTGCTGCTGTTCCCCCTCCATCGACGTCTGATCCTGCAGGATCGGTTCGCCTGTAGTATGCGTATGTTTTTTGCGGCCGCCGAGGCCCAAACATATTGTCGTCACGTTGTAAAGCTGCGTTTCTTTTCCCCTTGTTTCGAGTATCAGGACTTATTTGTCGGTAACAGAATTGTTTGTCCGAGCGAGAGTTACTTTTCACGGAAGGTGATGAGTGAGGTATCCGTATCCCGGGGGCGTAGGAGTCCCTCGGCTCGGTCGGCCTTGCCGCTTACATGTACTCTTACTCGTCCGTAGGATTCTGCTATCGATATAGTCGAGAAGGCACGAAAAATCGTTTCGGCAGAAAAGTATTCGAGCATTAAGACTTGTTCGGTCAGCAGGATCGCTTATCCGAACGCGAGCTACTTCTCGCAGAAGGTGACGAGTGAGGTATTCGTATCCCGGAGGTGTAGGAGTCCCTCGGCTCGGTCGGCCTTGCCTGCTTACGTGTACTCCACCGTTTTCATGATCCCACTACCGAAGTAGTCGAAAAGCACGAAAGGTATTCTGGCAAAAAGACCTTTTTCGAGAAAATTTTGACGCGGAGGGGGGTTCCCCCCTTCTAGCCCCCGAGGGAGGGTTGGGCTTTGCCGAGGCAAGGCTGACCCTTCCTTGATGGTTAGACTTTAATGGCGTATGTAAACGAGGTGTATGAACGACTTGAAAACATCTTAAGGGTAGAAGCGACGTAGCTGTCGGATGTTCCAAGCGTTGCTGTAGACCTCGCCTTGACTGTTGGCCAGCTTGTATGTTCCGGGCTTCAAAATCTTGGCGATGACGAACGGCCCTTCCCAGGGAGGTGTGAGCTTGTGGCGCCCTCGGGCGTCTTGTCGAAGCCGAATCACCAAGTCGCCCACCTGGAGGTCTCGGGACCGAACCCCTCGGGCGTGGTAGCGTCGCAGGGACTGCTGATACCGCGCCGAGTGTAGTAAGACCACGTCCCGAGCCTCTTCCATCTGGTCCAGTGAGTCTTCTCGGTTGGTCTGGTTGCATCGGTCGTCGTAGGCCCTCGTCCTTGGGGAACCATATTCTAAGTCTGTGGGCAAGATGGCCTCGGCCCCATAGACTAGAAAGAACGGTGTGAAGCCTGTGGCTCGGCTCGGTGTTGTCCTCAAGCTCCAGACCACCAAGGGGAGTTCCTTCATCCATCACCTGCCGAACTTGTGGAGGTCATTGTAGATCCTCGGCTTGAGTCCTTGCAGAATCATGCCGTTGGCACGTTCTACCTGCCCATTCATCATGGGGTGTGCCACGGCGGCCCAGTCCACCCGGATGTAGTGGTCTTCGCAGAAGTCCAGGAACTTTCTGCCAGTGAACTGGGTGCTGTTGCCGGTGATGATGGAGTTCGGGACCCCGAAGCGATGGATCATATTGGTGAAGAATGCCACCGCCTGTTTGGACCTGATGTTGTTTAGGGGTCGGACCTCGATCCACTTGGAGAATTTGTCGATGGCAACCAGTAGGTGCATGTAGCCATCGGGTGCCTTCTGCAAGGGACCGACGAGGTCCAGACCCCACACAGCAAACGGCCAGGTGATGGGTATTGTTTGCAGAGCCTGAGCGGGTAGGTGCGTCTGCCTTGCGTAGAATTGACACCCTTGGCAGGTGCGGACAATTCTAGTGGCGTCGGCCACCGCGGTCGGCCAGTAGAAACCTTGCCGGAAAGCGTTTCCAACAAGGGCTTGAGGCGCTGCGTGATGACCGCAAGCCCCCGAGTGTATTTCTTGTAAGAGCTCCTGGCCTTCGGCGATGGATATGCATCGCTGGAGGATGCCGGAGGGGCTGCGGTGGTAGAGCTCCTTCCCGTCACCCAGCAAGACGAATGACTTGGCGCGCCGCGCCAGTCGCCGCGCTTCGGCTCGGTCGAGGGGCAGCTCTCCTCGGTGGAGATATTGCAGGTACGGGGTCTGCCAGTCTCGATCAGGCGGGACCCCATTCCGCTCTCCCTCGACACGCAGTGCCTTACTCTCGGGGGCCGAGGGTGCCTCGGGCTGAGCCGAGGGCGCCTCGGGCAGGGCCGAGACCTTCTCGGGCTCGGGCGTGTCGTTGGTCTTGACTGAGGGTCGATGTAGGTCCCAGGAGAAGACGTTCGGGGGAACCGTTTTTCACGCCGAAGCTATCTTCGCCAGCTCGTCCGCAGTCTCGTTGTACCGCCGGGCGACGTGGTTGAGCTCGAACCCGTAGAACTTGTCCTCCAGCTCGGATATCCAGTGAGTGTTCGACGACTTCCCTTGGTATGCCAGGCATGTCCGAGGGACTCCACGCAAAAACCTCGGTGTTCGCGCGGAGAAAGTCGACGAGCACTGCTTCCTATTTGGGGTCGAGCTCGGAACCGATCCAGATCTACTTGGAGGCGTCGTTGCTGGGGTCGAGAGGGACGGACTTAACCGCCTCTACTGGTTCGAAGTTGCCGGCGCGGCGCTTCGCGTCCGGTGCCTCCTTGGAGAGGCTTTCCAGGTCGGCGATGAGGGCCTCGGATTCGGCGAGGGCCTCGGCGTACTCCACACACTCCACGTCGCATTCGTACGCGTGTCGGTACGTAAGGCCGACGGTGATGACCCCGTTGGGGCCCGACATCTTGAGCTTGATGTAGGTGTAGTTGGGGACGGCCATGAACTTGGCGTAGCATGGCCTCCCCAGTACTGCGTGGTAGGTTCCTCGGAACCCGACCACCTCGAATGTGAGGGTTTCCCTTCGGAAGTTGGAGGGAGTCCCGAAGCAGACTGGCAGATCGAGTTGTCCGAGGGGTTGGATGCGTTTCTCGGGGATGATCCCGTGAAAAGGCGTCGCACCCGCCCGGATCGAGGACAGATCGATCTGCAGGAGCCCGAGGGTCTCGGCGTAGATGATGTTGAGGCTGCTACCCCCGTCCATGAGGACCTTGGTGAGCCTGACGTTGCTGATGACGGGGTCGACAACGAGCGGATATTTCTCCGGGCTCGGCACGCGGTCGGGGTGGTCGCCCTGGTCGAAGGTGATGGGCTTGTCGGACCAGTCTAGGTAGACTGGCGCCGCCACCTTTACCGAGCAGACCTCTTGACGCTCTTGCTTGCGGTGCCGAGCCGAGGCGTTCGCCACTTTCCCACCGTAGATCATGAAGCAGTCGTGGACCTCGGGAAACTCCTCTGCCTTGTGATCCTTCTCCTTGTCGTCGTTGTGGGCCCTGCCACCTTCCGCAGGTGGCCCGACCTTATGAAAGTGGCGCCGAAGCATGACGCACTCCTCAAGGGTGTGCTTGATGGGCCCCTGATGATAGGGGCACGTCTCCTTGAGCATCTTATCGAAGAGATTGGCACCTCCAGGAGGTTTCCGAGGGTTCTTGTACTCAGCGGCGGCGACAAGGTCCGCGTCGGTGGCATCGCGTTTCGCTTGCGACTTCTTCTTGTTCTTCTTTTTGGTGTCGCGCTGAGCGGACGCCTCGGGAACATCTTCCGGTTGGCGGCCCTGGGGCTGCTTGTCCTTTCGGAAGATGGCCTCAACCGCCTCCTGGCCAGAGGCGAACTTGGTGGCGATGTCCATCAGCTCGCTCGCCCTGGTGGGGGTCTTGTGACCCAGCTTGCTCACCAGGTCGCGGCAGGTGGTGCCGGCGAGGAACGCGCCGATGACATCGGAGTCGGTGACGTTGGGCAGCTCGGTGCGCTGCTTCGAGAATCGCCGGATGTAGTCCCGGAGAGACTCTCCCGGCTGCTGGCGGCAGCTTCGAAGATCCCAGGAGTTCCCAGGGTGCACGTACGTGCCCTGGAAGTTGCCGGCGAAGGCTTGGACCAGGTCGTCCCAGTTGGAGATCTGCCTCGGAGGCAGATGCTCCAGCCAGGCTCGAGCGGTGTCGGAGAGGAACAGGGGGAGGTTGCGGATGATGAGGTTGTCATCGTCCGTTCCACCCAACTGGTAGGCCAGTCGGTAGTCCGCGAGCCACAGTTCCGGCCTCGTGTCCCCAAGTACTTTGCGATGGTAGTCGGGGTTCGGAACCGGGTCGGGAACGACCCCCATCGTATGGCCCGGCTGAAAGCCTGCGGACCGGGTGGTTCGGGCGAGGGGCTCCGATCCTCCCTGCTGTCGTAGCGTCCCCCACGCCTGGGGTGGTAGCCTCGGCGCACCCTCTCGTCGAGGTGGGCTCGACGGTCGTGGTGGTGGTGCTCGTTGCCGAGGCGACCCGGGGCCACAGGCGCCGTGTTGCGCGTGCGCCCGGTGTGGACCGAGGCTTCCCGCACGAATCGGGAAGTCGCGGCGCGATGCTCCGAGGGGTACCCCTGCCTTCGGGAGGCCGAGCTTTCGGCCCGTCGGACCGTGGCATCCTCTAGGAGATTCTTGAGCTCTCCCTGGATACGCCGCCCTTCGGTAGTCGATGGTTCCGGCATCGCGCGGAGTAGTATTGCTGCTGCAGCCAGGTTCTGGGCGACCCCACTGGAAGCTGGTGGCGACCTTGCCCTGACGTCGTCGGTAATGCGGTGCTGGATGCGCTGGGGTAGATGACGCGCTTCTCTGGCCGAACTTGGTCTGCCCACTCCTGCCTGATGTTCTACCGGAACTGCTCAAGTGTTCCTGCTCTCTCGTCGAGCCTGGCCTGCATCTCACGGATTTGCTCGAGCTGTGCGTCCTGACCCCCCGCAGGGACTGGGACCACAGCTAGCTCCCGAAGGATGTCAACGCGAGGCGCAGGCCTAGGGGGATCGCCGTTTTCCGGCATACCAAGATGGTTGCCTTCGCCGAGACCCCCTAGATCGACGTGGAAACATTCACGACTTGGGCCGCAGTCCTCGTCGCCGAAGCTATGGCTACCATCGAAACAATCGGAGAGGCAGTAGTCGCATGCGGTCATGAAGTCCCGCATGGCACTGGGGTTACCGAGCCCGGAGAAATCCCAACAAAAGTTGGGCTCATCATCTTCCTCGGAACCCGAGAGTCCGTAGGTCGAGACGGCCGTCAGTCTATCCCAGGGCAACCGCATATGGTACCCCGGAGGGTTGGTACATGCCTCTATGGAGGCTTCCACCGAAGCGAGGTCGCTTGGTGGGTCGAAACTGAATCCGAAAGGCACGAGATAGGAATCGGTCGGTACCTCTTGGTCGACGGGCGGTGACGAAGTCACGTCAGGGGCGGACTGCACCGCTGTCTCAGGTACGAGGGTGACGCCCAACAAGTCCTTCGCGAGCGTGCTGGCGTCGTTCGTCTGCTTGGGGTTGGCGTGTTGCGGGGAAACGGTGCTCGTCTTCATCTCAGACGCAGGGTCGACGCCCGACGTGTCCCCCGCTGGGGCGCCGGCGTTGTCGACTTGCTTGATAGCCGACGAGGTGCCGCCTCCTGCTTGGCCATGATTGCCCCGCCTCCTTCGTCGGTGGGGGAGGTGACGGGACAAGCCCGGATGTTGTCCTTCTGCCATGTGGCGAAGATGTCGTTGATTCCGCCGCCGACGGGCGGGCTGACGGCCGCCATTGTCGTTGTTGCGCGGCGGAGGAAGGAGTATCATGTCGTAGCTACCGTCGAGGGACATGAACTCAAGACTCCCAAAATGGAGCATCGTCCTGGGTTGGAAAGGTTGCTGAAGACTACCCATCTGGAGCTTGACGGGAAGCTATTCGTCAACATGCAGCAGGCCCCTACCTGGCGCACCAAATGTCGGCGTTTCGACCCTGGGGGGTCCCTGGACCGACGAGTAAATTGTCGCTGCGTGTCCCAGCCCAGATGGGTCGGCGCGAGACGGGACACAAAGGAGGAGAACAGTGAGGGGAAACCATGGCCTTCGTGTCGTCCTGCGCCCAGGGCGGATGGATGCACTTGCAGTAGGGGGTTACAAGCGTTCGCGTGGGAGAGAGAGAGAGAGAGAGAGAGAGAGAGAGAGCGAGAGCCTTATGCGTCGGCCCGTTCTCCCGCGTGGCCAACCTTCCTGTACGAGAGCCCTGGACCTTCCTTTTATAGGCGTAAGGAGAGGATCCAGGTGTACAATGGGGGGTGTAGCAGTGTGCTAACGTGTCTAGCAGAGAGGAGCTAGAGCCCTAAGTACATGCCATCGTGGCAGTCGGAGAGGTTTTGGCACCCTGTTCATGTGATGTCATGGCCGTCGGAGGAGCGCTGGAGCCCTGCGGAAGTACAGCTATCGGGGCTGTCGGATCCTTGCTGACGTCTCCTAGCTGTCGTAAGGGGCTGGGAGCTACCGTCGTCATGGAGCGTGCGGCGTGTCATCATTACTTTTTTGCTGGGGTGAGCCAGATGGGACACCGGTCTTGTCCCCGTAGCCTGAGCTAGCTAGGGGCAGGGTAATGATGACCCCCCTGGCGACGTGGCCGGTCCAGACCCGAGTTTGAGCGAGGTGGCGATTCCTCCGAGGTTGAGGTTGAGTCCGAGCCCTGGGGTCGGGCGAGGCGGAGTCCATCGTCTTCGGGAGCCGAGGCCGAGTCCGAGCCCTGGGGTCGGGCAAGGCAGAGTTCGTCGTCTTCCGAAGCCGAGGCTGAGTCCGAGCCCTGGGGTCGGGCGAGGCGGAGTTCGTCATCTTCCGGAGCCGAGGCCGAGTCCGAGCCCTGGGGTCGGGCAAGGCAGAGTTCGTCGTCTTCCGGAGCCGAGGCTGAGTCCAAGCCCTGGGGTCGGGTGAGGCGGAGTTCATCGTCTTCCGGAGCCGAGGCTGAGTCCGAGCCCTAGGGTCGGGCGAGGCGGAGTTCGTCGTCTTCTAAGTCGTGTTTGAGTCCGAGCCCTGTGGTCGGGCGAGGTGAAGTCCTTCTTCCGAGGCCGAGACGGGGGCCGAACCCTGGGGTCAGGCGAGGCGGAGCTTCCTATGTCGCCCGAGGCCAGACTTAGCCGCTGTCAACCTCACTCTGGCGAGTGGCACGGCAGTCGGAGCGGGGCAGGCGGCACTGTTTTCTTGTCAGGTCGGTCAATGGAGCGGCGAAGTGACTGTGGTCACTTCGGCTCTGTCGACTGAAGAGCGCGCGTCAGGATAAGGTGTCAGGCGATCCTTGCATTAAATGCTCCTGCGATATGGTCGGTTGGCGTGGCGATCTGGCCAGGGTTGCTTCTCTGCGAAGACTGGGCCTCAGGCGAGTCGAAGGTGTGCCCGTTGCTTGAGGGGACCCTCGGGCGAGACGTGAATCCTCCGGGGTCGGCTGCCTTTGCCCGAGGCTGGGCTCGGGCGAGGCGAGATCGTGTCCCTTGAGTGGACTGAGCCTTGACCTTAATCGCGCCCATCAGGCCTTTGCAGCTTTGTGCTGATGGGGGTTACCAGCTGAGATTAGGAGAATTGGGGGTACCCCTAATTATGGTCCCCGACATATACCCTTTTTCTGTTTTTTTTGTGTGTGTTTAGATTACTGAATTGGAACGGGAAAAAATCCATAAAGTGCTGAATACTAAGTGGATCGAGCGCGCACGAGGGTTATCGTAAAATGTCCACCGTTATTAAGAGGGCTAATGAATTCCCAATCGATTGTAGCTACATGCATGAAGGAGTGCACACAGTGTCCGACGTCCATAGGATCGTCAGCTATTTCATGCAAGCATCCGCACAAGTGTCCTACTATATGTTATTGTGTTCTCATACTTGAGACTTTTATTATGACTATGTATGAGATATTGTCTCTTATTAGTACTGAATGAGATGTGTCTTATTATGACTATGGATGAGACTTTTGTAATGTAATTGATGAGACTATGGATTTAAATATTGTTATGTAATTGTGTGTGAGATGTTTTATGTGAAAAATATGTTGTGCTATATATTTGTTATGATGTGGAATGTGGTGTAAAATAAAAATAAATAGCATTTGTAATGTTGGTCAAATTAACTTCCTAGAGGCTTATTGGGCCGTAGGAAGTTTGCTAGCTAACTTCCTAGGGGCTATAGTCAGCCGTAGGAAGCTAACTTCCTAGGGGCTACAATCAGCCGTAGGAAGTTAGCCAGCTAACTTCCTAGGGCTACAGTCAGTTGTAGGAAGTTAGTCGTAGGAAGTTAATCAGCTGACGGCGCTGACGGCGTGAAGCTACTAACTTCCGAGAACCTACTAACTTCCGAGAGGCTTCTTTGGCTGTAGGAAGTTAGCTAACTTCCTAGAGGGCTCTAGGAATTTAAGCTAACTTCCGACAAAAAATTTTCGAGAGCCAAACTTCTGACGGGATGGCTTAACTTCTAAGAGTTTAGCTAACTTCTTAGAGTTTAGTGCTAACTTCCTAGGGTTTAGGCTCTAGGAAGTTTACTATTTTGGTGTAGTGCAAGCTTCTTCTCGTCGTCGATGAGCAACGCCAACGCGAGCGCCTCCTGCCAGTGGTGTTTGTTCGGGGTTTCCATGTAAGAAACATGGATTCATCTTTGGCATTGGTTTATGAAAATGACTTACAAATCAGATCCATGAAAAAAATATTATGGAGAATAAATGTCACACATATAAAAAAGGAATTTAATTTGAAAATATTATAAAAACAAAAGAAATTGCATGCAAGGCTCTTCTTTAAATACTACTGCTTCCGTCCAAAAATATAATTCAGTAATCTCGTTGATAATTATCTACTACTACACATTGTGTAAGGGTAGCAGGTGGGATTTGGGAGAGATGTAGTAGATATTTTTACTGTAACAAATATTAACATAAACACACATATGGTGTAGTGGTAGCTATGAGCACATTTGCTTGAGGGATCGTGGGTTTGAATCCTATTGGAGCCATATTTGTGTTTTTTTAATTTAATTTGTGTTTTTTAATTTAATTTTAGCTAGGCGTGGGATGCACGTGGGAATGAGAATGAGTTTTTTGAGAGTAGGAATGAGAAAGACACTGTGGGGAGAGCGGAATGGGAATGACAGACAGCCTACCCCTTACCGTCTTAATAAGTAGTAGAGATTAGGGATGACAACGGGGAATTCCCCGTCGGGTTTTGTCGGGTTTTGGCTCCCCGTCCCCGCAACGAAAAAACTTCCCCGCGGGGATCCCCACGAACGCTTGCGGGGAACATTTTTTCCCCATCCCCGTTACCCGCGGGGATAAATCCCCATCGGGGATCCCCGTCCCCGCTTAAATTATAATTAGATCGTACTTCATTTGTTATTAATGTAAAACATTTCACTTATACACATTGTTAGATGTAAAAATCATTATGTGTACATTAAAATGAATGCATTTGTACAACTAGTGATCTCTTGGCAAGATAATTACTTATTTTTTATCATTAACTATTATATGAAAACATCGTCACATGTAAGTTTAACGGGTCCCCGTGGGGAACGAGGATGGGGAATGCTTCCCCATCCCCGTCCCCGTTTACCCGTCGAGGGAGAAATTTTCCCCGTTTACATCCCCGTGGGGGAAGAAATTTCCCCATCCCCGTCCCCTAATAGAGGAATTCCCCGTGAGGAATCGGGGATCGGGTCCCCATTGCCATCTCTAGTAGAGATTTTTAGTTAGACCACTACTCCAGACTTCATGAAACCTTCTCACCATGGTCTAGAATCAAGCCACTCATCTACACTCGTGGAACTAATCCAGCTTGATTCTATAGGACTCATACATAGGAGAGGGTTGGTCCATGTGTTTGATAAAATTGGCTACAAGTTTACTGCTTATAGAAAGTAGATATCTATAGCTTGATCCCTTCTTGGATAGGAATTAATCCATAGTAACAAACATGCCGATAAAATACAAATTTTGGTGAATAGATCGACAATGCATATAAAGGGCTAACGATATTTCATGAGTATTTTAGTAAAACATCTATGCAAAATATGCATATGAAATGTGAGACCTCTAAATTTTTAATTCAAATAAAGATGCGACATCATGCTGTAAGGAAAGAGAAGTTAATTTTTATTTCAAATTAGAATATAGCTCGTACTAACGCTACGATCTCGGGAGGAGAGGGATTGACGGTGACATCAACGGCGCAAGTGAGGGTTCAGACAGTCCACACGTAGCCAGAAAAAGGATCATGGCCTTCTGTCGAACTGTCTGGACCTACCTGCCAAACCGTCCAACCATGAACAGGAACTAACTCCTCCTCAGATTTATATAAGATAGAGGAGTTTAGGGATTTAGACAAATTAGGATAGGGGTTTACTTCGGTTGATCCTCTATCGGAAGTTGACATAGGTGATGGTACTACTCCAAGAGTGACTTTTATGAACAAGAATTTGAAATCCAATTCTACGAACAAAGTGATCATGTTGTTACAAGAGTATGCTAATTGTTTTGCTTGGAGTTATACTGAAATGTCAGGACTAGGAGAGTTAGTTGAACATCGATTGTCAATTAAGCTTGGATTTAGGCCATTCAAGCAGAGACCGATACCTTTTTGTCCAAACTTGTATCCAAGAATCAAGGACGAAATTCATTGGCTCTTGGAAGCTAATTTCATTAGACCTTGCATGTATGCTGATTAGGTCTCGAATATTATGCTGGTGGAGAAGAAAGACTCCAACAAACTTAGAGCATGAATTGACTACCCTAATTTAAATAGAGCAACTCTTAAAGATGAGTATCATATGCCTATAGCCAACATCTTAATTAATAACTCATTTAGGAATAGAAATATTAGCTTTCTTGATGGTAATGCTAGATATAATCAAATATGTGTGGCCGAGGAAGATACGTCTAAGACAACCTTTGTATATCTAGGATTTATTGGTCTATTTGAGTTGGTTGTCATGACTTTTAGGCTAAAGAATGCAGGCACTACTTATCAAAGGGCTATGAATTTGATTTTCGATGAGTTGTTAGAAAATATTGTGGAAGTCTATATTATATTGATGATATAGTAGTCAAATCAGTTGAATTTGATTCTCATGTAGCTGATTTGCACAAAGCTTTTGAGAAAATGTGCCAGTATGGTTTAAAAATGAACCTACACAAATGTGCCTTTGGAGTGTCGGCTAGAAAGTTTCTAGGATTTATAATTCATGAGCATGGTAGAAGTGGATCTTGACCGAATTAAAGCTATTCGGAATGTGGGTGTTCCTACTTGTAAGCTTGAGATGTAGAAGTTTCTCAACAAAATAAACTATTTATGAAGGTTTATTGCTAACCTTGCCAGGAAAGTTGATACATTTACTCATATTCTTTGGCTTAAGAATAACGCCGATTTCATTTGGGGCAGAACACCAACAAACTTTTGATCTAATGAAGAAATATTTATATGTACTTAAGGCACCAAAAAGTGGATTTCCTTTCAGGTTATATATAGCAGTCAAAGATAAAGTCATCGGAGTTGTTCTGACTCAGGTGACCAAGGAAGGAAGCATATCATAGCATATCTAAGTTGTCGGATGGTAGATGCTAAAGCAAGGTACACTTTTATTAAGAAACTGTGTTTATGCTTGTTTTATGCATGCAGAAAGCTTAATTATTATCTATTGTCTAGCTCTTATATTGTTTCTTGTCAAACCAATGTGATTAAATAAATGTTGCAAAATCTAATTATGAGTGGTAGAATTGGTAAATGGGCTTATACACTTATAGAATATGACTTGGCCTATGAGTCTTTGAAATCTATGAAGGGTCATGTTGTAGCTGATTTTATTGTAGAGCATTAGATTAATAATTCTTGTGAGCTAGATGTATCATATATTTCTGTTACTCCCTGGGCTTTCTACTTTGATGGATTAGTTTGCAATGAAGGACAAGGGATCGACATTGTGAACTTTTTGCCAAGGGTCGCCACCTTTGATTTCTCTTGCTAATTGAAATCTTATTGCACTAATAATATGACCGAGAGCACCTAGAGGGGGTGAATAGGTGATCCTGCAAAATAACCACTAAAACACAAACTTGGTCTAAAAGATGAGAGTTAGTGCAAAACTAAACCAAGTTTGAGAGAGAAGAAGAGAGAAAGTTCTCTTCATTTGATTGCTCTTTAAAGATATAAAATGAATTAAGAGCAATATTCCAAGTGAATTAGGAGAACTAAGGAAGAGAAAGAAAAATAAAAAATAAATAACATATAAGACACGTGAGTTTACTAAATCATATAAGATTAAGCTACTCAATTCATCTCCAAATTATGCTCAAGCCATGGTCAGGCCGAGTCAAGCAATATGACACTAATTAGCATTATCAAGAAGAAAATATCTAACCATCCTAGGCATTCACATAAGGTTTATGGGTAGTGTCACACCCAGTTTTAAGGGCAAAACTGAATGCATAAAACTGATGATGTGATCCTAGCACACATATGCTATGAATTCGGTTTTGCCCTTAAAACCGGGTGTGACAGGTAGTAAGCTTTTTTGCTTGTGAAAATAAGCCTTAATGCTATTTGGTTCGTTAGGCAAAATGATTTAATTGTCGGTGACTATCATGATTTAATGATGTATAAAACTGATGAAGTGACCGACAAAAGTTGATGGCTTTAAAGAAGATTGAGAAATCTAAGCTTATAGTTGCCAATGCCTATAATAAAAAGGTAATGACTAAGTCATTTTAGGGTGGAGATCTGGTACGGAAGACCATCTTGCCATTGAATACCAGAGATTGGAAGTTGGCAAATAGTCTCCAAGTTTGGAAGGGCCTTACAAATTCACACATGTAATTTTTGGTAATGCATACATGTTGGAAACGTTGTAAGGTGAGAAGTTGCCTAAAGCATTGAATGGTCATTTATTAAAGTACTATCATCCTAGTGTATGGAAACATGCTTAGACAACCGATGTTGTCACATCGAGTTGTACTTTTAGAGAATATGTATAGAGTATCAAGTGTTTTTGCTTGCTAAGCACCAAAAGGTAGGGACATGTCTTGGGCACCAGATTTGGCATCTAGATGGCTAGACGGTCTAGCCTTGTGGCCTGAACAGTCTGGTGTGTTAGCTCGAAAGGTCTACAAATAGATTAAATTAGGTTGGAGTCCTTATCCCTTGGGGTTAACCTAATAAATTGCGAGAAACTTTTAGATTTTTCCTAGGAATATATCTGTGTGTGTGAAGGGGTACGACCAATTGAATCAGACAACAATCGATCTACAAAGCAGTTTTTACCTTATTTCCTTATGCATTTCATCAAGGAGTAGTTTTAGCCATAGTCATAGTTCCCAATCTTAATCTATACCTTGCTTTGGCTCTACATCATCTTGAGGTGCTTTGGGTGGCCTGCCGACCCCAAGGAAACCTCAAGATCTTTCCTCTACGATGGAGCCAGTCTTGAGAAACGGGATGTAGGTTCTTCTCGGAGCTCTCTGCGCCATCGCGGATGGTCTAGTGACCTATTGCAGACCGTTGAGTGACCTATTGCGGACCATTGAGTGACCTATCGTGGACAGCTCGCCAGCCCATAGAGAAGTCCCTAAGGTTCTGCGTGTCGCATGTAGGTCCTAGGAAATGTTAGTATTTGGCCCAAAACAGCACCAATAGATCATATATATTTGGATTGATGGATGGATGGTATTAGGACTTGGTTCAAAACCTACCATTTATGTAATGTGTTATTTCGATAGCCATTTAGTCTTTGTGGGTATGGGTGACCTAACGGGTGACTTTGACACAGACGGATATGAGTATGGGAGAAAATCTATACCTACCTATCACACCTGTCTCAAATGTGTGCTATGATCAAGTTTCACACATATGATGACTCATGGTATATAAATCAATGTCATATCTTTATTACCTAATACAAGTATTCACGAAATAACTAAATAAATTACATCATATGACGACAACGACCCTCCGCAACCATAGTTGACTTGGAGACGACAACCTAGACCTCTCCAAACTCATCACATCATCCTTCATGTCCTCCGACGTTACCTGTTCTTGACCTGGTGTGATTATAGCAAGAGTGAGCTCACATACGTTCATCGCTCAACAAGTGTGGGTAATAATATGCATAAGCTCACTTACGGTGGGGGCACATGTGTAGTGTAAGGCTTACCAAGAAAAATGGTTAAGGCTGAGCATTGCTTTTAAATAGTTGGTCAATAAATTATTAGCAATTACTAAGTATAAGTGTATACCAACCCAATTAAATAATTTATTACAATGATGAATAAATCCCTAATGCAATGCATGATATGTTAAGTTTTAATTCCATAAGTTACTCATGTGAGGGTCCGAGCCGCTCTTGACCGTGAGCATGGCTGATATACCAGTTTTACACTTTGCAGAGATTGCACATCTTTACCCACAAGTCATGTTACCTGTTTTACCAAGGGATCATGACTTCCCATTCATCTCTACTGAGGAGATGAGGCAAGGTAGCACTATGAGGTCTTTCCAAAGTTCTACTAGCATGAAAGAACCCGCTACAGTCTGGGCCAAAGGGGGCGACATAGGAATCCGTCGTTCGAAAAGCTATCTTAGACAGATCGACCTGTGGATCTCCCTATCCCAGCAGCTTCTCCACCCCGCATGCCCCTTTCGGGAAAGGATTAACTCACACTATCTTTCCTAATTAATTGGCCAAGGACGTCCCATTCCACACTTGTGGTAGCACTATTTTCTCGGGTGGCCGCTCCATGTTTACATTAACCAAAATGATCTTATCATGGCAATAAATAATCCATTGACAATTAAACAGTTAATAATAGCATGATCATGATTCATATGTAGATTAACACCCAAAACTACATAGAGCAATAGCAAAACTACCCAATAGTTCATTTGTATGCAAGGTATAGGGTAAACAAACTAAGCAACCTATTAGGTTCCATCAGCTTAACCTAACAGTGCCACTGTGATTAAGAATCAAGAACATTAGTGTGGTGCGGTCGTGAGTGGCGAGTGGGGGATAGGTGGCAGTGGCGTGCGGGCGGGTTGGTGGGCGGCGGCATGGCAGCTAGGGCGAGCGCGCGATAGGGAGGCAAGATGGTGGCGGTTGCTAGATCGCGGACGCGAGAGAAATGGGAGAGAGAAAGGAAAAGAGAACCCGTGGGTACTTTCTTAAATCCATTAAGAACATCATCAAGGTCGATGTACTTAACATTTTAAGAACGTCGGCCTTGTCCTGACCAATGTTCTTAACTTCAGGTACGTCGGCCTATTAATATCGACATTCTTAACCTATTTAAGAATGTCGGGGCCGACGTACTTAACCATGCCAATGTTTTTCACAGTTTTCCTATAGTGCTTTCTTGATCTTTTGAATTTGGTCAAATCTAGCTATTGAATTGGCTGAAGCCATGCTGATTCGAAAACAAAATGAAAGTCCTCGTGATATAGTCAATAGTTCTCAAACCTAAAGACTTGTGGCTTTGGGACCTCTATTTTCACTAAAATCAGCTATGGCACATGATCTGAGACATATCTAGTTAGGGTCTTAACTTGAGTTCTCGGGAATCAAATTGACCATACATGATAAACAAAACACTAGTCAAGCTTTTCAAGATGGGGATGTCGAAGTTTGTAAGACCATGTATATGCTTGTCCCTTCAGAGGTATTTCTTGGTCCCCAAGTTGGCTAATTGTAGAATTGAACTCCATCATTAGCTACATGTCCCCCTGGGTTGGTTTGGTTTTCTGGCTTGCATATTAGGCTGAAGTCACCTATAATCATCGAGGACATTTTCGATGGCATTTCAATGTTGGAAAACCATTGTAGAAACAATATTCTACCATTCACCATGCGAGGTGCATAGACGTTTGTCAGCATCCTATTTTGGTTTGTCAACTTAGAGAACTCTACTATTTGTGCATAATCATTTTCAAAGACTATTTCCCCTAAAAACTTTGAACCCTACCAAACAATAAGCATACCACCAGAACCTCCAACTAAAGAGTGGTAGCTAAAAAATATCAAACTATTTGGAGCACATGATTCATCAAAGTGCTCTTGCTTTGTTTCTTGCAAACATATAATATCACATCTGAGTGACTTAATTTTATTACTCAGTGAATTCCATTTTTCAAGAGCATTGATTTCCTTGATATTCTGCAAGAGAATCTTCCAATCTCTATGATGAAGAGTGGTTGTAGATGCCATATAAATAAAATATCATAATTAGAGGGTAACTTGCATGTAGCACATGTGAGAGATTTGTTCAAGTTGCATCCAATCAATGTTAAGTAGTGTTGTAGTATGCATGAGTATAATAACGAGAGATACATCTAGGGATATAAGATGTGCTTCGTTACGAATCCATAATACCATGCTCTCCAAGTCTAAACTCCAATTTCATAGCACCACGAAAGTTTATAAGGTATGTGGACAAAAGGGCCATAGTGGCCAGATAGTTCATACCAGAAATAATGTTAATTAACTGAGCTATAAGAGTTTAATGTTAAGCAAAATAAAACTATTTACATAATAAACATCAGCTGGTAGACCACTAGCGCTCTGCTTCTTGCTCAGGCACTCCGGCCCTGTGTCTTCCTTATTCTACTTGGCTCCAGAAGACCTATATTTCTTGGAAGCTTTCCCTTTGTTCACTTGTACTAGCCTTCGGATTACATTATTAGACATCTTGACAGCGTCTAAAGAACATGCAAAGAAATTTTCAGGTGCATCCTTACAAAACTCTTCACCCAACTTTTAATAACTCTGAGGAGTTAAAAGGAGGAGCATAAGTCGAATAGTTGATATATCACTTACTTAGATTAGTACAATACTTTTTGACCTCTCTGTCCATTAGTGCTAACTTTCATTGTTTTCTTTTGTTTGGGCCAGACCCATCACCCTCCTCAGTTCTGTAAATTGGATCTTTCTTTTCTTTTTCTTTCCAAATGGAGTCACTAAAAAGTGGGTTATCATCAAGGTGGTCCCCGGATCACACACCAGCAAAGGCTAGCACACCCATTGTTGCAAATGACCTTGAGCAAATGCACAAGATATTTTCTAACACCATATTAATGTTGGAAAGTTGTTAATGTGGTCTAATCTTCATATCGGTAAACGTTTGAATGTCATAAGTATTGACATGGAGAGACGTATTCAATATACAATATATTGGTAGTGAATTGCTGAGACCCAACTACTAAATGTGCAAAGTGTTTTGTACAAGCTCTATGTACATAATGTAATACATTCTAGTATAAAGAATTATATTGAGCCTAAGGGCTCATGTAGCTATGGTGAGTCCTCACTAGAACTGCAAATTGCTTGCAAATGTTAAGCTAAAGGTCCACCTAGCCGGTACCACATTAGTAAATACGAGTGTTTGGTCAACTGTGATGGTGATCCTAAACAAGATTCTTTTCCCATAGAGATATGCCATAGAGTGCCAGTTTGCGCCTGATTGTGTGCCATGGGCATCAAGAGCGTGGAATCGGAGCTTTTGACAACCATGGATTTGATGGAGCCAACCCCTCCAATGTTGGTGACAAGCACAAGGTTGAAGTAGTCATGGCCATTGATCATGAACTTGACTCCACCTCGTCGAACGAATGGAACTCTACATAATGTAGTACAGTGCATAAAAATAATTCTTCTGGTTGCTTAACTAATAGTTCATAATACTGACCTCTAGTAGATGACTGGGATGACGCCGGCGCCAACAGCGCTGCTAATCTTCTCCCACGTCGGTTGTGCCATGTTGAAGTGCGGGCGCTGCTGATTGCCCCAGCCGCAGTCGGGCAGCGCTGAGTTAGGTAGGTAGAAGTTGGTGGCGACGACGGTCACCATGACTCCATGCTTGCAAATTGTCGGGGCCGTCTTGCGGTTGCATGTGATCTCGTAGCACTTCCTTATTTATCGAGTCACCTAAGGACTCAGAGGGAGGAGTCGACGGGTGTTTCCCCTTCTTGTCTTTTCCTCCGTCCATTGGGGTTTCATTTCGAGGGAGGAAAAGTTTTCAAGGAGATGTGAAGGGAGCAATCGGTTAAGGAATCCCTAGGGGCTTCCTTATTTATTGAGGAGAAAGGGTGCCCCTACATACCTCGTCCATATGAAGTGTAGTAATTTTGGCAAAGTAATCAAGAAGTCGTTTCGATTTCCAAGGAACAGTGCATTTCGACAAAATACAACATCAGAAGGTTAGTAATGTGCATCATGACACCCTGTCAACTCTGGACACTGTTTTTTGGAAACGATGACAAACACACCCATTGGGTGAACCATATTTTTTTTTTCCAGAAAACGTTCACAAATGAAAGGAAAAATTATTGTCCCAACAAATTTTAGTCAGTTAGTCTATAGTCGGCCAAGCTTGAGCCAACCATACTTCAGTCAGACAGCCTTTAGTCGGCCAAGCTTGTGTCGGCCATACTTCAGCTAGTCAGCCTTCAGTCGACCAAGCTTAGGCTAGCCATACTTTAGTCAGTCAGCCTTCAATCGACCAAGTTTGGGCCGGCCATACTTCAGTCAGTAAGCCTTTAGTCGGCCAAGCTTTGGCCGACCATACTTCAGCCAGTCATCCTTCAGTCGAGCAAGTCTTGGCTGAAAATTTATCAGTTAGTCAGATTTCAATCGACCAGCTTTGCTGCTCGAGAGTTCAGTCGGGTGAACCTATCAGACCTCCACCAGACGGACTCAATGAGCTGAACTTTAGTCTATCAGGCTTTGGTCAAACATTTGAATCCATGAAGAAGCAACAATTAATCCAGTACAAGACAAGTTGAAAGATCCATTTAGGGAAGATTTTTATTGAGACCTTTGAGTTGACTGCTGCTCAAGTTAGTTCAAAGCTCGGAAGCTACACCACCCAATGGATCAAGACATTGGAAGAAAATTACATGGATGAAGGGCAATCCTTTGACTTGACACGATACGTCACCAAAAGAAGAACTCATTCTTGGAGTCTCAACACAATTATTCTCAAAATTGGCTTGAGCCTCAAGGGCATGTGGGGGATTAATATCCCTTAGATGGTGTCACACCCGGTTTTGGAAGGTAAACCGAATGCGAACCATGTACGTGCCAGGATCAGAAATTCACGTACACAGCGATTACATAAATGACTCAGCATAGCACAATGCTTCGAATAACAACAAAGAATAAGTGATGATATTAAAGACTAGAGTCATTTACATAATATAAATCAAAGTACACAGAATCGAAATGTAGCCAACGTAAACAAACCCACCACAGGCAGCTGACTGGGGGAGGTCGCTAGTCTAATCCTCGAACTCGTCGAAGTCCTGGAACTCCTAGAGATCTGCCTTGATGCCTTCTCCTTTACCTGAGCATAGATTGCACCAAAGGCAACCTGGTGTTTTGTGAAAGCAAGGGTGAGTACACATCAACATACTCAGCAAATGTCCCATTTGGCTGAAGTGGACTAGCTTTATGTGGGGTTAAGCTCAAGCAGTTGCTTTTAGTTGGTCGGGTATTTATTATTAGTGGAAGCCAAGTTTTATCATATAACCAACCTGTGAATCATTTCCTCATCGAGAAACATCATTATCATCATCGAACCAAAACCATTAATAGAATCATAGTATCTCATATCATCTGTATCTCTAATCAAAGAGGATCCCAAGGCCGCTCATAACCGTGAGCATGGCTGATATATCAGTTTCATTCCTCTGCAGAGGTCGCACACTTTACCCACGAGTCGTGGTTCCCTTTCTGCCCGGAGAGAGTTACTCTCCATTGACCACTACCTAGGTGGCCTGGTAGGGTACCATTACGTAGCCTTTACAAAGACTCCCCTAGTGCATAGTTGCTCGTTAGGTTTCGCTAGTCATACAAACGCAGTACGCCCAAAATCGAATGAACCTCTGCACCCCCTTGGCAGAGCGAGCACTACGCCCCGGCCCCCATTGATGGCCCTCAGGCAAAGCCAACTACACCCCCAGGTTCATCTAATTAATCAGCTAAGGGCGTCCCATTCCACCCTAATGGCTGCACTATTATCCCGGGTGGTCACTCCGCGAATAGATCTTTACGGAGAGGTACTCAGGAAAATGGCCTGAGTCCTCTAAAATATCACAAGATCATCATCGGAATAACATCATCGTATCATAAATACTCACATCATGTTCATTGATTAAAGTAAAGCAATAGCATGAAACTAACCATAATAACCCAAAAGGTAATCAAGGACAAGGTAAATACAAAGCTAGTCAATCCTTAGGTTTTAATTAAGTAATGCGGGACAGTAAATTATAAGTAGATAGGATATAATGGGTCTAAGGACACTTGCCTTCACCAAACAGATGCTCAGGGTCTTCAACTTTGTAGAACTCGAAGAACTTGATCCCACGATCACCGAAGCTTGGCCGTCGATTACTCAAAGCTCGGAAATGGATCACAGTCTATTCGCAACGCGCAACGAATACAAACAGGCACAAGCAAACATATACTTGTACAAGAACATTACACCATACAAGATAAAATATTATAAAAGCGAGCAATATAAAATAGAGAGCGCTTCTACGGTTATGCGAGGAAAAGAACCACGATAGTCGAAGCTACGGTCGAGGGATTAGCGTGTTTACACTAAGCAAATATTAATTAGACTATTTAATCCGACATTTCTCAAATATAAATAATATCTATTACTTAGTTTTGGCTAACTTACTGTTTTAATTGTGTATGATTAAATAAATAACTAATTACTCACATGAGTAATTATAAGCGAATGATTTAATCTCGCGTGCGGACAATGCATGATACACGCGAATGGCGCGCGACACACGCGACACACGCGAACGGCGCGCGACAACGCGTACGAATAACACACGCGGATGACACGCGACGACGTGTGCGAAACAGCACCGCGGCACGCGCACGGTATGCGTGGACCAACATGTGAAACTAATAAATAATTGACAATATGATTACACTAAACAATTATTAATAAGTAATATTTCAGCTAAGGTTAATCATGTTAGTGACTAATTATAAAAGCGTAAATCAAATTCCTAAATTAGATTTTTAAATTAAAACGTCGTTCTACTAGCCACTGGTTAAACAAATATTTAAATAAATTAAATTAAATGCGCAACAGTGAGGATATTTATTTCTAAATTAAGATAATTTTAATATGAATCTAACGCAACTTGAATGGATTGAATCGGGTTTAAAACGCAAAAGATATCATTGTTTTAAAGTATACTGTAATTCGCACATACTAAATTACAGAACTGTCATCTTCTTCCTCACCTCATCTTCTTCCTCCCATTCATGGAAGAGAGGAGAGGAAGGGGAGGGGGGTTGCGCAGGGGAGGACGAGGTCGGCCCGGCCGGACACGGGAGCACGGTCGTCGCCACCGGAAGGGGAAACAGAGGGGAGAGGGGCGCCGCCGCTGGGGATGGTGAGGGGAGAGTGAGAGAGGCCCTGCACGGACGGGAAACAAAGAACACGAAGAAACCCTATGTGCAACAATGGAGGTTTCTCACTGGGGTAGAAGACCCTCACCGGAGCCGAGGAGAAATCTATCAATTGCCGGAGATTCATGGGTCCGATCGATGAACCGGACGCGCTTCGACGAAGCCCTCGACGAGACGAACGCAGCGGTACCCTCGGATTTCACATACGATGCATGGATTGAGAGTAATTGCTCGCCGGAGTTGTCGCCGGATTCGGAACCGCTCCGAACTTTGGCAAGCAATACCGGGAGCTAGGGATCGGATTTGGAGAAACCGTTTCGCATTCTGGAACGGGCTCGACGAGATTAAGACGGACAAATATATATATATATATATATATATATATATATATATATATATATATATATATATATAGGGTTCGGACGAGATGGAAATTCGGTTAAAATTTTGATTTTACTATTTTTAAAATTTAGAAAAGTCTAGAAATTCATATTTTGTGCTCAAAATATTATAGATACTTTCAAAAATTCTAGAAAAATTCCTATAAATTTTTGCCACCTAATGAACTCAAAAAACATAATTAGAGTTTCTAAAAACATTTTGAAGTTCCTCAAATAAATATATTTTGGTTTCCAGAAAATAGAAAAATATTCCAAAAAAATATGAAAATTTGCCGAGCGCTTCTATAAGATATGTTAACATGTTGCAAACACACTTTACACTTAGGAACACCATGCAACGACATGAATGCAACAACCAAAGTGCCTCTAGGGCTCATTCCGCTAGGTTTACGCCAATATAAAACAAAATAATTCTCCATTTTTAGGAAAAAGAGAAGGAAAGCGAAGAACTGAGAGAGTAACACCTGAATTTGGTGGATATTAAGAAAGAAATTTATACCCCCAAATTTAGGGTGTTACAGATGGCCATGACCTAGTTATAGTTTGTGGGCCATTGCAAAGGCCTCAATGGGTCGTGTGCGATGGCTTCACAAGACTGGCCTGCTTTGCTTGACCATAAGCAGGTGAGGAAGGCGGTATGTGGGCACAAAGACGCGCGAACCGAACCTCGTGCATGCAGAGGGCATGACGTGTTCCCTAAAGACTCGTTGACCTTTGGATAAGTCGAAGTCAGTTTTGGAGATAGAGGCAATTTTGTAACAATCATGCATAGTGTGTGTAACTCGGACTCTATCGACATACGACAGAAGAGGCAACCCTATGAAAACAGAGACATCTTGGTATACATAGACATCTTTTAGCTCCAAAAGTCTCTATAGCCAACATCATTGAGCAAGACAACCTCACAAACACACAGGACGTAGGGTATTATGAGCTCTAGCGGCCCAAACATGTATAATCCTCTGTGTTTCATTGTGCCCAGCTTGAATCATCGAGCTGCAATCGACCCCACCAACCACCTAAAAGCATTACATGGTATATCTCGTAGTGCATCATTGGTACCAAACTCCTACAATACCCTCAGGCTTGAGGTGGACCACTGTACTAGGAGTCAGCATAGAATCTAGAAGTTGAGCGCCCACATTCTGTTTCAATTCTCCTCCTCCTTACATCATGGGTACTTGGGACATAATATCGGTAGCCAACGACATTGTAGGAACGTTGGTTTCTAAAGGGGCTATGTCTTAGTGTCACACCCGGATCTAAGGGCAAACCACAGCACATCTCAAATGTGTGATAGGATCAAGTCTCACACATATGATGACTCATGATATAGAAATCAATGTCACATCTTAACTATATAATAGAGATTTTGTACAAAATAACTAAATAATTTACATCATATGACAAAAATGATCCTTCACAACCATAGTTGACTGGAAAACGACGACCAAGACCTCTCCGAACTCATCGTGATATCCTTCATGCTCCTCATCTTGGTGGTACCGGTTCTTGACCTTGTGTGATTATAGCAAGGGTTAGCTCACATACGTTCATCGCTCAGCAAGTGTGGGAAAAGTGTGTTTGAGCTCACTTATGGTGGGTGCTCAAGTGTAAGGCCTACTAAGGAAAAAGGTTTAAGGCTAAGCATTGCTTTTAATAAGTTGGTCAAAATTTTATTATCAATTACTAGGTATAAGTGAATACCAACCCAATTAAATAAGTGATCATAATTGATGATAAATCCCACAATGCAATGCATGTTAGGTTAAATTTAATTATATAAATTAATCATGTGAGAGTGCTGACTCGCTCTTGACCGTGAGCACGACTAATATGCCAGTTTTACACTCTTCAGAGGTTGTACCCTTTACCCACAAATAGTGTATCCCATCTTGCCAGGGTTTGCAAGGCCCTTAGATACTTCCGAGGTGAATGTCAGGGATCCACTACGAGGCTTTTACAAAGTTTCACTAGCTTCAGAAAACCCGTTATGGTTTCTGCGAGAAGGGAGCGATATAGGAATCCCTCGTCCGAAAATTCATCGGAGCATGATCGACCCGAGAACCTCCCTATACCGGCAACTCCTCACACCGTGGTTGCCCCTTTCAGGTAAGGTAGTCCTCCACTAGCTTTCCTAATTAGTCAGTCAAGGGTGTTCTATTTCACCCTTGTGATAGCACTGTTGTCTCATGTTAAGCTCCATGTTCTAATTAACAAAATGATCTTATCATGAATAATAAATAATTGAGCAATAATGATAAAGCGTGACCATAATTCAGATATAATATTAATTCCATAAACCAGATATATCAATAGTAAGACTACCCAATAATTCATTAGTCTGCAAGATGTGGGGTAAATAAAATTAGATAACCTATTAGGTCCCATAAGTTTAACCTAACTGTGACACAGTGATTAACAGAACATTATTAGGTTAAAGAATGTGATCATGAACACAACTTGCCTTATACTCACGATAATCTATTGTCTAGATGTTTTCCCAAAAGTTGGGCTTCAGGCTCCTGGTGACCTCGCTTCTATTTGTAGAAATACATATAGATAGACATGTAATAGGTAAAAATAACATAACACCAAAGATATAAATAAACCACACAATAATATTCTACGCGTCACTACGAGATCGTAGGAGTAAAATTGTAGAAGATATAAATTTTCTAAATTTTATTGAATTAATTTTACACTTAAAAGTATTTATAAATGGTTTAATAAACTTCCTAATTTAATTTATTGAAAAATGGACGACGGTCACTATTTCTAACAAGATCAGGGTTTACATTATAAATTTTAGGACCTATTGTATCGAAACTTGAAATGCTAGGACGACGAGTTAGTAATAGGTTTCTTTGGGGCTCTTTTGTAAATGCTCTACGGCGAAGGGGTACAAGGGATTTTTTTGGCCGCCTCATCTTTAATTGATGGTCAAGATTAGAATTTCTTTTAAATCAAACCGGTACTCATCGAGCCGTTGGATCTATGATCCATGGCCCGAATGTCCCCACTCCACCTTTTAGGGCTTGTTCGGTTCTACCCCAATCCATATGGATTGAGGGGGTTTCAATCCCTAGTAAGTCAAAATCCCCTTTAATCCATATCAATCCCCTCCAATCTATATGGATTGAAAATAACCGAACACGCCCTTAGATTGTTTTAGGATCGCAACTGAATCCCATGATCTCCAGTGATTCGGTTAGGCCGGCATGCGTCGCGCCTTCGCGTGGAGAAGCAATATGCTGGCTACGTGTTGAGAGAATGACGAGCGGGTCCCAATACATAGACACTTAGGGCTTGTTCGTTTCACCATTAATCCATGTGGATTGAGTGGTATTGAGTCGGTTTAAATCCATAGCAAGTCAAAATTTATCCCAATACATTCCAATACACTCCAATCCACATGGAATTGGAATAACCGAACAAGGCCTTAGGTGAGCACGTGTACAAGGGAGGAGGTCGCTGACGGGAGGCCCCATGTGTCGGCACTCAAAGAACCACCTCAGCGTGTGCGCAGGATACACTAGCAGTGGGCCCCACCGGTAGGGATGTCCCAAGGCCGTGCTTTGAAGTTGGGTCGGGCCAGGATTTTGTGGGTGACATGGGCCGCGACGCTTCACAAGGGATTGGGCCGAGAGAGATGTGGCCCACGATGCAGGTAGGTTTTATCTTCTCTATTCTTTTCTATTCCATTTTTTCTATTTCCTTTTCTATTTTCTTTATTTTGTTTTTAATTCAAATCCGTTTCAAAGTTTTCAAATCAAGTTTTAATGCACTATCAAATTCCAAGATGAATGCTTATTTTTTTCTTTATTATTTAATTAATGCATACTTAGTCATGAGAATAGATAAGAATTCCACACAAGCAATAATTAAGATCTCTCTCTTTTTTATTCACTATAATTTGGGTATTACACTTAGGGTTTGGTAATTATATTCACTAAGCGCTAGAAAGAGTTCAAATGTTTTGTGAATTGTGGTAGCTAGGGTTTAATAAAGCATAGGAATTGGCTTCCGTCTCAGACCATGTCTCATCTTTTTATAGTGCTTGTGAGTCAAGGGTCACAACCAGAGGATAGGATCGTGCCCCCAATTTGGGTGTAATAAGTTGTAGATTGCCTCAGATTGAGTTTATTAGCAAAGTTCAAAGACATTCTGCATTCTCCCCCTTTTTAGCTTCTCTTGTTCTTTGAAGATGTAGAGCTTGTTCTTCGTCTAGTAGATTCCTGAACACCTCTCGAGAAGACATGTTGGGGAGGGGCTCATGAAGGTTGCTCTAGAGTCGATAAAGACACCTAGAATGCTGCCAAATCTCGACGGTGGACGTGACGGATGGTAGGTTAGGAGGAAAGTAGAGTAAAAAGGTGTAAGTGTTGTATGTTTTGACCACTGGAACTTGGGATCGTCAATCGAACTTGATCCTCTATATATAGAGGGGTATTTTTGTCCTAGTAGGAAACGAACTAAAACACGTTCTTCAAGTTTTCGACGTCAAAATAGATCAAAAACCAACTTGAACACCAAACTGGCTTGGACTCAGTAGAAAAGTTGGCATAGGCGACTAGGGAGTTGGCTAAGCCAGTTTCCTCAGGCCTAGGCATGACACAGAGCAGTTGGCTTAGCTAGATGGTGGAGCTGGCTAAGCAGACTTTGGGCCAAAGAATCGACTTAGTCGACTCTATCATTGCATGTGTTGTCTTCTCCCTTTGTGCTTGTTTGTTTCATTACTTGTTGCGCTAGATATTTTTCTAGCACCATTTTATTGTTGGAAACTCATTAGTGTGGTCTAATCTTCATATTGGTACACTTTAGAATGTCAACAGTATTGATAATGTGTCATGGAGAGATACAGTCAATTTACAATATATTGGTAGTGAATCATTGAGACCCAACTGCTAAATGCATAGAGTGCTTTGTACAAGCTGTGTGTATATAATATAGTACACTATAGAATAAGGAATTCTAATAATTGAGCCTACAGGCGCTTGCAACTACGGTGAGTCCTCACTTGAACTGCAAATTGCTTACGAATGTCAAGCCAAAGGTCCAGCCAGCCGGCACCACATTAGTAAATACGAGTGTTTGGTCATCTGTGATGGTGATCCTGAACGAGAGCCTTTTCCCAGAGAGATATGCCATAGAGTGCCAGTTTGCGCCCCAATTGCGTGTCATGGGCATCCAGTCTGTGGAATCGGAGCTCTTGACAGCCATGGATTTGATGGAGCCAGCCCCTCCAATGTTGGTGACAAGCACGAGGTTGAAGTAGTTGTGGCCATTGATCATGAACCTGACTCCACCTCGTCGAACACATGGAACTCTGCATAATGTAGCATAGAACAAGATCCGTTCCATTTATTATTAGAGATCGAACAGCGTAGACCAACAGTTCTTTTGATTGCTTTACTAATAGTACATAATACTGACCTCTGGTAGATAACGGGCATGATGCCGGCGCTAACGGTGCTGCCAATCTTCTCCCATGCCGGCTGCGCCATGTCGAAGTGTGGGCGCTGCTGATTGCACCAGCCGCCGTCGGGCAGCGCCGAGTTCGGCGGGCAGAAGTTGGTGGCGGTGACGGTCACTGTGACGCCGAGTTTGCACAATGTCGGAGCAGTCTTGCGGTCGCACGCGATCTTATAGCACTGTCCGCAGGAAGCACCATCCTGGAAGAGCACTGTGCTAAGAGCCGCCGTGCGCGAGCCATACCCCTGGGAGTACAGGTTCCCGTAGCCACATGCACCACCTGCGTGCCATATATATAGACGTTGTTCTTTCAGCGATGTGCAATACATATATGTATAGACGACAAAGCAAGAGGTAGCTCGATCTGCTAGCTAGCTAGCTAGTTACCCATGGTCCCGGAGGCATCAGCTCCGCCGTAGAACGTCGCGTGCGCTCTCAGCCATCCGGTCGGCGACGGTGCGTTGGCTGCGACGACGCCATCCGATGCCCTGGCCAGCGCCCAGCCGACTGTGACCAGAACCACGGCTGCCAAAACTGGAGAAGGAGCCATTATTCCTCCAATCAATGGATGGATGTGCCGATCAACTGCACGGAGTAGTCAGCTGCAACCGCGCCGACAGGTGTGTGTCCGGCCGTTGGAATATGCGTGCGTGAGATGACTTTTTCCTTTGTTGATGTGATGTGATTGTCAGGTAGATTGTGCGATGTTTATGTTCGTGTGTGGTGTGCTCGAGTATATATATGCAAACATAAATGCAGCCGTTGACGTAGTACGTAATCGCTACTCAATTGGTGTCTTGAGGTTACATAAACAGATGCTGTGCGTGGTGTGGAGGCGGCGCGCTGCGGCAGGCTAGGGAAGGGAGGATGTAGACGCGCTAGCGTGCACATGCGTCGTGGCCGCTTGAAGTTGGAAGATAGAATAGAAATGCAGGCGCGCAGACACACTTGCTTTCTCGTCTCGCTACGCCAATCGTCGGCTCATCTTCATCTGTTGGACTTTTACTCTTGTTCTACGTACATGACCAGAGCATGCATGCGTCTTGGATTGTGACTTTTGAAGGCAAAGGCTATAGCTTTGAATATTGTTTTGCGCGCGGTTTCCTGTTGGAGTTGGGAATACGTATGCTCCCTCCCTTATCCAAGGAAGCACGAAGAAGCCACCCGGTCCAACGAATGAACCTGGTCCGGCCGCCGCAGTATCAAAGATTCAGAGTTGAGTTAACGTAAAGCCAGGAAGAATACCGGTCTCGTAATCACTTCCTCACTTTTTTTATTTATCTTTACTAATCAACCGTACATATTACTCCCACTGTGCTAAAATACAATTCGTTTCAAACTAATTATATATTAATTAAGTAACATGTGAATGTAGCTTGCATATATGTCTATATTTATTATCATTTAATAAATGTGGATGAAAAAAGTGGGTCAGAAATAAGTTTATTTTGGGATAGAGTGAGTACTAAATAGTACTTCTCAGACATAAGAGTGAGACCCCAATTTCACCTTATCTTCGCTTTGGAATGTCCTCAACAGCATCCTTTATATCTCTCATTTATATTCCCAAGGCCTTGTTCATATGGATCAGAGGTAATTGAGGGGGATTAAATCCCTTTTTATTCGATTTTAACTAGAAAGAAATTTAATCACCTGAAATCTTCTTCGATCCTCTTCTAACCGAACAAGCTCTAAAAGATTCTCTACTCTATATATCATTTGGCTCCAGCAACATCTTCTATATTTCGTCATTAATACATGAATGTCTATATTATAAACATATTTTGCTCTAAATTTATGTAGGTATGTATTTATGGTGCCCTCAAATGTTATAATTATATTTTTTTGCATAATCTATTATTTAAAGTATTAAAATAGATAGAGAATGGTCACACCCGTTTTTAAAAGGCAAACTAAATACGAACCATGTACGTGCCAGAATCATAAATTCACGTACACAGCGATTACATAACTAGACATCAACACACAGTGCTCAAATAATAACGTAAAGAGTATTAACTTGATTACATCATGATATCCGAGACATCCACATAGTCTTTAAATTAAACATAAATCAAAGTGCGAATACGAAACGTAGTAAGATAAGGCCTTTACATGTAGTTCACTAGGGGTTTGTCGCTAATCTAAGTCTAGAACTCATCATAGTCTTGAACTTCTGGAAATCTTCCGCTACGCCTTCATCTTCTCCTGAGTAGGGGTTGCAATATGGACAACCTGGTGTTTTAGTATTTCAAGCTAGGGCGAGTACACATCAACGTACTTAGCAAATGTCCCATTTGGCTAAAGTGGACTAACTGTATGTGGAGTGAAGCTCAAAGTAGTTGCTTTAGTTGGTCAGATATTTATTACTAGTAGAGAGCCAAGTTTTAGCAATAACCCAAAGTTATTAACCCAAAAAGGTACTCCCTCTATAAGGAAATACCAGACTCTATAGTTATAATCATGATCATTAAAACCATCATCCTCATCATCATCTGTAGCCATAGTATCTCTAATCAAAGGAGCTCCCAAGCTCGCTCTTAACCGTGAGCATGGCTGATATATCAGTTTCTAAATCCTCCGCAGAGGTCGCACACTTTACCCACGAGCCGTGATGTCACAGAACCTCCCAAGGTATTAGACCCACCTACAGATGTCCTTGTCCTTAGGACCTCAGACAGTAACGCAGGTGCACATAATCACTCGGCAAGTTCGGTTATCTATATCTTCATCATATCGCCCAAGAGCGCTTCACCCATCACGCAGACATTACACACAATCGGAGTTGAGAATGAGCGGAAGGATTACAATAACATAATTCACATTCATACTAAATATAGATAGAGTAATTATTACATAGCTGGTGTTCGAGTGCAGCACTTATTATTACATAACTAGGAGGCAAAACACCCTCCCACAAACAAGTTTAACGATCTTCCTCCTGCTTTGGCACCACCTTCGAGTAGAAATAGCAAAAGTCGGTTGTTTCATTACCTACAACAACATGGGTTCGAAAACCCTGAGTACGGAGTGTACTTTCGCAAGTCTTACCCATCTAAGGAAAAAGACTCTCAAGGATATGCTGGCTTTTGGGAATCAAGGTAAAGCTTATCAAGAATCAAAGACTCTGCAGAAAATCTTACTATGAGTGGATCCTTAAAAAGTCCATTTTTATTATCAGGTTAAGTAGTTACCTGCATCTAGAGGTCCTTCTATCCTAGATCAAACACTTGGCCTACACTAGCCATCTTTTATCATCCCTTTAGTTCAATGGATTGCTACGTGTAAGTCAGTGACCAAGTCTTCATATTCGAGAAGTAACGTCGATCCGAATCAATTAATACCCAGCTAGGGATCTCCAACCACACGACATATGTAGCACTTAACCCTTGCATATGTCAACTCGCCACCGGGTTTCTCAAGACCAGAATGGGTTCATGCCAACCGAGAGCACAGATACACAACCGTCCAGCCTCTTGCCACAGAGGGTACACACTACTCTTGCCATCTCTCCACTCCCATTGTGTGGTGGCCTTTCCGGTATTGGTCCGACTGAGGCAAAGCTTACCCATGACGAGGCATATGGCCAGTTAAAAGATCCTCGGTCAGCAGGCCTACATCGGCTCGGTCCTTAAGCGACTCAAACGGAGACACTACACCGAGACTTCCTTCTCGTGCAAGTCACCCGCCCAGTCTCGTCTTTATCATTTACAACCCAAAGTTTGGTACCTGACAGAGGTACATCTTTTCCGATATTGAACCCATCACGACCATGATAGATTCACCATCACAAGTCTTTTCTTTATAAAACTTCCCATCCCATATGAAGCATCATCTTTTGTTTAAAACAAAACATTTTGTTTTCTAAAGCAAAGCTAAGCATCAGAAAACTTTTAAGTAAACCAGGTAACAAGGAATGGTAGTGAGTTCAAGGAAAGGAATGCAGCAATTGTTTATCACACAACTCCTATCACCTAATGCGTCATCTCAAGTGATAAAGAGTTTAAAACAACAAGCAAAGGGGTAAATGCACTAGGGCTTGCCTTGTGTTGTAGGTGGTTCCAGGTCTGTCCCATAGATGTCAAAGTAGAAGTTGTTCTCAACCGGTGGATTCTCAGCTTGCGGGACAACTTCTTCTTCAAATATAGTCTCTTCCTCGTTTTCTATACATAACAGTACATATACATGAATGCTTATGTGATGCTATGAATATGTAGTTATATAATAGAAACATACTAAGTTGTATATTGAATACAACTTTCCTTCACGGTACACACTAGTCACTAGGGTTTCCTGAGTTAGTATTCTATCGGTATTAGGCAATTATACCCTAGGAGGCTAGCTTATTGGGTTTGGGACCAAACAATGTCCAATTCATTTCAAACTTTACCCAAGGTCTTTAATCATTAAACTAAGCTTACCCAAAAAGTTTTACTATTTTTGGAGCTACTAAATTATTTCTAAAATCCGAAAAGTCTGGGTTTAGTCATCTTTAAATGCTAAATAATTCCAAGTTTGGACTAATAATCTTGGAACTATTTTTACTAAATACTAGATGATTTTAGGAGTCTAGCAAAATTGGTCCCATAATTTTACCATTTTCTAGTATTTTCTACAATTTTCCAAGTCTGGCAGTAAAAAGAAAAAGAAAAAGAAGGAATAGTACTGGGCTCATTTCAGCCTGAACCGACCCATGTCCAGGTAAAACGCGCCCGCGTTGGTGACTTTGCGCAGATACCCTCGGCTATTTGAAAAATCGGAAAAGAATCCCTACGTACTATTCACATGTGTCACTAACGTTTACACAAAACCCCTTCTCTTCTTTCTTCTTCGCATGGCCAGGTCCCCGACAATGGACGCGCGGAGTGGTTGCTCCGGCGAACTCGTACCGATCGTTATACCCTATAATCCCTGCTCGAATTTGTTCTACGCCTAATTCTACCCTTGGCGCTCCACTAGGGATCAACAATTAAGCCTAAATGCTATCCTAGAGCTCGGTCTATGGGCACCTGTGGACTTGAAGCTTTCCCGGCCCGTTCCTAACGACACACCGCAGTAGTGTTTGAATCGGGAGCACGATAAGCTTTAGCAACTTACCAGGACTCAAGAATGAAGGTTAGGCAGACGGTTGAAGGGATAGAGTGGTGGGTCGACGGAAGGGGTATTCACGGCGGCGCGGAGAACTGATTTGGGGGAAATCGCAAGTGCTCAAGCTATGGTGGATGGCAGGCTGTGGTTAGATTTGCACTGGGTTCGTGATGAGGGGGTGGAGCATGGGAAGCGCTCAATTTATAGAGGCTAGCCACGGTTGTCCCGAATTTGATGGAGATTTGGATCACGACGGCGACAAGAGTTTGCACTAGTGAGTTCATCGCTCAATTTATAGAGGCTAGCCACGGTTGTCCCGAATTTGAAGGAGATTTGGATCACGGCGGCGACAAGAGTTTGCACTGGTGAGTTCGTCGTGGCGCTCGTCGACATAACAACTCAAGGATAGTAACTCTGGGCTTGCAACGATTATGGTTACGTGGTGAAAGGACCACGGCGTGGCTCAATTGAGATTGCCGGTGTCCCACGACGACATCAGCCGCTCAGCCACATCGCATGGCCATCGAGTACAGCTGATAAGCTTCTGCCCGCGACTAAATCCACCCCCCGCCAAATCATTTCCCCCTCCGCGGTTATCCACTTCAAGCCGAGCACGAATCTCCCCGGTGAAGCTCGGATCTCAGTGCGAGATCACCGGCGGCAGCGCACTAGACCCGGCGATCTTCATAAGGTTACTGTTCATCACTGAACACTATCCCGAGCTGCTTGACAAACGAAGTTTGGGAGCGATTTACTCCAAAAATCGTACAGCACTGCGCCAAGCTTAGTACAACAAATTTGTTCACTAATGTTAGGGCTTCAACTTTGCCACAGTGACCCTAGTCTTAATTGAGGGCACCTAGAGGGGGGTGAATAGATGATCCTATAAAATCAAATACTAAATAGCCACAAAACATAGTTATTGAAGTGTTAGTGTGACTAAGTAGCTTTGAAGCGAGTTCTTGTGAACAAAAACAATCACAAAGAAAGCAACACAAGAGACACACGATTTTTATCCCATGGTTCGGCCAAGTAACACTTGCCTACTTCCACGTTTTGGCGTCCCAATGGACGAGGGTTGCACTCAACCCCTTTCAAGTGATCCGGTGATCAACTTGAATACCACGGTCTTTTCCTTTAGAGTATTTTCTCGGTTGCGACGAATCTCCACAATTTGGAGCCTCTCGCCCTTACAGTGATGATCACAAAAGAAGCACAGAGGTAAGGGAGGGAAAAGCAACACACACAAGATTCAACCGCAGCACAAACACGCACACAAGTGAAGACTTGAGCTCAAATGACAACATAGGAAGTTCACAACTCGAATGGAGCTCAAATCACTAATACAACAAATCAAATGCGTGGGAGCGGAGTCTGGATGTCTCAGTATGCTTAGAGAATGCTTGGGTGTCTCCTCCATGCGCCTAGGGTTCCCTTTTATAGCCCCAAGGCAGCTAGGAGCCATTGGAGATCAACATGGAAGGCTATCCTTGCCTTCTGTCGAGTGGCGCACCGGACAGTCCGGTGCGCCACCGGACAGCCACTATAGCATGTCCAGTGCATGATTTCCTTCCAAATTAGGCACAGCCGACCATTGCTCCCACTTCACAGTCCGGTGAATTATAGCCGTACAACCCCGTCGATTCCCGAGAGCACCCACTTCACCGGAGCCAGCCTGGGGCACCGGACACTGTCCGGTGCACCACCGGACAGTCCGGTGTGCCAGGCCGAGCTGGAGCCAACTCTTTTCCAATTCTTTTCTTCTCTCCTTGGCACTATTTCTAGCACTTAGATAACCACGTTAGTACTCAAAAACAATTCACTAAGTCTAGAAACATACCTTGCCTTTGATTTGCACCTTTTGCTTTTTTAGCACAAGAGAGTTCAAAACATTTGTGTTGGACACTTAATCACCAAAACAATTATAGAAATGGCCCAAGGGCACATTTCCCTTTCATTAACTCTATTGAATTAACCACAAACTGTCTCCAAAGTTGACCAAATGTCACTGAACTTTAATTTTCAGAACTGAAGTTGTCTGACAGCCCGACTTCTAGGGTATTTATCTCCCCTTTTCATGCATCACCAAGGCTTAGTCACTTAATCGAACTTGAACTACTAACATAGCTCTACCATTTTGTTGTAATGACGTGGGGTAGAATCTCCATGGATTGAGAAATACAAGATCCCAAATTCAGCCCAATCACACTGATTTCAGAGTTAACCATATGGGTGCCCTTGGGAATTTTTACAAATTACTCAAATTTGTTACATATCACTTGAAAATCTTCCAATGTAAAAGTTGTTTAGTTTTTCATATTCTACCACTTTGATATAGACACTTTGGTCCAAAAGTGCATAGAAATCAAAATCACATTATAGGGCACAAATTAGGGTTTCTAGGGCTCCTGTTAGGGTATTTAGTGTTCTATGGTTTGTGTGCCACTCAAATCCATCAAGTTTAGTCTCCTATGAACATTTCCACCAATGTTTGAGGTAGTACTCAATTTGGTATCACACACACCCATATACCTCAATCCCATGGTTAAGTACCCTACTCTAGGGTTAAGAAGCACCTCAAGTCCTCACATCACAACTTGTTTTTGAAGTTTTTCCTAGTGGATGCATTCTAGGTGTATCAAACATAATGACATATCAATGCATATGATGCCATACTCACAAGATCCTTGTTCACTCACAATGTGAGTAGCTAGGGATTCACTACGAAGCCTTTACAAAGATTCTCCAAAGGTATAGTCGCCCGTTAGGTTTTCTAAATGCACCATACTCCACCCCAAGGTGCAAATCATCCTCGGCAAAGCGAGTAGCGTACATCGAGCCCCATTGACGGCACGACGGGGAAGCAAACTACACCTCATTTTCTCTAATTAATTAGCTAAGGGCGTCCCATTCCACCCTCATGGTTGTACTATTTTCCCGTGTGGTCATCCAACGAACAAGTCCTTACGAAGAGGTATCCAGAAACAGCTTGAGACCCCTGTAATATCATCATGTCATAACCATATTCAGAAATAAACATCGTATCATAAATAATATCATCATGTTCATTGATTAGAGTAGAGCGCTAGCTTAAAGCTAATCCAAAAATTAATCAAGGACATGATGAATAAACGGCTAGTAAATCCTTAGCTATTAATTGTGTAAATGCGGAGAGATGAATTATAAAGTGAGTAGGACATAGATAGGTCAGAGGAAACTTGCTTTCACCAACCAGTGGATGCTTAGGGTCTTCTCCTGCAACTTCCTCGGACTCCACAAACAGACCGTTATCTATGCGAGTGCAAACATATATTCACATTTTTAAATCAGAAAAGGAAACAATACACCATATAAGAAAACAGATACATTAATATACACACGATATAGAGCTCGCACTGGCAACTACACGAGAAGGAATCGAGATGACCGAAGCTACGTGAAAGTCGCCTAGAGGGGGGTGAATAGGCAAAACCTGAATATTATAACTCTAAACCCAGACTTGATCCCTTGATTAGTGGTTAGAACAAGATGCACAATTATCAGAATATAAAACTATGTCCTTTGCAAAGAGTGTTGCTTTTAAAAGAATGCGGAAGTAATACAAAGCAACACAACTAAAATGTTTATGGAGAGTAATGCAAGGGGCTTACATAAGAAGAGAAATAACACTAGTTCTTTCTTGCAAGGTGTTGCTTCCAAGTATGAGAATTTAACTTGAGGCAACACACAGTGATATCGACAAAGAATAGTGCAAGAGAACTTAGAGAGGGAGAAGAGAAACAAATCACAAGCAATAAACACAAGTGACACGGGTGATTTGTTTTATCGAGGTTCGGTTCACCAAGAACCTAATCCCCGTTGAGGAGTCCACTAAGGACGGGTCTCTTTCAACCCTTTCCCTCTCTCCACCGATCACCAAGACCGGCGAGTGCTTCTTCTTAATCTCAAGGATCACTAAGACCCCGCAAGGACCACCAGACTCTTAGGTGTCTCTTGCTAGCTTTACAAGTCTCCAAAAGATTTAGAAAAAGATGAATGAGAGCCAAAACTCCACGCTCAAATGATCACAGGATGTAGCATACACTTTCTCTCAATGATTCTCACAAGGCACTATCGCTAAGCATAGTCTTTTGCTTGATCTCTCTTTTGTGGCACTTGTGAGGCTTTGATGTGGCCTAAATCTTGTGTATGAGATAGATCAATGAATGGAGGTGGTTGGGAGGGCTTAGATATGTCAACTATATGCCTTGATATGTTGCTTGGGCTCCCACACCTGGAAATGGCCGGTTGGGGTGGTATTTATAGCCCCCAATCCCTCAAATAGCCATTGGGCAGAAAGCACCAGCTTTCTATCGACAAGCGCACCGGACAGTCCGGTGCGCCACCGGATAGGCAATGTTCCTTGTTCGGTGCGCCGCCACGTCACCCAGCCATTAGGGTTCTAAGCAGTTGACCGTTGGAGACGCTTGTTTTCTTGCAGCACCGGACAGTCCGGTGCCACACCGGACAGTCCGATGCATTCTGACTTTTGCGCTCTGACTTCTAACTTGGCACTGTTCCGCACTATTGCGTTCGTAGAGTCGACCGACGACCGTTGGCACAGAGAGCCGTTGCTCCGCTGGCACACCGGACAGTCCGATGAATTATAGTGGAGCACGCCTTCATTTTCTCGAGAGTGGCTGGTTCATATTGGTACGGTCACGGTGCACCGGACACTATCCGGTGCACACCGAATGGTCCAGTGCACCATTTTTCAGCACACTCAAGTCTTTTTGCTCCTTTAAAATTGTGTCCCTAACTTGATGCTTTTATTGGTTTGTGTTGAACCTTATGCACCTGTAATACATAAATTCTAGACAAACTAGTTAGTCCATAGGTTTGCGTTGGTCGTCAACCACCAAAATTAATTATAGGAAATGGTTAACCCAATTTCCCTTTCAATCTCCCCCTTTTTGGTGATTGATGCCAACACAAACCAAAGCAAATATCAAGTGCAGAAATGTAACTAGTTTGCATTTGAGATGTCAGTGCATAGGTTACTTGGAATTAAACCAATTTGAAAGTCTTATTAAGTATGAATGGATTGCTTTCTTGTATTTGACATTTTGGACCACTTTTGCACCACATGTTTTGTTTTTGCAAATCTTTTTAGAAAATCTTTTCAAAGTCTTTTTGCAAATAATCAAGGGTATATGAATAAGATTGCAAGTAGCATTTTCAAGATTTGAAATTTCTCCCCCTGTTTCAAATGCTTTTCCTTTGACTAAATAAAAACTCCCCCTGAATGAAATTCTCCCCTTAGCTTTCAAGAGGGTTTTGAAATAGATACTAATTTGAAAATTCATACCAATTTGAAATTGCCTTGAATACCAATTAAAAAACAACCATTTGTGAATACCAATTAAATCTTCATTTCAAAAATTTTTGAAATGGTGGTGCGGTCCTTTTGCTTTGGGCTTAATATTTTCTCCCCCTTTGGCATTAATCGCCAAAAACGGAGAACTTTGGAGCCCTTTTTCATTTTCTCCTCCTTTGGGGCCTAGCACTATCTCCCACATGGTAAAATAAATATGAGTGAAGGTCATACCATTGAGAGTTTGCAGAGTAACAACAAAGTTTAAGTGATACCGTCAGAGTGTTGAGTGGAAGCCTTGTCTTTGCCATATCCTCCAATTCCCTTTCAATCTAAGACTAAGTATAGAAATACACTTGATAACACATTAGTCTTAGTCTTGGCACAAGAAGAATAATAAATAGGCATTTGTACCAAATGGAAGAGATATGATCAAAAAGATATATCAATTAAGCTTTATCATAGTTCTATAATATAGGTTGCTCCCCCTGAGTATGTGCCTTGAGAGGAATACATATTTTGGCCTTAAATGCCAAATGAACATAATGAGGTTAATGAGAACATATCTATATCATAGAAAGTGAGAAGTGCAATGTGTCATAATACAAATGTGATGCTCTTGACAGACTATGCACTTACGAAAGCATGTTATAAATATTTGATGCATTTACCCTTGAGGTTTCAAAGAAACTTAAGGAACCTCCACCTTTGGAACAAAGGTAGCTTATCCTCATTACAAGGTAAGCTTTAAGTTCTTTGACAAGAATATTACTTCATCCAGTTTTAACAAAAATGCATCAAAGCAGGAGTGAAATTGTTGAGAAGTTGAACTAGGTATGAAGCAGGGTTATGCAAAGACATGCTTTTTCTTCCTCTTATATCTTAAGGATATGCAATATATGTACAAGAGGGAATATAGGTACAAGTGTAAATGATAGGAAGTAGTTTACCCTTTTGTACCTTCACATAGAGACACTCTCTTCATTATGCTCGTCCTTAGTATTGGTTACTTAAATCCTAAGCTCAAGACAATATACAAAATTATTTTGCACAAGAGAGAATTCTACTACTAGTGACCCATTTATTTAAACAAATCGTTATTGTCATATATCAAGTAGATCACAAGTATAATGATGAAGATTGCACAAATCATATGCACAAACTTGAGTGTCAGTTTCAACATAATCAAGATATAGAAATGGGCTCCCCCTAAAGATGTGCATCAAGTATTTGAATGACTTGGTTAGATACATTCTCTTTTAAAGACAAATAGGGGGAAGCATTGTACATCTTGATTAAGGCATATAAAATTCACAATAATTGGCTTATGCCTTGTATTCTCAAAATGAAAAAGCTAGTTTAGAATACTTACAACCACACCATTGATTAATTTGATGATCTTACTATCTAAGTAAGTGTTGTTGTTTTTGACATCTTCCTTTTCATTTTAGTGTCCTCCCTTTAGAGTTGTCCCTTTTTCCTTTCAAACTTAATGAAAATACTTGAAAAAGATATATTAGCAACACAAAGGAGTATATGACAAATGATGATTTCTTTAGATAAGAGATACAAACAAATTATCATCCAAAAGTCACACATACATGAATAAACACCTTAACGTTAGTGCATAGCGACAGAAAAGAGGTATATGCACCTTTTGACACTTATAATCAAATCAAAGGAAATTTACTTCTCCATATTGATGTTTTCTTCACACAGAATTGATAACCATAAATTGGAATCATATCAATATGAGCATAGATATGGTAAAGGCATGAGTTAGATTCTAATGGACCAGTGCACATATGAAAGCAAGATTGTATGCACTTTTAGCCATTTTAAGTTAAATAATGAATCTAATCTTCACATTGGTAGATCATGATAGTTTGGAAGAAATACCATTTGATGGGAACTATTATTGATTGGATGATGAGTTCCCTTCCTTTGCTTTTACCTTTCTTCCTTTAGGTGAAGAGCAACCCTTGAGGCTTGTGTCTTTTAATAAATTGAACATGCACTCACTCTCTTGTAGATTTTCATAAATATGCTCAAGAGATATGTTAGTAACACAAGCACTAGTTTCCCTTTTTGTAATCATTTTTTAGAAGGAATGAAAGGTAGATTACTAAAGCATGGAAACTTCATAACATGAACTATATTATCCCATAGATGATGTTATGCTTAGTTTTAACTCATAAAACAAGCATGGTTAATCTCTCAAGATTATGGAACCAAACCTAATTCATAACATGGAGAGCGATTAATGTAGAAGAATCATATCCAATTTAAGCATGAAGAAATACATCATAAGTCATTGGATTGATTTTTCTTTTTATGTTAGATTACACATTTCCATAGAGAAATTTATTCTCTATATGTGAGACTACTTAAGTCACTTAGACAAAAGCATTAGTCTCACGATTCTGGTCATAAAGAGATATTCCCTTTATAAGTGTCCTAAGGATTTGATTTCCTTATACAACACCTTATTCTTTTAAGAACATGGAATATGTCTCTATGTCTAGAACATGGCAATAATGGGATAATTAATGTAGATCATGCCATGAGGTGCTTACAATAATTTAAAGCATGTAGATTGCCATAATATAGGCATGATGAAAATGCAATCTACCAAATGAGAGGAATTTTCTTCAAAGAATGATGACATAATTTAAAAACATTTTTAAGTGCTTCAATTTTCAATGAGACTACACAAGACACAAGGGAAATGATAACTGAAGATACTTGCACTTAAAGACGTAAGTGTTACCATTCTTTGGCTTTCCTCCATGTTGTAGGCTTTGATTTTCCACACGGTATAATCCTTTATTTCCTACAACATCAGTATCTTTCTCGAGATGATATGCGTAGATATAATAATTCAAAATAACTTTAGGTCAATCTTATCATCTCCTTGAGTTGGTTCTTGACTTGGTTACCTGTAGACTTGACTTGGTTCTTGCAAGTACTTCCTTAGGGTGGGTTGAACTAAAGTGAGTTCAGACAACTCGACAAAACGATCTCTAAACTCAACCTTTGTTCACAAAGTAATTACAAGTTAGTAAAACCAACTTGCTAAACTACTTTTGGCACTAAGAAATTTTGTCTTGTTACCCATTGACAATCCAATGGTCGAGAGTTCACATTGGTTAACAAGAGATCATGTATTTGAATAGAAATTCATTCGGTCAGGTTGTTCATCCATTTCTTCCATGTGAGATGAACTGACTTGGTTCGGGAATACATGGACTAAATAAGAGAGCGAATGAACAAACTCCTGCATCTCAGTAGCAGGGAAAGTCAAACTCCATTTTGAGAATTAATCAGCTATCTCTCAACACTAAAAAGCTTCAAGGCTTCACCTTTACACAAAGGATGTAAAGGGAACTTGTATGAGTAGTCACTACCAAGATCAAAAGAAAAGAGACCACACATGAAAGTGGTATGCCCTTTTGATCCAACAGAGATGATAGATGTTTCTTGATCACTTGACAAACAACATAGAAATTGTTTCAAGGGAAGGTCCACAGAAGATAACACATCAGTGTAATTCCATAACGGATCATGACTAGAGACCTCGATACCAGCATGCGCCAAGCAGCATTACCTCGTGTGTACATTCACAAGGGGCTCTCAGTTTTGCTGTGGCACCATAAGTCATTAATCGTGACACCATTACCGAACATCACCAATAATGAATCTCACGTGGTAAAACTAGAGTATGCAGAGATGACATATCGATATAGTCTAATAATGGATTATAACTACTAACCGTGGTACCAACGCGTGCCGAGCAGCACAACCTTGTGTGCGCACACACAGAAGGCTCCCGGTTTCGTCGCGTTACCATCAGTTTTAGTCATAACACCCTTACGAAACATAACCAATAAGAAATCTCACTCAGCACAAATAGACTAAGCCAGGATGACAATATACAAAAGAGACTCTACCTGTCAGAATGGTTACAAGTAGAGAGTTAAATAAATCATGGCCCGATAAAATGAACAAGACATGGCCATAACCTAAACTAGATGAAAGAAGTATGATGGGAGACTATAACTTTAGCCCAAGCATATTTCTATGCCCATCGCAGAAATTACAAGGTCAGAAATTAACGTCAATTTAAATATAAAGGGAAAACGACCATAAGATTAAGTTGGTATGCCTTCGATAGATATGGGGAAACTGAAGGCATCAAACTCAAGAAAATAATCAAACATGCCTTTTCTAGGTCAGATTGATAAAGCAATGATATGATCCTCAAGAAGAGGCAAACTGGAATTAGGGATATCAGCATGCACCAACCGAATAAGGGTATGATTGTGGGAGGAGACATGACTCGAGATTCTTGTTTTAAGCCCGGGTATACTTTATGTCCAACAAAGAAATTATCTAAGCATTTATTTGCATGAGTTTGGTCATGGAGTGATAACGGAGGATTCAAATTTGGGTCATGGTTCCCTAAATAAGAACATGGCCTAATTTTCGGTTTAGGCAAACAAGTCACAAACATTCTATCGACACATCAATACAAGAGCAAACACCATTTGCACTAATGTTCAAATTAAGAAAAGCTGGAAGCCATCTAAACACATATCTCTAATACACAACATTATTTACAATCACCAAGTATTGGAATAAAGGTGAGAGAAGCATTTTCGTGCACAAGTGACAAACACGATGCAACAATCAGGATGCATGCTCGTCCTGTTCATCCTCACATGTTTTGCCAACATAATATGGCAGTAACATTCTATCTCGGTGGCATACTTACGTCTCTCTCGATATTTTGCTAGTCGTCAGCTACACATACGTTTTCGAGGTTAGTGTACCAACAAAAAATTCCATCACAGCCCAATTCTTAATGATGCAATTCACACATGATAGTTTATCACAGTTTATACTCCATATATTTCTATATGGAGGCTAGCTCTTCATTAAGCGCTGAGCCACGCATAGGCGCCGCTGCCACACCTTAACCATAGGGCAGCTCATTATGATACTCACCTTCTTACCTGAGCGTAGGTGCGTCGTTACAAGTACATTACACTTCTCAGTATTCCCATGTTTGTGTACCCGTACACATCCATGGGGTACTGAATTCCTAGAAAATAGTTACTCCACATCGCAGCTTTCATATATATATATGTGAAACATGTATATAATCAAGCGCTTTTTATGCTCTTCCCTAGACCGACGTTTGTTCGGTCATGCTCTCACATCTCACCTTACCTTGAGCGTCGATCCATTCAAAACTGAATGGCCTCAAAAATAACAATACACATGTATGCAATGCCCCTGGTTGTGGGTTAGTGTTTTGATCTAAGCCACTTAATAGTCCTTAATTTAGGGCTTAACAGAGGATGTCGCTAGCATTATAGTTTTTTTTCAAATCTGTTTTTCAAAACCAAATAATGTTTAGTTGACAATAGGTTTTCCTAAACCAAAACTCTATTTTGAAAATACGTATGTGACCGTATTATACTTAATCCTGCTCCGATACCAGCTGTGGCAGAATCTCCCAAGTTATTGGGCCCACATGCACGTGACCTTGTCTCAAAGACCTCAGACGGCTATGCATATCCACCGGATAACTTAACACGATCCGTCCGAGTGTCCCAAGGACCTCAGATAAACCACTTACAACTAGGATCGCAAGATTAAGTAAACACAAATCACACACCAACATTTTGCAGCGAAATTTCTTTATTACAAAAAGTTACAAGTTATAACAAATTTACATTATATTTATCACAGTGATTATAGAAGTGATTCAAAGAAATATACTTTGAAATGTTATAAATTATTTATAAGTTTGAAATATATGCTAGCTCAATGACAATCCTCAATAAGAAGTATAGAATAGCTACTTTAACCTATAAGAAGGTCGTACCCGCCGGCGCTTAGCACCATCCACAGCAGCACAAATCTAGTACCTGCAACAATAGGGGTTCGAAAACCCTGAGTACGAAGTGTACTTTTGCAAGTCTTACCCGGCTAAGGAAAAAGACTCTCAAGGATATGCTGGATTTGGGAATTAAGGAAAGGCTTTTAGCAAGAATCAACTTTAATAGTTTGCAGAAAGCTTACTAAAATGAGTCCTTACTTTCAACATTTTAATGCTAGATTAAGTATTAATAGACCTTGTTTGCATCTAGTCTAATTTCATCATCACATTAATCAATACAACAAGATTTTTGCTCATTATGATTCCATCCATGACTTAGATTACAGGGCAGTGACCAAGTCTTCATATTCGAGAAGTAACGGCGATCCAAATCGATTAATACCCAGTTGGGGATCTCCAACCACACGGCATATGTAGCACTTAACCCTTGAATATGTCAACTCGCCACCGGGTTTCTCAAGACCAAAATGGGTTCACGCCAACCGATAGCACAAATACTCCACCGTCCAGCCTCTTGCCATGGAGGGTACACACTACTCTCGCCATCTCTCCACTCCCATTGCGTGGTGGCCTTTCTGGTATTGGTCCGACCGAGGCAAAGCTTACCCATGAAGAGGCATGTGGCCAGTTAACAGGTCCTTGATCATCAAGCCTACATTCGCATAATCCTTATTCAACCTGGGTAGAACATCACCTGTTCCTAGCCTAAGTCTCGATTTAAGTACTTCCATCCTTAGGATTGTTTGTGTTCCTTAGGATTATTAAAACATCATAGGGAAGCTTGCATTAGATCTCCCAATGATCCTGGTGAAAATATTCTTGTAGGTAGAGCCATCCTTCCCCAGGATAAACCTGAGCTAGGCATTAGTGCAAAGGAAAAACTCTATCTGCAAGATTTACCTCTAGGCAGGGCTAAGCAATTTTGTAAATCATATTTGATACTTCACCAGAAGTGTCTATAAAAGGAATGGATTTCAAGGTAGCCAATGCATCAAAGGGTTTCCAAGCAACTCCTATAAACCTAATGCACATTTCGCTAGACTTAAAGTGTGTAAAAATCATTTAAAACATAAGGAAGGGGTTGCATGCACCGGGGCTTGCCTGGGATAAACACTATGTTAGTGTTTGTTAGATGATGATCACTTGACGACCAGCCTTTTGTGTTGGCACTTGTTCAGTCTATCCATCTTCAGGTTGATCCACCAGCATTACCATGCAAAGAAGCCCACACTTAAGTCCATATTCATTGTCACACGAGAAATAAACACCTTAGGTGTTACAGGTATGAAGTGAGCTGACTTTGTTAAATGGTCCACTACTACCCAAATGAAATCATAGCCGGTTCGAGTGTGGGGTAACCCGACAATGAAGTCCATCCCGATCTCATCCCATTTCCATTGAGGAATCTGTAGCGGCTGCAACATGCTATCTGGTCGTTGATCTTCTCGTCGTTCTTTTGCAGTTCCTTGACTTCCCGTTCTAAGGTGGGTTCTAACTCAACTGTTACTCCTTGTGTGTTGTTCAAAAATCCAAGGCTCAGTCTGTCAAATTCTTTGGCTAACTCATAGGGCGTCGGGTGAACGACCATCATGTTGACTTGACTTTTTCTACTTAGAGCATCTGCCACCACGTTCCCTTTACCTGGATGGTAGTGTGTCTCTAACTCGTAGTCTTTAATCAGTTCTAGCCATCTTCGTTGCCTCATATTCAGCTCCAATTGGGTGTAAATATGTATTTTAGACTCTTGTGGTCGGTGTAGACATCACATTTCTGCCCATACAGATAGTGCCTCCAAGTCTTCAATGCATGAACCACTGCTGCTAACTCTAGGTCATGGGTGGGATAATTCTTCTCATGAACCTTCAGCACACATCCCAAGCTGGTTTAGGAAGCATCACAATACACCGAGAATGGCTTGTGTACATGAGGTAGAACTAAGGCAGGCGCTGTAGTCAACTTCTCTTTCGGTGCCTCAAAGGCCTCTTGGCACTTCTGGGTCCAATTAAACTCGACTTTATTTGCTAGCAAGGCTATCATGGGTCTAGCAATCTCTGAAAACCCTTCAATGAATCGTTGATAGTATCCGGCCATTCCAATGAAACTCTTGATTCCTCGAACATCTTTCGGTTCTTTCCAGTTCAGAATGTTTGCTACCTTCTTTGGATCCACATCTAACCCATCTCTGTTTATAATGTGACCCAAAAAAGGACTTCTTGAATCTAGAACTCGCATTTGCTCAACTTTGCATATAACTGGCGCTCTCGTAGCCACCGCAATACCATCTTCAGATGATCCACATGCTCTTCCTTACTTTGAGAATATATGAGAATATCGTCAATTAACACCACCACAAACTTGGTAATCCATGAACACGTTGTTCATCAAATTCATGAAGAAGGCTGGTGCATTCGTGTGGCAAAACCTCCCAAGTTATTAGGCCCACATGCACCTGCCCTTGTCTCAAAGACCTCAGACAGCTATGCATGTGCACCAGATAACTTAACAGGATCCATCCGAGTGCCCCAAGGACCCTGGATAAACCACATACAACCAGGATCGCAAGATTAAGTAAACACAAATCACACACCAACATTTTGCAGCGGAATTTCTTTATTACAAAAAGTTACAAGTTACAACAAATTTACATTATATTTATCGGAGTGATTACAAAAGTGATTCAAAGAAATAAACTTTGAAATGTTGTAAATTATTCATAAGTTTGAAATGTATGCTAGCTCAATGACAATCCTTAATAAGAAGTATATGAGAGCTACTTAGACCTATAAGAAGGTCGTGCCCACCGACGCTTAGCACCATCCACAACAGCACAAAACTAGTACCGCAACAACATGGGTTCGAAAACCCTGAGTACGAAGTGTACTTTCGCAAGTCTTACCCGTCTAAGGAAAAAGACTCTCAAGGATATGCTGGCTTTTGAGAATCAAGGTAAAGTTTATCAAGAATCAAAGACTCTTTTGCAGAAAAGCTTACTATGAGTGGATCCTTAAGAATTTATTTTACTTCTCAGGTTAAGTAAAGTTACCTGCATCTAGAGTTCTTTCTATCCTAGTTCAAACACTTAGCCTACACTAGCCGTCTTTTATCATCCCTTCAATTCACTAGATTGCTACGTGTAGGGCAGTGACCAAGTCTTCATGTCCGAGAAGTAACGGTGATCCGAATCGATTAATACCCAGCTGGGGATCTCCAACCACACGACATATGTAGCACTTAACCCTTGCATATGTCAACTCGCCACCGGGTTTCTCAAGACCAGACCGGGTTCACGCCAACCGAGAGCACAGATACACCACCGTCCAGCCTCTTGCCACGGAGGGTACATGCTACTCTCGCCATCTCTCGACTCCCATTGTGTGGTGGCCTTTCTGGTATTGGTCTGCCCAAGGCAAAGCTTACCCATGACGAGGCATGTGGCCAGTTAAAGGGTCCTCAATCAGCAAGCCTCCATCGGTACAGTCCTTAATCGACTCAGACAGAGACACTACACCGAGACTTCCTTCTCGTGCAAGCCACCCGCCCGGTCTTGTCTTTATCATTTTAACCCAATGTTTGGTACCTAACAGTGGTACATCTTTCCAGATGTTGAACCCATCATGGCCATGAGGGATCCACCATCAAGTCTTTTCTTTGAAAACTTCCCTTCCCATATGAAGCATCATTTTTGTTTAAAACAAATCATTTTGTTTTCTAAGGCAAGACTAAGCATCAGAAAACTTTTAAGTAAAATAGGTATCAAGGAATGGTAAACAGTTCTAAGGAAGGAAATGCAACAATTGTTTATCACTCAACTCCTATCACCTAATGCATCATTTCAAGTGATAAAGAGTTTGAAATAACAAGGAAGGGTAAATGCACTGGGGCTTGCCTGGAATAACACTAGGTTAGTGTTTGTTAGACGTCGATCACTTGACGACCATTCTTTGTCTTGGTACTCGTTCAAATTATCCATCTTCAGGTTCATCATCCGCATTACCTTGAGATTAATCCAGCTCTTGTCCTTCACCTCACGTAATCAACTAGCGTACCTGATGAAATGCACGATGCACATGTATGAGCACGAGTATAAATAGTATAAGATAGATAATCTACACTGAAAAGGATGAAACACTTATAACAAAGCATTAAGCAGATACTAGCTAGTGATATATGACTAATTATAATAATTACGCTTTTCCAGCCTATTCAAAGGTAGCTCATATATCGCAAAACAATAATATATATATATATATATATTCATGCTCTACTCTCTTTTATGATTTATTAACACAATCGTATTACTACATATGTATTTACCAAGCATATTTTATACAATATACCATCACACCTATCACTAGATAAGAGAATCATCGATCATATCCTAATCAACCTATCATACATGCTAACTATCAAGGATAGCCAAAAAGCTCACCATAGTTAAACTAAATTGCGGATACGCTGATGATTCTGATTCAACCATTTTGGGCAACAACAAACACGTACCTATGAAAGTTACCCGCGTAACAAATACAAAATATGACAACTAGTATGGCAAGGTATCAGCTAATCACTTGGTATACCAAATTTATTCTTCACGATATTTACTAAACCATACCCCGTATATACGAAGCAGTTTAATAAATATCAAACACCGCCACAATGTGTATGTTGCAAACAAGATAATCATCGACAAATATATATAACCAATCCGGACATCGAATCGATAGCAGGAGTAGTGAATCGGCTTACAATACTAAATCAAACTTGAACCTCGCAAGAATGACAACAAGCACCAGGTGAAGCTTTCAGCTGAACACCCTGCGAGCTATGTACACAGGCTTCGCTTTCTTCATCCACACACATAAATTGCACCGACGAGCAGCGAGGTCGGAGAGGCTCGGTGTTGGGGAAAATACCAGGAACGACTGGTGATGGAGCTGGCAGATGATGATGGTGCTGCAGCGAAGCGAACAAGGATAGACGACGGCATGGTCTGCCGCGAGAGAACGCCGGCACATAGCACAGCGGATAACGGGAGTCAATCGGCGAGATCCGAATACTGCGCGATGTGCATTAGGAACAAGCGCACGCGCAGCGAACAAGGTCAACGAACCTAATGACACAGGGTCAAGCTGAGGGGGATAGATATCCCCCGGGTCCACTAAAAGAGTAAAGGACCTCACGAAAGGCCCAAGGGCCCAATAAATCGTAAGGTTATTCTTTCGTGGACCTGGGGAAAGACAACCAGCAACGCAGGGCGACATGAGGCCGGATTGGTGCAAACCCGGACGGCCCATAGCGTCGAGCCATTGGCTGCAACAGAGATCCGACTTTCCCGCGTCGGGGCCTCCATGCAACAAAGCCACGTGAGGATGAGTCGGCGAGGGTTACGTAAAGGATAATCTCGAGAGGTTTACTATCTTTTAGCCACTTGTTGTTATCTTATCCATGTGTACTGCCCCACGGTCGAGTATATAAGGCCTAGGGGGCACCCCTTCAGAACGATCGACCCATTACTTAGCCACCCACATCAACTCTCTGTATTCTCGATCCAGAGAGCTCTCTTGTAACCATATCCACCAAGCATACTCATCAGGACGTAGGGTGTTACGCATCACTAAGCGGCCCGAACCTGTAAATCTTGTCCACCGTCCCTCGTGCGATCGGCACGAACCATTCTGCTACAGTTGTCGACACCTTCCTACTCCTAAAACACCTTGAGGGGCAACCCCGGGTGTGCGGTCGGACCCTAAACACCGACAGCTGGCGCGCCAGGTAGGGGGTGTGTCGACAATCCAAGCTAGCTCAATGGCCATCTCCTTCTACAACAAGATCGCCCTACGCCCCGGATCTATGTTCTGCTTCGGGACAATCTCATTCATAGCGGACGAAGAAGGAACTCTGCACCGTATCGCGGATCCGCCGAAAAAGGAGTCTTCCTCAACAAACTCCGACAATACCGGAGAGGCGCGACCTCCGACCCCCCGGAAGAAGATCACCACGACGGCAGCACCGTTCTACCCCGACGTCCTCTTCGTCGGAAGAGCGGAATCGCCCACCATCTCCGACGACGAGCCGACTGTACCCGGGGAGGAACCGCCTCAGCGAGAGTCCCGTCGATGAAGGAACCGGCGCAGGAACGTTCGACGACATCACGCAGCCGGAGAGCGGAATCCGGAACAGCCTGTCTCACGAGACGAGGTCTCGGAGGCGGGAGAAACCCCGGAAGAACGCGTCTTCAGAGAGCGAAGGAACTCCCGACGACGTGACCGCCGACGAGCTCAGGAACAGGCTGAGCAGGATGAAAGGCAACGTCGAGAAAATCCACTCTTCGGGCGCAATCTGAACCCCGACTTCGCCCGAGCCATGAACACGCCGAGCGAAGTCGGAGGGGTGCTAGCTCGGATAGCAGAAGGACTTCCTCGGACTCCTGACGCCGACGGCTACCGACGACTGTTCACCCAGGCGGCCAACCATCTTCTACCGCTTGCTCACCCGCCGAACGATCTACGACACGCCATCAACAGCCGCCGGGACACGCGGAGCTCCATCAACGCTTCGCGGGAACGGCGGCATGAGAACGAAATTCGTCGTCAAGAGGAGTACGACAGGGATCATGGTGCCCCGACTCAGAACCAAGCTACCAGAACTGAGTCGGCGACGGCTTCAACTGGCGGAACCTCCCGGGGACGGTCGAGGAATCACAACCACAACTCCCCTCCCCGGGACAGGCATCGACCCCGACGACAGGAGGACACGTGCGGAGTGTCCGCCCTTACTCCGCGCCTTAGGGCCATCCAATGGCCCCCCAACTTCAAGGTATCCAATGTTGACAAGTATGAACCTAAGCAGGATCCATGGGGTTGGCTAGCCGTCTACACCACCGCTGCTCGAGCTGCCGGAGCATCCGAAGACGTGATGACCGCGTACTTGCCCATCGTCCTTGGACAAGACGCGCTGCAATGGCTACGACATCTACCCCGACACTGCATCGACGCCTGGGGAGATTTCAGTCGGCGTTTCACCGCCAACTTCCAGTCCCTCTCCGACAAGCCGGCGCAACCGTGGGACCTTAAATCTATCAAGCGCCGGGGGGACGAAACTCTCCGATCGTACCTCAAGAGGTTTCAAACCATGAGGAATCGAATCCCCGATGTCACGGAGGCGGCCGTGATCGAGGACTTCTACCGAGGATCTAATGATTCGGTTTTCGTCCGAGCTATACTTCAAAGGGCGCCGACCACCTCGGAGGAGCTGTTCCGGGAAGCCGACCTCTACATCACCGCCGACGAGCGAGCCCAGGATCTCATCGGAGGAGCAAAGCCCGCACCGGCAGCACCACGACGCGACACGAACCAGCAACCCGACAAGCGGTGGGAGAAGAGGCCACGCGAAGAAGTGCACGCCGCCGGAGGACCACCTGCCTCTCGCACTCGAGGAGGACCTCGTGGAGGCGAACGCACGCTGGACGATATCCTCGACGCCCAGTGCCCGTACCACAAGGACATGCGCCACACTCTTCGTAACTGCCGAGACTTCAAGCACTCCGTTGGACACGGCCGACCCTTCCAGCCTCTACCTCCTCCTCCGCCGAGGGGAGGACCAGATGAACCACGACAACCCCATCGGCAGGAGGAGGGAGGAGGAGGAGCTTTCCCGCGCGTTGACAGGGAGGTCAACGTCATCTTCGGTGGACACGGATCGCAGGAGAGCAGAAGACAGCAAAAGCTCAATGATCGCCAGATACTGGTGGCGACCATCGGCCCTCCCGCCCCATACCGATGGTCGGAACACCCGATCACCTTCACTCGGGCAGATCAATGGCTCAACTTCGACCACCCGGGCAAGTACCCGCTTCTCGTCGATCCGGTGATCCGAGAGAGCCGGGTGAAAAAGGTGTTAGTGGACGGGGGGAGCAGCATCAACATCACCTTCCCCCGGACACTCCAGAGCTTGGGAGTTCATCTCAAAGAGCTCCACGAGTCGGACACTCCTTTCTTCGGCATCGTGCCGACGGAAGGGGAATACCTGCTGGGCCACATCTACATGCCGGTCACCTTTGGAACTCCGGAGAACTACAGAACCGAGTTCCTGAGGTTTGAAGTGGCGAACTTCGACTGCGGGTACAACGCCATCATCGGGAGGCCAGGATTGGCCAAGTTCATGGCCATTCCGCATTATACATACATGATATTGAAGATGCCAGGGCCACAAGGGATCATAACTGTGCGCGCCGACCTCCAAGGCGCCGCAGAATGTTTCCGAGTGGCTATTCAAGCAGCCCTCACCGCCAAGCCATCGACAGCTCCCTCCACAATGGCGAACTCTAAGCCTGAGGAGGACCTCGCAATACCAGCGAATGAAGCTCAGACCGCGACCTCTATGCGGCCGACTGAAGAAACCAAGAGAATCAACCTGGGGTTTGCTGACGAGCGCAAGACGGCCATCATCAGCTCCAGTTTGGATGACAAATAGGAAAGCGCGCTCGTCCGGTTTCTGCAAGATAACCGAGATGTATTCGCATGGCAACCTGCGGATATGCCGGGAGTCCCGAGAGAACTGGCCGAGCACAAACTGAAGGTTTTTCCCCAGGCGAGGCCGATTCGGCAGAAATTACGCCGTTTCACGCCTGATAAGAGGGAAGCCATTCGCGCCGAGTTAGCTCGCTTGGTCGCGGCTGGATTCATTAGAGAAGTATTACATCCGGAATGGTTAGCCAATCCTGTTCTTGTACTCAAAAAGAATAAAGTGGACTGGCGCATGTGTGTTGATTATACCGATCTCAACAAACACTGTCCAAAGGATCCCTTCGGGCTCCCGAGGATAGATCAGGTGGTGGACTCCACCGCTGGGTGTTCTATGCTGTCTTTCTTGGATTGCTATTCCGGGTATCATCAGATCAGTCTGGCAAAGGAAGATGAAGAAAAAACGGCATTCATTACTCCGTTTGGCGCTTTCTGTTATACCTCCATGCCGTTCGGCCTCAAAAACGCTGGAGCGACTTACCAGAGAGCTATTCAAACATGCTTAGCCGATCACTGGGGCAAGCGTGTGGAGGCTTATGTGGATGACGTGGTGATCAAAACACAGGATTCAAAAGACTTCATTGAAGATTTGCAACTGGTTTTCAACAGCCTGAGGCGGTATAGATGGAAGCTTAATCCCGAGAAATGTGTTTTTGGGGTACCAGCCGGAAAGTTGCTCGGATTTATTGTCAGCCACCGAGGAATTGAAGCTAATCCGGATAAAATTGAGGCTATCATGAAGATGGAAGCACCTCGATCGCAGAAGAAGGTTCAGCGACTTACTGGATGCATGGCAGCTTTAAGCAGATTTATATCCAGGCTGGGAGAAAAAGGTTTGCCGTTTTACAAGTTACTCAAGAAGGTGGATAAATTCCAGTGGACTTCAGAAGCGCAAGAAGCTTTGGATGCTCTGAAAAAATTCTTGACAACACCACCAGTGCTGAAACCACCTCGGCGAGCTACATCAACTCAACCAGCTGAAGATTTGCTATTGTATATCTCTTGCACGACTCACGTGGTAAGCACCGCGTTGGTAGTCGAGCGAGTAGAAGAAGGGCATGCCTACCCAGTACAACATCCTGTCTACTTCATCAGTGAGGTCCTCGGCCCCTCAAAGAAAAAGTATCCTCAAGTTCAGAAACTATTGTATGCAGTACTTCTAACTGCCCGCAAGCTGCGTCACTACTTTGACGACCACAAAGTCATAGTAGTCACAAGTTTTCCAATAGGGGATATCCTTCACAACAAGGAAGCCATCGGTCGAATAGCCAAGTGGGCCTGTGAGCTGGGATCTCATGACATCGAGTTTCGGCCTCGCACTGCAATCAAAACCCAAGCACTGGTTGATTTCGTGTCAGAGTGGACTGAACAACAAGTACCAGACAACCCGGAGACTGCAGAAGTATGGCGAATGTATTTTGACGGCTCACTCAAACTGCAGGGAGCAGGAGCGGGGATTCTTTTCACTGCACCAGGAGGCGAACACCTCAAGTACGCCCTCCAGTTGCTATTCCCGGCCTCCAACAATGCAGCCGAGTATGAAGCTTTGATCCATGGATTGAACATTGCCATATCACTGGGCGTCAAAAGATTAATGGTATATGGGGATTCTCTGGTAGTCATCAGCCAGATAAATAAGGAGTGGGATTGCTCAAACGATTCGATGGGAAGATACTGCACTGCCGTCCGAAAACTGGAGGATAAGTTCGAGGGTCTGGAATTTCATCATGTGGAGAGAGATCGGAATGCAGCAGCCGATGTACTGTCCAAGCTGGGATCCAGTCGAGCTCAGGTTCCACCCGGGGTTTTTGTGCAAGAAATTCTGCAGCCAAGTATCTCATTGGGTCAGATGGAAGAATGCAACATCATAGATCAACCCGAGTCAGATCCCGATGACTGGAGAAAGCCAATCATTAAGTACATAAAGGATGAAGCTACTTCCGGGATAGGAGCGCCATGCAATTTCAGCTGGCTGGTCATCCCGTCCATCAAAACCTGATGAGAAGAGCAGGTGAGCATAATGGCAAGAGTTCATGTAAAAGTCAAACTAAGAAGCAGCACAGTACCTGGAGGTTGGAGAAGAACGAAGGGATCCCCAAGTCAGGAGAAATCAGATGATAACCCGGCGCAAGATCATCACCCGAAGCAGCATGCAATGGAACAGTGGGAATCAGTTCATCTCCTTCAACAGAGCCGGATACTCGATCAACGGGGACGCTGCCCTCCAAAGCGACGCCCCGGTCTGAAGTTTGGGCCACCACCATGCAGCCAGAGTGTGGAGGTGACCCAGCGTGAACGTCCATGGAAGCGCCGGAAGGAGACCCTGTTTGGGCACCCTCGGGGACTGGGCCATAGTTGGCACTGCCCACTTGAGCCGGGTTATCCCCGGCAACACCCTCGAGGGCTGGGCAGTAGCTTGCACTCTTCGCCCGGGCTAAGTCGTCCCCGACGACACCCCCGGGGGCTGGACATGTATCAACACCATCCCTGGGGTCCAGATTTTCAGCAATAACCATCTCTAAGGTTGATGGGCCCTCGGCTACTTCCATGGAATCAGGACAATCCAGGTTAACATCCCGTCCCTCAAAATCGCGCTCTAAGGTTGATGAGGCACGGGATGACCTCAACCCAGCGTCCGGCACGGCATCACAAGCTTCTGTCACATCATCATCCACTGGCCCTGATAGCAAGTCCTCTGGGACCATATCCTCCAGAGTTTGATCAAAGTCGGCCAGGGATATGTTTTGCAGACCAACAAGAGCAGACAAAGCCGGAGAAGGAACCCCACTACTTTCCCCACTGGCGAGGAATTGCCGACTGTTCTTCCGAGTCAGAGGAACCTCATCCTCTTCCCCTTCGTCGTCTTCATCAGCAACAGATGGACCACACCCATTGGGATCAGCAACAGATGTACCACACCCATTGGGATCAGCATCAGCAAATTCAGGCACAGGAACCTCCTCATCAGCAAGGACCGAGGGTCCAGCACCTTGATCCAAACTAGATACTCGCCGAATACGTCTCTTCTTCTTTTTCTGCTCATCAACAGGAAGATCAGTCTAACTGGTTCGGCGGGGACGCCTCGAGCGAGCACGGACAGGTCTCTGAACATCCAAGATTATACCGGCCTCCGGGAGAGGTGCCACCGCCAATGACTCAGCAGGAATAGTGTCAGAAGAATCTTCAGCCAACATGTCAAGCACGGCATTTATTTCAGCATCAGTAGGATCCAAAGGCACCTCGAAATGGATTTGTCGTTCATCATCAGGGATTTTCCCAAGTGAGGCAACCAAAGCACTAACCTCCTCGTCAGAAGGCCGCGTTCTAAGCCCCATACTGCCATCAGTTGAAGGTGGGTTTGACACGAAATGAGTGAAGGCCTTAGCAGGAGGTAGATTCCAGGCTGAATACGCCACTGGAGCACCAACATTGGATACTTTGCCTCGGAGAATCATCTCCAGTCGGCTCACCAAATCTGCAGAAGGGATCCTTCTATTGGTAACTCGAGTTGGGTCGGCTAGCCCTTGATACAGATAAGCCGGGTGGACCCTGTGTTTCAGTGGCTGAATGTTTTTGAAAACGAAGTCAGCAACTATAGCTTCAGCAGTTAAACCCCTCTCTTTCAATAGCCCAACTTTAGCTAGCAGCACACTGGCCTCAGCCACCTCTTCGTCTGTAGGAGACTCGGTCCAGCTCGGGGTGCGAACATCTGGCTGTCTTCCTGACCGGGGGGGGGGGGAGAGAATTTCCATAGTTATCAACTATAAACCATTCCAGGCGCCATCCCTTAATGCTGTCTTTAAGGGGGATCTCAAGATACTCAGTTTTCCGTCCCCGGCGCATCTCTAAGCTGGCACCTCCAACCAACTGATGTTGTCCCCCGGCCATCCCAGGGCGACAATGATACAGGTGTTTCCACAAGCCAAAATGCGGCAGCACGCCAAGAAAGGCCTCACATAAGTGGACGAAGATAGAAATTTGCAGAATTGAATTAGGGTTCAGATGGGTTAAGTTGATGTGGTAGAAATCAAGTAGACCGCGGAAAAAAGGAGAAATAGGAAGGCCAAGGCCGCGGAGAAGAAAGGGAGCGTAAACCACGGACTCGTGGGTATCCTCCGTCGGGACCGTAGTTCCGTGGCAAATCCGCCAAGAACAGAGTTCCCGTGGAGGAAGAACCCCGATGGACACGAGGTGAAGGAGTTCGGTTTCAGAGATGATTGACATGTGGTTACCTGCGAAAGGCAACTGGCTGTTGGGATCAATTGGGGGAATCACCACAGCGGAAGAACTCGCGACTTTCCTCTTGGGAGCCATCTCGATTTCACCAGCGAGCAAATTGGAGGCAAGCGCAGAGAGGATTTGGAGGCAGGAATGCAAGAACTAGGGCGCGGAAAGCAAAGGCGGCTAAAAGTGCAACTCTTATGGGATATTCTCGGACCAGATACCGTTTCAAAAAGTGCCCAGTCATCACTCGGCAGTTATTTCCGAAATTCCAGCATGCCACGTGGTCATTCGGCAGTTATTTCCCAAAAAACTAGTGGGCCCTCTCCTTACTCGGGTGCTAATCCTCGAAATAACTCGGTGTTGCCTCTAAAATGCCGACGTCACTATTCAGTCACTCGGCGTTGCCTCTAAAACGCTGATTTTGAGTTCAATCGTTCGGCATTACTTCTAAAATGCCAACGTTGACCCTCAATCACTCGGCGTTGCCTCTAAAACGCTGATCTCGAGTTCAATAACTCGGCGTTGCCTCTAAAATGCCGACGTCACTACTCAGTCACTCAGCGTTGCCTCTAAAACGCTGATTTTGAGTTCAATCGTTCGGCATTACTTCTAAAATGCCAACGTTGACCCTCAATCACTCGGCGTTGCCTCTAAAACGCTGATCTCGAGTTCAATAACTCGGCGTTGCCTCTAAAATGCCGACGTCACTATTCAGTCACTCGGCGTTGCCTCTAAAACGCTGATCTTGAGCTCAATCGTTCGGCATTACTTCTAAAATGCCAACGTTGACCCTCAATCACTCGGCGTTGCCTCTAAAACGCTGACCTCGAGTCTAATCGCTCGGCATTGCCTCTAAAATGCCGAAGTCACTACTTAGTCACTCCGCGTTGCCTCTAAAACGATGATCTGGAGTTCAACTACTCGGCATCACTTCTAAAATGTCGACAGCGACTTCCGATCACTCGGCATTACTTCTAAAAACATTGATACAGACTGCAATATTGCTCGGAAGCATCAGTATAATGATTAAGCTATTCGTCTATGGCCTCAAAAGACTCAGATTCACAGTCAAACGAAACGATTCATCAAAAGGAAACCGAACTTGTTCTTCATTCAAGGGAAGTGGCAACATTTACAAATCAACTCATTATGAGTTGATACTTCCCTATTTCTACTACTATACTACACCCTACTGCTACTACTACTACTACGCTACACTATACTACTTTACATTACTAATACTACTACATTATCTAACTATACTATTTCTAATCTATACTAATATTTAAAAGGACCAGTGGCATCTAGCCACTGGCCCTGCCCCTGCCGCCGCCGCCGCTCTTGGTGCCGCCCCCGCCGCCGCCGCTCTTGGTGCCGCCCCTGTCGCCGCCGCCCCTGGTGCAGCCCCCGCCACCGCCGCTGTCGTCGTCGTCGTCGTCGTCGTCGTCATCGTCGTCGTCGTCGTCGTCGTCCCCGCCCTCGCCGCCGTCGTCCGAGTCCTCCTCCTCCGAGGAGTACTCGGACTCATCCGAGCCCTCGAGCCCGGAGCGCTCGACGGCCCGGATGTACGCCCAGACCTCCGCGGCTAACCCCTGGGAGTCGTCCGAGTCATCGGACGACGCCGGGGGAGAGACGGGGGCCGGGGACCTCTCGGACTCGGAGGAGAACTCCTCCTCCGAGTACTCCGAGTCGCCGAAGTCCTCCGATGGAGGAGTCGGCTCACGCTTGCGTTTCTTTCCCATGGAGGCAAGCAGAAAAGAAGAGAAGGAAGCAGTAAGGAATAGCGAAGGGGTGTGAAGAAACCAGAGGAACAACAGCGTTATTTATAGAAGAGAAAGGCAACCGCTCACCTCCAACCGCGGTCACTGAACAGTCGCCAAGCATTCAATACACAACTCCACCCGTCCAAAGACACGTCAGGCGGCGGACGCCATTTCATGCAGCACTACACCCATTGGGACTCCAGTCAATAGCGCAAAGGATATGATTACACTCGCCGTCCCATCACATTACAACTCAGAAGCAGCCGGTTAAAACACTCAGCGTACCAAGCCGTCCCTTGCCCACACCCATTGGGGGGGGGACGCCCAGGAATTGTCAGTATATTTTTCAAAATGGTCACATCTGTGCAGAGCATGCAGTGAATGCTTCAAGACAAAAATGAGATATCAACAAGAGTTAAAAGGAAGCCAAGTATAGCCAGCAGAGTGCAAAATATGGTCGACAGACATGACTTGAAGACTAGACAGGGAACGTCCATCGAATGTCCAATCGAGTGCAGAGCAAATACACTATGCTACCTAGCAAGATACGGAAGGATTGCAAATTCAGCTGCAAAAGACAAAACATATGCTGACCTCTGAAGCATAATATTGATGACATAGCACGGATGACATCATGCCAACTTTTTTATAAGCAGAAAGAGTGATTTTCAGCAAGAGGACACAAAAAGAAGACCTTCAAGCGAATTATCCTCAAAAAATCCACTTGAAGGTCGGGGGCTACACCCATTGGGTGCACCTTCGGTGCACCCCATGGATTGTCATTCTAAGCCAGGATAGCACCAATCTCTAAGGGCATGGGACAAGATTAAGAAGCCAATCCTCAACTGGAATAAAGGAACACAAATGGAAGTAATCTTTGATGGAGACCTTCGAGTAGATTATTTTCTAAAATCTACTCGAAGCTCGGGGGCTACACCCATTAGGTGCACCTCCGGTGCACCCAATGAGGTTCAGAATCCTACAAACAGGAATGCCGATCTCTAAGGCACAGGCACAAAGCTAGGTTTTGGTCAACGAATGATCGAAGCAGGAGAGAACAGCAAGGAGTCATCTTTCTTCAAATCGCCTACAAGCTGGACCTGAGATCTTCGGGTTGATTACTTCTAAATTAACCCAAAGATCGGGGGCTTGAGGGGGATAGATATCCCCCGGGTCCACTAAAAGAGTAAAGGACCTCACGAAAGGCCCAAGGGCCCAATAAATCGTAAGGTTATTCTTTCGTGGACCTGGGGAAAGACAACCAGCAACGCAGGGCGACATGAGGCCGGATTGGTGCAAACCCGGACGGCCCATAGCGTCGAGCCATTGGCTGCAACAGAGATCCGACTTTCCCGCGTCGGGGCCTCCATGCAACAAAGCCACGTGAGGATGAGTCGGCGAGGGCTACGTAAAGGATAATCTCGAGAGGTTTACTATCTTTTAGCCACTTGTTGTTATCTTATCCATGTGTACTGCCCCACGGTCGAGTATATAAGGCCTAGGGGGCACCCCTTCAGAACGATCGACCCATTACTTAGCCACCCACATCAACTCTCTGTATTCTCGATCCAGAGAGCTCTCTTGTAACCATATCCACCAAGCATACTCATCAGGACGTAGGGTGTTACGCATCACTAAGCGGCCCGAACCTGTAAATCTTGTCCACCGTCCCTCGTGCGATCGGCACGAACCATTCTGCTACAGTTGTCGACACCTTCCTACTCCTAAAACACCTTGAGGGGCAACCCCGGGTGTGCGGTCGGACCCTAAACACCGACACAAGCGGCGAACGCGTTCTGCGTGCATACGTGAGCCAAACCGAAGGCGAGGAATTGATGAAGCGAAGTTCGTCAACAAGCACGATGAAGGAATCGATGATGTTGATGCACACACGACGCGACGACGAACGACGACAACCCATGACGACAGGAACATGAAGGCTTGGCCAAGGCAAGGTTCGAGTGGGTTGACAGCGAACGACATGACGACGAGGACATAGGGCGTGGGGCACATGACACGAACAAAAGATGAGTGCCGGGGCGACGGCGCATCGAGCCAGACCATAGCAAGGTCGGCTAGCGAGTCGGCTGACGGCGCGTTGGACAGGGGAGCCGATGGCGTAGCAAGAATTGGGGTCGAGCTTCGAACGATGGGGCCACGGAGGTCGACGGCGCGCATAGGGAACGCGCGACCGGCACCAGAGAATGGCAAGGTTGCTCTGCGGCATCCGATGGTCAGCGAGCACAGAGGAGATGACACGACCATGGATTGAGCTCAACAGGGAGGGCACCGAGGGAGCAAGGACGACCGCGGGCGGGCGAGCTGGAGTGCTGCGATGGGACTTGAGGCCGATTCGACGGCGAGTTGGCCGAGCACTAGAGAGGCGAGCAGGGCGCACGGCTGGAGAGGGCGCCGAGCTGAGGAGGGCGCGGCGAAATCCGAGCAGAGGCTAGGGGCACGCGCACGAGAGATGGGAGGAGCCGAGTGCCATGGAGGAGAAATGGAGGGAGAGAGAAGCAGGGACGGCGGCCGAGCGAGCTGGAACTGGAGGGAGCTTCGACCGGGCGCGAGTGGAGGAGGGCCATGGGAAGGAGGCCGAGCTAGAGCACTGCGGCGCGCTGGGAAATGGGAGGGAAAGGAGCGCGCGCGCGCAGGGAGGATAACGACGGCTATGCAAAAATCAGAGGGAGGGTGGCGGCGGTGAGAAAAATCAGGGAGAGAGAGAGAGAGTGGCGTGAGATGAGATATATTTTTCTCTTTTTTAATTATTATATAATCTTCTCTGCTATGTATTTTTAGCACAATAATTATTCCCAGTTTGAATCTCATGGCTATGATTCATCTTGATTGGAATTTATACTGCAATATTTTAAACAATTCATGTTTGACTCAACTTTACTCTAGAATTTTAAATCCAACACAAGTTAGTCCGAATTATTGCGACACGAGCCACGAAAACCTAATCTAAGTTCTAGGGTTATGATTTAGATGAGAGGCAAAAAGGCCGGATTAAAACAATATTTAGGCTACACATATTATTTTCTTGGATTTTGAAATAGGAAACCGAATTGGCTGACACTTAATTTGGTTTAATTTAACTCGGGTTCAGTTTATTTTAACAGCCTGCGATTTATGACCTTCACTACAAAGTTCATAAAAATCATTCAGACAAGATTAAACTACGTAACTCACTATTTCAATTTACAACACTCGATTAATAAATTTTTAAACTAGCTCAAGACTTGATAATTCATGAAACAAATAGTTTCCGAACCTCGTGAAATACTTGGAAGAGACCAGTTAGATAAAATTGAAAATGACATGAAATTTAAGATAGGCGAAAAAAGATTAAGACATAGAGACTGTTATTCTTGCCGATATTCCGTGCTTGAGTCCGTATAGGCACAGTTTAACAGGAGGTAAACACCAGGGGTGTTACAATTCGTTAGACCAGAAGACATAATTGTGTACTCATACAGGCCATACATGGGGATAAATGTTGTCTTCGGTATATCCGAAGATCGGATCCTGAGTTGATGATAACCTAACCTCAGATCTATCTTCGAGAACACACTGGATCCTCTTAGCTGGTTGAACAGGTCTTCTATTCTGGGCAAGGGTACTTGTTCTTGATGGTGACCTCGTTCAGACCTCTGTAGTCAATGCACATCCTCTTGGTGCCATCTTTCTTTTCCATAAATAGGATAGGGGCGGTCCAAGGTGTGGTACTTGGTCTAATGTAACCTTTCTCAGACAGCTCATCTATCTTTTCCTTAAGCTCCACCAATTTTGGTCCAGATACCATATAGGCTCTTTTTGAAATGAGGGCGGTGCCAGGGATAAGCTCTATGGCAAACTCAACCTTTTGCTCAGGTGGCATACCTGGTAAATCCTTAGAGAACACGTCCAGAAATTCTAACACAACCTTGATAGCCTCGAGTGGATTGGCCTCCTCACTATCAATAGTCATCTGGTGGCAACCTCCTTTCCTTGACATGGGCGGGATTAGCTCAGCCACCACTTCTTCCCCTAGTGGAGACAACCAACTTCACCGTTCTCTTATGTTGCTGGACACTGGCAACTTGGTGACACGACAACTCACTATACACGGCCGAAAACCCCTTGGCTCCCACACATAAACGACAAAGCATACACCAGGGAACATATCTTACACAATGATCTTGCCCAAATTCGTGAAGATTTGAAGCCTATCGGCGTTAGAACAGGAGCAGAAGCGATGTGCCACGTGCTCGACCGTGGCAGACGCGCCGGTGCACGCCAGCCCGCGCCGAGCCATGCGCGCCAGCGCGTCCACACCGGTCAAAGCCCAACCATGCACCGCGCCCGCTCCTATAAGAGCAGCATGGCCTCAGCCGTACTCCCTCCGCACCACGCCCAACTCCCCAGAGCCAGCCCGCAGCTCCGGCGACCTCCCCGCGACCCGCCGCCACCGGTAGAGCTTGGCCACCGTGGCCAGACCTCTTCCCGACCACCTCCAACCAATCTAGTGCATCGACTAGCTTCCCCAGAGCCCCGTAAAGCTTCCTGAAGCAAGAAACTGAACACATCCTCACAGAAGACGCTGTTCCACCATCGCAAGAGTATTTCTTCCGCCAGCGCGCGTGGCCATGACCCACCGGTAAGCCATAGTTTGATTACTTGCACCCATGTCTTTTCTGACACTCAGTGAAGCTCGCTGCACGGTTTAATTGAACTATACCATCGTGGTTAGACCGGAACACTCGCCGCCGATGAGCTCCCCCGCCTGCGCCCGAGGACCGACCGACTCCGACCACCGCCAGCAACGAGCCGACCATCGACATGACCGTCGTGACCTCCCCGACCTCCTTGGACACCTCACCGGAGCTAGATCGCCGCCGGTAAGCCTCGCCGCCCTTTCCTCCGCCGCGGTTACTGTTCCTGTGAAGATAGGAGCGCGGGTTAGATTTAGGTTAACCCTAGGGGTTTTCTGCGATGTTAGTGACCCACGTGAATTTCTTTTTGTGAGAGAAAGTGGAAAATAGAACCAGGGACTTCAGCGCAAATGTGAATTTCTTTTCCTTTTCGAATATCTCAGTTATTAAATCTGCAGCAAACTTGATAAATGCATAACTTAAAAAGTATTCATCCAAATTTGGTCAAATTAATTTTGCTAAACCTTGTAAAATATGAATTGTCAAACAAAAATAGTAAACCCTATGTTTTCTGTACTAATTTTTAGAGTTTTGAATTAAATTAGAAAACTGCCCAAACCTTAAAAATACAGAAAAAAATAGAAATACTTCTATACTTGGCTTGAGAAAAATTGTGGAGACACTCGTCCAGTAGATACACCGTTTAAAAATAATAAACACCACAGTATACAAGACTAAGCCAGATATATCCACTAAAGTCTATTTCTGCCAAAATTTTAGGAAAATGAAAAAGGGGATAGAAAATAGAAACCAGAGGGTGACCACATTTTTCTAGTATGACTAAGTGATGTAGATCATAGGAAAAATATATGGAACCCTAGTCTAGTACTGATCTAAGGTTATAATTTTATTTAGGTATTAAGAAGTTAATAAAGGCCATGATTAAAAATATGAGGACACATGCAATAATGGAAAGAAAAATTTAGTAAACCCCTGACCACTAACATACCACTGCAAAAATGGTAAACACCACAAACCATCACAGTGAGTTAAACAAATATGTCGGTACCCTAGGACACGGGTACCCCATGCTACAGTATGAAGGCGCGGTACCCACGTGTCTATCCTTAGACGCGTGATAAACAGCGCCCGACCCCACCACATGGACGACTTCGGGGCCGCCATGTGACCATAGAAAGTAACATATACCACGATATCACCAGTGGATCCGGACCCCCATGGAAAGTGCCGGACCTCATCATACATAGCCCGGACCTCCGGGTACGACCCAGGACCTCCACGATATCCCGTATGGGACCTAGACCCCATTAAGTGAGGTCCGGGCCACCCACGGCAAGATCTCAGGACGATGAATACCTTGACCTAGGTCAGGGACGTATAGGGGTCCAGCGCTTACGCTTGTCAGGGCCTTGGCTAGAGCGCTTCCGCTCCCCGCTCAGGCGGAGACCCGATGCTGCCACGTGGCCTAGTGCCCGTGATGTAAGCCAACGGGCGGAGCCTGACATAAGGCCTCTGGGCCACGTGATCTTTACATTTATTGCGGAAAAGACGTGCTGCCTGTCTGCCCTTCTGACGGGTGATGTGCCGCCTCGGCATTTAATGTGCCCTATCCACTCTGCTGGCAGGCGATGACCAGGCCACCCTACAGGCGGCGTGCCTGTCCAATCAGACAGCTGGCTTATGCCCATACCACCGCACGTGCGCCATGGTCATCATGACTTGTACGTTGCTAGGGAAGCTTCTGTTGCAAGCCAATGCTATGGAGATCGCAGATATTAGGGCACGAGGAGATTGCACTGGATTAATGGCTCCAAGTACTACACCCGTTATGTTCCTGGGCCCAAATGTCAGGTCTCAACATCCTTGTACGTGCCCCCCTTGGGCTATGAAAGGGGAGGCATGCGGGGGGACTCGGGCAGACCTAAGTCATCCAAGACACAACTCAAGCTCACGAGCAATACAACACACAGTGGAGTAGGGTATTACGCTCCGGTGGCCCGAACCACTCTAAACCCTTGAGTGTTCTTGTGTTCATCCCCAAATCTCACAACAAGCAGAACGCTTAGGCCCCTCCTCATCTTAGGATTAGGGCAGGTGCACTCCGCCACCCTGCTAGAGATTTCCTCTCCGACATTTGGCGCGCCAGGTAGGGGGGGCTGGTATTAGGTTTTTGCTTGTTTTCCTGCTGGGCGCCATGGTTCACATCGTTGAGCACCGCGACGTGGTCGTGGGGGACTTCCTCATGAAGGAAGAGGTTGCATCTTCTATGCTGTTGAGCTCCAGCCGCCCGGCACTTGGAGCAGCTGCTTTGCGCTCCACACGGCAGCACATGCCTACACAGGCGTCCCAAACTCCATCGAGGGATGCTCCCGCCGGGGCGCTTTCTACGGCCAGGGAGTTGTTGCGTCACCCACCAAGCCCCACGGCCTCGCCAGGGGCTATGAAGCAGTGGCGCAACGACGTAGATCGCCTCCTTGGCATGGTGCACTCTGGCCCGGCTAAGTCCAGGCCTCGATCATCCCGGCGCTAGCACGGGGCATCGGCCTCGGTGCGTTCACCCTCGGTGAGGGCTGCGCCGACCGGAGATCTATGAGCGGAGCTCAACCGCAGGTGTGCGGTAGAAGACGCTCATGCCTCTCTGGAAAGGCCAGAGGACCTGCGGAGCAAGCTCAACCACAGGCGAGCGAGCGAGAATGCCCGTATCTCACTGGAGAGGGCGCGTGAGCATCGCCAAAACCCCAAGGGTCACAACCTCGAACAAGACTTTGCTGCGGTCACACCACAGACCTAAGGGGTGCTCGATCCCAGACAGGTATCCCGTTGGCTGGTGTGGGCTGCGCCGCCCTAGCAGACCATCTCCGCGCGGCAACGTGGCCATCCAAGTTCCAGCCACACCTACCAGAGAAGTATGACGGTACAACAAACCCATCGGAATTCCTGCAGGTCTACGTCACCGCCATTACGGCAGCAGGTGGAGACACCGCCATGATGGTGACCTACTTCCATGTAGCTTTGTCTGGGCCAGCCTGGACTTGGCTCATGAACCTAGCCCTAGGGTCCATCTGCTCCTGGGAAGAGCTCTGCGCACAGTTCGTGGCGAACTTCGCCAGCGCTTACCAACAGCATGGTGTGGAGGCACACCTCCATGCAGTGAGGCAGGAACCCGGGGAGACCCTCCGGGCGTTCATTTCCCGCTTCACCAAGGTACGTGGGACAATCCCTCGTATCTTAGATGCTTCCATCATCACAGCTTTCCACCAGGGAGTGCGTGATGAAAAGATGTTGGAGAAGTTGGCCACGCACGATGTGGAAACTGTCTCCACTCTCTTCGCTTTGGCCGACAATTGCGCCAGGGCCGCTGAGGGCCGTGCGTGGCACTCGATGCCACAGACCGGGGCCACCCCGACAGGTGGCTCGGATGCCGTCGTTCACGACGGCAAAAAGAAGAAGAAGAACTGTGGCCATGAGAAACCGCAGTCAACCGCCCCGATTGTCGCAGCCACGACAGGGGGCCGGGGCGAGCGCAATAAGTGCCCTCGGCCACAGGGAGGCAACAACGGTTTGTGCCCAGTGCATCCCAACGCTCACCACAGCGCCTCGGAATGCCGCGAGATCATCAAGCTTGCAAAACGCGTCAGTGAGCGACGTGGGCAGTCGTCCAAGGATGGCTCCCTGCCCCGTCGCCGGCCTGGTAAGGAGAGGGCCGACGACGACGAAGTGGCCATGGGAGAGCGAGAACTCAGGTATCAATCACCCGAGGGGGACCTCAAGGATGTCTTCACTGGAAATTCCGACTCCGGGGATGACAGCGACCGCCGCAAGAAGCTGTACATCATGTATGGCGGGAGCTGGGAGCTCACCTCCTGCAGGAACGTCAAGTCCCTGCGCCGTGAGGTCCTGTCGGCAACTCCAGGGGTCTCGAAGGCTGCCCCACATCAACGATGGAGAAGCACCACCATCTCCTTCGGGGCATCCGACTGCCCTACGACATGGCAGGGGCCGGCATACTTCCACTCATCACCGCCCTTGTCATCGCCAACATGTGGCTACACCATGTGTTGATTGACGGCAGGGCAGGCCTCAACGTCATCAGCCATGCTGCGTTCAAGCAGCTGCAAATCCCGGGGTCCCGTCTGGGACCCTCACACCCATTCTCCGGAGTGGGCCCACAACTGGTGTATCCCCTTGGGAGCATCGCACTCCCAGTTACATTTGGGACTGAGGAGAACTTCCGTACAGAAAATGTCGTGTTCAACGTCGCGGAGGTCAACCTCCCCTTTAACGCCATCATTGGTAGGCCGACCCTGTACCGGTTCATGGCCATTGCCCATTATGGGTATTTGGTCCTCAAGATGCCATCCCCGACTGGGGATCCTCATCGTGCAGGGTGACTGTGCCGCCGCACTTGCGGCTGTAGAGAAGCTGCATGCCCTGACAGCAGAGACTGCTCGCCCAGACGATGGAAGGAGGAACCCCTCAACCTCCGGTACCAAGGCGCTTCCCAAGGCGCCAAAAGTACAACCATCTGGAGCAGATGGTGTCCCTGTCAAAGCCATCTGGCTCGCTGCGGATTCCACCCAGACCACTCGCATTGCGGGTGATCTAGACGAGAAATAGGAACTCGCGCTCGTTGCCATCCTCCACGTAAATACCGATGTGTTCGCATGGGAGCCGTCACAGATGCCTCGGATCCCCAAGGAGGTGATTGAGCACCATCTGAAGATCAACCCCGATGCCAAGCCGGTGAGACAGAAGCCTCTCAGACAGTCTGTTGAACGACAAGACTTCATCCGGAAGGAGGTCCGGAAACTGCTAGACTCTGGCTTCATCGAGGAGGTTCATCACCCAATATGGCTAGCCAACCCCGTCGTCGTCCCCAAGGCGAATGGGAAGCTTCGGATGTGCATCGACTACACTAGCCTGAATAAGGCCTGTCCCAAGGACCCGTATCCACTGCCACGAATAGACCAAATCGTGGATTCTACCTCCGGGTGCGACCTATTGTGATTCTTAGACGCCTACTCTGGTTTCCATCAAATCTAGATGTCTAGGGAAGATAGGAAACATACCGCTTTTGTAACAAATGGACGGGCTTTACTGCTACGTTGTTATGCCATACGGTCTGAAAAACGCCTTGCCTACATTTGTGCGGGCGATGAGTAAGACTTTCGGGGACCTGGTTAGGGACAAAGTGGAAGTCTACATTGATGACATCGTGGTCAAGAATAAGAGAGGGACGACCCTAGTGGAAGACTTAACCCTGGTCTTCGACAAGCTGCGGGCAACCCGCATGAAGCTAAACCCGGACAAATGCGTTTTTGGTGTCTTCGCTGGGAAGTTGCTGGGATTCCTGGTTTCATACCGAGGCATCGAAGCAAACCCGGAGAAGATCAAAGCGATCGAGGCAATGAGGCCCCTGGCCCGAGTCAAGGACGTCCAGAAGCTTACGGGGTCATTAGCCGCCCTTAGCCGCTTCATTTCGAGGCTAGCTGAGAGAGCGCTCCCCTTCTTCAAGCTACTATGGAAGTCCGGACCCTTCTCTTGGACCAAAGAGGCGAAACAAGCCTTCCAGGAGTTGAAGCAACACCTGGTGTCCCTACCAATATTGGTAGCTCCAGAACCAGAGGAGCCGCTGTATTTATACATCTCGACAGCCGCGGAGCGGTGAGCATGGTGCTGGTCATCGAAAGACCGGCACCAGAAAGCTAGGAACCTGAGGACTCGGGACCGGCTGCAGGGGTCCGAACCATTCAAAGGTCGGTCTACTATGTCAGCGAGGTCCTTCACGAGGCGAAAACCAGGTACCTTGAGATGCACAAACTCCTCTATGCTGTGCTTGTCGCATCCAGGAAGCTGCGCCATTATTTCCAAGCGCACAAGGTTGTGGTGGTGACCTCCTTCCCATTAAGGGCCATCCACCACAATTCTAACGCCATAGGCAACATCGCCAAGTGGGCCACGGAGCTCGCTGAGTTCCAGCTGGACTTTCGACCTCGCCACGCCATCAAGAGTCAGATCCTGGCTGACTTCATCGTAGAGTGGATGCCTCCCCAAAGCGTCCCTGGGGGTCCGGATCCCGATTCGGACCCCACATCTACAGAGCCCAGGGGTCCAATCTTCACCGAGCCCCACTAGACACTCTACTTCGATGGATCTACCCGCCAACATGTTGGCGGGGCCTGGGTGATCCTCATCGATCCAAGCGGAGATCAAGTGAAGTACATGGTGCACCTTGAGTTCAAGGCCACCAACAACATGGCAGAGTATGAGGCGCTGATCTTTGGCTTATCGGTGGCCCTATCCCTGGGGATCCACCAACTCCTGGTGAAGGGAGACTCCTAGCTGATCATCAAGCAAGTCCGTGGGGAGTGCAGCTGCAATGAGCCCAGGCTCGCAGCCTACCTTCTTCACGTGAGGAAGCTGGAGAAGGACTTCACAGCCCTATAACTGCAACATGTTCCTCGGGTCGACAACTTGGCGGCAGATGACCTCTCCGTGAAGGCATCAACTTGGGCACCCATGCCCGAGGGTGTCTTCGAAAGACGGCTGCTAAGACCCACCGCCCAGCCTGCCGAACTGGGCGAAGGGGGCGAGACTAGCACCTCGAAGCTAGCGGTCCTGGTGGCGTCCCAGAACCCACCAAAGGCTGCGTGTGCTACAGGGGGGCCTGCCAGCCCCCTAGCGCTGCAGCCAATATCTCAGAGTGGTCGCAATGCATGGATCTCTAAGATCCGGGACTACCTGAAGGAGAATATCCTTCATGAAGACCATGTGTCCGCAGAACGCATAGTGTGGTTGGCTAAATGCTACGTGGTGGTGGATGGGGATCTCTACCGACGCAGCGCCAATGACATTCACGTGCGATGCATTACCTAGGAGGAGGGCCATGAGTTGCTCATGGAGATCCATGGAGGGGAGTGTGGAAGTCATTCGTCATCTCGCACACTGGTTGGTAAGGCCTTCTCACATGGCTTATACTGGCCAACCGCTCTCCAGGATGCAGCTGAGATGGTAAAGTCCTGCAAGGCATGTCAATTCCACGCAAAGCAGATACACACACCAGCTCAGACTCTGCAGATGATTCCACCCTCCTGGCCATTCGTCGTATGGGGGGTGGATATCTTGGGACCATTTCCCAGGGCCGTTGGCGGGTACCAGTACCTCTTTGTCGCCATCGACAAATTCACCAAGTGGCTAGAGGCCACCCCTGTGGTCAACATCACCTAGGGTGCCGCTGTCGCCTTCCTCAAGTCCATCATCTGTAGATTTGGGGTCCCAAACCGTATCATTATGGACAACGGAACCTAGTTTACGAGTCAAATCTTTCAAGAGTATTGTGAGGGCATCGGCACCTAGCTCTGCTTCGCATCCGTAGCCCACCCCAGGAGTAATGGATAAGTGGAAAGGGTAAATGCAGAGATCCTCAGAGGACTCAAGACGCACACCTACGATTGCTTGAAGAAGCATGGTGCGAATGGGTCAATGAACTCCCATCTGTGCTATGGGGGAACCGGACAACACCCAGCCGAGCCACCGGGGAGACCCCGTTCTTCCTGGTCTATGGGGCCGAAGCCTGTCTTCCCCCAGAAATCATCATGGGATCCCCATGGGTCTAGGCTTTCGATGAGTCTATGTAGGAACAGCTACGGCGTGAAGACATGGACTTCATCGATGAACATAGATGGCAAGCGGCCATCCGAAATGCACGGTACAACCAAGCGCTCAGGCGCTACCAACAACGGTTCGTGCATAGTAGGAAGCTCAGGGTCGGGGACCTAGTCCTAAGGTGAGTACTGAACCGAGAAGGGCTCCATAAACTCTCCCCCAGCTGGGAAGGACCCTACAAGGTGACGGAAGTATGCCGACCCGGATGTGTCCACCTCGCCACGACTAAAGGAGAGCCTCTGCCCAATCCTTGTAACATAGCGCATCTCCGTAAGTTCTTCCCATCAAAGCAAAGCTGGGGAATTCAGTTTTCTTCCTTTGTAACTAGGTAAGCACATATATGTACGCCAGCCCGGCGAGGTCCACCCTCATAAACCCGGCCTGATGGATTATGCTCATGAGCGTCAAGTTATGAAAAGAAGATTTCCGCCCTAAATTTGCTTTATGGTGGTTTTATTCTGCTTAAGTTTATAACCATTTTTATCTAACCCACCCATACGGTTAATGGGTCCTATGAGTGCACTATTGAAACTCCCTAGCTAAGGCTATGTGCAGGTCCGGGTCCCAGTCGAGATTACCTCCTGGGGACCAGGTCACCAATTCTTTCTTAAATATACTGACATCCAGCCTCGACAAGTCGAGCCCACATCCCAGGGGGGCCAAGTATAAGTACCAGGAAAAGAGTTGACAATGACGCACACAACAAAAGGAAAGTAGCATGCAGATAAGTTGTAATGTTGCTTGACAAGTAGCACTTAAAAGTATCTTACAAAACCAAAATATGATAATCCGCTTCTGAGCGGAACCCTTGCCTTCTCCCCGTAGATACGACTACTCGTCATCAACGGGATCCCGCTGGAAGTGCTTGGCCACCACATCTACAGCGTCTTGTACGCTCCCCCGGACGGCGTCTACGGTATCGGCCATCAGACCGGCGATCACCGGCCCCAAGAAAATGGCTGGGTCATGGCTCCGGAAGCACGTCAGGATGTACTCTATTACCGCCCGGCGGAGCCTACTGCCCTCAGCCTCCAGCCGGGCGCCAAGGATCTGGTCCAGGCATCGAAGGCGGTCGGCAGCGGAATCCAACACCGAGAGCGCGTGGGAGATGGACACCGACTGCTTCGACGCTGGGATGGGGCTCACCCCTAGCGGCACCAGAGCCGAGCTCGCCTCATCGGCCCATGCGGTGATACGCTGGACCCTGGTGCGATGTTCTGCCCGGAGATCTTCAAGCGTCCTCTTCATTGCCTCCACCGCCTTGGAGCCCGAAGCCATCTGCGCTGCCTGCGTCGCCTAGAACCGGCGGACCCGCTCCTTCTCTTCCAGTTTCTTCTCCTTCTCTTCTGCCTCGAGCTTGTGTTCGGCCAGCAACTTTTCCCGCCTTTCCAGCATTTCCTCCCTCCAGGCGAGGTCTTTCTCCTGCCAGATGAGACCCGTCGCCCGCTCCTCTAGGGAGGCATCCTTCGCCTCGAGGTTCTTCTCGGCGAGAGAGATGTTGCTAGCCCTGTCATCGAGCTCCTGCCGCAGCTTTTGCAGAGCCGCCTCAGTCGTGGTCTGCTCATCCCGCTACTTCTCCAGCATCACATTATAGGCTTTTAGCTTCTCATTAAATTCCGTGATGACTGCCTCCCTCTGGTCCAAGTGCTCTTCTTTCTTGACCAGACTCTTCTCCTTCCGGGTCACCTCCAGCTCCCGGTCAAATACCTTCTCCAGGTCCTCCTTGAGGTCCTCACACTCCTGATCAAGCTCAGACCGCTCCAAGGCAAATTGGCAGGACGCGGCCTTAGTACGCTCCTCCAATTGGGTGCGCCAATCACAGAGGCGCTGGTGCTCAGTCTCGAGCGCCTCCCACTCCCACTGGATCGCCGCCTCGGTCTCCCGGAGAGCCTGATGAGCATGGGACATCACCTGAGAGAGGGGAGTCGGTGCCGCCTCTGGCCCGCGCGCCGGTCTGGAGCCACCGCCCAAGAATAACCTCCGACTCCTTCAGAACGGGCGGCGGGATGGAGCTGGGCGTGCCCCCCGCGTCTTCCGCCGTTGTCGATGGAGTATTCGATGACATCGCCGCTGCCGTTGGGTCTGCAGTAGCCGTCGGCGGTGCTGCTGCTTTCGAACCCCCGACTGGAGCCTGGGGCCCCGGCGGCGCCGCCACTACTACAGGTATCCTCTATACAGGCGGTCCGGTTAGCCTCTACACAGGCGGTTCCAGGAACCGCTTGTGGTGCACCGCCTGTGATGTAAAACAACATCACAGGCGGTCAATCAAAAACCGCCTGTGATAGACACACATCACAGGCGGTCCAGTTTAAAAGAACCGCCTGTGATAGTCACACATCACAGGCGGTCCGGTTTAAAAGAACCGCCTGTGATAGAGACACATCACAGGCGGTTTTAATTATAAGCCGCCTGTATTTCCCAGATTCATATAGCAGATTCATATATATTTTCCAGATTCATATACAGAAACAGAAATAATAACAGATTCAAACACAGATTCAAACACATTGTGTTTCAAACACATATTTATCATACAAAGATTCAAACAAGTTCTATAGCAGGTTCCATACACAGATTCATCCACATATATATCAAGTTCCATCATACACAGATTTATACACATCAAGTTGCATAACAACTCAACATCTCAAAGTTCCATAGACAACTAAACATCTAAAGTTCCTAACTAAAGACCTAAACACTATGTGATATTGTGTACAAACTTAGTTCTGGGATATTTTGCAAATTTCCATTTACATTGTAGAATAGCCCTTGTTGATGAAGAACTTCACGGCGCATAAAGTATAGCAAGTCTCTTACAACCTTAGCCACGCCGGTGGAAACCATATCTCTTTCTAACCATTCAGCATTGATCTTAGATTTAGGAACCTGCAATGAAAGCAAAAAGCAATCGGTGCTAAGAGTAATGTGATGAGCAACAATATAACATAAAAATTGCAATATAGACAATGATAGCGAACTTACATCCTCACGATTGACCATGTAATGGAAGGTGACACGACACCATTCGCATACATAATAACCGCACAGGACAGTACCCGGAGGTTGTTTGTCACCATATGGAAATAATGATATTGACAAATTAGGCTTGTCCTCTGGATGTTCGCCGCCAAGATCTTTCCAATAAAAACGGTATGCACTGCATATAAGAATAGCATTGTGAGATTAAGAATACATTTGTTAAGTTGTAATAAGTACAAGTGTGCAATAATAATCATACTTGTCTAAAATCTTCAAGAAGTCATTATACGTAGCCTTTTCCATTCTCAGTGAGTCGAAGACCACGACTTTACCATCCTTTGGCCAGATCATGATACAAATGTAGTGGTCACTATATAGACATAGACGAAAACACATGTTAATATCACGATTGCCATAATTTATAGTTCAAAATTAAACCATGTCGATAACTTACTTAAAGTGGTGCGGAGCTATTATTAAGTCCTTGCCATGTTGTACATGATTATACATGGCTCGTCCAATGTATGCCGCCATTACCTTCATTTTCTTTCTCTGATTCTGTTTGACGGCTTTCTCAAATTCAGCATCGTCCAAGTCTTTGTATTCATCTCCTTGCCTCCGAGCTACTACTTTGTAGCAAGCTTGGGATATCATCAACGGGTCAAGAAACCCTGTCTTAAGTTGTTTCTTCTTATCATCCATGTATTGCCCAAATGAAGTGTGGGTGCTAGACACGGGAGCTAGCAACCATATGACTGGACAGTTGTGGACCACTGATTTCAAGTCGGGCGACCAGCTAGTCGACCGACAGGACCGACCAGGCGCCTAATCGCGATTAGGGCGACGATTAGGACGACTAATCGGTTCTGGTCGGCCTCTGGTCGTCCCTAGTCGTCCTATGTATATTCCTAGGCATATATATATGTATATATGTATTTGTAGGCATATAAGCCATATAGAACTGAAATTAAATTGGAAGTTTAGAACTGAAATACTGAAACATAACAGTAGCAGGCTAGGGTAGTGAGTTTGAATGAACACATCAAATGTGTTCCTGTAAGGCAGTAGATGCTTAAGCATAAGGTAAGTGGAGTTCCACCTTACCTCCATATCCAATCCAAACTTACGAGGACGTGTATTCATAGCAATGCAATATGATTTGTATAAAGCAATGCGTTGATTAGAAGAGTTTAGAAAAGATATAGCAGTTCTAAATGATTCTAGATAAGGTTTAATCCTTTTTAAACCAGACTTAACAATCAAATTCAGAATATGACATGCAGACCTTTGATGCAAACAAACATCCCCAACATAACCACTAATTAGAGGAGTAAGTCTCCCCATAGTAGAGGTATTAGCAGAAGCATTGTCCAGGGTTACAGAAAAGGTTTTATCATTAAGACCATATTCTTTTAACACCTCTAATATTCTCTCAGATATGTTTTCACCACTATGCGAGACATCAATTAGCCTCTAACAGTAGCAGGCTAGCAGCAATGCAGCATAAGTGAAACCAGTGAGCAGTGAGCAGGGATGCAGCATATGCGAGACATCAATAAGCAAAACTATAGAGTGCAGACAAGGGGGAAGGAGAGGAGCAGGGATGACGAGTTCATCTTGTGCCAGCTTGTAGATGAACAAGGGGCAGGGACGACCTTCAAGGATGAACAAGGGGCAGGGACGCCGGCGCTGGTGGACGGTGGCGCAGCTCGGAGACGGTGGCGCTCGGGGACGGGGACGGGCGCCCAGCTCGGAGACGGTGGCGCTCGGGGACGGGGACGGGGACGGGGACGGTGGCGCTCGGAGACGGTGGCGCTCACGGCTCGGAGACGGGGACGGGAACGGCGGCGCAGCAGCCTGGCGGCGTAGTATCAGTCCGGGCGAAAACTAAACCCTAAGCCACCGTACCGAGGCTTTTATACTACATACACATCACAGGCGGATTTTTAGAAAAACCGCTTGTGATGTATAACATCACAAGCGGTTTTGTATTCCGACCGCCTGTGATGTTTACATATCACAGGCGGTCGGAATATAAAACCGCTTGTGATGTTATACATCACAAGCGGTTTTTCTAAAAATCCGCCTGTGATGTGTATGTAGTATAAAAGCCTCGGTGGTTCCAGCGCAGGAACCCTAATTCCGGAGCCCGACGCCGCTGTAGGCTGCACACTACTGTAGCGGCGGCGGATTTTTTGATCTACGGGGAGAAGGTTTTGTTTTTGATTTTCGGGCTTGATTTCAAGAGTTTATGCATATATATGATCTCCGTTTGTTTTCTTTCTCATTTTGATACGATTTTTTGCCTCAATTTTGTAATATAGACCGGAATTGAAGAAAAACTCAGGAATTCCAAGATTTGGACTTGTAGTTGATCTAATTTAAAGATTTTTTTTGAAGAGTTGTCTCACCTCAAGGTACCTATATTGCTGCAATCTTGTTTCATTTTCATGCACATTAATTCGTTCATGATTTAGGGATTAAATTCAATTAATTAGGGATATTTTAGAATTTTTTGTCTCATGTACTAGGTACATCTCGATATGATCTTGTTTCACTTTCATGAACATTTATTTTTTTCATGTTACATCTCGATATTGACGTTAATCAATATAGGGATAGGTAATGGACCGAGGTTGGATGTACAATGTGCCAAGACCACATCCGTCGTACATTCGAAATTTGAGAAGCTTTATTGAAGCAGCCAACAAGCACGCGAATTTGCGAAAGAGCAAGGAGATATTATGTCCGTGCATCGATTGTGATAATAAGATAGCTTGGAGAGATATAGGAGTAATCCAATCACATCTGCTAAAAAGAGGGTTTAAAAACAATTACACGATATGGTCAGAACATGGTGAGTTGGATCCGTGTGAAGTGCCTGGTAATGACGAGAGAGTTGTCGGAATTTTAGATCTTAAAGTTGATGGTAAAGTGGATAATGTGGATGCTAATCAAGAATTTGAAGAATTTGATTGTGAAGAGATGTTGCGCCATATGGAACCAGAAATGTTGAGTTCTGTGGGATCGCAGAAAGGGCTATCTAAAATGGAGGGACTGGAAAGTGCCTCAAAAGAACCTTTATATGATGAATCAAAGGGTTGTGACAAAGAGTTTACTACACTGCGTACAGTTCTAGAACTTCTGAAGTTGAAGGCTAGCGCCGGATGGTCTGATACTAGCTTCACAGATCTTTTGAATTTTCTGTCTCAATTACTACCAAAACCCAACAAACTACCAACAAGCACTTATAAAGCGAAGAAGCTTATATCTCCCATAGCTCTGGGTGTGCAAAAAATTCATGCATGTCCGAACCATTGTATTCTGTATCGTGGCGATTTTGAGAACGCATCAAGATGCCCAGTTTGCAATGTCAGTCGATACAAGAAGAGCTACAATCAAGACTGTGTAAAAAAATTCCCGAAGAAAAATAAAAACAAGAAATCCACTATTGGACCTGAAAGTGACGATGACACTTTTGATGACATGGATGGGAAAAAGAAGTCAAAGAACCCAGCTTTGGTGATGTGGTATCTTCCAGTAATTGATCGCTTAAAACGTTTGTTCTCAAACCCTAGGGAGGCTGAGCTTATGCGTTGGCATGCTGAAAATCGCAAGCAGAATAACAAACAGATTCGACACCCTGCTGATGCATCACAATGGAAAAATTTCGATCTTATGTATCCTGAGTTTGCCAAAGAAACCAGAAATGTAAGATTTGGTTTGGGTACAGACGGAATGAATCCATTTGGTGAAAAAAGAAGTGTACATAGCACCTGGCCCGTGACTTTAACGATGTACAACCTTCCATCATGGCTGTGTCACAAAAGAAAGTATATTATGTTGACTATTCTTATTCAAGGTCCGAAATCAGCTGGTGTTGATATTGATGTGTTCCTAGAACCTCTTATGGAAGATATGACAAAGCTCTGGAATGAAGGAGTTAGAATATGGGATGAGTATTGCCGTGAGTATTTCAACTTAAGAGCAATTATATTTGTTACCATCCATGATTCTCCCGGTGGCGCCACACTATCAGGGCAAAAGACTAAAGGAAAGAATGGTTGTGTAGTGTGCGTCGATGGAACTGCTTCCATGTACCTTAAATCATCCAAGAAGTTGGTGTTCATGGGACACAGACGGTTCTTGATGAAGCAGCATAAGTACCGAAAGATGAAAGAGGAATTTAACAATCAACTGGAAAGTGAAGGTGCACCAAAGCCTTATAGTGGGAAACTTGTTTTTGAAATTGTAAAGAACATTCATGTTGTATTCGGAAAGGGAAAAAACAAAGGAGAAAAGAGAAAGAGAATTGACCCTTCATCTTACACAACTTTCAAGAAGCAATCAATATTTTTCAAGTACCTCCCATACTGGAAGGATATGGAAATTTGCCACAGCATTGATTTGATGCATGTAACAAAAAATGTTTTTGACAGCATCATTGGAACCTTGCTGGGCATGCCGAGTAAGACAAAAGACGGACTTAAATCACGCAATGATCTAGTAGATCTTCAAATCAGACCGGAACTTCATCCAGTGGATAGAGGCAAAGGGAAGCCTTACCTCCCCCCAGCTAGCTACAACTTGTCAGTTGAGGAGAGAACAAAGATTTGCAAATGTTTGCGTGGGGTCAAAGTGCCCACAGGTTTCTCATCCAATATCAGCAGACTAGTCAGGATGAAGGACTTGTCTCTATTTGGCTACAACTCTCATGACTGCCATGTGATGATGACGGTGTTCCTCCCAATTGCGGTAAGAGCCCTCGAAACAGAGCATGTCAAAGTTGTCATCACACGCTTGTGTTACTTTTTCAATGCGGTTTCACAAAAAGTAATAGCTTTAGAAGACTTGGACTATCTAAAGGCATACATCATCGAGACTATGTGCAAGCTTGAAATGTGTTTTCCTCCATCATTTTTTGATATGCAAGTACACCTAATCATACATCTCGTGGATCAGATAAAAATATTAGGACCACTATATTTACATCATATGTTTCAGTTGGAGCGATACCTGGGAGTATTAAAAGGTTATGTGCGAAATCGCGCTCACCCAGAGGGTTCAATCATGGAGGGATACACTACAGAAGAAGTGATTGAGAGCTGTATAGATTACATCAGTGACGGAACAATGATAGGTGTGCCTGTACCTAAACATGAGGGTAAACTATGTGGGAGAGGGAGAATGGGCAAGAAAACTTTTCGCGTTGAGGATTACAAGCTAGTACATTGTGCTCATGGTAGTGTACTACAACATCTCACGATAGCCGAGCCTTACATAGAGGAACACCTGAATGAGCTTCGTAAAGAAAATCAGAACCGCACAGAGGACTGGATCATGAGGGAGCACAAACATCGTTTCAGCGAATGGTTAATGGACAAAAACATCCCATTCGGAGACTCTTCGGATGAGAAAACAATGAAGAATTTGGCTTCTGGGCCATCGTGTTTTGTGACATCATGGCAAGCATATGACATCAATGGGTACACATTCTACACTAAATCAAAAGACATGAAAAGTGTTGCACAAAATAGCGGTGTTCGTATCGATGCTTTTGACCTACATGGACAGAAGACCACATATTTTGGATTCATAGAGGAAATATGGGAACTTGATTATGGCCCAAGCATGAAAATACCCTTGTTTAAGTGCCAATGGGTACAACATCCCGTGGGGGTGATAGTGGATAACTACGGACTCACACTGGTAGACTTAAAGAAAGTAGGATATAAAGATGACCCGTGGGTTCTCGCCGAATGTGTTGCACAAGTGTTCTATGTACTCGATCCAGCAGATGAGAAGATGCATGTAGTTATTTCTGGAAAGCAAAAAATTGTTGGAGTTGAGAATGTGGGAGACCAAGATGAGGAATACAATAAGTATGAAGAGATGTTCGTCTTTAACGGTCCAGAGAGAATCAAGCGTGTGGAAAAGAAAATTGATAAGAACTTAAAGCCATACATGCGGAAAAATGGTAGTTCATGAAAAATTGTATGAATCAAATTGTATTTGTTATCATGTATGATCGACTATGAATTGTGGTTGCCAATTAATTTAAAATCTCTCTAGTTATCTATGTGTGCTATTATAATTCATTTAAATTGTATTTGCATATTATTGTTAAAAAATAAATATTAATTCATTTAAATTGTATTTGCATATTTCTGTTAAAAATTAAAATTATTTTCATATTTAAATTGTATTTTCATATTTTTACAATCACAGGCGGTTTTGTCTTAGGAACCGCTTGTGAAAAGCATAGAGAATCACAGGCGGTCCTAAACAAAAACCGCTTGTGATACTATTACATCACAAGCGTACTAAACCGCCTGGGACATCACAGGCGGTTTTCTAACCGAACCGCCTGTGATTTAAAAATCCTACCGCTTGTATAGAGCCAAATTGTACTAGTGCGCCTCAACAGTGGCAGCCGAAACTTGCGGGCCCGACGGTGCCGCCTCGGCAGTTGCAGGTGGAACCTGGGGTCCCGATGGCGCCGCCTCAACAGTGGCAGCCGGAACCTGGGGGCCCAACAATGCTGCCTCGGCAGTGGTAGTTGGAACCTGGGGGGCCAACGGCGCCGCCTCGATAGTGGTAGGCGAAACCTGGGGGTCCAATGGCGCCACCTCGGCAGTGGCAGGTGGAGGCAAGATGCTAGCATCAAGGCCAGCAGACGCCTGCTGCTGGGAGCCGGATTCACCGGTGAGGACGACTTTGGAAGCAGAGGAAGAAGAGGCCCTGATAAGCAAAGGATGGGTTAATGCCCATCAACATAGTAGCTAGACCAGTGGAAAAAATAAAAAAGGTTGCACTTACTTGGGGCCCCGAACCTTCCAGAAAACCCTGGAAGCTGGACGTCCGCTGCCCTTGCTGCTGTTGGTGTTGCTGCCCCTGAGGCGGCGGCGAGCCAGATGGTGATGGCAGCGGTGACGGCGGCGGGTCTGATACTAGTGCTGGTGGAGGACTGACGTGCCTCTGTGAGCCCTGGGCCTGGCAGCCGGCCTCCTCGGCCTTGCCAGCTGTCCTCTGACGCTTCTGGGGGAGGTCCGACTCAAGGGGTGGGTCCATGAAGAAAGACCCGTCGGCGCGGCGCAGTCGGTGCCGCCTCTCTCCCTCCAAACTCCCAGAACCCCCTGGGGCAGAGGAACTGCTCACGGCCCCCTTGCCCTTGTCCGAGGGGCTGAGGGCCACGGGGGGAGCCCTGGAGCCAGCATCGGCGGGTCGAGATCCCCCGGCCGGTACACTGGGGATCTAAACCCCACGGTGGGGGTCCCGACCGTCGGTCTGGCGAACCGCCATGCCGCTCTCGTCGAGGGTCGGCAGCCAATCCAAGATCGCTGCCCTCAACCCTTGGTCGTCACAGAGCGGAGAAATGCCCTCGGGAGGGATTAGGGTCTCAGGGACAAAGGACTCACCAGTAATCCCCTTCACCAGGAGCTCTAGTCCCTCCCAGAACCTAGATAGAAATGGACAACCCTTACCTACTTATCTCATTCTGATTCATTCTATACTTACCTTACTCTGATTCTTTCTACACTTACCTTAATCCTGTCTCACCTTCTACTGTTCTACTCTGATCATTCTTACCTTTTCTATTCTGATACAAGACGGATTTCACACCTTGGAATCCCTACCCCTATGACATTTTTAAGAGATAGGAAGCCTAAGACCAAACCAAAACTATTTTCTATATTTAAAAAAAATGTTGTTTGATTGTTCTGATGATAAATGTTTGATTTGCTTCTTTGATTGATTGAAGTATTATATATGGACATCTTAGTATGTACCACTATAAGGTAATGAATTAGCTATGGTAGTTAAAACATTAATCTGCTTAGCTAATAAATCCCCCCAAAGTAACACGATTCGTAATTACTGCCTTGTCTACTACTCTCTCTTACCATATGTATCTAACTCAGATGGTCAATACCAGGAGGGGTGGTGGAATTGATTTACCTCCTAATCGACACACTCGAAGGATATATAGACAACCTCTGCAGAGTGTAAAACTAGTATACCAGCCGTGCTCACGGTCATGAGTGGCTCGGGCCCTCACATGATTAATTATGGAACTTAAATTTAATTTGACATTTGCATCGCATTTGGGATTATTTTATTATTACTTTTCTTTATTATTATTAAGGTTTGGTATTTACTTACACCTAGTAATTGCTAATAAAATTTTGACCAACTTTTAAAAGCAATGCTTAGCTTCAGCCTCTATTTCATTAATCAGCCTTACACTTCATTAACTCCTACCTTTGGTGAATTCATGCCACATTATTCCCCATGACTTGTTGAGCTATGAACGTATGTGAGCTCACCCTTGCTGTCTCACACCCCCCCACAGGAGAAGAGCAGGTGGTTCAGGAGGAGCCACAAGGCGAGGAGTTTGATCAGATCTAGGTGGCGTTTCTCAGTTGACATTGGCGCCGACGATCCTTAGTTCGTTTTATATTTATTCTTTTACTTTGTAATAAGACTTCCGCTATGTAATAAGTACTCTGATGTTTCATGACATTTATCTCTATACACTCTGTTATTATATATGTTGTCTTCTTGGCGCATGTATGAGATGCACCCGAATTTGTTCCTTAAATCCGGGTGTGACAGAAGTGGTATCAGAGGTTCAACCTCAGCCACAGCCAGCAGAGATGAATCCTCCTAATCCTCCACTAGGCAGAGTTGATCCACTGATTGCAGCTCAGATGAGGGTGATGCAGCAAATGGCAGACACTATGGCCGATATGCGTGCCCAGATGCAGCAAGAACGCCAGGAGATGCGTCAGGAAAGAGAAGATATATGCCAGGAGTTGCGCCAGGAGAGAGAGGAGATACGCCAGGAGAGAAGGGCGTAACAACAGCTGCAGCAGCAATTTCAGCAACAGCAGCAACAGCAACAAGTACCATTGCCTCCACCACCACCACCAGTTCCACCTCATGATAAGCACCGGGAGTTTATGAGTCATAAGCCACCGACCTTCGCCAGTTCCCCAGATCCCCTTGATGCAGATGATTGGTTGAAGTCAATTGAGAAGATGCTCAACATCGCCCAATGCTCAGACCGGGAGAAAGTTCTTTATGCCTCAGGTCGTCTGACAGGTCCTGCTGCTGACTGGTGGGATTCTTATACTGCTGCACATGATGCTGCTGATACTATTACCTGGGCGGAATTTAGTGCACAGTTCAGGAACTACCATATTCCAGCTGGTATGATAAAGATCAAGAAGAAGGAGTTTCTGTCATTGAAGCAAGGCAACATGTCGGTCAGCGAGTACAGAGATAAATTTATTCAGCTGTCGAAATATGCTCCGGAGGAAGTTGCTGAGGATGAAAGAAAGCAGGAGCACTTTATTGAAGGACTTAATGGACCCCTACAGTATGCGCTGGTTGCACACACATTTCCATCATTTCAGAGGCTACTGGATAAGGCTCTTGCTATTGAACACAAGCGTGTTCAACTGGGTGATTTGAAGAGGAAGGCTATCTCACAGGGACAGGGTAGCAGCAGTGTTCGTCCCCGCTATGTCTCGCCACAGGGTACACTGACTCGACCAGGAGGACCACACCCAGTTCAGTATGCTCCACAGGGGTCTCCACGGACACCTCCTACTCGTCAGGCTACTCCCACTGGCACCCTGACGAGGCCTACAGGACAGAAGACCGGCCCTACATGCTTCAAGTGCAGTCAAATTGGGCACTATGCTAATGGTTGTCCGATGGGAAATTCTGGTACACCAGCTAAGAACAAGCAGCAGACTCCTGGCAAGGGATATTCTATAGCTAGGGTGAATCAAGTCAGCGTTGATGATACTCCTGATGGTGCTGACATCGTACTCGGTATGTTTCACATTAATGCCATTCCTGCAACCATACTATTTGATTCTGGTGCTACACATTCATTCATGTCTACTCGATATGCCAACACTAATGAGATACCCCTGCTAAATATGAGAAAACCAATGATAGTAATCACACCTAAAGGGCCTATTGAGGCAAATCAAATGACACGTAGATTGACATTATCAATTATGGGAAGAGAATTTGGAGCTACGGCTATAATATTAGAGGCCAGCAGTATAGATCTGATTCTTGGTATGTCATGGTTAAGGAAGGCAAAGGCCATTATAGCATGTGGTAGGGGTACTATAGAGCTCACTAGTCCTAAAGGAGAAACATTTCAAGTTAATATTGCAGTAACCACCTCATCCAAGCGTGCAATGTTCTTTATACCTGAGGCGTTTGTTGGTGACAACATCCGGGTGGTTAGAGATTTTCCGGATGTCTTTCCAGAGGAGTTACCAGGGATGCCACCAGATAGGGAAGTTGAGTTTGTCATTGATCTGTTACCTGGAACTACCCCTATTTCTAAGCGACCATACAGGATGGCTGTAGAAGAACTAAAGGAGCTTAAGAAGCAGTTAACTGAGTTACAGGAGGCTGGGTACATTCTTCTGAGTTCCTCACCTTGGGGAGCGCCGATACTATTTGTACAGAAGAAGGATGGTTCGCAACGGATGTGTGTGGACTATAGATCACTTAATGATGTTACTGTGAAGAACAAGTATCCATTACCCCGTATTGAGGATTTGTTTGATCAGATGAGAGGTGCCAGGGTATTCTCGAAGATTGATCTCCGATCGGGATACCATCAGATGAAGATTAGACCATCAGATATTCCTAAGACGGCTTTCTCAACCCGATATGGATTATATGAGTTCACTGTTATGTCATTTGGATTAACCAATGCACCAGCTTATTTCATGAATTTGATGAATAAGGTGTTTATGGAGTATTTGGACAGATTTGTCGTGGTGTTCATTGACGATATTCTTATCTATTCTAAGAATGAAAGTGATCATGAACAACATCTAAGGTTGGTGCTACAGAAACTGCGAGATAATCAACTCTATGCCAAGTTCAGCAAGTGCGAGTTTTGGATTGACAAGGTGCCATTCCTTGGTCATATTATTTCCAATGGAGGAATAGCAGTGGATCATGCTAAAGTGAAGGAGATAATGGAATGGAGAGTGCCCACTACAGTTACTGAGATTTGGAGTTTCTTGGGACTCGCAGGATATTATCGGAGATTCATTGAAGGGTTCTCTAAAATTGCCAAGCCTATGACCTCACTTTTGGAGAAAGGTAGAGAATTCAAGTGGGATGAGAAGTGCCAAGAAAGCTTTGATCAATTGAAGGAGAGATTGATGTCACCACCAGTGTTGGTTATGCCAGATCTGCAGAAGGGATTTGACATTTATTGTGATGCATGTGGCCAAGGATTGGGATCTGTGCTCATGCAAGAAGGACATGTGATCGCCTATGCATCTTATCAGTTGCGGAAACATGAATTTAACTACCCCACTCATGATTTAGAGCTGGCAGCCGTTGTGCATGCACTTAAGATTTGGAGACACTACATTATGGGAACTAAGTGCCAAGTATACACGGATCATAAGAGCTTGAAGTACATATTCACTCAGAAGGATCTCAACCTTAGGCAACGCCATTGGTTGGAGCTTATTAAGGACTATGATTTGGAGATTCACTATCACCCAGGCAAGGCAAATTTGGTTGCAGATGCCTTGAGTTGGAAGGAGCATGTTCACTCCGCTTTTGTTGTCCAGCTACCTGATGAATTAGCAAAAGATTTTGAGAGGCTCAACCTGGGAGTTGTTACACATACGAAAGGAGTTACCATTGAATTGGAACCTACCTTGGAGCAAGAAATTCGTAAAGGTCAGATTGGTGATGCTAAGATTCAGGAGATCAAGGATCTGATAACAGAGGGTAGAGGCCCAGAATTCACAGAAGATGAGCAAGGCACGGTATGGTTCAAGAATCGGATCTGTGTTCCCGATATTGATAGTCTTCGGGAAACCATATTGAAGGAGGCACATGACTCAGTTTATTCTATCCACCCTGGGAGTACTAAAATGTATCAGGATTTGAAGCAAAAGTATTGGTGGTATGGATTGAAGAGAGATGTGGCTGCACATGTGGCTATGTGCGATGTGTGCCAAAGAGTTAAGGCTGAACACCAGAGGCCAGCCAGACTACTGCATCCACTAAAGATACCTGAGTGGAAATGGGAAGAGATTGGCATGGACTTCATTGTTGGATTACCCCGCACGTCTGCTGGATATGATTCTATATGGGTGATTGTGGACAGGCTAACTAAAGTAGCCCACTTTATTCCAGTGAAGACCACATATTCAGGAGCCAAGTTAGTAGAGTTGTACATGGCACGGATTGTCTACCTACATGGTGTGCCTGTTGGAACTTGCTCTCTGTTGCAAGGGGATCCAACAGGGGCGAGTAGTGACGTTAACAGGGTTCTCGCGCTCTATATGGCAAAAGCTCTGTTCATCTAGCCTCTCAAGGGCACTGTGCGGGGGTATTTATAGGTATCTGAGTGCCCAGCGTCCTGTGTTAAGGACGCATGTGCCCTCAGACACCTAGGTTATCCCCAGAATATTCCCAAAAAGCGGGGTTATAGACTGTAATTACAGGGACGCTTTTACAAATTAGGCCCGTAACACGCAGCGGCCACGCAGGGCCCGTTACAATGGGCCGGATCACACGTGGGCCTCCATGCTGGACGAGGCCGCACGGTGGGATGACCTCGTCACGGGTCTTCGTCCGATGTCGTATGGGGCGAAGGGTGTCCCTGCCCGTTGTCTTGTCTCCGTTGGACCAACGACTATGGCGAAGGCCTCGAGCGAAGGGTGGCGTCTTCGCCTTCGCCCCAACATTTGCCCTCCGAGGGACCAGTTCGACTAAGTCATCTGGTGCCGAAGACGTCGCTAGATAGCAGAGACGCTGCCCTCGCTCGAAGTGGTTCCACGGGGGTTTTTGACATGACCTTTGATTGACACCGTACTGTTGGACTGCGGGTTTCCCGAAGCATCGCGCCCTGTGTATAAAAGGGGGCGGGGGGCGGCGCGTTTTGAACTTTATCCTTCCGCGCTCCGTGAAAACCCTAGCCACCTTTTTCACCGTCTTGCTGCTCGTGTGCCCTCCTTGCTCTTGTTCGCTGGAGATCTGGCTCGAGTGAAGCAGACCGCCCGCCGCCGCCGACGGTACGTAGCGATGCCGACCTCTTCTTCTTCTGCTGCTGCTACGCCGCCGGCCGACGCGTCGTTTGAGGAAACGCTGAGTACTGTGGCGGCGGAGGAGTTGCGCGCCGGCGATACGGTGGATTTTGGTGTGTCGCGGATGTCGTCGGTCCGCGTGCAAGATATGCAGCGACTTGGTTACTTTGGCGGCGGAGTCGCTCGTGTCCCGGGGATGGAGGAAGTCCCCGAGCCGGAAGGCGAGTTGGTTGTGTTCGAGGCGTTCTTTGCCGCTGGTCTCCGCCTGCCTGCGCACCGATTTGTTGGAGAAGTCCTGCGTAGATTTAACGTTCAGATCCATCATCTGACTTCGAATGCCGTGGTGGCTCTGTCGAAGTATGTCTGGGCGACAACTTTGTACGGCGGACAGCCATCAGTCGAAGTCTTCGCGAAGTATTATTGCCTGCACTGGCAGAAGAGGATGATTGGAAATGAAGTTGCCCAGTTTGGGTCCTGTACATTTACGCCGAAGACCGGCAAGACCACGATGGAGGTAGTTGAGTTGGTTCCTTGCGCCCGCAACAAGTGGGGCAATTGGCATGAGTTTTGGTTCTATGTCGCGGAGGGTACAATCGAAGACCATCCGGGGCTCCCCGTGTCCGAGATGTGCTCGCATTTTTACTCAGCATACCCGCCTTTTGAAGTGGCGGAGGAGGATGCGGACGAAGGGGCCCTTCGGTGCGCCGCCGGTCTGAGCAGCAGGCGCGATTTGGTTGAGGAGTTTGTGGCGTACGGGGTATGGCCTTTGGCGCATGGCTGGGCGCTGGGTGAAGTGTGCCCTCGCCAGATGCCTTCCCATGGTGGGAAGCTGGTGCGAAGTCCTGGCTTCTCGCTGGATCTGCATAGCCGCGATCCGGCCGCCTTTGTGCGTGAGGCAGAGGATGGGGCGGTGCGGATCGTTGGTCGGTACGTGCCGAGGACGGAGGGCCAGCGTAGCTGGGACATTCGCGGGTCAAATGACTGCTTGAACAGGGTTTTTGAGTTGAATCGTCTGCCGTATGGCGATTATCCCGGCCAAGACGATGTGGATCGTCGCGGGAAGAAACCGGTGGTAGAGTCTGGAGACGACCCCGCGCCGGCGGCCGCCCCGTCCTCTAAGAAGAGGAAACTAGGTACTACTGTGGGAGGACTTGGGGTTTCCGATGGTTTTGCTAGAGAATTGATGAGGACATGCGCGGCCCCGGGGGGAAGGATGTCTTCGCCCGAGCTCCGGGAGTCTTCGGCGCGGATGCTGAGGGTTACCGGGGGTTGGTGGCCTAAGAATGTTCCTATCCCCCGCGCGGCCGGCGAAGACTTTTTTACATCTCGCATGGTTCGTGATTGAAAAGTGTTTCCTTACGGGCGGAATATTGCTGCTGTTGTGTCGGCAGTGATGGACAAGGATCGCCAGGGAGCTGCACAGAAGCGCCAGGCGGTCGTCAGGCTTCATGAAGCCAGGCCGAAGAGGCAGTAGGGGGCTGCGAAGGCTACTGCCCCCGGCGGAGGCCAGCCGCCGATGGTGGCGAAGTCGGCCGTCCCTGCATCCAGCAGGGCGCCGGAGGCTGCGAAGGCGGCTGCCGCCGGTGGTTCCAAGTCTGTGAAGGCCGCCCCTGTGCCCAGCGGGGTGCCGGAGGCTGCGAAGGCGACCCGGGAGTTGCCGCCGCCGGGCAAGCGCATCGCCGACTTCGCCACCGACATTAGTGTGGAAGATTATCTTGTTGGTAAGTCGCTGGCTCGAGTTTTTTTTTGTTAATAAGTTGATATGTTGCAGGGTCGGACGAAGGCCAACTTGTTGTTGCTGCGCCTGCCGGGGCGAAGGGCGGTGCTTTTAGTGCCGGTGGCGAGATTCCGGCGCTCGCTGCAGTCAGGGACGAGGCGGGTGCTGTGTCCCGCCGGCTGAAGGAGCTGAAGGAGGCACTAAGTCAGGTACGTGGAGCTGGACTTCGGTTTTTTACCGGCTTTGCTGGGGCTGTGGTCTTATGTGTGTCTTGTAGGCGGCTGACTTCGCTGACCGCACGGCGTCGGGGGCCCTGACGACAGTTGTGTCTGCCGAAGTCGAGAGACTTCGGACGCAACATGTTGACGCCGTCTGGGAGAAGTCGGCCGCCGACAGTAAATGCCGCAAGCTGGCGGATAAGGTGGCCGCGCTGGAGGGTGAGAGGACTGACCTCCGGCGCCAACTGGCGGAGGAAAGGAAGGAGGCTAATGAGGCCCTCGCCAAGGCGCAGTCTGCGCAGGCGAAAGCCAATTTGGCGCGGGCGGAGGGCAGTCTTGCCAGGCAGCGCGCCGAGGAGTTGGAGGGGCGGCTCAACGCTCTGCAGGCCTGAGTGGAGAGGGCCGAGGCTTCGACGCGCTCGGAGGCTGAGCGGACACGCAAACGCTTGTGGATTCATACCATGAGCTGGGCGCGCGGACCGCTGACTTCGAAGTGCCGGACCGAGAGCCCGGACTTCGCTGCTTCGAGTGGATACAGGAGGAGCTGCTGGCGCTCCCCACTATTGTGGAGGGGTTTATGTCCTATGCCTCCCTGGTCACCTGCGAGGGGGCGATGAACGCGCTATCTCGCGAAGGGTGCCGGCACTATGAGGTCTTCGACCAAGCTGATGAGCATTTCGAGCGCGATATTTACAAGGTCGAGGACCCTGTGATGAAGGAATCCACGGGAGCCCTCTACGACCGGATGTGGGGCCCCCACGGTCGGGAGGTGGTCAGGGAGCGGGCTGAGACGGCGAGGGGTCAGGTAATGTTTGGCTTTTGTTTGGTGTTTGTTGAATGTGGGTTAAATGTGGGCTTGCTGAATCTGTGTGCTGTGTCTCAGGCGGCGCGTGGCGAGAGGGTGGATGACTTTGGGGCTTTGAACAGCGCGCTGCCTGACCCGGAGCCGAACCCGGCGGCGGCTGTGCCCGAGGCCGCCCTGGAGCCGCCCCCGGAAACCGCCGAAGGCGTTCCTGATGCCCCCGCAGCCGCTGCGGCCGGCGGAGGCCCGCCCCCGGAGACCGCCGAAGGCGTTCCTGATGCCCCTGCAGCCACTGCGGCCGGCGGAGGCCCGTCACCAATTGCTGCGCCGAGGGCTGAGGATCCTGTGACGGTGGCTGCGGAGGCGACAGCGGAGGCTCCCGCGATAGCTGGGTCTTCGCAGGTGGCCTAGTGGGTGTGGGTAGTTAGGAAATTTTGGATATTGTTGCTGAACCTTGGTTGCTGCGCAGGTTCAAGATTTTGGGCCTGCGCACACAACCGCTACTGCTAATTTTTTGGCGGCTTCGACCGTGGATGATGGGAATAAATCGGATGAGTCTGCATCTAAATTTTCCGAGTTTGGTGACTCTGGGAGCTCTGTTGAGTGGACCGAAGAGTCGTCGGATGAGGACTTGGACTATTTTGCGGCCTTGGATGTGGCAGCGGTGGAGGCTTCGCCGCATGTTGCGGATGCTGAAGTTGTGCCTGGTTCGAGTGCTGGGCGTAGGCGGCGAAGGGCGGTCGTGAAGCGTAGAGTGAGTGAGGTGGACGGTGGTCGGCTTCGTGTGAGTAGGGCTGGCAGGCAGGAACTATTGTCCTTGCCGGCCGCTGTGAGTGTAGGTGAGGGGGAGCTGCAAAGTCTTTTTGCGGGTGAGGAGCTGAGGATAATGTTGTTTAACTATAGGGAGATGGGAATTATTCCGAAGGTTGAGCCGATGTAAAGTGTGATGCCCTCGCTTGTGCATAAGTAATGGCTTGTATGATGGGGTTGTGTGCCTTCGCACATTCGGTTATGCGCACGAAGGCGTTATGTGCTGGGTCTGGTGTGTTTGTTATGTTGGTCTGGTGCGCGTGCAGTCGGTCTTTTTGCGGACAGTTTTGGTGTAGTCGTTTTCGCACTTGCTGAGCTTCGTCCAGCTGCACCCGTAGGCGATTGTTGCACGGGTAGGTCTCGCGGAAGACCTCGATTTTTCGTATTTGTAGTGACTTCTGCGCGGATAGCCTTCACGGAAGATTTCGATTTTTCGCACTAGTTGAGCTAGTCCGGCTGCACCCTTAGGCGACTTCTGCGCGGATAGTCTTCGTGGAAGACTTCGGTGTTTCGCACTTGTTGTGCTAATCCGGCTGCACCCTTGGGCGACTTTTGCGCGGATAGTCTTCGTGGAAGACTTCGATTTTTCCCACTTGTTGTGCTAATCCGGCTGCACCCTTAGGCGACTTCTGCGTGGATAGTCTTCGTGGAAGACTTCGATTTTTCGCACTTGTTGTACTAATTCGGCTGCACCCTTAGGCGACTTCTGCGCGGATAGTCTTCGTGGAAGACTTCGATTTTTCGCACTTGTTGTGCTAATCCGGCTGCACCCTTGGGCGACTTTTGCGCAGATAGTCTTCGTGGAAGACTTCGATTTTTCGCACTTGTTGTGCTAATCTGGCTGCACCCTTGGGCGACTTTTGCGCGGATAGTCTTCGTGGAAGACTTTGATTTTTCGCACTTGTTGTGCTAATCCGGCTGCACCCTTAGGCGACTTCTGCGCGGAGTTGTCGCACGCGAGGGCGGCTGCCGCTGGTCCTCGCAGTGACTTTGTATTGGTCGAATGTTGAAGACCGTCGATGCGGTCCTTTTTCGACGTAGATTTTGCGGGGGATTTTTCTCTTGTATATTACATGACTCTGCCTCGTTAAAAACCTCACCCCCTGGGAGGAAAAGAGTGCGGGCCAGAACAAAATTGTTTTTTGCAAATTACAAGGGAGAGCTGGCCCTGATGAGTCAAACAAAAAACTTGCGAAGATTATCAATGTTCCAGGAATGCTCTAAGTCTTCGTTGTTTGGCGTTGCGAGCCTGTATGCGCTGGGGGAAGCCTTCGACTTGACAATGTAAGGGCCTTCCCACATGGGTTCCAGCTTGCCTCTGGACTCTGTTCGAGCTGTCCGGACGAGTACGAGGTCCCCTTCGCTGAATTCCCTTGGGATGACTGCTTGGTCGCGCCATGCTTTTGTCTGGGCTTAGTATTTGTCTAGAGCCTGTAGGGCGAAGACGCGATCTCCGTCGATGAGATCCTTCGAAGTCGGCTCGTCTACGTCTGGGACGGTCGACGCGGCTGTCCGAGGCGACCCATGCTTTATTTCTTGCGGAGTCATGGCCTCCGATTCGTATAATAGGCAGAAGGGGGTAAACCCAGTCGCCCTGCACTCGGTTGTATTCAGTGCCCAGACCACTTCGGGTAACAGGTCGGGCCACTTGCCTTTTCGGTCGTCGAGGAGCATTTTCTTGACAGCTGTGAAAATTTTGCCGTTGGCGCGCTCCACGACTCCGTTGGACTGGGGGTGGTACATGGAGGCGAAGGCAAGCTTGGTGCAGATGGAGAAGCAGAAGTCTTTGAAATCTTGGTTGTCGAACTACTTGCCGTTGTCGACCGTGAGTTCGGATGGTACTCCGAAGCGGCAAACAATATTTTGCCAGAAGAATTTCTGGGCCGTCTTTGATGTGATGGTGGATACTGCCCTCACTTCAATCCATTTGGTGAAGTATTCAATGGCTACAAAGGTGAACTTGAGGTTCCCCTGAGCCATGGGCAGGGGCCCGACAATGTCTAGGCCCCAGCGCTGAAGGGGCCACGTGTGGGCGATTAGCTTCGTGAACTGCGAGGGGCGTCCCGAGCGTGGGGAAAATTTCTGACAGGCCTCGCAGGATCTAACAACCCGATTTGCGGCGCAGATAATGGCGGGCCAGTAGAAACCTTGGCGTATCACCTTTGCCGCTAGGGCCCTGGGGCCTGTGTGGGAGCCGCAGGTCCCCTTGTGGACTTCGCACAGGATTTGAAAGCCTTCGGTCTCGGTTACGCACTTAAGCATCGCCTGACTGACCCCCTTTTTGTAAAGTTGGCCCTCGATCAGTGCGAAGTCCCGGCTTCGGTGGTGGAGGCGCTTGGCCTCATTGCTGTCGATTGGGTGGTAGTACCCCTGCAGGTACAGGGTTATTGGCGCCTGCCAGTCTTCAGTCATGATAAGGTTGATCATGCGGTGGCGCTCGCTAGCGTTGGTTATTTGGAGCCCTTCAGGGCTGCAGATGGCTGGCGTGCCGATGACGTGATAGAACACGTCGGAGGGTAGGGCTTCACCCCTGGCGGCTGCCTTGGCCAATGCGTCAGCTTCTTCATTCTTGGCCCGGTCCACATGCTGCAATGTGAATCCCTTGAATTGTCTCTCGAGACTTCGGATGGCTGCGAGGTACTGCATAAGTGCGGGGTCCTTTGCTGCATAGTCTTTCTCGACTTGGCCGGCGACTACCTTGGAGTCTGTTCGGACTATGCAGGTGGTGACACCGAGGGCTCTTAGTTTGCGGAGGACGAGGATGACAGCTTCGTATTCTGCTATGTTGTTTGTGCATCTGTCAGATTCCAGAGCGAAGCTTAAGCGTGGCGCGTATCTGTGCCTGACCCCGGCGGGTGAGGTGATGACTGCAGCAGTGCCTGCCCCCGCATGGCACCAAGCGCCGTCGCAGTGGATTGTCCAAACCTTCTCTGCTGACGGATCCGGCTGTGTTATTGGCCCGATCCAGTCGACGACGAAGTCTGCTAGAACTTGTGACTTGATCGCTGTCCTGGGCTCGAAAGTGATGTGGTAGCCGGAGAGTTCGGCCGCCCATTTGGCGATCCGTACCGATGCCTCCGGGTTCCTGAATAATTCGCCGAGTCCCCTATCTGAGGTGACGCGGACCTTGAATGCTTCAAAGTAGTGGCGCAATTTGCGCGAAGACATAACAACTGCATATGCAATCTTTTCGAGTTCCGTCATGTTACATTTTGACGGTGTGAGCACTTCGGAGACATAATAAACTGGGCACTGCTTGATCACGCCCTCTACTGTCTGCTCCTGAACCAGTGCCGCACTGACCGCGTGCGGTGAAGCCGCAACGTAAAGCAACAGTGGTAGCGAAGAGTCGGGGCTCGTAAGAACGGCCAACTCCATCAGGTACTGTTTTAGTGAGGCGAAGGCCGCCTCCTGCTCTGGTCCCCAAGCGAAGTCTTTTGCGCCGCGGAGTGTTTTGAGGAAGGGAAGACTTCGCTCGGCAGATTTGGAAATGAATCTGTTGAGGGCGGCCAATCTGCCCGTCAGACGCTGGACCTCTCTAGCTGACTGCGGGGTGTCATGTTGATAATGGCCTGGATTTTGGTTGGGTTGGCCTCGATGCCGCGGTGTGATACTAGATAACCCAATATTTTCCCCTGGCGAACGCCGAAGACGCACTTATCAGGGTTCAGGCGAAGTCGTGCGTCCCGCATGTTCGCGAATGTCTCGGCGAGGTCTGCGAGATGGTCCTCTTTGTTCCTGTTGGCGACGACGATATCATCCACGTATGTGAATACGTTTCTGCCGACTTGCCCTTCGAGCACTATTTTAGTGAGCCGGGAGAAGGTGGACCCGGCGTTCTTGAGTCCCTCCGGCATTCCGATAAAGCAATAGGTGCCGAAGGGTGTTATGAAGCTGGTGCTGGCCTTGTCCTCCTCCTTCATGTATATTTGATGATAACCGGAGAAGCAGTCGAGGAGTGACATGACCTCGCACCCGGCCGCACTATCGACTATTTTGTCGATCCGGGGCAACGGGAAGTTGTCCTTTGGGCAGGCCTTGTTGAGACTGGTGAAGTCAATGCACATTCGCCACTTGCCGCTCTTTTTCTGCACCATTACCACGTTGGAGAGCCAGGTGGGGTAAGCCACTGGCTCGATAAATTTGGCTTCCAGGAGGCGGTGTACCTCTGCCTTGGCGGCCTCTGTCTTCTCGTCGGACATTTTGCGAAGCCGCTGTTTTTTCAGTCTCACCGAGGGGTCGATTCCCATGCTGTGCTCAATTATGGATCGGCTGACCCCGACTAGGTCGAGGGCTGACCAAGCGAAGACGTCCTTGTTCTTGGACAAGCAGCACAGGAGTTTTTCCTCGTCATGCGAAGTGAGGCCTTCGCTGATCATGACTGTTTGCTTAGGCGTGGCCTGGTCGAGGGGGACAGTCTTGGTCCCGTCGATGCTTTGCAGCTGCGCCTTGTGTTGTTTTTCAGTTGGGCTGGCGGGCGCTGGGACCTCGCGCTGGGACGTGAGGCATTGGACATTTCTTTGCCCGGGGACGAAGTCCCGCTCTATATTGCGCGCAGTCTGCTGATTACCGTAGACTGAGATGGCGCCTAACGGACCTGGTATCTTCATGCACAGGTACAATCCGTGAATGGCTGCCTCAAACTTGTTGATGGAGCCCCGGCCCATGATGGCGTTGTACGGATACACCATGTCGATGATGTCAAAGGTTATTTGCTCACTTCGGGCATTGGGCGCTACACCGAAGGAGAGAGGCAACTCTATTTTGCCGATAGGAAAAGTGCCCTTGCCGCCGAAGCCATACAACGGATTGTCCGAAGGCTTGAGCAAGCTGTGGCTTATGCCCATGCGGTCGAAGGCATGGAGGAAAATGATGTCTGCCTGACTGCCATTGTCGATGAGGACTTTGTGCAGGTCCCAGCCTGCCACGCTGCAGTTGATAACCATGGCGTCGATATGGGGGGCGCTGCGCAGGTCGACGTCTCGGGCGTCGAAAGTTAGCGGTACATGGGACCACTTCGTCTGCACGACTGGACCGGTGATGGCGACGTGGTTGATGCTGCGGTAGTGGTCCCGCTTCTGTCGCTTGGTGTTGAAGTCGACACTGGACCCCCTAGTGATCATATGAATGACTCCGCGATACGGCTGATCGGCGAAGTCTTCTTGCTTGGGGGCGTGGGGGATGTTTTGTTGTTGCTGGTGTGGAGGCGGGGGTGGGGGAGGTACGATTTGTACTTCCTAATGGTGTTGGTAAGCGTGGTGCGGTGGATGCGGGGCGGGGGCGTGGATGTATGGTGGAGGGTGTTGCTGATAAGTGTGCGCGTCGACTCTTGGGTTGTCGGCCGGTTGCGTCCGTGCCATCCTGTCTCTGGTGGCCTTCGTCTCTGGGCAGTCTTTGGTTTGGTGGGCGCAGTCTTCGCTGTGGAAGAGACAGTAGAATCGGCGCGGCGGCTGCGCGCGTCCCCGGCCCCTACCGCGAGTTCCACTTCCGCGGCCCTGGGGGGGATATTCCTGGCGGCGAGGGGCATCACCAGCGGGGTGCTGGTTGGCAATGTTGTGCACCTGCTGCTGATTACGGCTGTCTCGACCGGAGTCTGGCTGCGGAGTCCTCGTCCACGTGTGGCTGGACTGTGGAGCATCTTTTGGTTCCCTATGAGACTCAACCTTGCGCTGGTGGAGCTCTTCGGATTTGGCATATTTTTCAAATAGCTGATATAATTCCTAGAGGTTCTTGGGCGGGTCCCTGATGCAGTGGCTATAGAGGACGCCGGCGCGAAGGCCACTGATGGCGTAGTGGATGGCGATCTGGTCATCGACTGAGGGCAGCTGTGACTTGAGTGTTAGAAATTTGCGGTAATACTCCCGCATAGTCTCCTTTTCCAGCTGCTTGCAGAGTGAGAGTTCGGCCAAGGCGTCGGTGTCTAGGCGGTACCCCTAGAAGTTGAGCAGGAATTTGTCCCTTAGGCTTGTCCAGGAGTCAATGGACAGCGGGGGCAACCTGGTGAACCAGGTGAGAGCTGGGCCTTCGAGGGCGATGATGAAAGACTTGGCCATTGTGGCGTCGTCCCCTCCGGAAGATGCAACGGCGACCTGATAACTCATGATGTACTGTGCTGGGTCCGTGCTGCCGTTGTACTTGGGATAGGTCCCTGCCCGGAAGTTGGCAGGCCAGGGTGTCACTTGCAGATGTGGCGCCAGGGGACTTCGCTCGTCGAGGTAGTTGACCCCTTGAAATGGCATGGCGTGAGGGAAGGCGTAGTCGCGCTGGGGGAAGTGCGGGTCTTCCACTTGTGCGCGCTGTTGCAGGGGTGGCCCGTGCTGCAGGCCGAGGTGGCCTTCGCGTATGTCTTCCACTTGTGCGCGTTGTTGCAGGGGTGGCCTGTGCTGCAGGCCGAGGTGGCCTTCGCGCTGCATCAGCGCGATCTCCCGTTCGAGGTCCTGGGCCTTCTGCTCTTCGTCGCGTATCATTTGCCGCACCTTGGCTAGTGCAGACACGCGCTGGCGCTTGGCCTCCAGTATCTCTTTTTGCCTCTGGAGATTGCGGTTCTTGAGGCGCAGGGCACGCAGCTGTAGTTGTTCTTCCGCTGAAACGCCGAGGACTTCACCATCCTCGGTGAGGTCCGCGCTGTAGGATCTAGGACACCGGCTAGAGGGGGGGTGAATAGACGGTTTTGACTAAAATCAACAACACTAAATAAATTTAATCAATGCAACAAGAGAAATAAATTATCTAGTGTCAATAAGTAAACAATGTATGAAAAACAACTACGGAGATTGAATACTTGAAGAACAATAAGCAAAACACTAATCAATTGCAAGGCAATAAGTAATGCTAGAAAGATTAGACACCGAAATTTATCCCGTGGTATCGGTGATTTGCCGATCACCCCTAATCCACGTTGAGGTGGACTTCAAGCTCTCACTTGCTCCTCTATCAAGACACGACTTGATCTTTGAGCCAAGTGGACAAGAAATCACTCAATACCTCGATTCCACTAATGTCACCTTTGCCGCTCCGGCGAGGTAGGCGCGAACCCCTCACAATCCACACCGCGGCTTCTCCACAATCTTCTTGGAGAGCTCGACGGAGACAATCACCCGAGCCGTCTAGGAGGCGGCAACCTCCAAGAGTAACAAGCCAACGACGCTTGCTCGGTGTACCACCTAGTGCCTCAAGAATCACCAAATGATGCAAATGCACTAGGAACCCTCAATCTCTCACTAGAATGCAATCTCAAGCAAAGAATGTGAGAGAGTGAGTTGGAGGATCACAAATGAGCTCAATGTATGCAAGGAATGGCCAAGAGAACTCTCTCACACGAGCTACCCTTCTATTTATAGTCCCCCATCAAAATCCAACCGTTATGTGCAAAAGGGGGCAGTTCTGCGCACACGCGGACCGTCCGCGCCCTAGGGCCGGACGGTCCGCCGTACATATAACGGCTATAAAGACCATTTGAAAACATGTCAGAGCTGACTCAAAAGGTGGGTCCGGACAGTCCGCCCCTCAAGGTCGGACCGTCCGCGACCTGGCAGCTTGAAACACCCGAGCCTCGGATCAAAAGAAGTTAACACGTGTGGACTGTCCGGCTATAAATCCCGGACGGTCCGCGACCTGAGACAGTACTGTCAAGACTGGTCCCCCGGACAGTCCGTAGTACAAATCTATAAAAACACACAGTCCCTATCCAAAAACGAGTTTGACACTTGCGGACCGTCCGCCCCTCACAGGCGGACCGTCCGCCTATAATTCAGGGACTGGCCCGAAGTCACCCTCCTCTGGACATGACTGCGGACGGTCTGCCCCTAAGGCCCGGACGGTCCGCAGTACAATAGAACACAGTGTCAAAACAAATGGTCAGACTTCGGACCCCTCTGGTGGATCGCGGACGGTCCGCCCCTAAGGCCCGGACAGTCCGCGCATTCATGACTTCGCAATTCCAAACAAGCTTTTGAAAAGAACTTTTGACTCGCGAAATGTGAAGCGCTGTTAGTCCTCATGCAAATGCAACTACTTGATGCTCTATGAGGCACTAAGTTTTACACAGATCTAAGTCATTGACCCCTCTTAATAGTACGGCTATCTAGCCTACTAATCCGGTCAGGTATCTTCTCTAAACTCCTTAAGACTGGCAAAAATGAAACCTATATAATACCTTTCCCTTCATCTGATCCACAACCAATGTGTATGATTCTTCAACATTTCCTGTTCTATGTGGTCCAACCCTGCATTCTTATTTCTACAAGAATCGTTAGTCCACAAGCAGTTGTCATTAATTACCAAAACATTACCAAAGGGGCCTAGATGATTCACAATCTCCCCCTTTTTGGTAATTGATGACAACACCACATTGTATATTAAAGAGAAGTTTAGTTTCTCCAAATCTCTCTCATACCTAAGGTATAAGATAGATCTTGGAGATGAGTTTCATAGGACTTATCTTGATTTGAAGTTCTGTCCGAGAGATAGATAAATCCCAATAAAAAACTCAGTATGTAAGAAGGGCTCCCCCTAAGTGTGTGCAGGATTATTTGAAGTTGAAGATATAACACACATAATATATTGGAGCTTGATGGAGACTTTCCTACAAACATGGTTATCGAGGCATACAAGAGATGATCCGTAGAGTGAGCGCAGCAATTATAATCACTCCTCGATTAACCACACATAGAGTAATTTGAACTAAAACATAGTTCATCCCACAGAATATTACAAATAATAGTCCACAGACATACGACATAGAGTTAATAGTTCAAACCAGTTCCAAATGCGTAAGTCATAAACTAATGCAAGCGGCATAAAAGGTAAAATGCATATGCATGGTCTTAATGTCCACATAGAACCACCAACTCCCCCTGAAGGAGACGCCAGACAACTTCTCATCACTTCTCTCCCCCTTTGGCATCAATTGCCACAAAGGAGAGGCCTCACTGATCGCTCGGCGGCGGATGCATGTTGTAGTAGTGAGTGCTGAAGGTGTCAAACAGGGAGGAGAACTGGCCAAAATCCTGCTGGAGCTGCTGCTGCCTCTGACTGATCTCATGCATGTTGTCATTTGTAGAGAGATTATCAAATTGACTGGAGAGAGCACCCATGTTATCCTGAAAACTCTGTTGCATATTATTCAGCCTGGTCATGATGGGATCAGTGACATTAGTGTGAATTTGATCACGAAACTCAGAAAACTCAGAGTTGAGTGCATCCCAGTTACTGTCAAACCGAGACTGCATGTCATCGAAACGGTGATCCACATGTGTCATCAGGCCCTCAAAGCGAGTATCAATATGAGTCTCAAGTCCCTGCTGCATATTGTGAAAATAAGGATCAAAGTATCCTGGAGCAGGCTCCCAATAGTGCTGAGGCTGAGGAGGAGGTGGAGGTGGAGGCATCTGCTCTCCCTCAACATTAGGAGCTGCTCCACCCTCATAGCCAGGGTCTTCCTCATCATCTGGGAAGGGGGTGAGTGGCCTGGTGAGAAACCCTATCTCATTCTTAAAAGGCCTGAATGGGGTGTGAACAATCTCGCATGGGCCCTCAAATCTTGTCTTGGATTTGATGAGAGCCATAATGTAAGGAGCATATGCCAAATTTTGATTCTTATCCATTTTCAAATCATTAAGTTGTCTCATCATGAAAAGAACAATATTCATGACTTCACCATTCATGATGTGCTGGATGATGTTCCAGAACTTATCCCGTATTTTACTCTTATCACCACTCTTGGGAAGAATGGTGACTCTGGCAATCTTATTGATTACAGCAGGATGATGTCTGAGTCCTGCTGTCTCTCCAAACCTCCTGGGTATACCGAGCCTGGCTGGCTCATAAAACTGCACAAAATCCTCAAAATTATCTTCAGTATAAAGATCCAGCCCAGCAGAAATGGTGCCATAGTTCAGACTGTTGGCAGCGGCAAAGTCAGCAAAAGAAGCAGAATAGCGCTTGAAGCCAGTCATCCAGGTGATAGATTCTTCTTCAATATCAATCTCTGAGGTAGCCAGGAATTGCTTAACAGCCATTTTATTGAAATCTGTGCGTTGCCCCATAAACTGATATAGTCCGCAGGTTTCAAACTTAGGAATCAGACCCTCCATGACTGATTGACTTAGCAAGAAGGACCAATCAATCACCTGATGCTTATGAAAATTAGTATCCACCAGGGTGCCCCAGAAGACATCAAACTGCAGCTGAGTGTGAAAAAACTGGATATTTGTATCAGATGGCAGAGTATACTGGTTCACAGTCCGTCTAGAGCAGTACTCAGCCATAGAAAATCGCCGCTTTGGATAAGTCCATCCTTGGATATCAATGGGATAATCGGGATGAACATGAGGAAAATCTTTAGCATCCATGGATTCAGTGCCCCCAGCTGAGGATTGGGCCTCTGAATCAGTGGTTGGTATATAGTCATCATCATTTCCACGAGGGCGCTTGGATTTAAAGCGACCTGCAAGTTTCTTGCGGAGACCACCAAAACCACTGCAACAATGTTACAGACATCCATAGATAAATAATTGATACCAATCACCACTATAAAAAGGAATGAAACTGTAATGCTCTGTCGGGGTCCGGACGGTCCGCGCTAGGGAGCCGGACTGTCCGCGCCAGAGGCCCGGACGGTCCGCGTCCACCAGGCGGACGGTCCGCGACCGACCAGGGGCGACTCCAAAGAACCCTAGCCACCACAAATGTTGAATTTGATGATTTTGCAGACAATACGCATCCAAACAAGTTCAAAATTGTGCATAGCATTCATATTGAGGAGAACTAACAATCCCACCAATCAGATTTTGAAACCGACTGCTCAATTTCAGATCAGAGAGGAAACCCATATAATCTCAAAAATGAAGAGATGTGATAAAATCCACAAGATTTGAAGATACCGTGATGAAGACATGTTGATGGAATGTTGCCACAAGCTGCCGGACTGTCCGCTCACAACTTCACTGCACCGTCCGCGCACACTCGTCACAGGAGAGTATTGGGCGAGTGGAGAGCAAGAGAGGAAGAGCGAATGAGCACAAATGACAAGGCTGCGGCCACAGGTCGATTTTACTGCCCTGTCGCGGACGGTCCGCGCTGGGGCGGCGGACGGTCCGCGCCCTGATGATTTCAGACGGTCTGCGAGGCTGCCTGGACTGTCCATGTCCTGATGCGGCAGACGGTCCGCGGTCCATGGGCGGACGGTCCGCGGCCTGATACTCATTTTTCCAATTGCTGTCCACTTGCTGATTTTGAATTTCGAATCCGACTTGGTGCTTATATATGGACATTTCGACCAATCCAAGAGTTAGTATGCATGCATATACATATTATGTAATTGAGTAGTGCAAAGTTTTTGAATTAAACTATCTAGAACAATTAGAAATGAAAAATGCACCAATAATACCAAACAAATAGCATACAGAGCATATTTAGACCCGAGATGCAAGACGACACATGTGTGATCAACTTCAAGCCACATTTGAGAGATCGATCACATTCATTTCACTTCTTAGAGAACAAAATCTTGTTTCATCCAAAGGCTTTGTAAAAATGTCTGCTAATTGATCATCCGTTCCAATGGAATAAATAGAGATATCTCCCTTGCCAACATGATCCCTTAAGAAGTGATGCCGTATATCAATATGCTTGGTTCTTGAGTGTTGGACCGGATTGGTAGCCAATTTTACCGCACTCTCATTATCACACATGAGAGGCACATTCTTGAAAATAATTCCATAATCCAATAAGGTTTGTTTCATCCATAATAATTGAGCACAACAGTTTCCGGCCGATATATATTCCGCCTCGGCGGTAGATAGAGCAACCGAATTTTGTTTCTTAGAAGACCATGAAACAAGAGATCTACCAAGAAATTGCCAACTACCGGAGGTGCTTTTTCTATCAACTTTGCACCCCGCATAGTCCGAATCCGAATATCCAATTAATTCAAAGTGAGCACCTTTGGGATACCATAGACCAATATTGGGAGTATACTTCAAATATCTTAGAATTCTTTTAGCGGCCTTCAAGTGAATCTCTCTAGGTGAAGCTTGAAATCGAGCACACATGCATACACTAAACATAACATCGGGCCTAGATGCGGTAATATAAAGTAAACTACCAATTATTGAACGATAAAGTTTTTGATCAACCATAGTACCTCCTTCATCTAAGTCTAGATGACCATTTGTTGCCATTGGAGTCTTGATAGGCTTAGCATTTTCTAAACCAAACTTCTTGAGCATGTCCTTCAAATATTTTGATTGACTTATAAAAATTCCATCTTTCAATTGTTTGATTTGAAGGCCAAGAAAGAAGCTCAATTCTCCTATCATAGACATTTCAAATTCTTTTGACATCATTTTTCCGAACTCCTCACAAAATAATTCATTAGTAGATCCAAAAATAATATCATCAACGTAGATTTGACAAACAAATAAGTCTTTGCCAATTCTTTTAGTGAATAGAGTAGTGTCAACCTTCCCAATTTTGAAGTCTTTGGAAAGCAAGAAATCCCTAAGCCTTTCATACCAAGCGCGTGGAGCTTGCTTAAGCCCATAGAGAGCTTTAGAAAGCTTGAACACATGGTTAGGTCTTTTGGGGTCCTCAAAACCGGGAGGTTGTTCAACATACACTAGTTCACTAATCTTACCATTTAGGAAGGCACTCTTTACATCCATTTGGTAGAGCTTGATATTATGTGCACAAGCATAAGCAAGTAGAATCCGGATTGCTTCTAATCTTGCTACGGGAGCAAATGTCTCCCAAAATCCAATCCTTCAATTTGAGTATATCCTTGTGCAACTAATCTTGCCTTGTTTCTTACTACCACACCATCTTCATTGTGCTTGTTGCGAAACACCCATTTTGTACCAATAACATTGTGGTTCTTTGGTCTCTCAACAAGCTCCCAAACTTCATTTCGAGCGAAGTTATTTAATTCTTCATGCATTGCATTCACCCAATCAACATCAAGTAGAGCTTCATCTACACGGTTAGGTTCCATACAAGATACAAAAGAGAAATGTTCACAAAACGAAGCTATGCGAGAGCGAGTTTGAACACCCTTACTAATATCACCCACAATTTGATCAACCGGGTGATCCTTCACAATGGAATGATGAATTCTTGATACCGTTTGATAATTGCTTGTTGAAGCATTAGAAGGAACCGAAGGTCTTGAAGTACCTTGATCATGAGTATCCATAGTTTCATTGAGTTGTTGGCTTTGGTGATCTTCCTCATTTATAGTTGAGGATGAAGGAATGACAACCACACTATTTTCATCATCATCTTCCTTTGGTTTTATTTCACCAATGGCCAATGTTTTCATTGCATTTATCAATTGAGTTCCCCCAACATCATCAAGATTATCACTCTCATCTTGAGACCCATTTGTTTCATCGAATTCAACATCATATGCTTCCTCAATAATACCATGAGTTTTGTTGAAGACTCTATAAGCCTTACTATTTGATGAATATCCAAGAAGAAAACCCTCATCACATTTCTTCTCAAATTTAGAAAGCCGGCTCCCCTTTCTCAAAATATAACATTTGCAACCGAATACCCTAAAATATGAGATATTTGGCTTTCTACCAATAAGCAATTCATATGGAGTTTTCTTCAAGAGCTTGTGACAACATAGTTTATTTGATGAATGACAAGCGGTATTTATTGCCTCGGCCCAATAAGAATCCGATATACTATATTCCGCTAACATGGACCTAGCCATGTCAATAAGAGTTCTATTCTTTCTTTCAACAATACCGTTTTGTTCCGGGGTATACTTGGAAGAGAATTCATGTTTGATACCCTTGTCATCACAATATTGATCAATTCTTGCATTTTTGAATTCCGACCCATTATCACTTCTAACCTTTTTGATGTCGAAATCAAATTGATTTTGAGCCAATATAGCAAATGACTTGAATGTTTCAAACACATTGGATTTGTCTCGTAGAAAATAAACCCAATTAATCTTGAATAGTCATCCACAATCACAAGACAATAAGAATTACCACCAATACTTACAAAAGATGTGGGCCCAAATAAATCCATGTGAAGTAATTCCAAAGGTCGATTAGTGGACATTTGACTTTTATTTGGATGAGTATTTGCCACTTGCTTACCGGCTTGACAAGAGCTACACAATTTGTTCTTTTCAAACTTCACATCTTTTAAGCCTCGAACTAAGTCATGCTTGGTTAACCGATTGAGTTGCTTCATCCCAACATGACCAAGTCTTCTATGCCATAACCAACCTAGTGAAGCTTTTGAAAATAGGCAAGTTGTGAGCTTTGCCTCATTAGATAAGAAATCAACAAGATAAAGATTTTCATGTCTAAAGCCTTTAAATTTAAGATTGCTACCATCAACACTAGAGATAATAACATCTTCAACTGTGAAATTGCAACAAAATCCTAAATCACATAATTGAGCTACGGAAAGTAAATTAAAATTCAAAGACTCAACCAATAGCACATTTGATATAGAATGATCATTTGAGATAGCAATTTTACCCAAACCTTTAACCTTTCCTTTACGATTATCTCCAAATGTGATACTATCATAATTTGAGCAATCTTCCTCACTCATTTGGGTAAACATTCTCATATCCCCGGTCATGTGTTGAGTACATCCACTATCCAACACCCAATGATTCCCTCCCGCCTTGTAGTTTACCTACAAAAGGAAATCAATCTCTTTTAGGTACCCAAACTTGCTTGGGTCCTCGGATGTTAGTGACCAAGGCCTTTGGCACCCAAATAGCTTTCTTTTTGTTTCCAACAATTGAAGTACCAACAAATTTAGCATGAACACCTTTTGCATTATGAGAAAGAACATAACAATGCTCAAAACAAGTGGAGGATACATTTTTGAACTTGGGACATCTTTTCTTAACATGTCCCTTTTTGTGACACTTGTGACACACTTTGTCACATTCTTTCACAAACAATGTCTTTTGCTTTACAAAAGCATTCTTTCCTTTCTTAGGAACATATCCAAGACCTTCACGGTTAAGAGAGCATCGTTGACTTCCCAATATGAAATCCAATTTAGTCTTACCACCATATGCCTTTTCTAGGTCATGAGTTAGAGCATTTATTCTATCTACTAACACTTCATTCTCAACAATAATTTTTGATTCATCAAGAGCAATGTTATCATTGAGAGAAATTTTGCATTTATCACAAATAGAGTTAGTAGGTAGTGGTTCACTTGTAAGACTATCAAGTAAGTCACAAGTGACTCCAACATCCTTAGTGACCACCTCAACTTCATGCACAATAGATGATTTTTGAGCATCCGCAAGCTTCTCATAATTTTCTTTGAGGTCATTGTGAGAGGTCTTGAGCTCCTCAAAAGACACTTGGAGGTTTTTATACAATTCCTTCAAGGTCTTAAATTTTTCTTTTTCTTTGTGCATGTAGTCATCGGCCTCACCTAACATTCTAACAAGATCATCATATGAATAGCCATCATCATCAACATCATCGATATCATCATCATCTTTTATATCATTTAAATCGGTGATGATTTTTACCTTAGCATCTCCCTTTGCCATGAGACAATGGGGGGATGAGAAGAGGGAGGGAGCTTCCTTGATAGCAATTCCGGCATTAAGCTTAGATGAGGTGTCATCATCATCATTATCCGAGCTATCATCCGAGTCCCATTCAACTAAGTAGGCTTTGCCATCTTTCTTCTTGTTATAGTATTTCTTTTTCTTCTTGTCACTTTCATCTTTGCCCTTCTTCTTCTTGCTTGGGCAATTCATGGCAATGTGACCGGGTTCCCCACACTCAAAACATTTTCTATCATTGAAGGCATTTCTTCTAGATGTTTGACCTCTTCTAGGTTGACCTCTTTTCATCTTCATGAATTTATTGAATTTCCTTACAAATAAAGCCATGTCACCATCACTCTCACTTTCATTTTCTTCACCATTGCTATCTTCTTTTTCAATTGCCTTTGAGGCCTTGGCTTTGAGAGCAATAGATTCATTTTCCACCTTCTTTGCCAAACTTAAGGCATCGGCTTGTGACTTCTTAAATATATCTTGAGTGAGAATTTCTCCCAATACTTCGGTTGGAGAAGTTGTAGATAGATCACTCCTTACTAGCATTGTCACAATAGTCTCATATTTCTCCGGAAGTGATCTAAGGAACTTGTGTGTGAAATCCACATTCGGTACATTAAAACCAAGTCCTTTGAGTTCATTTACTATCTCATTCAACCGATTGAACATATCGGACACACTCTCATCTTCTTTCATAATAAATTGCTCAAACTTCCCTTTGCACACATATAGTTTGGCACTCTTCACAATTGTAGTTCCTTCATGAATTTCCATTAGTTTTATCCAAATCTCATGAGCGGTTGTGAGATTCTTGATACGATTGAACTCATTTATATCAAGAGCATCATAAAAGACATTCATGGCTTGATCATTTGTGAGGATATTCTCATTATCACTAACGGATGGTTCATCTTCCTTCAATACAACAAATCCATCCCTAACAATTGGCCAAATTTTTCCACCCATTGCTCTAAGATGCATTGACATTCTTATTTCCCAATAATCACAATTGTTTCCATCAAAGTGCGGTGGCTTCCCAATGTGCACATTGTTGTTACTAGCCATTTTGTCCCACTCCGGGATGATTAGATCCACAAACAATGGAGTCCTCGGCTCCGATACCACTTGTAGGATCTAGGACACCGGCTAGAGGGGGGTGAATAGACGGTTTTGACTAAAATCAACAACACTAAATAAATTTAATCAATGCAACAAGAGAAATAAATTATCTAGTGTCAATAAGTAAACAATGTATGAAAAACAACTACGGAGATTGAATACTTGAAGAACAATAAGCAAAACACTAATCAATTGCAAGGCAATAAGTAATGCTAGAAAGATTAGACACCGAAATTTATCCCGTGGTATCGGTGATTTGCCGATCACCCCTAATCCACGTTGAGGTGGACTTCAAGCTCTCACTTGCTCCTCTATCAAGACACGACTTGATCTTTGAGCCAAGTGGACAAGAAATCACTCAATACCTCGATTCCACTAATGTCACCTTTGCCGCTCCGGCGAGGTAGGCGCGAACCCCTCACAATCCACACCGCGGCTTCTCCACAATCTTCTTGGAGAGCTCGACGGAGACAATCACCCGAGCCGTCTAGGAGGCGGCAACCTCCAAGAGTAACAAGCCAACGACGCTTGCTCGGTGTACCACCTAGTGCCTCAAGAATCACCAAATGATGCAAATGCACTAGGAACCCTCAATCTCTCACTAGAATGCAATCTCAAGCAAAGAGTGTGAGAGAGTGAGTTGGAGGATCACAAATGAGCTCAATGTATGCAAGGAATGGCCAAGAGAACTCTCTCACACGAGCTACCCTTCTATTTATAGTCCCCCATCAAAATCCAACCGTTATGTGCAAAAGGGGGCAGTTCTGCGCACACGCGGACCGTCCGCGCCCTAGGGCCGGATGGTCCGCCGTACATATAACGGCTATAAAGACCATTTGAAAACATGTCAGAGCTGACTCAAAAGGTGGGTCCGGACAGTCCGCCCCTCAAGGTTGGACCGTCCGCGACCTGGCAGCTTGAAACACCCGAGCCTCGGATCAAAAGAAGTTAACACGTGCGGACTGTCCGGCTATAAATCCCGGACGGTCCGCAACCTGAGACAGTACTGTCCGGACTGGTCCCCCGGACAGTCCGTAGTACAAATCTATAAAAACACACAGTCCCTGTCCAAAAACGAGTTTGACACTTGCGGACCGTACGCCCCTCACAGGCGGACCGTCCGCCTATAATTCAGGGACTGGCCCGAAGTCACCCTCCTCTGGACATGACTGCGGACGGTCCGCCCCTAAGGCCCGGACGGTCCGTAGTACAATAGAACAGAGTGTCAAAACAAATGGTCGGACTTCGGACCCCTCTGGTGGATCGCGGACGGTCCGCCCCTAAGGCCCGGACAGTCCGCGCATTCATGACTTCGCAATTCCAAACAAGCTTTTGAAAAGAACTTTTGACTCGCGAAATGTGAAGCGCTGTTAGTCCTCATGCAAATGCAACTACTTGATGCTCTATGAGGCACTAAGTTTTACACAGATCTAAGTCATTGACCCCTCTTAATAGTACGGCTATCTAGCCTACTAATCCGGTCAGGTATCTTCTCTAAACTCCTTAAGACCGGCAAAAATGAAACCTATATAATACCTTTCCCTTCATCTGATCCACAACCAATGCATATGATTCTTCAACATTTCCTGTTCTATGTGGTCCAACCCTGCATTCTTATTTCTACAAGAATCGTTAGTCCACAAGCAGTTGTCATTAATTACCAAAACATTACCAAAGGGGCCTAGATGATTCACACGCGCCCCCCGGTGGGGCGAAGCCTGGTGGAGGTTGCGGTTGTCCTTCAAGGCCGCAGGTGCGGAGAGCGTCGTCTTCGCAGGTGCGAGGAACATCGTCTTCAGCAGCCTCTTGGTGGGTGGAGTGGGTGAGTGCGAGGGCCTTGCCCTTTTTTGCGGCCAGCAGTGCTGCCTTCGCAGCCTCGTTAGCCTTCGAGCTAGCTTTCTTGGGTCCCATCGCGGGTGGTTTTTCGTAGCACGAACGGTGGGCGCCAGATGTTGGAACTTGCTCTCTGTTGCAAGGGGATCCAACAGGGGCGAGTAGTGACGTTAACAGGGTTCTCGCGCTCTATATGGCAAAAGCTCTGTTCATCTAGCCTCTCAAGGGCACTGTGTGGGGGTATTTATAGGTATCTGAGTGCCCAGCGTCCTGTGTTAAGGACGCATGTGCCCTCAGACACCTAGGTTATCCCCAGAATATTCCCAAAAAGCGGGGTTACAAACTGTAATTACAGGGACGCTTTTACAAATTAGGCCCGTAACACGCAGCAGCCACGCAGGGCCCGTTACAATGGGCTGGATCACACGTGGGCCTCCATGCTGGACGAGGCCGCACGGTGGGATGACCTCGTCACGGGTCTTCGTCCGATGTCGTATGGGGCGAAGGGTGTCCCTGCCTGTTGTCTTGTCTCCGTTGGACCAACGACTACGGCGAAGGCCTCGAGCGAAGGGTGGCGTCTTCGCCTTCGCCCCAACAGTGCCAAAGAAGATTGTGTCAGACCGGGGATCACAGTTTACCTCTCGATATTGGAAGAAGTTGCACGAATCCTTGGATACAAGATTGAATTTTAGTTCGGCTTACCATCCCCAAACTGATGGGCACACTGAGAGGACCAACCAAGTGTTGGAAGATATGTTAAGAGCTTGTGCCCTTAAGCATGGTGGTAGTTGGGATAAGAGTTTGCCTTATGCGGAGTTCTCATATAATAATAGCTATCAGGCCAGTTTGGAGATGTCACCGTTTGAGGCTTTGTATGGCAGAAAGTGCAGGACTCCACTATATTGGGATCAAACTGGAGAAAGGCAGTTGTTTGGGCCTGAGATTATACAAGAAGCAGAGGAGCAAGTCCAGCAAATAAGGGAGAATTTGAGAACTGCACAATCCAGGCAGAAAAGCTATGCTGATACCCGAAGAAGACAGCTAGAGTTTAAAGAGGGAGATTATGTCTATTTGAAGGTGTCACCACTCCGAGGTATGAGAAGATTCAAAGTCAAAGGAAAGTTGTCCCCTCGCTTTACTGGACCCTTCTTAATCGTAAAGCGAGTGGGAGAGGTTGCATACCAATTGGAGTTACCGGATCATCTTGCGGATGTTCATGATGTATTCCATGTATCTCAGCTGAAGAAATGTCTTAGGGTACCTGAGGAGCAATTACCAATGGAGGACCTTAGTGTTCAGGAGGATTTGACTTATGCTGAGTACCCCATTAAGATTCTGGATACACTGACTCGTGTCATGAGGAATAAGGTTATAAAGATGTGCAAAGTGCAATGGAGCCACCATGGAGAAGATGAAGCTACTTGGGAGAGAGAAGAAGAGCTTCGCATAGATTTTTCCCCATCTTTTCCCTAGATCTTCTTAAATCTCGAGGACGAGATTATTTTTAAGGGGGGTAGGATTTGTAATACTCAAAAATGTATACAAAGAATATAGAGTGATTTTCTCATTTTATGTGCCTTATTTGCATCATGAAAAGAGCATAAATAAAATCAAGAGGGATTAAATTAAACCAATGACACTAAAATAAAGGAGAGTGCATCTCGTTGGAGTTTTGTTTGTGCATTTATTAATAAAAACAATAACAATAATAAAAATATAATAATGAGTTGAAGATTTGGATTAAAACCTAAATTTAAATTTGGAATTTAAATTGGAAAAAGAGAGAGACACTATAAAATACAAGATAAATTCGTAAATAAATAAATTCATCCCATAATGATATGATTCAAATTATACACTCAAAATTTAGTGCAAATTCGCCACCAAACTTTGAATTCAAACCTGGAATCTAAAGGTAAAAAAGAAAGGAAAAAGAAAATAGAAAAAAAGAAAAGAGGAAAGGAACTCGATATGGGCCGTAATCACCATTCGGCCCAAATCACTATGAGGACCGTGCGGCCCATCGTCTGATCTCGCGCCAGCCGGTGCCGACAGGCGGGCCCGGTTTGGCAGTCACTCCGTTCTCACCGTGCTCACAGATCGCTAGAAGGTGGGACCCGATTGTCGGCACCTCCTTCTCCACCGCATCGCCCACGCCAACAGAACGCGCACGGCGCCCTCCGTGAATCCTAGCGAGCTTAGCCCACACCCTGGTCTCACGGAAGTTCGTGCCTGCATTCTATAAGATGCGAGTCCATGAAACCCCACGTATATCTCTGCCCTTTTCGCTAACAGTCACCCAGTCGCACCTCGCGCGCCGCCTCTCCTCGCCGCCGCGGGGATTCTCCCTCTGCACCACCGTCCGAGCCAGGAAAAGCGACGTGGGAGCTCCATTAATACGCGTGGGTGCTTTAGAGGGCATCGTCGGCAGGGGCTCGACCGGCGTCGACTGGAATTGTTCGTCGACGCGTTCCTCTGCCGCGGCATACGCTCCATCGGCGATTGGCGATTCTCCCCGATAACTACGGTAATAGCTACCTCCTGCTGGCTCGCCTTGTTCTTCTCCTGTTGGCGCATCATCTGGGCAGGGTAGTAGGGCATTGCCACATCGGGTAGTGCCCGCTGTGGTTCAAGCGCCGCCGCGGATCCGCTCCACTCCGTGGCCAGGGTGGTACCATCAGTCAAACATTAAATTGGGGGCCCTATCGGATTCGCCTTGCGCCGGGATGTGATTATAGCCATCAGCCGTGGGAGCGGACGTCGTTGGGCGCTGGGTCAACGATCGTCGGCGGGGGCATCGCCATGAATGCGGCGGTGCGCCTGTGTTCAAGGTGAGGCGTGGCCGGCACTGCATCTGGCCATTGATTGGTCAGCGGGCGGCTAGGATTAAAGCACGGGGATAACGGTTCGCGGGGGCATTGCGGGCCGTCAGATCTAGATCCGAGTGACCACGCTATGTACCGGTTCGCTAGATTATGGATCTAATCCTCTCCGTTGGGATTCGATCGGACGGTCGGGATTCATCCGCACTCCATTCAATTGCACAAATGCAAATAAAACCCTCTGTTGTTTAGTATTCAACCCGCCGTCCAGTGGAACTATTCCTTGAGTCTGGGTTATCTTGCGCAGAGAGCCTTGAACTTATCAGAAATCGAGGCCCAGTCCAGAGAGCATATAAAATAGGTAAATAAATACAGAAATTGATTTTTAATATAAAAAGACTTCCTAAAACTTGTTTATTCCATAGAAAATTCATTTTAGCTCCAAATTACTCCATTCCAGTTTCTAAAATTTTGTAATTTTATTCTCCATCACCTAGAGTCTCTGTTTTGGCATGAAAACAGTAAGAAAATTAATTTATCATTTAATCCTATTTCAAGCACATTAAATCTTAGAAAATTCATAACTTGAAATCTATAACTCCAAATTTAATGATTCCAGTTCCAATGATCTTATTTTAATGTGTAGATTTTTACTGTATATTTTATTTACATGTTTTGTGCAATGTTAATTTTTGCTATACTATGTATGTATTGTGTTGATGCGAGTAGACGAGCAAGCCACTTTGGAATCTGAGGTTCAGCAAGTAGAGATAGCTGAGCAGGAGCTCATTGAAGGCAAGTTGTGCCCTTGATCACTTACTTTTTCCCAGCCATGTCCTTATTAATTATAATGATCTGCATAGGTTAATTTTGACGGGATCCTTTAGGTTACCCCAGTTTTGGTTACCTTTATACCTTGTTCACCCCTGAAATATTTTTGGGTAGTACCTGCTATTGCTTTATGTGGATTTGGGTATGAAGATACACTATTCATGATTATTCTATTATTATCTTGTTATTATTACTGTTCATGTTAAGATCATTAAATTAATGGGAACATGGAGCGACTACACGGGAAAACAGTGCTACCACAAGGGTTTAATGGGACGCCCTTGGCTGATTAAGTAGGAAAGCTAGTGGAGGTCTTCCTTACCCGAAAGGGGCAAGGGCAGTAGGGGAGTGGTCAGTGTAGGGAGGTCCTTGGGTTGATTTTGCTGCGATGGCGGTCAGGCGAGGGATTCCTACACTGGAGCTTCCTATAAACTGTAGCGGGATTTCTGAAGCTAGTGGAACTTTGTAAAGGCCTCGTAGTGTTACCCTGCCTCGCCTCCTCGGTAGAGGTGTATGGGATTGGCCGTCTCTTGGCAGATGGGTAACATGACTTGTGGGTAAAGATGCGCAACCTCTACAGAGTGTAAAACTAGTATACTAGCCATGCTCAAGGTCATGAGCGGCTCGGACCCTCACATGATTAATTATGGAACTTAAATTTAATTTGACATTTGCATCGCATTTGGAATTATTTTATTATTACTTTTCTTTATTATTATTAAGGTTTGGTATTTACTTACACCTAGTAATTGCTAACAAACTTTTGACCAACTTATAAAAGCAATGCTCAGCTTCAGCCTTTATTTCATTGATCAGCCTTACACTTCATGAACTCCCACCTTTGGTGAGTTCATGCCACATTATTCCCCACGACTTGTTGAGCTATGAACGTATGTGAGCTCACCCTTGCTGTCTCACACTCCCCCACAGGAGAAGAACAGGTGGTTCAGGAGGAGCCACAAGGCGAGGAGTTTGATCTGATCTTGGTGGCGTTTCCCAGTTGGCATTGGCGCCAACGATCCTTAGTTCGTTTTATATTTATTCTTTTATTTTGTAATAAGTCTTCCGCTTTGTAATAAATACTCTGATGTATCATGACATTTATCTCTATACACTCTGTTATTATATGTGTTGTCTTCTTGGCGCATGTATGAGATGAACCCGACTTTGTTCCTTAAATCCGGGTGTGACATCGATCCTTGGTAAGTGGCTTCATCGGACTAGATCCGAGGGACTGACAGGTTATTCCGATTTAAGTGTGTTGCTGCCTCCAAGGCATGACTTGGGCACTTAAGCTGGAATAATTCAGACGGTTCTGCCACAGCTGGTATTAGAGCGAGTACCATTACAGAGGAATCAATACGTCATGAATGCTAACTTTTCAAAAGTAAAAGTTGCTTAGAAACCAGTGTTGGATCGTCAGGACTAGAACGCTAGACCTAGGACGGAAGGCCTTAAGAATAGTGGGGGCAATAGGTGGCTATATAAGTAGGCCATATGGGCCAACCTTAGAATAGTAGGGATGCCCTAGAAGCACCCCTCTGATCGGTGAGAAGACGTTCTTTCTAGCATGCATCCATTATAAAACATGAAGAAATTAGAAGTTAAGGAAAAATGCATCAAACTATGAACTTAACGAGCATTGTTAATAATGGATAACGAAATGGGCTGGAATAGATAAATCTAATTTAACCCACCTCCTTTTAACAACCCGGGCACACGTTTCTCCTTTCATCTACCATAACACTTACATCTAACCCTCTTTCATAGATGACTTCACCCACCCCCATCAATGGAGGAGACACTCGCTTCAGTTTTGACTACCTTTCCCATGAGGGCTTTCCCTCCATCTTGTGGGAGATGCTTTGCTTCACTGGTTACCCTACACCCCCTCTGTATACGGTGCAGCTATACGAGGAGCATCGGGTGCCACGTTGCAGGGTTTGGCTGACCCTAGAGTCTCACCCTCTGCAGCATAGATGGCGTTCCCTTGATTCCGAGACTGTCGGGTTCAGGGCGGACGACACCACCGAGGCCGTAGCGCTAAAAGCCCTAACAAACTTTTGCGGATATCATCCCCTGGAGATGATGATGCACCCACTGGGACACTTCCCCGCTGAGAAGAGGGATGACCCCATGTGGTGCAACAGAGTGAGCCACATGAAGGACGTGTGGGCCATGCATCTTGACGAGGTTGGGAGGATCACTGTTCAGTGTATGAGCGCACTGTACCGCCTATAGGCCCTCTAGAGCGACGCCATGGCACACCTCACTGATCTTGCTCAGACTACTAAGATCACTCTCGACAGTCGAGAGGACTTCGTGGTCGACTTGTCTTCGGAATTGGTGGAAAAAGACCTACAGGTGGAACAGTTAAGTCAGCGCATCGACTCTAGAGTAGCAGGTGGAAATCTAGGATAACACCATCGATATCCTGGAGATCTAGCTCCATGATGTGCAGGAGGAACTTGAGGAAGCCAACGACCACCTGGAGATGCACCACCAGGACATGGAGGCAAATGAGGCAGGAAGCGAGAAAGAGGAGGATCCCGAGGAATTAGAGCTAGCTCCCGGTCCAAATGCGGCTCCCTCCAGAATGCCCCCTTTCCCTGCATCTAGCGTTGCTCTACCACTCAGGGTTGATGGGTTAGTCTGACATATTAGGAGGACACGAACCCACACGAGCTTAGTTTTGGTATCAAATTTTTGGACTAGGCTTAAGGGTGAATCCCCTAAAATGTTGTAACCCAGGGAAGACTTTTGTGAACAATGAAATGAATGCAATCATGTTATCCTCGTTTGGTTCAATATTATGTTATGTCATTTTTCTCCACATGATATAAAAAATATTGTTCAGAATCGTGAATCGAGGTAACAATGGCGAAATTTCTGTTTTCAGATGGTAGCTAGGCAGCATCGCGGGCAGAATGGGCAGATTCCCCCGCCACATCCTCTAGCTCCCACGATGCAGGAGCTAATGGCTTAGCAGAATGAGATTCTGTGGCAGCTGGTGCAGCGCCAGCCCCACCCTCAGCAGTATGGTGGAGGCCAGCAGCAATGTCCCCCAGCCGCGGCAACGTACCAGGAGTTCTTGAGCACGCAACCGCCCTTGTTCACCAAGGCAGAGGACCCGCTAGACGCCAATGTGTGGCTCAGAGTTGTGGAGTCCAAGTTCCCACTCCTCACGGGAGATTGCCCTAACGACGCAAAGACCCGCTTCACCGCACAGCAGCTTCGTGGACCTGCTAGGACATGGTGGGACCATTTCCGCGCCATGTTGATCGCTGACCATGTGGTGACATGGGAGGAGTTCAAGACTGCTTTCAGGGGACACCATATTCCAGCAGGGATTCTGTATCGCAAGCTCAATGAGTTCTTAGCATTGACTCAGGGAACCCGCACTGTGTTGTAGTATGCCCAGGCCTTCAACGACCTGTGTCAATATGCGGGTTATCATGCAGATTCAGATGAGAAGAAGAGAGACTGTTTCCACAGGGGACTGAACATCAAGCTTCGTGAGTGCCTCAACATTGTTCGTGCTGATAGCTTCAACGAACTGGTCAACCTTGCCATATCATAGGAAGATTGTATTGTTGCTCACCGGGCAGAAAAAAAGAAGAAGGCCCCAATGTCAACAACTTCAGCTCCACTCCAGAGGTTCCGGATTGTCTCTAACAATCAGAGCAGGGGATTCCAGCAGCACGCAGGGAGATGGGTCATCAAGCCGCCACAGCAACAGCAAGCACCCAACCGTTTCCCCGTTCCCGCTCCAAGGAACAATCAGCCTCAGCAACAACAGCAGTTCCGCCAAGGGAATGGAAACAAATGCTTCACGTGTGGCAATGCAGGCCACTATGCCAAGAATTGCCCAAGAAATCAGCTAAGGCAGATGCCAGCACCCAACCAAGATAAAGGGAGGAAGCAGAAAGTGCAAGTCATGCAAGGGAAGCTCAACTTCACTACTCTAGAGGAGCTACCTGAAGGAGCGCCGATCATGACTGGTACTTTTTCCGTTTTTAATCAACCTGCATTGATTCTATTTGACTCTAGTGCATCACATAGCTTCATTAGCTAGAAGTTTAGTGTCAAATGTCAACTGCCTTTCTATCATACCCAAGGGTCCTTCATGATCGCAACGCCAGGAGGCAAGCTAGCGACCAACCAATTAAATCAAAATGTGCCTATTCAGTTGGGAAGCAAAATTGTCAAAACCACCCTCCTCATTTTGGGGATGGATAATGTGGATATTATTTTGGGAGCTAACTAGATGACCCAACACCAAGTGGTGTTGCATGTTGCCAACCGCATCGTTGAAGTCCATTCCCCCACCTATGGAAAATTCACCTTATATCTGCCCAGCCAAGAAACCACTCGATCATGTGATTTTTCCATGATAGAGCTACCCTTGAAGAAAATTCCAGTGGTCTATGATTATGCAGATGTTTTTCCTGATGAGTTACCAGGAATGCTGCCCGATCGTGATATCAAATTTGCCATCGAATTGCAACCGGGAATGGCACCCATTTCTAAGAGGCCCTACCGGATGCCACCCGTCGAGCTGGCAGAATTGAAAAAACAGCTGCAATAATTGTTGGACAAGGGTTTCATCCGCCCAAGTACTTCGCCTTGGGGATGTCCGGCCTTGTTCGTGAAGAAGAAGGATGAGAGCTTGACATTATGCATAGATTACCACCCACTCAATGCGGTGACTATCAAAAACAAGTATCCTTTGCCTCGTAATGATGTTCTTTTCGACCAATTGGTCGAAACTAAGTTGTTTTCCAAGATAGATCTTCGCTCTGGCTATCATTAGATCAAGATACGAGCAAGTGATATTCCAAAGACTTCCTTCTCAACTAGATATGGGTTATATGAATATCTGGTAATGTTTTTCGGGCTAACAAATGCGCCAGCGTACTTCATGTACCTGATGAATTCAGTCTTCATGCCTGAATTGGACAAATTTGTGGTGGTCTTCATTAATGATATTCTAGTGTACTCGAAGAATGAAGCATAACACGCCAAACACTTGCACCCAGTACTCCAATGTCTGAGAGAACACTGCCTTTATGCCAAATTGTCTAAGTGTGATTTCTAGCTGAAGGATATTAAATTCTTGGGTCACACTATCTCTAAGGGAGGAATAGTTGTTGATCCAGATAAGGTGCAAGAGGTGATGAACTGGAAGCCACCCACAACTGTTCGCCAGATTCGGAGTTTTCTGGGATTGGCCGGGTATTATCGACGATTCATTCCAGACTTCTCCTGAATTGTGAAGCCCATGATAGAGTTGTTGAAGAATGGAGCAAAATTTGAATGGGGTTAGAAATGTGAAGATTCCTTCCACACTTTGAGGCAACATCTGACCACCGCACCTATGCTAGCGTAGCCTAACAACAACAAGCCGTTTGATGTGTATTGTGATGCCTCTCGCACTGGACTGGGTTGTGTTTTGATGCAAGACAACTGAGTCATTGCCTATGCATCCAGGGCACTCAGACCTCATGAGCAAAATTATCCTACTCATGACTTATAATTGGCAGCCGTGGTTCATGCATTGAAAATGTGGAGGCACTACTTGATGGGAACCCACTGCAACATCTATACAGATCACAAGAGCCTCAAGTACATCTTTACTCAGGCTGATCTCAACATGAGGCAGAGAAGATGGCTAGAATTGATCAAGGACTACGACTTGGAAGTACACTACCACCCGGGGAAAGCCAATGTGGTAGCTGATGCCCTAAGTCAAAATTCACAATGCAATTGTATGGTGATGAATTCTCGCTTCAATACCCTGTGTGATGAGTTGAGTAAGATGAGGATCAAAGTGATTCCTTCTGGTACCTTGTCTCACATCTCCGTCGAGCCAACCTTGTTAGACCAGATTATTATGGCCCAACTCAGTGACAAGGGAGTGCAAATCATCAAAGAGAATCTTAATCAGGAGGTGGAGAAGTATAAGTGCTTTTGCCAAGACAGCAAGGGGATACTATGGTTTGAAGACAGATTGGTGGTTCCTAAAAATAGGGACCTCAAGAAGAAAATCTTGGATGAGGCTCATCTCTCCAAATTCTCCATGCACTTGGAAAGCACCAAGATGTACCATGATCTGAACCCCCTATATTGGTGGACCAGGATGAAAAGGGAGATAGCCAAATATGTATCAGAATGTGACACCTTTCAGAGGATAAAGGCAAACCACTTAAAGTCAGCTGGAGCCTTGCAACCCTTATTAATACCTTCATGGAAATGGGATGACATCAGCATGGATTTCATTATGGGTCTGCCCAACACCTCTTGACATCATGATTCAATCTGGGTCATTGTGGACCGATTGACGAAAGTGGCACATTTTCTTCCAGTGCACACCACCGATAAGGCTCATAAGTATGCAGAGTTGTACATTGATCGAATTGTGTGTTTTCACGAATTACCCCGAACAATTCTCTGACCGAGGAGCCCAATTCGTAGCTAGATTTTGGGAGCAGTTGCAAGAGTCCTTGAGAACCAACCTGGTAAGAAGTTTAGCTTACCACCCCCAAACTGATGGTCAGAACGAAAGGGTAAATCAGATTCTTAAAGATATGCTAAGGGCTTGTGCAATCGATTATGGCAAGAACTGGGATAAGTGTCTCTCTTTGGCAGAGTTTGCAGAGTTACCACGATAAGAGAAGGAAACCCTACAGTTTGAAGTGGGAGATTTCGTATATCTAAAAGTATCACTCACAAAAGGAGTGCAAAGGTTTGGGATCAAAGGCAAGTTAGCCCCTTGCTACATTGGACCTTATGAAATCATAGAAGCATGTGGACCCGTGGCATACAAATTGCAGCTACCTCCAAGGATGTCTACCATCCACAATGTGTTCCATGTATCCCAATTGAAGAAATGTGTTCGGTTACCAACAGAGGTCATAACAGAACCAGATGTGGAGATAGAGCCAGATATATCATACCAAGAACACCCCTCCAAGGTTCTGGATTGCAAGGAAAGATCAACTTATGCAAGATCGATCAAAATGTATAAGATCCAATGGAGCAACCATTCGGAGGAAGAGGTTACCTGGGAAACTGAAGATTTTCTGCGCTCAAACTACCCCGATTATCTACCTAAGGAAATCGGTACGTACCATACCCTAGCCCCCTGCCCTCTAAATCCAAATATAGGAAAGATGATCCTAACATAAACCAAGTTAAGCTATAAAACTAGAACAAAAAGGGCATCCTTCTGAAGTTGCAAAGAGGGTGACATTCGAAGAGCAGGTTTTCTAAAGAACCTTAATAAGCAAACCAACACCATGAAAGCAAGACGTAACCTTCTCCTCACCCTTGGAGGACCCCGACCTAAATCTCAGGGCGAGATTCTTTTAAGGGGGAGAGTTGTAACACCCCAGGTGTTACTCAGGATTTTCCCTCCACACCCACATTTGTGAACATTATCACATGTGAATGTAATTGAGCAAAAGGCACCAAATTGAAAAGCAAAAACATAAACATGTATTTTTCATCTCAAGAACCATACCATAACCACATCATGCACCTCAAGTGAGAAAAATATTCAAAACCCTAGAACTACCCTAATTAAGCCATTTCAGCACAAAAAGGGAATTTAGTGAAAAGACTATGAAAAACATAAAATCATAATTTGGACTAATTAACAAAGTTGTAGTACACAATAAGCTACAAAATATATAAGGAAGTTTAATCAAAAGGGTTCTGAAAAATTCTCAAAACAGCCACTTCAGTGAAGACTCAATTGGAAATTCAAAAATTCAGAATTCTAAAATTTGACCTTCTCTTCATAATCAACCGTGTTCACCTTGTTCCAAGGCTCAAACCTGAGAGGTCCAAATATCAAATTGGCGCCAACTTACCTTAGGCATGCCCTGGAAAAATTTGGAGACAAATCAAAGCTGTTTGACATGATTTGGCATGGTTTTGCCTGAGGACGCAGCAGCTAGACACTGGCAACTTGATGACACGACAACTCACTGTACACGGCCGAAAACTCCTTGGCTCCCATACATAAACGACAAAGCATACACTAGGGAACATATCTTACAAAATGATCTTGCCCAAATTCACGAAGATTTGAATCCTATCGGCGTTAGAACAGGAGCAGAAGCGATGTGCCACGTGCTCGACCGCGGCTGATGCGCCGGTGCACGCCAGCCCGCGCGCCCGTGCCGAGCCGTGCGCGCCCGTGTGCCCGCACCGGTCCACGCCCGACCGTGCACCATGCCCGCACCTATATGAGCAGCACGGCCTCGGCCGTACTACCTCTGCACCGCGCCCAACTCCCTAGAGCCAGCCCGCAGCTCCGGCGACCTCCCCGCGACCTGCCACAACCGCCAGAGCTTGGCCACCATGGAGAGACCTCTTCCCGGCCACCTCCAACCAATCCAGTGCATCGACTAGCTTCCCCAGAGCCCCGTAAAGCTTCCCGAAGCAAGAAACCGAACGCATCCTCACCAGAGACACTGTTCCACCCTCGGTGGAGTATTTCTTACACTGGCGCGCGTGGCCACAACTCACCGGTAAGCCATAGTTCGATTACTCGCGCCCATGTCTTCCTTGACACTCAGTGAAGCTTGTTGCACGGTTTAATTGAACTATACCACCATGGTTAGGCCGGAACACTCGCTGCAGACAAGCTCCCCCACCTGCACACGAGGACTGACCGACTCCGACCACCGCCAACAACGAGCCGACCATCGACGTGACCGCCGTGACCTCCCAAACCTTCTTGGACACCTCACCGGAGCTAGATCACCACCTGTAAGCCTCGCCGCCCTTTTCTCCGCCGTGATTACTATTCCAGTGAGGATAGGAGTGCGGGTCAGATTTAGGTTAACCCTAGGGGGTTTCTGCGATGTCAGTGACCCACATGAATTGTATATTGAGGGCTTAAATGTGAGAGAAAGTGGAAAATAGAACCAGGGACATCAGCGCAAATGTGAATTTCTTTTCCTTTTCGAATATCTCAGTTATTAAATCTGCAGCAAACTTGATAAATGCATAACTTAAAAAGTATTCATCCAAATTTGGTCAAATTAATTTTGCTGAACCTTGTAAAATATGAACTGTCAAACAAAAATAGTAAACCCTATGTTTTTTGTACTAATTTTTAGAGTTTTGAATTAAATTAGAAAACTGCCCAAACCTTAAAAATACAGAGAAAAATAGAAATACGTCTATACTGGGCTTGAGAAAAATTGTGGAGACACTCATCCAATAGATATACGGTTCAAAAATAATAAACACCATGGTATACAAGACTAAGCAAGATATATCCACTAAAGTCTATTTCTGCCCAAACTTTAGGAAAATAAAAAAGGGGATAGAAAATAGAAACCAGAGGGTGACCACTAAAGTCTATTTCTATGCATAAAAAAGCGACATAGATCATAGGAAAAATATATGGAACCCTGGTCTAGTACTGATCTAAGGTTATAATTTTATTTAGGTATTAAGAAGTTAATAAAGGCCATGATTAAAAAATGAGGACACATGCAATAATGACAAGAAAAATTCAGTAAACCCTTGACCACTAACATACCACTACAAAAATGGTAAACACCCCAAACCATCACAGTAAGTGAGTTAAACAAATAGAACTTTAATTTGGCTAATACTTCAAATAAATCAAAAGAAAGACTAAAAATGGGAAACAGTGAGCAACCCTGTTTTTACCTAAGTACTTATGATGTATACTACCAGCAAAAAGTCATAATATTACACCTAGATACCAGCAAAAATAAACCTTAGGGTAAAATCCACTCCTAGAGGAGAGTTGTAGTTCAAAGCACCCCCTTTGCCCTAAATTCTAATATTTTTGTGCAGAGAAAATCATTCTCATTTTAAGCCTCAATTTTTGAGACCGAATTATGTAACCAGTGAGAAGCCACTGTAATGTTTACAGAATTTTTGGAACTGTTTGAAACTATGTTGTGGTTCAAACCTACTCTAAAAAGCATAAGTAGGAAAAGGAAAAAGAGAGAATTAGTAGAAGTGATAAATCTTAACCATAATAACTTCAGCAAAGACCTTGTTAAATTTTCACTCAGACATTAAAGGTTAGTGGAGTACTAAATTAATCCAACCTCCTAGACCTTGGCCACACCCAATTATAAGCGGCTAAGTATACCACTAAAACCTCCATTAGTAAGATTAAGCTTTATCTTATTGACATAATCATTTCACCATGCATCATAATTACTAAATTGCATATCATGGCATACATGTATCTTATTCATTGCATTTATTAGAGTGCAATCTCGCTGACGAAGAGTACATGTTCATCCCCGAGCAAGGAGTTGCCCAAGAGGAAGTCCAGGAGCCAGCTCCAGAGCCTGCCACTGAGGATCTCCCTGCAGCCTCAGCTTTTGAAGGAAAGCCCCGGTTTTATGCATAACCGTTTATATATGCTACTTTACTACACTTAATGTTTGTAGGTTTGAAATATGCACTTAAGTGTAGGAGTTGCCTGAAACCTTAGTTGCATGAACTTAGGATTCCTTTTTGAGATGGATACTAGTATGCTAGGTCGAGTAGCTGCTTTGCTAATTAGGGATCTCGGTAGAAGTCGAGTGATTTTTCTAGCACTCGCGTGAGGTCAAGAATTGATTGTATTCATGTTGATAACGGGATCTATGATGGTCTATGGGCTTGGATCTAGGGTGGATGCCTTGTGTATGAGACGGAAATGGAATTAAGGATTAATGTGTGGATACCTGAGTCAAGCGTTTGAAAGTACTAGTCACATGTCGGGAAATATGGTAACCGATAAGCCTAGTACCTGATTGAACCTGCCCGCAGACTTTACTCCTCACTAGACCTAAGACGGGTTTTCCCATGCTAGCTATGGTGGGTACAAGTGTGGCCATTGCACGGCGACAGTCGGGGATAATTGGATCATTGTACACCAAAGTCGTGAGCCCTGTTCTGTTGCAAGGGAATCGATGGGGACGGTTGACGTGTGTGCGGATGGAGTGCCCTTACATGTCGTGTGTTTAGGTTTACCTTGCAAGGTTAAAACTTGATTCGAATCATCTGCTTCTCGCAGCTAATGAGACTGCTTGACCCCTTGTACTGCATTGTGTAAAAAGTGGAACGAGGTTTTACTTGAGATAACATGTTGATTGTACTAAATGATTGTTACCATGTATGCTTAGAAAAGAGCAAACCTAGCTTAATTAAATATGCTAGAACTGGTAAAGCTAAAGCTGTTTTTAGACTTAGCTAGTGCTTTTTGCAAACCAAACCCCTCAGCCAAACAGTTGCATGGTCTAGAGGTAGAGGAGTAGACTCCTCACACCAGGTAAGTCTAGCTAAGTATTAGTATACTCAACCTTGCTTGTGGCATATTTTTTTCAGGTACGCTGTAGGATATGGTTGATGGTGTGACTTGGCCTTCCACCCTGCCACCGGGTTGGACGGTCGAGTGGGATGCTGTCTCGACAGGAGGGGACAAGGAGGAGTAGTGGGCTAGGCCTTGCCCTATTCCTCGATATCGACGTTATCGATTATCCGATGCATTTAATTATGAACTTGCTATCTTTTATTAAAACTCCAACTTATGTAATAACTCCAGTACTTTAATTTGTGGTTTCATGTTTATTGTATTCTCTCTAGGCCTCACCATCGTGTGAGCCAATGGTATTCGATGCTTGGTAAGTGGCTTCATCGGACTAGATCCGAGGGACTGATGGGTTATTCCGATTTAAGTGTGTTGCTACCTCCAAGGCGTGACTTGTGCACTTAAGCTGGAATAGTTTAGGTGGTTCTGCCACAAGTAACAAATGAATGTGTTGCTCCAGTATCAAATAGCACTTCTATGGAATGGGATTCGACTAAGAACGTACCTAATATCATGTCTGGTGCTTCCTGGATTCCTTTGGCCTCCAGATGGTTCAGCTTCCCATGGTTGTAGCGTGTCTGACCACAGTTGCCTGCTCCCTGCTGAGGTGCGTTCTGTCTTGCTAGGGCATTAGGGGCCGACTGTTGTTGAGCCATCTTCTTCAGGCACTGCATCACCTAGTGGCCCTGCTCTCCACAACAGAAGCATCCTTTGCCTCCTCCTTGCATAGGGGCCACCTGACTGCTCTGATTGGTTGCTAGGGTAGGAAGACGAGGTGCCTGATTACTCTGCCTCTGGTACTGATTTCCTCCTAGTTGACTGTTCTAGCAGTACTTCTGTTGTTGCTGAGGGTAGTGCCTCTGGAATTGCTGCTAATGTGGATGCTGGTTTTGTTGCTGATATCCATAAGGGTAACTCTGCTTGAACTACTGGGGTGAATTGCTTGAGAAATAGGGGAAATTTTTTCTCCTTGGATGAAGTCCACCAATCTTGCGCTTTCGATCTTCCATCTCCTTACACTTCCTCTCAGTCATGACTGCTCTGTCGATCAGGTGCTAAAAGGTAGGGAAGGTGTGATTCATCAGCTGGTAGTGCAGGGGGTCAATCAGTCCTCTCATGAGCATGTACTGTCTCTTAGCATCAGTGTTGACATCTTCAGGCGGGATAACTGCAGAAATCTATCTCTATACTCACTAACGGACATGGGTCCCTACTTTAGTACCAGGAAATCCTCCTTCTTTACTATCAATAGACCTTCCAGAACATGACACCGACAGAAGTTATCTATGAATTCCTCCCAAATGATGGCTTTGGGGTCGGCGTGGGTGGCGAGATAGGGCTCCCACTAGGAGTCCCCTCAATAGACGAGGACCATGCAGGACCTTCTCTCTGTCATTGCATTGGGCGGTATGCACCTCCCACTCCACAGTGAACAGCCAGTATTCGGCGTCCATGGGGTCAGCAAAATGAGCGAACACAGGGGGATGACCTCTCATGAACTCCGCACGCTTGTCTCTTGGCATTTGCGGCACATGCATCTATGACTGAGGTTGAGGTTGCTATTGCGCCTGCTGCATGGCTGTCAGGGTTTGCCCAATTGCTTGCACTGCTTGAGTCTGCATGAAGAACATCTACTCCACTGTCATTGGGGTGGTGGTGGAGGCAACGGCTGGGTGCCTCAACCTGCGGGGCATGCTGCTCTTGCTGGGTGCACCTTCCTCGGCGCCTATGGTCTGACATCTGTGGAAGGCATTCACACATCAAAATTGATCTTGCAATCTTTAAGCATAAGAAAAGGGGTACAGAGTTCTTCACAACACTGAACAAACAAGCATCTTCATTGATCTCAACACAGCTAAAAACAACTTCTCAGATAATGAGAAAAGTAGAAGTAAAAGGCTTCCCAACCAAATAACTAACTTCATTGACATTAATAGCTAAACCAAACTACAAAGGTTACCCAAAGTCTGGTGACAGTCATTACAAAGATCCAAATCCATCATAACTTCATCATGACCAGCATAAAAACACGAGATAAGCAAACTATCCTGACTAATTAAGACTGACTAGGACTAAGACTCCTGACTTAAACATTTATTACAAATTCCAACGCTAGCGATCTAAGGCTCCAAGTATATCTTGGTCATGTAGTCGGGGTGTCGTAGGCATGGTGTCCACGCGGAGGTGAGCGGTAAGCGTGCTGAGTCCTGACGGGGGCGGAAGAGCCATCCTCATGGTGACGGCGGTCCGCGCGCTCAGCCCGCATGTCGACGATCTTAGCATGAGCCCTACTTAGCTCATCCAGGCATGGTCCAGCTCAATGTTGAGAACGACAGCTAGGTTGACTGTGTTGCTCAACCTAGGATTGCCCTCACCAAACAGGTGAGACAATCACACTTCTGGTATTGCCAGTTGAACAGTGGGGGTAATACCTCTGGTTAAGGCAGTCAACCACCCCACTGAACAACAAGCAGTACTGTGAAAGTGCATGCCATGCAGCATCCTGCATGGCCGCCTCGGCAGTATCCTGCTCGAAGATAGAATAATGCTCCGAGCAGACCTCTGCACCTCGGAGATCATCCTCCGGACAACACACCAAACAGGTAGGCTCCCAGCGGTCCGGGTATATCTCGCGACAGTACTGGTAGACTACATAGAGATAATCGATTGACGAAGTGTGCCAATCAAAGGCCCGACGCAGTAGGGTGTCAAGGGCATCGTGGAAGTGACAGTCGCGAGCGGCGTCATGAGTGATGGGTCAGGTGACCCATCCCTCCGGTCCTGCTCCTCTAAGAGGTCAGTGCTGTGGCTCGAGCTACCACTGTCGTCGTCTCCGTTAGGGTCTCCTTTAGCAGCTACTCCAGTAGCCAGGGCGCCTAGTGGTGATGCTGGGGGCACCTCCAGCGGGGCACAGGGGAGAGACACCTCATAGACTCCACCTTCTGCTGAGGCAGGGAGGAAGAGCCCTGCTGCTCCATCTCCTAGCATCGATGCTCCTATTCCTCATGCAGGCGATGGTGCAGCCTCTCTAAGTGACTTGACTGACCAGTCACAGGGCAACGAAGCGGGCGCTCCGCAAGTCGAGAGGGCAGGAAAGGGATCACTGACTTTCGTGTTGTGTGCCTAAGGCGAGCCATCTACAAAAGACACCATAAGCATTAGAGTGAGAACAGAAATAATATGACTAGCTAGTAAACCATAAAAAATAGGAAATAAAATATATCAAAATTTTAGCAAGGTATAATATATATGGTAGTAGAACATAAGGTTGGTCGAGATGACTGACTTTTGTAGTGACACCCAAAGGTCAAGGTGAGAATATGGGTCATAATCCTAAGAACGGCCATTCTACTCTAGCTTAGCGGTCCTACGATCAGTACAACTTTGATACCACTTATGTCACACCTGGTTTTGCAAGACAAATCGAATGCGAACCATTTACGTGCCAGTATCAGAAATTCGCGTACACAACGATTACATAACTATACATCATCACACAGTGCTCAAATAATAACGTGAAGAGGTATTAACTTGATTACATCATGATGTCTGAGACATCCACATAGTCTTTAACTTAAACATAAATCAAAGTGCGAATATGAAACATAGTAAGATAAGGCCTTCACAGGCAGCTGACTGGGGGTTTGCCACTAATCTAAGTCTAGAACTCATCATAGTCTTGAAACTCTTGGAAATCTTCCGCTACGCCTTCATCTTCTCCTGAGCAGGGGTTGCAATGTGGACAACCTAGTGTTTTGGTGTTTTAAGCAAGGGTGAGTACACATCAACGTACTCAGCAAATGTCTTGTTTGGCTAAAGTGGACTAACTGTATGTGGAGTGAAGCTCAAAGCAGTTGCTTTTAGATGGTTAGGTATTTATTACTAGTAGAGAGCCAAGTTTTAGCAATAACCCCAAGTTATTAACCAAAAAAGGTACTCCCTCCAAGAGGAAATACAAGACTCTATAGTTATAATCATCATCATTAAAACCATCCTCCTCCTCATCATCCATAGCCATAGTATCTCTAATCGAACGAGCTTCCATGGTTGCTCTTAAACGTGAGCACGGCTGATATATTAGTTTCTAATCCGCCGTAGAGGTCGCACACTTTACCCATGAGACGTGATTCCCACTCTAGCCCGGGTTTGCAAGACCCTTGTTCACTCCCAAGGTGAGCGACATGGGATTCACTATGAAGCCTTTACAAAGATTCCCCAAAGGTATAACTACCCGTTAGATTTACTAAATGTACCATAATCCTTCCTAAGGGGCAAACCACCATCGGTAGAGCGAGTAACGTACACCAAGCCCCATTGACGGCATGGCGGCGAAGCAAACTACACCTCAGTTCCTCTAACTAATTAGCTAAGGGCGTCCCATTCCACCCTCATGGCTATACTGTTTTCCTGGGTGGTCATCCAACAAACAAGTCCTTACGGAGAGGTACCCGAGAAATAGCTCGAGACCCCTTTAATATCACCATGTCATAACCATATCTAGAAATAAACATCGTATCATAAATAATCTTATCATGTTCATTGATTAGAGTAGAGCGCTAGCTTAAAGCTAATCCAAAAAATAATCCAACCCAAATAGGTAATCAAGGACACGATGAATAAACAACTAGTAAATTCTTTGGTATTAATTGTGTAAATGTGGGGAGATGAATTATAAAGTGAGTAGGACATAGATAGGTCAGAGGACACTTGCCTTCACCAACTAGTTACTTCTTAGGGTATTCTCCTGCAACTTCCTCGGACTCCGCAAACGGACCGTTATCTATGCTAGTGCAAACATACATTCACATTTTTAGATCAGAAAAGGAAACAGTACACCACATAAGAAATCAGATATATTAATATACACACGATATAGAGCTCGCACTGACAAATACATGAGAAGGAATCGAGACAGCCGACACTACGGTCGAGGTCGAGGGATATCGCGTTTACACTAAGCGAATATGAACTAAAATATTTAATTCGACATCACCTTGATAAAACAGAATCGTAAAAGAATAAATAAATTAAGACAACCACTCACTTCAATTAACCCGCTACTCCGGTATTTGTCGATTCATTAATTAATTAATGAATTAACCAACAGAGAGATTCTATGTGAAGCGAGTTAATGATGCGCGACAAAGCGTGCAACATGTGCGAGCAACACGTGGACTGCACACAAAACAGCACGCGACAACACGTGAACCAGCGCATGAAACAACGCGCGTGACCAGAACGAACGACGCGCGAATCAGCATGCAACCACGTGTGGAACAGCAGCGCGACACGAGAGATATACTAAATAGATATCTCGTTTATGCAAAACAAGTATTTGATCCATGTATTTGTGTCGGCGTTAATTGTGTTAACATGTATTTATAGTTGCACATATTAAAATTACAGATTAGTTTTGACTAAATTGCTATTTTAATTATCAACGGACGAATTAATAATTAATTAACTGAATAAAACACGCGTCGAAGCAAAATAATATTGCTAACTCGTAAAAGGTGTCATGACCGAGACCTAGAATATAGTGAGTTATTTATTCGATTCTTTGAAGACATTTTTGCGAAACTTGCTTTCTCCTCGCTCTCTGTCTACCTCACGCACGGGAGCAGGGTGCCTAGCTTTGAACGCGGCAGGGCCAGGCTGGGGCCGTGGCCGACTCCGGTCAGCATGGTTACCCTAGGGCGGGAGTGCACGCCCTGGCGGCAGCTGTTGCCACGACCGAGCAGTGGAGGGCGCCAGGATGGGCTGCCATCGCGCCGGTTAAGGGTGAGAGAAAAGAGAAGAGAGAGAAAAAATAACGACCACGTCGCTAGGACTCAGGGAGGGAGGAAGAGGGAGACATACTCCTCACCTACGCACGTCGACGATGACCGGCGGGACGGACACAAACGGCTACGACACTGGCGAACGGCGAGCTCGGCGCAAGAGTGTCCCAGTGGGCGATGGTGGTTCTGGGCGCAGGTGGGCGAGTGCGTGCATGAGTGGGGCACTATTAGGGCCTGTTCGGTTGTACCGGAATAAACCAGGATTCAATCCAGCTCATCAAAATCTATATAAATTAGAGAAGTAATCCGGCTAGAAATCAATCCGGGGCTCCAATCCCAAACAACTGAATAGGGCCTTAGAGAACGAAAAAAGGCTGGAGAGGGTGCAGGATTCTAGCAAGAGCCTCGAGCGGGCGGTTGGTGAGAATATCGCGTCGTGGGCTCCATTAGGCGGTTCCTTCGAAGAAGACGAACAGGAGTTGGGCGACCCTGATATGCGGGCCCAGAGAAAGCAATCCGGTGCGGCCACGCCTGAACCATATAAGTGTCAGGATCAGAAATTCACGTACACAACGATTACATAAATGACTCATCATAGCACAATGCTTCAAATAACAATAAATAGTAAGTAATAATATTAAATACTAGAGTCATTTACATAATATGAATCAAAGTGCACATAATAGAAACGTAGCCAACGTAAATTTACCCACCACAGGCAGCTGACTGGGAGAGGTCGCTAGCCTAATCCTCGAACTCGCCGAAGTTCTGGAACTTCTAAAGATCCGCCTCGACACTTTCTTCTTCTTCATTACCTGAGCATAGATTGCACTAAATGCAACCTGGTGTTTTGTGAAAGCAAAGGTGAGTACACATCAACGTACTCAACAAATGTCCCGTTTGGCTGAGGTGGACTAGCTTTATGTGGAGTTAAGCTCAAAGCAGTTGCTTTTAGTTGGTCAGGTATTTATTATTAGTGAAAGCCATGTTTTATTATATAACCAACCCGTGAATCATTTCCTCATGGAGGAACAACATTATCATCATTGAACCAAAACCATAAATAGAACCACTATATCTCGGATCATTTGTATCTCTAATCAAAGAGGATCCTAAGGCCGCTCATAACCGTGAGCACGACTGATATATCAGTTTCTAATCCTCTGCAGAGGTTGCACACTTTACCCATAAATCGTGATCCCTTTTTGTCTCGGATCGATCAAACCCTCAAACATTACCAAGGTGAGTCAGCAAGGTTTCACTACGTAGCCTTCACAAACGCTCCCCTTTTACATAGCTGCTCGTTAGGTTTCGCTAGTCATACAAACGCAGTACACCTCCCCAAGGTGGGTGACTAACAAAACCAATCGAATGAACCTCTGCACCCCCTTGGCAGAGCGAGCACTACGCCCCGGCCCCCATTGACGGCCCTCCGGCATAGCCAACTACACCCCCAGGCTCATCTAATTATTCAGCTAAGGCCGTCTCATTCCACCCTCATGGTTGCACTGTTATCCCGGGTGGTCACTCAACGAACAGGTCCTTACGGAGAGGTACTTAGGATAATGGCCTGAGTCCCCTAAAATATCACAAGATCATCATCGGGATAATATCATCGTATCATAAATATTCACATCATATTCATTGATTAAAGTAAAGCAATAGCATGAAGCCAACTATAATAACCAAAAAGGTAATCAAGGACAAGATAAATACAAAGCTAATGAATCTTTAGGTTGATCATGGTATGCGGAGCAGTGAATTATAAAGTAAACAGGACATAATAGGTTGCCAACGCTTGACCGTCGATTTCTCGAAGCTCAGGAACTGATCGCAATCTATTCGCGACGCGCAACGAATACAAACAGACATAAGCAAACATATACTTGCATAAGAACATTACACCATACAAGATAAAATATTATCAAAACGAGCAATATAAAAATAGAGAGTGCTTCTACGGTTACACGAGGATAAGAAACACGACAGTTGAAGCTACGACTAAGAAGTTATAACGTTTACACTACACAAATATTAGTTAGGACATTTAATTTGGCATTATCAAATATAAATTATAACTACTATTAGTTTTGATTGAATCTGATACACTACAGTTGTCAAATAAATAGGTAATATAATTATCACGAGAGATTCTAAGCGAGACGAGTTTACGATGCGCGAAACAACGCGACAGCGTGCAAACGACACGCGGACACGCACGACATAGCACGCTGATGACACACGAAACAGTGCGTGCGAACAACGTGAACGATGAGCGAACTAGCACGCCACCACATGCAAAACAGCACGCGCGACAGGCGAGGAAAACTAAATAGGTGACATGTTTATACTAAACAAATATTAAATAAAAAACAGTTAAGTTAATATTAGTCATGTCAATGTTTATTATAAATGCCCAAGCTGAACACTACACATCTAATCTAACTAGGATATTAATCTAATAAATATTAGTCGAGCAAACCTTAAGTTAATTATCTAAAATATGTGACCTAATGAATTAACGTTATTAACATGAGTGTTTATAAGCCAAAACAATTTATTATCACGCGCAGACGCTGCGCGACACATATGATCGACACGCGAGATACGCGCGACACGTGATCTAGACGCGCAGCATGAACACACGAAGGAATGATGATGACGCGCAAACAGCGCGCGAATGACACGCGAACACGCGCAAGACAACGTGCGAGCAATGCGATAGTGCGCGAACGATGCGTGACGACGCACGGACACATGCGACTTAACACGCGGACTACGCGTGGCTACACACGCGATCCCCATGCGCGATACGTGCGGACCATGCGTGACGACGCGTGTGAAACAGCACGCGCTACAACACGCGAAACAACATGCACGACACGCGAGGATCACTAACAAATATCGTGTTTAATATAAACGAGTGTTAATTCAGGACATGTGAGTCGACGTTAATCACATTACTTTGCATTTATAAAGCGCAAGTAAAATTATATAATTGGTTTTATTTTAATTGATATGCTAAAATATCAGATGAACAAATAATTCACTAATTAATTAAAACCTGCATCGTGACAAAATAATGTTACTAATATGAAATCGACGTTGTTACGAAGTTGATGTGACCGAAATGAGTCGAAACAGGTTTGCGACGCATAACATCTTGAATAATTAACAATTCACGGCTAAATAACGACGCGACATATGAATACCACTAGATTACGATTAAACGCGCAAAACTATATTTCTAAGCTAATTTTAGTTAATATAATTTATTTGCATAAGATATTTTAGATAAATTGAATTATCAATTAGTCAAGATTAAACAAGAATTAATTACTAAGCATGAACGATTATAGCGAAACGATTAACTAATGTGTGCGGATCGCACGCGCGACATGCGCGAAACAGCGCGAATGGACGGTGACAGCGCACGCGAACCGCACACGCGAACGGCAACAACGACTCGTGCGAACGGCGCGAACGCGTGCCCGTGTAGGGGGGTAGACGAGGTAGCCGGGGGGGTAGACGGGAGTCGTCTACAGGTAGACGAACGTCATCTAAACCCCGACGACACGATGTGCACACGCGGATGTGGGTACGTCCGTGGCACGAGCACAACGACAAGCGTGGAGCTACGACGACGCGGTTTGGGACTGGGTTCGACGACTTGCGCATGAGTAGAAGCTCGTCGCGCCGGGTTGGCTACGCAGGAGCTGCACTAGGCACACGTAGCGGCCGGGCGCTGGCCGCGTTTGCCGCGCCAGAGCTGTAGCATCCCAAAATCCTAACTTTGGGATTCATAAAAGTTGGTCCAAAATATTTAATCCTCTTGCCGCACATGATGTCAGCATGACACAAGTGTGACATCAATCAAGCAACACATGCATTCATATTTCCATGCACACGTCTACTTCTACGTAGTCGCCAACATGTGGACCACAGGATCACGTACGAAGCTTTGCGCCTTGCTCGTTCAGGTAGCTCCGTAGCTGGCTTATAGGCTCTGCAATCAATCGTGTCTTCCTTCCTTATCGTAACAAACCATGCTGAAGTCCGGACACCGCACACGCTTGACCACTAAAACAACCTCCGCTGAGATCGCTGTTGGTTGTAACGTCCTCAGGCAGATCTCCCCTAGCCGTGGGGAATATAAAACCCAACCCCGTACCTCAGGTTCTCCATCTAGGCCGGTCATGAGAACGCTGAGAGCCTCGCCATATTCGAAGACATAAAGAGCTCGACATCGCCTGCCACCATTGCCAGGTAGGTGTAGCTGCGAGGAAAACTTTAGTCATGCCATTGTTTTATCTCGGTGGGCGGCCATGGCTAGTTGCCATTCACCTGGAGCGCGTGCGAGTTCATCAACAGAGATTAGTTCTTTCCACCGAGCTCAGCGATACCCTGGACAACATCGTCATTGCCCTCGCCATATGTACAACTCCTATACTTGTTGTTTTCCTGGTTATGCATCACGTTCAGAACATATCTACACCGGTAGCCGAGCTCGTCAGTACCCTGTACACGACTCAATGGCCATGTAGCCCATCGTGTGGCCGGACTCTAGCCAATGAGATCATGCCACATCGTCTATAATCCGTGAAATGTTATTTACTCAATATATTTGCGTTGTAGATCTATTTCAAATTGTTCCAGTTGTGTTAGGTTTGTAATAATATCGTCTACGTGTTAGAAACATTATTTTGTCACGACGCGTGCTTTGATTAATTAATTAATTAATTAATTGTTCACTCGAGGATTATTAAAATGTAGATTTAGTTAAAACTAAGTTATATTTTTAATTTGCGCTTTATAAATACATGTTAATGTGGTTACTGTCAACTCGAATGTTTTTAATTAAAACTTGTTTAGTATAAAAACGATATCTGTTAGTGATTCTCGTGTGTTGCGCTCGTCGTCGTCGCACTATTCGCGCATGTTGTCGTGCATCGTCCACACGTATCGCGTGCTGTCCGAGCCTACTATTAAATCGTTTCACCATATTCTTTTATTAAAGAGTCCCTAGACTTTTATGAAATAGAACTCGTAGTCCACCTCAACACGAAAGGTATTACTTATAGGTCCTGTTTTTATCACCCTAGTCCCTAGAGTTTATTTTTAATGCGAAATAGATATTCAAATAACCTAAAACTTATTTAACCCATAACTTTTGCGATTTAACTCCGTTTTACGTCGTTCCGGATGCGTTAGTTTCGCAATAACATTGTCTACACTTCCGTAACATTATTTTAGCAAATAACATATTTCTAAAAATAAATATTTAATCTATGCTTATTAGATTATTCCTGCCAATCAAAATTAGTCTATCTATGATTATAATGTAACTAAAATATTATTACTACTCTAGTATGATATAGATTAAAGTTATTCCTTTAATATCTTTATCACATGATTTATAAAATCAACATAAAGACCTAGATCTAATTGGTTAATCACATACATCTTCCGAAAACTTTCTCTCTTCAACCAAACTCCGAATTTAGTAATTCTTGTTCCTACGATCTAGTTGTGAAGCGTAGATGATTATTATGCAGTATGTTCTCATGTTTGGTGTAATGTTAATACTTGCCTAGACTATGTCTGTTTGTATTGCTACGAGTAGCAGCGAGGTTACGAGTCACCTGAAGACCATCCTGGTACCTAGAATCTCAAGTCCCAGGCAAGTTGTGCCCTTGATCACTTCTTTTTACCCAGTCATGTCCTGATTAATCATAATGATCTGCATAGGTTAATTTTGATGGGACCCAATAGGATACCCCAGTTTGACAATCTTTATACCTTGATTACCACTGAACTTTTTGGGTAGTACTTGCTATTGCTTTATGTGGTTTTGGGTATGGAGATACATTATTCATGATTATACCCTTATTATCAGTTGTTATTTACTGTTCATGTTAAGATCATTATGTTAATTGGAACATAGAGAACCACCCGGGAAAACAGTGCTACCACAAGGGAGGAATGAGACCCCTTGGCTGATTAATTAGGAAAGCTAGTGGAGGACTACCTTACCCAAAAGGGGCAAGGGCAGTAGGGGAGTGGTCAGTGTAGGGAGGTCCTCGGGTTGATTTTGCTGCGATGGCGGTCAGGCGAGGGATTCCTGCATTGGAGCTTCCTAAAAACTATAGCGGGTTTTCTGAAGCTAGTGGAACTTTGTAAAGGCCTCGAAGTGTTACCCTGCCTCGCCTCCTCGGTAGAGGTGTATGGGATTGGCCGTCTCTTAGCAGATGGGTAACATGACTTGTGGGTAAAGATGTTCTACCTCTGCAGAGTGTAAAACTGGTATACTAGCCGTGCTCACGGTCATGAGCAACTCGGACACTCACATGATTAATTTATGGAACTAAATTCAATTTGTCATATGCATTGCATCGCAGGTGATGTTGTTACTTTTGTTCTACTACTTAATTGGGTTGGTATTTACTTATACTTAGTAACTGCTAATAAATTTTTGACCAACTTTAAAAGCAATGCTTAGCTCTAACCATCCTCTTTGGTAAGCCTCACACTTCACATGAGCTCCCACCTTTGGCAAGGTCATGCACATTATTCCCCACAACTTGTTGAGCTATGAACGTATGTGAGCTCACTCTTGCTGTCTCGCACCCCCACATGTCAAGAATAGGTACCACAGGATGAGGCGCTTGGAGGATGCTATGACGAGTTCGTGAGAGGTCTAGGCTGTCGTCTCCCAGTCAACTTTGGGTTGCTGGACCGTTGTCTCCTTATGATGTAATTATTTATTTATTTTGTACAGAACTCCTATTATATATAGTAAAGATGTGACATTCGATCATGTGCCATGATTCATCATATGTGTGAGACTTGGTCCCAGCATACCTGGTGATTATGTTCGCACCCGGATCTTAGTGCCCCCGAAACTCGGGTGTGAAAAGAGCTGAGCCACGCAGGTGGACGCTATCGGCCGCGCCACGAGCTACATCGGGAGGGGAGGGAGAATAAGGAGGGGAGAGCTCACCTCGACGCCCGATGGGGACACGGTGCGGCGGCCCTCGGCGAAGCGGGTGATGGAGCGCGACGAGGCTCTAGCCCACGGCGTGGGCTGCATTGGCGTGTGGGTGGCAAGGGAGCCACAGGGGCTTCGACAGCGGCCCTCCTCGGCCATGCCGGGCCTGCGTCCACAGAGCAGCTCGCCGGCTGGCGGGACGCGGGCTGGGAGGCTCATCTAGGCGCCGGCGGGCGCACCGCGCCTACCCTAGGCACCAGGCCACTGCGTAGTGTCGGCGCTGGCCGCGCTAGCTGCCATGGCCAAGCCGCGCCAGGCTGCTGCACTGCTGCGGGCAAGCTGCTCTGTCGGGCCACCGCACAGGGCGAGCCATGCCTCGCCATGCTGCGCCGCCGGGGGCAGGGGCGGGAGCACAGCTATGGCAGCATTGAGGCTGTAGGGAGACATCACGCCGAACGGGAAGGGGCTGCTGCGCATGGATGCGAGACAAGGCGAGGGGAGTGAGGAATCACATGGGGTGGCCGAGGGCTTTACTTCGACGACTTGGGTGAGATCATGGCGACGATTCCCGTCTACCATGCGCACACGTCGAGGGGAATGCACGACGGGGAGCACGCCTGCGCACCGTGCGGTCTGGCCGCTGAGGTGGGCGTGCGTGGCGGGGAGTAGTGGGCCACACGGTTGGCGAGATGGCGCCGGGCCAGGGGCGGTAGCGTTGGGCCGCACGTGCAGGCTAGGGCGGGAAAAAGGGGCGCTGGGCTGGGGGGAGCGCAGGAGCGGGCCGTAAGGCCGAGCTGGGCTTAGGGGAGAAGGGGTTTGGGCCTCTTTATTTCCCATTTTTTTCTATCTTTTCTCTTTTCTATTTTCTACTATTTCAGATTGAATTCCTTACTAAATGCATGCTTCACAAGTTCACTCATCAAACAAAATGAAAGCACACTGCAGCATGATGCGACAATCAAAGCACCCCCTAGGGTTTTAATTTACTAGGCTTACACATAGATATAAAACAAAATAATTCCTCACCCTTTAGGAAAAATAAAAGAAAAGCCTGGAAAAGAGAGGGTAACTCATGAACTTGGTGGATATTAGAAAAGAAATTTTACACCCCAAATTCAGGGTGTTACATGCGAGAGCGCGCTCTGCGCGCTGGCTCCTGGTGGGCCGCGGGGGGGAGAAAGCTCCAAGCAGGCCGCAGGGGGGGAAGCGCATGGGCTAGCGCTAGGCCGATGCGCCCGAGCGGGCCTCCACGAAGGGAGAAATAAAAGAAAGAAAAAATAAAAAAAAGAAAGGATTGGCCGAGTGGGCCGGTGGAGTGGGCGGCCCAGGAAAGAGGGAGGGAGGGCTGGTTTCCCTTTTCCATGTTCTTTTCCTTTTGTGTTTCTTTTGCTATTTGGTATTTAGTTTTTTGGTTTATGAACTTCGAAATTCAAATGTATTTCGTGAATTTTGAATAAATGCCTAATCACAACAAATTAATCATACAAAAGAAAGTGATGTACCGGCATGCTATGCAACAATCAAGGCATCTCTAGGGTTTTATTTATATATGGTACGGACACAAACCCTCTACTACTTTGACAAGGAAAGAAAGGAGCGAAAAGGAATAAGAGAGGGAAGGTAACACCTGAATTTGGTGGATATTAGAGAAGAAATTTTATACCCCCAAATTCAGGGTGTTACAAGGATAGAACATAATTTTTATATATAGAGAACTAAGGAACTTTCTCTATATTTAGAGGACACTGTTGGAGGGTATAGAGAAGTGAATCTTTCCTATATATAGTGTACAGAACACTTTAGTCGGTTTTGCTAGAGTCAGGCTTAGGCCCTATTACGAGTCCTTTAAAACACAGAGCCGCTAGATCTCTTAAAATGAACGAAGTCGTCATTGGTGCCTCAATGTCATGGACACATCATCTACAATTAAATCTTGAAATGGATCCAAGAAGTACCTGCATCAAGTTAGAGATTTCACCCTTGAATGGCAAATTTCATTACAAGGAATCTAACTAAATAAAACTTAGTTTGAAGACCAAAACTGGATGCTAAGGGAGCCTAGTCCACACACTCCCCACCACACTTGTCCAAGCGCAAAGGAGTACTTTGTGATGGATACATAGATTCTTTCTTTTCCCTTAGCAACTTGTCGTTTCTCTTGTCTCTAGTCTCTATTCTTTTCAATAGATCTATATAGGTTCATAACTTGTATACCAGAGAGGTATAGGAGGAGGACTAAGGAATGTAGGTAGTCATACCTTCAGGATTGAGGTGGACCTGGTAGTAGGAGTCAGCGTAGGATCTAGAAGTTGAGCGCCCATGTTCTGTTTTGATTCTCCTCCTCCCCCCTTACATAGTGGGTACTTGGGGCGTAGTATCAGTAGCGTCATAGGAACGTTGATGTCTAAGGGTGCCATATCTTAGGGTTTAGTAATTCTGTTCACTGGGCGCTAGAAAGAGATTAGATCACTTATGAATTGTGGCAACTAGGGTTTAAGAAAGCACATGAATTGGCTTCCGTCTTAGCCTCTGCCTCACATTTTTATAGTGCCTATGAGTCAAGGGTCACAACCATAGGATATGATCATACCCTCGATTTTGGTGCAATAAGTTGTAGATTACCCCATACTGAGTTTATTGGCAAAGTTCGAAGACATATCATGTATTCTCCTGTTTGTTCTTGGCTTTTCTTGTTCTTTGACGATGTGGAGCTTGTTCTTCTTTTGGTAGATTCCTGAACACCTACTAAGAAGACATGTCATGGAGGAGCACATGAAGGTTGCTCTAGAGTTGATAAAAACACCTAGAATGCTGCAAAATCTCGGTGGTAGACGTGACAAACAGTAGGTTAGGAAAAAAAGTAGAGTAAAAAGGTGTAAGTGTTGTATGTTTTTACCATTGGATGTTGGGATCCTCAATCTTACATGATCCTCTAATATATAGAGGGGGAATTTTTGTCCTAGTAGGAAACGAACACAAAACATGTTCTTCAAGTTTTCGACGTCAAAATAGATAAAAAATCAACTTGAACACCAAACTAGCTCAAATTCAATAGAAAAGTTGGCTTACGAAACTAGGGACACACAGAGTAGTTGGCTTAGCTGGCTGGTGGAGCCGGCTAAGCAGACTTTGGGCCAAAGAATCAACTTAGTCGACTCGGTCATTGCATGTGTTATCTTCTCCCTTTGTGCTTATTTGTTTCATTACTTATTGCACTAGATATTTTTCTAGCACCATTTTATTGTTGGAACTCGTTAGTGTGGTCTAATCTTCATATCGATACACTTTAGAATGTCAACAATATTGATAATGTGTCTTGGAGAAACACAGTCAATTTACAATATATTGGTAGTGAATCATTGAGACCCAACTAATGAATGCATAGATTGTTTTGTACAAGGTGTGTACATAATGTAGTACACTATAGCATAAAGAATTATATTGAGCCTACGGCGCTTGCAGCTACAGTGATTCCTCATTTGAACTGCAAATTGCTTGCGAACGTCAAGCCAAAGGTCCAGCCAGCTGGCACCACATTAGTAAATACGAGTGTTTGGTCATCTGTGATGGTGATCCTGAACGAGAGCCTTTTCCCACTGAGATATGCCATAGAGTGCCAGTTTGCGCCCCAATTGCGTGCCATGGGCATCCAATCCGTGGAATCGGAGTTCTTGACAGCCATGGATTTGATGGAGCCAGCCCCTCCAACGTTGGTGACAAGCACGAGATTGAAGTAGTTGTGGCCACTGATCATGAACCTGACTCCACCTCGCCGAACACATGGAACACTGCATAATGTAGAACACAACAAGATTCGTTGCATTTATATTAGAGATAGACAATAATTCTTCTGATTCTTATTGCTTAACTAATAGTACATAATACTGACCTCTGGTAGATAACGGGCATGATGCCGGCGCTAACGGTGCTGCCAATCTTCTCCCATGCCGGTTGCGCCATGTCGAAGTGTGGACGCTGTTGGTTGCACCACCCGCCGTCGGGCAGCGCCGAGTTGGGCGGGCAGAAGTTGGTGGCGGTGACGGTCACCGTGACGCCGGGCTTGCACAACGTCGGAGCTGTCTTGCGGTCGCACGCGATCTTGTAGCACTGTCCACAGGAAGCACCATCCTGGAAGAGCACTGTGCTCAGAGCCGCCGTGCGTGAGCCGTACCCCTGGGAGTACAGGTTGCCATACCCGCATGCACCACCTGCATGATATATATACATACGTTGTTCTTCAGCGATCTATATATGAATGTGCAATGCACATATGTATAGAGTATAGACGATGAAGCAAGAGGCAGCTCGATCTGCTAGCTAGCTAGTTACCCATGGTCCCGGAGGCGTCAGCTCCACCGTAGAACGTCGCGTGCGCCCTCAGCCATCCGGTCGGCGATGGTGCATTGGCTGCGACGACGCCATCCGGTGCCACGGCCAGCGCCCAGCCGACTGTGAGCAGAACCACGGCTGCCAAAACTGGAGAAGGAGCCATAACTCCAATCGATGGATTTGTACTTCCGATCAACTGCACGGATCGGAGCTAGCTAACTAGTCAGCAAGTACTGCGACTATGTCTAGAACTGCAACAGCTAGCCAACAGGTGTCTGTGGTGTGTGTCCGGCCGTTGGAGTGTGTGTGTGATCACTTTCCCTTTGTTGATGTGATTGTCAGGTAGATTGTGCGATGTTTATGTGCCTGTGCTGTGCAGGAGTATATATACACACATAAACGTCGCCTTTAGTACGTAAACAACTGCAGTGCGTGGTGTGGAGGCGGCGCGCTGCGGCAGGCTAGGCAGGGAGGATGTAGGCGATAGCGTGCACATGCGCACGGCCGCGCCGCCGCGCCGTGGCCGCTTGACGGTGAATCCAAGTCGGAGGATGCAGGCGCAGACACGTTCCGGCCACACTTGCTTTCTCGTCTCGCTACGCTAATCGTCGTCGGGTCATCTTCATCTGTTGGACTTTTACTCTTGTTCGACGTACGTGACCAGAGCATGAATGCGTCTCGGGTTGACTTTTGAAGGCAAGGCTATAGAGTATGTTTTGCGCGCGGTTTCCTGTTGGAGCTGAGAGTACACGTATGCTAGCTCCCTTGTCCAAGGGAAGCACGAAGAAGCCGCCCGGTCCAACGAGAATGCACCTGGTCCGGCCGCCGCGGGACCAGAGATTTCATAGTTAATTGAGTAGTTAACGTCAAGCCAAAGAGATTCATTGTTGAGTTAACGTCAAGCCATGATTTACTAATCAACCATACATACTACTAAGGGCTAGTTAGAAACTTAAATCTCTCTTTGGAATTTTCAGGGATTAAAGGAAAATTAAATTAATTTTTCTCTCGATACCCGAAAATTCCGTTGGCAATTTAAGTTTTCAAACTAGGCTTAAATAGTACTTCTCACACATAAGGGCAGGACTCCAATTTCACCTTAGACTGTCTTCAATAACATCTTTTATATCTTTCATTTATGGGCAGGACTCCAATTTCACCTTAGACTGTCTTCAACGACATCCTTTATATCTTTCATTCATGCATTGATCAACTGCATAGGCTTTTAAGTGTGTCGAAGTGGATGCCATGACCCACCTACAGCCACAAATGCCCTCTGCAATGCCTGTAGAGGATCTGATTCCTTCATCTATATCATTTCTTTATCTTCTCCACTAAGACCTTTTTCGGTTGTATATAGATCGGGGATTGAGGGAGATTAACTCATTTTCTATTCAGTTCTAACTAGGAAGCGATTTAATCATCTCCAATCTCCTTCAATCCCCTACTAACCTAACAATCTCTAAAAGATCATTTACTCTATATCTCATTCGGCTCTAGCAACATCTTTTATATTCATCTTTGATACATAAATATCTATATTACATACATATTTTGCTCTAAATTTTTGTACATACATATTTGTCATATCCTTAAATATTATAATTATATTTTAATTTTGCTTAATCTATTGTTTAAAGTATTAATATAGATAAAGTAGAGAAGATAATTATATATATATATATATATATATATATATATATATATATATATACACGGAGGCACTAAAATGCACCCATGTGTATTTTAGTTTGTGGATGCATAGACCCCAAGACTCCCTGTCCGACCAAAGCACATAACACCCCGAGCACGCCCTCGGCCCTCCTGTACGCGCGCCTCCCTGTCCCCGCGCCACCCTCTCCCCCGACGCCACCAAGCGTCTCCCTGTCCCCGCGCCGCCGCGTGCCTCCCTGTCCCCGCGCCGCCGCGCGCCTCCCTGTCCCCCGCCGACTCCTCCTTCCTCCGATCCTCTAACCCTAGATCCATGGCCCCACCGTCGCTGCCGCACCTTGAATCGCCTCGATGCTCCTCCCCTAAATCCTTGGAGATTGTTGTGGCTGGAGGGGCTAATCCGATATTGCCGTCTCCGATTGCGACAGCGGGAGCGGGTGTACACGGTGGATCAGGTGATCCCTTGCATCACAAAACGTTGCTGACACCATCGCCTTCAATTCCACCTGGATCGCTGGTCACTCCTGATGCAGCCCAGCTGTTCCATCCGGTAAGGAAAAAAAGAAGCAAAAATTGTTGCTCCACCGGCGTTTGTTCAATATTGGTTGCAACTAATGATTGCAACTGTGTGGTTTGTTGATTTTTTGTTGCGACATTTGTTGCTTGTTGATTGCAACTAGGGGTATCCTTTAATTGCAAACTTGAGTCTCTGTTTTTACTCCTTGATTGCCATTGCATGGTGTGTTGTTACTCCAGTTGCAATGTTTGTTGCTTGTTGATTGCAACTAGGGGTATCCGCTAATTGCAAACTTGAGTCTCTGTTGTTGCTCTAGTTGCAACGTTTGTTGCTTGTTGATTGCAACTAGTGGTATCCTCTAATTGCAAACTTGAGTCTCTGTTTTTACTCCTTGATTACCATTGCATGGTGTGTTGTTGCTCCATTTGCAACGTTTGTTGCTTGTTGATTGCAACTATGGGTATCCGCTAATTGCAAACTCATGATTGCGTGTTACTCTGCAGGATGCAAATATACTTGATGTGTTTGTTGCCAGGGTGCGACAAACATTTGATACAAGAGAAGAAGCCTACCTCTTTTACCTTGACTATGCAAAGTTGGCTGGTTTTAGTGTCAGGACAAAGAGGACTAGTAAAGAAACCAGACACTGGGTTTGCAACCGTGAGGGGTTTCTGAAGCTAGGTCAAGAGAATGAGGAGCCTATGACAAATAAGACATCGATGAGAATTGGTTGCCCTGCTTATGTGAAGGTGAAGGAGGACAAGAAGCGCAATATTTGGTATTTTCATCATGTTGAGGAAGCACACAATCACAAGCTTGAGCCCTCGCCAAGGATGGTGAGATATATGCATGCTCATAAGCAGAGGGAGGCAGCGTTGGATGACCTGTTTGCAATCATGTCAAGGAGTGGTGTGCCACCACAGGCAGCAATGAATGTAATGTCAGAATTATTTGGAGGCCGTCAAAACTGGCCGTTCACAGAGAAAGATGTCAAGGAGTGGTGGTGCTGCTACTGGGGCAGATGCTGCTGCTCCTGGGTTAGGTGCTGCTGTTGGGTTAGGGTCTGCTACTGGGGCAGGTGCTGGTACTGGAGCATGTAATATTGCTAGAGCACCAATGGGGGCGCCGTAGCACGTGTCAGCAATACTTCTCAGCTGAAAGTAAAAAAACAATGATAAAATGATAAACGAATAACAAATTGCAACTCTTGCGGATTAGCATTTGCAACAGTTAAACACAATATGGTTGCAACTTACCTGAGGTGTCCAAACTCGGTGGTGCCACGAGGAACATCTCCCCTGAGATCCTTATTTGCTATCGCATCAATCGTCTTCGAGTCCAAGAAAGCACATCGAGGGATCGAAAAGGGACTTGTGTCAAATCCATGCTGCAGGTTGTCGACGTAAAGCATCTGCATGTTTTTAACATTAGGTAAAACACACATGGGTATTTTAGGTTGAATTCAGATAATGAAAAAAAGTAAACCGAATTGGCACAGGTGCAATATGCCAATTGCAATAGAAAATATTAAGATTATTGCTACTTTATGTACAACATAAATTACAAAATACATGTGAATGTGTGAACTAAGCTATCATAAAAAAATCAAGAAAGTAAATCAAATTGCAACTTGTAATATATGACAGTTGTAACAATAAACATAAAACAATTACTACTTGTATAATTGGAAGAGTAAGTTGCAAGGGCGAAATTGAATGTGTGTGTTGAGCTTACAGCTACGAAGATCCTGCATCCACTGATGGGTGAGTTGATGCCTTTCTCCGCAAAATCCTTTTTATAAAGACGAGCAGCTATGCTGAGCCTGTCAACTACCGCTTTGCACCAGTTCTTGTTGGCCATGTTCTGGATGTCCTGAGTATACTTTACATCATCAATCCTGATGCGAGTGTCAGTGTTGGAGAATAGCAGACACTGAAATGCAGCCATGAAAAAGGCTCTCAGGCCCAGCTCCCCAGTGAGAATCCTCTTCTACAGTCGATCAGTGATAACAGATAGATTGATACCAGATCTGCGTCTATAAGAGTTGCCACAAATTTGCTCTCCCAGCTCGTCCCGCAAGGCACGAGCATCTGCATCAGACATGGGGGGCGGGTCACGGCCAACGTTTGGTAACTGCAAAACACACCAAACACTGTGCTCAGTGATTGGAATCTCTTTTCCACCACCAATCTCTAATTTCATCGTCTCCGGGTTAAGCTTCCGCATCAGCCAGCTGAGCAATTTTCTGGACAATAAGTGCGTCTTGAATCTCAGCAGGCCGCCAAACCCTTGGCAACTACTTCACCTTTCAATTCATCGGAGAGAGCATTCACAAGCTTTATGAACTTCCCAAGTGAGCATCGTATAGCTCGCGTCTTAGTTTTACCCTTATTCTCATCGCCACCAACAATAACAACATTGTCGTCGCCAGAACCATCGCCGGCAGGAGCAAACTCTGGGTCTTGTTCATCATCACTTTCTTCATCTTGAATAGGAGACAAGGGGACTTTCAACCTTAACCTCTTCATCCTTTCCTTCAATTCATTTTTATCTAATTCCTTTCTCCTGTTTTGTACACGAGGAGAGTGATGGACAGTGTCAGCGCCTTGCTGGCCTATGACATTCTGTTCTCGATCCATTATAAAAACCACTAAAAAATGGGAATGAAAAAAACGTGAGGGCACAAGCACATGGTACAGATCTCATAACCAAAAATTGCTAATCAACAAACTAAAACACATAGTACAAATAGGAACAAAAAATAGTTGCAATACACACTAATGCTGCAACACACATTAGTGTGTGTGGTTGAATTCCAGATAATGAAAAAAAGTCAAAAGTGGACAGAATTGCCACATGCTCCATAAGCCATTTGCAACAAGACTGCTAAAATAATTACTACTGGGACAGTTGCAACAGTGAATTTAAACCAATAACTAGTTGTATATGAGCACAGTTGCAAAAGACAGGAATGATGTCTGTGGATTGAAAGTTAAAATTATACAGTTGCAACTTATGTGATGGACCAGTTGCAAAAAAAAAAAAGGTACACTGCAGTTGCAAAAAGTGGAAACATCTGAGTTGATAATCTAGAACACAAACTGCTTATTCAAATGAAATGTATCCGCACAAAATACAACAATTACTAATTGCAATCAACGGATAATACTAGTTGCAACACTTGGGAAAAAATAGGGATTACCAGTCTATTACCGAAGATAACAAAACAAATCCAACAAAATCAATGTACTTAAATCGGGTCCTCCAAATTGAAACAAGGTTAATGGACAGTTACACATAATATGATAACCTAATTATCAACATATACTCCGCATCAGAATAACACTAAAAAATTTGGGTGGAAGTAGTTACGCTCTTACCTAGAAAACGATCAAATGACAGAGAAACGGGAGAGGGGGCGGATGCGCTTGCACGGCAGCCGCGGGCGCGCGGGGCACGGGCGCGCGCGCAACGGCTCCAGCGCGGGCTACGTCGCCGGGGAAGTGAAGAGGTTCTATCGGGAGCCGTTCGTGGAGAAGTGGGGCGGGGGCGGGGAAGTGAAGAGGTTCTGTTGGGAGCGTGCGGGAGGGACGAAGACGAAGCGTCGGTTCAGCCTAGGTGGGGCGGTTGGCTCGGACTAGGTGCTCCTAGCACGTAGGTTCAGCCTGGGTGCATTCTCTATATTGAATGCACCCAGGTGTAATATATAAATACAGTGTATATATATATATATATATATATATATATATATATATATATATATATATATATATATATATATATATATAGAGGACCGAGGAACATTCTCTGTTGGAAGGTATAGAAGAGTGAATCTTCTATATATAGCGTACATGGTGTTGCTAGAGTCAGTCTTATGCCCTATTACGAGTCCTTTAAAACATAGAGCCACTAGATCTTAAAATGAACAAAGTCGTCACCATTGCCTCACTATCATGGACACATCATCTACAATAAAAACACAATTAAATCTTCAAATGAATCCAACAAGCACCAGCATCAAGTTAGAGATTTTACTCTGGAATCAGAAATTTTATTACAAGGAACCTAATAACCACAACCGGAATCCGGCTCTTTGCTGAGTGCTCGGTGCTTTGCTGAGTGCAATTTATTGGACACTCAGCAGAGCAAGCTTTGCCGAATGTCACTCCCGGCAAAATAAGACTCTCGAAACAGACCTAATTTGTCGAGGGCACAACACTCGGTATAGAAAGACACTCGACAAAGGAGGCTTTGTCGAGTGTCAAGCTCTCGGCTACACACGATGCTCGGCAAAGGGCCGTCAGCAGCCATCTATAGTTGATGGTCGTTAACTTTGCCGAGTGTCAGGTGTTGACACTCGACAAATTTCTTTTTTTACCGAGTGATACCTGGCAAACACTCAGCAAACCATTATTTTGTTGAGTGTCTTTCCTTGACACTCCGCAAAGTATATTTGTTTTTTATTTTTTCTCCAAACTTTTTATGGTGTGTTTCTACAATACGTAGACCTACATATTCAATTTTGGCACAATTATCAAAGTGTTTGCTATGGCTATTAGATTTAGTTCGTTTAATTGAATTTCTTCAGATAATTTAGATTTGAACTGCAAGTCACTCGAAAAATGGAAAACAATGAAAGAAAAAATGGTATTCATATTATTTAGCATAAGTTATAGCCTATTAAAGAAAAACACCAGAATTTTTAACACCATGCTCACGAAACATAACCACAAACTTATGATCCAGTTGTTTTAAAATTATATAAAACACAAACAAAGTCAAAAAATCATGAAACTTGTCGACATGTCATGATATCATATGTAGAGACTTTGAGAAAATTTAACACTTTTTTATGAAAGTTGTCATGCACTATGTATAGAAACCTAGCCAGCCTTCACATGAAATCATAAAACTTCTATGGAGATCAATTAACACTCAGTTTGCAAACAAAAACTAGATGTTGAGCAACCCTAGCCCACACTCCCCACCACACTTGTCCAAGTGCAAATGAGTATTTTGTGATGCATACATAGAATCTTTGTTTTCCCTCAACTTGTCATTTCGTGTTGGTACTTGATTTCAATTCCCCTAAATGTATCAAAAATCAAGGCAACAAAAGTTAGATATAAAGACATTCGTCCTTTCATGTAACACTTCTTTAAAGTGTTAGAACAAAGGACAAAGGTTTTTAAAGAGAAACATAATGAGATACTATGAAAAAAATCATGTAGAATTCTATATGAAACTCATCCCATAAGCCTTAGCATTTTATTCCATCTCTTTTGATATCATACGAATTTACTAACATACCTTTGGCTCCCAGACACAGGATGACACGAAGCTTCTTCGAAGGCTAAGCAGCACGAAGTTATGACCCTTATAAAAGGTGTCTTATGCAGGGCACTGTTAACCTATTTATAGGAAAGACGAATCGCCTTCATACAAAATTACAATCATGCCCCTCAAGGTTTTATACACATTGTTTACAAATGACATCAGGGCACCAATGTATTCTCTCCTTTCTTGGCTACACAGGTTTTGACCTCCATAATGTGGAAGCTTCTCCGCTAGTTTGTATTCAAGTTCATATTCATTGCCAAAGCTATTGACTTCGGCTCACATCTTTGTCGCTTGCGTGCACAGGCGAAGCTTCTTTATATGTTGCTTCGGCCGAAGGTCAGCTTCGTCCGCCAATAGAAGTGTACCTGAAACACACTTGTTTGTGCTAAAGTGAAGGTTGAATAAGGGTCTTCGGCATAATAGGCCCCCAACACTAGCCCCTTGAGGAATGGGTTTGTTCCTACGTAATGAGCTTAGATTGCAAAAAAATAGAATTGGGAGGCCTTGTGCCAAAGATCTAAAAAAATCCCCAAAGTTCGTTATGATGAAGATAGATCAATTTAATAAAAACAAGTTACCTAGGAGTTAAAACTGCTAGGATAAGTTGAAAGTAATGTGCAGGAACATTTTCGCGACTCTTGCCGCTTCAAGCCCAATTCTCAGTATAAAAGCAATCGAGTGGGTGGGTGCAGATCACATTTACTACCCTCAACTACCTACTGCCAAAATTTTCTATACCTTCGAAGCTTCCCATTTGCCACTGCTTCGGAAACTAGCTTCGGCTAAGTCATTCTAGATAACTTTCCAATTTGCTTAGATGGCTAGGATTCTGACCACCGCAAAGTTGATCACACCTACCTCTTCAGAGTCATAGCAAGACACCCTGCCTATCTCTAAAGCCGTAGGGCTTCGTCGTCATCATGACCTACTCCGGAGTTACCGAAGGACAGACCTTTGAAGCCAAGCTACATTGAAATTGGTCATTCCACTTTGAGGGAAAAAGATTTGCAGTCTATGAGGAGACTTGGTTATTTCAGCAGTAAAGTAAATGTGCGCCTCCTTAGGGATGAGGCGACCCTGAAGATGGGAAAGGACGATGTGGTTGTGTACAGAATGTTTTTCAAGGCAGGACTTCGGCTTCCAATGTACAAAATGATTGTGAAGGTACCTCAGCGTCATGAGGTATACATTTATCAGTTGACTCCAAATGCCATAGTTCGCCTTAACATTTTTATTTGGGATATATGAAGCTAGGGGGTCGTACATATGTTGATGCTTTCTATAGGGTGCATAATTTGTACTATCAAACAAAGGTCAAGGGCCAGACAAGCCTTCACAATAACTTCGGATGCTAAAACTTTGTGTATCGTAAGGATACAACTAGGTCGATTCTCGCATATCAAACCAAGTGGCATGGAGATTGGACAAAAGAGTGGTTTTATGTCGAAGTTGATTCTGAACAATGTGAAGATTTCAAGAGTATGCCAATGATCCCTTAGAAGATTAGCTTCGCTCTAAAGCGGTCGAAATGCGAAATGAGTGAAGCTGCCGAAGAATGCTACAAAGCCTTTGATACAGTCATCAAAAGGATTGGATCTTAGGATTTAATTCAAGAAGCACTTGCTTATAATATTTACCCAACTTGGACTAGGTGGAAACTCCCAAAGGATATGAAGATGAAGGATGGAGAACTTGTTACATTGGCCTTCAGTTTTAAAGAGAAGTCTTCGTACAAAGCTCCTTTGTCTAGATGGCTTAGATTAATAGATGAAAAGTGTAATGAAATCTGTGGAAACTATTTTACAAGAGAACACGAAGATATGTCCTCTATCTTTGGAGGTAGGGGAACTTTGTCTTAATAGGGTCATGGATGCCATTGGTTTTGAGTATCCAGATTATGAAGATCCTGCTATCAATACTGGAACTGGGGAGTAGAGAAAATGGGTTACCAAGATTGTTGGGAAGAGTTCAAAGAAAACTACTGAAGTTGATTCAGAAAATGATGAGTTAGAAGGCGACGAAGAACCACCTTTGGGCCCAGAAAAGAAGAAAGTGAAAGCTTCAAAAAAATCTGCTGCTAAGGAAGACCAAGAGAAAGGGAGTGCTACAACAACTTCTTCTTTGGATTGTACACATATTCTCGAGGTAATGACACAACCATTGGCATTCTCCCCTCTAAGTCCCTTAGGACCGATATTTACTCGGTTTATGGTAACTACGAAGGAAACTGACGAAGAAGACCATCTCTCAAAGATTAAAAATACTTCATTTGAGGAAGTAGAGAGCCCACAAATTTTGGGTCTTGGAGGCGCTGCCATCTGAGACTCAACATCCTCCAAAGACGAGAAAAAGACCACCGAAGGAGGTGGATCTTCAGGGCATGAAAAGGAGGAGAGAGAGAGCTGAAAAGGTCGAGTCCTGCTCTTGAGAAAGATGCAGCCGAAGCTATCCAGACTACAAGTGAACAAGTAGAAGATTTTGGTTTTTTCGTGAGGCATCTGTGTGGGGGCAAACTTGATCACAAAGAGGTTTCGAAAATAGAAAACAAAGGTGAAGCTATGGGGTATTAGCTTGGGGCCTTGCTCTTCGGTGGGGAGATCAAATGCTGATGTGCATACATAATCCTAATGAATCAAAGATTGTAAGTAATATCACTCGAAGCATTGGATTTCTAGAAGTTGAATAGTGGTTGAGACAAGTCAAAAAGAGAAAAACTTTCTCATAGTTTAGCTTATACTAGCATCAAGGTAAGAGAAATTCTTTTGTTCCGGTGTAGCTTTGGAGAAAATGTATTTTTAACTTAGGCTATTTATATTCGTGATGCAAGGGTTAATGTTGAGCAAAGCTCTAAGAATTCAGCAAGAAAAAGAAGATGGTGAGCTATGCAAGCTACAAGGCAAAGCTAGAACACTTTGAAGTTCTTTGAAAGAAAAGGAGGGCGAAGTTGCATCTTTGAAAGAAGCCGATGAAATGAAAAGGCAAGCGGCAACGAAGATAAAGGAACATGAGCATCTTATTGAAGAACTTTGTACCAGCCTTTAGGTGACATAGGAATGCTGCTAGCAAAGTCCAAAAATTACTGGAGATTCTAAACCAGCTTCGGGGAAATTACTTCGATCTTGCATGACGATGCTATGATACTATTAAGAAAATCTTTTCCTCTACTGGTGCAACTTCAAGGGCCAGCTCCTTTGTCAATGGTGACACCAAAGGGGCACTTGATTGGAATAAAAAGGAATTAAATGAAGTTGAAAACATTATCCATGTCCGAAGTGATTACTGTGCTATGATCGGATCTAGTGGCATGGCGTCTGTTCTTGAGAAGGCTCACTATGAACATGTGAAGGCTGTGGGAAAAAATGATTTCGACATGGCCATGGCTGATATCAAGACTCCCTCGAAGAGAATACTTAGTGCTGCCAAAAGATTTTTCTTTGAAGTATGGGGGTGGCCAACAATTTGCCGCTTCGGAGGCTGAAGAATATACAAGAAAGCTTTATATCTAAACTTGTGCTTATTTGAAGCTTCATTCATAATCTTTCCTTACTAAACATTTTTTATTTTCTCAATGATCATTTATGTACAGCAAGGAAGCGAAAAAGAAGATGAAGGTGAACAAGTAAAGAAAAGTCAAAGCTTTGCTTGATTATAAGGCTGAAGAAACTTTGTATAATATTTATGTAATCAAACTACCAGTTGCTATAATATAACACTTTGCTCTTACTTTTAAATCATAAGTGCTTTGTTATGTGTGAAATCAAATGTTACTAGTATTTTGAGCCGAAGGCGAAAGACACCTCCCTTCTTTTCACCCGAAACGAAGCGCCCAACTCTTATATCAGACTTTGGAGTTTTTAAATCAGATTTTAGCTTTGCATTTCTTTAGGAACGACTTCAGAGCTTTTTCTTTGGTGATAAAACTTTAGCTCTGCATTCCCTTAGGAACGACTTTGAAGCGTTTTCACCTTTACTTGGTGATGAAACTTTTTAGCTCTATATTCTTTTAGGAACGACTTTGGAGCTTTTTCACCTTTACTTAGTGATGAAACTTTTTAGCTTTGCATTCCCTTAGGAACAACTTTGTAGCTTTTTCACCTTTACTTGGTGATGAAACTTTTCAGCTCTGCATTCCCTTAGGAACGACTTAGGAGCTTTTCACCTTTACTTGGAGATGAAACTTTTTAGCTCCGCATTCCCTTAGGAACGACTTTGGAGCTTTTTCATCTTTACTTAGTGACGAAACTTTTTAGCTCTACATTCCCCTAGTAACGAATTCGGAGCTTTTTCATCTTTACTTGGTGATGAAACTTTTTACCTCTACATTCTCTTAGGAATGATTTCGGAGCTTTTTTACCTTTACTTGGTGATAAAACTTACCTTCATATTGGAAGCTTTTGGAGATTGGATCCTTTGCTGACTTCAGTATAGATTACGTTTTCAGGGAATAGCACCTTTTATTTCCCTTAGGTACTTCTTTGCCAAACTGTTACATCTTCGGCCCCATTAAAAAATTGTATCGCCTTTATGAGGAAAAGGGGTGCTGAAGCTTGACATCTAAATGTAATATATTTGAAGCTCATCGGCATTCCATGACCTTGGGATATTGTTTCCTTCCATGTCCTTCATTCTGTATGAGCCTGGCCTATTCGAAGATGAGACCAAGAAAGGGCCTTCCCACTTCACTTGTAATTTTCCTGCTATGTCTGGGTTAGTTATTCTTCGGAGCACGAGGTGACCTGGTGCTATGCTCTTTAGTTTCACTTTCTATTTCTCCACCTAATGGTTTCTTCTTGATACCCGCTTATGTGCTGGATTGCTTCAATCCTTGATTCTTCTATTGTATCTTTCAAAAAATTTTCATCATCCTGATCCTAAGTCGAAGCTACGACTCTTGCTGACCCCAATCTTATTTCTTCAGGGTAACTGCTTCATCCCCGAAGTGAAGCTTGAATGGTGTAAAATCAGTGGAACTTAATACAGATGTGTTGTGATTCCACACAACTTCGATAAGCTCCTCGAATCATTCCCTTTGGGTAATCCAACCAAAGACTTTGTGATTCCTGGCAAAATTATTTTGTTTGCTCTTTCCACCAACCCATTAGACTTCGGGTGTCTAACTAACGCAAAGTGTATATTTGTTCCCACTTAGTTGCAAAATTCTATGAATGTTTTGGAGTCGAGCTGAGTACCGTTGTCAACTATGATAGAATTTAGCACCCCGAAATGACAAATAATGTTTTGCCAAAAGAACTTCTGGATAGTTGCCAAAGTTATTGTTGCTAGGGCTTTTGATTCGATCCACTTAGAGATGTACTCTACTACCACTAGTGCATATCTCAGGTTTCCTTGCGTCGCTGGCATCAGGCCTACTATGTCCATCCCATGTCTCTGCAAAGGCCAATTAAGTTGTATAAGCTGAGTTAAGGACGAAGGTTGTTTCTGGGCCCTTGCGCATCTCTAGCAATTGTCACATTTCTACATAAATTCTGTTGTGTCCGAAGCTGCCTTAAGCCAGTAAAAACCTTGACAAAATACTTTTCCCAGTAGAGCTCTGGGGCCGATATGGGATCCACATAGTCTAGAATGAATTTCTCTTATTAAATCTTGACCTTCGTCTCTGGAGATGCCCTTTAGTACAGGTGAGTAGACACCTTCTTTGTATAATTCACATTCTATTATTTTGTATGGCTTTGCTCTTGCCTGTATTCTTTTCATATATGTTTCATCATCAACTGGGTGGTTTCCTAGAAGAAATGTTATAATTTCTATTCTTCGGTCTTCACTGTGGGAAGGGGAGACAGTTAGGATGGCACTTTCCATCAAATCAATCGAAGGTGCATTTAACACTTCGATGGAGACTTCATGGGGTAAAGGGAGCCCCTGAGCAGAACACTTGACCAACATGTTAGCATGTTCATTGTCCAGTCTTGGAATGTTTTTCACTGAAAATCCTTCGAAGGAAGATTCCATCGTTCGGACCATACCAAAATACTTCTCCAAACCCCGTTACTTTGCTTGATTTGTCCACTTGACCTGTGATGACCTGGGTGTCTGATTTCAAAACTGTAACACCCTGAATTTGGGGATATAAAATTTCTTTCCTTATATCCACCAAATTCAGGTGTTACTCTCCCATTTCTTTACTTTCCTTCTATTTTCCTAAAATGGAGAATTATTTTGTTTTATATTGGCATAAACCTAGTGGAATGAGCCCTAGAGGCGCTTTGGTTGTTGCATTCATGCCGTTGCATGGTGTTTCTAAGTGAAAAAAGTGTTTGAAACATGTTAGTATATCCTATAGAAGCTCTCGGTAGAGTTTTCATATTTTCGGAAACCAAAATCTATTTATTGAAGGTACTTAAAATATTTTTAGAAACTCTAAGTATGTTTTCTGAGTTAATTAGGTGCCAAAACATTAATAGGAATTTTTCTGGAATTTTTGGAGGCATCTATAATATTTTGAGCACAAAATATGGATTTCTAGGCTTTTCTAAATTTTATAAATGGTAAAATCCGAATTTGACCCGAATTTTCATCTAGTCCGAACCCCAACTATATATATATATATATATATATATATATATATATGCCCCACTTCTCCTCGTCGAGCACGTTCCAGAGCACGAAACTGTTTTCTCAGATTCAATTCCCAGCTCCCGAAATTGCTCGCCGAAGATCGGAAGCGGTTCCAACTCCGGTGAGCAATTACTCCCAATCTGTGCATCGTCTGCGGCATCCGAGGGTACCGCTGCGTTCGTCTCGTCGAGGGCTTCGTCTTGGTGCGTCCGGTTTGTCTATTGGACCCCAAATCTCCGTCAATCGACAATTTCCTCCTCGGCTCCTATGAGGGTCTTCTTCCTCGGTGAGAAAACTCCATTGTTGCACCTAGTGTTTCATCGTTTCTCCTTTTTCCATCCGTGCAGGGGGCCCTCTCCCTTCCCTCGCTTTACTCGGTGGCGGCACCCCCTCCCCCTTGTCCCCCCCCCCCCCCGCATAGCCCCTCCCTGCGGCGCCGGCGTGCAGCCCGCGGCGGCGGTGGGCATGGCGGCCCGAGCCCGACCTCCCCTGTCGTGCGCCCTCGCTCCCCATGCCTATGGTCTATGCGAGCGCCTGTGGCCCTGCACGCCTGGCCGGCCCCCTTCCCCCTGCGCGCGCCCCCTCCCCAAGCCCCCATGGTGGTTCCCTGCGTGGAGAGAGAGAGAGGTGAGGAAGAAGATGACTAATTTCCGAAAATACCCATGTGCGAAATTAAAACCGTATGCAGGAATTTAGTCTAGTTTAAAACAGTGACAACTTTTGCGTTTTAAACCTGATTCAATACATTCAATTTGCATTAGGTTTGTATTAAAATTATCTACATGTTAGAAGTATTTTTCTCTACAATTGTATATTTTATTTAGTTTATCTAAACGTTTGTTTGACCGATGGCTACTAGAACGTCGTTTCAATTTTAAAATCTAATTTAGGAATTTGATTTGCGCATTTATAATTAGGCACCAATATGATTAATCTTAACTGAAATATTCTATATTAATAATTGTTTAGATTAATGATGCTATTTATTTATTAGTTTTCGCGTATCGTGTCGGCCCGTGCATCGTACGCGTGCAGCAGTGCTGTTTCGCGCGCATAGTCGCGTGTCGTTCGTGAGTGTCGCACGCGCCGTTCGCCCACGTCGCGCGCCTTGGTGCGTGCCGTTTGCGCGTATTGCACGTTATCCGCGCACGAGATTAAACCGTTCGCTTGTAATCACTCATGTCAGTTAATTAGTTATTTATTTAATCACCCAAATTAAAATAGTAAGTCAAAGCTAAGTAGTAGCATTAATTTACATTAGGTCAATTAATATAATTATGTCGAATTAAATATTCTAATTAATATTTGTTTAGTGTAAACGCGATGACTTCTCGACCGTAGCTCCGACTATCGCGTTTCTTTTCCTCGCGTGACCATAGTAGCGAACTTATATTTCGGATTGCCTATTTTTAGTAGGTTTTTCTTTGTATGGTGCAATGTTCTTATGCATACATATATGTTTATTTACTTGTGCCTGTTCATCTTCGCTTCGCGTTGCGATTAGAATGCGATCCATTTTTTAGCTTCGAGGAATCGACGATCAAGCTTTGATGACCAAGTGATCAAGCTCCTCGAGTTCTATAAGGCTAAAAACCCTGAGCACCCATTTGGTGAAGGCAAGTGTCCTCTGACCCATTGTGTCCCATTTACTTTATAATTAACTGCCCCGCATACCATGAACAACCTAGGATTGACTAGTATTATCTTTTCATGTCCTTATTTACCCTTTGGAAATTGGTTACTAAGATTAGTATTATGCTACTGCTTTACTTTAATCAATAAACATGTTGAGAACATTTCTGATACGTTGATGATATCTTGATTTTGATGATGAACTTGTGATACTTAAGGGGGCTCAGGCTGTTTCCCGAGTACCTCTCCGTAAGGACCTGTTAGTTGAGAGACCTAGGAAAACAGTGCAACCATGAGGGTGGTATGGGACATCCTTAGCTAATTAATTAGAGGAACTTGAGGTGTAGTCGGCTTCACCGTTGTGCCGTCAATGGGGTCCGGGCACAATACTTTGCCAAGGCTAGGTGCCGAGGTTCTTTCGTGTTGCTTTTGTTAGTCACCCTTCTTGTGGGGAGCGGTATTGTGTTTATCAACCTAAAGAAACCTAACGGGCGGCTATGACCTCTAGGAAATCTTTGTAAAGGCTATATAGTGATACCCTACCAGATCACCTTGGTAGTGATCAATGGGGAGTAGCGCTCCTCGGGCAGAAAGGGAATCATGGCTCATGGGTAAAGTGTGCAACCTCTACAGAGTGTAATGAAACTGATATATCAGCCATGCTCACAGTCAAGAGCGGCATTGGGATCCTCTTTGATTAGAGATACATATGGTTTGGGATGCTATGGTTCAATTTCTAGATTTGGTTCGATGATGATCATGATGTTCCTCGATGAGGAAATGGTTCACGGGTTGGTTATTGCTAAAGCTTGGCTTCTACTAATAATAAATACCTATTGAACTAAAAGCAACTGCTTTGACCCTAACCCCATATAAAGCTAGTCCACCTCATCCAAATGGGACATTTGCTGAGTACGTTGATGTGTACTCACCCTTGCTTTCCCAAAACACCAGGTTGTCTTTGGTGCAATCTGTGCTTAGGTAAAGAAGAAGAAGGCGTCTAGGCGGATCTCCAGGAGTTCCAGGACTTCAACGAGTTTGAGGATTAGGCTATCGACCTCCCCCAGTCAGCTGTCTATGTGGGCTTGTTTACGTTGTCTACGTTTCTATTATGTGCACTTTGATTCATATTATGTAAATGACTCTAGTCTTTAATATTATTACTTGCTCTTTATGATTATTCGAAGCATTGTGCTATGATGAGCCATTTATGTAATCACTGTGTACATGAATTTCTGATCCTGGCACGTACATGGTTCACATTCGGTTTACCTTCCAAAACCGGGTGTGACATTAGTGGTATCAAAGCCTTGTTGACTGTAGGACCGCTATCCTAGAGTAGCATTGGTCGTTTTAAGGACTTATTGATTATTACTTCACCTCATCCTTGATGCTGCTTCAAAATATTAGTCACCTTGACTACTTCTATGTTATGCATCTATATATATATCACCTTGATAAATGTATTTTATTCTAGTATTGTCTATGCTTTACTTATTCATTCTATTAGATCTGATCTCACTCTTGTGCTTGCGACATCTTTATAGATGCCCCCTGACCATAACCTTCTTGCCTTTGGGATTCTTTCCTCTTCCATCATTAAGTTGCTACCATTTGGCAATCTCTATTACCATGGTATTGACATGCCCGTATCCTTAGATTCTTCAATACCCTTATCCCTTCATTCAAATACTTACCTCTGAAAACTCTAGTGCCTACTTAAAACATTCTAGTTTATATGTCCATGGTCTCCTTGTCTTTTGAGACCCTCTCCTATTCTATTGTTAAGTCACTATCTTTTGGTAATTTCTAATCTCTTGGTCTTGGTATGCCCGTACCCTTGGAATCTGGCATACTCTTATATTTTTATGTATGCTTATCTTCATACCCCAATATCTGTTTAAGACATTTCAGTTTACACGTCCTTGACCACCCTGGTTTCTTAATGATCCATGAGTGGTCATTCTACTTTGCATATCCTTGGTGATCTCGTTGTCTCCTTGTAACTCCACTTGGTAATGAATTTTTTTACTTCAACTCTTTCATTGGAACCATACCTATCTTACCCTTGATTGCTTTCTCCACTTCGCCACTTCTCGTGGCTTGCCTTAGCTCTATCCTTGGTTATGCTTTTCACGATTTTCATCCTTACCCTTATCACATCCATATCCTACCCTAAAGCATATATTATACATGTCCTCTAAAACCTTCTATCTTCCATCTCAATTTTAGAGTTGTATTTTACCTATTTTCTCTTGGTAGTATCCTCTTCCGCATCGCTGGTGAGTTTTCAACTCCATCCTTTGTTGTGCTTCTGTTTAGTGTTGCCTTTACCTTTCCCATCTCTCGACCATACCTTGCTGATTACATTATGTATGTTATTTAAAATCTCCAATCTCCTATCCCAATATTGAGAGCGGTGTTTTACTTATCTCACCCTTGGCAATATCCTCTTCTTTACCGCGTGTAAGCCTTGATGTAACTCTATTCTTTGTTGTACTTATACCACTGGCTCTTCTGTGCCTTCATCTTTTCCCTTATGCCCTTATCTATTATCGCCTTTGACCCTTGCGATATTTAAACCTTCTACCTAAATTCTTACCTTGAACATATCCTTTAAAAGCCTCCCCTTTCTTTCAACCTAGTTTGAGAGTTGCGAGTTACGTATCTCTCCCTTGATTTCTTTTCACTTCTTCTCGCCTTAGAAGTTTTGTATTAATTCCATCCCTTGCTGTGTTTTTATTTGCTATCACCCTTACCTTGTCGTCCATCGATCTTGCCTTGATACTCATCTTTATTCTTACTCTTTAAAAATCCCCTCTCTTCCACCTCAATTTGAGAGTGGCAATTGACCTATCTGGCCCTTGGACATACCTGCTACTTTTCCATTTGCAGGTCCTATCTTAACTTGTCACACCCAGATTTAAGGAACAAAGCCGAGTGCATCTCATACATGCGCGAAAGAAGACAACATATATAATAACAGAGTGTATAGAGATAAATGTCACAATAACATCAGAGTACTTATTACATTGCGGAAGTCTTACAAAATAAAAGATAATTATAAAACGAACTAAGGACAATCCTTGGCGCCAATAAGTCAACTGGGAGATGCCACCTAGATCAGGTCAAACTCCTCGTTGTGTGGCTCCTCTTGAACCACCTGTTCTTCTCCTGTGGGGGGTGTGAGACAGCAAGGGTGAGCTCACACATGTTCATCGCTCAACAAGTTGTGGGGAATAATGTGGCATGAACTCACCAAAGGTGGGAGTTCATGTGATGTGTAAAGCTAATCAACAATAGGGGTTAAAGCTAAGCATTGCTTTTAACAAGTTGGTTAAATTTTATTAGCAGTTACTACGTGTAAGTAAATACCAAACCATAATAAAAATAATAGAACAAAATTAATAAATAATCCCATGCAATGCATATGACAAATTGAATTTAGGTTCCATCATTTAATCATGCGAGAGTCCTGAGCTGCTCTTGACCGTGAGCTCGGCTAGTATACCAGTTTTACACTTTGCAGAGGTTGTACCCTATACCCACAAGTCGTGTATCCCATGTCGCTAGGGTTTGCAAGGCCCTTAGACACTACCGAGGTGAATGGCAAGGGATCCACTACGAGGCCTTTACAAAGTTCCGCTAGCTTCCGAAAACCCGCTACATTTTATGGGAAGAGCACTTGCAAGAATCCCTCGTCTGACTGCCATCGCAGCAAAATCAACCCGAGAACCTCCCTGCATGCAACTCCCCTACTGCCCTTGCCCCTTTCGAGTAAGGTAGTCTTCCACTAGATTTCCTAGTTAGTTAGCCAAGGGCGTCCCATTAAACCCTTGTGGTGGCACATGTTTCTCAAGTTAAGCTCCATGTTCCAATTAACAATAGTGAATTTGACATGAACATAAATAAAATAACAGAATAATTGGAACATGGATATAATGAAATATTAATCCCAAAACCAATAAACCAATAGCAAACTACCCAACAGATTCAGGGGTAACAAGGTAAAAGGATAAACAGACTAGGGTGACCTATTGGGTCCCATCAAAATTAAACATATGTATGAATAAGTGATATTAAAGAACATTATTGGGTAAAAAGTGGTTAAGGGCACAACTTGCCTTCAATGAGCTCCTGCTCAGCAACTTCTATCTGCTGGGTACCAGGATCCTCAGCCACTGGCTCCTCTACTCGCCACGATACAAACAAGCACAGTATATAGAGAAAATTAACATCACACCAAACATGTAAACAAAATACATAATAATAATCAACACATTAAAATAAGATCCTAGGAACAAGAACCATTAATTTTGGAGTTATGGATTTTAAATTATGAATTTCCAAAGGTTTAATGTGCTTGATATATGATTAAGTGAGAAATTAATTTTACTACTGTTTTCATGTCAAAACAGAGACTCTAGGTGATAAACAATAATATTACAAAATTTTAGAAATTGGAATGGATCAATTTGGAGTTCACATGAATTTTCTATGATTTATACAAGTTCTAGCAATTATTTTTGCACTAAAAATCTATTTCTAATTTATTTTCTCTGGTTTTCTATTCTCTGGACTGGGCGCCAAATACTATGAAGCGCAGGGTTCCTGGTGCAAAAGAAACTCAGACACAAGCGACATACCCCACGGACTACTGGTTAATTCGCTAAAAACTGAGGGGCGCATATGTAAAACGAGCCAGCGAAGGGGTATCGCTCGCCCAGGACCGTCCGATCGGGATTCTACAACCTAGATTAGATCCACATTACCTTGAACCGGTACGCAATCGTGACCATGGGATCAAAGATCAATGGTCACGGTTAAATGCACGAACGCAATCGGCAAGGCCGAACTCTTGTCCGTTGATCCGACAACGGACGACCCCAATCTCCATCTAGAGAATCGGTACGTATGGTTCTAATCCCGACCACTCAATTCCTATCCGATGGCTAGTAAACAGTGGAGTGAAAGGTTATCTTGAAGATCTAATCCCGACCGTTCCCAACCGAATCGACGACCGACCGTGGATCCCTACTCAACCCGGCCGGGCACGACGACGCGAGTCACCAATGCGGTGGCGCATCGCCGGCGTGGTGCTGGGAGGGCGCGAAACCGCACTGCACATGAATTAACTGGGTCCTACACGAGGCCATGGTAGTTGCGAGTCGGCTGAGGTGCTTCATACCGAAAGGGGTGATGGTGGTGGCGCGGTCCACAGCGTTGAGCGGCCCGGCGGAGGTTCTTCAGCCATGGTGAGGAATTCCCAAGGTTTGGTCAATGATTCTCCCCAGCGAGGCTTGACAACTTCACGGCACGCTTCGGCAGAACTCCTGCAACACTTCTCTGGTGCTGACCCTCGTCGCAACGCTATTCTCCATTCCTCTCTCCTATCGGCGGCAATGGCGGCTGGGTTCGGTTGGGCACTGGCGCTGCGGAGAGGATTTTGGCGACAGGCGCGACAGAGGTATCCGCCCTTATAACCGCGATGGGGTGAGCGGGTTCGTGGTCAGCTGACCACGGTGGAAATCCTGGGTGGTCGCCGACGTGGCCGCGACGTGCGTGCGCGTTTGTTACGGCGAGGAAGACGGCTAGGTGCGGCTACAAGCGCAGGCCCATCTGCCAGTCAAACGCGCGTGAGTCACCGCAACTGGCGAATGGAGCCCACATGTCGGCGCGGATAGAATTGGGCTGCGTAGTAGAGTATGTGTAACACCCCATGTGTTTATCGTCTGCTCGCCCACGAATGCGGACTTTAACACGTGATAGCGGTGAATAAAATGGACACTAAATTTTAATCATCTTTGTTATCGCGATTTTAATATCGCATCTGTTTCTTTCTATTTAGACTCTTTCTAAGTCTTTACAAAATTCGGAACGTAATTGTTCCAAAAATTTGCGAGTCCTGTGCCTAATTAAAATCTATCTAGTAAACGGATACCAATTCGGAAGCTCGACCCACTCTGTGATTTTGTCCTGGGCAAAGTAAATAGAACTCAACGACTAAGGTTTTCGGTGTAAATAATTTAGTCCCCTTTTGTCATCCGTGACATCGCGTCTACGGATTTTTAATTGAATTGTTTTCTAGTCGAGTGTTCGAGTAGCAAACGGAAATCGTCTAAAATCAACTGAATCAAGTGCAGATTAAAATACCGAAGCCGAAATCTGTTTAATTCGGTCCATTGCTTCTCGCCTCAATCTAAAAAGGTGAATTAACGATAAGAATTCATCCGACTCCCGAGTATTCGCCAAATCAAATCCTTTCCAATTGTTAATGTCGATCCTAATTATTCGACCCTTTGATTATCGCTAAAAATTGTGATCCAAAATATCTGCAATTCTTTAAAAAAAGAGAGAAAAAAAAACGAGAAAAATCTGAAAAATCTCCTCCACGCCGCTTCCATCTTCAGATTTTTCAGCCATCACCGCTTCCTTCTCCAAATATCCCAACGCCGCTTCTCTCTCCCTAATTTTTCTTCTGACCGCGCGTTGTTCTTATCCTCTGCAAGCAGACTGCTTCTTCGATGTGTTGCGCGCAGGTTCCCCTGCTCGGCCTCCATGGCGCCGGCCACAGCTTGGAGCTCCCTCCAGCTCGGCGTCCATCTCCCTACTCGCCCCTGCTCACGCTCGGAGCTCCTTCGTCCTCTCCCTAGCACCGCGCCCTCCCTGCCCTCTGCACGCGCGCTGCTCTAGTCGGCCGCGCGCCCTGCTCGGACCGAGCCCTCCTGCTGCTCGCCATGGCGCCCAGTCAAGGTTGCTCCCTGCGCGCACGCGACCTCCTATCTCTATCTTCTGCGCGTTTCTCTCTCTCTCCTCTCTTGTCTCCCTGCACATGCCCGGCCCTAGCTCGGTCACTTCCCATGGCACGCAGCCGTGCCCCTGGCCCGGTCTCCATCTCCATGTCCGCCGTAGCCCAACTCACTCACGTCGTGCTCCTCCCTGCAGCTTGCTCTCTCTCCCTCAAGCTCATCTCCCACGCTAGCCCCTTCTCTGCACTGGCGCTCCTCTCTCTTCCTCACTACTCGCACGCACCCGTGCTTCTTGTTCCTGGACGCCGGTCTCGCCTGGCCACAGGCTGCTTCCCATGGTCGTGCTCCTCTGTCCATTCCCCAGCTCAGCACCCATCTCTCTACTCCATCAGCAATCCAGTCGAGCTCCCTCGCCGTGGATTCTCCCTGACACACGCTCGTCCAGTGTCGAGGCCCCGCTCCCCGGCGCTTCTCCCTGCTGCGACGCCCTCCTTTGCGTCGTGCTTGCCTGATCGGACCTCACGTCGTCGATCTGCGTAGTTCATGTTCAGCAATCGGTTCGGTCTCCGTCGATCTCCTATTTGCCATGGACAGCGCCTCAACACCCCATTACAGCAGCCCATCGTAAAACTCTAATGCTTGTCGTTGATTCCCGGTCGTCTCCGATCTTTGTCTTGCCGTCGTCGTTCGGTCACCCTGTCTCGATGCCGGTCCCTATGTAATGCCTCCGAATTGTAATCGCGCTGACAAAAGAATTTCCAAGTGAAGATGTCCAAAGATTGGATGGTGGTGTGCGTGAAGTTCGTGTAGCACCTTCCAAGCGCTCGACAAATAGCCTGAATCAGAAAATCATTACCGATCTCGTAGATTCAAGTCAGCTATTGGAACAGTAAGCTAATTTGCAATACTTATTGACTGGTCTGATGGATGGATTGATAGGTATGTATGTCGCGACGATTATCCCGCTTGTAGCTCGGGCACGTATTTATTTGACGCTTGTTGGAATACGGGAGCTACATGTAGAGTGATTATTGTGTTCATGATTGCGAGGTCGTGGTGCCATGTAGCTAAGATTAGGTTTAAAGACAGAGGTTATGCGAGAAGAATTAAATCGGTGTTTCGTATCTAATGAGTGGTATAATTAATATGTGAAGGATAAGTTTAGCATTTATTTAATTAGTATGTAATTCAAATTAATCTAGAAACATGATTTAAAAGATTAGTTAAATTGTTCCTGCACATACTATAACTCTGGTTGTCCAATAATAGGAGTTTGAATATTGGTAGACCCTTGATGTTATGCTTTAGCTAAGGATAACATAGCGTGTATTCATATTCATTGCTGCTGATGTTTGAATTAGATTTGATTAAGCTAGAAAGGCACGGCTATTGCACTTAGTCATATGTCAATAACTAGTGTTTCCGTAGGAAATGGTACAACGCCTCGCCGCTAGGTGTTTAATTCGCTATCGCGTAGCACTATTTAGGTTTGTGATATTCCTATATATATGCACTCATGTGCATAATGCATTTCATTTAGGTACGATAATTAATCGCGTGATGCAGAAGACGAGCCAAGTTAGCCTCAAAATGGTGCATGGAGTGGTCTTCTTCACACGACGATGTCGTTAGTCGGACGAACCTAAAGATGGATGGACGAAGCAAGTATCAGAACAAAAGGCTAGTCGTCAAGTGATCGACATCTAACAAACACTAACCTAGTGTTCTTTCAGGCAAGCCCCGGTGCATTTGGCACCTCCTTGCTGTTTTAAAATCTTTATCACCTTGTTTGATGCATTAGGTGATAGGAGTTGTGTTCTAAACAATTGATGCATTTCCTTCCTTGGAAAATTGAATACCCTCCCTTGATACCCTTTTATGAAAAGGATTTTTATGATGCTTAGCCTTGCTTTAGAAAAACAAAATGTTTTGTTTTAAAACAAAAGTGATGCTACAGATTGGATGGGATGTTTTCAAAAATAAACCTGATGGTGGATCCATCACGGCCGTGATGGGTTCAACATCGGAAAAGATGTACCTCTGCTAGGTACCAAACTTTGGGTTGAAAATAATAAAGCTGAGACCGGGTGGTTGACTTGCACGAGAAGGAAGTCTCGGTGTAGTGTCTCCGTCTGAGTCGATTAAGGACCGTCTCAATGTAGGCTTGATGATTGTGGACCTTTTAACTAGTCACATGCCTCATCATGGGTAAGCTTTGCCTCGGGCAGACTAATACCAGAAAGGCCAACACGCAATGGGAGTGGAGAGATGGCGAGAGTAGCGTGTACCATCCGTGGCAAGAGGCTGGACGTTGGTGTATCTGTGCTCTCGGTTGGCTTGAACCTGGTCTGGTCTTAAGAAACCCGATGGCGAGTTAACATATGCAAGGGTTAAGTGCTACATATGTCGTGTGATTGGAGATCCCCAGCTAGGTATTAATCGATTCGGATCACCATTACTTCTCGGATATGAAGACTTGGTCACTGCCCTACACGTAGCAATCCAGTGAACTGAAGGGATGATAAAAGACGGCTAGTATAGGCCAATTGCTTGAACTAGGGTAGAAAGAACTCTAGATGTATGTAATTTTACTTAACCTGACAAGTAAAAATAGATTTTTAAGGATCCACTCATAGTAAGCTTTTCTGCAAACAGAGTCTTTGAATCTTGTTAAACCATACCTTGACTCCCTCAAACAGCATATCCTTAAGAGTCTTTTCTTTAGTCGGGTAAGTCTTGCAGAGTAATTGTGTACTCAGGGTTTTATTCCTTGTTGTTTTTCAGGTTATAATTTTGTGCTGTTGTTGATGGTGTTAAGTGCCGGTGGGCTCGGCCTTCTTATAAGTCTAAGTAACTCTTCTATACTTCTTATTGAGGATGGTCACTTAAGCTAGCATATATTTTCAAAACTATAAATAATTTATATCAGTTCAAAGTTATTTCTTTGAATCACTTTGGTAATCACTCCGATCATGTACAATGTAAACTTCATGTAACTTGTAAAATTTGGTAATAAAATTTCCGCTGCAAATGGTTGGTGTGTGATTTGTGTTTACTTAATCTCGCAATCTTGGTTGTAAGTGGTTTATCTGGTGTCCTTGGGGCACTCAGACGGATCCTGTTAAGTTATCTGGTGCACATGCATAGCAGTCTGAGGTCTTCGAGACAAGGACAGGTGCATGTAGGCCCAATAACTTGGGAGGTTCTGCCACAGAATGGTATTGGAGCAGTATTAAGTATATACGGTCATATATGTATTTTCAAAACAAAACTTTTGGTTTTAGAAAACCTATTTTCAACTAAATACATTGTTTGGTTTTGAAAAACAGCTTTGAAAAACAATAATTCTAGCGACATCCTTCGTTAAGCCCTAAACTAAGGACTGTCGGGTGGCTTATTTAAAAACCACTAACCCACAACCGGGGGAATATTGCATACATGTGTAATGTTGTTTTTGAGGCCATTCAGTATTGAATGGATCAACGCTCAGGTAAGGTGAGATGTGAGAGCATGACCGAACAACCGTCGGTCTAGGGGAGTGCTTAATTGTGGCGCTTGATTATATACATGTTCTACATATGTATATATGAAGGCTATCTTGTGGAGTATTTAATTTTCTGTGATTCAGTACCCCATGGATGTGTATGGGTATACAAACATGGGAATTGTGAGAAGTGTAATGTACTTGTAACGACGCACCTACGCTCAGGTAAGAAGGTGAGTTACCATAATGAGCTGCCCTATGGTTAAAGTGTGGCTCGGCGCTTAATGAAGAGCTGACCTCCATATAGAAATATATGGAGTATAAACTGTGACAAACTGTCATGTGTGGATCCTGCATCATGGGAAATTGGGCTATGATGGATTTTTCTGCAGGTACACTAACCTCGAAAATGTATGTGTTGCTGACGACTAGCAAAATACCGAGAGAGTCGTAAGTATGCCACCGATATAGAACGCTATTGCCACATTATGTTGGCAAAATTTGTGAGGACGTATAGGACGAGCATGCATCCTGATTGTTGCATCGTGTTTGTCACCTATACACCCAAAATGCTTCTCTCACCTTTATTCTAATAACCGGTGATTGTAGATAATGTGGTGTAATGTTGTATTATGAACTTCAGTGAAATAGTTATTCTCCATTTCCTTAGGTGTTAATTGTGTTTGCTCTTGTATTGATGTGCCGATAGAATGTTTGTGACTTGTTTACTTAAACCCAAAACTAGACCTACCCTTGTTCGATTGGCACAAGCTGATGTACCTTATCTCGTTTGCCTGTTCTTAAGGATCGCCATGTTGCTTTATCAACCCAACCTAGGAAAGTTATGCCTAATCATTTTCCTTAGTTTGATGCCTTTGGTTTCCCCATATCTATCGAAGGCTTACCAATTTAATCTTATGATTGTGTTACCTCTGTATCTAATCAGATACTAATCCTTGACCTTGTAATCTCTGTGATGGGCATAGAAATATGCTCGAGGCTGAATTAACAGTCTCCCATCGTACTCCCTCCTCAATTTATTTTAGGTTATGGCCATGTCTTGTTCATTTCATCGGGCCATGATTTATTTGGCTCTCTACTTGTAATCATTCGTACAAGTGGAGTATCTCTTTGTATATTGTCACCCTTGCTCAATCCAGTTGTGTGGTGCTAGATTTCCTATTAGTTATGTTTGGTAATGGCATTATGACTAAAACTGACGGTGCCGTGACGAAACCGAGGGCCTCCTATGGACGATCGACACACGGTTGTGCTACTTGACTCGCACTAGTATCACAGTTAGTAATCATAATCCATTATGAGACTATATCGATATGTTGTCTCTGCACAAATTGTTCTTGCCATGTGAGATTCATTATTGGTGCCAGTTCGGTGATGGTGTCATGATTTAGGATTTATGGTACCACAACAAAATTGAGAGCCTCCTGTGAATGCGCACACAGGATTGTGCTACTTGTCGGATGCTGGTATCAAGGTCTCTAGTCATGATCCATTATGGAATTACACTGATGTGATCTTCCGTAGATTTCTTCCTTGAAACGATTTTGGTGTTGTTTGTCGAAGTGATCAAGCAACATTTATCATCTCTGTTGGATCAAAAGGGCATATCACTTTCATGTGTGGTCTCTTTTCTTTTGATCTTGGTAGTGATTACTCATACAAGTTCCCTTTACATCCTTTCTTGTAAAGGTGAAGCCTTAAAGCTTTTTAGTTTTAGAAGGCAGCTGATTAGTTCTCAAAATGGAGGTTTATCCTCTGCTGCTGAAATGCAGGAGTTTGTTCATTCGTGCCCTTATTTAATCCATGTGTTCCCTAACCAAGTGGATAATTCATCTCGCATGAAGAAATGGACGAACACCATGACCAAATGGATTTCTACCAAAGTGCATGATCTCCCGTTAACAAAAGTGAACTATCAACCATTGGCTTACCGATGATACTAAGAGGACCTACTCAATGTCAAAGGTAGTTCAACAAGTTGGATTTTACTAACTTGGAGCTACATTGTGAACAAAAGATTGAGTTTAGAGATTGTTTTATCGAGTTGTCTAAACTCACTTTAGTTCAGTCTATCCTGAAGAAACCCTTATCAAAATCAAGTGAAGGTTATGAACATATGCGCAGATCTTGTGCCATATTGGATTAGATTATGAGCTTATGCATCTTAACTCTACATTGTTAGCCGAGGTACTTTGCCATCCTTAGCTGACTGGTAACAGCCTGACCAAATGTCTAGTCGTGTCTTGATCGCCTCACATGTGATTTTCTAACATGTGTGATTAAGTCGATCCATGTTTAGTGCTTGAAAAAGTGGATTGATCGCGAAATCAATATCAACGGATCTCTTTATCGATATTTTCTCGAATCTCTATCATTTTTTATGGACTGGAATTCTTTGGTTAGCCACATGTTAACCGCGACAGTTTCTGACATTCACACCCGTCTCCCATGCTGTGAACTTACCGTGACCACTTGTTGGTAAACCTCTTTCTGTGTGTTTTACCCAAGAGGTTGCATCTGGTTCTGTTTGGGTAAAGTCTCATATCTACTGCCCGCTCAACAGACTCAGATAGTACAGTGTCATTAGAAAAAGCAAACTGCACACATGGAACCTTATGTGTTCCTCGGGTAGACATCGTCTCTATTGGTGGACATCTCTAAATTAACTTACGGCAATACATGTTATGTCCACTAGAGAAACATCTTGAGCCACTCGGCTTTGCTTGGAACTGTCTTATGATTACCGCTGATATGGACATGGGTTACATGCTTCTCTACTCTTAAAAGTCTTTCGCTCCGAATCTCGAGACGAGATTCTTTTAAGGGGGAGGGCTATAACACCCCAGGTGTTTATCATCTGCTCGCCCATGAATGTGGACTTTAACACATGATAGCGGTGAATAAAATGGACACTAAATTTTAATTATCTTTGTTATCGCGATTTTAATATCGCATATGTTTCTGTCTATTCAGACTCTTTCTAAGTCTTCACGAAATTCGGAACGTAATTGTTCCGAAAATTTGTGAGTCCTGTGCCTAATTAATATCTATCTAGTAAACTGATACGAATTCAAAAGCTCGACCCACTCTGTGATTTTGTCCTGAGCAAAGTAAATAGAACTCGATGACTAAGGTTTTCGGTGTAAAATAATTTAGTCCCCTTTTGTCATTCGTGACATCGCGTCTATGGATTTTTAATTGAATTGTTTTCTAGTCGAGTGTTCGAGTAGCGAACGGAATTCGTCTAAAATTAACTGAATCAAGTGCAGATTGAAATACTGAAGCCGAAATATGTTTACTTCGGTCCGTTGCTTCTCGCCTCAATCTAAAAAGGTGAATTAACGGTATGAATTCATCCGACTCCTGAGTATTCGCCAAATCAAATCATGTCTAATTGTTACTGTCGATCCTAATTATTCGACCCTTTGATTATCGCTAAAAATCGTGATCCAAAATATTTGCAATTCTTTAAAAAAAGAGAGAAGAAAAATGAGAACATTCTGAAAAATCTCCTCCACGCCGCTTCCATCTTCAGATTTTTCAGCCATCACCGCTTCCTTCTCCAAATATCCCAAAGCCGCTTTTCTCTCCCTGATTTTTCTTCTGACCGCACGCTGTTCTTATCCTCTGCAAGCAGACTACTTCTTCCATGTGTTGCGCGCAGGTTCCCCTGCTCACCCTCCATGGCGCTGGCCACAGCTTGGAGCTCCCTCCAGCTCGGCGTCCATCTCCCTACTCGCCCCTGCTCACGCTCGGAGCTCCTTCATCCTCTCCCCAGGCCTGCGGCCTCCCTGCCCTCTGCACGCGCGCTGCTCCAGTCGGCCCCGCGCCCAGCTTGGACCGCGCCCTCCTACTGCTCGCCATGGCGCCCAGTCAAAGTTGCTCCCTTCGCGCACGCGGCCTCCTCTGTACCTTCTCCGCGCTTCTCTCTCTACTCTCTCGTCTCCCTGCGCACGCCCGGCCCTAGTTCGATCACTTCCCATGGCGCCAGCCACGCCCTTGGCTCGGTCTCCATCTCCATGGCCGCCGCAGCCCAGCTCTCTCACGCCGCGCTCCTCCCTGCAGCTTGCTCTCTCTCCCTCAAGCTCATCTCCCATGCTAGCCCCTTCTCTGCACTGGCACTCCTCTCTCTTCCTCACTGCTCGTGTGCGCCCATGCTTCTTGTTCCTGGACACCGGTCTCGCCTGGCCACATACTGCTTCCCATGGCCGCGCTCCTCTGTCCATTCCCCAGCTCAGTGCCCATCTCTCTGTTCCATCAGCAATCCAGCCGAGCTTCCTCGCCGTGGATTCTCCCTGACGCGCCCTCGTCCTGTGCCGAGGCCCCGCTCGCCGGTGCTTCTCCCTGCTGCGACACCCTCCTTTGCATCGTGCTTGCCTGATCGGACCTCACGTCGTCGATATGCTGAGTTCCTGTTCGGCAATCAGTTCGGTCTCCAAGAATCTCCTATTTGCCATGGACAGTGCATCGACACCCCATTACAGCAGCCCGTCATAAAACTCTAGTGCTTGTCGTTGATTCCCGGTCGTCTCCGACCTTTGTCTTGTCGTCTTCGTTTGGTCACCCCGTCTCAATGCCCGTCCGTACGTAATGCCTCCGGATTGTAATCGCGCTGACAAAAGAATCCCCAAGTGAAGATGTCCAAAGATTGGATGGTGTTGTGCATGAAGTTCGTGTAGCACCTGCCAAGCGCTCGACAAATTGCCTGAATCAGAAAATCATTACCGATCTCGCGGATTCGAGTCAGCTATTGGAACGGTAAGCTGATTTGCTATACTTATTGACTGGTCTGATGGATGCATTGATAGGTATGTATGTCGCGACGATTATCCCGCTTGTAGCTCGGGCACGTATTTATTTGACAATTGTTGGAATACGGGAGCTACATGTAGAGTGATTATTGTGTTCACGATTGCGAGGTCGTGGTGCCATGTAGCTAAGTTTCAGTTTAAAGACATAGGTTATGTGAGAAGAATTAAATCGGTGTTTCGTATCTAATGAGTGGTATAATTAATAATGTGAAGGACAAGTTTAGCATTTATTTAATTAGTATGTAATTCAAATTAATCTAGAAACATGATTTAAAAGATTAGTTAAATTGTTCCTGCACATACTATAACACTAGGTGTCCAATAATAGGAGTTTGAATATTGTTAGACCCTTGATGTTATGCTTTAGCTAAGGATAACATAGCGTGTATTCATATTCATTGCTGCTTGATGTTTGAATTAGATTTGATTAAGCTAGAAAGGCACGGCTATTGCACTTAGTCATATGTCGATAACTAGTGTTTCTGTAGGAAATGGTACAACGCCTCGTCGCTAGGTGTTTAATTCGCTATCGTGTAACACTATTTAGGATTGTGATATTCCTGTCTATATGCCCTCATGTGCATAATGCATTTCATTTAGGTACGATAATTAATCGTGTGATGCGAAAGACGAGCCAAGTTAACCTCAAAATGGTGCACGGAGTGGTCTTCTTCACACGACGATGTCGTCAGTCGGATGAACCTGAAGATGGATGGACGAAGCAAGTATTAGAACAAAAGTCTGGTCATCAAGTGATCGACATCTAACAAACACTAACCTAGTGTTCTTCCAGGCAAGCCGCGGTGCATTTGGCACCTCCTTGCTGTTTTAAAATCTTTATCACCTTGTTTGATGCATTAGGTGATAGGAGTTGTGTGCTAAATCATTGATGCATTTCCTTCCTTGGAAAATTGAATACCCTCCCTTGATACCCTTTTATGAAAAGGATTTTTATGATGCTTAGCCTTGCTTTAGAAAAACAAAATGTTTTGTTTTAAAACAAAAGTGATGCTATAAATTGGATGGGATGTTTTCAAAAATAAAACCTGATGGTGGATCCATCATGGTCGTGACGGGTTCAACATCGGAAAAGATGTACCTCTGCCAGGTACTAAACTTTGGGTTGAAAATAATAAAGCTGAGACTGGGCGGTTGACTTGCACGAGAAGGAAGTCTCGGTGTAGTGTCTCTGTCTGAGTCGATTAAAGACCGTCTCGATGTAGGCTTGACGATTGAGGACCTTTTAACTGGTCACATGCCTCATGATGGGTAAGCTTTGCCTTGGGCAGACTAATACCAGAAAGGCCAACAACAATGGGAGTGGAGAGATGGTGAGAGTAGCGTGTAATGGGAGTGGAGAGATGGTGAGAGTAGAGTGTACCCTCCGTGGCAAGAGGCTGGACGGTGGTGTATCTATGCTCTCGGTTGGCGTGAACCCGGTCTGGTCTTAAGAAACCCGGTGGCGAGTTGACATATGCAAGGGTTAAGTGCTACATATGTCGTGTGATAGGAGATCCCCAGCTGGGTATTAATCGATTCGGATTGTCGTTACTTCTCGGATATGAAGACTTGGTCACTGCCCTACACGTAGCAATTCAGTTAACTGAAGGGATGATAAAAGACGGCTAGTATATGCCAATTTCTTGAACTAGGGTAGAAAGAACTCTAGATGCAGGTAATTTTACATAACCTGACAAGTAAAAATGGATTTTTAAGGATCCACTCATAGTAAGCTTTTTTGCAAATAGTCTTTGAATCTTGTTAAACCATACCTTTTCTCCCTCAAACCAGCATATCCTTGAGAGTCTTTTCTTTAGTCTGGTAAGTCTTGCTGAGTAATGGTGTACTCAGGGTTTTATTCCCTGTTGTTTTTTAGGTTATAACTTTGTGCTGCTGTTGATGATGTTAAGTGCCAGTGGGCTCGGCCTTCTTATAAGTCTAAGTAACTCTTATATACTTCTTATTGAGGATGGTCACTTAAGCTAGCATATATTTCAAAACTATAAATAATTTATATCAGTTCAAAGTTATTTCTTTGAATCACTTTGGTAATCACTCCGATCATGTACAATCTAAACTTGATGTAACTTGTAAAATTTGGTAATAAAATTTCCGCTGCAAATGGTTGGTGTGTGATTTGTGTTTACTTAATCTCGCGATCTTGGTTGTAAGTGGTTTATCCGGTGTCCTTAGGGCACTCGAACGGATCCTGTTAAGTTATCTGGTGCACATGCATAGCAGTCTGAGGTCTTTGAGACAAGGACATGTGCATGTGGGCCCAATAACTTGGGAGGTTCTGCCACAGTATGCGAGGTGGGCCAAAACAAGAAGATTAGGGCCAGGCGCCGTTTATTCTTTTTTTCCTTTTCCTTTTCTGTTTTCTTTTCCTTTTTATTTTTCCTTTCTCCTTTTGGATTTCAAATTCAAATTTGAATTTCATTTATGGACTTGCACATATGTCAAATGTACCAAATTAAATTTGGGGAATGAAAAGAATATTTTTATGTATATATTTATTTCCTATGTTTTATGTGGTATTTTTTTTCTTTCTCCACTTCTAAATTCTTGAATTTCTTTTATATTCTAAATTCCACTTTGGGACTTTAATATATTTCTTATCATATTATTTTTATATTGTCACAAAATGCACACAAAATAAAATCCTAGCATGATGCATAATTTAGTGGCATATCTTTTATTAATTATTTGTTTTTAAAAGTGGTGTTCACATGTGATGGTGAATAGAGATGACACATGTGAACACCACTTTTAAAAACAAATAATTAATAAAAGATATGCCACTAAATTATGCATCATGCTGGGATTTTATTTCACATGTGATGGTGAATAGATAAAGTAAAATTATTTCTCCTTTTAGATTTTCTTACAAAGTGGGTATTACAAATTCTACCCTCCTTAACAAGAATCTCATCCTCGAGATTTAGGAAGGACTAGGGAAAAGATGGGGAAAATCTATGCGAAGCTCTTCTTCTCTCTCCCAAGTAGCTTCATCTTCTCCATGGTGACTCCATTAAACTTTGCACATCTTTATCACCTTGTTCCTGGTAACACGAGTCAAAGTGTCAAGAATCTTGATAGGATATTCTGTTGTTAACTGTTCCTCACCCTGAACACTAAGCTCTTCCATTGTTAATTGTTCCTCATGGAGACACTTCTTAAGTTGAGACACATAGAATACATTATGCACATCAGATAGATTATCAGGTAACTCAAGTTGGTATGCCATCTCCCCAACTCACCTAAAAACTCTGAATGGTCCAATAAAGCGAGGGGACAATTTGCCCTTAACTTTAAATCTCCTCATTCCATGAAGTGGTGACAACTTGAGGTACACATGATCACTTTCCTCAAATTCTAGTGGTCTCCTTCTATTATCAGCGTAGCTCTTTTGCCTAGTCTGAGCTACCCTCAAGTTCTCCCGAATTATACGGACTTGTTCTTCTGCCTCTAGAATAAGCTCAGGCCCAAAGAACTGTCTTTCTCCAGTCTGACCACAATATAGAGGAGTTCTGCACTTCCTGCCATACAAAGCCTCGAATGGTGACATCTTCAGACTGGCCTGGTAACTATTATTATATGAGAACTCAGCATATGGTGGACTTCTATGCCAACTGCCACCATGCTGAAGGGCACAAGATCTCAACATATCTTCCAATACTTGATTACTCCTTTGAGTCTGTCCATCAGTCTGGGGGTGATAGGCCGTACTAAAGTTCAACTTTGTATTCATATTCTCATGAAAGCTTCTCCAGAATCTTGAGGTAAACTGTGAGCCTCGATCGGACATGATCTTCTTTGGTACTCTGTGTAAGCACACAATCTGAGCCATATATAACTCTACCAATTGAGAACCTTTATAAGTAGTCTTGACCGGAATGAAATGAGCCACTTTGGTCAGCCTATCAACAATCACCCATATAGAATCATATCCTTTCGAGGTGTGAGGCAATCCAGTAATGAAATTCATACCAATTTCTTCCCACTTCCATTCGGGTATCTTCAATGGGTGCAATAGTCCAGCTGGTCTTCGGTGTTCAGTCTTAACTCTTTGACACACATCGCACATAGCCACATGTGCAGCCACATCTCTTTTAAGCTCGTACTACCAGTACTTTTGCTTCAAATCCTGATACATCTTAGAGCTACCAGGATGGATAGAATAATCAGGATTATGGGATTCCTTCAATATAGTCTCACGAAGGCTATCAATCTCAGGAACACATATCCGATCATTGAACCATATTGTGCCTTGCTCATCCTCCATGAATTCTGGACCTCTACCTTTAGTAATAAGATCTTTGATCTCTTGTATTTTAGCATCACCAATCTGACCTTTGTGAATTTCTTGTTCCAAGGTAGGTTCCACACTAATAGTAACTCCTTCAATGTGAGCAACTATCCCCAGGTTAAGTCTCCTGAAATCCTCGACAATCTCACTGGGTAGCTGGGCAACAATAGCTGAATGGACATGCTCCTTTCGACTCAAGGCATCTGCAACCAGATTCGCCTTGCCCGGGTGATAATGAATTTCCAGGTCATAGTCCTTAATGAGCTCCAACCATCGGCGTTGCCTAAGGTTGAGATCCTTCTGAGTGAATATGTACTTTAAACTCTTGTGATCGGTGTACACTTGGCACTTGGTTCCCATAATATAATGTCTCCATATCTTAAGTGCATGCACTACGGCTACCAGTTCTAAGTCATGAGTGGGGTAGTTCAACTCATGTTTCTGCAACTGACGAGATGTGTAGACAATCACGTGTCCTTCTTGCATAAGCACACATCCGAAGCCTTGGCCACATGCATCATAATAGATATCAAATCCCTTTTGTAGATCTGGCATAACAAACACTAGGGGTGACATCAATCTCATCTTTAATTGATCAAAGCTATCTTGGCACTTCTCGTCCCACTTAAACTCTCTTCCTTTCTCCAGAAGCGAGGTCATAGGCTTAGCAATCTTAGAAAATCCTTCAATAAATCTCCGATAATAACCTGCAAGTCCCATGAAACTCCAGACCTCAGTAACTGTAGTGGGTATGCTCCACGCCATTATCTCCTTGACCTTAGCAGGATCCACTGATGTCTCACTGTTAGAAATGATATGTCCAAGGAATGGCACCTCGTCAATCCAGAACTCGCATTTGATGTACTTGGCGTAGAGTTGATTATCTCGTAGCTTCTGTAGCACCAATCTCAGATGTTCCTCATGATCACTATCACTCTTGGAATAAATAAGAATATTGTCGATGAATACCACGACGAATCTATCAAGATACTCCATGAACACCTTATTCATCAGATTCATAAAATAAGCTGGTACATTAGTTAGACCAAATGACATAATTGTGAATTCATATAAGCCATATCGGGTTGAGAAAGCCATCTTGGGAATATCAGATGGCCTAATCTTTATTTGGTGATAACCCGATCAGAGATCAATCTTCGAGAACACCCTAGCACCTCTCATCTAATCAAATAAATCCTCAATGCGGTGTAATGGATACTTGTTCTTTACGGTAACATCATTAAGGGATCTATAATTCACACACATCCGTTGTGATCTATCCTTCTTCTGTACAAACAGAACCGAAGCTCCCCAACGTGAGGACCTTGAATGTATGTACCCAGCCTTTTGTAACTCCGTTAACTGCTTCTTAAGTTCTTTTAACTCTTCTACATACATCCTGTATGGCCGTTTAGAAATAGGAGCAGTCCCAGGTAAGAGATCAAAAACAAACTCAACTTCCCTATCCGGTGGCATCCCTGGTAACTCCTCTGGAAAGACATCCGGAAAATCCCTAACCACACGGATGTTGTCACCAACAAACTCGTCATCTATAAAGAATGCCGCACGTCTGGTAGAGGTAGTTACTGTAATTTCAACATAAAATATTTCTCCTTTAGGGCTGGTGAGTTCTATCGTACCCCTACCACAGTGTATAATGGCCTTTGTATTTCTTAACCATGACATACCAAGGATCAGATCTATACTGCTTTCCTCTAATATTATAGCGGTAGCCTAGAATTCTTTTCCCATAATTGTCAGTGTCACTTTATGTGTCATATGATTTGCCTCAATAGGCCCTTTAGGTGTAATTACTAGCATTGGTGTTTTCATATTTTTCAGTGGTAACTCATTTGTGTTGGCATATCGAGCAGACATGAATGAATGTGTAGCACCAGAATCAAATAATATTGTTGCAGGAATTGCATTAATATAAAACATATCAAGTGCGATGTCAGCTCCTTCAGCAATAGCATCAGCGCTGACTTGATTAACCCTGGCAATAAAGAATCCCTTGCCAGATCCTGGAGTCTGCTGCTTGTTCTGCACAGGTGTTGTAGCACTCCTCTGCAGACAAATATTAGCATAATGACCTGTCTTACCACACTTATAGCATGTGGTACCAGCACTCTGTCCTGAGAATTTCACTGGGGTGCCAGTGGGGGCAACCTGACGAGTCGGTGGAGTCCCCTGAGGTGAGTGTTGAGCTGGGCGCTAGCCTCCTCCAGTGCAAACTGGTGTACCCTGGGGTGGAACATAGCAAGGACGAATGCTACTGCTTCCTTGAACCTGGGATATAGCCTTCCTCTTCAGATCTCCCAGCTGAACACGCTTGTGTTCAATAGCTAGGGCCTTGTCAAGCAGCCTCTGGAATGATGGAAATGTATGAGCCACTAGAGCATACTGCAGAGGTCCATTGAGTCCTTCAATAAAGTGCTCCTGCTTCATCTCATCCTCAGCAACTTCATCAGGTGTATATCTGGATAGCTGGATGAACCTGTCGCGATACTCACTGACTGACATGCTCCCCTGCTTCAGCAATAGAAATTCCTTCTTCTTAATCTTCATCAGTCCAGCAAGAATATGATAGTTTTTGAACTGAGTAGAAAATTCCACCCATGTGATAGTATCAGCAGTATCGTGGGCAGCAGTGTAAGAATCCCACCAAACAGCAGCAAGACCTGAAAGACAACTAGAAGCATATAGAACCTTCTCCCGGTCAGAGCATTGGGCAATGATCAGCATCTTCTCCACAGACTTCAGCCAATCATCAGCGTCCAGTGGATCAGGAGAGTTAGCAAATGTCGGTGGCTTGTGGCTCATGAACTCCCGGTGCTTGTCCCGGGGTGGAACTGGTGGTGGTGGTGGTGGCAGTGGTGCTTGCTGTTGTTGCGCCCTTCGCTCTTGGCGCATCTCCTCTCGCTCTTGGCGCATCTCTTGGCGTTCCGGCCGCATCTGCGCGTGCATATCCGCCATGGTTTTGTCATTTGTTGCATTATCCGCATCTAAGCTGCAACTACTGGGTCAACTCCGACTGGTGGAGGATTCGAAGGATTCATCTCAGCTTGTTGTTGTTGTGGTTGCCTAAATATCCTCCGAGTGTGTCGATTGGGAGGTAGATCAATTCCACCACCCTTCCTGGTATTGACCATCTGAGTTAGAAACATATGGTAAGACAGAATTGTAGACAAGGCAGTAATTATGAGGCATGTTACTTTGGGGGATTTATTAGCTAAGTAGATTAATGTCTTACCTACTAAAGCTAATTCATTACCTTATGGTGGTACATGCTAAGATGCCCAACTATAATGTTTCAATCAATCAAAGAAGCAAGTTAGGCATTTATCATCAGAACAATCAACCAATATTTTTAAATAGAGAAAATAGTTTTAATTTTGTCTTAGGTTTCCTATCTCTTAAAAAGGTCATAAATGTAGGATTCCAAGGTGTGAAATCCATCTTGACTTAGGGTAGAAAAGATAAGAGTAATCAGAGTATGAGAGTAAAAGGTGAGACATGATCAAGATAAGATAAGTATAGAATGAATCAGAGTAAGGTAAGTAGGTAAGGGTTTTGTCCATTTCTATCTTGGTTTCGTCCTACTGTCAACATTTCCTCTGATACCACTTCTGTCACACCCGGATTTAAGGAACAAAGCCGGGTGCATCTCATACATGCGCCAAAGAAGACAACAAATATAATAACAGAGTGTATAGAGATAATTGTCAAAATTACATCAGAGTACTTATTACATTGCGAAAGTCTTACAAAATAAAATATAATTATAAAACAAACTAAGGACCATCCTTGGCGCCAATAAGTCAACTGGGAGACGCCACCTAGATCAGATCAAACTCCTCGTTGTGTGGCTCCTCTTGAACCACCTGTTCTTCTCCTGTGGGGGGTGTGAGACAGCGAGGGTGAGCTCACACATGTTCATCGCTCAATAATTTGTGGGGAATAATGTGACATGAACTCACCAAAGGTGGGAGTTCATGTGATGTGTAAAGCGGATCAACAATAGGGGTTAAAGCTAAGCATTGCTTTTAACAAGTTGGTCAAATTTTATTAGCAGTTACTAAGTGTAAGTAAATACCAAACCATAATAAAAATAATAGAACAAAATTAATAAATAATCCCATGCAATGCATATGACAAATTGAATTTAGGTTCCATCATTTAATCATGCGAGAGTCCTGAGTTGCTCTTGACCGTGAGCTCGGCTAGTATACCAGTTTTACACTCTGCAGAGGTTGTACCCTGTACCCACAAGTCGTGTATCCCATGTCGCTAGGGTTTGCAAGGCCCTTAGACACTACTGAGTTGAATGGCTAGGGATCCACTACGAGGCCTTTACAAAGTTCCACTAGCTTCCGAAAACCCGCTACAGTTTATGAGAAGAGCACTTGCAAGAATCTCTCGTCTGACCGCCATCGCAGCAAAATCAACCCGAGAACCTCCCTGCATGCAACTCCCCTACTGCCCTTGCCCCTTTCGGGTAAGGTAATCTTCCACTAGCTTTCCTAGTTAGTTAGCCAAGGGCGTCCCCTTAAACCCTTGTGGTAGCACATGTATCTCAAGTTAAGCTCCATGTTCCATTAACAATTGTGATCTTGACATGAACATAAATAAAATAATAGAATAATTGGAACATGGATATAATGAAATATTAATCCCAAAACCAATAAAGCAATAGCAAACTACCCAAGTGATTTAGGGGTAACAAGGTAAAAGGATAAACAGACTAGGGTGACCTATTGGGTCCCATCAAAATTAAACCTATGCATGAATAAGTTATATTAAAGAACATTATTGGGTAAAAAGTGGTCAAGGGCACAACTTGCCTTCAATGAGCTCTTGCTCAGCAACTTCTATCTGCTGGGCACCAGGATCCTCAGCCACTGGCTCCTCTACTCGCCACGATACAAACAAGCACAGTATATAGAGAAAATTAACATCACACCAAACATGTAAACAAAATACATAATAATAATCTACACATTAAAAAAAAATCCTAGGAACAAGAACCATTAATTTTGGAGTTATGGATTTTAAATTATGAATTGCCAAAGGTTTTATGCGCTTGATATATGATTAAGTGAGAAATTAATTTTACTATTGTTTTCATGCCAAAACAGAAACTCTAGGTGATAAACAATAATATTACAAAATTTTAGAAACTAGAATTGATCAATTTGGAGTTCACATGAATTTTCTATGATTTATACAAGTTCTAGCAATTATTTTTGCACTAAAAATCTATTTCTAATTTATTTTCTCTGGTTTTCTATTCTCTGGACCGGGCGCCAAATACTATGAAGTGTAGGGGTCCTAGCACAAAAGAAACTGAGACACAGGTGACATACCCCGCGGACTGCGGGTTAATTCACTAAAAACTGAGGGGCGCATATGTAAAACGAGCCAGCGAAGGGGTATCGCTCACCCAGGACCGTCCGATCGGGATTCTACGACCTAGATTAGATCCACATTACCTTGAACTGGTACACAATCGTGACCATGGGATCAAAGATCAATGGTCACGGCTAAATGCGCGAACGCACTCGGCAAGGACGAACTCTTGTCCGTTGATCCGACAACAGACGATCTCGATCTCCATCTAGTGAATCGATACGTATTGTTCTAATCCCGACCGCTCAATTCCTATCCGATGGCTAGTAAACAGTGGAGTGAAAGGTTACCCTGAGGATCTAATCCCGACTGTTGCCAACTGAATTGACGGTCGACCGTGGATCCCTACTCAACCCGGCCGGGCACGACGGCGCGAGTCACCAACGCTGCGGCGCATCGCCGGCACGGTGTCGGGAGGGCACAAAACCGCACTGCACATGAATTAACCGGGTCCTACACGGGGCCATGGTAGTTACGAGTCGGCTGAGGTGCTTCATACCGAAAGGGGCGTTGGTGGTGGCGCGGTCCATGGCGTTGAGCGGCCCAGCGGAGGTTCTTCAGCCACGGTGAGGAATTCCTCGAGGTTCGGTCAATGATTCTCCCCGACGAGGCTTGACAACTTCACGGCGGGCTTCGGCAGAACTCCTGCAACACTTCTCCGACGTTGACCCTCGTCTCAACGCTATTATCCGTTCCTCTCTCCTATCGGCGGCAATGGCGGCTGGGTTCGGTTGGGCACTGGCACAGTGGAGAGGGTTTTGGCGATAGTCGCGACAGAGGTATCCGCCCTTATAGTCACAATGGGGGGAGCGGGTTCATGGTCAGCTGACCACGGCAGAAATCTCGGGTGGTCGCCGAGGTGGCCGCGACGTGCGCGCGCGGTGAGGAAGAGGGATAGGTGCGGCTGCAAGCGCGGGCCCATCTGCCAGTCAAACGCGTGTGAGTCACCGGAACTGGCGATTGGAGCCCACATGTCGGCACGGATAGAATTGGGCTGCGCAGTGGAGTATGCGAGGTGGGCCAAAACAGGAAGATTTGGCCTAGGCGCCGTTTATTCTTTTTTCGTTTTCTGTTTTCTTTTCCTTTTTATTTTTCCTTTCTCCTTTTGGATTTCATATTCAAATTTGAATTTCACTTATGGACTTGCACATATGTCAAATGTACCAAATTAAATTTGGGGAATGAAAAGAATATATTTATGTATATATTTATTTCCTATGTTTTATGTGGTATTTCTTTTCTTTCTCCACTTCTAAATTCTAGAATTTCTTTTATATTCTAAATTCCACTTTGGCACTTTAATATATTTCTTGTCACATTATTTTTATATTGTCACAAAATGCACACAAAATAAAATCCCAGCATGATGCATACTTTAGTGGCATATCTTTTATTAATTATTTGTTTTTAAAAGTGGTGTTCACATGTGATGATGAATAGAGATGACACTCACACATAGATAAAGTGAAATTATTTCTCCTTTTAGATTTTCTTACAAAGTGGGTATTACATAACTCCATCCTTTATGGTACTTATATCCTTTGTCTTATGCCTATTTACCTCCTCTCCTACATCCTTGTCCATTATTACCTTTAAAACCCTCGTGATATCTATGCCCTTGCCTTCTTGTTTACCTTGAACCTACCCTTTGAAGCCTCCTCTTTTCCATCCCTGTTTGGGGATAATGTCTCATCTATTTCATCATTGACTGCTCCCCCTTCTTTGAAACCTTGCAAGTTTTGTCTAAAATACATACCGTGTTGTGTGTTTGTCTGTTATCACGTTAACCCTTTTCATCCCTCGATCTTTACCTTGATGCTTATCATGCACCTGCATTTTAAAGCCCCCTCCCATTTTAGTTCAAGAGTGTTGTCTTACCCATCCCGATCTTGGTCATTTCCTTTTCCTATGTCGCATTGCAAGTCTTAGCTTTTGTTTGATATCACCCTTACCTTCGTAAACACTAGATCTTGCCAAGATTTTTTTGACGAAGGGGCATAGCCCCCTATTTCATTAGGAAATAGGAACCAGTTCATTACATACCAGAACGATGAGACAAGACCCATCACCAGAATTATAGACTAGAGAATCTAACTTCTACATTCTAACAAGAAATGCAGTAGCCAGACAACACCAATCTCCGATCTAACAGCACCACAGTTTTTAAGCCATGCTTATTTACACTGGACAAAGGCCAAAAGGAGCAAACCAGCTAACAAGTCTTAGATTTAACAAACCCCTAACACAGTTTTTCCAAAAGTACTTGGGCTGCACTAATCACCAAGAGAAGTAGCACAAGCTAATGTGGAGAGTTCAGCCAGAAATACGACGATCCCTCGGACACCATCCGAAAGCCCTGCTCATCGCTTCACTTATTATCTTTCGGATAAGTTGGCTTCCTTGGACCACCATCCTTTTTTCCTTCTCTTTCTGTTGAATGGACCAAGCATCCAACCAAAAGCAACAAAGAAATATTATGTTAGCAGGGTCAATCAAAATTTTTTCACCAAAAAACCAATCATTTCTGGTTCTCCAAATAGCCCAAAACATAGCACCACAGCCAAAAATCAGAAGGTTTGAAATTTTGTTTTTGTGATTTTTCATCCAGCTATCACATATTTCATCAATATTTTTTGGAATGTAATCCAGATTGAGAGCAATTTGAACCACTCTCCAAACAAATCTGGCAACAGAGCATTTAAAAAATAAATGATCAATCGATTCCTTGCCACCACAGTAACAACATTCATCAGAACCCTTCCAATTTCTTTTCTTCAGGTTATCTTTTGTAAGAATTTTGTTTCTTATTACCAGCCAGAGGAAAACTTTAATTTTTTGAGGTAATTTAGATTTCCACAGAAATCTGTATGGCACTTTGATCTGATCCATCAAATTTTTCTTATATAAAGAATTGACAGTGAACCCTTTATTGCCCAATCTCCAAATAAATTTGTCTTCTTGATTTGACAGATTATAATCAGAACATAAAGCAACTAAATCATCATAGAACCCCTGAAGATTGCCAGTCATCCTTCTTCTGAAAGAAAGAGCATCAAAATTCGAAGACAGAACTGTATTCACCGTAATATCTTTATCTATAGTCAGATCGAACAGAATAGGAAACATCACAGCAAGAGGCTCATCACCAATCCAGCAATTTTTCCAGAAACTAGTATGACAACCATTACCAACAACCATCTTCGAATATTTAAATAAAATCTCCCTGAGACTTAAGAGTTTTTTCCAAAACTGAGAGTCAGTCTGTCTTTGTTTGACTGAGATAAGGGGTTTTCCCTTAATATATTTTTCAGCAATTATTCTCTGCCATAAACCACTAGAATTTTCCAAATTCCAAAGCCATTTGATCAACAGAGCATCATTCATAGAACCTAGATTCAACACACCTAAACCACCTAAACTTTTAGGGGAGCAAGCCGTATTCCAGTTAACCAAATGCATTTTTTCGTCTAGGAGCCACCTTGCCAAAGAAGCCTTTTCCTGAGCAAATCCAACTTTTTAATAACCGATTTAGGAGCCGGATAAATCGATAACATGTACAAAGGTACATTAGAAAGTGAACTATTCAGAAGAGTCAATCTACCTCCCAAACTCAGGAATCTACCTTTCCAACCAGCAAGTCTTTTATCCATTTTTTCCAGCATTGGAACCCAAAGAGACTTGCTAACCTTCTTATTGTCAATGGGAACACCAAGATACTTCATTGGAAGGTTACCAACAGGGCAAGTGAAAATGTCAGCATATAAATCAATGAACTCCTTAGCTTCCCCTAAACAAAAAAATTCACTTTTGTGAAAATTTATTTTCAGCCCAGACATGTGTTCAAAAAGACAAAGGATAAATTTAAGATTTCTAGCTCCTTCCAAACAATCTTGAATCAGAAAGATAGTATCGTCAGCTTATTGTAAACAACAACAACCATTCGGAATGATGTGAGGGATCAGGCCACAAATCAAACCTTTTTCCTGAGCTTGTTGGATAATACAAGCCAAACCATCAGCAACCAAATTAAACAAAAGGGGTGAAAAAGGATCACCCTGTCGAACACCTTTATGAGTTGCGAAATAAGGACCAATTAAGTCATTAGTTTTAATCGCCACTTTACCTCCTCTAACAGTCTTCATAACCCAATCACTCCAAATGTCACCAAATCCTTTTTTTGCATCATGCAATACAAAAATTGCCAGTTAACTTTATCATAAGCTTTTTCAAAATCAATCTTAAGGATCACTCCACTTTGCTTTTTTTCTTCACTTCATGAAGAATTTCATTTAAAGACACCACACCATCCATGATATATCTCCCTTTAATAAACCCATATTGATGTATACTGATCACTTTAGTGATACAAGAGGCAAGTCTATTCGTCAGAACTTTAGTAATGATTTTGTAACAGACATTTAGAAGACAAATCGGTCTAAAATTTCGCATATCAGTAGGATTATCAACTTTAGGAATCAGAGTCACAAGACCAAAGTTTAGTCTTTTAATGTCAAGCACCCCATCATAAAAGTCTTTGAATAAGTTCCACAAATCAATATGGATGAGCTCCCAAAAATCTTGAAAAAATTCAGTAGGAATACTGTCAGGGCCCTGGGCACTGTTATGTTTTAAACTAAACACAACCAATTTAATTTCCTCAATGGTAAAAGGAGCAGTGAGCAAAAAACGATCCTCCTCATTAAGCCTATTCATATGCAAATTAGACATATTAATGCTCGACACCTGAGAAGGACCAAAAAGATCTCTGTAGAAATCAGTAGCCACTTTGTTGATATCATCATCAGCACTAACAATATTTTCCCCATGAACTAAGGAAAGAATTTTAACTCTTCTTTTTTTACCCTTGGCAATAAGATGAAAATATCTGGAGTTTTCATCACCCTCATTAATAAATTTTTCTCTAGCCATCTATTTTCTTTTACAACATTCTTCAACCATCAGATTCTTTAAGTTCCACTCCAAATCTAATTTTTCAAGTCTTTCCTCATGAGATATACCAATACTTTCACTTTTTTATCCATAAAATCAATTTTTTGGCTTAACTCTTTTTTAAGCTTAGAATATCTACCTTCAACTTTAATATTCCAACCCTTCAACGTTTTTTTCAGTCTTTTAACTTTTTCTTTCCAAATATCGATATTAGAACGACTTCTAACCGGAAGAGTCCAACTATTCCAAACAATATCTTTGAAATCCAGACGAAATTTCTAGCACAACTCATATCTAAAGTCTCTTTTAGGAGATACACGGGAATTAGTTTTAAGATAGAGAGGAACATGATCGGATAGAGTTCTCTCAAGACCAGTTACCACCACATTTTTGAATTGAAGGACCCATTCTAGACTAGCCAGAAATCTATCTAATTTTTCAAAAGTGGGAGGGTCCCTATTATTTGACCAGGTATACATTCTTCCACTCAAATAAAGTTCCATCAAACTGTGAATATCAATGATAGAGTTAAACAAAGAACTCCAACAATTCGTTCCCCCGGCTTGTTCTTATCAGATTCTTTCCTTAAAATGTTAAAATCACCTCCTACCAACATAGGGTTATTGCATTTTGAGCAAAAGGAAGCCAACTCAGACAGAAAAATTTGCTTGTGATCATTCTGAGCAGCACCATAAACATTAATAAAATTCCAAACAAAACTACTTTCTTTATGAGCCAGAAGAACCCTAATCATAAACTCCCCTTTCTCAACTTGTCTGATATCAAAAATATCAGCATCAATACCAACAAGCAAACCACCAGATCTCCCTTTGGCTGGAGACCAGAACCATGCAAAATTTCTATTATCGCTAATAGAATTCAACCAAGAATCTTCAAAGGATTTTTTATTGGTCTCTTGGATCCCAATAAAGTCAATTCTCTCCTTTCTAATTAACTCTCTTAAGAATTCAATTTTTGTACCTTTGCCCAACCCCTGACAGTTCCAAATGAGACCTATCATTCTGAATAGTTAGGGTTTGGGACTGGAGGGATATTTTTCCCTTTTACAACCTCATATCTGATTTTAGCAGAAGATTTTTTCTTCTTTTTCTTGACTAAGTTTTTTCTATACTGAATTTTTCTTCCTTTTCTTAATATCATAACATCCTCCAATTCATTCAAATGACTGTTTTCCTTAACATCCTGGATAACTCTATCCATCTCAGAATCAGAATCTTTTTGAGAAAGATGATCAAAATGATTGCCAGCAGCCCTACAAACCAAAGTATTTCTAGATAATTCCAAAGATTTAATTAATTCCAGGTTTGATATTGATTCCTCCAAAGAATTTCCTAATTCTATGTCTAACTCCGAAGCAATAGACAAAAGCACATGATTATCAGAATTAAGGACAGAGAAAGGATTAGAAATCATACCTTTTGTCAGGAAGGCATCCTTAGCCATAGCTCTTGCTGTCGCTTTATCTGCAATCTTCATGTCATCATTAGCTTCAAGTCTGCTGCTCCTTCTTATGCCATCACCATGATCAATTTCCATACCAACTACATGTTTTCCAGATTCTATTTTACTAGAACCTTCTTTTTGGTTACCCACAGGAGACTTGTTGTTTTCCCCTTGAGAAGAAGGGATGATTCCCTCATCATCTTTGGCAAATTCTTCCAAATCTTGAGAACTTAAGAGATCATCTTCACTTTCATGAAAATCTTCATCTTCATTATTCTGATCTTCAGAAATTGGGTTTAGGTCCTCATTCACAATTCCCAAGTCAGTCTTCTGAATAACAACTTTGCCATGAGAAGACATCTCACCAACGTTTTCCACTCCCAGTTCTTCTTTAAATGATTTTCTCCCACATTCCTAGCTTTTTTGCCAGTTTTTTCACAAGTAGGGTCATCCAGACCTTGCCTATCCACTGAAGCTCTTTTACCAAGATTAATAGAATCATCATTCCAACCCTCCTCAGTGATATCATCAATCTTAAATAAAATGTCATAAAGGAAAGGCTTAACACCCACCTCAATGATAGGAGGAATCATAGCGACACTCTTGACATGAACTTTGAATCTAACCATATCTTTAGAATCTAAAGATAGGATATCCACTTCTTCAACAGCCCCTATGGTAGAACCTAATTCACATATAGCCTGATAATTTTGCAGCTCCTCTGGCACATTTTCGGCCACAATCCACATTGCATGCAATTTAGATTTAGGTTTGGCTTGAGAACTCCAATGTGAAACAGAAATTTTCGCTCCCGACATTTTCATTTTGAGTTCAGGGAAATTAATCATTTCATCAAGCTTCTCTTGAGAAGGAAACTGCATAAGGAAACCGGCATGACACTTGGTGGCTTTCCAAGTCTTGCCCCAGGGAAAGTGGAACCCGAAGTCTTTCTCAAGATCTTCAGCAGAAATCAAACCCTCCATAACAGTCACCAAACCGATGAAACTTCTTTTGGGTTTTCTGGACAAGGGTTTCGCGAAATGGGAAGAGTAAAACCCTAATCCATCAGCCGCCATACCCACAATAGGCATACAAGGCTTGTTCTGTTTAGGCAACACACAGCGGTCAGTCATGTGGGTTTCCTTGTGACAAATATCACACCACAAGGACCGAAAGCAATCACGAGCATGGTGGCCATCAACCCCAGATTTTTGACAAAAAGGACGACGCACAACCTCAACCTCTTTTTTCAGAGCCGCGGGAGGGCTTTTGAGGATACCTGTGTGACCTCCCTCGCCAGCAGACGAAGCGCCAATGTCATCCTTGACGTCTTATTTTCCAGCTAGGATTCTGGATCTTGTTCCACGTCTGGGAACCTTGGGGTTTTTCTTTCTGATTCCACCGGTCCCAGTTAGGGTTTCGCCCCTTCGGATCCATCTTTGACACCGACACCGCACAAGACAGCGCCGGCCACTCCTCGTCCACAAGCGGGGGGCGAATCGGAGATTCAAACCACCCACCGCGGAAGCTAGCACGAATCGACGATGGCAGCGACCACAGTTGCGAGAGCGAGGAAGCAAGATGCGGGAAAGAGTGCGAGCCAACAAAGTCCGACGGAAACCCTAAGACGGAACCAGGAGATTTTACCTCACCTCGATGAGAAGGCCGCGAGGAGTTCTGGGCCGCGTCAAGAGGACTTCCATCCGTCGCGTGCTTTCCTACCGCGAGCGAACCGAGCGGGACCTTGAGCGCGCGCGAAGAAGGCGGCCCAGAAGGCTTCCAGTCCACGATGCTATAGGAGGAGGAAGACGACAGCCATTTTTTCTTTTTTCGAGCCATCCTTCTCTCAGATCTTGCCTAGATGCTTATCTCAGGTCTGCTTTTTGGAATTTCCCCTTTTCTATCTGTAACACCCTGAATTTGGGGGTATAAAATTTCTTTCTAATTACCTACCAAATTCAGGTGTTACTCTTCTCTCTCTCTAGTTTTCTCTCTCTTTTTCTTTTTGGTAGAATTAGCTTATTTAGTGAGGGATTATTTATTTTATTTTGTCAAAACAATATGAGTCATGAAATGTTGCATCATGCTAAGCTCAAAATATTCTTTGAATTGTTGCACATGTTTGATTTGTTTTGAATTTGAAACTTGATTTGAATTTGAATTGAAAACCCAAGAGAAAATAAAAAGAAAAGCATTAGAAATTCCCTAGAAAATAGAAAAACCCATTTCAGCCCAAGTCGGCCTAGTAGGCCCAGCCACCCGCGCACACGCCCGCGCCCGCGCACCCTCAGCCCCTGACAGGCAGACCCCGCCTGTCGGCGCTACCCTGCGCGCCCCTTCTCTCTCTCCCTCTCGCTGCTCTGTGGGGTCGGCCTGTCGGCGTCGATTCCCTCACGCTCGCGCCCATTCTCTCCCACTGTCTGGTGGACCCTTTCCATTAGTGTTGACCGCCCATTCGCGGAGTCCCCCCTCGCTGCCCTGTGGACCCCACCTGTCAGCCCCCTCCGCTTCCCTAACCTCTTGCCCATGCCTCTGCCATGGACGCGCCCACGTCCGCGCGTTCCCCAACCACTTCCGCACGCCCTCGCCCCTTTAGAGCTCACGCCCGCTTACCTACTTCCCCTGCTCACTTGCACCCTCAACCGAGCTCTCTCACCCCCTCTCTCGCCCTGCACGCGCACCAGACAGCTCCATCGCCGCTCACCAACGTCCGCCGCCCATTTTACGGTCGCTGTGGGACTCCCCGTCGCGTCTATTGCCCCGGTAAGCTTCGCCCTATCACCCGCCACCTGAATGCCCCTTGGTTCACCTTCTCCCTCTCTGGTTCGTCCGGTCTGCGCTCACCGAAGCATTTCTTGCGTAGCCAGAGAACCACCGCAGTCAACCCGCATCATCGCCACGCCCCAGCCTTAGTTCGTGAGCCCTTGAGTCTCAACTTGAGGTAACTGTCATATCCTCGCCCTTATTTTCCCCTACTGTGCGCTAGCTTGCTTGCGATTGCTCGCCGGAGTGCCTCAGTCCGCCGAGGATCTCCCTCTCCGCCGCCTGGTCGTCTCAACCACGTTCACACAAACCTGACCCCGCCATAGTGTTCGCTAGACCCTCCCCAACCTCTCTAGCTACCCAGACCGACCTCTCGCGCCCTAGGAGACCCAGTTTGCCTCGCCTCCGGCGACAGCACTGTCGTGCCCGCAAGGAGCGTCACCCCTGGCTTCCCGGCAGAGACGAAGTCCCCTAGCACGCATCCTATCCGCCCAACCCAAATTGGATAGCCCAATTTCAATTAAACCCGATCTAATCCCGACCGCCCGATCCAGATCTGACCGCTCTCCTCTCACTCTCTCTCACCCGCACCCTGAAGCTGGGGCCGGCCGGTCAGGCCGTCTCTCCCCACGCCGCTGACACCCTTGGCCTGCTGGTCAGCCCGTGGTCGCGTTCACGCGCGTGCGTCTGCTCGACCAGATCTAATCTAGGCCGTTGCTCGCTGATCCAATGGCCGAGAACAACCCGTACCCCTTCGCGGGGTAAAGTTTCTAAAGAAACCATCGATTTTCTAGAAATCAACCTGTCGTCCTGTGTTTTAGCGCGCAGGCCCCTGAACTCTTATAAGCAGACCCCTGCACTTTTAAATAATTACAGAATGGGACCTATTTTCATATTTCAAACCTCAAAACTTGTTTCTTTCATATCTTTTTCATATGAACTCCAAATTTAGTGATTCAAATTGCAAAATGTTCATAGGAATATTCTCTGTTCAAATAAATTATGTTCATCCACAGTCTGCACACTCTAATTTTGTGTCTAACTATAGGTTAGTGTATGTATTGATTTATTCACTTAATAAAACAAATAAAAAGGAAACCCTAGCGGTAAATAGATGTTTAATATTGTGAAGATAATAATATGTGATGTATGAACTTATCTCTGGTTTAAATTTGATATCTCATTAAAATAACTAGAGTTAGAGTATGTAATCATGGACAACACTTAAAGAATAATCAACTACTAAATAAGATTAGTTCACCCTATAATTTAAACTCTCTTTTGAGTTTATACTTTTCCTTTTGGGATGTGTTCCAATGTTTGTACATGAGTGATGTGCTGTTTATTTGTCATTTACCAAATGTATTGAATGCATGATCGCATTATTTAGACAACGAGCAGCCCGTGGTTCCTGAGTGTGTTGCCGAAGATCTCCCTGAGCAACAACCTGGTGAAGGCAAGTGTCCTCTAACCTATTATGTCCTACTTACTTATAATTCACTATCCCACATTACATTATTGAATCTTAAGGATTGACTAGTCTATATTTACCTTATCCTTGTTCACCTTTTGGGTTATCATGGTTAGCTTTATGATATTGCTTACTTTAATCAATGAACATGATGTGAATATCTATGATACGATGATGTTATCCCGATGATGATCCTGTGATACTTTAGGGGACTCAGGCTGTTTCCTGAGTACCTCTCTATAAGGACCTGTTCGGGGAGTGACAACCCGAGATAACAGTGCAACCATGAGGGTGGAATGGGACGCCCTTAGCTGATTAATTAGAGGAACCAGAGGAGTAGTTGGCTTCGCCATAGGGCCGTCAATGGGGTCCGAGCACAGTACTTGCTCTGCCGAGGCTGGTTGCAGAGGTTATTTGATTTGGTTTTGTTAGTCACCCTTCCTTTGGGGAGAGGTACTGTGTTTATCAAACTGGAGAAACCTAACGGGCGGCTATACCCTCTAGGAAATCTTTGTAAAGGCTACGTAGTGAGACCCTGCTAGGTCAACTTGGAAGTGATCAATGGAGAGTCTTGATCTCCAGGCAGAACGGGAATCACGACTTGTGGGTAAAGTGTGCGACCTCTGTAGAGTGTTAGAAACTGGTATATCAGTCGTGCTCACAGTTAAGAGCGGCCTTGGGATCCTCTTTGATTAGAAGAACTTTGGTTACTTTAATGATGATGATTAATGATGATGGTATAAATATGATCTCTGGTATTTCCTCTTGGAGGGAGTGCTTTTGGGTAATAACTGGGTTTATACTAAAACTTGGCTCCACTTATAGTAATAAATACTTGACCAACTAAAAGCAACTGCTTAACTTAACTCCATATACAGCTAGTCCACTTCAGCCAAACGGGACATTTGCTGAGTACGTTGATGTGTACTCACCCTTGCTTTACAAACCACCCTACCCCAGGTTGTCCCCACTATACTCAGTGCTCGGGAGGAGATGCTGGCAACATGGAGGATTTCGACGAGTTTCAGGACTACGATGAGTTCTAGTTTATCTTAGTGGCAAACCCCCAGTTAGCTGCCTGTGAAGGCCTTATATTCTACGCTTCGTATTTTCGCTGAAAGGGAAACTGGGTCAACCATTTCCTATAATTAATTTTGGTGGTTGACGACAAACACAAACACATGGACTAACTAGATTGTCTAGAATTCATGTATTACAAGTGCATAAGGTTCAACACAAACCAAGAAAGAAATCAGTTAGGGGACACAATTTTATTGGAGCAAAAGGACTTGAGTGTGCTGAAGAATGGCGCACCAGACAGTGTCTGGTGTGCACCGGACAGTGTCCAGTGCACTAGGCCATACAGGAAGTGAACTAGCCACTCTTAGGAAAATGGAGGCTCGCTCTGCTATAGTTCATCGGACTGTCCGATGAGCCAGCGGAGCAACGGCTCCCTATGCCAACGGTCGACTCTGCAAAGTGCTATAGTCATGAACAGTGCCGCAACAGAGTCAGAAGCGCAGAAGTCAAAGGGCACTGGACTATCCGATGTGGCACCTGACTGTCCGATGCAGCTAGAGGACAAATGCTCCAACGGTCAACCAGCTCATAACCCTAACGGTTGTTGACATGGCACGCACCAGACAATGCATAGTGGTTGTCTGGTGGCACATCGGACGGTCCGGTGTGCCCATCGCCAGCAGCCTTGGCCAACGGCTACAATGTGGTTAGGGGCTATAAATACCCCCCAACCACCACATCCTTTGGCATCCAAGCATTTCTGAGTTCTCATTCATTGCAAGAGCAAAAGCCCAAAACTCCAAGACACAATCAAAGCAATCGATCCACTCAAAGTCCCCGAATCAACTCTAGTGCTTTAGGACTTGTGAGAGGATCTCTTGTGTTCTTTTGTTGCTCTTGTCTTCTTTTCCCTTCTATTTCTCAAGTGACTTGTAATCGAAGCAAGAGACACCTAAGTGTGTGGTGGTCCATGCGAGGTCTAAGTGACCCGGGAAATTAAGGAAAAGGCTCACTCGGTCTATGTGACTGTTTGAGAGAGGGAAAGGCTTGAAATAGACCCGGTCTTTGTGACCTCCTCAATGGGGACTAGGTTCTTTGGAACCGAACCTCGGTAAAACAAATCATCGTGTTTACTTGCCTTGATTCTTGTTTGATTTGTTTTCCCCTCTCTAGCGTTTCCTTGCTAGTGTGAATTTGAGTCGGCTCCCACACTTTATCCGAAATCTTTTAGCAACTCCTAGCAAGAGAGATATTCTTTTGGACTTGAACTTAATTCTAACGCTAACCCTGGCTTGTAGTGTGTGTTTAAGTTTATAAATTTCAGGTTTCGCCTATTCACCCCCCCCCCTCTAGGAGACTTACATCCGCACTTTGATGTTAATGACTATGTTATAGACTGAGTGGATGTCTTGGACATCTTGTTGTAATAAAGTACTTTTCCGCTATTTACTTTGAGCAATGTGTGATGATGTCCAACTATGTAATCGCTGTGTATGTGAGTTTCTGATCCTGGCACGTACATGGTTCACATTCAGTTTACCTTCCAAAACCGGGTGTGACACTATCTCAACTTGAGAGTAGTGTTCTGCCCATTATGCCCTTGGTCGTATCCTTTTCCTGGTCACCTACAATGCTTGCTTTAACTCCATCCTTTATTGGGCTCATGCCCCTATCCTGCACGTCTTGTTCTTCTCCTCATCTTTCAACAACCTTACAGAGTAGTTATCCCCTTTTCAAGAAAGACCACCATTTAATTAAAAGGAACATAAAGCAACGAGATGTTTGTTGTTGTATGCTTGTGCTGGTTGTCTTTGTGTTATGACTGATTTGCTTCTTTGTGATGAGTGTTGATGTGTTGTGGCCCTTGGTCCGCAATGGCATCAGTTTACTGAGTGTCATAGAGTTAGGTAGTTGGGTTCTCCCCCTGCTCTCTCTACTCCATCTATACTTACCTTTTCTCGCTACTCTTTCCTCTTGCACCTGTCCAGTTGGCAACCTCCAACTCCTCCAAATCAGTCAAGATCAAAGTTGGTAACGTCTTCATCAAGTGCATATCAATGCTTCTGTTAAGGGGGTTAGCCGCTAACCCAATGAGGACAATGCGATCAACATCAGCCAACAGGATCAAAGTGGTGCACTGAAAGCGTGTGTGGGTCCTAACCCATAGGTCCAAGGGATCCTCAAGAATTATATCAATTGGTCTCAAGCTTCTGAAGGTCAAAGCAACCAATCCACAAGTTAAGCTGGCAGAGTTAAAGTTGAGTTAGAAGAAGCTATAAAAGACCAATGAACCAATCTCATTTTCTTGTTGGCCTCTTCTTGAATCTCGAGGGCGAGAGTCTGTTAAGGGATTAGATTTGTAACACCCTGAATTTGGGGTCTAAAATATCTTTCCTAATATCCACCAAATTCAGGTGTTACTCTCTCATTTCTTTGCTTTCTTCACTTTTCCTAAAAATGGAGAATTATTTTGTTTTATATTGGTGTAAACCTAGTGGAATGAGCCCTAGAGGCGCTTTGGTTGTTGCATTCATGTCGATGCATGGCGTTTCTAAGTGCAAAAAGTGTTTGAAACATGTTAGTATATCCTATAGAAACCAAAATCTATTTATTTAAGGTACTTAAAATGTTTTTAGAAACTCTAAGTATGTGTTTTGAGTTCATTAGGTGCCAAAACATTTCTAGGAGTTTTCTAGAATTTTTGGAGGCATCTATAATATTTTGAGCATAAAATATGGATTTCTAGGCTTTTCTGAATTTTATAAATGGTAAAATTCGAATTTGACCCAAATTTTCAACTAGTCCGAACCCCAACTATATATATATGCCCGATTTCTCCACTTTGAGCATGTTCTAGAGCAAAAACTATTTTCTCATATTCAATCCTAGCTCCCGAAATTGCTCGCCGAAGTTCGGAAGCGGTTCCAACTCCGGTGACAACTCTAGCGAGCAATTACTCCCAATTCGTGCATCGTCTGCAGAATCTGAGGGTACCACTGTGTTCATCTCGTCGAGGGCTTTGTCTCGGTGCGTCCGGTTCGTCGATCGAACCCCCGAATCTCCGTCAATCCACGATTTCCTCCTTGGCTCCGGTGAGGGTCTTCTTCCCTGGTGAGAAACCTACATTGTTGCACCTAGGATTTCATCGTTTCTCCTTTTTCCCATCCGTGCAGGGGGGCCGTCTCCCTTCCCTCTCTTTACCCGGTGGCGGCGCCCCCTCCCCCTTGTTTTCCCCCGCTCAGCGCTCCACGCGGCGGCCCGAGCCCGTCCTCCCCCGCCGCGTGCCCACACCCCCCCCCCCCCCCCCCCGCCCGGCCAGCCCCCTTCCCCCTGCCCACGCCCCCTCCCCAAGCCCCCATGGTGGTTCCCTACATGGAGAGAGAGAGGTGAGTAAGAAGATGACTAATTTGCAAAAATGCCCCTGTGCGAAATTAAAACCATATGCAGGAATTTAGTCTAGTTTAAACAATGATAACTTTTGCGTTTTAAACCCGATTCAATCCATTCAAGTTGCTTAGGTTCGTATTAAAATTATCTACAGGTTAAAAGTATTTTTCTCTATTGTTGCATATTTTATTTAGTTTATTTAAACGTTTGTTTGCCCGATGGCTACTAGAACATCGTTTCAATTTTAAAATCTAATTTATGAATTCGATTTGCGCATTTATAATTAGACACCAACAAGATTAACCTTAACTAAAATATTCTTTAATAACAATTGTTTAGATTATTCATGCTATTTATTTATTAGTTTTCGCGTATCGTGTCGGCCCACATGCCGTACACGTGCCGCAGTACTGTTTCGATTGCGTCGTCGCGTGTCGTTCACGATTGTCGCTCGTCGTCCGCACGCGTTATCGCGTGTCGTTCGCGAGTGTCGCGCGTCATTCGCACGAGTTGTCATGCGCCTTGCCGCGCGCCGTTTGCGCGTATCGCTCATTATCCGCGCGCGAGATTAAACCGTTCGCTTATAATCACTCATGTCAGTTAATTAGTTATTTATATAATCATCCACAATTAAAATAGTAAGTCAAAGCTAAGTAGTAGTATTAATTACATTTGATAAAGGTAAATTAATATAATTATGTCAAATTAAATATTCTAATTAATACTTGGTTAGTGTAAACGCGATGACTTCTCGAACGTAGCTCTGACTATCGTGTTTCTTTTTCTCGCGTGACCGTAGTAGCGAACTTATATTTCGGATTGCCTGTTTTTAGTATGTTTTTCTTTGTATGGTGCAATGTTCTTATACATACATATATGTTTGTTTGCTTGTGCCTGTTCGTCTTCGCTTCGCGTTGCGATTAGAATGTGATCCGTTTCCGAGCTTTGAGGAATCGAGGATCAAGCTTTGATGACCGAGAGATCAAGCTCCTCGAGTTCTATAAGGCTGAAGAGCCTGAGCACCCATTAGGTAAAGGAAAGTGTCCTCTGACCCATTATGTCCCATTTACTTTATAATTTACTGCCCTGCATACCATGAACAACCTAAGGATTGACTAGTGTTCTGTTTTCCTGTCCTTTTTTACCCTTTGAGAATTGGTTACTATGATTAGTATTATGCTACTGCTTTACTTTAATCAATGAACATGATGAGAATATTTATGATACGTTGATGATATCTTGATTTTGATGATGAACTTGTAATACTTAAGGGGGCTCGGGCAGTTTCTCGAGTACCTCTCTGTAAAGACCTGTTCGTTGAGAGACCACCCAGGAAAATAGTGCAACCATGAAGGTGTTATGGGATTCCCTTAGCTAATTAATTAGAGGAACTTGAAGTGTAGTCAACTTTGTCGTCGTGCCATCAATGGGGTTCGAGCACAGTACTTGCTCTGCCAAGGCTGTGTGCCAAGGTTCTTTTGTGTTGCTGTTGTTAGTCACCCTTCCTGTGGGGAGAGGTACTATGTTTATCAAACTAGAGAAACCTAACAGGCGGCTATGACCTCTGGGAAATCTTTGTAGAGGCTACGTAGTGACACCCTGCCAGATCACCTAGGTAGTGATCAATGGGGAGTAGCACTCCTCGGGCAGAAAGGGAATCACAGCTCATGGGTAAAGTGTGCAACCTCTGCAGAGTGTAATGAAACTGATATATCAATCGTGCTCACAGTCAAGAGCGGCCTTGGGATCCTCTTTGATTAGAGATATAGATGGTTTGAGATGCTATGGTTTGATTTATGGATTTGGTTCGATGATGATCATGATGTTCCTCAATGAGGAATTGGTTCATAGGTTGGTTATTGCTAAAACTTGGCTTCTACTAAAAATAAATACCTAATGAACTAAAAGCAACTGCTTTGACCCTAACCCCACATAAAGCTAGTCCACCTTAGCCAAACGAGACATTTGTTAAGTACGTTGATACGTACTCACCCTTGCTTTCAAAAAACACTAGGTTGCCTTTGGTGCAATCTATGCTCAAGTAAAGAAGAAGAAGAAGGTGTCGAGGTAGATCTCCAGGAGTTCTAGGACTTTGACGAGTTCAAGGATTAGGCTAGCGACCTCCCCGAGTCAGCTTCATGTGGTGGGTTTGTTTACGTTGGCTACGTTTCTATTATGTGCACTTTGATTCATATTATGTAAATGACTCTAGTCTTTAATTTTATTGCTTTCGCTTTATGATTATTTGAAGCATTATGCTATGATGAGTCATTTATTTAATCACTATGTACGTGAATTTCTGATCCTGGCATGTACATGGTTCACATTCGGTTTACCTTCCAAAACTGGGTGTGAAAAAACTGCCCTTCTTACACCCATTGCCTTTAGCTTTCTTAATCCTTGGAGCACAGCTTCGTACTCTGCTATATTGTTTGTGCACTAGAACTGCAACTTGGCAGCATACAAAGTTCTAACTTTGGATGGTGAAACAATGATAGCTGTGGCACCAGCCCTGAAGAACCCCCATGAACCATCACAGAAGACTGTCCATACAACTTCGTCTGATTGGGTTGCTTTGTCATGTGAGCCTGGAGTCCAATCAGCACCAAAATCTGCTAGTGCTTGAGGCTGAATGAAAGACCTATGAACAAAGTCTATGTTGAATTCATTGAGTTCTGCTGCCCACTTTCCAATTTGGCCTAAAGCTTCTATGTTTCTTATAATATCCCTAAGTGGTTGAGATGACGGCATGATAACGTTGTGGGATTGGAAGTAGCGTTGAAGCTTCCTTGAAGCCATTAGGACTACATAGAGGACCTTCTCCATCTATGTATAATTTCTTTTGGATGGGCTCAATACTTCGAATACGAAGTAGACAAGAATTTGCTTTTTCACACCTTCGCTTACTACTTCTTGGACCAAGGCAGCACTTATAGTTGACTGCGAAGTTGATACATAGAGTAGCAGAGGAGCCCCTGGCAAAGGTGGTGAAAGTATCCTTGACTTTATTAGATAATCCTTTGACTCTTCAAAAGTTGATGCTGAGGAGGGTCCCATTAAAAAAACTCTGCTGAATTTAGGACCTCAAAGAACGACAATCTTCGTTATGCAGACCTAGATATGAATCTGTTTAATGAAGCTAGCCTCCCTGCTAACCTTTGAACACCTTGTCTTGACATTGGTGGCTCCATCCGAAGTATTGATTCGATTTTGCTTAGATTTGCTTCTCTACCCTTTGTTGACATAATACAACCTAGGAACATGCCTTTTGTTTACTTCAAATACACATTTCTTACGGTTTAACTTTAGACCTACCCTTCGGAAATTAGTGAAGGTTTCCTGAAGATCTGAAATGTGATCTTGATGCTTCGTACTTCTTACAATAATGTCATCAACATAAGTAAAAATATTCCTGCCTAGTTGCGAGCTCAGCACTTTTGATGTCATTCTACTGAAGCTTCCTCCGGCATTCTTGAGTCCCTCAAGCATCCGAAGATAGTAGTAAGTGTCGTTGGGGGTTATGAAACTGGTCTTTAGCTCATCTTCCGTTTTCATCCAGATTTGATGATACCCTGAGAAACAATCCAACAAACACATGAGCTCCAAAATGGCAGCTACATCTACAAGAGAATAAATCCTTGGTAATTGTGAATTCATCCTTCGGATATGCTTTGTTCAGATCTATGGAGTCAATACACATGTTGTCGAATTTCTTGACCATTACTGTGTTGGCCAACCATTATGGGTATGTGACTTCCCTTATGACCTTGGCAGTAAGCAATCTCTTAACCTCAGGCTTTGCACCTTATGTCTTGTCTTCGGACATTTTACGAAGCTTTTGCTTACATGGTCTGACACTTGGGTTTAGAATTTCTGTTTCACAACAAAGATGGCTTTGCCGGGTCAGAGCATGCAAATGTGGATCCACTCTAAACCCTAAAATTGGATCCACACTTTGATCCACATTTGAGTGCTCTGACACTTGGATCCACATTTGTTGTGGTTTGACACTTGGAGATTAGACTCTTGTTCCGAAGTTAGATGATTACCGAAGAAAACCCTTTGTTCTGCAACATCATCAAAAGAAGTATCGTATTTGGCTGATCCATCGAAGATGCATTTTGTTTTACTGGTTTTTCAGATTCCTGGATTTGCACTTCAGCTTTGTCTATGTTATAAACATTTTTTGGCTCTTGCAGGGTACCTTCTGCCCTTGTTGCTTCTTGGCTGCCATAAACTGAAATCACTCCTTGATTGCTGAAAATCTTCATGCAAAGATAAGCTGAATGCAGAACTGCTTTGAATACATTGAGAGTTCGTCTTCCGATGATAGCATTGTATGGGAATTCCATATCAACAATCTCAAACATTTCTTCCTCTGTTCTTGTGTTGTTAACATAGTTGAAGGTAATAGGCATAGTCAACTTTTCTAATGCCATCACCTGCTGTCCTCCAAAGCCACATAGAGGAAAAGCTGAATCTTGGATCTTATCTTCGGGCTCTTGCATTTTCTTGAAAGCCTTGGCAAATATGAATAACACTACCTGTATCGACTAGAACATTGTGCACTATGAAGCCTTTGATAACACAAGACATAACCATGGCATCTCTATGTGGACAGTCTTTGAGACGAAGGTCATCCTGAGAGAAGGTAATAGGGATATGGTACCATTTAGTCCTAGTGTAGGGTCCTTGAGTGCCTACATGTTATACCCTTCACTGGGCCTCTTTCTTTTTCTTTTTGTTGTTGGGTTCAAAGCTCAAACCCCTAGGGATGGGCAGCATAAGGTTCTTCATGGATATTGACAAAGCTTGATGGCTTGCCATGCTCTTCACTGTGATGTAGTTTGTCATGGTCGTGAGATCACCGGAGGTGGGCGCCAATGTTGGTACTTGATTTCAATTCCCCTAAAGGTATCAAAAATCAAGACAACATAAGTTAGATGTAAAGACCTTTGTCCTTTTATGTAACACTTCTTCGAAGTGTTAGAACGAAGGTTTTGAAAGAGAAACATAATGAGATAATATGAAAAAGATCATGTAGAGTTCTATATGAAACTCATATCATAAGCCTTAGCATTTTATTCCATCTCTTCTGATATCATACGAATTTACAAACAAACCATCGGCTCCCAGACATAGGATGCCACAAAGGTTCTTCGAAGGCTAAGCAGCGCAAAGTTATGGCCCTTAAACAAGGTTTCTTATGCGAGGCATGGTTCACCTATTTATAGGGAAGACGAAACGACTTCGTACAAAATTACAATCATGTCGCTCAAGGTTTTACACACATTGTTTACAAATGATATCAGGGCAACAATGTATTTTCTCCTTTCGTTGGTTTGTATCGAAGTTCATCTTTGTTGCTGAAGCTATCGACTTCAGCTCACATCTTTGCCACTTGCGTGCACAGGCGAAGCTTCTTTATACGTTGCTTCGGTCGAAGGTCAGCTTCGTCCGCCAATAGAATTGTACCTGAAACACACTTGTTTGTGCCGAAGTGAAGGTTGAATGAGGGTTTTTTCATAATAGGCCCCCAACATTTCCTTTCTCTCTAGTCTTTATTCTTTTCAATAGATCAATATAGGTTTATAACATATATACTAGAGAGGTAGAGGAGGAGGAGGAGGATGAAGGAATGTAGGTAGTCATACCCTTCGTGCTTGAGGTGGACCGTGGTATTAAGAGTCAGCATAGGATCTAGAAGTTGAGCGTCCATGTTCTGTTTTGATTCTCCTCCTCCTTACATAGTGGGTACTTGTTGCATAGTATTGGTAGCCGTAGGCGTCATAGGAATGTTGGTTTCTAATTGCGCCATGGCTAAGGGTTTGGTAGTTTTGTTCACAAGGCGCTAGAAAGTGATTATATCTCTTGTGAATTATGTCAGCTAGGGTTTATGAATGCATTGGAATTGGCTTCCATCTCGGCCCTTGTCTCATCTTTTATAGCGCTTGGGAGTCAGAGGCCACAACCATTGGATAGGATCATGACCCAATTAGGGTGAAATAAGTTGTAGATTGCCTCAGACTGAGTGTATTGATAGGGTTCGAAGACATATACAACATGCTTCTATTTATTCTCATGTTCTCTTATTCTTTGACTTTCTATATATCTTTGTTGATCTCTTCACGGCTAAGAGCACCCACCATCTACACTGTTCTAAAGAAAATTGGTCGTGGAACAAAGTCAAGCCATGGAAAGGTCCAATGCTGAAGGCTCGATCATCACCACTATGTGCTTTTGGCGATTTGTTAGGTACAAAGTTGGATGATGCTTGTCAATCAAGGACTTCCCCGGTTGACAGTCATGAGTCCATGTCAGCAACTTGACCCACTACTCGTTGCATCAAGATTCAAATTTGGAATTACATGGACAATATGGTGCTAGGCCATAAGGTTTGGACTCTACTAACTTGCAATCCACCTAGGCATCCCGAGAAACTGGATTGGCTATATTGCATCATAGGCTCTCTTGTTGCAAATCACTCAGGTCCTCGACAACATTAGGGGATCATCATTCTTATGCAGAGGTCACCATTGTTGGTAGTGAATCTGTGGGCTCTAGAGGTGCTAATGCTAGGGATCATAAGCTAGGATGGAACTATGGTATCCAATTCCATCCTTGGATGTAGAGAAGTGGTAGGTGGGGGCACACCTTTCTTGGCATGTGCGTTGGTGAGATCACGATTATGAGGGAAATGGTCATGGAGACGGTTGTTGGTATCTTTTAGACTTTTATGTCAATTAGATATGATCCACAAGTGCATAGATAACATGTTGTAGCCTTTCACCCAAGAGTATTCTAGGGTATCAAAATCCATAAGGGACAAGGAGAGAAGTAATATAGAATAACTAGAACCGAAAGTTAAAGTAAAACTAGATTATGAAATGTAAATCGGGTACATCAGGTTCTCTATTTCAATTGTGCATACTTAACTTCCTAAGCATACTAGTATTGAGGTTGTCAAAATTACTTGGACATCGAGGCTATCAAACCACTTCTAGGCACTAGAGTGCTGATAACCCAGATGAGAAAGGAAGGTACTATAGAGACTCAGCTATATCAGTAGCATAAACTATCTAAATGATGGGGTCGAGATACGTAGGACACATAGCCACTATCACCATATGGGACTACCAACTAAATCTATGTGGGATAGAACACCAACCACTATCAAAACACTAATCACAAACAACCACATTTAAGTAAAGGTTTCACTATTACTCTAGTTGCAAGCCAAAGTAACACGCAAGCACTTACAACTTTATTATAAGCACACATGGGAATCCATAATTGACTACGCAGAATGACTAAGTATGACAGTAAGACAAGTATAGCGTAAATGCAATAGAAGAAAAAGGATCTTTGCTCTAGCTAGAGTTTAATATCCTTCCTTAGAGAATACAAGCTCGAAGATAAGAAACCTAAGAAAAATCCTAACTCCTTCACTCTTTTCCTCGCTCTCCTTTGATACAATGAAGCACGCTCACATCACAAACTAAGGGTAGTTTCACTATATTTCAACACTCTACAAATGATTACTAGGGGGTATTTATAGTCCAAAATGAGCTAGGGCATTTATAGGTGCTCAAGGTTGGTACAAAGGTATCGATGGCCGGGCGACCACGTGGCAGGCCGACCATAAGGTGGCTGACCAGCCAACGCAAGGCCATCTAGCCCCTTGAATGCATCGACTTGCTTCATCAACGTCTCATAATCACCCTCCAAGTCAGTCGACGGTTAAATCAGTTATGAACACTTGGTGACCTCAACAATCTATGTGAGAGATGATATGGCTTCCTTTTGACCATTGGATGGTCCACATGCTTTAATCCATAGTTGTATTTTATTACACTTGGTGTTTTCCAAGCCTTGCAAAATTGAATGTGAAATGAACTAGGGGATGGTCGAGTGGTCTTGTCATGGTCGAGTGGCCTATGGCTAACCAAGCAACCTTGTCTTGGCTGGGTGACCATGCATAGGCCAATCGACCACAGGGTTGGCTGGTCGTCCATCACTATCCTCCTATTTTATCCTCCATGTCTTTTATAATTCCCCACAAGGAAAACTTGACACTACTCTTGGAGTTCGTTAGATAACATGAAATTTGAACATGAATTACTCCTTTAACAAGAAATGTTGGTTGTCATAACATGATTTTATGACTGTCAGCACCCCCCCCCACACACACACACACACTTAGATCTTTGCTCGACCTCGAGCAAATTGTTGAGTAAGCATAAGTGGATAGGTCCAAGTGTCAACATGTACCTTAGCACGTATAACTGTTATTTCTAATTGTTTCATCTTACACAGGATTTCAGTAGTGGCTACACCTTGAACTTGAGATGTTGAAACATGCAATTGCATATCATATATTTAACTAGGGTCCCCCACACTTGAACAAAGAGGTCGTTTGAAACACGGAATGGCACACAATTTCTTTGTTGTGGGTAGAAGAAGTAGCGACTAAAACTTCAGTCGGAGATGTTGTACAAGCAGTAGACCGCTGCTTATTTGTAGGGAATGACCCTATAGAAGCTGCCATCTTCGACGTACCATTGGATGGAGAAGACCTGGCTACGTTTCCTTGGGATCGTCCTCCACCAAAAGAAGCATTGGATTATTGTTTGCGCCAAGGAACAACATTATAATGACTTGCATAAAACCTTCCATGTGACTCTTGCTGAAGTTTCCTCTCTATACACATTGCTTGATCAACTAGATCTTGCAAGGTACGGTATGAGAATATCTCGACAAATCCAGAAATCTCTTCATTGGGTCCACCTAGATATATTTCCATGGTTGACTCGAGGTCTTCTCTGAATCCTATCCACACTAATAGCAACTCCATCTCCTTAAAATATTCATCAACCGATCTTTTTCCTTGCTTCAACAGTTGCAATCGGTATCGAAGATAACGCTGATTGCTGGAAGGCACAAATCGCATATTCATCACCCGCTTCATTTCTTCCCATGTATTAATATGTCTTAGACCCAATTGAAGTTTATTCTCTTACGCTTGATTCCACCAAGTAAGGGCATATCTAGAGAACTCGATTGACGCCATGTTCACTCGTTGCTGATCTGAAAGATTGTTGTAAGGCCCAAATATTGTATAAGAGAAAAAAATATAATAATAATAAAATAAATATATGAAGAAATAAAATAGCAAATTCAGATATCTCAAATTGTACTTGAGTGTTGAAAATTAAGAACTGAATTTTGAAAACCAAGAATTATTTTAGAAAAGTAATAGAAAATTTTTCTGTTCAACTAAATGATTATGCATATCATTAAATAATGCACCATAAGCATTTATTTCCAAGAATATTTAATTTTGAAGTAACTTTTACTCCTTATCACACATTCAAAATACTGTTTTTCTAAAAAGAAAGAAAAAAATAGGAGTGTGCTTCATATTTCTAACATCTATCACATAAATAAAGTGAACATATATCTATTGCATCATATGGGAGTTTATTTATGTGTGCTATGTCCACATTTGGATTTAAGACCTAGTTTGCAAGTTAGAATTTGGAGAAGGAGAAGGAAAATATTATACAGAAATAAAGAAAATAAATATACAAATAAATAAAATCCTTGCATACTTGTTTGATCAATTTTTACATTTGAATCTAGGTACAAAGTTCACAGAAAGTTTGGATTCAAAATAGATATTCAAAAATAAAAGAAAAAATTGAATAAAGAAAAGAAAAACAATAAACACTGCCTGGGCCCAAACAACCCCAAATCCGGCCCATCTCCACCATTTCATGTCGCGCGGCCCATCACCCCCATCCGCACACTCTCTAGCTGGAAAATGCATTGAGTCGCTGACTGGTGGGCCCCTTTCGTCAGGATATTCTTCTCCACAGCATCAGACGCAGCGATTTCTCTGTGGTCCGTTTCGTCGGGATCTTCCACAGTGTTTGGATCTCGCCAGCTCTCCCGTCTTCCTCGCGTGGTCAACATTCCTGTCGGGCTCGCAACGCGACCCACGCCACACTGTTCCTCTTCCCCTTCTCAATTGGAGCTAGCTCAACGGAACTTCCAGGCGGGCGCGAACTCCTTCACCGGTTCTCCAGGATCCACGCTGACCTTGGGAACGGAGTGGCTAGGCTCGTCCTCGCTAAAACCCAGGTCGCGACCTCTTCTCCTTATCCCCTTCCTCGCAATACCGTGCCAACGCAAATTGCCCAGATCCCTCTCCCCGAACGCCGTTCTAGTAGTGAGAGGAAGGGTGTCGCCGCAGAATTCTTGTTGCCACCACCGTTGAACTTGGCTCGCGTCGCGGGAGAGCGGGCACAGCGGGTTGGAGCGATCCTCGCCGTGTCCTCACAGCGGAAGTGTGGCCGGGCTTCGATGCCGCGGCTAGATTAACGATGTGGCTCATGGAAACCGCTGCCGTTGACCCGAGGTTGTGTCACCGACATGGCCTCGAATCTGGGCTGGGGCGCTTCAGGGATACACACTGTGGTGCATGGGGACATTTCGGGCGCGATTGGGGGCCAACGGTGCCACAAATTTCTCGCCGTGTGTCCAACGCCGCCGCGGACCCGCCCTGCTCCGTGGGCAGGAGCATTAGCGCTGGTAATGGAGGTAAGAACTCATCTAGGTAGTTCATGCTTCCCTATTTCTTGTTTAGCACCGGTTAAATTCGCGTTTGAGACACTTGGGCGCTGGCTCGCGTTGCTTCGGCGAGGGTGTTGCCGCGCGGGCTCTGCGCCGCCGTGGCGAGCGGGGGAAAGGCTGGTGATGCGCGCCTACCATTGGATGTGTGGTGTGCGGTAGGGATTGAATCGCGGGCTTGACCGTTGATCCTCTAGCGAGCGGTTGGGCTTCGATGTGGGTGTGTAGGGATTTAGACCGTAGATCTCTATCCAACGGCAGAGAATCAGTATCGGTTCGGGTTGATCGGATTTAATCTGGGACGTCCATTTCTAATCTGACGGCCCATATCAACAGATACCCCTTCGCTGTGCCATTTTGCTAAAGAGACCTTGCGCTTTACATATATCAATCCGCAGTCCAGTTAATAGTGCTCTGAGTCTTAGGAAGAATTACCCCAGGAACCCTGTATTTTCTAGAAATTGTTGTGCAGTCCTGGCTTCTAGGAAAACAGAGAAATTCATTTAAGAAATGATTTTTAACACAAAATTAATTATGGAAACTTGTTTAATCCCTAGAAAATTCATATTAAGTCCAAATGAGTCCATTCCAGTTTCTATAATTTTGTAAGATCATTGTTTATCATCTAGTACCATTGATTTGACATGAAAGCCACTTTAAATTTTATTTCCTAATTAATCTTATATCAAATACATAAAATCTTAGGAAATTCATAACTCCTCTGTTTTAACTCTGATTTGATCGTTCAAGTTGCGTTAGCTTCGTATAAATATCTACTACACAATAGCAACATTTATTGTATGATATCCCGTACTTTTATAATTGGGTCAATCTATGTCTATTGGATTAATTTCTTTAATATTAATATAGTATTCTAACTCTATGGTTATAATTTAACTAGATAATCTTTAATCAAATAATGACTTAGATTAAAGTTGAGATAATTATTTATAGAATAATCTCTCATATGATCTATAATAACCAATTTATAATATAGTTTAATATTTAGTCACGTAGAGCTTTTATAGATCATAACTCTTTAACCATGACTCCAATCTTAGTAGTTATCGATCCTGCGATCTCGTAGCAACGCGTAGATTATAATTATTCAGTTTATACTTATGTTTGGTGTGATGTTAATTTTGTCTATACCATGTCTGTTTGTATTGCTACGACTAGCAGTGCGGTCACGAGGATCTAAAGAATCACCCTGGTAACTGGAATCTCAAGTGCCAGGCAAGTTGTGCCCTTGATCACTTCCTTTATACCCAGTCATGTTCTTATTAATCATAATGATCTGCATAGGTTAATTTTGATGGGACCCAATAGGTTACCCTAGATTTTGACTATCTTTATACCTTGTTTCACCACTGGTTTTCCTATTAAATTTTTGGGTAGTACAGGCTATTGCTTTATGTGGTTTTGGGTATAGAGATTTTCATTACTCATGATTACATTTTCTTATTATCTATTCACTATTTACTGTTCATGATAAGATCAATATGTTAATGGGAACATGGAGAACCACCCGGGAAAACAGTGCTACCACAAGGGTTTAATGGGACGCCTTTGGCTGATTAACTAGGAAAGCTAGTGGATGACTACCTTACCCGAAAGGGGCAAGGGCAGTAGGGGAGTGGTCAGTGTAGGGAGGTCCTTGGGTTGATTTTGCTACGATGGCGGTCAAGCGAGGGATTCCTGCACTGGAACTTCCTATAAACTGTAGCGAGTTTTCTGAAACTAGTGGAACTTTGTAAAGGCCTTATAGTGGAACCCTGCCTCGCTTCCTTGGTAGAGGTGTATGGGGTCTGATCAACTCCGTGGCAAATGGGTAACACGACTTGTGGGTAAAGATGTGCAACCTCTGCAGAGTGTAAAACCGGTATACTAGTCGTGCTCACGGTCATGAGCGGCTCGGACACTCACATGATTAATTTATGGAACTTAAATTCAATTTGTCATTTCATTGCATCTGGGATTATTTTATTATTACTTTTACTTATTATTACTATGGTTTGGTATTTACTTACACTTAGTAACTGCTACTAAAATTTTAACCAACTTATAAAAGCAATGCTCAGCTTCAGCCTTTATTACATTGATTTGCCTTACATTTCACATGAACTCCCACCTTTGAAGAGTTCATGCTCATTATTCCCCACAACTTGTTGAGCGATGAACATGTGTGAGCTCACTCTTGCTATCTCACACCCCCCCCCCACAGGAGAAGAACAGGTGGTTGAAGAGGAGCCGCCTAACACTGAGGCTTTCTACTTGATCTAGGTGGCGTCTCCCAGTCAGCTTTGTGGCGTCAGGGAATAATATATAGTTCGCTTTATTTTATCATTTATTTTTGTAAGACTTCCGCTATGTACTAAGTACATTTACAATATTTATGACATTTATATCTATGCACTCTGTTATTATATGTGTTGTCTTCTCTGGCACATATATGAGATGCACCCGGCTTTGTTCCTTAAAGCCCGGGTGTGACAGAAGTGGTATTAGAGGAATGTTGACTGTAGGACGAACCTAGATAGAAATGGACATAACCATTACCTACTCACCTTACTCTGATTCTTTCTATACTTATCTTGATCATGTTTCACCTCCTACTATTCTACTCTGATTAACCTTACCTTTGCTACTCTGATTCTTTTCTAACCTTATCTTAATCTTTTCTCATCTATTTCTGCTTTACTCTGATTTTTCTTACCTTTTCCTTCTAAAGACAAATGTGGATTTCACACTTTGAAATCTTGTACCTAAAGTGACCTTTAGGGATAGGAGACCTACTCTTAGGAACAAAAAGAAAACTATTTTATAGGTATCTATACGCTTGAATGTTTGTTCTTATGATACTTGTTTGATTTGGATCTTTGATTGAGTGTGATGAGCCATGGAGTAATGTCCACAATTATATCTACATATACATATAGATACAAATAAATAAAATTTATGAGATAACTAAACAACTTAGATTATCCTCCATTAAAGTGTATCTACTTTAAATGGATCCTTCTTACCTTAAAAGATTCTCTCTTATCATAATGGATCCATCTTATCTTAAAAGATTCTCTCTTATCTTAATAGATTCATCTTACCTTGAAAAGATTTTATCTTATCCCAATAGATCTAAATGACCTCAAAAGATTCTACCTTATCCTTATGGATTCATCTGATCTCAAAAAAATTCATCTTAGCTTGAAGGAATCATCACATCCTAACCACTTTACTTATCTCATCCTAAAGTAACAATTAGAATGTAATCCAAATTAATGAGATCAGATCTAAGTTATATTTGCGTGACTAAAACCACTTGACTTATCCCCACCACCTTGCTTATAACATAAGAGTGTAACAAACATGATCCATTTCAAAATAAATTTAGTAGACCTTATCTAGCCTAATTTGATTACACCAAATTAATTCTGATCCCATCTAATCTGATTAGATCTAACCTAATGGACAAACATGTTAGATAATACTGGTAAAATAAGATTGGATCCTACTATTATAAATATGTTTCAACCTAAATTGGAATCTTAGTCCAACCTAGCCATATGCAACTACCTTAACCACCCCATAGTTGCATAACCCCTCTGTTTAACCGACAGAGATTCTAACTTACCTACACCATATAATCACTCCTAGCTCAAAAGACTCTAACATATTCTAATAATATATCTTCTACCCTGGCAGATCTACCTAACTCAGACTAGTCTAATCTAGTTGTATCCAATCTAACTTTGACCCTACCCAATCTGACATGATCTAATCTAAAGGAAGCTCGATTACGCCATAGTACACTCATTGTGTCAACACTCACCTAATAGCTACAATCTGATGTACCCTTGTTTCCTATGTTACACCTGCTAATGGCATGAAGAATTTTAGGGGTATAAAAAAATTCATACTAATTGGAACTTCCACTTCAGGAAAAAATATATATATTAGTATTTCATAAAGATAAAGCCAGCTTGTTATGCTTAACTAAATGATATTCTTGAATGGAATCATAGAATCTAATGTGATCTAATATAGTATGATCTAAACTAGTGTGGTCTACTTAAACAGATTAGTGATGCTGGTAGAAGATATCTGTAACACCCAAATTTTGGGATTTGAAAATTAGAAGAAGAAATTTGAACAAAATATCATAATGTCTTAGAAATTGGGAAATAAGAAAAAGATGGGAAAAGAATTTTTCTTTTTCTTTTAAGAAAAAAACCATTTATACATCTCATGAAATAAATAGAAAGGAGAATAAAAACTTAAGTTAGTAATATTAAAATAAGTATGGTTTATATTCACCCTTGGATTTCAAATGATACATTTGAAAAATCTGAAAACTAAAATAGAAGTATAAATTTGAATTTGGAATAGAAAATAGAAAATAAAAGGAGAAGGGAAGAACTAAGAAAAATATCACATAAAATAAAATAAAAATTAGAATAAACATCCTTCACACTTATAATGTTAAATTATACTATTCAAACTGAGGACAAGTTGTTCACAAAGTTTAAATTTAAACTTGAATTCAAATTGGATTTGAAAATGGAGAAAAGAAATAGAAAATAAAAAGGAAAAAGATAAAAACCCTAACTGGGCCGCCATACCCCATTCCTGGCCCATTACCGCTTTTCACCCGCGCAGCCCAACTCCACCCCGCCGCGCGCTGACGACCGGGGCCCACGGGTCAGCCACACGCGGTCTCTCGCCCCGCGCTCGCGTGCGCTCGGACTCACTGTCTCGCGGACCCCACTCGTCAGCCATTGAACGCGCGCTCGGGCTTCTGTCACGCGGGGCCCCCACGTCTGTCTCTCTCACGCGCGCGCGCTCCTCACCGTTTGGTCGCTTACGCGTGGGCCCCCTCTGTCAGTTGCTTCTTCTATCCGACAACAGATCGCGCGAGAAGCTCGCCGCCGCCGCGGAAATCGCGCGCGCGGTTGACCTGGGATCGGTCTGGCCGACTCAACCTCGTCGCTGGACTATAAAAGCATGCCCTTGGATCCTTCTCGCCCAACAAAACCAAGAACCGAGCCCTTTTGTCATCACCGCGCGGAGGGAAGCTCGCCGTCGCCGTAGGCCGGCGTGAAGACGTTAAATCGTGCACCGTGAAGCATCCAGCTGCTGCGCCGCGCACCCTGGAAGCTTCGGCGGCCACCAATTTTGTCATCGACGCCGCCGTGACCGCGGAATCGCTCGCCGGACTTCGACTTTGGCGGCCGGCCCGCTGCTCGCCGTGGTCAGCATCAACCAGGCTCCCATCCACGGTAAGAAGCACGCCATCCTGTTCGCCTTGAACTCCTTTACGCATAGGACCCGTCAATTTTGGGCTTGGGGCACTGGGGCATCGAATTGCGTGCGCGCCGGCGTGTCTCCGCCGCACACCTGGGCGGCGCCGCCGTGTGTTTGGTCGAGGGGAAGAAGGCGGGCTCGTGGCCGTTGATCCGTGGATGGACGGTCCCGATTAGAACGGGGCGTACCCCTTCGTCAATTTAAATCCGAGCCGTCGGTCTTCAATCGTGTGGTTCGGGGTAGTTTGAGTCGTGGGCATTCGTGGGCCGTCGATCTCAGATCCTGTGGACATCGTCGCGTACCGCTTCAGAGTGAGTGAGATCTAATCTGAGCCCTCCGTGTTTGATCGGACGGCTCAGCCCATTCGATACCCTTTCGCTGTGACGATTTTGTTAAAGAGACCCTCTGTTTATTCGGAATCAACCCGCCGTCCCTCGGGCACTGTTCCCTGTGTCTGGGGAAACTTACCCCGAGCCCCCTGGGATTCTCTGGAATTGAGGCCCAGTCCAGTGAGTTATAAAATCAGGGAAATTGATTAGAAAATGAGTTTTTAATATAAAAATAATTTCTAGAATTTATATAATTCATAGAAAATGTATATGAACTCCAAATTGAACCATTCCAATTCCTAAAATTTTGTAATAATGTTCTCTACCATTTAGAATCACTGTTTTGACATGAACCCTGTCAGAAAATTTATTTATCATTTAATCATATTATAATCACCTTAAATCTTAGGAAAATCATAACTTGAATTCTACAACTCCAAAATTAATAATTCTTTTTCCTGTGATCTTATTTTAATATGTAGATTATTAATATGTGTTTTGCATATATGTTTGGAGTAATGTTAATTTTGCCTATACCATGTATGTTTGTATTGCTACGACTAGCAGTGAGGTCACGAGGATCTGAAGATCATCCTGGTACCTGGAATTTCAAGACCCAGGCAAGTTGTGCCCTTGATCACTTCTTTTCACCTACTCATGTTCTGATTAATCATAATGATCTGCATAGGTTAATTTTGATGGGACCCAATAGGTTACCCTAGTTTGATTATCTTTATACCTTGTTTACCACTGATCTTTCTGGGTAGTACTTGCTAGTGCTATATGTGGCTTTGGGTATAGAGATACACCTTACTATTCATGATTATACTTTTGTTATCAGTTGTTATTTATGGTTCATGTTAAGATCATTATGTTAATTGGAACATGGAGCGACCACCCGGGAAAACAGTGCTACCACAAGGGTAGTATGGGATGCCCTTGGCTGATTAATTAGGAAAACTAGTGGAAGACTACCTTACCCGAAAGGGGCAAGGGCAGTAGGGGAGAGGTCAGTGCGGGGAGGCCCTCGGGAGGATTTTGCTGCGATGGCGGTCCTGCAAGGGATTCCTGTACTGGATCTTCCTATAAACTGTAGCGGGTTTTCGGAAGCTAGTGGAACTTTGTAAAGGCCTCGTAGTGCTACCCTGCCTCACTTCCTTGGTAGAGGTGTATGGGATTCATGACCCCTTGGCAGATGGGTAACACGGCTTGTGGGTAAAGATGCGCAACCTCTGCAGAGTGTAAAACTGGTATACTAGCCGTGCTCACGGTCATGAGCAGCTCGGACCCTCACATGATTAATTTATGGAACTAAAATTCAATTTGTCATATGCATTGCATCGCAGGTGAAGTGGTTACTTTTGTTCTACTATTTAATTGGGTTGGTATTTACTTATACTTAGTAATTGCTAATAAAATTTTGACCAACTTTAAAAGCAATGCTCAGCTCTAACCATCTTCTTTGGTAAGCCTTACACTTTATGAGCTCCCACCTTTGGTGAGTTCATGCACATTATTCCCCACAACTTGTTGAGCGATGAACGTATGTGAGCTCACTCTTGCTGTCTCACATACACCACAGGTCAAGAACAGGTACTGCAGGATGATGCTCATGGAGGATGCTGCGATGAGTTCGTGAGAGGTCTAGGTCGTCGTCTCCCAGTCAACTTTGGGTTGCTGGACTGTTGTCTCCTTATAATGTAATTATTTATTTTGTATAGAACTCCTGTTATATATAAAGATGTGACATTCGATCCTGTGCCACTATACATCATATGTTTGAGACTTGGTCCCAGCATACCTGGTGTTTATGTTAACCCCGGGTTTTGGGTCCCTAAAATCCGGGTGTTACAGAAGTGGTATCAAAGCAATGTTGACTGTAGGACGAAACCTAGATAGAACTGGACAACCATTCTTTACTTACCTTACTCTGATTCTTTTCTAAACTTATCTCAATCTTTTCTCATCTATTTCCGCTTTACTCTGATTACTCTTACCTTTTCATTATAAAGACAAATGTGGATTTCACACTTTGAAATCCTGTGCCTAAAAGTGACCTTTAGGAATAGGAGACCTACTCTTAGGGACAAAAACAAAACTATTTTTATAAGTGTATATGTATTTGAATGTTTGTTCTTATGATATCTGTCTGATTTGGATCTTTGATTGAGTGTGATGGGTTGTGGAGTAATGTCCACAATTTCATCTGCATATACATCTAGGTATAAAGGATAGCATTTGTAAGATAACTAGACAAACTAGATTATCCCCTTAGAAAATATATGTAGTATTCCGTATCTATCTCATCCTAACATATTCTATCTTACCTTTGGACATTCACCTCGTACAACTAATTACCCTAGTCATGACATAGAATATCTGGCCCAGCTCTGCCAAAGAAGTTTCAGTACATAACCAACTATTAGTTTATTCATTCTACCTATTGAAAGATTCCCTTGTAAAGCTATCTTACCATATGCTTCTAACTTAGATGGTCAATACCAGGCGGGGTGGTGGAATTGATATACCTACTAACCAACAACCTCAACCACAGTCAGCAGCAATGAATCCTCCTAATCCTCCACAAGGCGGAGTTGATCCACTAGTCGCAGCTCAAATGAGAATGATGCAGCAAATGGCTGACACTATGGCAGATATGCGCACCCAAATGCGGCAAGAACGCCAAGAAATGCACCAGGAAAGAGAGGATGCACGTCGGGAAATGCGCCAAGAGCGGGAAGAGATGCGCCAAGAGAGAAGGGTACAACAACAACAGCTGCAGCAACAACTTCAACAACAGCAACAACAACAACAAATGCCATTGCCTCCACCCCCAGTTCTACCCCGGGACAAGCACCGGGAATTCATGAGCCACAAACCACCAACCTTCTCCAACTCCGCAGATCCACTGCAAGCAGATGACTGGTTAAAGTCCATAGAGAAGATGCTCAACATAGCCCAGTGCTCGGATCGAGAGAAAGTACTCTATGCATCGGGTCGTCTTGCTGGTCCCGCTGCAGATTGGTGGGATGCATACTGCGCAGCTCATGCTGCTGCCGATACAATTACCTGGGAAGAATTCTCCGCACAATTCAGGAATTACCATATTCCTGCTGGACTCATGAAGATTAAGAGGAAGGAGTTTCTATCCCTCAAGCAAGGAAGTATGTCCGTGAGTGAATATAGGGACAAATTCATCCAGTTATCTAGATATGCTCCCAGAGATGTTGAAGATGATGAGCAAAAGCAGGAGCTCTTTCTGGATGGTTTGATTGGACCCTTGCAATATCAGCTGGTATCACACACCTTCCCATCCTTCCAAAGGCTATTGGATAAAGCTATTGCTGTAGAAAACAAGAGGAGTATATTTGGAGAGAAAAGAAAGGCTGTCAACCAAGGGCAGACTGGAAGTAGTTCCCGTCCTCGCTATACTACCACTCCCAGTACACCAGCTAGTGGCAGTTCCGGACAACAAACTCAACAGGCACCAACTGCTCCTTCAAAAGCAAGCACTCCAGGAGGACCCACTGCTCCTAACACAACCGCCATCAGGACATGCTTCAAATGTGGACAACCGGGACACTATGCCAACTACTGTCCCAACAGAGCTGCCTACACTACACCGGCACCGATGAAGCAAGGACAAGCCTCAACAGGGAAGAGTCAGCCCCTATCCATCAACCGAGGATATGCCCATCATACAGAAGTAGAAACTGAACCCGGTGAACTTGAAATTCAAATTCAAGAAGAAGAGCCAGTCGGAGATGAAGTAGTCGGTGAAGAAGTCAACGAGCAACAAGAATAAAGAGATAATCATAGATATAGATACATATAAATATATATATATATATTTTTTTTTACTATTTGTAAGACCTAAATATTAGTTTAGCCAGTAGTAGTATTTTACTATCTTAGTAATAATAATAAGGTCCATTTGACCCTGTGTTTTGCTAATAAGATATGCATCATGCCGAGATTTTGTTTATGCATATGTGTTGAATTAATATGAGCTAACCCAACCCATAGTGCCATAATGAATAGTATGACCTTTCTATTCCCACCTAATAACAAACAAACTTTTAACCTACATCTTGTAGTCTATCTCACCCATATATATCTCTCATCTTGACAGATTCTATCTTACCCTTGGATATTCACCTTATATGATTGGTTACCCCAATCTGGACACAAATTAAGCCCTACCAAAGAATCTATAGATTATAACCAACTACTAGCTTATCCATTCCGCTTAGTAATTTCCTTTGCAAAACTATTATCACATGCTTCTAACTTTCATGGTCGATACCAGGAAAGGAAAGATTATCACGTAACAACAAACAGAAAATGAATCCTCCAAATCCTCCACCTGTTGACCTCAATCAAGTGGTTGCTACCCAAAGACTGGTAATACAACAGTTAACAGACATGGTGACCGAGATGCAGAATCAGATAAGACAACAACGCGAGGAAATACGTCAAGCCCGCCAAGAAATAAGGCAAGCACGGCTGGAGAGACAACAACAACAACAACCCCCACCACCACTAGCTTCACCAAGCTACATAGATATAAATTATGATGATTTGTAAGATCTAGGTGTTACTTTAGTAATATGATAATATTTTAGAAGAAATAATAAAGGTCTATTGACCCAATGTTTTGTTAAAGAATTATACCTCATGCTGAGATCTCTTTGTTTGTGCATATGAGTATGCATCCTTTTTCCTTACAAATCTCGAGGACGAGATTATTTTTAAGGGGGGTAGGATTTGTAACACCCAAATTTTGGGATTTGAAAATTAGAAGAAGAAATTTGAACAAAATATCATAATGTCTTAGAAATTGGGAAATAAGAAAAAGATGGGAAAAGAATTTTTCTTTTTCTTTTAAGAAAAAAACCATTTATACATCTCATGAAATAAATAGAAAGGAGAATAAAAACTTAAGTTAGTAATATTAAAATAAGTATGGTTTATATTCACCCTTGGATTTCAAATGATACATTTGAAAAATCTGAAAACTAAAATAGAAGTATAAATTTGAATTTGGAATAGAAAATAGAAAATAAAAGGAGAAGGGAAGAACTAAGAAAAATATCACATAAAATAAAATAAAAATTAGAATAAACATCCTTCACACTTATAATGTTAAATTATACTATTCAAACTGAGGACAAGTTGTTCACAAAGTTTAAATTTAAACTTGAATTCAAATTGGATTTGAAAATGGAGAAAAGAAATAGAAAATAAAAAGGAAAAAGATAAAAACCCTAACTGGGCCGCCATACCCCATTCCTGGCCCATTACCGCTTTTCACCCGCGCAGCCCAACTCCACCCCGCCGTGCGCTGACGACCGGGGCCCACGGGTCAGCCACACGCGGTCTCTCGCCCCGCGCTCGCGTGCGCTCGGACTCACTGTCTCGCGGACCCCACTCGTCAGCCATTGAACGCGCGCTCGGGCTTCTGTCACGCGGGGCCCCCACGTCTGTCTCTCTCACGCGCGCGCGCTCCTCACCGTTTGGTCGCTTACGCGTGGGCCCCCTCTGTCAGTTGCTTCTTCTATCCGACAACAGATCGCGCGAGAAGCTCGCCGCCGCCGCGGAAATCGCGCGCGCGGTTGACCTGGGATCGGTCTGGCCGACTCAACCTCGTCGCTGGACTATAAAAGCATGCCCTTGGATCCTTCTCGCCCAACAAAACCAAGAACCGAGCCCTTTTGTCATCACCGCGCGGAGGGAAGCTCGCCGTCGCCGTAGGCCGGCGTGAAGACGTTAAATCGTGCACCGTGAAGCATCCAGCTGCTGCGCCGCGCACCCTGGAAGCTTCGGCGGCCACCAATTTTGTCATCGACGCCGCCGTGACCGCGGAATCGCTCGCCGGACTTCGACTTTGGCGGCCGGCCCGCTGCTCGCCGTGGTCAGCATCAACCAGGCTCCCATCCACGGTAAGAAGCACGCCATCCTGTTCGCCTTGAACTCCTTTACGCATAGGACCCGTCAATTTTGGGCTTGGGGCACTGGGGCATCGAATTGCGTGCGCGCCGGCGTGTCTCCGCCGCACACCTGGGCGGCGCCGCCGTGTGTTTGGTCGAGGGGAAGAAGGCGGGCTCGTGGCCGTTGATCCGTGGATGGACGGTCCCGATTAGAACGGGGCGTACCCCTTCGTCAATTTAAATCCGAGCCGTCGGTCTTCAATCGTGTGGTTCGGGGTAGTTTGAGTCGTGGGCATTCGTGGGCCGTCGATCTCAGATCCTGCGGACATCGTCGCGTACCGCTTCAGAGTGAGTGAGATCTAATCTGAGCCCTCCGTGTTTGATCGGACGGCTCAGCCCATTCGATACCCTTTCGCTGTGACGATTTTGTTAAAGAGACCCTCTGTTTATTCGGAATCAACCCGCCGTCCCTCGGGCACTGTTCCCTGTGTCTGGGGAAACTTACCCCGAGCCCCCTGGGATTCTCTGGAATTGAGGCCCAGTCCAGTGAGTTATAAAATCAGGGAAATTGATTAGAAAATGAGTTTTTAATATAAAAATAATTTCTAGAATTTATATAATTCATAGAAAATGTATATGAACTCCAAATTGAACCATTCCAATTCCTAAAATTTTGTAATAATGTTCTCTACCATTTAGAATCACTGTTTTGACATGAACCCTGTCAGAAAATTTATTTATCATTTAATCATATTATAATCACCTTAAATCTTAGGAAAATCATAACTTGAATTCTACAACTCCAAAATTAATAATTCTTTTTCCTGTGATCTTATTTTAATATGTAGATTATTAATATGTGTTTTGCATATATGTTTGGAGTAATGTTAATTTTGCCTATACCATGTATGTTTGTATTGCTACGACTAGCAGTGAGGTCACGAGGATCTGAAGATCATCCTGGTACCTGGAATTTCAAGACCCAGGCAAGTTGTGCCCTTGATCACTTCTTTTCACCTACTCATGTTCTGATTAATCATAATGATCTGCATAGGTTAATTTTGATGGGACCCAATAGGTTACCCTAGTTTGATTATCTTTATACCTTGTTTACCACTGATCTTTCTGGGTAGTACTTGCTAGTGCTATATGTGGCTTTGGGTATAGAGATACACCTTACTATTCATGATTATACTTTTGTTATCAGTTGTTATTTATGGTTCATGTTAAGATCATTATGTTAATTGGAACATGGAGCGACCACCCGGGAAAACAGTGCTACCACAAGGGTAGTATGGGATGCCCTTGGCTGATTAATTAGGAAAACTAGTGGAAGACTACCTTACCCGAAAGGGGCAAGGGCAGTAGGGGAGAGGTCAGTGCGGGGAGGCCCTCGGGAGGATTTTGCTGCGATGGCGGTCCTGCAAGGGATTCCTGTACTGGATCTTCCTATAAACTGTAGCGGGTTTTCGGAAGCTAGTGGAACTTTGTAAAGGCCTCGTAGTGCTACCCTGCCTCACTTCCTTGGTAGAGGTGTATGGGATTCATGACCCCTTGGCAGATGGGTAACACGGCTTGTGGGTAAAGATGCGCAACCTCTGCAGAGTGTAAAACTGGTATACTAGCCGTGCTCACGGTCATGAGCAGCTCGGACCCTCACATGATTAATTTATGGAACTAAAATTCAATTTGTCATATGCATTGCATCGCAGGTGAAGTGGTTACTTTTGTTCTACTATTTAATTGGGTTGGTATTTACTTATACTTAGTAATTGCTAATAAAATTTTGACCAACTTTAAAAGCAATGCTCAGCTCTAACCATCTTCTTTGGTAAGCCTTACACTTTATGAGCTCCCACCTTTGGTGAGTTCATGCACATTATTCCCCACAACTTGTTGAGCGATGAACGTATGTGAGCTCACTCTTGCTGTCTCACATACACCACAGGTCAAGAACAGGTACTGCAGGATGATGCTCATGGAGGATGCTGCGATGAGTTCGTGAGAGGTCTAGGTCGTCGTCTCCCAGTCAACTTTGGGTTGCTGGACTGTTGTCTCCTTATAATGTAATTATTTATTTTGTATAGAACTCCTGTTATATATAAAGATGTGACATTCGATCCTGTGCCACTATACATCATATGTTTGAGACTTGGTCCCAGCATACCTGGTGTTTATGTTAACCCCGGGTTTTGGGTCCCTAAAATCCGGGTGTTACAATATCAGACCCTACTACCTTAACTTAGCACATTAGACCAACTCAACCATGAGCAAAAGAGTTAACCCAACTCATATAGCCATGATGAATAGTATAATCAATCTATCCTCACCTAACATCAAATAAACTTTCAATCTACATCATGTGGTTTACCTCATCCATATCTATTTTAACCATATTTCCCAACCCCGATAATATACACTAACCTCGAATCAATGAGACCAAGACCGAAGGAGAAAAGATCAACATCGACAAGGAAGGGTATAACAGTCAAAGCGAATCTCGAGATGAATCAGGACTTAAACATTTTGGATAAAGTCTTTTCCTTGACATAATCTTTCTTACCTAACCCTATTTAGTTTATATCCCACATAAATAGTAGCTGGATACCTATGCCCTCCCAATCTTCCACTACCTCCACCACCACCAGCAGCTCCACCAAGCTACATAAACATATATATATATATGTGTGTATATATATATTACTATTTTTAAGATCTAAATGTTACTTTAGTTAGTAGATAGTATGATACTATTTTAGGAGGAATAATAAGGTCTAATTCACCCCATGTGTTGCTAATAAATTATGCATCATGCTGAGATTTTTGTCTGTACATATGTGTTGACACAATATGGGTATACACCCTTTCCTTACAAATCTCGAGGACGATATTTCTGTTAAGGGGAATAGGATTTGTAAGGCCCAAAATTTGTATGAGAGAAAAAATTATAATAATAATAAAATAAATATATGAAGAAATAAAATAGCAAATTCAGATATCTCAAATTATACTTGAGTGTTGAAAATTGAGAACTGAATTTTGAAAACAAAGAATTATTTTAGAAAAGTAATAGAAAAATTTTCTATTCAACTAAATGATTATGCATATCATTAAATAATGCACCATAAGCATTTATTTCCAAGAATATTTAATTTTGAAGTAACTTTTACTCCTTATCACACATTCAAAATACTATTTTTCTAAAAAGAAAGAAAACAATAGGAGTGTGTTTCATATTTCTAACATCTATCACATAAATAAAATGGGCATATATCTATTGCATCATATGGGAGTTTATTCATGTGTGCATTTAACAATAATAATATTAATGTTAGTAGAAATACATCAATGACCACATTTGGATTTAAGACCTAGTTTGCAAGTTAGAATTTGGAGAAGGAGAAGGAAAATATTATACAAAAATAAAGAAAATAAATATACAAATAAATAAAATCCTTCCATACTTGTTTGATCAATTTTTACATTTGAATCTAGGTACAAAGTTCACATAAAGTTTGGATTCAAAATAGATATTCAAAAATAAAAGAAAAATTGAATAAAGAAAAGAAAAACAATAAAACACTACCTGGGCCCAAACAACCCCAAATCCGGCCCTTCTCCACCATTTCATGCCGCGTGGCCCATCACGTCCATCCGCACACTCTCTGGCTGGAAAATGCATTGAGTCGCTGACTAGTGGGCCCCTTTCGTCAGGATATTCTTCTCCACAGCATCAGATGCAGCGATTTCTCTGCAGTCCGTTTCATCGGGATCTTCTTGTCGGTGTTTCGAAACCCGGGGGGTCCCTGGACCGACGAGTGAATTGTCGCCGCGTGCCCCAGCCCAGATGGGTCGGCGTGAGGCGGAACGCGAAGGGGGGAGAGAGCAGCTGGAGGGAGACAGACGTGGGAGGTGGAACCCGCGGCCTTCGTGTTAGCCCCGCGCCCAGGTCGGGTGCGCTTGCAGTAGGGGGTTACAAGCGTCCACGCGGGAGGGAGCGAGCGGCCTTGCGCGAGCGCCGTCCCGTCCTTCCCCGCGCAGCCAACCCTCTGTAAGAGGGCCCTGGACCTCCCTTTTATAGGCGAAGGAGAGGATCCAGGTGTACAATGGGGGGTGTAGCAGAGTGCTAACGTGTCTAATGGAGGAGAGCTAGCGCCCTAAGTACATGCCATCGTGGCAGCCGGAGAGGTTTTGGCACCCAGTTCGCGTGATGTCGTGGCCGTCGGAGGAGCGCTGGAGCCTGGCGGAAGGACAGATGTCGGGGCTGTCGAGTCCTTGCTGACGTCCTCTTGCTTCCGTAAGGGGGCTGAGAGCCGCCGTCGTCACAGGGCATGCGGGGTGCAACCATTACTCGTATAGTAGAGCGAGCCAGATGGGACGCCGGTCTTGTTCCCCGTAGCCTGAGTCAGCTCGGGGTAGGGTAATGATGGCGCTTCCTATTGACGTGGTCGGTCCGTGCCCTAGGTTGGGCGAGGTGGAGGCTCCTCCGAGGTCGAGGTCGAGTCTGTCTTCCAAGGTCGAGGTCGAGTCCGAGCCCCTGGGTCGGACGAGGCGGGGCCCATCGGCTGAGGCCAGGGCTGAGTCCGAGCCCTGGGGTCAGGCGAAGCCGAGTTCATCGTCTTCCGGGACTGAGCCCGAGTCCGAGCCCTGGGGTCGAGCGAGGCGGAGTTCGTCGTCTTCCGGGGCTAAGCCCGAGTCCGAGTCCTGGGGTCGGGCGAAGCGGAGTTCGTCGTCTTCCGGGGCTAAGCCCGAGTCCGAGCCCTGGGGTCGGGCGAAGCGGAGTTCGTCGTCTTCCAGGGCTGAGCCCGAGTCCAAGCCCTGGGGTCGGGCGGAGCGGAGTTCGCCGTCTTCCGGGGCTGAGCCCGAGTCCGAGCCCTGGGGTCGGGCGGAGCGGAGTTCGTCGTCTTCCGGGGCTGAGCCCAAGTCCGAGCCCTGGGGTCGGGCGAGGCGGAGTTTCCTATGACGCCTGAGGCCGGACTTGGCTGCTGTCAGCCTCAATCTGTCGAGTGGCTCAGCAGCCAGAGCGGCGTAGGCGGCGCTGTCCTCTTGTCAAACCGGTTAGTGGAGCGGCGAAGTGACTGCTGTCACTTCGGCTCTGTCGACTGGAGGGCGTGCGTCAGGATAAAGGTGTCAGGCCACCTTTGCATTAAATGCCCCTGCGATTTGGTCGGTTGGCGTGGCGATTTGGCCAAGGTTGCTTCTTGGTGAAGACTGGGCCTCGGGCGAGCAGAAGGTGTGTCTGTTGCTGGAGGGGGTCCTCGGGCGAGACGTAGATCCTCCGGGGTTGGCTGCCCTTGCCCGAGGCTGGGCTCGGGTGAGGCGCGATCGTGTCCCTCGAATTTACCGATCCTTGACTTAATCGCACCCATCAGGCCTTTGCAGCTTTGTGCTGATGGGGGTTACCAGCTGAGATTTAGGAGCCTTGAGGGTACCCCTAATTATGGTCCCGGCAGTAGCCCCCGAGCCTCGAAGGGAGTGTTAATACTCGCTTGGAGGCTTTTGTCGCACTTTTTTGCAAGGGGATCAGCCTTTCTTGGTTGCATTTTGTTCCGGTGGGTGCGCGCGAGCGCACCCGCCGGGTGTAGCCCCCGAGGCCTCGGAGGAGTAGTTTGACTCCTTCGAGCTCTTAGTGCGTTTCACAACACTTCGGCTGGTCTGGTTGTTCCCTCATGCGAGCTGGCCGTAGCCCGGGTGCACGGTCGGGTCCCAAGTTCTCGGGCTGGTATGTTGACGCTGTCAACGGTTTGGCCGGAGCCGGGTTTGTGAGAGCATCCCCCGAGCCTCTGCACAGGGCGAGGGGATGGTCAAGGACAGACTCGACTTTTTTACATACGCCCCTGCGTCGCCTTTCCGCAAGGAGGAGGGGGGGAAGCGCCATGTTGCCCTCGGAGGGCGCCGAACATGGTGTCTCCGGTGAGCTGCTGGCGGGTAATCCGAGTGGACGCCCGTGCCCCATTTGTTAGGGGTCGGCTAGAGGCCCGGAGGCGCGCTCCAAAAGTACCTGTGGGTGATCTGCCGGACCCGGTCCCCTTTTGACGGGGTCTGAGGGCTTGATGCCTCCCTCTGATGGGATTCCGTTACAAGATCGCTCCCGCTGGTCTCGGAAATGTCCTATGGTACCTCGGGAGCGTAGCCCGAGCCTTGGTTATGTATCGAACGTACCCAGGGTCATCCCTCGCTCTGTGTCTGAGGCGACTGTGAACCCTTCGAGGGCCAGCCTACGAACCCCTGATCAGTAGTGGGCACGGAGCCCGAGTGTCCTGAGGCGGCCGTTGTACCCTTCCGAGGGGCCGGCCATCGAACCTCTGACCAGTAGTGGGCGCAGAACCCAAGCGCTCTAAGGCGGCCGTTGAACCCCTCCGAGGAGCCAGCCTTTGAACCTCTGATCAGTAGGGAGGCTCGGGGCCTGTTTCCTTCACGGAGAAAGATCCTTTTCGGGGTATCCCCCTTTCCCGGTCCCTGTTGTAAGAGAGAGAAAGAGGAAAAGGAAAAGGATACGAAATCGAATGATGTGGCGTACCTTTTTTGACACGGTCATTATGGCGAAGGCGAAGCGTCGCTTGCTTCTCCTGCCTGAGGCGCCGCCTGTCCTGCCGCGGAGTTAATGCGACGGGGCGAGTGGTTCGCAAGGCGACCGTTTGCGCGTGCGCGGGCCATTCGAGGAACGGATCACGGGCGCGCCGTCTTCACGCCGTGAGAGAGGGTTCTCTCGCTGTCCCTGGATGGGATGTAAGCTTGGCTGACGACGTGACGGCTGCTCCTGCCCGCCTGCCACCGCCATTACTGCCGGCCCATTTGTGGCCGCATTGACCGTCGCGCCTGGCTGGCACTGCTGGGTCACACGCAGGGTTGCCTCGAGTCGCGGTATTGGCTCCGCAGTCGAGGAGGCGCGGTAGTGGCGCGAGTGGCGGTGCAGTTGCTCGCACGTGGCAACCGGCGTGCCGGTTGCATGACGTGTGGGCCTGGGCCTCCATGCTGGGCGCGTTGGAGTCGAAGGGTTGCGCCCACTTGGCGCGGTTGCATGCCGACTACATGGCTATCCACCCTTTCACCCGTTGGTCTAGGCGAAAGTGGAGGAATGCTTGTAACCACTGTGCAGTTGCATGCCCTGTGCACGGCGGTTTGGCTCCTTCTGCCCTGGACCAGCTTGCACGACGCGTGGGGCCCAGCCCCCGTGCCGTAGGTGGAGGACCTTGGAGCGTGTTGGAGAAGACTCAGCCTGCAACGGTTGAGGACGCAAGTGGGGAGAGTTGCCTTTAAAAGGAGGGCGACCCCCTTGGAGGGCAACCACATCTTCGCGCTCCCCTCATGCATCGTGTCTTTCCACCTTCCGAGCCCTCGGATGGGGGACGCCCGCAATCCTTCCGTCTTGTCGTCGGAGGGACGCAACTTCGAGGAAGTTGGTACCTTTTAGCCATCGTTCGGCTTCAAGGATTTTCATCATGCAGCCCGGCTGCATCCCCTCGCCGGTGGTCACCGAAGACGGTGACCACCAGCCCCTGGGTGGGGAGAAGCAAGCCAGGCTGCGATCTTGGTCCCGCCCTCAGCTTCAAGGATGTTCATCATCCTTGCTGGGGTGGAGGCCGGGCTGAGCCGGAGCTCTACCTCCCGTGCGGGTTCGTGGGTCAGCCTCCCCTTCAGCATTCAAGGGAGAGGGCGCTCACTGGCCCTGCGGGCGGGGCGGACTTCGACAACGCGGGGCTGGTCGACGACGGGCGTCGCCAGCTTCAGCACGTTGGGCTCGCCGGCTTGGCTCCCGGTGCCCCCTCCCGCCGCAAGGGCGGTTGTCGCGCCGTGCGCACGGGTGGACCGCCCAAGACATCGCGCGCCGCTAGGGCGGCGTTCGTGTTCTGGGGCTGTCCTGCCTTTGCACCGGTACGGCGCCTCCGCGCGGAGGTCGGTGCCCCGCTCGTCCAGGAGGATCCGAGTGGGGATCTGCCGATGGGCTGACGGCTCCAGTCGTCGGTGGCGAGGTGGATGCGGCTCGAGAAGTCCCCGTCGCCGACGGGATCACCGCCACCATCCACGCTCCTGGCCTCCGGCTCTTTGTACTTGTCCTCGCCCCTCGAGCGTCGGCATGGGCGAGGGCAAGGTTGCAGCGGCGTCCGCCCTGAGGCCATCGCTGCTACTGTGGGGACGGAACCGGAGTTCCGTTTGTAATGGCGCTTTGAGTGCTGGTGTCTTGTTCATTGTGGCTGTCAGGGCCTGAACATGTGTGTATTTTCGGCGCGGAGCTGTGTTTTTTCTTCATTTCGAGCACTAAGACTCGCCTGTTGGTTATCTGAACCGCTTCACCAAGTGTGAGTCACCTCGTGCGAAGGTGACGAGTGAGGTATCCGTATCCCGGAGACGTAGGAGTCCCTCGGCTCGGTCGGCCTTGCTGTCTGAGGCTTCTCTTGCTTAGTTAAAGGAACCCCTCGGCCGCCCTTCGATGAGCCAAGGCCGGAGGTAGCGGTGTCAGCACGGGCAGAGGCAGAGTTGGCTCAAAAAGAAGACTTGGTTGGCCGGAGCCTGGCCGGGTCGTCCACTGGCGGAACCGACGCCGGAGTTGAGCTGCCGAGGCCTCAAGCCGGGCTGACGTCTTCGGGGGACAGCTGGCCGAGGCCTCAGGGTGGCCGGCCGAGCCGTCTGCTCGAGCCGGATTCTTGGAGAAGACCCTGGCGGCGATGGCCCGGGTGTGGTGCTGATGTCGTCCTTCAGAGTGGGGATCCTCCGACCGTGTCACCGTCCGAGGCTAGGTCAGACCCCGCCGAAGGTGTAGTTGACGCTGAGGGTGCTGCTGCCCCCTTCAACTGTCGACGTCCGAGCCTGCAGGATCGGGTTGTCTTGTAGTGTGTGTATGTTTTCTGCGGCCGCTGAGGCCCAAACACACCATCGTCGTGTTGTAAAGCTGCGTTTCTTTTCCTCTTGTTTGAGCATCCGGACTTATTTGTCGGTAACAGAATTGTTTGTGCGGGCGAGAGTTGCTTTTCACGGAAGGTGATGAGTGAGGTATCCGTATCCCGGAGGCATAGGAATCCCTCGGCTCGGTCGGCCTTGCCGCTTACGCGCACTCTTACTTGTCCATAGGGTTCTGTCACCGACGCAGTCGAGAAGACCCAAAAAAACCGTTCCGGCAGAGGAGCTTTCGAGCGTGAAGACTTGTTCAGTCCGCGGAATCACTTATCCGAGCGCGAGTTACTTATCGCAGAAGGTGATGAGTGAGGTATCTGTATCCCGGAGGCGTAGGAGTCCCTCGGCTCGGTCAGCCTTGGCTGCTTACGTGTACTCCATCGTTTTCAGGATCCACTTTCGAAGTAGTCGAAAAGCACGAAAGGCATTCTGGCAGAAAAGATTTTTTTTTCTTTTTTCGAGGAAAATTTCGACGCAGAGGGGGTTCCCCCCTTCTAGCCCCCGAGGGAGGGTCGGGCTTTGTCGAGGCAAGGCTGACCCTTCCTTGATGACCAGACTTTGTGTGTGAACGGGGTGTATGAATAACTTGGAAGCATCTTAAGGGTAGAAGCGACGTAGCTGTTGGATGTTCCAAGCGTTGCTGTAGACCTCGCCTTGGCTGTTGGCCAGCTTGTATGTTCCGGGCTTCAGAATTTTGGCGACGACGAACGGCCCTTCCCAAGGAGGCATGAGTTTGTGCCGCCCTCGGGTGTCTTGTCGCAGCCGAAGCACCAGGTCACCCACCTGGAGATCTCGGGACCGAACCCCTCGGGCGTGGTAGCGTCGCAGGGACTGCTGGTACCGCGCCGAGTGTAGTAAGGCCATGTCCCGAGCCTCTTCCAGCTGGTCCAGTGAGTCTTCTCGATTAGCTTGATTGCTTTGGTCGGCGTAGGCCCTCGTCCTCAGGGAACCGTATTCTAAGTCTGTGGGCAAGATGGCCTCGGCCCCATAGACTAGAAGGAACGGTGTGAAGCCCGTGGCTCGGCTCGGCGTTGTCCTCAGACTCCAGACCACCGAGGGGAGCTCCTTCATCCATCGCTTGCCGAACTTGTTGAGGTCGTTGTAGATCCGAGGCTTGAGTCCTTGCAGAATCATGCCGTTGGCACGTTCTACCTGCCCATTTGTCATGGGGTGAGCCACGGCGGCCCAGTCCACCGGATGTGGTGATCCTCGCAGAAGTCCAGGAACTTTCTGCCGGTGAACTGGGTGCCGTTGTCGGTGATGATGGAGTTCGGGACCCCAAAGCGATGGATGATGTTGGTGAAGAACGCCACCGCCTATTTGGACCTGATGTTGTTTAGGGGTCGGACCTCTATCCACTTGGAGAATTTGTCGATGGCGACCAGCAGGTGCGTGTAGCCCCCGGGTGCCTTCTGCAAGGGGCCGACTAGGTCCAGACCCCACACAGCAAACGGCCAGGTGATGGGTATGGTCTGCAGAGCCTGAGCGGGCAGGTGGGTCTGCCTTATGTAGAACTGACATCCTTCGCAGGTGCGGACAATTCTAGTGGCGTCGGCCACCGCCATCGGCCAGTAGAAACCTTGTCGGAAGGCATTTCCAACAAGGGTTTAAGGCGCTGCGTGATGGCCGCAAGCCCCCGAGTGTATCTCTTGTAAGAGCTCCTGACCTTCGGTGATGGAAATGCATCGCTGGAGGATGCCCGAGGGGCTGCGGTGGTAGAGCTCTTTCCCATCTCCCAGCAAGACGAAAGACTTGGCGCGCCGCGCCAACCACCGAGCTTCGGCTTGGTCGAGGGGTAGCTCTCCTCGGTGGAGATATTGCAGGTACGGGGTCTGCCAGTTTTGATTAGGCGTGACCTCGCTCCGCTCCCCCTCGACGCGCAGTGCCTCACCCTCGGGGGCCGAGGGTACCTCGGGGGCCGAGGGTACCTCGGGCTGAGCCGAGGGTACCTCGGACTGAGCCGAGGGTGCCTCGGGCTCGGGCGTGTCGTTGGTCTTGACGGAGGGTTGATGCAGGTCTCGGGAGAATACGTCCGGGGGAACCGTTGTTCGCCACGAGGCTATTTTAGCCAGCTCGTCTGCAGTCTCGTTGTAGCGTCGAGCGATGTGGTTGAGCTCGAGCCCGTAGAACTTGTCTTCTAGGCACCGAACCTCATCGCAGTAGGCTTCCATCTTTGGGTCGCGGTAGTGGGAATTCTTCATGACTTGGTCGATGACGAGCTGCGAATCACCGCGAGCGTCGAGGCGTCGGACCCCTAGCTCGATGGCGATTCGCATCCCGTTTACCAGAGCCTCGTACTCAGCCACGTTGTTAGACGCCGGGAAGTGGAGGCGTAGCACATAGCGTAGGTGCTTCCCGAGGGGCGAGATGAAGAGCAGGCCCGCGCCGGCCCCCGTCTTCATCAGTGACCCGTCGAAAAACATGGTCCAGAGCTCTGGTTGGATCGGAGCTGTCGGGAACTGGGTGTCGACCCATTCAGCCACGAAGTCCGCCAAGACCTGGGACTTGATGGCCTTCCGGGGGGCGAACGAGATCATCTCGCCCATGATCTCCACCGCCCACTTTGCAATTCTACCAGAGGCCTCTCGGGACTGGATGATCTCCCCCAGGGGGAAGGATGACACCACAGTCACCGGATGAGACTCGAAGTAGTGTCGCAACTTCCGCCGCGTCAGGATCACTGCGTACAGCAGCTTCTGAATTTGTGGGTAGCGGATCTTGGTCTCGGACAGTACCTCACTGATGAAGTAGACTGGCCTCTGGACAGGCAATGCATGCCCCTCTTCTCGTCTCTTAACCACAATCGCGGTGCTAACCACCTGAGTGGTCGCGGCGACGTAGATCAATAGGGCTTCTCCGGCAGCGGGGGGCACCAAGATGGGCGCGTTCGTGAGGAGCGCCTTCAGGTTCCCGAGGGCTTCCTCGGCCTCAGGGGTCCAAGCGAAGCACTCAGCCTTCCTTAAGAGGCGGTACAGAGGCAGGCCTCTTTCGCCGAGGCGCGAGATGAAATGGCTCAGAGCCACGAGGCATCCCATGACCCTCTGTACGCCTTTCAAGTCCTTGATGGGCCCCATGCTGGTGATGGTCGTGATCTTCTCCGGGTTGGCCTCGATGCCCCGCTCGGAGACGATGAACCCCAAGAGCATGCCTCGGGGGACCCCGAAGACACACTTTTCGAGATTGAGCTTCACGCCTTTCGCCTTGAGACATCGGAATGTCACTTCAAGGTCGGAAAGGAGGTCGGAGGCTTTCCTCGTCTTGACTACGATGTCATCGACGTAGGCCTCGATCGTTCGGCCGATGTGTTCGCCGAACACATGGTTCATGCATCGCTGGTACGTTGCACCCGCATTCCTCAAGCCGAACGGCATGGTAACATAGCAGTACATGCCGAAGGGTGTGATGAAAGAAGTCGTGAGCTGGTCGGACTCTTTCATTCTGATCTGGTGATATCCTGAGTAGGCATCGAGGAAAGACAAGGTTTCGCACCCAGCAGTGGAATCCACGATTTGATCGATGCGAGGCAGAGGGTAGGGAACTTTCGGACATGCTTTGTTTAGACCAGTGTAGTCTACACACATCCGCCATTTCCCCCCTTTCTTTCTCACAAGCACAGGGTTGGCAAGCCATTCGGGATGGAATACCTCTTTGATGAACCCTGCCGCCATTAGCTTGTGGATCTCCTCGCCTATGGCTCTGCGCTTTTCTTCGTCGAATCGGCGCAGCGGCTGCGTCACAGGTCGGGCTCTAGCTCGGATATCCAGCGAGTGCTCGGCGACTTCCCTCGGTATGTCGGGCATGTCCGAGGGACTCCACGCGAAAACGTTGGCGTTTGCGCAGAGAAAGTCGACGAGCACTGCTTCCTATTTGGGGTCAAGCTCGAAGCCGATCCGGATCTGCTTGGAGACGTCGTTGCAGGGGTCGAGAGGGACGGACTTGACCATCTCCGCTGGCTCGAAGTTGTCGGCATGGCGCTTCACGTCTGGCGCCTCCCTAGAGAGGTTCTCCAGGTCGGCGATGAGGGCCTCGGACTCGGCGAGGGCCTCGGCGTACTCCACGCACTCCACGTTGCATTCGTACGCGTGTCGGTACGTGGGCCCGACGGTGATGACCCCGTTGGGGCCCGGCATCTTGAGCTTGAGGTAGGTGTAGTTGGGGACGGCCATGAACTTGGCGTAGCATGGCCTCCCCAACACTGTGTGGTAGGTTCCTCGAAACCCGACCACTTCGAACGTGAGGGTCTCCCTTCGAAAGATGGAGGGCGTCCCGAAGCAGACGGGTAGATCGAGTTGTCCGAGGGGTTGGACGTGCTTCCCGGGGATGATCCCGTGGAAAGGCGCAGCGCCCGTCCGGACCGAGGACAGATCGATCCGCAGGAGCCCGAGGGTCTCGGCATAGATGATGTTGAGGCTGCTGCCTCCGTCCATGAGGACCTTGGTGAGCCTGATGCTGCCGATGATGGGGTCGACAACGAGCGGGTATTTCCCCGGGCTCGGCACATGGTCGGGATGGTCGGCCTGGTCGAAGGTGATGGGCTTGTCGGACCAGTCTAGGTAGACTGGCGCCGCCACCTTTACCGAGTAGACCTCCCGACGCTCTTGCTTGCGGTGCCAAGCCGAGGCGTCTGCCACTTGCTCACCATAGATCATGAAGCAGTCGCGGACCTCGGGGAACTCTCCTGCCTTGTGATCTTCCTTCTTAGCGTCGTCGAGAGCCTTGCCACCCTCCGCAGGTGGCCCGGCCTTGTGAAAGTGTCGTCAAAGCATGGCACACTCCTCAAGGGTGTGCTTGACGGGCCCCTGATGATAGGGGCACGGCTCCTTGAGCATCTTGTCGAAGAGGTTGGCACCTCCGGGAGGTTTCCGAGGGTTCTTGTACTCGGCGGCGGCGACAAGGTCCATGTCAGTGGCGTCGCGTTTCGCTTGCGACTTCTTCTTGCCCTTCTTCTTGGTGTCACGCTGAGTTGACGCCTCGGGAACATCTTCCGGTGGGTGGCCCTGGGGCTGCTTGTCCTTCCGGAAGATGGCCTCAACCGCCTCCTGGCCAGAGGCGAACTTGGTGGCGATATCCATCAGCTCGCTCGCCCTGGTGGGGGTCTTGCGACCCATCTTGCTCACCAGGTCGCAGCAGGTGGTGCCGGCGAGGAAAAAGCCGATGACATCCGAATCGGTGACGTTGGGCAGCTCGGTGCGCTGCTTCGAGAATCGCCGGATGTAGTCCCGGAGAGACTCTCCCGGCTGCTGGCGGCAGCTTCGGAGATCCCAGGAGTTTCCAGGGCGCACATACGTGCCTTGGAAATTGCCGGCGAAGGCTTGGACCAGGTCGTCCTAGTTGGAGATCTGCCCCGGGGGCAGGTGCTCCAGCCAGGCTCGAGCGGTGTCGGAGAGGAACAGGGGGAGGTTGCGGATGATGAGATTATCATCGTCCGTTCCACCCAGTTGGCAGGCCAGCCGATAGTCCGTGAACCACAGTTCCGGTCTCGTCTCCCCCGAGTACTTTGTGATAGTAGTCGGGGTTCGGAACCGGGTCGGGAATGGCGCCCGTCGTATGGCGCGGCTGAAAGCCTGCGGACCGGGTGGTTCGGGCGAAGGTCTCCGATCCTCCCCGCTGTCGTAGCGTCCCCCACGCCTGGGGTGGTAGCCTCGGCGCACCCTCTCGTCGAGGTGGGCTCGACGGCTGTGGTGATGGTGCTCGTTGCCGAGGCGACCCGGGGCCGCAGGCGCTGTGTTGCGCGTGCGCCCGGTGTGGACCGAGGCTTCCCGCACGAATCGGGAAGTCGCGGCGCGATGTTCCGAGGGGTACCCCTGCCTTCGGGAGGCGGAGCTTTCGGCCCGTCGAACCGCGGCGTCCTCCAGGAGATTCTTGAGCTCTCCTTGGATACGCCGCCCCTCGGTGGTTGATGGCTCCGGCATCGCGCGGAGAAGTATTGCCGCTGCAGCCAGGTTCTGGCCGACTCCACTGGAAATCGGTGGCGGCCTTACCCTGACGTCGTCGGCGATGCGGTGCTGGATGCCCTGGGGGAGATGACGCGCTTCTCCGGCCGGAGGTTGGCCCGCCCATTCGTGCCCGATGTCCCGGCGGATCGGCTCAAGCGTTCCTGCTCCCTCGTCGAGCCTGGCCTGCATCTCGCGGATTTGCTCGAGCTGTGGGTCATGACCCCCACTGGGACGGGGACCACAGCTAGCTCCCGAATGATGTCAACGCGAGGCACGGGCCTAGGAGGATCACCGTTCTCCGGTATACCAAGATGGTTGCCTTCGCCGGGACCCCCTAGATCGATGTGGAAACATTCGCGACTTGGGCCGCAGTCCTCGTCGTCGAGGCTGCGGCTACCGTCGGAACAGTCGGAAAGGCAGTAGTCGCATGCGATCATGAAGTTCCACACGGCACTGGGGTTACCAAGTCCGGAGAAATCCCAACAGAGGTCAGGCTCGCCATCTTCCTCGGACCCCGAGGGCCCGTAGGTCGAGACGGCCGTCAGCCGGTCCTAGGGTGACCGCACACGGTACCCCAGAGGGTTTGGACTCGCCTCTATGAGAGTGTCCACCGAAGCGGAGTTGCTTGGCGGGTCGAGGCCGAATCCAAAAGGCGCGAGATGGGAATCAGTCGGTACCTTTTGGTCGACGGGCGGTGACGAAGTCACGTCAGGGACTGACTGCACCGTCGTCTCAGGTACGAGGGTGACGCCCAGCAAGTCCTTCGCGAGCGTGCTGGCGTCGTCCGTTTGCTTGAGGTTGGTGTGTTGCGGGGAGACGGCGCTCGTCTTTGTCTCAGACGCGAGGCCGATGCCCGACGCGCTCTCTGTTGGGGCGCCGGCGCCGTCGACTCGCTCGACAGCCAATGAGGTGCCGCCTCCTGCTTGGCCTTGGTTGCCCCGCCTCCTCCTCCGTCGGTGGGGGAGGGGACGGGACAAGCCCGAATGTCGTCCATCCACCACGTGGGGAAGGCGTCGTCGATTTCCCCGCCGACGGGCGGGTTGTCGACCGCCATTGTCGCTGTCGCGCGGCGGGGGAAGGAGTATCATGTCGTAGCTGCCGTCGAGGGACATGAACTCAAGACTCCCGAAACGGAGCACCGTCCCGGGTTGGAGAGGTTGCTGGAGACTACCCATCTGGAGCTTGACAGGAAGCTGTCTGTCAACACGCAGCAGGCCCCTACCTGGCGCGCCAACTGTCGGTGTTTCGAAACCCGGGGGGTCCCTGGACCGACGAGTGAATTGTCGCCGCGTGCCCCAGCCCAGATGGGTCGGCGCGAGGCAGAACGCGAAGGGGGGAGAGAGCAGCCTGAGGGAGACAGGCGTGGGAGGTGGAACCCGTGGCCTTCGTGTTAGCCCCGCGCCCAGGTCGGGTGCGCTTGCAGTAGGGGGTTACAAGCGTCCACGCGGGAGGGAGCGAGCGGCCTTGCGCGAGCGCCGTCCCGTCCTTCCCCGCGCGGCCAACCCTCTTTAAGAGGGCCCTGGACCTCCCTTTTATAGGCGAAGGAGAGGATCCAGGTGTACAATGGGGGTGTAGCAGAGTGCTAACGTGTCTAGCGGAGGAGAGCTAGCGCCCTAAGTACATGCCATCGTGGCAGCCGGAGAGGTTTTGGCACCCAGTTCGCGTGATGTCGTGGCCGTCGGAGGAGCGTTGGAGCCTGGCGGAAGGACAGCTGTCGGGGCTGTCGAGTCCTTTCTGACGTCCTCTTGCTTCCGTAAGGGGGCTGAGAGTCGCCGTTGTCACAGGGCATGCGGGGCGCCATCATTACTCGTATAGTAGAGCGAGCCAGATGGGACGCTGGTCTTGTTCCCCGTAGCCTGAGTTAGCTCGGGGTAGGGTAATGATGGCGCTTCCTGTTGACGTGGTCGGTCCGTGCCCTAGGTTGGGCGAGGTGGAGGCTCCTCCGAGGTCGAGGTCAAGTCTGTCTTCCAAGGTCGAGGTCGAGTCCGAGCCCCTGGGTCGGACGAGGCGGGGCCCGTCGGCTGAGGCCAGGGCTGAGTCCGAGCCCTGGGGTCGGGCGAAGCGGAGTTCGTCGTCTTCCGGGGCTGAGCCCGAGTCCGAGCCCTAGGGTCGGGCAAGGCAGAGTTCGTCGTCTTCTGGGGCTGAGCCCAAGTCTGAGCCCTGGGGTCGGGCGAAGCGGAGTTCATCGTCTTCCGGGGCTGAGCCCGAGTCCGAGCCCTGGGGTCGGGCGGAGCGGAGTTCGCCGTCTTCCGGGGCTGAGCCCGAGTCCGAGCCCTAGGGTCGGGCGAAGCGGAGTTCATCATCTTCCGAGGCTGAGCCCGAGTCCGAGCCCTGGGGTCGGGCGAGGCGGAGTTTCCTATGACGCCTGAGGCCGGACTTGGCTGCTGTCAGCCTCAATCTGTCGAGTGGCTCAGCAGCCGGAGCGGCGCAGGCGGCGTTGTCCTCTTGTCAGACCGGTCAGTGGAGCGGCGAAGTGACTGCGGTCACTTCGGCTCTATCGACTGGAGGGCGTGCGTCAGGATAAAGGTGTCAGGCCACCTTTGCATTAAATGCCCCTGCGATTTGGTCGGTTGGCGTGGCGATTTGGCCAAGGTTGCTTCTTGGTGAAGACTGGGCCTCGGGCGAGCTGAAGGTGTGTCCGTTGCTGGAGGGGGTCCTCGGGCGAGACGTAGATCCTCCGGGGTCGGCTGCCCTTGCCCGAGGCTGGGCTCAGGTGAGGCACGATCGCGTCCCTCGAATGGACTGATCCTTGACTTAATCGCACCCATCAGGCCTTTGCAGCTTTGTGCTGATGGGGGTTACCATCTGAGATTTAGGAGCCTTGAGGGTACCCCTAATTATGGTCCCCGACACTTCTGCGGCGTTCGGATCTCGCCAGCTCTCCCGTCTTCCTCGTGTGGTCAACGTTCCCGTCGGGCTGGCAACACGACCCACGCCGCACTGTTCCTCTTCCCCTTCTCAATTGGAGCTAGCTCAACGGAACTTCCGGGCAGGCGCGAACTCCTTCACCGGTTCTCCAGGATCCGCGCTGACCTCGGGAACGGAGTGGCTAGGCTCGTCCTCGCTAAAACCCAGGCCACAACCTCTTCTCCTTATCCCCTTCCTCGCAATACCGTGCCAACGCAAATTGCCCAGATCCCTCTCCCCCGAACGCCATTCTAGTAGTGAGAGGAAGGGTGCCGCCGCGGAATTCTTGTTGCCACCACTGTTGAACTTGGCTTGCGTCGCAGGAGAGCGGGCACAGCGGGGTGCAGCGATCCTCGCCATGTCCTCGCAGTGGAAGTGTGGCCGGGCTTCAATACCGCGGTCGGATTGACGCCGCGGGTCATGGAAGCCGCTGCCATCGACTCAAGGTTGCGTCACCAACGTGGCCTCGAATCTGGGCTGGGGCGCTTCGGGGAGACACACTGATGGTGCACGAGGACATTCCGGGCGCGATTGGGGGCCAATGATGCCACAAATTTCTCGCCGTGTGTCCAACGCCGCCGCGGACCCGCCCTGCTCCGTGGGCAGGAGCATTAGCACTGACAATGGAGGTAAGAACTCATCTAGGTAGTTCATGCTTCCCTATTTCTTGTTTAGCACCGGTTAAATTCACGTTTGAGACACCTGGGCGCTGGCTCACGTTGCTCTGGTGAGGGTGTTGCCGCGCGGGCTCTGCGCCGCCGTGGCGAGCGAGGGAAAGGCTGGTGATGCGCGCCTACCGTTGGATGTGTGGTGTGCGGTAGGGATTGAATCGCGGGATTGACCGTTGATCTTCTAGCGAGCGGTTTGGCTTCGATGTGGGCGTGTAGGGATTTAGACCGTAGATCTCTATCCAATGGTAGAGAATCAGTACCGGTTCAGGTTGATCTGATTTAATCTGGGACGTCCATTTCTAATCTAACGGCCCATATCAACAGATACCCCTTCGCTGTGCCATTTTGCTAAAGAGACCCTGCGCTTTACATATATTAATCCGCAGTCCAGTTAACAGTGCTCTGAGTCTTAGGAAGAATTACTCCAGGAACCCTGTATTTTCTAGAAATTGTTGAGCAGTCCTGCTTCTAGGAAAACAGAGAAATTCATTTAAGAAATGATTTTTAACACAAAATTAATTATGGAAACTTGTTTAATCCCTAGAAAATTCATATTAAGTCCAAATGAGTCCATTCTAGTTTCTATAATTTTGTAAGATTATTGCTTATCATCTAGTACCACTGATTTGACATGAAAGCCACTTTAAAATTTATTTCCTAGTTAATCTTATATCAAATACATAAAATCTTAGGAAATTCATAACTCCTCCGTTTTAACTCTGATTTGATCCGTTCAAGTTGTGTTAGCTTCGTATAACTATTTACTACAGAATAGCAACATTTATTGTATGATATCCCGTACTTTATAATTGGGTCAATCTATGTCTATTGGATTAATTTCTTTAATATTAATATAGTATTCTAACTTTATGGTTATAATTTAACTAGATAATCTTTAATCAAATAATGACTTAGATTAAAGTTGAGATAATTATTTATAGAATAATCTCTCATATGATCTATACTAACCAATTTATAATATAGTTTAATATTTAAGTCACGTAGAGCTTTTATAGAGCATAACTCTTTAACCATGACTCCGATCTTAGTAGTTCTCGATCCTGTGATCTCGTAGAAACGCGTAGATTATTATTATTTAGTTTATACTTATGTTGGTGTGATGTTAATTTTGTATATACCATGTCTGTTTATATTGCTACGACTAGCAGTGCGGTCACGAGGATCTGAAGAATCACCCTGGTAACTAGAATCTCAAGTGCCAGGCAAGTTGTGCCCTTGATCACTTCCTTTTTACGTAGACATGTTCTTATTAATCATAATGATCTACATTGGTTAATTTTGATGGGACCCAATAGGTTACCCTAGATTTTGACTATCTTTATACCTTGTTTCACCACTGGTTTTACTATTAAATTTTTGGGTAGTACAGGCTATTGCTTTATGTGGTTTTTGGTATAGAGCTTTTCATTACTCATGATTACATTTTTTATTATCTGTTCACTACTTACTGTTCGTGATAAGATCATTATGTTAATGAGAACATAGAGAACCACCGGAAAAAACAGTGCTACCACAAGGGTTTAATGGGACGCCCTTGGCTGATTAACTAGGAAAGCTAGTGGATGACTACCTTACCCGAAAGGGGCAAGGGCAGTAGGGGAGTGGTCAGTGTAGGGAGGTACTTGGGTTGATTTTGCTGTGATGGCGGTCAGGCGAGGGATTCCTGCACTAGAACTTCTTATAAACTGTAGCGGGTTTTCTGAAACTAGTGGAACTTTGTAAAGGCCTCGTAGTGGTACCCTTCCTCGCTTCCTTGGTAGAGGTGTATGGGGTCTGATCAACTCTGTGGCAAATGGGTAACACGACTTGTGGGTAAAGATGCGCAACCTCTGCAGAGTGTAAAACTGGTATACTAGCCGTGCTCACTATCATGAGCGGCTCAGACACTCACATGATTAATTTATGGAACTTAAATTCAATTTATCATTTCATTGCATCTGGGATTATTTTATTATTATTTTTACTTATTATTACTATTGTTTGGTATTTACTTACACTTAGTAACTGCTAATAAAATTTTGACCAACTTATAAAAGCAATGCTTAGCTTCAGCCTTTATTACATTGATTTGCCTTACACTTCACATGAACTCCCACCTTTGGAGAGTTCATGCACATTATTCCCCACAACTTGTTGAGTGATGAACATGTGTGAGCTCAGTCTTGCTGTCTCACAACCCCCCCCCCACTGGAGAAGAACAGGTGGTTGAAGAGGAGCTGCCTAACACTGAGGCTTTCGACTTGATCTAGGTGGTGTCTCCCAGTCAGCTTTCTGGCGCCAGGGAATAATATATAGTTCGCTTTATTTTATCATTTATTTTTGTAAGACTTCTGCTATGTAGTAAGTACATTTACGATCTTTATGACATTTATCTCTATGCACTCTGTTATTATATGTGTTGTCTTTTCTAGCGCATATATGAGATGCACCCGGCTTTGTTCCTTAAAGCCCGGGTGTGACAATTGTAAACTCTAAAAATCTGATCACACTACTTAGCCCAATTAAGATATTCATCAGCACTTTCTTTCCTAGTAAATTTAGGACTATTCAACTTGACTTAGCCAGTATTATCTAGGTCATCCATATGACGACGATCAGGATGATGTTCCCTATCAGCACGCCGGTG